>OW028660.1:8057500-10457500 GCA_932294365.1 Diachrysia chrysitis | reverse complement strand
AATTAGTGTTTTAAAATTATTCGATACTTAATCGAGTAATTACTAATTAGGTACTTCTTGTTCCTTGTAAGTAGGTGATTTAATATTATAAAGCAGGTTAGTGCAGTCATGCTTTTTTATACATTTTAACTTAACGAGTTAAGTTGCGTTGTCTTAATAAAATTGTTAGGTTGGTAGTACATAGGTATCGAAGAGGAAATCGTGAGGAAAGTATATGTAGGTACCTAGTCGCTATAAAGGAAGTTTACATGACATTATAGGTAGGTGACAATCTTACTAGCTTAAACTTTGATGTAATTTAGGATGAGAACTGTAAGTATGGCGTCTAATTTTAGCCCATTTTAAGCTAGGTAGGTAGGTGCTTGGACAAACATCAGACGTAATGTAATCAGAAATTACCTATCCGCATTTCTATTAAGTCTATTTTATTATGGTCATTTGTCAGTCTTTTATACGATTACTGGCTGGTTGGAGGGTATAATATATAACTAGCGACCTTCCCCCGCAAGAGTAGACAAAACATTAATTAATTATACACAAAAACCTTTCTCGTAAATCAATCTATATATTGCTGAAAACTGCATTAAAAGCCGTTGCGTAGTTTATAATATCTAAGCGTACACACAGTGGAAGCGACTTTATTTTATACTGTGATATATTTTTAACTGAGTTAAATAAACGCACTGAATTAATAACTTAACGTAATTATAATTATCAAATGAACATCACTTTACGGTTATAATGTTGTCTATAATAATGACTTAGTTGCAAGTCTTGTTAATGGCATAACAATAGAAAATGTTAGATGTTTATTTTAACAAATGATTGTTTAATCTTGGTGTTATGTCTGACAGCCACCTGCAACTCGATACAGTGTTACCTGGTTAGGTAAAATACAATTAAGTGGTTATAGCTAGGTAAAAGCAGTATTTTTTCATGTTATTAGAAGGTAGTAGGTAGGTTATTAAAAATATTGCCTTATCAAGGTATTTTTTTGTTTTCAGTTACCTAAATTGTACTGCTGAATTTCACAGTTAATCTATTGACATAGCAAATAGTAATTTACAATAATCATTTTATTGATGTTGCGGGGGTTTAAAAAACATACAAATTTAAATCACTGCACATTATACAAAGAACACCCAGAATAAGACACACAGACCACACAATTTTTCATCTCTTATTCGGGAATCGAACCCGCAGCTTATCGAGCAGCGGCGTACCTTTACCACTCGGCTATCCGGGTACGCTTTCGCGCTAAAATAGGACGTTATCCTAAAGCTGTTATCCTTTATAGGAAATATACTGATATAATATAATACTCATAATAGTCAGTGTTCGTATCAGATAAATGGGAAAGTTAATAAACCCATAGCTGTGTGCTATCGATATTAAAAACACGATAAGAAAATGACTCACTTAATTAACAGTGTTTTATGAAAAATACTATTATTTATACATTTTAGTTAACGTTGGTAACAAGCCAATTATAATACTGAGTAAATGTAACATTTATAAAAATACTAATTAATAATAAATTGTTTATACAGCAATCTAAAGGCAAGACTATCCTGTATCGTGGGAGCCCGTGTCTGCTGCGCCAGTTTTTACATTATTTGTTTCTGCGAAAGACCACACCCTAATTTAAGTTTCTTAAATCCCTTTTGCACTAGCCCGAGTAATCTTTACAACTGAGAGATAAATGCTAACACGAGGATAAATTTGCAGCTTGGCAAACAATATTGTCAATTTAACCTCATGTTAGCAATTAACTCTTGGTTAGGTTTTTCGTGCAAGTGGGCCTAATATGTTGTTTTGGCTTAAAACTGGCGCAGCAGACTCGGCTTTAGTACCATAAATTTACTTACTTAGCGATAAACAACAAAAAAGTTAACAAATAAAAAGTATAGTTGAGTATTCTACAGTGCTGGTTAATTACGAATATAATTAGAACGCAATAAGCTCGCCTTTCCTACGTGGGTTAGCTATCAGGCGAACTGTGGGTGTGCTAGCACTCCTTGGTGAAACCCCTCGAGGAATACAGGCGTGATGGTTTAAAATTACCTACAATATGTTGTTTGTTATGGTACTGAAATGGTGAGTTCTTACAGACATGTACTATGTATGTAACTATTTATATAGGCTTTAAGCATTTTATGAAAATATAGAGATTTTCATGTTCTTTTTTTTTGTGTCGATAGTTTTCAGGTTTGAAGTTTTTCAAAGTCGGGTCTGCCAAGGCAGTTTTAAATAACATAAAATATGAGTGTGGCCTAAATAGGAGTTCGGGCATTTTTTTTTTATTTACACGTTACATAGATGTAAAAAACATAAGACACGTTTTTTTTCCTTTTTTTATTAAGCAATCGATGAGAAAGATACAGTGAATGGAAATGTCGCGTGACGTCACTTGTGGCCACAATTTTACCCACAAGTGACGTCACAAGTCCCCACTCCAGAACTTTAAAGCGCTTTAACTTTTTCATTATTCATTGATTTGATAAAAGAAAAATACGTTTTTGTTTTCTTTTTTATATATCTGGTGGACTAAATAGATATTTCCTTTTCATACCCAGTCCGCTCCCCTATTTTGTGCCAAATAAAAACAGTCGAACATTCTAGGCCTCACCCTTAATTTATAGTTTCTAACAATGTTTTGTGAAAAAACTGTTGTGTTATGCAGTTCCAATTCCTATTATCACCTGTTACACATTCCACTGTCAGTCATCTCTGACATCATTATCAATATCTAGTTTTCTGATGTTATCTTATCTGGACCGAGATGCTGTTCTCATTCGCCAAGGTGATGCTGATTCTGTACTAGTACTGATAATATAGATAAAAGATTGGCAGTAAACGATAAGAATTTACTATCTTACAGGAAATATGTTTATAAAAATTGGTATTAGTTGTTATTGGAAGGGCTGGTTTCTAGAAAAGTTTAGATTAAACATCATAATTATAGGTACCTACCTTTTTTTTTTTTTGGTTACGGTTTGAAAAGCTAATGACTTCAACCCACGCCGAGGGCACGACGTGGGGATATGTCGGACTTTTACCGACTAAAAACACCCCGGTCCCGTCCTTGCCTTAGCCAGAGCCGCGGGATCGCATGTGCATTCTCTGCGCAGCCGAATACCTACCAAAGTTAAGCCGTGTTTGCTGCGGTTGGTCTAAGGATGAAAGACCATCATTCTATTACGCAATAATATCAAATACTGATCGTAAAGAAAAATTGCCTTCAATTGGTTTATAAAAAAATATTGGAGACGTAATGAAGATACATAGATTTGAAATGTCGCATGACTTTTTTTTTTGTAGAGGTCTATTGCAGTTTGCCTGAGCGCAGGCTTTGACTGCTTCACCGGACTTTAAGAGTCGCATGAAGTTACAATTTCGTGCATTTTATACGCAAATATGACGTTATTACCCCACTTCTAAACTTTGATTCGTTTTATCTACTTATAGTTTTCTTATTATGAAAAAAGAAAAACAAAAATACGCGTCTCTTTTTTTTTATTCTCAAACTGACAGTCTATTTAGATTTTGTCTTTTCATACACAGTCCTCTGCCCCTTTTTTCCGCAGTCACATTATTGGCATCCAGGATTTATCTTATAAATGTAGTGTAGCATGTAGGTTGATAATATCATTACTCACGTTACAATAAATATTTCACAACAATGTTTTATCTTCGTAAGTGCATCCGATAACTGAACGTTCTAAAGAAATAATTTTGTAAATGTTTTGTAATATCTTGCGGTTTATATTGCAGATATTTTTTGTGACGTTTTAAATAAGTTACATTACAAGCAATAGGTATTGTTTAATGGTTTTTGGTATCCATCCTTGTATCGGGAAAACATTTGAGTGATCCACAAAATATACTTATATTCAGGTGTTCAAATCAACTAAAAAGTTTTTATTTCAAGTATTCCTTTTTCATTCACTCTGAAACGTTAATAGCGCTAGTTGATCGTTGTTCCTAGGTGTGTGTACATGTTATGTTTGTGACACCAGATTTCGGGCTTCACAAGATATTAATTACCAGGCCTTCACAAATTCAACACCTAGAGTATGACCAAATAGATCTTGTAGATTTGAAGATCCAACAAATATTTGTCATCACCGAGTTTACGCCCTTTGCGCTGTGGAAGTTGGCATGGTGGCCTTTTACTCCGACCCAAGCAGTCATTATTGTCTAAATTGGAGGAAGCTTCATCCTGTAATTAATACTACAATAGTAGTTTACAAAAACCCTGTATATTACTCAAGCTTACTTAAACACAGATGATGTAGTTTTTATAGCGCTACCTGCAGAGAATCCTTTGTGTTTTTTTTTCTGTATTTCGGGCAACAAGTTGTAAACTAGCGAAGAGTGTTGCGGATATCTTTGTATCTTTTGTAGCTTGGTTACCGATAATTATCACTTAATGTTTGGTAACTTTTTGGCGCCCTTAGCGCCTTTATCGCCCTCAAAGATCAATTGTTTGTGTCGTATTGTGTTCTTAATTTTAAAACAAGTAGGAACTTGTAGAGACCCCTATTTTGTTAGGGATGCAGAAAATAATTTTGTAATCACAAGTCACATAGAGTTTTAAAAATATTAGACACGTTTTTTTGTTTCTTTTTTTCCTTGAACAAACAATAAGACAGATACAGTGAATGAAAATGTCGTGTGTCGTCACTTGTAGCTACAATAATTACTAACACGTGACGTGAAAAGTCCCCACTCCTGAACTTTAAAACTTTGCAATTTTTTATTGATTTTATAAAAGAAAAATACGAGTTTTTTTTTCTTTTTTATCTATCTAGTGGTCTAAATACATATTGCCTTTTCATACCCTGTCCGATACTGTTGCGTATTTAACAGTAAGCAATCGTTACTGTAAGCTGAAACTAGAATTTATCATTCTTTTTTCCTATGAACAAGAATTTTTAAGACAATGTTCTCGTACTACTTACTAATATGTTTATGCGTGCATTATAGGTTATAGGTTGTATTATATTTTACCAAGGGTTACCATGTTATCCACTGTACCGTAAAACTTGTAAAGGTCAGACGAACAGTCGCTCCACGTAAAATACTGGGTCATAATCGCATCTTTCGAGACTTGAAGCCGACCACAAAAATGGCCCTTTAGAAGTTAAGAAATAAAGTTAGTTGGTAATAAAGGGAATTTTAGAGTTGAAAATTTGGAATTCTGTTTATGTGTTTTATAGACATGAAATATTTTTTAAATGTTTTTTTTCTTTTTTTTTTTTTTTTTTATAATGTGGACAATAAACGCTGCTTTTTGATTCTGTCTTAAAGTTCGTTTGACACTTCATTCATCATTTCCCCACGTTTTCAAACGGATCTATTAACCTCACTCATTCCGTATCTAAATGTGGTCATTGTTCACAATAACCAGGTCAATAACTAGTGATCCGCGCGTCTAGACACCTATTGTGATTTAACCCAAATTGTTTTAACTGTTCTTTTTTATTTATGGGTTCGTAATTCGTGATTAAATACAAATAGTAAAAAGAAAAACTTAAACCTCAGGCAAGAGTCGAACCTGGGACTACTGACTTAACGCGCTAGTCGCTTTACCAACTAAGCTACCGAGGTCTCTGCTTTTCTTTCTACTATTAGTACCGCAAAAATAATTAATAATAATAAGGTTCGTAATTCATTAAGTGTTATTTTGCAAAAGCTGTTGTAGGTGCTTTGCCTTTTTCCGGCTTTCTGTCTTACCAGATTCCATAAGCCATTTAACTGGGTAATATACTATAAACATATTGTTAAGGTTTTGTTGTCAGATATGTAAGGATTTATTGACTATCAAAGATGACAGTCAGTAAGTAAGAAGTTTGTGTAAAATATAAATAATAATATCTTGGGACACACGGCCATCTGATCCCAAACTAAGGGTCCTGCCTGTATTATGGCAACCAGACAACTGATAAACACACTTATACATATATTTCTAAATACCTACATAAAAAAATATAAATGATACCCAGACACAGAACCAATGAAAGTGCTTATGGCACGAACATTTGTCCTGGGTGGGAATCGAACCTAACGACCTCCGGTTATCAGTCCGGGTCACAAACCACTAGCCCAAGAGGCTAGTTAAGTGTAAAAGATATGATTCCCGCATTGTTACTTATTACATATATATTATTTGTTTCGTAACTATGTAAGGGTGCAATTTCATAAAAGCATCTAGTTACGACAAATATATACAGAAGTAAATAGATAAATATATTCAGATGCGTTACTATGTGAGGGAACTTGCCACTATAATCTTAACAACAATATTTAATAGCGTGATTTTACTATGATATTTTAAATAACCATACAAAATGCGTGTAAAATAACATTGTCGATAGTTCCGGCAATTTTGGAGGGAAAACCGGCGTGGTAATGTTAATAGTCACAGATGTTTGTCGCGGATTTGATGCCCGTGTGGGATTCATATTTTTTATGAGATCATATTGTTATAGTAATTTGTATTGAGTATAGTTGGTTGCATGTGACATTTCATGCTTTTAAATCTATATTAAAAAAATTTTTTAATCGATTCCTGTATCAACGATCAAGGAACATTCAATTCAAATGCACAAAGAACACCCAGACCTGGAACAATCATTTGTGGAGACACAAATGATTGTCAAAAGCAAGGATCGAACCCGCGGCACGTCGCACTCAGTAGTAATTGGCGTGGTGACCTATACCACTCGGCTATCCGTGCTGACAAATAGCACAGGTTTGCGATTTATGCACAGATAAAAGCAGTACCGTATACAAAACCTTTTACTCTCATATCCACATTTTAATACCTATATTACCCGTCTTGCAGTCCTCAGTAACCACAAATAAAAAAACAAACGATCGTTTTATTTATGCAGTAAGTACGGTCGCGGTTAAATTTTAGGTTAAGTATACAGATACTAAGAATACTTATTTACAAGTTACCTTAATTCCTTTGCATGAGAATCAACAAATTTTAACCGTTAACATGAATCATCAGTTTACAATTTTTTTTTTTATTTTTATTGTAAATACATTTTACGCAGTTAGCCTGAGCGCAGGCTTTGACTGCCTCACCGGATTTTTGGCGAGAACCTTAAGGGCCTCCAGCCAGAGCAATAGAAAAACTAACTTTGGTACTGAAAGTTAACAAATATTGAATTCTGATTTCAACTGCTTATAATGTTTTAAATTTAGTTACTTTAACGAGGTACAACTCAGAATCAATTGTTAGTGCTTAGTTTCTTAACAATAAAATCACATTTAAATCTCCTACATTTATAACCAAAACATTTCTGCATGAACTACAAACAAGTTCTTACGCTTAATATCTAGTTAACTGGATACCACATGTGTCGGCAACTTGATATTGACCCGAGGACCGGTCAAACGTGTTCGATTACCTCAGCCCTTGCTTACCCGCACTTCCTGGAGATGTCAGCAGATCAGACTGGTTTCAAGTTCCCAATAATTAAGATTGATTTACTGTTATGCCGGACGATTTTATGAAGTGTTCGAAAAGTTTCTGCAAAAATTTTAAAGGTGGCTTTTAAGGTGGGAGCGTCAGGGTAGCCCGCGATTTTTTTTACGTTTTTCGCAATTTGCCGGTCAGTTTTAGGCTGTTTTTTTAACAAAATACGATTGAATTGTAATCATCAATCCAACCCTCTAAGTTCATTCAATCCCAATAAATAATATTTCATGATAAACTCTTTCAATCGGATTGCAAAACTCACCGGCAAATTGCCTGAAACTGACCAGGCGGGCTACCGTGACGCTTACAACACCTTAACAATGTCTTTTAAAACGCATGGTACTAGTGTAAGAAAAAATTGAACTATGGTCACTTATAACATATATCACATATATTATATCTCTCTTGTAAGTTGTTCTATGTATGAGAACTGCCGCAAGATAGCATTTTTAATGATGGGAAAAAAAATCGGTCGTCTTTTGGAATTATTTAACACATACAGAGTGCTACTGGGACGTTTGTTGCGCCGTTTCTTCTCCATAGCTAGAGCAGTTACGAAGCGGTGAAGGGTGGCAATTTGGGGTACTGTCTTTTAATATGATTGACCTTCAAAAATGGATACCTTATAGCCCACTTTAGTAGTACCTTTGACTAAATTAATTTTGATTTTAGTTTATGAGAAATACGTTATTTCAATGTTTCCTGTCTATCGAGGATGCTTCTACCTAACAAATCTGCAACCTACATCTTACGATCAGGCCTATCAACTCATGCGCAACCAATCGCGTAACTTTGAAGGCATTCGAGAGACAATTACGATGAATTACCGTGCATTACCGTAACATCATGTTTGGTAACAATACAAGATTACCACGGAAGCAAAACATATGGTATTACCACAATTTACCATGGTAAAACTGGTAATTTAGGGCGTTTTTTGAGGTCGTTTGTACAGCGTGTGGGCTTAAATTATGGCTTTTTTGACCTCTTAATTCTGTCTTGTTTGGGCATGTAACATAACTGATGATAAATTTGTATTTTATTGTTTTGAAGCTGTTTACATTTGTATAATGATCTCAGTATGTTTTGAAAGTTTTTTGATGACCTCACAGTTTCTTAGTTTATGGAGTGTGTGAACGGTTTTGTTAATTTTTTTTTATTCTAATAATACCTTATTATTTGCTAAGAAAAACGAACGTAAGGTGTGTTACTTTTAAGTATTTTTTATTGTTCATAGCTTAAGAAGCTTTTATAGTTTAAGAGCTGATGTTACCAACGCCAGATAATTTTATCCGAGCAATAATTTGAAATTTTTGACAGTTATTCCATACAAAATCTGTTGGAATTTAATTTTATCCCACGAATAAAAAGGCCCTAAATTAATCTGCGGAAACAGTTTATGTAGAATTAGATTATACAGTTGTTAAAATTTTTGGAATTATACCTTTATTTAATGTTTATTGTACAATTGTTGGTATATCCAAAAATAAATGCTTTTGTGTTATACAGAAACAACATCTTTAAGATCAGATCATGCTTAAATAGGTATTTTGATCTGACTATCCTTGACAAAGCTTTGTACAACAAATGAAAGAGAAAGTTGTGGTATAATATCAAAAGGTCAAAAAGACATTATAATAGGATGAAAACCAGTGGATTGGTCCGATGATACAGACTTATAAAATAACTAGCTGTCCCCCGCGACTTTGTCCGCGTGTTTACGTTCAGCTGTTTTTCATTTTTGCAACATTTTCATTTATGCTCCGCTCCTTTTGGTCGCAGCGTAATGTTATATAGCTTATAGCCTTCCTCAATAAATGGGCTATCCAACACTTAAAGAATTTTTCAAATCGGACCAGTAGTTCCTGAGATTAGCGCGTTCAAACAAACAAACTCATCAGCTTTATATATTACTAGCTGTCCCCCGCGACTTTGTTCGCGTGTTTTAGTTTCAACGATTTTTCATTTTTGCAACTGTTTTCAATTATGCTCCGCTCCAATTGGTCGTAGCGTGATGTTATATAGCCTATAGCCTTCCTCAATAAACGGACTATCCAATACAAAAAGATTTTTTCAAATCGAACCAGTAGTTCCTGAGATTAGCGCGTTCAAACAAACAAACAAACAAACAAACTCTTCAGCTTTATAATATTAGTGTAGATATAATATAGACATAGGTAAAATTTTGGTTGTTTTTTTCTGATGGACAAAAGTTAAAGTTAGTGTCATAAGAACTTAAAAGGTTTGTTTTTATTTGCCAAGACAATATAATGGCCCAAAATTGGCAGTTTTAAAAACAGTGAGCTCAAACTGTGGGTTGCTATAACAGTTGTGTATTGTGTAGACGGCTATTGTTTTACTTCTCAATGGCTATACAAGGTATTGTTATAAAGTTTAAAGGTGATACTCGTATATCTCCAGTACTCCCATGGAAAACCTAAATGATATTCATTTTACTTATGGTTTTTCAGGGTAGTCTTTTCCTTAACCGACCCTTGGAACAGTTCCTAGTTTTTTTTTTTTTTTTTGGATGAGATTTACGCAGTAAGCCTGTGCGCAGGCTTTGACTGCTTCACCATACTTTACGGTTCAGAATCATCAGCAATAAGAATCAGGACAATACCAAGTGTTTGAGTTTTTGAAAACAAAAAATATTTGCAGGTTGTACTAAAAGATATGAAGGATGTGAGTTAGAGATGACAAGGATACATCTATTATATAATTATGTATATAAGATTAGCGTGTCACAGATTTTGTAACCAAACTCTGTTGTGTCTGTGGCATCGTAACTCGCAACTTGGAGAACTGATTTTAATCAAAATAGAACTATCGAAACTGTTGCCAGCTATAATTCAAGAAAAAAAAATACATTATTATTATATTGTCGACTGTATCGATATAGAATTTTATTAATTGTTTTTTATTGAAATTAAAAATATTTTTGTATACATTTTCATATAGGATTCGGTAATCACGTAGGACCTACATAGTGTTAGCTGCTGAGCTCATTATCCTTAAGCTACATGGCCAGCTGTCCGATGTCTCATTGCCATTCACGACCAACCAGTGTTGCGGCCCGAATGTAAAACTACGATGATTCATACACACACACACTGACACACCGAATATGTTCGCTTGGATTTAGTTGTATAACAATATTAAAACAATGCGAAGATGTATTAACATTGGGTCGACTAAGGAATAAAATAGATGACTCTGACTATTGACATTTCAAATTGTCTAACAAAATAATAGATTGCTGAAGAACTGTATGTAAAAGTTAAAAATTATAGGTTGTCTGTTTGCCATAATACAGGCTCTGCTTAATTTTGGATCGGATGGCCGTGTGTGAATTGTCCCAAGATATTACACTAATTTATGGGTGTTTTTGGTTCACATTTATACGAACCACATTTTGTTAGCAAGAAAATACAATCAGTTAAAAAAAATATATAAATACCTATATCCAACAGATAAATAGATAAAAAAAAAGCACAAGCATTACGTCATTAGCTCCGCATCTTGATCTTTGATTCCGTATCTTACTTATTTTAAAAAAGCAAAAACTTCGCCTATATTTTTTTTTCATTTCTAACTGACGGACTAATTAGATTTTGACTTTGTATACCCAGTCATAAACCCTATTAAATGTAGGTTTTTATTTAGGTTTAGGTACGTCATAGGTAGGTTAAAAGATCATATTTTATAGTCAAGTTAGTTTAAGTATTGAGTGAAGTTCCTCCATACATTTTTTTCAGTGCGGGTAGTTAAATTTGACTGCATTATAAATCACGAGCGGTCTGTCTCGCGCGAAGAGAGAGCTCGATATTGAGGGCATGGCCTTGTCGTACAATTTGGCTTTGCAACCACTAATGCATTTATATTATTACTCTTTTTGTAATTACTGACTATGGGTATGGTTAAGCTTGTAATCTGTAGAATTTTGATGGTTAGTCTTTAGTGGTGTAGTGAAGACAAATGATTTCATTTAGTCATGTTTTTATCGTGAGATTAGTTTGTGTTCGTTGGATATTTTAGATGTCTTGTTTAATCAATAGGGATCTGAAGATTTTTTTAATATTATTAAAAATATATTTTTGTCAATACATTTCTTGATACTTGTTAACCATAATAAAAACATTTTTATTATAGTATTTAATAGTTATGTCTTTTTGCTACTATTGAAAAATTAAAAAAGAACTAATCTATGCCCGTTTACTTATTAGCTCAATCCAAAAGTAACAGCTGCGCTAGCGCTGATTTTACTTGACCTTAACAGAGAACCAAGCCCATTCAAGCCACAGTCATTCAGGTTAGAACTTGTTGTTATGTACAGTTAATTCAACACATAGTTTAAGTACAATAACCCATTAGTGACGTCACATTACAGTCAAGTCTTTATCGGTAAGCGACGAGACGAGACACATCATAGTTAATTGAGGTATCTCACTAATTAACGTCTAGACGCGTTCAAGATTGTTTAATAGAGTTTTAGTGGTATCTTATCTGGTAAATAATACTGTTTTTTTTGCGTACAGCTAGGCAAATGCTTGATGTAGGTAACTAGAACTATATAACCCGTTGGTGGTTCGTGGCGTTGGCAATTTCTGTAAAAATCTTTTGTAATGTAATCCATCCATTTCGGCGTGGAAGAAAGATGTATATAAAAATATGGTGTATTCAGTTAAGAAGATCGATAAGAAAAATGTTTTTTTTTTCTACTTTAGTCACGTGATCGTAAACGGCTGTAATTTGCCAAATGGTTTATGACGTCAACTACTTGTAAACAGTAGTCAACAACCAAAGCTTACAAGCAGGTCACGTCACGATGACATGAGGAGCCATATTGTAAAGAAAAGCGTTTTTTTTTTTAGTTTTTCTTGCACATTATGTAATGGAACTTAAAATATAGATTTACTATTTAAAACTTGTCAAATACTCTTTTCACTCACAATTTATTTTTAAAAAAAGGTTACTAGCGATGTGGATGGAATTCACATTACTAGCAATCTTGTTAACCCCTACAACTAAGCTAAATATGCTTGTATCTGGAGTGGGTTCACGTAGTGAGTAGTAATATTAGTGCAAATTAGTGCAATGGGTGGGGATCGAACCTGCGACCTCTCGATCACAAGGCTGTCACCCTAGCCATTAGGCTATTGCAGCTTTTATATACGCCTATATATACGGCATTGAATCAAGGAGGTTTTAGTGCAAGTTAAAGGCCTATTTCATTGAGGCTAATGAGAGGAAATTACCGTATCTCAGTTTTGCATAACACATAAAAACAAAATCATTTATGTTCGACCTAGTTTTCTAGTTGTACCAAATCTGTGCCCTTGGCGTGTCACATGGTAGTAAATGCTGAGTTTCACTGTAACGGGCGATTGCTGTGATCCTATTAGTTAGGTAACCGACTGGCATAACATGTGCGCTTTACTTCTGTTTACTATCTTATTAAATAAATTAATTATACTTACATGTCTCCATATCTACTTTTCTCTGAGATGCTAGCTTGCTTGTTTTGTCAAAGTAAAACATTAAAACATACTTATCCTTTACAGTTTACAGGTAAAATGCTTTTGTTAAACTCGTAGTCCCCTATAACCCCTATCCAGTGCCTGATCCTTCTTCTTCTGAAGACTACTGCCTGTTAAAGAGTATTGAGTGCGAGTAACTCTGTGTATATGCACTTATAAACTAGGTTCAATGGCCAGTTTTTTCGTTTTAAAACGAGCTTATCGTAAATAAACATCGTTGCCATGTTCTAATTCTGCTTTTTTTTTGGGTGGAAATATAATGATTTCAAACCATGTGAGGGAAGGACATAAGGATTTATCGGACATGCACCGACTAAAATCACCCCGGTGCAGTCCTTGCCTTTGTAGGAGCCGCAGTTTCACTAAAGCATGTTCGGCGGGGCTCCGGCAGAGGTCGGCCAGAAGCCCGACCTTCTTTATGGCAAAGGTTAACTCCCTGGCTAAAGAAGTATCAATCACCACACTTGCACACTTAGCCTTTTTTAAAGGTTGATCATGGTGCTTATAATTTATTCCTAACGATGATTAAAGCTAGGTATGACTAATGTATAATTAGCTAGCTAAAAATCATACATCACGTATATTTATAGTTAGGTTCTTGTGTAGCTCTGTGTACACAAGAACCTGACTGTATCGATAGTTTAAATGTCACAGCCTTCCCTTGGACGGGGTCAGCGGTTCACCCTTGAAGTGCCTTGAGCTAGGCATAGTTAACCCTAGTAGAAATCCATTACGTCACTAGAAAGTTTTCGTTTATAGCGTTGTTCTGACTGGAACTACGTGCTGTATTGGTAATTGCAATGTATTTTATTAAGGTATGATTTTTGTTGGGAATCATAATAAATATGTGTTTTCTAATTTTTTTACAAAAGCTTTAAAATCAGGTAAATTCAATGTACTAGTGAAGACAGAGGTAACACACCCAAACACGATGGGTTTGCGTCGATTTGTTACATAGTTCCCGGCTATCTTCTGGCTCCTATATCCTGTAATAAATGTTTAGGCTCAACGCCTTTCAAGAAGTGTTAAGTTTTTGAGTTAAGATCGTATTTGAAATAACATAAATAAAATAAATAAATGTGGCCAACATCACATGCATTGATCTGAACCTAAAGTAAGTAGCTAAATCTGAGACGATAAAGGTACCACAACAAACACCGAAACCCAAGGTAATTTTGAAAAGTGTTTTTCTACATTGACCCGTCCCGAGATCGAACTCGGGATCTCTGAGCTAGCGGCGACCCCTTGAAAGCTGGTGTGAACGCCACTGACCACGGAGGTCGTCACATATATTATGTGGATAATGTTATTCCAAATAATATTTATTCCATACAATGTTGTCCATAAGGTTTCATCGATTTCAGATCTCTTGATAACCAAGAAATAATTTTGCGTTTATATAATTTATCCTACTAGAATCAAGCACAGACTATATATTTCCTAACCCTGTTGAACCGGAAGTCTTAGATCGTGCCAAGAAAGTCTAGCTGACGGACGTTTAATTTGCATAAGCTGGATGTACTATATTATAGTCATTTGTCTAGGCTTAGAAATTTGTTTTCGATTCGATGTAATTCGATTTTCATGATGCAGAAAGCTGCTCAAAACACCCTTTTATATTTAATTGAGTGTTTTTTTTAAATATCTGGAAATACGCCTTGTTGACTCAAGGGTTGGCTTTTACGTTGGACAAAGAATAAACATTGCCATACAACGTGGCAATTCCGACAGCCTTTTTTGTACACTTCCAGTCGACAGCGATGTGGATGAATTTCTTGACGCTATTTTTTAGAGATTTTATTAGTTAAGACATTTTTTTAAGTGTTTTTTTATTGTTATTATTTCATTAAAATACGGTGTTGTTTTCTATTTTATCTATTGAATTTTGATTCAAGTGCCATTGATATTAATGTCGTCCAAATTCTATCAATGTCTGGGAAAACCACAAATAAACTACTAAATGGACCAATTACTTTTTTACCATTTTGAGACATTATTATCAATCCATAAGTTGTTTTGATCTTTGGACAACGTTATCTTTTTAATCTAGCAGTACAGCAGATAAAACCAGATTCTCTAAATAATATTACATACAGTGGCAATATGTCTGTCATGTCAAGTTGATACATTACTCCGAGTGATACAAATCTAAAATTCTTCTATTTATCATCTACAAGTCCTATAAAAAAAAAATCTTAGATATTAGGTTGGCTTAAACAACTGTTTATTTCTATTTAACATCAGTTTGGACACACAGGGCAAATTTTCGAAATATTTTCTTTGTCTGAACTGGCATAGAAGCGCTAAATATCTTCTTATCGTTTAGTTAAAAAAATAAGCTATATTTAAATATTTATACAGACTTTTTACTGAAAATATTGTAAATCTATACTAATATTATAAAGCTGAAGAGATTTTTTGTTTGTTTGTTTGAACGCGCTAATCTCAGGAACTACTGGTTCGAATTGAAAAAATCTTTTTGTATTGGGTAGTCCGTTTATTGAGGAAGGCTATAGGCTATATAACATCACGCTACGACCAATAGGAGCGGAGCATAAATGAAAAATGTTGCAAAAATGAAAAACCGTTGAAACTAAAACACGCGAACAAAGTCGCGGGGGACAGCTAGTTTTAAATAAAACGCGGTTTGTAGTTTAGTTTTAAGTCCCTGACGTTTCAACGCCTGGGATTAGGAAATAATGTTTATTCTTTTATTGGTTGACGAGTTTTATGATTCGTAAATCTTATAATTTCTCACAAATGGCTTTCAGTGTCGATCGCGTGGGTACGGAACACATTCCTATGTAAATAACATCTATCTCGGACATACACGTTACTAAAATACCTACGTCGTTGTTGCATTCTCGTCGCATGCACCATTGATGAGAGCATTAAGATTCCGTAAATGCCTTGTAACAAAAAATAGCATGCCTAGCAGTGAAATCAAAAGGGCTATGAATGAAGTTGACGACAAGCTTTAGTGGTTGCATTTGTGGAGTTAGGCGCTGCCTAGTTTGGGATAAGATGACTGTGTGTGAGTCCTCCCAAGATAAAAACAAATGGCAAGTTGAAATTCCAATGTAATAGCGAATCTACAGAATGAGGTTACTTCTACACTGTTCAATAAGTACACCATGAGAAATCACCATCTATGAGAAATTTTCATGCCATTATACTTTTATGAGAAGAAGTCATAGTGGAAGACATGATGAAGAGTTAGGGTCGGCGCAAACGGGCCTCACCTACCACAGCTACCAAATACTGTAGCAAGTGGCAGCCACTCGCTGCAGCAGACGAATACAGTATGTAACAAAAATCCTGACCGATCCAATAAAATATAATATTCCTGGTTAAACATACGTACTAGAAAAAAATGATACAAAACTTAACTTCTTTGATACAAAACTGTAGGAAGTACACGTGAACTTCGAGCGATCAGTGTTGCCTTTAATCAGCTGTATTTTAATTTAATTATATTCACCGGGAAAAAATAATAATCTCAAATACATTCAATAGTTACGTAAGGATCGGACAGGGTTTTTGTTGCATGCTGTATATGAAAAAGGGTGTCGCCTGGCCACCGGTGGCTCGTTCGTGCCGAGCCTTACCTAACTTGAGCGACTTCCGCATTTTGTGCCGATACATAGTATTTTCTCTAAAGAAACCTTAGAGCCGTTTTGACCCGAAAGTTTTTATGATTATGACCTGTTTTAATGAGTAACTCCATAGAGTCATTGGTCGTTTACTCACGTGAATAAACACCTGTAGTTCTTCCGCCAGGCTACAGGCTACTTCCAAAGACATTAGGTTCAATGCCTTATTGTTGTTCAATTGTTTTATAAATACGGTAATTTTTCATGTTGTGTTACCAAGTGGACGGTTCTAAAGAATTGTTTTGTAAACTCCGGTACGCATGCCGTGGTTTATAGGAAATATAAACCGCTATAAAACAACACATATGTTGCCTTTGACGTAGATTGAGTTTATGAATATTGGTAATGAAAATTTTGAATGACTCCATGTAGGTATCTTTGTACCTTAAACTTTGAAGTTAGGATAAAAATATTACGAAATTCCCCATAAAAGACACTAACAAATGATTTAATAAAAATAATTCTTTAGATACTAACCTTAAAAATAATGAAAATTGTTGGATAAAAATCTGCATAAATTAATTTGAAAAGAGAAATAGAGTGTACTATTTGACTAATTATAAAACAATTCATTACAATTTGAGAAATTGACGGTTACTAAAGTTGCTGCACAAAGTAAAGTTTTTTACCAACACAATTATTATTAGCATATGGTCGCATATCTTCATGCTACGTAACATACAATAGCGGCAGTGGGAAATCGTTTGAATAAAATTTAAATCAACTATTGCTAGTTCGTCAGAAGGCTTTTTTTACGTAAACGTAGATATAAAATTTATGAACCGTCGAGAGAAAGTAAATTGAATTAGGTCCGATTTTTGTTTAAAAAAAGATGTATGCTTCACTTAAATTCATTTGTGATGAAGCAGCAAAAATTATTTTACACACTACATGCAAATCAAAGGCGTTGTACTGTAACGTATATAAAAAAGAAAGTTTACATGAGTAAATTACAAGATATATCTACATAGAAATGCACCCTATACGCTATAAGACATAAAATGCCATGAAAACCTCTTTTAGATGGAATAATGATAAAGAAGATGATCCTTGCCATTTGTCCGCAATAGTAAAGTAAATGTAGACAACATCACATACATTGCTCTAAACTCAAAGTAATTAGCTAAAGCACTTGTGTCTTGGAATCAGAGACAACGAAGGTACCAAAACACCCAGACCCGAGACAATGTAGGAAAGCGGTTTCTACATTGACCCGACCGGGGATCGAACCTGGGACCTCAGAGCTAGCGGCACCTAGAAAACCAGGGCGGACGCCACTCGACCACGGAGGTCGTTTAAATATCCATTATATTGTGCAAGCCATACTATTGTCTTTAAATACCATTACATTTAAACAAATCACCGTTTAACAGCAAAAAAATTACAACTTAATGCAATAGCACCCGGTTTCTAAAAGGCTGATCAATTCAATCTGTTGTTAAATCAACTGATCACGACTGTAATTGGTTGACCAAAAGACTAACAACCAATCACAGCGATTAAAATGAGGTTTGACAGGTTATTAACTAATTTTTGTGCTGAGAAACCGAGGATTAGTGTAACCAATATTATCTCCAGTCAATGTAAAATGTTATTTTTTTTTACAATATCTTGAGAAAGAGATTATCTCTTACATGTTAGATATCTTTATCTATCAGCCGACTTGACTCACGTTATGTCAACACACTTACAACGTGTACTGTGGCCCGCTAGACTATATAAAGAATGCTTAACGAATTTAAACCTAAACATGACGGAAAAAAGGTGCAGTTATAGTCGAAGAGTGATTTATAGTGTGGTTTACTGTAATATAGTGATGCATGCGTGTTTGTTTTGAGTGGATTAGCTGATTCGTGGATGAGAGACGTCATATAATATCAGCACACCGGTACCAGAACAGATAGGATTGTGTAGACGCTAAATATGTCTTCCGCACCAGGCATATATATGTCTTGCAAAGGTTTCACAACTGGTGCGCTTCACCAGTAGTCGCGGGTTCGAGTCTTGCCTGAGATTTAAATTTTTCCTTTTGTTCTATTTGTATATAATTACAAAGGTTTCGTAAACTTTTAAATCACATTCACAAAGAACACCGATACTTGGAAAATACACTGATTGGAATAAGTACAGCTTTACCTACAATAATTATTATCAAATTAGCGCTGTTACATAATAAACTAAATGTTGTAAATTACTAGCGTGAAGTTAATAAGTATCTGTTGTTAATCAGGAAAGGCAGTTGGCGTGCAATTGTTTACAATAGGGATGGGATAGTTTGCAAGAAACGGCAAAGCAAGAAAATGAGTAATTTAAAAGTATTTTTTCTTGCAAGAACGAAAGTAATTTTGGGTAGTTAAGATAAAAAGTTATATTAATAAGTTATGATAAAATTAAATTTTAAATAGGAATCGCCTTGCCAATTATTATTCATATGATAAGTTAGTGTACATTGTGTCATAATAAATTTGTTGAATCAATAAAATATATAGGTATATTTCATAATAGATTTGACCCGAATTGCTTTTGTAAACTGATCAGTGATCACTATATCTTTAACAGCTTATTGACTATTCCTTTACAAAACTAATTTACAATCCAGTCTATTGAGTGTCATAACAAGATTTCTATATAAGCTATAGTTATTAAACTTTATATAGCAGTTGATGACTGGTATAAGTTGTTTATAAGCGTGGGATATGATCAAATGTCATATCCACTACTTAATAATCTCATCTCAAACTACGGAAAAACTTTTTTAAGTGATGTCGTCATTATCTATATATATTAATGTATTATAAATCCTTTTATAGATAGACCATGACATTTATTAGATGACCACTTCACTGCCAATATTAATAATACTGATTCATATACTTGTTTTCTTGATACATAAATCTACTACTAACTTTAATCCATTTTATACGTCGAAGGTTGTAATTTATAATTTTTGTATTGTATAAATTCTGTTTTCATTATAAGAATTTACTACAGAAAAAATCAAAACATATTCTTCTGTCTTATCTTTTTCCGAATTGTATTCTGTGTCCTAACTCTCCAATTTAATTTTGATTTTAATACAATGCCAATGCAAAATTTCTTATTAATTTAGCAGGATACAAACAACGCACAGTACAAGAAAAATACTCTCAATGTTTAGATTCCAGGCAGTTCCTTCCTTTGACAGATTTTTTTAAAGAATATTAAACCTTCTGCCTGCTGAACTAATAACTTATATCAATTTTGCATTGGCATTGTATTTGAAATAAAATTAAATTGGAGACAGAGGAAACTGGTAGGCATCCAGTCATTATATAATATTAAAGGCCTAGGTCTGGCCTCAAACTCTGGAACTCTCACATAACTGAACATGTCTCACATAGCGATCATAAACAAGTTATGTCTATTATTTTAGTGATAGTAGTTCACATGAAAGTTAAAGACAGTAATTGATTTTACATTTGAAACATAACATCTGGTATTGCGTAACTCTTGCGTTTTATTTTGTCTTGCGTGGCTTGCGCCCATCACTATTCGGAACAGGCGCACGCGCCGGTTTCACCGCGTTCCCTACATGGCTGGGGCCGTGAAATCTATCGGTTTACATGTTATCTGCCGTGCATAAGTTTTTATTTTTACTATTGTTTCAATCTGCAGTACTTTAATGATGATTGTCATGAGAATTCATTATCGGTTTATGTAATTATATTATGATTACTGCCAATTTGTCTTTGATGTCTGTTCTTAGTCACAACAGATAAGATGAACTTAAACTTAGGTTAGGCTGCAAGTATCGGTAATATTTTTTTATGAGTTATTAAGGAAATAAATTTGTTTTTATAAAAAATGTGTAAGGTTAGAAAATATTATAGGAAAAATGGTATACGTACCTACTCACCAACTGCTATTGCTTCTGCGTGATGTACTGCGGGTTAGATTCTTATAATTTGTCAAATATTTTTAAGAGAGCAACATAAGTCTTAGTACTTTGTGTCTGTCATATAAATATATACGAACATTTTTCTAGACACAACTCACACACGGCCATCTGATCCGAAACTAGGCAGAGCTTGTATTATGGCTACCAGAAAACTGATAAACATACTTATATTCTAAATACATTATATTACCCAGATACAGAACAAATGATAATGCTCATCACACAAAGGATTGTCCACGGTCGAGATCGAAGCCACAACCTCCGGTTCAGCAGCCAGGGTCACTATATAGACCAGCCTTTCCCAAAGTGGGCCATAACGCCCCCTTGTGGGCGCTGCAGGCCTAAAGGGGGGCGGTAAGAGACTCGGAAAAAAAATCAAATCTCCGCTAATATAGCTCAAAATAATTAATTTAATTCGAAGTTATAGTGGTTTTTAGGTTGGTGAAAATATGGGGGAGCTAAAGAATAATTTATTTTCAAAGTGGGCAGTAGACAAAATAAGTTTGGGAACCCCTGATATAGACCAACAGGCCAGTTAGTAAGACACAGGGCACTGTCCTACATATTTACGTAGAACATAGTTTATTAGAGTAATATTGACTACATATTGGCAATCACGTACCCGCATAAAATGCCATTATTTATTAAAAATGCGTAAAGCCTTGAAGTTTATATACCTTATGACTATATACTATAACTGGTACAATTATATCGTGTCGATAATGTCAGCCATTAATGTCACTTTGTCCTTGACTTGTCGTGTTCAAATATCAATAGCTGTAGGTACACCGATGGCGCTGAAGGACGGTCATATTGTGTGAATGTGGTAAATTATGACAAGTGTTTTATAGGAAATCGATGGTCATTCTGACTGTTTGATATAATGTGGGAACGGCTTTAAGATACTCAATACTTTTATTTGCATTCCATAGGTGTACATTCAGGACTTAAATATTATATGACAGAACCATTTATGGACCCTGTAATTCAGGGCTGTGGTTTGTGGCACAGCAAAAGTTAAATACAGCAAATAAATTCTTCAAACAGGAACAACACTAATATAGCTTGTTTGGTTTTTATTTCTAAGGTGTTTTATTTTCAAGAAATAAAACACATTGTTTCTATTTAGATTTTTAAGTATCAAAACATGCTAAATCTATTCTAGGTCCTAGGCCACAAAATTTTGTTATCCACTCAAAATGTAACTTATCTATTTTATATTATATTGTACTTACAACAAACTATGCGAAAAGTTACCAATTAACAAAAAAAATTGATTAAAATATGCAGTTAAATTCTACTATATCAATCATCTAATTGTAATTGAATTGTCATAAAAACATAACTTACCTACCATGAAAAGTAGCGCTTGCAAGAAAACTAGTAGTAAAAAAAAAATTAAATTATCTAAATATAATTTTAATTAGTCATAATTAGTTTTTTAAACGTCACAATATGATGCAAAGTCGAGCCGATCCTATTCTCATTTGAATTACATTGTACATTGGTCCATACTCCTACAGCTCTGCTAGCCTCCCGTTTCACACGGCCACCCATGGTGTCAGGGACCTATTGTGATCATTGTTAACATTGTTGGACCCCGTTATAATGGCTTCTATCTTATTTATCTCGCGATTGTCGCTTTAATATTGTGTCATATTTATAGAAGTGTGTGCAAGTTATGATTGGATTTTAACAGCTCGTATGTACCGCATATTACTGGAAATATTTTCTCCTACCTTCTGGGTATATATAGACAATTGAAATTCTTAAAAAAATATGTTGCCAATGGATATTTGATAATATTGATATTTTTTTTGTACTTTGCTTTGTTTGTGTACTTGCTAAATGAGTAAAATGTTTTCATTATCATTGAAATTCATTTAACAGGGGTTACTCTTGAATTAATTTCAATTTCAATACAATTGTACCCTTGTCGGGTCAATCAATAGGAAATCGATGGTCATTTCTATAGCCAGTGCTTTAGCTACTTACTTTGGGTTCAGCGCAATGTATGTGATATTGTCCTTCACTTAAAAATTTTGACATAAATTCGTGAAATCTCTTTCATCAACAGAATCAATGTTGATGTCAAAAACTTGCGACGAACTAATGAGCATTTGTCTTTATTAGAATGACGGTAATTTTGTCTACATATTTAAGTATATATTTTGAAATTCAGAGAAGCGTTTCTTTAAGAGAATTAATATTTATAGTTAAAATATTTGTCTTTCATAATTGTAAAGCATTAAAGTGTGTTATAATCGTGACTGGGTCATAATATCTTATTGTCTATTGTTTTTCAGTTATTATTTGTGTGTCAAATAGAGAGGAGTGACCGTGAGTGTTAATGGTCTGTTTGTCTATGTCTGAGAGACTTTTGTTTAGATTTTTGAGACGAAATCGTCATAGAGTTCAACAATAATTACAATACAATAATTTTAAAGTCATACCCTAGTTATCACAGAGATAGAGACAGACAACCGGATATTAATTATACATAAGAAAGAGATGCCAAATTTATTCCATTTTTCAGACATATACTGGCCTGTATCTTTACCTAATAAATTAATAATATACCTTACTTATACTAAGAAAAAAGTTCGTTGTACATTATTTTGATGGATAAATAATTGAAAATTCATTTAAAAATAAAATAAATAATAATGTGAATATATAACCTCCTTCTGTTATTAAATCTGTTAAAAAGAGCAATTATAATGTTGACTATAATTTATTTAAGTTAATAAAATAAATATAAGACACGTATTTTTTTTTAATCTCGTAAACAAAAATCTAATATACAGTAAATGGAATTTAGCGTGACGTCACTGTTACACTACAATTATAGACTAATTTTGACGTCACAAGCCCCGACTCTTGAACTTTACACTGCTTCATCTTTGTCTATTTTTATTCTACCGATCATAGTATAAATACGTGTCAAAATTGTTACGACCTCTTGACATTACATCCATTCTCATAATTATTTAAATTAATATTAATTTATTGTTTAAAGCACGTACAGAGAAAGGAATGGCCGTGGGGATTATTATAATGTTGATTAAAACGCCCTTGTATGGTCATCAGTCATTAATTAGTGTTTGTGTTTAAATTTATATTTTGTACGGAATTTATAGCCATTGGTATTATGGGCACTTAGTTGTAGCTCATGTGATAATTAAATTTAAGCAAAATTGTTTTGGCTTTACTAAAATGGCATTGGATTTGGGACCTCTCACATCAACGACAATCTCACTCTTGAATGATGATATGTAGTTTTAAAATTTAATCGAAATAAATACGTTAAAAACATCTTGAGACTTCATAAGTACCTACTTAATTGAAAAATGTTTGAACATTAATAACAGAAAATTAATTTAATATTTACAAACTTAACTAAGTACATATATATACACTTAAAACAAAACTAAACTCTTAACTAATAAAAAACTCTAAACAATTGCGTCAAAAAATTAAATATTTAAATTAATAATTTACTTAATTTATTCTTAAAAATATCGTTAATTCACCTTGAAAAGGAAGTCGGAACAATGTTTTATATTCAAACTCAAAAAATGGTTAAACATTTCAATTAAGAAATCATTTTGTCAACTGCTAAGATGTTCTTTTATTGGACCAAAGTGTTTTCCCCCAAACCCATTATAATTGCATAGAAAAAAATGCGCTTTGCACCATATGTCGGAAACAGATGTTATGTGCGGCCATCCTTAACGTTGCACCTGGTGTGAACAATATGAGAAATAAAGAAAGGTTTACCAAAAGCAGAATAATTAAAATTAGGTTAAGTTATAGTTAAATGCAGTTTTATGTATTACAAAGTTGTTTTGATGATAATTATATCCGTTGATATGGCTAGAGAAATAGATAGAAATTTAAGATCGAAGTCTGTTACTTTACGCCTACTTTATAAAAACCAAATAAGATAGTAATTTTGGGAAGACCAGACAGAAATATGATTATTTTTCGTAATTTGGGCAAGGAAATAATTATGCTTCTTTCATTAATTTGACGGATTTAAAAAGGGTTTAATATTTGACGGATTTAATTTTGGCTTATAATTATGTTATAGTAAAATCATGGCGTAGTTCAAGTGAATATTAGAAGGTGTATTTAAAATAAAATAAATAAGTAAATTAATAAAAAAAAGGCCAAATAAATACTTCAAATTCGTAACATTAAGAACCTACCTACTCAGTTTGTAAACATTAACACCAATTAATACACGAATGTTTTAAGTATATTGAACAAACGGTTAAACTTAATGGATACACAAAAGAACGTGTTGCTTGCCTACAATTGTGCGCAAGATTGGATTTCAACACAAGGTCTTACATTTAACGAAATTGCTAATCCCAGTGCAAATCAAGTTATTAAACGTTTTAAATAATAACTAAACACTAATATAGGCAGCTTTAAAAAAAACCGCATCATCATCAGTCCATTCTTTTAGCCACGTAGAGACACATACACAGACAGACACGTCAAACTTATAACAACACTCTTTTTGCGTTGCGCTAATACAGGCTCTGCCTAGTTTGGAATTAGATGTCCGTGTGATTTGTCCCAAGATATTACATTATATATTTATTATAGCTACTGTAACAAACTGTGCACAGGTAAAACGCAGATCGCGACTTGTTATAACATAAATGATGGATTAAACAAAAAGAAACTAATTATTTAAAACAAAACGGTTTACTCACGCATATTGTCGGGATAGCCCGACTAGTTTCAGACTCAATAGGAGTCCCTAATCATGAGCTGACGCGGCGGCGGTGGTGTCGCGAGTCGAACAGTTCGACTCCCGAGAATATGCGTGAGTAAACCGTTTTGTTTAAAATAATTATGAATGTGATAATCACGAAAGTTATTATAGAAAAAAAAAACTAGATGAAGAAAACGTGATAAGGGCCAAAGAATGTTGATAACAACTAAAACATTTGAGTAACGTTAGTCAGGAGTCATGGATGAAACATTAAAATCTAATTAACCGCTCACAATTAACAAACCGAGACTGAATTGTAAAACGATAGTCGAACTACTTACAAAACACTTTGTAACTTATCTGTAATACCTATTAGTAATAAGACTTGCATCTACAATCGGTTATCGAATCTATACTATAATATTATAAAGCTGAAGAGTTTGTTTGTTTGAACGCGCTAATCTCAGGAACTACTGGTTCGAATTGAAAAAATCTTTTTGTATTGGATAGTCCGTTTATTGAGGAAGGCTATAGGCTATATAACATCACGCTACGACCGATAGGAGCGGAGCATAAATGAAAAATGTTGCAAAAATGAAAAACCGTTGAGACTAAAACACGCGAACTAAGTCGCGGGGGACAGCTAGTGAAAAATAAGAACTGTGCTTGTACTATGAGCTCTTTTTTATTTTACTTTATTTATTCGGGAAAATAAACAGTTATAAATTAAAGTCTTACACTAAGTTATAAATACAAGGTTTATAAATGTATAACTTACGACATTTTCCACAACATATTAGAGTGAAATCAAACAGTGCGATATTCTAAGATTTTAAAGCAGCAAAGTAGTTAAATGTGAACTTAAACATAGACAGGCATGGAAACAACAGAGAAATGAGAATGAGCAAATATTTAAGTAACTTACTAAACTAACCGTTACATTCTTAAAAGGCTTTGTTAATAAAATTTTATAGGAATAGGTAGTGTTTGTACATTCCACTATTAGGTTTCTCTTTTTTTAAAGACTAAATAAGGGTTTCGATTTGGTTTTAAAGATTCAATCGCTTTGGCTTCATCTCTTACTTCATAGCGAGAGGAAACAAATCTTTTGCAATTCTGTCGGTGAGCTGCAATGATGAAAATCTACGAATCTACCAGAACCAGCCGACTAAGTGACCAAAACTAATCTGATTATATCGTCGACTTGGCATTTGATTTTTGGAAATGGAGTATTTAGCAGTATTTGGAATTCGCGAAGGTTGAAAGAGCAAGGCTATTGGAATGGGATTGTTTTAGTTGGTATTTGGAAATAATTGTGATGTTAACTTATTCAAATTACCATTACAACTCTTGTTAGGCATCAAAGCTTCCTTATTTAGCACGATTGATCGTACTGAATAAGGAAGTTGCAAGCGCTTCGCGTCTACAAATATTTGTTTTAATATTAGTTGTTATATGGGGTTTGAAAAATCGAAGTCTATTAGACCGGCAGTTAGATAATGAAATAACTAATATACAAGACTTTATGACTTTTTCAAAATAAGAAACACACTAAGTAGATACAGCGAATCAAAGTTCAGGAGTAGGCGCTAATGCTTGCGAACAAAATGCACGAAATTGTGACGTCATATGACATTTCAAATGATCTATCGTCGTGAGTTTTTATTTACGTAAAATAAGAAACATACGTGTCAAATATTTTTATTAATACGTATATCTGATGGACATTAAAAAATAATTTAATAATATATCTGACGAACATTAAAACAAAGTAATCTACCTCATTCTTAAAGTTTGTGTTTGTCAATTTAATGTTTGTCTGATAGCCCACGGCTCAGGGATTTGTCCCTAGAGCTAGTGTTGTTTCTAAAAAAAGTCAAGTTTATTTAGAAGAATAAAGAACAGCTGTAGTGTAGTGCTGCAGTGTAAAACAGGTTTAGATCTTTATTTAAGTTGTAGATGCATTCAATGCAACTAAGTATTTAAGCAATTGACTGATTCTTGTTAGTGCATTTAGAATGTTCAAGGTTCTACTCAAGACCGTGACCTTCTGAGTTTCGATCTAATGAAAAGGCTGTCTATGGATTTCTTTAAATCGATGCTTCATGCCTTTATGAATGTATCTAACAACATTTTTCTTATAACATTTTAAAGAGCACTACGTGCTAGGACATTTACATCAACATCTTTTGTGCAATGTTTTAGTAATAACTTTCGTGAGGCGTATTCATAATTATTTAGGAATATTGACGAGTTAGTCACGCATATTCTCGGGATCGCCCGACTAGTTTCAGACTCAATAGGAGTCCTTAACCATAAGCTGACGCCGCTGCGGTGATCCCGAGAATGTGCGTGACTAAATCGTCAATATTCCTAAATAATATAAGTATTTGTTACGGTAGCAATCTAATCCGCCTAAATCGCTAAACAAGCATCAATCAATTTAACAAATCATTTTATTGTGAAAACAGTACTGTTAGATAAAATATAAATCCGCGCAAAATAAGGCGTATTTAAGAGCTTGCTTCTTGCTGTATGCAGAGCTGTGTTTAAATCTTCGTCGTTCAGAGAGGCACTAGATGAAGAAGAATTGCTTGCTTCGACTTGTAGTTTAAAACCTCTATTGTATAAGATTTTTCATCATCGTCCTATTTCGTTGTTAGTTATTTGTGAACATCGCACTTGTCTTTCTTTATTTCATTAGACACAATACCTTTATAACTCATATGTATTTCATAATTTACATATTCACAAATCTATACTTCTATATTCTTTCTAATATATAAAGCTGAAGAGTTAGTTTGTTTGAACGCGCTAATCTCAGGAACTACTGGTCCGATTTAGAAAATTCTTTCAGTGTTGGATAGCCCATTTATTGAAGAAAGCTATAAGCTATATAACATTACGCTGCGACCAAAAGGAGCGGAGCATAAATGAAAAATGTTGCAAAAATTAAAAACCGTTGAAACTAAAACACGCAGACAAAGTCGCGGGGGACAGCTAGTACTATATATACATACACAAAAAAAATAACAAAATAAACTAATCTAATTAAAACATAAACCTAAAATGTGGCATCAAATTTAACTCATACATAAACCTAAAATATGTCGTCAACTTTCACTCATATTAGGTACGTTTGATAGAATACCACTGAGTTTGGATTTTTTTCTGTAACTTAATTTTCCAAACAAAAGAAATGCCTCATATTTAATTAGCTATCTAATTAATGTTTATAGTGCCGTTCCCAAGGGCCAATGGTATTAATCCCGTTGTTTATACGGGTTATACCTGATACGCAACTGTTCGATATGCTGTCACGAGTCAAGTTTATACCACCCTGGTATTTATGGACCTTTGTAATGACCGAGCTTGGCATTTGAACAGAAAACCATCGACCCTGTAAAGTCCAAGGACTTTGGACAAGGTTTACAGACCTTGGAGGTTATATTAAAATTTTTCTTGTTAACTGAAGGGCGTTGTGGGTTATAAGATTCTGACGTAGGTATGCCTGTTTAATCAAAATAATTGACTTCATCATCATCACTGATACCTGGTTCCTGTATCCAAAAATTTTATTTTGCTAACGGACTGTAGAATTTTCTAAGCAAATCGAAGAAAATTCTACCGTCGTCGTCCGTAAGCAAAACGAATCGTTTTTGAATATGGGAACTGGGCCTCTAGACAATTGACAATGCGACAAGCGATAACGCTGATCGAATCGCTCAAATGTATGGAAGTGACAAGTCCAAGTCACGTGACTTATCGAAATAAAATGTCATTTCTATACATTGAATGTCATTGAAGCGATTTCTATCATCGTAAATGCTTGTCGAAATGCCACTTGTCTAAGGGGGCTGGTCAATATTCTATTGCCGATCACTACTGATCGTAGACCTCCCCCAAAGAGCGCCAACCATCCCTGTCTAGGACAGTCCCCATCCATCCACTGCCACCTTCAAATCGTGGGTTTATTGTGTCCAAGGACGTCTGACACTGCTTTTGCCCAAAAGCGGGTCTCCACTCTAATATATGTCTGCTCCATCGACTATCTGTACGTCTGCAGACATGGCCGGCCAACTTCCACTTCAATTTGCCTTACTATCCATAAATTCATTACTACCTAAATCTAGGCTTTACCTATTTAAATATTTTGACTCTAAAAAACCTGCACGTCGTTTGGTTATATTAAATTGACTGGCCTGTTAGTCTAGTGGTTAGTGACCCTGACTTCTAAGCCGGAGGTCGTGGGTTCGATTTCCACCCGGGACTAATCTTTGTGTGATGGGCACGATCATTTGATCTGTATCTGGGCGTAATTTATCTATAATATGTATGTATTTAGAAATATAATAAGTATGTTTATCAGTTGTCTGGTTGCCATAATACAGGCTCTGCCTAGTTTGGGATCAGATGGCTGCGTGTGAGTTGTCCCAAGATATTATGTTATTGTTGTGGTTCTTTGTAAGGTTTATATTTTATTGTTGTTTATTGTATACTAGCTGTCCCCCGCGACTTTGTTCGCGTGTTCTAGTTCCAACGGTTTTTCATCATTTTTGCAACATTTTTCATTTATGCTCCGCTCCTATTGGTCGTAGCGTGATGTTATATAGCCTATAGCCTTCCTCAATAAACGGACTATCCAATACAAAAAGAATTTTTCAATTCGAACCAGTAGTTCCTGAGATTAGCGCGTTCAAACAAACAAACAAACAAACAAACAAACTCTTCAGCTTTATAATATTAGTATAGATTTTGTAGTATAATTAGGAACATTTACCAGCTATATTTACAAGTACAAAGGTACTGAGTGCACAGTGCACGTTTCCTTCCGATTAGCTTGAATTATTGGAAAATCGTACAAGGTTCGATCGAGCACGCACGATGCACCGCCGCTAAAGTGTTATATCAATCCAAATTAACAAGCTATTATTGATCGTAATCGCTTCTGATTAGGTTTAAAATTACATGGATCAATATCGGCACTTATGATTATTTGCACGCGATCACACGTTACGATTTAGGGTTGTAATTGACTATATCCTTAAGTTAATGTTACGTACATTATAGGTGTATTTAATTGTGTTTTTCCATGAATATAACTCAATTTAATTGTTAAGAAATAACGAGTTTACGGTTGATTCGTATATTTATTTTAAGATTCACGCTTCTTGACTTAGGGAGTCTGGAGAATGAGTGACGAGAGCGTTACGAAAAGTGTGATCGGGCGAGGCAAACGGAAGTTGAGAGGGGAGATATAAGTTAGTGAAAATGGAAAGAGAGAGAATTACGCTTCGTATATTACTGTAGGTGCAAAAGAGAGTGGTGGGAGCACACATTTACTTTCTCTCTTTCTCTCATAGCCAGTTATCGTATTCAAAGAAGTTTTACTTCAGTCGTGTGGTCTAAATCACACTTGTTTGTATTTGTTTTCGTAAAAAAAAAAAAAATGAAATAGAACAATAAATTTTTCAAAAGTATTTTATGCTATATAGTCAGTAATTTTCTTATGGATTTTGAAACCGGTACAAAGAACAATTATCTCCAATGATAAAATCAAAAGAAAGCGTCAAAATCAATTCTGTTCTTCTCTCTAATGATGTGAATCGAAATTTCTTTTAAATATAAGTAGTTTACGTCTTTTCAAAGGTTGCTAACTTTTCCTGTGAAGAATAATGTATTCTTTCTTCATGTTCTAAGAATACCTAACGACTCATGGTTAAGACATGACAAGGCATATGACCTTCAACTTTCACTGTCAAGCCTATTGTTGTCTTGTTACAAATCGATAAATGTACCTCACATACAATCCAACAGCTTTTTATGGAGTTGAAATTAAATTAAACAGCCATTTTGAATTGTTTCATTGATTTAAATATCCGTAATTTTTTGTAGATTACAAAATGGGTCGGCTGAGTAATTTAATAGTTTGTTGTTAGAAAAATACACAAAAACTTCTTTGAATCACTCTATTCATTGGTGAAACTATTTGAAAATCCGTTCGGTAGATTTTGAGTTTATCGCATTTAGACAGACAGACAAACATGGTGGGGGGATTTGGTATATATAAGAGTCTACAACGTGCTTTCCTTCATCGCTTAAGTGTATAAGAATAACTTAGTTTATTTTTTAGGTAATATCACAAAAAGTAGTTCAGTAATTAAACATTAAATCCACGCAGATTGGGCATGAGATTGGCTAAACCTCTGTCGAGGTCACCGAACTCTTTTGTGTCAAAACGCTAAATCACGATAGTATTGGCATTCAGAATTTTATGTCGGTTGGTTTTTTATGTCATTGAACTTATGGGAATTGGGCGTGTATAGTGTGGCCTATGGTATCCTAGTAACAGAACACGGGCATTGTTAATTTTTGTATCTGTATTTCGTTTATGAGGTCATAGGTTGACACGGTTAAATTTAAACTGGTTTTAATATAGCCTCATTGAAGCTATGTCAGGTAGAAAATAGGCGTGTTTTAAATAGCCCGACTGAAACTATTTACGGTTTATCAGTTCAGCTATAGAACCTTGGTCCATTATGTTTTATAAGAATAAACAAAGGTACTGACCGGGGTTCCTTTCCGTCGTATAAGATATAATGTTGATTAATTGAACATGTGGTGAACATTTCAACTCTCTAGCTATAGGTATAGTTAGCTCTATAGTTCATGAGATGTAGCCCGCTGACAGACAGACAGACAGACGGATGGATAGATGGACGGATGGACGGACGGACGGAGGGACAGCGAAGGGGTAGTAGGGGAACGCAGGGTAATGAGAGCGGTCGGGCAATGGGAGCTATGGTGTTTGGACGGAATGCAGGCACATTTGCGCGATGGTAAGCACTCGGCTACTTCTGTCAACTATCGGCAAACTTCGCCTGACGCGCTCAAACCGTTAGTGCCATTCGTTTAGTCACGAGGGACTTTTGTGTGTTTTTCGCTCGATGCTTACAAGAAATTGTCGATTGCCAGCATAAAGGTAAGCATGAAGTTATATTATTATAACTGTGATTCTGTAGTTGATCTGTAGTTGATTATAACTGTGATTAAAGTATTCTCTTATAATAAGGGTAAGAGTTTATAATAAAAAATTACAAGAATTTTGACTAACGTGATTTTTATTAAAACTTTCCCTTAGTAGGCTCCTATTGCCCTGTTCTCCCCTAATAGGGTCCCATTAGCACCGTTCAGGTACGGTATAAAAATAAAGGTTAAAATAATTGATTTTGGATTAATCACGTAATCTGTTTGTTGACATGTTTGGTAAATAAATTGCAAACGCTGTATACAGACTACAATCGTATAGTCTGTATAATAATGGCACTTTTGCATCACACTTTTTACACCGGTAATTTTTAACGTGTTGAGTTGCTAACTAGACATGTTGTTCATGTTCACTGAACAAATGTTTGTATGAAACATTAGTGACGTCATAACACTTGCTAACTTGGTAATGTAGTTAACATCCATTTACTAAGTGTAGCTTATAAGTTATTTTATAGTAGGTACCTAAATATGAGTCAAAAAGTGTGAAAAAAAAATGACATCTATCCCATAATTATTGAGAGTTTAAATCTCTATAACATTTTATAATTATATTATGTAGGAAATTTTACAGCTTAACCTAATTTTACATTAAAAATATTTCTTCAATCATCGTTTAAAATAAAAACATAGCCTAACACTGCCTGCTCCGTATGCGTAAATAGCGTGATGCATGCAACTCCGTCAGACAGACCAACGACCTGAACATGCAAACAAAATTAACTAAAAGGTTATCGTCTAAAATCTAGATCTCACATCACTGTTTAGTTCAAGAATTCTATTCAATTTTAAATATCTGCATTATAGGTAAAAGTATATTCAATAATAGATATAGTATTCTTGGCATATTGGACTGATATGAATACTTATTATTAATTCACATTAAACTGTTTAAAAGTCTATAAAAAAACCATAAAAATCACCAAAAAGAAACATAGTGGATTTAACTTGACTGTTTGTCTGTCATTAATGACCTAATTTTAACTAACAAATTAAAATCAGTTCTTATAGTTAAACAATTTATTGGAATCCGAGAAATTCTTTCGAAAGTTCCAATCACGGATGACGAAACTAGTAACGAAACAACTAGCCTACAATCAGGCTGTAACAATACAAAAGAGGTTACATTTAGGAAGTAAAGAACCTCCTGACCTGACTTTCTCGGATAAAACGTGAGCCACGAGGACTTAACGTTAAATGACGTTAAACAAACCATTTCCATATTGTTAGTGTTCTAGTTTCAGTGTTACGTGTACGTAATTGTAGTTTACGCAGCAGGCTGCAGCTAAAGACCTAGATTTCAATAACCTTTCATACTATTTGCCTCGCTGTACCAAAACGAATTTATGATAGCTGTTTCATGATATTTTCTGGTCTGGTTGGCTGTATAAAATGTTGTCTGTGCTTGGTTTAAATGCTTCGGTACTTCGAATTCAAATTCGAACGCCTTTTGTTTTTAATTATTGACAACAATTTGACAGCAAGTCTTCCCGCGCAATTTAATGTCAACACAACAAAGAAAGAGTATTTATTTTTAAGCTTACGATTTTTATATGAAAAAATATGCACGTACTTGTTATATGGTGATGATTTATGATCGGAATGTTTTATAAATATAGAGTTCTAAACCATTTGCGTGGCCGTTTAATTATACTAACACACTAGGCCAGAAATAAACATCCATCATATTAAACTTCGTGTCAGCATTTTAAATTGATCTAACATTTTCCAGGCCAGCATATTATACAATTATGATAATCGTAAACACATAGGTTGTAATTAGGTTATAATACTTACTCTGACGTTACATAGAAGTTAATTAAGAAACAGTCAAGAAGAGGTCAAACTTTAATGTAGAGCTTAAACCTTCATCAAACATGGTAGCAATTTAGACTGTCCAGGGCCTATTAGATGTACCCTTACTAATCTCTGGAACTACGAGTCGGATTTAAAAAAACTTGTTCTCTTTTATAGCCCAATTCTAGAGGAAAATTTTAGGCTATTTAACATCGCTACTTGCCTTGAGAGAAAAACAAGGCGAGTGGAACCGGGCATGGCTAGTTTAAATATAAATATTGTCATTGGAAGTTTACAGTCATGTTTGGTTGGTATACTAGACACACAAAAGCAAAGGGCCGGAAAGGGCTTTTAAATAATAGCCAATATCAATATAAAGTATGATTCAAAACTCACGTCACGGCTCTCCAAGGAAGTGTTTATTTATATTTATATATGTACTGAATTCTAAAATACTAATACTGTCTGTATTTCTTGTTAACAATTGCAGTACAATATAAGGTCAACGAACCCATGCAACTTGCAAGTCACACCCGACTCGTTTGATACAATTAGCTGTTATTTCATAAATTATTTGTTTGTTGTGTATGTATGAAATATGTGTGATTAGGTAGATATGTGTATGAATATTGTAGAACATGTTTATTCAGGACACACAAACATGTAGGAATAACACACAAAGAAATTCAAATCAAAAAATTCAAAGACAGGTACATAGGTATTTTGTTTTCATATTATAACAATACTAGCTGTTACCCGCGGCTCCACCCGCGAGGGTGTTGGTTATCGCGGCAAAAAGTAGCTTATGATGATTTAAGATCCAAACTTAACCTATAACAAGTTTCATTAAAATCGATTCAGCGGTTTAGCCGTGATAGCATTATTGTCAGAGGTTACTTTCGCTTTTATAATATTTGTATGGATATCGATTGTTTATTATTACGACTGTATGTATCCCCCAGGGGTTTGGCAGTAGGTATGTGTACACACCCTACAATTTATTCAGACACTGTAATAATAAAAAAAAAACTTTCCATTGTAAAACACATTGTACCTGCGATTAATTATCGTATTTATTCTAAATTATAACAAATAAAAAAGTAACTCCGTTCTACATTTTGTCTATGACCATAGTGTATAAAAAATGTTTACGCCTAAACCACAAAATAACAATCTAAATATAATCATTACAGATACATTACAAAGTTAATTTGGCAAAAAATATATCCGGCATTATCTATGGTTTACAAAAGTAACCCAGTCATTTGAGAGCAGTTTAATATTAAACTATCAGTGTTCAAGGATAAGTGAACGTTGTACAAGTAATCGATTATATTTTAGACTTTTATTTCAGTGAGCTAATAGATAATAGCAATAAAAATTGCCAGAAAAAATCGCCATTAAAATATTTTTATGCAAAAATATGTATCGCCTAGAATAGAGAATAATGGGCATCATAAATGTCAGAAAATTAATACTTAGATTATATTATTAAATAAATCAATAATTTAGACTTTGAATAGAATATTTATTGTTTTTTACAGACAGAAAATAATAGAGGGTTTTGTTAAAAACTATTAGATATAACCCTAGCATTAAGGTGCATTAAATTGTCTTTTACAAATGGCGGACGTATAAACGCAATAAAGTAAAAATAGCACGGCGAATAGAAATCAAGCCTATTGTCTAAAGCAGCACAGCACCTACTATATTATTTAAGCAAATAATTAGTCCTCTAAAAAGTATTTTCAAATTAATATTTGTCAAGCGAGCATTGTGCGTTTAGTCGCACACTCCGTGGGAATCGTGAATGCGCGCTATTTGTCGTCCGTTTCCTCATGCGTTGAAATATCTACAATTATCTGTCGCAATTACTATCGTGCCTGTAATTATTTTGTTCCCAAGTCATCGATGCATATTTGTTTTTTTTTAGGTTTTATACTTTTTGGTTGGCTATATCGTGAAACTAGCTTTTGCTTGCGACTTCGTCCGCGTGGAGTAATGACTTAAGTCAGACACCCTTTTCTCTCCTTTGGGGGGGAATTTCCAAAAATCCTCTCTTAGTGGTAGCCTACTCCTCCCAACAAACACACATGCCAAATTTCAGCTCTTTACGATCAGTAGTTTCGGCTGTGCGTTGTCTGTCAGTCAGTCAGTCAGTAACGGAAGAGTTTTATATATATAGATTAGAGTAAATAAAATTAATGTAAAGTAAATATTGGTTGTTATAATTAATGGCCTTATTTATAAAAATCTACAAATCTTAGAAACAATGCTGTATGATGACTGAATTTTTACTCAAATTGTATAACTTAGATATTTCTGACAAAAAACTTTAGTGAAAATCGAATATATCGCTGTGCAATCCGGCCTTAAAATACTTTTGATTCCGAAACCAAGGAAGTGGCATAGTGCTAGGTAATTATCAAATATTTACCATTCTCTGCAATGCACAAATAACCGATTTAACTTAACTAGTCAAGTTTACGTAAATCATCATAAATCGATCGGTTTCGCCTAGATTTGGCTTCGCCTTGTTAGCATAAATATTTCACCTGGACGGACGCGACGCCGGCTGATATATTGGAAAATTCCATTTACCTGTAACAATACTTAAGTTGATATATAGCACAGAATAATTTAGCTTTAAAAAACACTATTTTCGATTGTAGTGCAAATTATATACAAATTTACTGTCAAAAATATCTAACAAACTTAAATTATGCTTATGAATTTAAAAATTGAATAAATTAATATTAATTATTGAGATTGATCATTAATTATTAATGTAAATTCCTTATAAATTTATTCATAACTAGCTGATGTGACAGTACGTTGCCCGGATTTTACTTACGTGATTCTTCGTCATACATGTGTCAATTGTTTTAAATATAGAAAAAGCATATTCTATTATAGATTTATATTACAATAATGGCAGCTATTGAACAATTGAAGATTTTACATTGCAATGACTAAAAATTCAATAAAAAACATGAAAATGTATTCTGTTACCTAAAAATTAAAGTCCGGATTTGCTTTTCATTAATTCTGTTAGTAATTTACAAAGTGCAATTAAAAATAAACTTTATGGTGTTTAAGATACGGTTGAAATTAGGTTGTGAAGTAAATTAACAATAATTTAACGCCTTGATGTCACTGTCAATAGTTTTGCAGTTTCTAAGTAACACATGCAATGTTTAGTAAATGTTACAGTAAAACATTGTTAACTTAAATGCTAATGTGTATCGATTGGCAACGCAATTAAAACACCATTTTAAAAAGTGGCTAAATCATTTGTGGATAGAAATTATAATAAATAAAGAGGATTAAATAGAACGTCCTTCGCAAATTGAAAAAAAAAAAAAACGACATTGCTCATTTGACATCTGAAACTGTCACTTTTTTTTTAAATGGAACTGATACTTTTTTGTTTCTAACCAGTATACCTACTATTCCAAAATTTAAAAATAGATAAAACTTAATATATTTTTGTTTATGCTTTATAACCAGTCAGCTCTTGACCGCATTTTTTACTTCACGAATAATATTGTAAGAAAAAACTTCAGTTAAATAAACCACGAAGAGTCGGTTATGTCAGGTTTAGTGCGGTTAACCACGGCTATTGCGTATCTCGAGATAGTTATTAGATTACGCGTATTATTGAGACGGTAATGTTTCGTCTTATCGGCATCAGGAGATTCGAATTTATCTTAAGATATATGTTTGGTAAGCAATATAGGTTTTACGAAATATTATATTTTTTTTTGTAAGATTTAAAAAAAAAAATAACAAAAAACTTGCGACACGCAGTGAAGCTGAAAACCTTTTTTAATATCGTCTCTGCGACTTCTTAATCACCTTATTTCATCGATATTTAATCGACTCCATTAGCATAAGCGTAATATAAATTTCTTTTTTTTTTTTAAAAGGACACATGTGTCCAACCAGCAAACTACATATTTCTATGAAATGCATTTAAATTCGCAAGCAAAAAGATTTACATTTTTTTTATATTGTTGAATTGGTCTTTATGTCATCTATCAGTTTTAGACATTGAAGAAGTGGTTCACAATAAATTAAAAATGTAATTAATTAACAGAATGACATTATGCATTAGGAAAGCCATTAAGCTTGTGTATATTAATTAATTAAATGTAGGACTGTGTCACTAGTAGAACATTTGTTTATATAATATATTTTTACATTACCTACGCTTCTTATATTTTAAATATTTATCCATTTCCTAAAATGTCCTTTTTATTTTATTTGTGCAAATAAAAACAAAATTAATCGTATTGTTTTATTTTTTTCAGGTAAGGAAAACACTTTTATTCAACCCCATCAAGTTAGTAAGTTACAGATTAGGTAAGTTATATAAACTTGCTATATACTGAATAGAAAACTTTATAAAATTCTTCATTGAACAGAAAACTTTATTTAATTCTGTTAATTTAAATAGTAAGGTTTTTATAGTACAAATGTGATAGGAAGGCATTATTTAACCTCCACTATTTTATAGAATCATACTTAAATATTAGAATTATACTTTTGACCGAATACTGAAACATCAATCAATTCAAATCAAGTCGCCGTTATGTCTTTTGCTGTGTCTGTCACTTTTTAATAGAAAAATCGTTTGCCTTTTAAAATTTAGTAAATTTGTCTTCTTTATGAGTGTAGCATTCTACATAAACTAGCTGTAATGTGCAGTTATATTACCCGAATGACATGTTTATAATGGATTTACAGTTATTTGTGTTTTATTACTGTATCTAACGTTAGATTGTTTGCATACTACAACTATATTGTACCTATACATTATCTGAGAAAGATGTTACAACAAGAATAATCTATAATATATACTTACTAATATATAAAGCTGAAGAGCTTGTTTGTTTGAACGCGCTAATCTCAGGAACTACTGGTCCGATTTAAAAAAAATATTTCAGTGTTGAATAGCCCATTTATTGAGAAATAATAAGCTATATATAACACTAGCTTTTGCCAGCGACTTCGTCCGCGTTTCCGTCGTTTTTCGTAAAAAAGTAGCATAATGTCCTTCCTCACTGTTCAGTGGTTTTGATGTAACAGACAGATTAACTTTCGTATTTTAGTAGGGAAATATAATATATTACGTTACACAAAAATAATCCCTATAGCATGATTCAGTATTCACGCGCGACGGCGCGATGGCTTATTATCGTATTTCATGTATAAGTTTGGTGTTTCTATACCGATTTCTATGATTCTTTTTTTATTGAATAGGTAATAATGTAATTTTTTTTAATTAGGGATGAGTGAGAGTATTATAATCGTAAGAGTAAACAAATATAATCAGAAATCTCCGAACTGCTAAGCTATCGGGAGTTACACGTGTTATTGTGAGTCAACCATAAAAGATAGACATATGCTGTTGTGGGATATTTTTTAGATAATTTTATGTAAAACATTTCCGTCATACATGATTTCTATGTAGCTTTAACCATTAAGGCTGCATACGCAACGGAAGCTTAAAAATACCGTTTTCACAACATTTCCCTTCACTGCTCTGCTCCTATTAATTGTAGCGTGATAAAAAGTATACTATAACCTGCCCAGGAGTATGAAGAATAAATGTACCAAGTTTCGTTAAAATCCGTCGAGTAGTTTTCGTTTCTATAAGGAACATACAGACAGACAGACAGACAGACAGACAGACAGACAGACAGACAGACAAAAATTTTACTGATTGCATTTTTGGCATCAGTATCGATCACTAATCACCCCCTGATAGTTATTTTGAAAATATATTTGATGTACAGAATTGACCTCTCTACAGATTTATTATGAGTATAGATTACGCTGCGACCAAAAGTAGCGCAGCATAAATGAAAAATGTTACAAAAATGAAAAACCGTTTAAACTAAAACACGCGGACAAAGTCGCGGGGGACAGCTAGTATCTCTATAAATTTACTCTATTATGTTGAATATAATAAAGCAATCGTTCAGTCACTCACTCTTTTTTTCATACTTAATGTCATTAGCTCATACGCCCATGGTTACGACAGTTGCATTTTTTATTTCATTAAATTATTATTTATAACTTATAACAATAGGTTTGAGTGAAGAATGTTCTTTGATGAGGTAACTTATTTAATGGACTGCTCCAAACTATATTTTCGTTAAAATAACTAGAGCGTTGCGACTGTATAAACAACTGACAATCGCGTCATTTCTTTTGACGTTTCTGTATTGACACGGACGCCATTTTAAACTTTATGTTGTTTTAATTGTTTGAGTTGATTAAATGTATTTTGCGCCTGATATGACTTCTATTTTTATTTATTTAAGTAATTAAGTTAACTATTAATAGAAGACTAGTAAATAATGGGTTTTTAATGTTAGATGGATGCATTACCTTTGCAATAAAATAAACGCTTTCGTTGTAGGTACATAGCTGCCATTTTCTTTTTAATAAACCATTCTCGCACTAATGTTTTAAATTCTTAAGTCTCGGAGGGTTTCACAAACATTCAATTCGCATACACAAGGAACACCCAGACTCAGGATTTGTGGATCACACAAAATTAAATGTTTGTCCCATGCGGGGATCGAACCCGAAGCACGTCGCGCACAATGGTAGCGTAGTGACGTGGTGGTATACCTCTTGGCTATCTGTGCATTTATAAATGAAGTATTTTTGTTACAACCATTGGCGTACTTTGGAACATAATACCTATAAGTATAACAAATGAAACAGCTTCACGTTTATTTTATTTGGTTGCTCACAAAACATTTTTAAATCTCAAAGCCATATTTTGGGAATAAAATTCCGCTTTCCGTTTCCGTTACTCATCTTGCGAATTGTTATGTCGCACAATGCCTTGTGAGAAAGTGTGAACCGACATTGCGAACTTATTGTAGAGATATAATCAGCAACTGGATCCAAACAGCAATACTTATAATTCTTTTTACAGGCCACTCAGAAAGTAATGCGAAAAAAGTTTTTATGTAGGTATGAGAGGCTGGCCAGATATAATCTATTTTGAAAATATAATTATTTGTAAGTAAAAATAGGTACGTTCCAACTTCAAAATTGCCCTCCACATTGTTTGCGAGCTAATTTAAATTATCATGTCTCATTAAAAAACGGTCCAAAATGAGAGACAAAATCAGACTTAACTGTCACTGAAAAGTAAGTTACGTTTACGTATTCGGCCAATGGAGAATTAACCTGGGGTGCTATTTTGTAAAATTACAGCGTCGAGCGAGGCGCTATCTAACGACAAGAATATTTAGAAAACAGCATGGCTGTAGGAAAAACTTTATAAAATATTAAAACTACAATATTTTATAGGTGACCACTGACAATTTGCATATTAAACATCTCTCGGATTCTACCTCATATAAGCTAGAGATACATAGAGACTAGAGATCTATTTGCTTAAGCAAAATCTCGTCGTTTAGTCGTGATAAACGCGCAGAAGGGAACACGAAGACAGCCATAAGCGATGTGTCAACCAACCATGACAACTAAACTCTCTATGCTATTATAACCACATTTTTGTTACGGTTTTTGTAACACAACTTCTATTCATAGATTTTGGATTTATCATTCATGTTCCCTAGATATTTTTGTTATTTCTTTTTTGGCCAGTGAATCAGTATGGAAAGAGGTTGCCACTAAGGTGTGTATTTTAAAATTTCTATTCGGTTTTGTTTTTTTTAATTAGAGTTTTGTTGGTTGCTTGGATTTTCGTTTTAGAGTTCTGTGCCTCAAAAGGAAAACATAATTCCCTATAAAAGCCCTTGGTTGTCAGTCTGTGAAGATTTTTTCTCAGGAACGCTATTATAATTAGATGCTGCTGAGAATTCTAGTAGCATTTTCTGATTTCATGGAATTATTAATGCCTTAAAAGTTTTATTTTTTTTGCGGTAGGTATGTCAACATTATACAATAGTCTGGTAAATGCATACAACCTTGATTTCAGTCGAGGTCCGGTTACATCGTCGCGTAAATTAGATCATGTTTGATATTGAAATTCGATTATATTGTCAAGTTCGCGGTTTGTCAAATACCGACATGGTTTTGACAGGCAATATCAGATACCTATATTGTCATCGAGCTTGTGTTTTTTTTTGAAGTCTATTTGCGTGACGGGCCGCTTCTGATTGAGCTATGGTTGGGTTAGAAACATAGGTGTGGACTTAAGTATCATGGATTAGGCCTGTATATGCATGCATTCCAAAAATGGATGAATGGTGCTTAGCCTATGCCAAATTATCTTTTTTTACCTAGCCTTATCCCAACCTATGTTGGAACCAGCTTTTGGTATTAAATTCAGCTGAATACCACATTTACACGGAGCAACTGCCTATGCTAAATCAAATGTGTAAAAAAAATATTACGAGACTTCTCAAGACAGTGTAATTAAAAAGTGATATCAATTATTACTCATAAAAAGAACCTATTGTCATTATAAGTAATGCTTAAGGAAAATGAAAACAAGTTTCCGATTTTCCCTGTCAACTGATTTCGAATAAATTATTCCTTCTACAATAAAAGTATTGAAATATTTGATTGTAGGAATACCGCAGCATTAATATTCGCCGCGGCTAATTATATTAGCATACAATTAGATCGGCCGGCCTTGGTACTAATACTGGGCATGTAAAGGCTAGGACTTGTAAATTGTATGACAGGTACGCATTAAAAAAAAGAATGTCAGAAAAAAATATTTTTTTAAAACTAATCTGCATGGTGGAAGATTTTTAAAAATGGAATTGTTATAATTTTATATTAAGTAATGAAAAAAAAAAAAAGTAATTGATTTTATTTCTGAGCTGACATTTTATATGCAGAATTCATATTTGATTATTTAAATTAAAATACATAATTGAAATTATAAGTAGGTATTTATTTTGTTTTGAATTGATTTCTGTGAATTGATTTTGCCTTTTAAGCCCTGCATAAATCAGTGAACTAGATTATTACCTAATTGAAATCGAAGAAGTATAATTTGCGAAATATGCCGATCGTAAGAATACTATCCATGTTGTGCAAATTAGATATCACCTGACCGTTTTTGTGTTATATGAGCGGGTTTATAAACATGTCACGTTTAACTAGACTTAACTATGTTCTTCAAACCAGAACATTTAACTAATCTATTTATTGAGTACCTACGGACAGTATAACATTGAGAATCTCGTTTGCACGTATGACGGCCGTTAGGCTTATAATTTGAATTTTTTACTTTTTTTGAGTAATGGTAGATGTTGCCTTGTTAACTTTACCTAACATTTTTTTGGACCAAAAATATTTTACAAACAAAGATACTAATAATGGATTAACTTGTCAAAACAATTAGCTTAATTGTATTAGCTAATTAGATCACCATAATTAAATATCTACGAAATTATCTCCCATTTTTCCGATTTATTATTTAAATTGTACTAAATAAGTTCGACTCGCGACACCACCGCCCGCCGCGTCAGCTCATGATTAGGGACTCCTATTGAGTCTGAAACTAGTCGGGCGATCCCGAGAATATGCGTGAGTAAACCGATGTGTTTTAAATAATTATGTACTAAATCAATTTGTATACCAAATTTAAACGTATAATTTTATATGTATTTATTCAATGCTGTCTCAATACATGCCTGTAACTCTAATAACATGTGCACTGTACATACTAAGTATGTTTTTAAGGCAAAACAATAAATTTATAAGAATTTATAGCCGGCGTCGACTGATATATAGTTGGCCTTATGTATAAAGTATACTACTTTGCGTACTTGTATATTTTATGAAGTAAATCAATTTTAGTTTACTATACCGTTGATTTGCGTTGATAGATTGTTAAATTATTTTTTTAAGAATAAGGTAAAGGTAGCAAATACTAAATGAATAAATAATTACTAAAGTAATGCGTTTTGCTAACAAATTTGTAGTGGAGTAAGTTTGAAGCAAAATACACGTTTTCCCGAAATCATACTATTGTTTAAGGCCTTAAGCAACTAATATTAATATATGTAAAACAGACAAAACAATTTATGAATATTAGGTAAGAGGGGAAAATAAAATACACAAAAAAATAAACTTAAAATACAGTTTCATTACCCTCATTCAATACTCATTTTGAACGACTTTTGTTATTGCCTGTATATTCATCCTTGGACATCTGTTGTTTTATTACTATTGTTATTAACTGTACAGTTACCTGATAACAATCCCAAGAAGTATTCATTTCTTTTGACCTTTCAAACATAGTCTTATACTGAACTATGTCATGTATGGTCATTACATATTTGGCGAGTGAAATGCTGACTCTTTTGACATTTGAGACAGCTGTCAAGATCAAGTGTATTCTTTGTTCAAATGTCAGGTAACGCACCTTGTGCGCGTGCGCAGCTGACGTGTTTTTGTCTAAGAAGGACTTATGTGGTATAAAGTATGGTATAATGGGATCTGGAGTATAACAGCTGAGAGGTGATGCAGCTGGTGCCTTTTGGTCCATGTACAGATGCATGACTAACTGTACAGCGCTCTGTAATGTCACGTAAAATAATAACAAAAAAATCGTTGTAAATTTTTGGCAGAAATTCTCTCGGGTGTGTTTAGCAGACCGTACAATATTTCATCAAAATCTGATTAATGGTGTTGGAATGCAAAGAAGACAAATACAGTATGTAATAAAAATCCTGTCCGATCCAATAAAGGCGTATTCCTGGTTCAACATACGTACTAGAAAAAAATGTCGCGCTCAGGCGGCTTTTTTGACACAAAACTTTAGGTAGTACACGTAAACTTTTTCGAACGATCAGTGTTGCTTTTGATCAGTTTTATTTTAATTTAATTATATTTACCGGGGATAAATAATAACCTCAAATCCATTCAATATTTACGTATATGTGTACGCAGTACGATGCTGAATAATACTCATAGGGATCGGTCAGGGTTTTTGTTACATGCTGTAGATAGAACATGATGACGGAGTATTAAACTCTAACAATGAAACCTAAAAAGACAGTGCTATAATTATACTAATCAAAGGCATCGATCGGTTCATAGACTTTAACTTATTTTGTTTTTATACTTAACTAAATACTACACACTACACGCGTTCATTACAGTACCTTACAAATTCTTATTTTGTCAGCCAAGTTAATTGGCCATGATTATGTAAATAATTGACAAGCTAATTACAACATGGAAGCCGTAATTAAAACGTCAGATTAGCAGAGACAATCAGAACGTGGGAATCGATGATAAATAGAGTGTGTCAATGTATGATGTCAATGCAATAGGTAAATAGGGTTATTGTAGTCAACTGTAGGCTATGAAATACTAGATTTTTCTAATATAGACAGAGCTTTTCTGGTTTGAGAAAAAAATAGTAGGTACATATTAATAAAGAGAAATTAATAAGAATTTGTCCTTTGCCAAATTTTTACAATCTATTTTTTTTTAGTTTTCATTTAATAAAAAAAGATATTTATATATACATGCATAAAATTGTGCTACCAAAGGTTTTTTAAATGGATATAAAAGGCTAAGCAGCTAACCTTTTTAATAAATTCTATCATAGCAAAAAGATATTGAATAAAGACATACACCCAACATTAGATATATGAACCCATACAACTAAGTACCTATATTAATATAGATTCATATATCAAGTATGGATAACAGATGTTTATTCTCTTCTCTCCAATCTGTGGTATTAGGGGGGTTAATTAAGATAAAAGCACTCGTTCTTTGTTGTGCTTCCTCGAACAACTTCCGGCAGATACTTAAGCTTATATTGCTTCCGGTTCAAGGCTAAAATGCCGCTTATGTTTGATAGTACTGAGGATAAAAATGCATAAGCATTTAAAGAAAAATACTTTATAGAAAAATTGGCTGTTATACTAACATACAACCAAAAAGCTCTGAGCAAACGATGGGCTATTTTGCCGCTGGACAAAAATGATTGTGTACTCAATGTCATTGGTTGTTGCCGTCGGAGTTAACTTTCCATTGGGTTCCGTACTCAACTTTTCCACGGCAAACAATAGCCACAGAGTCTTCTGTCCACTGAAAAATTGTCCATCGTCTGAGCTTTGACAAAATCGTCAGCATAGTTGTAAAAGATCTAGATTCATATAACTTGTGGATATAATTGCGCTGGTTAGAAAAAAAACCGCACGGCATTTTATCTTCCGTTCATAGAACACACCGCCGTTGTTCCTTTCATTATCAAAAGCACGTGTACAAGAGGGATTGCAATTCGATTCCCAAGTGGTGCATTTTTTACAAAACTGTTAGTGGTAACAGCTGATGGAGCGGAAGGAAGTTGTTTTTTGTCTATGACGAATAGCGAAAATTAGATTTTGGTAAAAATATAAGGGGATGTACACCTGGTATCCTTCCGTCTAATATTAGACTTTTTACAGTTATCGTTTTTGTTACTATTCTTTGAATTTATTGCAGTTCAATAATGAGCAAATTTAAAAATAATGTTTTGTTTCTACCATGAAGTTTCGTAAAACATAAATTTCTTATTTAAGGAATCCTTATTCTTACGCCGTCTCCGACACGTACATATACCTACAATACAATATAGGATATTTTTATATTATTTGAAACCTATTCAAATAATATAAAAAAATCCTATTACAGAATTACTTAAAAAAGAAATCAAGTAAGTAAATCACGGCCAAATCTTGAGTAATAACTTGAAACGTCCGCATAAAACCTCATTGCGATTCAGGTCCGGTCAGCCTCCGATCTGAGTCACAGTACAGTGACATCATTGGTTACTCAGATGCTAACCTTGAAGGAGTGCCCGAGAAAGTTCACCTTTGTTTGAAACTTGCTTCACATAAAGCCTTTTTAGGATTTTGGGTGTAACTGTTTTGTAAGGATTGAGAACGATAGATTTTGGTATTGAATTTGGGACTAACCAGTAGTATAAAGTAAATCATATTAATGGACCAAAGTCTTAATGAAGCCGGGGTGGATTGGATGCGGAAGATGCGTAATAGTATAATTCGCGAGAGGCTTATATCTAGCAGTAGATTAGTGTAGGCTCAGATGTTTGGTAATGTATGCCACTAAAAACCAAAAAAAGAAAGCACTTACTTATACGAATGAGAGAGAGCGAAACAGTTGGTTCACGATGCAAAGAAGATAAAATTCAAACGTGAAGAATAGTTACTTAGTTAGGGAAACCAATAAATCTGATCATTTAAGAATAATTCAACTGTTATTTTTCTTTGTAACATGAATAAGTGGTAAGTACTGGTATTTCCCCAGTACATGTCTGGCTTGTTCTAAAGGTAAATGTTCTGTGTAATTTACCTATTTTTAGCTCAATTAAGTTGAATTAAATGTTAAGAAACCTAAAGTCAAATATGCTTATAAAAAATATTAAAGTAGCTTTTTTCCAACTTATTTTTTTATAAGTATTGTTGTAAATAAGTGGGATGCAAATAAGTCTAAAAAATACCGCAATAGTTAGAAGTTTTTTCTATTACGTCGACTTATACAATCATAATATTAGCTCACATCATGGAAAAATATTAGTCAGGCGGTTCGTAGCAAGGCTGTTAGCTAGGTGTGGCGTTCTCATTACATTACCGTTACTAGTGGAAGCTCTGTGGGTGTTAACTGTCCTACACTTTCAGGCGACCTATCCGACGGTACGGTGAATTTGTTTTATAATATTACCTATATAATGTATATTTACGTGTGTGCCTTGGTGTATCCTGTAATGGTGTACATTATGTTTGATTAAAATTAATATAAAAAATAAATAACTGAAAAACAAGTCCATGGACATTTCCAACACTGGCAGTCTTATAGAAGCATTGACGGCTTCTAAAATGGGCATTTAAAATAAAAAAACACTTCTGTCGCATTAGAGAATTTGATCCTTGTATCGCGGGGGTTTCGCACACATTCAAATCACATGCACAAAACAACCCCGTTCTAGATTCCGGGTCTCTTAAAATCTGTAACAAAACCCAACAAAAGGACCTGGAAATATTTTCTATGGTTAGTAGGTGTTAATTCCGGAGGCATGCCAGGTTCATTCAACAGCCACGTTACAGTCACAGTGTAAAATCACCAGTGCAAAATATAATAATTTAGAAATGAGCTGGTGGATCTAAAAGCTCTCCAACTGCCATACGTATAGCCGCCGGTTCCGTGTTGTGTAAATGGATACAACTTTAGAGGTAGAACGTTTTTTGAATGCTATTAAATAATTTCCAAGACTGATCCATGCTTAAAGTTAAAATAAGTAAACTGTAAAGTGCGCCTAACTGAGTATGAACAAATAAAATCGTAAAACGTGCGTCAAAGCAGAGCGCGCCGTTTTATTAAAACTGTCTCAAAACATTATATTACTCTAATAATATCGAAATATTTTCGCATAAACGTCTGTCGTTGCACGGAAAATCACTTAAATCAGTTACAGCAAAAAATTTGCTTACGCTCGACACAACGGGGTACTAGCTATGCGCGCAGTCTAAGCTTGACTATGTATACTCTAACCCCCAGTTCACACTAGTCGTAAGTCGCATACGACTAAAAGTCGAAAGTCTGATTTAAATGTAAATCGCGTCTCATCCAATGTGAACAGCTCCATATAAAGTGTATGGTAACCAGAGCATTCGACTTTTAGTCGTATGCGACTTACGACTAGTGTGAACGGGGGGTAAGATCCACGTTTTTCTTTATAGCAAACGTCAAACCTCTACCAAAGTATGATTTGTTATCTGTGAACGTTTTTTGTTAAAACATTATGACGTTTACGACAGAATTTAACGAGCCTCTTTTGATATTTTCAGTACACTGTACAACTAAAAGTTTTGTTGCTCTTTTTACTAAAATGAGAATAGTAAGATAGTTTTTTTTTATTCAATTACGTTTACTTTATTGCATAACGGTCTGAAATCATGGTTAACTTTTGAATGGAAATAAAAGCGGCTTTTTAAGAGTGATTTATCTTTAGAAATATATTGTAACTAAGTGATTTTTTGTTAAGTTTATAAAGTACGAAGTGGCTCTCATATTTCAAAGAAATTATTGTCCAGTTATAGCGAAGTAAAGCAATCTCTTTTTACTTTGATGGTCGAATTAAACTAAGGTACCCAATAATAAGCGTACAGAGACAATAAAAACCTTTTTATATTATAATTAATACTCTTGCTTTTTCTTTATTAGGAGATCCCTTTGCTTTGCAGGCTGATAATTTTTTTTGTGACATAACATATATATTTTAAATTACAAAATTGGCGTTAGGTATCATACATATTATGCAAGTATAATGTTTCTTATTTTCGCTCATTTAAATTTATTATTTTTTACATTTTCAATTGTATAGTCCCATTATTTCCTAGAAAACCACAGACTATACTTAATATTAAAAACATTCTCTATCAGTCAGGTCTACCTATTCATTAATAGGAAGACCTGACTGATTAAGAAAAAGTACACGAAGCGACTGCCTATCTGACCTCCACTACCCATCTAGCAACACTGGAAACCGACCCCAACATAGCTTGAGAAATGGCTAGATAGAATAAACATAAGTTATGATATACTTGATTGTAATAAATTATACCTTAACATTGTATCCTGTATTAAAACTAAATGACTCATACTCTACAGAACTATCACGATCTACATTATCCACATGCGAGTGCATTGCATTTATTTATAGTGCATTAACATTCATACTTCGCTATCGGTGTTTCTAAATAGCATTATTATGCTGCTCACGCCCCTTTGATGTTCTGCTTGACGGTAATGGACTGTAGGTGTTCGAATTAAATCAATAACTACGTCTTTCGTCAAATATTGACAGAAATCTATACTAATGTATAAAGCTGAAGAGTTTGTTTGTTTGTTTGAACGCGCTAATCTTAGGGTATACTGATGATATCCGATTTGAAAAATTCTTTCAGTGTTGAATAGCCCATTTATTGAGGAAAGCTATAAGCTATATAACATTACGCTGCGACCAAAAGGAGCATAAATGAAAAGTGTTGCAAAAATGAAAAACCGTTGAAACTAAAACATGCGGAAAAAGTCGCGGGGGACAGCTAGTATCTAATAAGTAGTTTAGCAACTTAGCTTAAATTCCAGGATGAATATTTAACGCGTATAAAAGAAATACTATTTGCTTTTCTAATAAATGCGTCTTCATGTTAGTTAATACTTGCTATGACCGGGGAGAGTCTTTTGTGCATAAAACAGTATCAAACATTAAAACTCAAACATTCGTGTTTAGAATATTAATCAAATCAAATCAAAAAAGCTTTTTTCGGATTCCTAAACTATCAAAAAATTGCATTGGGTATACTATGTTTATTGCTTAAATTTAAATTGAATTTATATAATAAAAATAGTGTTTTTGTATTATTTCGTGAGGTTAATATTTAAAGTAGGTATGGAGAGTTTCCTTGAAATTAAAATACTGAATAGAAAAATTTATGATTAAATTTGTCTAAAAAATACTTTAATGAGTTAGATTCTTATTGCATTCTTCTTCATCAGAATCTTGTGGCATTCGTGGTACCTAAATTAGTTCATAAAGACTGTAATCTGATCTGTATGATATGATGAAGCATCACTTGAGACGGCTCGACCAATTTGTCTGCTTTTTTTTGTTGTGTTTGTAATTGTCAGGATGAACGAAGATGAACGAAAATTTGCGATAAATCCGCGGGAATGTTGAAATAATACGTATAAATAAATAAATTTGACTTCGCATTTTTTGTATAGATTGACAGGACGAAGACTGACAGGTAAGCCAGCTCATGTATAAAAATAAATCTACTTAAATATTTACTCTCTACTTATAAGTTTCTTATATGACCTTCTTTTAAACAAAAGTAGACCAAATATCGTTTGCTGATCAGAATTCTGTCTAAAAAAAAACCGGTTTGATTCCAGTTGTGATAAATCTCTAGTACACAATATGGTCCATGATAGATGTCTATTATTTTCTATCTAGACCGGCTGCGCCCGCGGCGATGGTAAAATACGAAGACCTACTTGCTTAAAACCTAGGTATATAGTACCATCTAAAGTGATATTGGTGAAAATAGATATTTAGAACCTTATTCCTTATGATCAGTAATATTAATTGTTACTGTCCTCCTGACCGAATTTCGTTCACGGCGGCTTCCCTCAGAGATTAGCCAACACCGGGGAACATATTTGAGTTTCAACGGGACACAGGTTTTGAAAACGATGCCATACAGAATATTATGATACTTTTACTGTAAAGAAAAACAAAATGAAAAGACGTAGGAAGAGCAAAAAATATAGTTTAAAAAAATTACGTGTATTTTATTGTTTTACTATAAAATACTAAATGTTATTGAAGTGTACTGAATTTTTTATAGCTTATTCTAAAAAAATTATATTTAGTAATTAATTGAATACAAATAATAGATAGGAAAAATTTAAAACAGTCAGGCCACGAATTTCTACTATTTACTACAAATACACGCATAAAAAATATAATACTATTATATAGCTTGAAAATATCAACCTTTAATGACAGCTATCAAATCAATAATATTTCTATAGATATAAGTAATTGGGTAGCTATAGAACAATAGCCAGTAACTGCTAGTTACAGTTACTTAATAATTCAAAGACTGGTCGGTTCTAACATTGCTATACGCTAGTTAAATCGATATTTTCTTGTTTCAAACTATTATTTGTACATGAATCACTATTATAAATAAGGGATCGGACTATTTTTTTTTGCACGTCTTGTGATATTAAATAAAATATTAGACACGTATTATTTCTTTATTTAATTAAACAAACGATGGGGAAGACACAGTGAATGGAAATGTCGCGTGTCGTCACTTGTGGCTACAAATTTTACCCACAAATGACGTCACAAGCCCCCACCCCAGAACTTTAAAGCGCTTTAACTTTGTCATTTCTCATTGATTTGATAAAAGAAAATATACGAGTTTCTTTTTCTCTTTTTATCTATTTGGTGGACTAAATAGATATTGTCTTTTTATACCCAATCCACTCCCCTATTCTTTAGCCATTCAGTAGCTCATAAAGTATTTTAATATAGTTTGGTGTTGGTATGTTACGCGATATCTTTCCCAATTGCGAAATGATTTTAATGCTTCTTGTTTAAGTGTGTAAGTCATAATCTAACGAATGTTCATTATTAATTCCCGGCGCAAAAATGAGGTATTTTAAGTTTGATGTGTCTCTCTGTGTATCTGTGCGTCTATCTGGGCTATCGTAACTCATAAACGATGTGACCGATTATGATGCGCAGACAGAAAGACATATAGAGTTACTTTCGGGTTAATAATATGAATATGGATATAGATAAAATGTCTCAATTTAAAAAATGGTAAATGTAACATCATATATAAAATTTTCATCGTGTCGCCTTTTGAGTGTAGGTATGTAAGAATTTTTAGTTATTAAAGAACAGACCTATACTAACTCTTTGTAGAATTAAAATCATGGTAATGTGTAATGCATTAGTCATTTCAACTACAAAAAGGTTTGATTATAGGCTATTTACCCAATAAATGTAGCAATGACAACCTGCAAAACGTGATTTCGTGAACATGAACGTGACTGTTTACTATCATGTGTGTTTAAATCCAAATAATGTTTGTTTTTATGTTATATTTAATTACGTGTGGTTCACTAAAGAGGATTTATGAGAAAGAGCACACCTGGGACAAATTATGTAGTTTTAAAACCAGTAAATACGCGTTCTATTTTAATTTTTTATTTTTTTTTTTAAACTACGCCCGCTCTTTGGAATTAAATCCTTGTGTCGCGGGGGGTTGTACAAATATTCAATTCACATGCACAAAGACACCCAGACTTGAAGCAAGCATTTGCCATGAGGGGATCGAACCCGCAGCACGTCGCGCAGTGGTAATTGGCTTGGTGCCCTAAACCACTCGGCTAACGAATCGATATAAATACTCACGAGGTGGGTACAACAAAAATGGCCAACTACCCTGACTTAACCTATCATGTAACATCTATATACTTATACTTCTCTATACTAATATATAAAGCCGAAGAGTTTGTTTGTTTGAACGCGCTAATCTCAGGAACTAGTAGTCCGATTTGAAAAATTCTTGCAGTGTTGGATAGCCTATTTATTGAGGAAGGCTATAGGTTATATAACATTGCGTTGCGACCAAAAGGAGCGTAGCATAAATGAAAAATGTTGCAAAAATGAAAAACCGTTGAAACTAAAACACTCAGACAAAGTCGCAGGGGACAGCAAGTTTTTAATAAATGTCTACATACTTATTGCTTACATTGTACTTTGTACCGACTGTCGAAATATTTCACACTTATTGTAATTTGATTCTTTTGATGACGCTCAATGTTTTGTAATTGCGATGTTCAATATAACTTACGTAATGCGAATTTATATTTTCCATTACCCTGATTACCATACTCACAATCTTTTTGAAGTTTATTTTTGCCAAATTATACATAAGGCTTTGAAAAAAAAAAGGGTGAGTATATATCTATCGTCTTCTTAGCGAGTCGATAAATGGCAGTCAAATTTTCTGCGACCAGTACTCAGCCACGCAAACGGGGTTGTCCGTAGCCTTGTACAGGTCCTCGCGAGTGCAGGTGGTAGGGCAAGCTGGGCAGCTTATTAATTGGGCCAATATATTTCTATTTAAGTGATAGACGAATGTTTTTGCAGGGCCCATTTTGTGGAATTAATTATTTTGTAGGTCATTCATAAAGTTACATACCTTTAAGAGTCTCCTATTAATCACAAAACGCCTTATTTTCACTGCATCAGATATAGAATAAATATATATAGAATAATAATAGTTGTAATGCATATACAGGATTGTTAAATAAGAAAAAACGATTATTTTAATTATTTGTTACGCATTAACGTATGCGGAGCGAATATTTGTAATTAAATACAAATGATAAAAGGAAAAACGATATTGAATAGAAGAACACACACACATTTGTGTCCCAAATAAATAAATAATAATAAAAAAGAACACCGATAAGTTACAATCCAGTAATAGAATTTAGTTTCTTTTAAAACTTAATTTACTTTTAATTTCGACCCTTCTCTTTAGTTATGTCGTCGACCCATCTTGCTCCCGGACGACAGACGCTTCTTTTGCCGACATTCAGTCACTGCCTTACTCCTCCTGCCATCATCTCTTCTGGCCAATAAGCTAACGACAATACGACATACAAACAGACAGACCGTTTTGAAATTAAATTGATTAAGATAATAAATAGGTATCTTTGATGCGATGAAGGCATACCGTCATTATACTGAAAACTAATTACAATACGAAATTATAATTACGGTAAAATTGCAAAACTAAAATAAAATGCTGATTGGCTCAATATTATAATACTTTTAGTAATACGTGCAAGGCTTTTAACTCAAGGTTCGCGAATGACGTAAGCATAATCGAGTTCATTAATTTTAATGGCGTTTTATACTTACTCGGTTTCATGTTTTAAGTAATAATATTGGATTTAATGTTTTTATTTGGGTAAGTTAATGAAATGTATTTGGTCTACTTTCGAACTATAATGATAAAATTAGAGTAAAAAAGGCTGAAATAGACATTATTATAAAACAAAGTCTCTTGCCGCGTCTATCAGTCTGTCTGACTGCGATATACTCGAAAACTATCGAACGGGTTTTCATATGGTTTTCACCAATGGATAAAGTGATTCAAGAGCAGTGTTTATGTGTATAATTCATTAGTGTTTTGTCTAATCTATACATATATCACCCATTATATGCATGTTGTGTTGTATTTTGTGTTATTAAAAACGGCGAATCAAGAGGATACCACAAGTTAAGAAATCCTTGTAATTAAGTCGGGTTTTAAATAATTAAGTTAAACCACGACAAAGCAAAAAATATAACCTAGTTCTCACAATTTCACCAACTAAAAAAAATCAACAAATTGTCATAATGTTTTCATACCAAAAAGGTATTATGTCATAGCAAAATACCCCTACACCACTCAAGTGCATGATGTGGTTTGTATGAGATCATACACACATCCGTGAGAAGCCTTATAATATGCTTTATGATTCAGATATCTCTTAACATAGCCTTCCTTAAACTTTACGAAGTTAACTTGAATAATGTAACTTAATTGGTTAGTACAGTTCGATCGTTATAAAAGTTTTTGTACATTTAATCAAGATTAAATTTTTAAGATGGTTATTAGTTTATTCAAGTATTTTTCTCTACTGAAGTAGAAAATTATGTTATACATAATGAATAAAAAATCCTAATTAAAATACCTCTTGAAACACAAATACTATTGCTCTCGTAGATAGAAGATAAAAAATATCTAATTGGATTGACCGTCAAATAAGTATTAGTTACAAATTTACTAACCTTATTGTTGACGAAATCCGTTCTTCAAATTAAAAATTCCAAAGTAACTCTGTCTGTCTGTTACGTTGTCACGGCCAAAACTCGGAACTGAATTTGATGAAATTTGGTATTGGGTAAGCTTGTGTCCTAAGAAAGGCTACTATTTGCCGCGATAACCGACACCCACGCAGGCGGCGCTGCGGGCAACAGCTAGTTAATAAGGACAAATGGTGAAAAAAAAGTTTTTTTGTCACTATTTTTGCATGACCAGAGGACTAAAAGTCCTGCATTAATTAATAACCCCTGTGCTATCAGAAATATGATACCCTTAAATGCGTATCTAATATTGCTGTTATGAATAAAACTATCGATATCTATGATATTACTAACACAATGGGTGCAGCAATATATATAGCAATGGAGGTTAACTCGCTAATCTACTGAACAGGTTTTATTTATGACTAATCTACTCTTGAAACAAGTAGGTATACAGGATCTCTCATCAATGTGAGATCATCATTGAAAACTGCTTCAAAACTACATTTATATAACTTAAGTGCCAACGCAAAATGTAAATATGTCTTGAGAAAAGTTCGCAAAATATTGGAATGGGATTTCTCATGTGGGTGTGGTACTGTGGTGACATAAATACTGATGCCATTTTTGGAGGATCTAGTGCTAAGTTATCCGTAGAAAATCCAGTTGGTCCCCATACTTTTTTTTCTTTAACATCTCAAGTCACGAGTTTGAAGATTTTAATATATTTTTTGTAAAACAGTTATAAGATTCTATAATTGATCGTCGGTAAAGCAGAATAATTTAATTATGTTTAAGAAACTATCTATAGTCATGATTGTGTTTAATATTTAGTTTTGTGCTAAAATTCGACAATGTTGCAAGTGAAGTTGAAGTGTCCATATTTCTGACTAGCTGTTGCCCACGGCTTCGCTCGCATGGGTGTTGGTTATCGCGGCATAAAGTAGCCTGAGTTATTTCTTATGATCCAAGCTTACCCCATACCAAGTTTCATCCAAATCAATTCAGCGGTTTAGCCGTGAAAGTGTAACTGATAAAGTTACTTTCCCATTTAAAATCTTAGTATGGAGTATGGATTATAAGATTCGGTTCACTTATCCACGTCAATTTTTTTTTATACAGATGGAACTCATTTATGAGCCAGCTTTGCATCCCCACGCAGCGGGATGCAAGAGTCCGGGCTTCCAGAGCCTTAAAAAAGGTTTCGACTATTTACGTCACATAAGCCAACCTCTTTGTGTATCGGAGGTCAAAAAATTAGTATAATCATACACTTTTTAATACTATTCCGTCTTCAAATGTAGCCTAATCTAGACTATATATTTCCAAAACCTGCTCAAAATAACGGTATGAAGCACAGACGGTATTTTTCCACAACAGCCAGTTACCAGTACACTTGCCCGTATATTTATCGCGTGAGAAACACGAATTAGACTTTCGATTTTAGTCGGCGGTATTGTTCTTTTACTCGCGAATTGGGTAGAAACATCGGTATGTATACCCAATGTATATTTTGTTCTGGTACTATTTCCCACTTCAATTGGTACGCGAAAGTTTTTGTTACTCAATAAATTGCGAACGGTTTTGGATAAATGTTGTGGAAATAGACAGTTATACTTATACAAAAATAAATGCAAAGGAGATTGTTTTGAATTATTTTAATAACCTATAGAGTTTGGAATATGAAAATGAGATATTAAACAAATGCGTATCGACGAACACTAGGTACTTAATGTATGTCGAATACAAACTTAATTTATACCTTCTACTAGCTGTTTCCCGCAGCTCCGTCTGCGTGGATGTCGGTTATCGCTGCAAAAAGTAGCCTATGTCCTTTCCCAGGCTCTAGCTAGACTATCTGTGTACCAAATTTTATTTAAATTGTTTCAGTAGATTCGGCGTCAAAGCGCGAGAGACAGACAGACAGAGTTACTTTAGCATTTATAATATTAGTAAGAATTAGGTTTACAGACTTCCTAATCTATGCCTAACCATCAACATTTTTAAAATACTTTCTTTATGCACTATTATTTACAGTCTTTCAGCACCGAGCCATTATGGGCTAGTGGGACATCCTCCTGCCTGGTGGTCATACGACCTATCACTCTGTAGATACTGTCCCACATACTCTCTCTCTCTTGCTTTTAGCAGAAGCTCTTCCATCTCCATTTTCAGTAAAAATATCTAGAAGATGAAAGTAGTTTTATGCGTAGACTGTCGATCAATTTATTAAGCAGAAGTATGCAATGAAAGAGGAAATTAATTGCTTAATTTAATCGCTTAATTGAATCGGCTTCCGGGCAGTTTCAAGGTTGATCGTTACTTGAGGCGGTCACGTGTGGGATGGGTGGGTTTTTATATGTCCAATTAAGTAACAGTTGTTGTGACCATATTCTCTTTGGCTGAGTAATATGGATAAGTCATAGAGATTAGCAACAGATTGCCATATATTTTGCCACTTAATTTAGTCGTGGTTGCAATGACTTTTGTTCGTAGATCACATACAAATAGCTTTATACTGTGGTATAGAGATTGGATAGCTCACAAGTAGTGAGGTTGTTGACCACCGAAAGTGCAATGGACTTAGGTATTAACACGACACCGGCCATTTCGAAGACTTCTATATAGATTCTAAAATCTTTAAGCGCAGCAATCTGTGACTTGAGCCTGAATAATTTTGACTAGCCGTTTCCCAAGCTATATTGGGATCGGCTTCCAGTCTTCCCGAGTCAAGGCAAATATCACCTACTGTATATTACATGAAGTGACCTCCTATCTGACCTCCACAAGACATAGCTTGACTTTATTAATTTCTGATATTATTAACGTTTAAGGCTGTGCAGATAGATGAATTTTTGTTAGTCTTTTACGCAAAAACCACCCAACGATTTTGGATGAAATTTGGCACACAAGTAGTTCTTAACCAATAAGTATTAACACATAATCTATATTAAATAAAAATCAATGGCCACATGTGTGACGGAGTATCACTCAAGAACGGCTCAACCTATTTGGATATTTTAGAGCCAAGCCAGGCTATGTAGAACGGGAAGTAAGCAGGTAAAACCGCAGGGCCACAGCTAGCAAACTATAATATAATAGACCTGTTTCCTAAATTTTTTTTAATGTCCGCTGGGAGGTTTATGAATTTTATTGGACACGTAATTTACCTTTTTTTCCTGCAAATAAAAAATGAGCATATTACAGTGAATGGAAATTTCGCGTGACGTCACTACGTGCAACAATTTATACGACGGCGTGGCGTCATAAGTCCCCACTACTGAACTTTAAATCGCTGTATCTTTATAATTTTGTATTGTTTTGATAAAAGAAAAAAATACGTGTCTAATATTTTTTGTTATCTAACTGACGGACTAAATAGATTTTAACTTTTCATACCCAGTCAACATCCCTATTATAACTAAAAATTTAACGCGTATCTAAATGTATAGAGTATAAACGAAACTGAGCCGTAATATTCTAATAAATAACGGTTATGTCGATTGGCTCAGCATGACCTGCTTCTACCAAATGAATGTGCGAAACATAGCCACCATGTTTTTTGTGTTATGATTCATAGAGGTTGTTTACCCGACTGGCGAAAAAGGTATGTAATCTGGTAGCTTATGGCCCATGTATGTGGGATAGTATTTTGGTGAGCCTTTATTATAGTTGCTTAAGTGGGTTTCAGAATAATTTGGCGTGTGTCCAATTTAATATGGAATTCTTGTTGTTGGATATCCTTGGTGATGTCATTGACATAGAATAGTCTTACTTATAGCTTTTTCTGGTCTAGATACTCGTCAGTGACTAAGGATGAACTGAATGAATTGGTTTAGATCCTTGAAATAATACATTTGGTGTGATTTATGTTCCTTTCTCAATGAAAAGAGTTGTTTACCGCGTAGAGAATCTGTATCTTATTGGAAATTGTATTGGATTCTTCAGTAACTTAACTACGTTTAATATGTTCTGCTGACCTTAGTTTCTGTCCATAATACTTAAAATTTCATAGTGGTTCTTATCGACCTCAAACACTTGTTTATTTTGCGCGGTCCCAAATGATCTTTATTATTATTGTAAATGCAATGACAGCGTGCGGCTAGGGAGTTTGTTGCGGCGTTTCTTCTCCAAATCCAGAGCACTTAGAAAGCGGTGAAGGGTGGGACAATCAGGGTGCAGTCCATTGTATTGAAGTTCTAAAAGTGCTACTTTATAGCCTAGTTGGAATAAATTATTTTTGATTTTGTTTCTATAAAAATGTGGTACACGGTTGTGGTGGCATGTTGTATGTAATACCATCCATAGGTGATACAATTTAAAAAAAAAAGTTACTTACTCTCTTTCTGAAACTCAGCTCCAACTTATAGTGTAATGTTTCTACCTATTGCAATGAGACTAGTACCTATTAAACTTCTTAGCATTTTATGACAGTTCCCACGATTTCAAAAGCTGTAAAATATACTTTTTTAAATTTCAAAGACATCATAATCTTTAAAGTAAGTAATGTTTATTTTATTTTGGTGTTGTATTAGTCAAAGTCGAGAAAGTATTTTAAATGGGTCAGAGTCTTCAATAGGGCCTTTTTTCATATTATCTTGAGTCCAGTTTCTAACCTTATTACAATACATAACTATATCATACCTAGGTCTTCTCTTGTTTTTTTTTTGTAGTTTTTTCTCTCTCTCTCTCTCTCTGTCGCTATTTGTTAGATCGCTTCAATGATTTTACTAACTATTTAATACCATGAGTATCATTTCAGAACCTACAAATCTGCCTTCCTCTTTGTGTTGTCGGCGAGATGATACATACAAACAAGTGTGTCGACCTTCCATTGTTGACTCCACACTAACAAAATTAAGCTGATTTCGAAAATCCGTCTCAATTTTCTCGTTACTTGATCACTTTCGCTTGTTCCAGTTTTATTCATTGTCTTGTCATGTTTAATGTTTTGCCATTCAAATATCATCATTATTTCTATTACAATAGGAGCTATGGGATGAGTTTTAAAGTTTGTTGCGTCAAAACATTCCTCGTCATCATCTGTAGAATGGGAAGTGTATATAAACAAAGAGTTGCGCTCGCGCAGGTCGCGGTGATCTAATTATGTAATGAATGGGGGCAGAAAAATGTCACACTTATGGCATTGTTTTAAATGTAATTGTAACTATTTTGTTAGATTGTCCTTGAGGGATTTTTACATCATTTTATATACTGTTCGTTTGGAATACGGAGTACAAAAGATAGTTTCTGAGAATCTTCTTCTGTATCGTGAGTAGGTTTATGGAAGACTAGCTGTTGCCCGCCGCTCCGCCCGCGTGGGTGTCGGTTATTGCGACAAAAAGACTTTATCCTTTCTCGGGATCTAAGCTTATCCCATACGAAGTTTTATCAAAATCGGTTCAGTGGTTTAGCCGTGAAAGCATAACAGACACACAGTTACTTTCGCATTTCTCATGTACCTACATAAAGATCTATGAAGTTGTACTTACTATCAGAACCTACTGTCAACGCAAAAAGTCTTGTATTAAGTTAAACCAAGAATAAATGTACGAAATAAGTTCTATATTATATCGAAAGGATCAAGTGGTGCTGCCCTGTTGCCAATGATTCATGCTGGACGTAGACATTTGTGACCAGAGACCATTCTCTAGAATAGGTCAGGAGTGTGACCACTCACGATAAATGCCAGCCCTTCACTTGCTAGTAATAACAAGGAATGCTGGTTACTCCAATTTACATGTAATTGTTTTGGCATTTATCTTGTTACCTGTTCGACACGTGTATTATAATTGGGTTGAATACTGGACACAATCGACCACACAGAAATGGTAATAATTGTCTACGAAAACCACCCTTATGGCAATGAAGATAAGGTTGTTTTCTCAAGGTGTCTATAAGGTGGTGTTATTAACAGGCATTTATTACATTAATAGCTAGAATTCTAAATTAATGGTTTCTTCTACAATTTAATTATACTCGTAGTTAAGGTTTAGAAGGATACATTAATTCTAAAACTGGTAGACCATTCACTTATTTTGTATATTTACTACTAGCTGTTTCCCTCTGCTCCGCCCGCGTGGATGTCGGTTATCGCGGCAAAAAGTAGCCTATGTCCTTTCTCAGGCTGTAGACTATCAGTGTAAAAAATTTAATTTAAATCGGTTTATTAGTTTTGGTGTGAAAGCGCGACAGACAGACAGACCGACTGACAGACAGAGTTACTCTCGCATTCATAATATTAGTAAGGATTGATGTATTGAGAAACAAATATTGATTTCCAAACCACTGTCGACAAATAGAGGGTCATCCCTGCAGGGTTAGTTTCTTTATTCCCGATGATATTATACACAACATATGACCTTCGTAGTTACCGACGTTTAAATCAGACGGCGCTGGTATATTATACGTCAAAATGTTGTCAAAATGCACAACTAAAATAGTACAAAAGATAGGATAAGATATGTAAAAGGCATAGCGTTGATTAAAAAAGTTCCAATTAGGAGGTTCTCGAGTCCTAAAAATGCAAGCGCTAAAAACATAATCTGATGGTACAGTCGTTCTGTTGCGACTGAATGAAGCTGTGGAATGAAGAATGACTTACGTGTTTATTTCAGTCGACTTATAATACAAAAACATGGTTGCTGTGATTTTTGACGATTTTGGGCAAAAATTTACTTAAGTACTTTTGGCCGCCGCATATATATTTATTTTCAAGCTTCCTTGACGCAGGTTATATAGCATAAAGATGTGCTATAAATAACATGATTAAAATATAAAACTAAAAATATTTTCTTCTAGTTAACAAATAATACATTTTTTTACGCAATAATGCTTTGTATGCTCTTAACTCCCATGTGCAGGTCAAAGTGTCTTCGTATTGGGAGAAACATCTAATAGATCCCCTCACAAATAACTTACAAATGGATTGAATTACATTAGTACAGCTACTAAAGCAACCGAATACTGTTAACACACTTCAAGTATAATTTCCTTCTACAGCCCACAAAAAATAAATTAAGTCTCAAATACAGTTAGACATCTAACGGACGCTTGAGACATGTTTTGTATCCTTTACATCACAAAAACGTTAGGAAGTCGATATCCTACGTGACAGTACCTCCATAATAAAGTGGTTTAAGGCCTTATATAATAAAAACTAGATTCTTGTGACAATATACAGGAAAAACAAAAGGTTAAGTTATGTTAAACGGTGTGAATACAAAGAACAAAATCCACATTTATTTTCGCTTATATATAATCTAGCTGTTTCCCGCGGCTCCACCCGGGTGGATGTCGGTTATCGCAGCAAAAAGTAGTCTTAAGTCCTTTCTCAGGCTCTAGACTATCTGTGTACCAAATTTTATTTAAATCGGTTCAGTAGTTTTGGCGTGAATGCGCGACAGACAGAGTTACTTTCGCATTTATAATATTAGTAAAGATTTAAATTCGATTATTCTGTAATAAACTGGAAACGACCAGCAAAATCCACATCTAGTGAAAATCCACAATTTAAATAATTAATTAATAAATAAATTAAATTTATAACGACTAGGACCGAACTGTAAGTTACAATGCAAACCTTCTCTATCTTCCTACAAAGTGTCACAAAAACATGCGCTATGTCGAGTAACCACCTCGTTCACTTTAACCTACATAGTTACGAAGGCTATGCAACGAATTAGAGTGTGTTGTTTGACTCAGATTTTGTACAAGGGCCAAGGGAATGTGAGAAGAGATAACTCTGTGTTGTGATTAAGCACAGACTCAATGGGCTATTGTTGGAGTATAAAACGTGTCGATTTGCTTTTTTTATTCTCGTCAAATTTCAGGAGGCTGTTATGAAAGTCATATTTAATGTGTGTTTTGGTTTGATAATGAGAATTTTAGTCGAAACTAAATTTGACAGCTCCAATTTTCGTCTGTTCTTTTCTAATTGTGTACAAGTGAAAAGGATACCGATAACCTAAAATAAATTTAGTGGGAGCCATTGATACTTTTTATTTAAACTTAATTCTTGAAGATGGTCTTTTCATTTTATTATTCCAAAAGCTATATAATATTTAGTATTGTTTTCCTATTTTCGGTTTTATTGTTTATTTATTTATTAATCAAGGAAAGTATTTACTTGCATTTTATTTAAAATAATTACTAATAAAGATTTGTAATGTAATATTTAATATAAAATTATTATATTATTTAAAATTAATTTATGGAACAGATTTAAGAATATTTAAAACTACGAAACTGCTGTTTGTTTTCATAGATTTAATTATTCTTTAATTTGCTCTTGATATACGAGAAAGCTTCAGATCAAAGCGTCCACACGGAGGGGGCGTGTGTAGTGCATCTTGATTCTCGAGTTACATCGACGTCATAAACTAAGGATTATAATACCATTGCCAATGTCGTACATGACGGACATTATCGATACTACACTTGTGTAAATATTAGGTTACAAACGATTACGTCAATTCTATAACACTATAGGTACCTACATGACTGTATAGAAGCACTATATACCGTCAGCGTCAAAGAAATCAGTTTCACTGGCTGACTGCTAAACCGGAGGTTGTGGGTTCGATTCCCAGCCAGGACCAATCTTTATGTGATGAGAAAGATTTTTTTTTCTGAGTCTGGGTGTAATTTATCTATAATATGTATGTATTTAGAAATAAATAAATATGTTTATCAGTTGTCTGGTTGCCATAATACAGGCTCTGCCTATATAATATAGCCTTATCCCGAAGTGTAAGCGCTATGATATCCTTATTCGTTATAATATGGAATTTTATTGCATTTAGGTGTTTTATTATCTTATTGTTTTCATCTACTTTACATTTGCCGAAGATGTCGCGTTGCATACCCACTGCATACAAAGACTGCAAATTAATTTTATATGATTAATTAAAATCACACTAAATAGTACTCTCTTATTCATGGCCTTAAGAGATGATAATTTTCTTCATTAATTAATTTTTTTATACAAATACCAATACATTATTTTTTATATACTTAAACGCGAATACCCAAATAGGAATTACACAACTAAAGTTAATAAGACACAGTTAGTAACTGTCAAGTTAAAATGCTATTTACTTGAAAATAAATGTAAAATAATCTTGACTTATAATTCAAATGTCGCAAATTGTACAAAGATGAAGAAATCCAGTGTAAAACCGATTTGCTTGTCAATACTTGTGCAATATTCGATTAATTCCGAGACTTTGATAAATGCATATTGCAGTTATCGGCACTGATTTGATTAAAGCTTGTTAGAGTTGCAGAGCAGATTGTGGAAAATGTTCTAGACTTATAAAACAATTTGATGGAAGAGTAAAATGGTTATGCCTTATGCATTTAGTAGCAAGTAACGTGAGAGGAATCATTTACCAACACATTTTCAAACCCCGAAGTAAGAAAAGGGGTGTTATAAGTTTGTCTCCCTATCTGTGTGTCTGTGGCTTCGTTGCTTCTAACCTAATATAACGATTATGATGCGGTACTTTTTAGCTATAATGTATGTAGATCTGTTCAGTATTTTTAAAGTTATCAGCACAATTTCTGATATGTACGATAAAAAAACGAAACGAAAAAAAAAAATACGCTATTCGAATTCGGATCATCTTTCTAATCTAGCACTTGTTACTTTTTTCTTTGTCTAGAACCACGCTTCCAAATAACTTATTTCTGCTAACTTGTTTATTTCATCGTTTATTTCTCTAAAATTGCATCTGAACTTGTAGTAGTTATAGGAAACAGTTTTGAATAAATATTTACATGCAATCTTATTTTGGATGGACTCCCCCCGCCAGATGGACTGACGACCTAAAGAAGGTCGCTGGAGGGGACTGGATGCGAAAGGCGGAGGACCGGGTGTTGTGGCGCAAATTGGGAGAGGCCTATGTCCAGCAGTGGACTACGAAAGGCTGAATGATGATGATGATGATGAATCTTATTTTGAGAATCAGTATTTTTTTAATGTACGTACTGTATGTTTGTATGGATGCGATTCTAAAATAAATGTGTTGATCGATTGGAAAGTGTTTTCAGCACGTGCGGGCAATAAAAACAAACAGTAAAAATAAAACCGATAATCTAATCAAACGGTTCGTTCGTGAAATTAATGACTATGCGGTATGCAGGCTGAGTCATTAAGGGCAGTATAAAGTGCACTATAGTAGCATGAAAGTTAGATAAATATGCACACATTGTCGTTTTGATCCATAAAATAATCCTCTTTTCGCCTGAGGCTACCGAAAAATCGGTTGTAATTTTATCATGGTGACCCTTAGAGTAATCATAGACAAGCATAGAGCGTACGCATTGCTTATGCCAAGCGTAAGCACATTATTAGCTAAATATACTCTACGCTCGTTCACTGATTTATGTAATTTTCCGTGCACGACCGACTTTTATGCAAAAATATCGACGGTTCCAACATTATTGGGTAATATTAGGTTTTGAGATAGTTTTAATAAAACGATGCGCTCTGTTCTGATACTTACTTTACGATTTTACATGTTCATACAAGTGCCAACAGTTCATACTCGATATGCGCACTATAGTTTACATATTTATTCTTCTGTGGTGACCTATTTCACTCGGCTATCCGTGACCTATCAAGAAGACTCTCATATCATCCTAGATCAATGCGACACTTGACATAATACTTACGCTTCTCGATGTAAATGTAAACCCTATACTCAAGTTATGTTAGCGTAATCTAATATGGTTATATCCGTAATGCGATACTGGTCAAACACTTACGTAATGAGTGCTACCTCGGTTTGCAGATTACTATGCAATGCATGTGTAGTTGCAGCAAAGGACATTGCACTGAGTATGACTAATATTAAGTATATACCAGTCGCGGGTTCGAATCCTTCGTGAGGTTTACATTTTTTCTTTCTACTATTTGTATTTAATTACAAATATTCGCGCCGCATGCGTTTTAATGCGTAACAAATAATAAAAAAATATAATATTAAGGAGATTAAACTGAATTCTAATTTAAAACTAGATTAAGATCAAAGATGGGAGGACTCCCCCATTTTATGATTATCCTTCACCACAGCTTTTTTCCAATCTATTTCAGGGTCGGTTTCCAGTGACATCGATTTCAATATAATTTCAGTATTTACAGGAGTGGTTGCCTATCTGACTTCTACCGCCTTTTCATATAGTAGTAGGTATAGTTATCCTTAAAAATATCTCAATCAAAACATCGTACAAAGAGGCATACAAAAGCGCGCGAACTTTGTTCGAATATTTGCGCGCATGTGAGTGACCAGGTCACTGACATGCGCGCAAACATTCGAACAAAGTTCGCGCGGTTTGATGTCTGTTAGAAAACCGACAGCTTGGAAATAAAATCATTTGCAAATGTCGTCCTACACTTGTGGGTTTGCGTATTCGTGCGAATGTAAGTGACCGGCATTACAATAAAGAAGAATTGAATAACTTCCCTCTATTGCCATCTTAGTGTTGTTTTTGGTAAATATTTCATATGTGGAAATAGGTATTCGTAGGTAATTAAGACTGCAGGAACTAATTAACATTGTTAAGTCATTGCGCCATAGCTTTACATTAAGGCTATGTGAACTACAAGTCTGGCTATCCATCATTGTGTAACGGTGTTGTGTGAGTTCCGTCAAGTGACACTGGCATGGCACCTGCGTGTATGTGTGGCTAAACACCTTAGCTAATGAAACGATGTGAGTTGTGATATTTAATTAAATGTACAACTAATGTTATATCTACATTTTGCAACCTTTTAATTGTCGCACTCATGCACAACGGTAAATAAAAACAAAAATATAATAATAATGACATAAAACAATGTCTGGTTAGTAACACCATTTATAACTCAAGAACGGCTGGATCGATTTTCATGATCTTTGATTTTTAGTTTCGTCTCCAACCGGAGAAGCAGAATAACTGTACAAAAATTGTTAAAACCACGGGGCACCATTAGCACATAATAATAAAATACGGAGTAAAATAAAACATGCAAATATAGTTAAAAAATTAGGTAAATATTCTAAAAAGTACGTTTTTTTAGAGAGTTTACTTTTCTTCATTTTATGCTCTTGCTTGTAAGTAGTCCGATCTTATAATTTTATTTTTCCGAATTGAAAGTTAGACATTCAAGAAAGCAGACCATATGGAATAAAAAATACGTAAATGATTTATATTTTTACGTCATTTCAACTTTTCCTAGCGGATACATACACGCAACTCTATAAATACACTACAAAGAAACGTCAATTAAGTTCCCTGCCTTCGTTGAATCGTTTTAAAAATGCAGTTAATGAAGCGTTTATCTAGAAACTAGCATTGCAGTTACTGGCGTCCATACATCAAGGGCTTTCTTATCCGGCGGCTATAAACGATTTCCTTAGATTATTCTAAGAATTGCACTTTGTATGGTTAGCTGATCATTTAGGCATAGCACGGTATGATTATGAAAGTAAGAAATGCAAATGTATCTATACTTACTAATATTTAAAGAAGAGTTTGTTTGTTTGTTTGAACGCGCTAATCTCAGGAACCTGGTCCTATTTGAAAAAAAAAAATTCAGCGTTGGATATCCCATTTATTTAGGAAGGCTATAAGCTATATAACATTACGCTGCGACCAAGAGGAGCGGAGTATAAATTAAAAATGTTGCAAATTTAAAAAAAACCGTTGTAATTAAAACACGCTGACAAAGTCGCGGGGGACAGCTAGTTTACAATATAGTGGTGGGTTCAAATTGTATTCCTATCGGATTCCCGACAAGAAGTAAAATGTGGTTTTAGACATTAGAGTTGGAGGAAGGTCCATGACGATTATTAGGCACCAGCTAGGCATCGGCTGTTTGTTTTATCTACGAAGATTACATAGTTACTATAAAAAGCGTGTTTACACTCATAAAAAGACCAGCATCCATAAACCTTATAAAATAAAAACAGCATGCTAACTTAGGAATTTGATATGGTTCTTTACCGAAGACCTGCTGGCGTCTTTAGCTCCGCTCTTTATATTTTTTGCCCATAAAGCCCTTCACTTTACTAGTTATCTCATTTTTCCGGCTTTTGCAATAAATTCACTTATAATTTTTTTGTCATTTCATGGTTTTTTATGGTATTGATTTTTAGTTTTTATTTAGAAATTTGCGAATTATTTAAATATTTTTTAAAATATCTAATACGATGTGTAAATTTGGAAAAAAAAACAATTTTTAAACAAAGCATGCCTGTATTAACAACCACAAAATTCTACAAATTTATGTTTAAAATGGTAATTATAGATATATATACAAAATAATTAAAATTAATTACAAAAACCTGTTGTAACAGGGCTAGCTTAACAACTAATGACTGGTTTCTATAATCAAATAACTAATAGGTTGGTAAAAAAAAATCTAAGCAAACGGAAATAAATTTTATCGTCCGTCCGTAAGCAAAACGCATCGATTTTTGAATTTAGGAATCAAACACAAGACACGAGTGTATCCTGCGTATTTACTACCGAATTCCCAAATACAACCTGTATAATTGGGTTATTACAAGATTTTTTATTTAATAATTAAAAACATATTATTTCGCTATTATTTTGCAATTCTAATTAAGTAGTAATAAATAAATAATAAGCCGCCTAGCATACGTCGATATCTATATCGATATCTATGTTCAAGAAAAGAGTAAAAGAGCATTACCTTTCTTCTTAACTTGTTGGTATTTATATATGTAACTATATATTTATATGTATAATAGTAGTTATTCGTGTATATATAAAATTTAATCTATACTAATATTATAAAGCTGAAGAGTTTGTTTGTTTGTTTGGACGCGCTAATCTCAGAAACTACTGGTTCGAATTGAATAATTCTTTTTGTGTTGGATAGTCCGTTTATTGAGGAAGGCTATAGGCTATATAACATCACGCTACGACCAATAGGAGCGGAGCATAAATGAAAAATGTTGCAAAAATGAAAAACCGTTGAAACTAAAACACGCGAACAAAGTCGCGGGGGACAGCTAGTATATAATATTCTATTAGCACTATTTCTCTATTTCTATCTCCTACACACTGTTGTCTCCATTTCTGATATATATTTCTCCTTTCGCAGTTCGTCTGCTGGAAGAAATTTCTTTAAGAAATAAGCAGTACCTTTGTACTTAATTGTTGTAATTGTTGTGTCCTTTATATATTCTTGTGTGTACATAAATAAATAAATAATTCGATACTAGTCAATTATTCAATTTTATCCCGTTCAAAAGTAATTGCAACCAACCACCAGTAGTTTAGTGTTTGTCTTGAACGTTGAAATCATTTGTAAATATTGACAGGTCCGTAACCTTTCCAAAACAACATGAGCTCACTTCCTCCGACCGACTTAACACTCAGGAATTATAAATAACAACAATTATGAGACACAGTTCGTGTTATATCTTGACTGTAGTCTGAATAGGGTAGGCAGTAATCCGTATGTAAAGAAAAGACAAAGAAACATAGTATATATTTGACTGGGCTCTGGACATTGTGGTTAGTGACCCCAATTGCTAAACTGGAGGATGTGGGTTCGATTCCCTCCCAGGACCTTTTTATCTTTTTGTAATGAGCATGATAATTTGTTCTTTGTCTGGCTATACTAAGTTTCACTCAAATCGGTTCAGTGGTTTAGCGTGAAAGCGAAACAGGCATACAGAATGGATAAGTTACATCTCCAATTAAACATCATCAATAACATTAAATAAAATATCATTTTAGGGATCCGTATAAAAGAAAAAAAAATAGTATTGTCCCATAAAAAGACTTTTTTGTTATTACAAACTTGTATTTGCAGTTGCTGATAAGAAACTATTTGTATTTATAATATCGGGGATTTGATAATGACATCGATGATGAGAGATCATCTTTTCATCCGCACAGTAAAGTTTGATTAGGAGAATTACAGTGACAATCAAAAATTTTTTTTTAATTATCTCTAACTATTTATTTCCTTTGCCTCTTTTAAGACCCAGGCTACATAAGATTATTTCCCAGATGTCGATTCCGTAGCTTACCATACAATTTTGTTTGTGTACCGTGGTGTATTGTTCAGTTTATTCTCTGATAAGGCTATCGATCGCCTAATGACTGCGATATGCGTGTCGAACGTGTAACACGTGCCTTTTTATATAAAGTGACGTAAGACGTATGTATACAGTCATAGTTTGGCTGTGTAATCAAAAGCAGCCTGTAGCTGTCTTAAAGTCCCTTAGGAGAAAATTCGGTGTTTGCGGTATCTCTAGAGACTTGAGTTGGGTTTTTTCAAGAAAATTAGGCATTTTTGCAATTAATGTAAAACATTAAGAAACCTCAATCATTCATTTGCGGATCAAGTTTTGTGTCTAGCCAGGAACCGTCAGAACGTAGCGCAGTAGGAGTTTATCTCTGTGCCTATCGACTAAATGAAACTTTTAACTAGCTGTTGACGACTACTTATTAATATCGAAGATTAAAAAGAGAGGATAATGCCCAGGAATACCCCCAAAAATGAATTTGGGCTTGTTTATGATTATGATGTTTTCATTCAAGGGATTTTTAAAGCAATCATTGCGGAAAAAAACAATAACTTTAGCGATAAAATGCCTGAAAACTAGTTCAAATTACCAGATAAATCTCTGTTTTAAGATAAAACATGGACCAAAGACAATTTTATATACCATCTGAAAGATCTAGAACGGTACAACAGTGACATAACACATTACAAAAGCGAGTTTTTTAACCATCTTCTAAACGAAATAACAGTTAGTGCGACTTAACGCAACGATAGTAAAGATAAGCTCGTTCCCAGGACGACTCCTGATTATAACCAACAGTTACTTACAGATCGTGACTAGATGTTACTGGATGCTGTAATCTTTTACAATAATGATGGTGTACTAAGTTTATTACTTGTTTATGTGTTTTATGTTATCACACCTTTTTAGAGTTCCGTACTAAAAGCGTGAGTGCCAACGGGACTCTATTACTAAGCTTCAGCTATCCGTCCGTATGTCTGTCTGCCAGAGGGCTGAATTTTATGAACCGTATTAGGTAGACGGTTGAAATTATCACAGACTGTATATTCTGTTACCGCTATCACAACATATAATAAAAATGAATTAAAGGAGCCCTAACACAAGAGACTTGTTTTTTTTTAGATGTTATTGCTTGGTTTTAAGGAATAAATCTTGTACTATAGTACGGAATCCTTCATGCGTGAGTCCGCCTCGCGCTTGGCAAATTTGCAGCATAAAGCGTCCATGTTTTGTTTTAATCAGACCAAAATGTCTGAAATCGCAGTTCGTAAGTAAGCTGATGTTAAAGTATTTATGTAAAAGGTCTACTTACTAAATAAGTATTTTATTAGAGCATGAGACACTGTTTAAGTTAACACGAATTTAAATACATCATTTCTTCCAATTCCAAATCAAATTGGTCCGATAAAGGTAAAATTTTGTCGAAACATGATCCCGCATTAAAAGACGCAATAAATCTGCAACTTTGTGTTTAAAAGTCCAGCCAACCCTGAACCACTTAAACGTATTACTAATTGTCATTACATGAAAAACCTTTTATTATTCTATTTACTATGGAGTAGGAAATTACTCTTTGGGGATTTTCATAACATAATGACATACCCAGTATTTGTTATTAGGTCGAAGACAATGTTATAGAGTAAACTGAGTTAACCTTTCTAAGTAAATACCTACTGAAGATTCGAACGAAACAAAAACCGACTATTTATTCAACACTCAACACAGAGCCAAAAAGAAACGAAACAATGCATAAATAATGCACAACATAAATATAAAATAAATAATATGTTTCTTCGATTATATATGTTATGATTATATATGTTTCTTCGACACTAAAAGTTTGCTTTAAAATCACTTGATTAAAGTAATAAAGTCATCTAGCTAGGGTATGCACGTAGAACACGTCTTAACTTATATCACGGATTTCGTAATATACCTGCTTGATATAGTGTCCTAGAGTAAACATAGACAAGCATAGAGTGCGCGCATCGCTAGTAGCCCCTTGTGCCGAGCGTAAGCAAATTCATAGCTGTAAGTACTACGCTCGTTTACTGGTACTTTTCCATGCGACGACAGACGTTTATGCGAAAATATTTATTGTGCCGATATTATTATGGTAATATTAGGTTTTGAGATAGTTTTAATAAAACGGTGCGCTCTGTTTTGACACTAAATTTAAAATTTTAATTGTTCATACTATTGCCTTGAGTTCATACTCGATAGGCGCCCTCTATAATTTACTTATATTTCTCTTAGATAGCGTCTTTGTGTGATAATGTGACATAAGCCTAAACGTGTGATAATCTCGTCACGTATTATTCTTTGTATCTAAAGGATGATCTTAATAGATCAATGTTCAGTTATCTTTGCACTGATAGAATAGTGGTATGTTTAAAGGGAAACTACGCCAAATGCCGCTGCACATAAGCGACGAGCTGAGTTTCTTTCGCTTAAGAAATAAAAAATGGCTGCAATCTATAACTATTGGTACAAAAACAACTATAATCTGAATCAAATCGAAACAAATGTGTGTGCACAATAAAATTAGAATTATTCGAAGTATTCTTTTGTTTTAGTGCTTTATCCTCCAAAACAAGACAAACTATTTGCCACTATTCACCAGTAAGATAAAATATGATGTTTAAAGTATTTTACTTAACAAAATTGGCTCCCAAACTCCCGAGGGTTTTCACAAACATTCAATTCACCTGTACAAATAACACCCAGACTTGTAATAAGCAATTGTGGGTTAGACAAATGCCTCTCCCATGCGGAGATCGAACCCGCAGCACGTCGCGTTCAGTGGTGAATGGCGCGGTGACCTATACCACTTGGCTATCCGTACAGTCAATTATTTTAGGTAATTAAGTTTGATAGACATCAATGTACGTCATCATATTCGTATCCTGATCCCTCCATTAATTGGTATATGAAGTACCAGGTGGAACATCTGTATTTCTTTCTTTTTCCATCTTTCCTGTCTTTAAATTTTTTATCCATTCTTTCCCGTATTTAATTAACGCAGAGATGAAACCTGGAATGATGAAATTCGGTCAATAGGTAATTTTTATTAACAACATACGTAATAAGAAGAATTTTTAAAAAATTTCAACCCTAATGGGTTTAAAAGGGGGATGAAGGGTTGTATGGGAATCCTTCATTTTCGTAGTTAGAAGTATGAAATTTCATTATTCTGGTATCTGATAAATTACGAGTAGATATAAAAAAATATAGTCTTTAATCGTAGCAACATTATAACTTAGCAACGCATAATAATTAAAACAATTCTTTGTTGTTACAAGGACGAGTCTTTGTTCTTGCTGTTCCGCTTTAACAATGTAAGCTACATTATTATTGATGTAAAATGCTACGCATTATGTAATTACGATGATGGAGTTCCATTACCTAATGTCGATGCCAAAGGTCATGTAGCACGCGTCATCAATAACTTCATAAAGGTTATTTGAAGACATAATCATCAATAGACTCAATAAACTAAAACTCTTTCTATTTCTCTACGAGTTCAGTTTGACCTTGTATCAGGTGCATTGTTTCAAAGTCATAAAATGGGATTAAATATTAGAGTATATATCACTCGCATCACTAGTAGCCCGTTTTGCCTAGCGAAAGCAAATTTTATGCTGTAAGATACGAGAACGCTCGTTTACTGATATAAGTGATTTCCCGTGTGATGGCAGACGTTTATGCAAAAATATCGATGGTTCAGATATTATTAGGGTAATATTAGGATGTGTGATAGTTTTAATAAAACGGCGTGCTCTGTTTTGACACAAATTTTACGAGTTTACTTATTCATACTAGTGCCCACAGTTGTGTGTGAACTGTATAGTTTACTTATTTTTCTCTAAAAAAGCAAGAGAGAAATGGAGGATGATAGAATATTGCCTATTGCACCACATTAAGCTTTTAAATTTAACGCCTCTTTTTTTTACTTAAGTTGAAATTTGAAGTGGTCAAACCACTTTAAATCAGTCATTATTATATTAAGCCTAATATTTGTTTGACTAACGAATCTCTTTTTTATTTACAGGTAAAACATCAACAATATCTACATCCTTCAATCGCCATTAAATATGAGTAAGTCGATCTACACTTGGAAACTCCGGTTTTATAGAACAATGGCGGACACGTCATGTTTTACGTACGTAATTTAATTTCGACCAAATCAAGTTTTTTATGAGTTTCATAAAAATAGAAAAAAGCATTTTTTTTTTGTTTGTATCAATGGTTGCAAATTTCATCCTTGCTGGTCTAATTTTGGGTTAAACAATTTTGTATTGGTTTCTGTTTTTCTTGTGAAATCAATATCCTGATAGGTATATTTAAATAAAGAGAGAAATTAGTTCTTTTTCCCGATCTGTGGTAGAAAGGGTTTATATCTACACGCAACAAAATATACATATAACCTAAATGTTTAGCGACACTGACGCTCAATGAACTATGATTACGGGTTCCGTTTGGACCTTAACCTAGTCGGGCATCTCCGATAACCTCAAGCAAGAACCTTCAGTCATTTACGTGTTTTCCAAAGTTTCATGCCCCACGATATTTCTACTTCGCCGTAGCCTTTGCCCAAACTATGGAGCGATTACCTCCATCTCTATCTATCCATCCTTCACTACCCATTTTCCATCACATCACACAATGGTTATTATCCAAAAATACGTGGAAAATGGAAGTAAATTTCTCATACTTGTACCAACCACATCAATTAAGGTCACTCGTGCTGAAGACTGATGATTGCCTTACAACATCTTATTGTTAAAGGGACGTTAAAACCGTGCACGCGTATGTGTTGTAAGGTCGTTGCTTAAATTCTTGGATGATGAGCATTATGTTGTTTAGAGTTATGTATATTTTACGGACAAATTCTACTTTAGGTCAATGATATGCACAAGATATGTTACCATCAAAGTTACCGGAGTTTAAAATCTGATCGCGCTGGTATAATTATGTTAAAATGTTCTCAAGTTGCGCTAGTAATAGTACTAAACTAAAAGAGATAGCTATAATTTAAAACTTCCTAATTAGGAGCTTTTCGAGTCCTCAAAATGCGAGTGCTAATGACATATCAGCTTCATTTTTATATTATAATATAATTACTTGAAGTTTAATGTTTTATGATCGTATCTATCCTAACTAGTTTTATCTTTGTGTCAATTTTGTTATCATCAGAATCTTTCTGATCTCATCTATTAGGGTTAAAACTCAATGTTTGATGTTCCTAAATGGAAACTATTAAACCCCATCATTCTTATCATTATTTTCATTCTATATGCTGCTGTGACAGATCACACTTAGCTCAAAACTTTTAAAAATTACCTGAGGTACCTAATTCAGGTATTAAATAATATGTAGTCGTTAGTTACTCGTGTACAAAGTCTATTATTACTAGAATGTGGTCGTTTAATAGAACATACTATTATACTATTCATTTATTGTAATTTTAACATGGAACAGAGTATATCATACACAAGTCTGTAGAGTTTATTACTAGCATATTGTCAGTATTTTTGGGTGTGGTGATTATAATTACATTCATGCGTGTTTTAAGCTGAAATAATGGTTTCCCTGTTCAAAATTGACGTCAGTTCATAATTATCAAACTTCTTTTTTAAAAGACTTATAAAACATTGGGAGAGGCCTATGTCCTGTGGACCGAGAGGACGGGTTTATGTTAAGCTGGTTGATTTATTTTTGGTAAGAAATTACGCAGATGATGAAGAAGACTTTCTTAACGTCAACACCTGTTAACCTTTAGTTATTTTTTATCTATTTACTAGCTGTGCCCGCGGTTTCGCTCCCGTCAACTGTTCACTTACCCTACCTACCCTACCTACCTACCCTACCCTACCCTACCCTACCTACCTACCCTACCCTACCTACCTACCCTACCCTACCCTACCTACCTACCTACCCTACCTACCTACCCTACACTACCTACCTACCCTACCCTACCTACCTACCTACCCTACACTACCTACCTACCCTACCCTACCTACCTACCCTACCCTACCTACCTACCCTACACTACCTACCCTACCCTACCTACCTACCCAACACTACCTACCTACCCTACCCTACCTACCTACCCTACCCTACCTATGTCCTTCTCCTGGTTCTGAGCTACCTCCCTACCAATTTTCAGCCAAATCAGTTCAGCCGTTCTTGAGTTATAAATAGTGTAACTAACACGACTTTCTTTTATATATATAGATTTGACATTTGAAACATCATTACAGAAGCTCCAATGCGATGATGTAACGAATAACACTTTTGCAATTATTAGAATTAAAATTCATTTAAGAGTAAACACCCTGATTTTTTAACGTCAGTAACTATAAGGTGACATATTATTTTCTGTATTTTAACTTTCGTGAGGAGTATTCATAATTATTTAAAACAAAACGGTTTACTCACGTATATTCTCGGGATCACCCATCATTTCGACTCGCGACACCACCGCCGCGTTCATGATTAGGGACTCCTATTGAGTCTGAAACTGGTCAGGCGATCCCGAGAATATATGTGAGTAAACCGTTTTGTTTTAAATTATATTATTTTCTGTATAATTATCATTCACTATGAATCAGTAAATCACCGACAATCCGAACATTATATCAAACTAGTTATTACACATTTCTTATTGATTTAATGTAAATGGTAAAAGTAAGGAACAACTTAAATACAAATTCAAACGAAGTCATTATCACAGGAAAGTAGAAACTCGGTTTTTCCGACATCTTAATGCATTGCCCGTGACTTAAATAAGCTTTGACGTCAATCATACTTTGTATATATGATTTATGTATTTCTATATCTTTAGATCCTATTAAGTATAATTATATCTAATAATTAGTAAGGTTTATATTAATTGGGATCCAGGCAGTTACCTCGTTAGGGGTACTTAGTAACTATGGGTTATATGGGTCAAGTAGGCAATCGCGCCATGTAAAGTAATTACATTCAGCTGAACCCGGCTTATTTTACGAAAAGGCTAGCCATAAGTTGATGTAATTCCCTGTGATCCTTGCTCGTTTCTGCTCCGCCTACGCGTTCTTGTCACAGAGAATCATCTTAGGTTGGGTAGCCAGGGTGCGATGGTGATAATATATTTCTGCAATTGACAAAAAAAATATTCGAAAATCCGACGACCTCCGTGGTCGAGTGGTGTACACACCGGTTTTCAAGGTGTCGCCAGCTCTGAGGTCCCGGTTGCGATCCCCGGCCGAGACAATGTAGAAAAGATTTTTCTACATTGCCTCGGGTCTGGGTGTTTGTGGTACCTTCGTTGTTTCTGGATTCCATAACACAAGTGCTTTAGCTACTTACTTTGGGTTCAGAGCAACGTATGTAATATTGTCCACATTTATTTATTATTATTTAATATACTAAATTGCATTCTGAGGTTTACTCGAATGTTAGGCATTGAAAAAAAACTACTTTTTAACGGATTCGGACGGACACGGGAGACTGCCCGTGACCATGACACCTGGAAAGCGTCGAAACATCGGGAACTAAAATCTTATTATAAACGGCGATAGAATCCGTTAAAAACTAGTTTTACTTCAATATATAGTTAAGTAATAATAATTATTCTTAACTAGCTGACCCCGCGACTTTGTCCGCGTGTTTTAGTTTCAACGGTTTTTCATTTTTGCAACATTTTTCATTTATAGTCCGCTCTTTTGGTCGCAGTGTAATGTTATATAGCTTATAGCCTTCCTCAATAAATGGGAATATTTCACATCGGACCAGTAGTTCCTAAGATTAGCGCGTTCAAACAAACAAACTCTTCAGCTTTATATATTAGTAAGTATAGATTCTGAATGCATTCAATAGTGAATGGTAATAGAATGAGGTGTGAATTTCTCTATAATAGTAACGTGCAATATGTGGCGAACTCTATCGGGATCAAGAAAGCGGAAATCGTGTGGTTATTCATTCACTTTTACTTATGGTTTATGTCTTACCAATCGTACCTAATTATATCTTAATAATCGGTTTTATAACCAGTAAATAAGAAAAACGATAGCTTTTAATTTTTCATGCCTATACTACTTACCAAACAGAATTAATTGAGAAGGGGGTTGAATGCTATGATTTATCTCATTTGTACAATGTAAAATTACTAATGATACTCTTTTTTAATTGTTTTTTTTTTGTTACACTGTTTGCTATTTTTCTTTAGAAGGGTTCTTCTATTTTCTTTGGTGATGGCGCAATAACTATTTTTCCTCTGTTTTTCCCTTAGAGTTTTAATAAGCAAACTATAGAGTGCGCCTAATGTAGTATGAACAGTGAGCACAAGTATGAACAAACGTAGTCGGCTAGTTCACGTCAAATTAGTAAGAAAAGTTTTAATAACATTATCTCAAAACCTTATATTTCTTTAACTACTCTTTATTACTAAATTAATATCGAAATCATCGATATTTTCGCATGGACGTCTGTCGTCGCACAGAAAATTACTAAACGAGCTAGTACTTACAGCTAAAAATTTGCTTACGACTGGCACACCGGGCCACTAGAGATGCGTGTAATCTATGCTTGTTTATATATACTCTAAGATTTATCCCTTCTACCCTTTCTTTAATAATAAAGCGCTAATTCTCAACATCTATCACGAAGTATGCAGTTTTTTCGGTAGTTAACACAAAAAGACTTCGTTTTAATAGTAGGCTCATTATAATATGTCGACACACATATACAAATGAGTCTAATTAAAACTTATTTCAATATTACGACTACATAATGTTCGCAACAACAGTTTAGTTTACAAGAAGTGAATTGCAACCGTACAGTGTAATGGTTGACGATTGGTTACAAAAACCATGCATTACGTTATGTCTATATACTTAAGTATTTAGTAATCGCATTATCCAATACTTGCGTGGGAGATTGTTGGACCAACATACACCAATGTTTAGTGGCAAATGTTTGACGTAATTTGTATCTTCTTCCACTTTAGGCAAGTGACTTCTGTTGTCTGTCCAGTGCTTGAGGGCTTAAGCATCAACGATACAGGAAACAAGTCTATTTACTTATTGGGCAGAGTTCGAGTGATACTATGCCCAGCCTACTTCCGAATTAGGGGATTTAACTACTCTTGAATAAATTTAATTAAGCAGACACACAATCACAACAAAACAGTACTGTCAATGTTTAAATTCCAGTCAGTTCCTTCCATCAAAATAAAAAAAAAACTGATTCATTTTTCCACAAAACTAATAAAATTTTTGCATTGGCATTGTATTGGAATTATAATTTATTGAAGCGTAAGAGCACTGTACTGGAGTCGACTTCTAGTCATAACAGATTAAAACAAATGATCATCATCAGTTGGTATGAACCAAATTATAACTAGTTTTATAACTATCTAGGTAATATTATTTTATATAAATACTTTTTCGTTTATCGATTGATGATAATATAAGTTTTAACTTTTTAAGTTTACAGTTACGACACCAGTGAAAATATTAAAAGTATCTTTTAAATGACCTTCTAATGAGATGTCATAGATCATTAAAATGACTATGAAACTTAACAACAGTTAAGTTGGCCATGCAGGCCCCAGAATGGCCCATTATACTTTATGTAAGACGTGTGAAACGCACATAATCTGCGCGTACAGTCGGCCATTCAGTACCCGTTCAGATTTCACAAGACGATTACAGTGATAACGGTGCAACTTGCGTTGATAGGTGTACGTGGATTCAAATACTCCAGATTATGTATAATGGAGCATAAAATTGCAATACAAGACAAAATCAGAAAGTGTTATTGGTACAAAACACATCGAGTCAGGACTCATAAGAAGATAAAATTGCTTTTAGATAAACAGACTTAATAACCTTACAAACCTAAAAATAAAACTTATTATTAAGGGAAACGTGATGGATAACCCAGTAAAATAATAGTATGTCAAATAGCAGAATAAGCAAAATACTTGGGAAAAAACAAAGCAGAAGATTGCTAGTTGCTAGAACATAGTTCGTAAATCTCTATACCAGCTCCTCTAGACAAATGACATTTTGATAAACGATAACACTGATCAAATCGCTCAAATGTACGACAAGTTTAAATCACATGGCTTTTCGAAATACAATGTCATTTTCATACATTAAGGGCAAATTTTTCCAACGCCAGATAATTTTATCCAAGGAAAATTTTAAATTTTTGACTTTTCTTTAATACACAATCTGTCAGATGGCAATTTTAACCCACAAATACAAAAATATATGGCGTTGGAAAAATCTGCTCTTAATATCTTTAAGCAGATTTCTATTATGGTTTACGTTTGTAAAAATGTCACTTGGCTATAGCGGGAGAAATATACGAAACTTTCGGTGATCTGTGACTAGGAACATACAAAAAGATTTAATACATATATATACATACATCATACTCCTTAAGTCTTCAAACCGACTTCCCCTTAAAAGCCTCGCCAATTACTTAACACGTAGCTAAATAATTAGCTCTCTCAGTGGCAGTATTTTAGAGTTTGTATCTGTTCCTGCTACACTTTCCTGCATTTGTAATAGTAGCTCGAAAACTAATTAATGTAATTATTGCAGAAACATGTTCAACCAAAGTGGAAACTGTATAGTCAATGTTACATTTTGACGACCTCCGTGGTCGAGTGGCGTACACACGTACGGTTTAAAGGTGTCGCCAGCTCTGAGGTCACGGGTTCGATCCCCGGACGGGTCAAAGTAGAAACTCACTTTTCTACATTGTCTCGGGTCTTGGTGATTGTGGTACCTTCGTTGTCTCTAAATTCCATAACACAAGAGCTTTAGCTACTTACTTTGGGTTTAGAGCAGTGTAAGTGATGTTGTCCACACTGATTAAAATATATATATCTATTGGCCAACATTGTTTAAACATATTTTTGTCTGTTTGTCTTGTCTGTATATTCCGGGTACTTAATATTTAAAACGGCTGGAACGATTTTATTGGCAGGTAGCTGACTATATATGGAGTAACTTATGCTACGTAATGTTATGTGAGGAGACCTGGTTTCCAAAAATTAGAATCTGAAATCGCCAACCCGCAATGAGCAAGCGTGGGGATCAATGCTCGTGCCTTCTCTATATGAGAAGAGGCCTGTGCCCAGCAGTGGGACATTTATTGGCTGGTATTATTATTATATATCGGACCTCCACAACCCATTTACTAGGTACAGTAAACTTGATAAGATTAATTTACAATCTTGCAAAGTGCACATAATGTGTGCTCGCAATTGTTTTTCCTCGGTGTGTGGGTTCCATTATGTGTCTATAAGGTATGCGGCATTGTTGCCAACCAAGCACTCGATTGTGGCTGGTAACGGTTAGGCCACCCTCCTCGCTTGCCTTGCCTAGCAAGGGATGGCGCCAGTTCACTGGTTTACATTTTTATTGCACCTTGTTCCTTTAGTGAGTAACAATAAGAACTATTTATAGGTGCATAGTATTCTTCTTAGTCACAACTGACAGAACTGTGAGCAAAAATAGGAGGTAATGAATGCCATGTAGATACCTAATTATGTTACCTAAATAGTAGGTATAGGTATATGGTATATATGTAATTTATGGTTTTTTTTCCTCATTTTTTTTGTCAACTAACCTTTTTAACCTGGGTCCCGTGGTTCTGCGAGTTCTATTCGTCTCTGTAAAATATATTATCATCTTAATCGGAATTTGTCCTTAATTTATTAGAAACACAAATAAATCCGAGTGCCCACATTAAAAACCACTTGTCTAAAAAAACCTGTCTTTAATGACCAACACGAGTGCAACATAAACCAATTTACATGTTTCCTGAATTGTTTAAAACTTTTTGTAACGCATTAAGTAATATAATTCTCATGCATGTCGCCTAATAACCAGAACACATTGACAAATGGTGATCATTCGCCGAACGTTGGGAAATCATGGGAAATTCGCGACACAATGATAGATAAAATGTTGATCTCACTGCCGTGATCTGAAGATGAAAAAGTTAATAGATTTATTAGTTATCTAATGTCTGTTAATTATGTCTTACGAGGATGTGCTTGATTTCCTTCCTCATTTATTTATCTAAAGAGTAGATTGTTGAACCATACCTAGATAAATGTGAAGCTGAAGGTATAAATACGTAACTTATTTAAAGTATGTGTAGCACTTTTAATTCCTAGCACCTATATCTGTACGGATAGTCAAGTGGTATAGGCCACCACGCCAAATACCAAAGTGCGTAACATACTGCGGGTTCGATCCCTTCATGGAATTAGAGACATAGGGCATAGGGACAAGAATTTTCGTGATCCGCATATGCTTGTACCAAGTGTGTGAGTTCTTTGTGCATGTAATTTGAATGTTTGTAAAACCCCCGCGACACAAGGATTAAAAATGCGTAGAGGGAAAGTCGTTAAAAAAAATCTTGGAAAAGTCAAGCAAGAAGGCACAACCGTATTATATACATTCAAAGATACCCCTGTGAATGTCTATTATAGTCTATGTCAGATAGCAATCTGTCAAAAGTTTGATGCAAGAGCGATATACGCAATAATGATTAATACAAAGTCAATGACCAAAGCAGCTTGTAAAATTCTTTCACGGTCACCGGCATAGCTTTATCAAAGGTTGAAAACCATCTAGGCTCGAAAAAGACCCCTGAAATCGTAACATAATCATTAAAAAGTGTTGATAACATTATGTATGTGTTACGAGCAGTTAACACCGATCGTTATATGATTAGCAAGACGTAATTACTGGCGGAGCACAGTGAGATAGTAATAACTGTTGTTAGGGGCTTATGATGAGATCTTGTATTGAACAAGCAACTAGTATGCGACTGAGGTAGGTACCTACTACGGAGAGAAAAAGATGCAATGGCAAAATTTAAGCAAAAAATTTATTTGCGTGGAGCTTTTTCGAACGGTTTGCCGAAAGAGATAACAAGATCTTCTGTTGGGTTAGCAACGCAAAAGCTCTTTAAAAACCACAGAAATTTTACTTTTTAACTTTTGCATACGAATCGGAAACTAAGCAATGTTTAAAATTTTGAAAAATATGGGATTTGTAGACTCTAACAGAAATTAAAAATCCATCCTAATAAAAAATAACTACTTGTTTTCTACACTTTCACGAAAATAATATCGAGCTAGTAACGATTACGTCAACTTTAATTGAAATGCCAAAATTAACTTACTATTCTAAGATAGCATGTAAGTCTATCGTGTTATAGACATGTTATGAGGAGGGATGAAAGCCACATAACTAAACAAGCTATGAGTATGACTGTGAATGGGTATACATGCAGAGGAAGACCGAAAAAGAGATGGACGGATTGTGTGATAGATGATATGAGAAAGAAAGGAGTTAGTTAATGCTGAGATGACAAGTAGTAGAAATGAATGGAAGCATAATACGCATTGCGGCGACCCCAAATAATTAAATTGGGAACAAGGCAGGATGTTGATTTTAAGATAAATGAAATTTTAATGTTCAAATTTTACCACTGATCTGCGTTCGACTGCACCAAGATAGTGCACACAAAACAAAGCGCATTTGAAACCGATACGGCAACAATCGCCCCAATCTGCTTCCCACACGAACAAAACAGTTTTACGAATCGAATGCGCTTGCGCACGTTATAATAAAACAATGCTCGGTTTTTACGGAAGCTGTTGCCCAAGTGCTGCGTGTGACCTTCGAGGCCCAAGGTATGGGAGGCAGCAGGAACAATCATTTGTTTAAGTATAACATACCTTATTTTTTGCGTCGGTGGATAAAAAACCCATGTTCTAAGGGCTAACCTCAAGTTAGCTTCAGAAAAGACTAGGCAGAAGACTTAGGATCAGTCTGTAAATTAAGCAAGTGCTCGGTATAAAGATAAGGCAGGATATTTTTCAAGAAAACTTTTTCTTAATGATATGAATTTTCAGATGAAAGTAGCTCAGATAAAGCACTTCAGGCCGACAAGGTGAGGCTGATCGAGGCACTGTACCGATGGTCTTATTTCTAGACTTCACAGCTTCTTAAGATCAGCCGGCGTGAAGGCATCTTGTTCAATCAGAAAAAAAGATGTGAAAAATTAGGAGGAGATGTTCATTCAAAAAAGATAGTCCGGTTAATCCGGTTGACCTCTCAGAATACGTTACATGTACTGAGATCTATAAACAAAGACGTTCTTAGTAACAGCATTTGAGCATTGGAAATTGTGTTTAAAAATACAAAAGATTTATTTGAAACTTTAACTCATAACATACCTACTTGAAGATGGATCCGTATCACATACAATGACAATTTGAATGAAAATATTTAATCTTGCAGTGTGTTTTTTCACGAAGAGTTTAAAGAAGAATGAAGATATCGAATTACAAGATTCTAAGCAGTGGGGAAACCCTAAAAGGAACTGCCTTTCTAGCTACGACATTACATCATACTTCTGCAATTGTTAAAAAAAAAAACATTATTTTATTCAAGTGACACATATTACAGCCACAGTACATTCTGAAGAGAGATGGTGTAATCTATCTGTAAAACTAATTCACTTCACTTGAATAATCATGGTTCCAAAACGAAGCCTCGAATATTTACATAGTATAAATCAAAATCGCTCGTTGTCTGCACGCTTAGATCTTTTAAACAACGCAACGGATTTGAATGCAGTTTTCAGCAATAGATAGAGTGATTCAAGAGGAAGGTTTACGCCGGCGAGGCCCGTCGCGTATAAATAATTGTAACGTAAATGTTACCTCCCCGTCCCTAGATCAAGCTGGCCCGAGCCGGCCAAACTAGCAATAAAAATGGGTGCGCCAAAGTTCACCTAAAATTTCAACTCCGATAATTGGAAATCCGAAAATGTTCTTCCTAACATTTTTTCATCCTAACAATCACAATTCCTAACTACTCTGTCTCTAATGTTCATAATTCCGAAGCATTTAACTTCATAATGTCAGTAGCAATAAACATCTATTATACTTTTATTTGTTTTCCTACATTTTCTCAACATAACCATCTTTTACACTATTATTCAAAGTCATATCTTTTTTGTTTAGATTTCTTTTTATTCATAATAATCAGTAGCTTAGAATCGACTTTGCCAACCCCGACACATTTGGTTAGGTTGGTAGGTATTTTTTTTTCTGACCCTTAGTACCGACTTTGCCAACCCCGACACATTTGGTTAGGTTGGTAGGTATTTTTTTTTCTGACTCTTAGTACCGACTTTGCCAACTCCGACACATTTGGTTAGGTTGGTAGGTATTTTTTTTCTGAGCCTTAGTACCGACTTTGCCAACCCCGACACATTTGGTTAGGTTGGTAGGTATTTTTTTTTCTGACCCTTAGTACCGACTTTGCCAACCCCGACACATTTGGTTAGGTTGGTAGGTATTTTTTTTTCTGACCCTTAGAACTGACTTTGCCAACCCCGACACATTTGGTTAGGTTGGTAGGTATTTTTTTTCTGACCCTTAGTACTTACTTTGCCAACCCCGACACATTTGGTTAGGTTGGTAGGTATTTTTTTTTCTAACCCTTAGGCAGGTTGGTAGGTATTTTTGAAAAGTTGTTTTCATAAATATTCAAAAAGAAACATTTACACTTGGTATAATGTTTCTTTCTGAGTATGAGTGAAAATATTATGGTAATTATGTTTAGGGATAAAAGCGTTATGATAAAAAACAGTAGGAGTTTAAAATATTTACATAAATGAAATTATTAGTTAAAATTTTCGGAAACATGAGTTTTATGAACATCGCCGTTAGCACTACAAATAGTATGAATGAAAACTTTAGGATGAAAAATTTTAGGAAGAGTGATCATTCGGATTACAAATCGTTAGGAAGAACAATTTCGGGTAAAGAACTTTAGGTGAGCCAATATGGACCCAATAAAAATATGTCCTTAAACAATAAAAACTTAGATCCAGCCCTCCCTTGCTGTTTTTGCCTTATTAAGATTGTTAGCAACGCACTAAGTCGAGGTCCGAACCCCACAGGGGGTGCCCTTAGTGAACGTTGCTGACGTAGTTAGTTTTTCTATTGCTCTGGCTGGAGGCCCTTAAGGTTCTCGCCAAAAGTCCGGTGAAGCAGTCAAAGCCTGCGCTCAGGCTAACTGCGTAAATCTCATCCAAAAAAAAAACAAAAAAAAAGAGGAAGGTTTATATGTATAATTCATGCATATTATAGTACAAAAATATTGAAAAAAATTGTAATGTTAAAATCTTAACCGTGCGATGGTCTCAAATAAAATCTATCTTTATACTTACCGCACTCGCCTTTGACTTGGCACAACATTAATCGTATTGGTTGCACCGATTGTAATGAGTTCTGTCCCTAATAGTAGCTTGGAATTCAGGCCGCCTAGTTTGAGATGAAAGTGCTTCGTTATAATCGTATTTATTTACGCCGCACTTTACTGCGCTTAATAACAAAAATACATTCATTATAATTACTTTTGTTTGAAGTACCGTGGGTTTGATTAAGAGAAACGTTGTTTTGTCTTTCGGGTCAAGTTAATCGATTATTTTTATTGTTTGTGTAGTTCGATTTGTAAATAGTTTTTTTTGTAACTTAGTGACTGTAGATTCTATATTTCTCACGTTTTTGTTTTGAAGATCTGTCTGTCTGTGCCCTTTTCTAGATTTTTGTTTCGTTAGATGTCTGTTTTTATTATCATTAATCAGATTTAATAAAATACTTTTAAAGTAGGTTTACGGTGAAATCACATGGGTTTTTATTACAGAAAGTTTCTAAAACATGCTGAGGACAAATAGTTACTCAAATATGTACTTTATTTACTAATTAAATAAAACCATTTCGTAGAGGTTAACGAAATGGTGATAATAATTCATTATCCATATCCATACTTCCATACCAATATTATAAATGCGAAAGTAACTCTGTCTGTCTTTTTGTCTATTACACTTTTAGAGCTAAACCACTAAACCGATTTTGATTAAACTTGGGATAGTGTAAGCTTGAATTCTAAGACAGGATGTAGGCTACTTTTTGTTGCGAAAACTGGCATTAGGCAAAGCCGCGGGCAATAGCTAGTGTATAATTAAACAGCCATACCAGTCCCGTTTACTGTCCTTCTCAAAAAGTAGAATGGGCAATTCCATCAGTTTTGATGTAGCTCAAGGTGTTAATCATCATCGCGACATTCAGTTATATTACGACTTGCGATCATTTGATATTTCGCCACCGTTTCCGATTACTGAGAACGCACAATTGCCGACATACTGTATGTTGAGCTCACGTCCATCAAAAGTATCTTGACATATATGTATATTCTACTAGCTGTCCCCCGCGATTTCGTCCGCGTGTTTTACCTTCATGGGTTACGTGTGTTTTGTGCAAAACCCTAATTCTTTTTCTAAAATAAAAGTACATAAGAATAATATAACCTCAGCCCATAACCTCAGAAGTAAATAAATATTTTCCCGTTCTAGCCATAATTTTTATTAAAGCTCCGCTCCTATTGGTCGTAGCGTGATGTTATATAGCCTTCCTTAATAAACGGACTACCCAATACAAAAATATTATTTCAATTCGAACCAGTAGTTCCTGAGATTAGCACGTTCAAACAAACAAACAAACCCTTCAGCTTTATAATATTAAGTATAGATAAGAAAATGTGATTTTTTTACCACGACCCTTATCACAAAATGCGAAGGCGCCATTAGCACAATAATGGTATAATTAACATAAGTTACTTTAATTATGGATTCTTGTAATGAGGAGCTAATTTCAATTCAAAAGTTAACCCCCTAGTCTGTCCGCCATCGCTACGTCACCACTTACCTTAACTTAGTATATTCACCAATCTATAACACAAATTTATTCATTAACTACACACAATCAATAACTTTAATTCCTTGTAAATACGTCATACAAATAAACTATCAATTATAAGCAACATACATACATATCATTACAACAATTTGCACATATTACGTTGTGATCACACTTATTTATGGCTTCGTGACAAACAAATGAAAAGATGACTTTTCGTGATCATTGGCGGATCACGAAATTGTAAAATTGGTTATGTACCACAAGACAATGATTCTCAAACCAAATGTTCAGATTTTGTGTGATTAATTTTATTATTAAGTATGTGTAAAAAGAACGCCTTACTTACTTTACTACCACTTGGTTATGGTTTTGAGGAGCAGGGCCAGATAGGCAGAAGTTTCTAGTAAGATATTTAGAGTAGGCTAAAAACTAGGCGCAAATCTGGTAGGGAAAGAAAGAGCGAGTCAAGTAGGTAATATAATTATGTTATTTTATTAGTTGTGAATATTTAAAATATTTTTCTTTAACTGTATTTTTTATAACACTTAAAAATCAACTTTCCCATGAATAATATTACAATAATTATGTAAAACTTTGACAAACCATGTCGCTCGCTTTTGTTATAATATACTCACATTTCCTGCCCATTTATTTTGAATTCAACCTTGACTTTTATACCGAAAAAGATGGCTTTGAGATACGACTGCCCAATGCCACTCTGAATAACTATCTATAATTCTATACAAATGCAACTCTTTTTGCATAGGTACAGTACGTGGTGTCATGGTGATAGACTGTTAAATATAAGTTGTTCTTAGAATAAATGCTTGGAGGCACTCAGAACGTTCATTAGAACCTATTACACCAAGGATTTCTTAACAAAAACTATGACAGAACTCTTTTTTAAAATGCTATTGCTAAATACAGAGCAATTTTCTAAAATATGTTAATTATTTATTTATTTTATTACTTTTGTTGTAAATATTTATTTTTGTCATTCTGTCATCGATGGTTTTGATAAAATTAGGGTAATATTAGGTTTTGAGATAGTTTAAAAAAAACGCCGCGCTCTGTTTTGACACAAATTTTACGATTTTAATAATTGTTCATATTAGTTAGTGCCTACAGTTCATAATCATCAATCAACTCGAAATGTTTATTTTATTTAATTTTTATGAGAATTAAGATAAACAAAAAACTTTTATCATATTAAAATAGGCTCAAAAATAAATGTTAAAATAATCCAGACATTTTTAACGTATTCAATCACAGTTTCAAGATCCTTCATAATAATTATTTATACAGATATGTTAATTCAATATACAAATATAAACTAAGTAGCTTAAGAAGAAGTTAAAAATAATCGAATTCTATTACAATCAAAACTATTGGTGTATTATGATAGTGAAAGTGTATCAGTTGTATGTGTGCCGTCTGTGTACGCGACGTGCGCCGGCGCAGCCCAGGGGCGGATTAGATTAATAGATAGATAGTAACGACCTTAATATTAGTCTCAATACGAGGTATACGCTTCATTTATTTGATTGAATATTTTGAATTTAGTTTCAAAGGCTTTGCTACTTGTATATTCAATGTGAATACTATGTAGTATTTAGCTTTCCCATAAATTCCATAAGCCTCGTTAGATTAAATGTAGTTTAGATTTAGACTATTATTTTATACTTATAGATAGTCGATATATTTAGATAGTCGATTTTATCAGTTTCTTTTTATTTTTCAATCAGTTTTTAATATACCTATTGTGATCAGCTATTAAATATATTTTGTAAAAAAAACATACTCAGTATTTCTTCATCTCTGTCCGACAGAGATGAAGATATTTCTTATGAATGATGATGAAGATACTTCTTAAGAGATTTCTTTATCAAGAAATGAAAAAAACATAAATTTGGTTTATTAACCAAATATTTTATTTAAAAGTTAATAATATAGAATTGATTTATTATTATTTTAGTAAAATTATCGGTATTTTGCGTCTATAAACTTATCCAATCCCGTACTTTCATACATTTATTATTCACTGACGTGATTGTATATAAATGTATGTAATTAGTGTTATGCTAGTCCATGCCTGCAACATTACCGACAGACTGCAAGCGAGACGCGGAGTTATGAGGGACGACTCTTGCGCACGACGAAATGCGCGCTGTATCCTAATCGATCATTAGAAATTCTCTACACACTTGTATGCATTTTAATGTCTTAATAATTATACTAGTGAGTAATAATATGTAGTTGAGTATGTTTAATACATATTAGGTAGAAAGTACTTTATATAAATGATTTTTCAAGGTTGCAAGAATGTTACCTACACAGTCTGTGAAAATGATCGCTGTAAAATAAGGTAAAACTAAAAAAATCAAAATCTTTTAAATCTATAATATACCTATATCTATATAAAACAAAGTCGAGTTTTATGTAGGATTCATCAACCCTAAATATCAGAATAACCGTAAAAATTGCTAAAAAAGTTGAGAAAAAAAATGTCCTACCGGAACGGGACTACTGATGCAGGTAAATCCGCGGCGCATTGCTAGTTTTTAATAAACTTAATTGTTGTCTGTCCTTTTCTTTCTATCGTTACTATTCGATAGAGTAAAATATAAAGTATCAATTTCAAACTTTCTCTGAATTTGATAATTAAATGCTACTGTTACATTTCACTAAAATGAAAACGATATCGCATTTCAAAAAACGAGCGCTTCATACTATAACTAACCCATTCAAAAAGGAACGTCTTTTCTTATTTGACATCACGATGACAGCTGTCAAGCTAGACAGCTAAAAGTATTTTCTCTATGAGTTGACGGAAGATTTTCAAAGGTCTCATTGTTCAAGTAAAAGTTTTGTAGAGATGTGAAAATGCCCCAGTTCAGCCTACAAGTAGTAAATGATTACTATCTGGTATGGTTCACGGGTTCTCATAAGTTGACAACTTGGGAATCACAAGTCGGTCACTGCGCATTCTAACAATAACTTTCAACAACCCTATTTCCATGTATTTTCTAATGTCAAAATGTATGTTCGTCATGGTCATTAATCAACTAAATGTTGTGAAGATGTATTGTTTAGTTTTTGTGGTTAGATTGCATTAAAAAGATGATTAATGAATGATAAACTAAGTTCACTATTCAGTAATTTTCACATCATACAGTTGACGCAAACTGTGGCAGGTAGCAATTTGACATTCAGATACTTCTGGTACGCAGCCGACAGTAGCAAAATAACTAAGAAAATACATACCTATAAACTAAGCAAAAATCTTATGAATTTTGCCTAAGGTATAAAATCAAAACTCTTGGAACTAAAATTATCGATAGACCGCTATTAAACTATTGAGTTTAAACAATAACAAACTAAATCTGACAGGTTTTTTTGACAGTTTAAATTTTCAAGATGGCGGTTTGTTTACTTTTTCGATGACTTTGGTATGATAAGTAGGTAATAATAATCGTCATTGTTTTGTTTTATTCGGCCCGGATCGTCGCGTGTTTTTGCGAAACGACATCACGATAAGACCCACATAATTTCACTTTCGTCGTCGGTCAACTGAGGACACTCTCGATAATAATTAGGGTGCGAGAGAGTGAATGTTTTATTGTGTAAATAAACAAAGAAATTGATTTAGTAGAACAACAATCTAAGTAGGAGTTCTCTTATTATAACATTCAGTGCCATGTTTCTCCAGTGATAGGGAGCGTTTACTATAATGGCATTCAGATATTCATCGGCGTGCGAGCAGACATAAAATAATACAGAAATTAAAACGGGAATAATAATAACTATTATATTATCAATTCGCCAGTTACTCTGGAATCTTCATCGCAGTGATTACGTCAATTTTCGATAGCACTTCTTTATGGCAAAAATAAACTTAGTATTAAATTTAAAAAATTTAAAGATGTAATAAATTCGGCCGTCATTATTTCACAGGTTCGACATATTTTATTTAAACAAAGGCCAGACGTTTAAATAGACTTTCTATAGAATATTTACACAAATGCAGCCGTAACAGACATGTGACGTATTTCTTTGTTTTAAATAGTGTTTGTGCCATGTCCTGACGTATAAAGCACTTTAATTATTTTTTTATTGTCTAACTATTGTTTTTGATTGAACATACTTTGATTTCAACGACCCTGATGTACTACAGTAACATAACTATTCAAATATCTGGATTCAAAGTTATTGAAATTAGTTATAATTTTAGGTTTATTTTCAGAGGGGGCCTTATTTCATTGCACAAATATAAGATTAGCATAAATCGTGTTGGTTGCTTGTCTGACTTAGTTATAAGGAACTACGGTCACCCGTATTTTGTTTACAATTTTTTTGTAGTTCTTTTGTTTCAGGGTTCTTTCAAATATTATTGACGATTATTGAATTTCACACAGTCTCTCAAACAGGACTGAAAAATATTCATAATGTATGCAATAAGAATCAGCAGAGCTGTTAAAACATGATTATGATCGAACAAAAAAGTTATAATTGATTTTTTTGACTGTTTTAAGCAAACCTTCCTGAGAAAAATATCAAAACAACTCTTAGTTCAATAAAAGTTTAACCACTTAAACAAATTTTACAAAAGTAAACACATAATTAATCTTTACATAATCAACATCTTTTTCCTTAACTAAATCAAATATTTCCCATACCCAACAATAATTAAGTATTTTTTACGATAACGTGTAAACTATGCTTTCTAATAGCACACTTCACATCCATAGACAATGGATGAGAACAAGATGGCGGCCGGAAATGCTTCGTTCACATTATTCTTCCGGCGCGGAAACGTAAAGCTTTTTTGTGCATGCTCGTCGCTCAATTAATCCGTTCAGTGCACTTAATTAAATATCTGTGGCAAAGTAAGTTCTAGGATGTACAGTACAGTGCCATCTCACTGTTTTTCTTTATTTATTTATTGAGGTATACCAACAGCATTAGATATGAATCTATGGGCTAAATTAGTTTAAAATAACATTTATAATATGCATGCCTATTATAGGTACACACAGCATTCACTATATCGGATTACTGATTTAAACAGTAACAAAAATAATAATTTAAATATCTCTTTAGTCTAGCAGTCAGAAACGTACCCAAGTTTTGCTAGAATAAGTATGTATCATATACGTCATAATTTATATTTTATGGTTGAGTTTGCAAATGCAGGGGCTAAGTGTATGAGCGTGGCTAGGAAAAAGGCTAGGCAGGTAAATTTTTATCTATATCTATACTAATATTACAAAGCTGAAGAGTTTGTTTGTTTGTTTGTTTGTTTGAACGCGCTAATCTCAGGAACTACTGGTTCGAGTTGAAAAATTCTTTTTGTATTGGATAGTCCGTTTGTTGAGGAAGGCTATAGGCTATATAACATCACGCTACGACCAATAGGAGCGGAGCATAAATGAAACATGTTGCAAAAATGAAAAACCGTTGAAACCAAAACACGCGAACAAAGTCGCGGGGGACAGCTAGTTAATATTATAAAGCTGAAGAGTTTGTTTGTTTGAACGCGCTAATCTCAGGAACTACTGGTTCGAATTGAAAAATTCTTTTTGTAATGGATAGTCCGTTTATTGAGAAAGGCTATAGGCTATATAACATCACGCTACGACCAATAGGAGCGGAGCATAAATAAAAATGTTACAAAAATGAAAAACCGTTGAAACTAAAACACGCGAACAAAGTCGCGGGGGACAGCTAGTATTGTATATTCTCCGCTCAATATCGAACTGAAATTTATGTAGTTATCTTTAAGCGTTTGTTTTTCTTGTTGCAACTTCTCCAATGTCAAGAGTACGACACAAATAATTCCTTTTTTCCTCTTTTATAACTCAGTAAATATATTCTAACCAGCATTATCTCTTCAGGAGCTGGAACAAGAGAAGCACTTGCTGCGGCGGCGGCTCGACACCACACAGGGGGAGTATGAAGCCAGACTGTTGGAACTGCAGAACGACATCAGAGAACTCACCTCCAAGATCGACTCCAGAGATACGTCCGTTAAACAGGTTAGTGTGATAATTCAAATATTATCATAATTTGTGTGATAAATTTTGATTTCGGCCAGGCTGATAAAAAGAGACTTACAATTACAATTTCTGGTTGGATCGAATTTTTATTAACTCTTCCAAGTATGAAAGTAAGATGTCTAATAGATATAAGAATATTTCGAGGAATAAATGAAGATGTCTATTGCCGGAATGCTAATAAGACGTAAATTTGCACATGAAGTACAGGGATGCTGTCTTCTGATCAACGGATTCCATTTAATCAAAGTTTTTAAACCTAATATCGCTAAGTATTAATTATAACAACCAATTTAAGTCGACGAGTGGAAAATAGTAATCCATATTAAAATTATAAAAGCGAAAGTAACTCTGGCTGTCTATCTGTCTGTTACGCTTTCACGGCTAAACCACTGAACCGATTTTGATGAAACCTGGTATGGGGTAAGCTTGAGCCCCAAGAAAGGACTTACATATAGGCTAGTTTTTGCCACGATATCCGATATCGCGCAGTCAGAGTCGCGGGCAACATCTAGTTATTTATAATTCCTAATGAAGGGTCGTTAATAACGTTGCTTCTTTATCTTGAATCATGTTTTACCAAATAAATAATAATAAATAAATGTGGACAACATCACATATATTGCTCTGAACCCAAAGTAAGTAGCTAAAGCACTTGTGTTATGGAATTCAGAGACAACGAAGGTACCACAAACACCCAGACCCGAGACCATGTAGAAAAGTTGTTTTTTCTACATTGACCCGGCCGGGGATCGAACCCGGGACCTCAGAGCTGGCGACACCTTGAAACCGGTGGGTACGCCACTCGACCACGGAGGTCGTCAAGTATAAATATACTATCTAAGTACCTATTTCTCTTACGAATGGCTATATACAACTCTTACCCAACCAAAGGGCTGCACAATAGACCTTTCATTGAATACACAATCAGATAAACAGCTCATAAATCTATTAGTTATATAAACAACATCTAACAAGCAACGAAAATGATCCATTTCGTATGCTAAATCTGTTTGCATGCGCAAGCGCACGAGTTGTGTATCTTAATTGATACGTGCTACAATTAAAAGTATAATAACAGTGTTTACATAAGTGTTGCACAGTCCTTGTTAGAGTGATATGGTAATGAGACTCTGCTTCGATTTGTGAAGTCTTTAAAATACCTAGTTACATGGCTAAACACTAAAAGGAAACTCAATAACTCTGTCTGTAAAAAAGGCGAATGAAATCATAAGGTTTACAACAAATGCTATTGCTGGGCAAAAGGCGTTTCTTTTTTTCGTTCTTCTAAACCTCCTCGTCTTAAGCAATTTCTGGCTTGACTTTATCAATAGTAAATTTTTATCAGCTAATCCAAAGTAGGTAATTTGGTAACAAAAAGATAAAACTGACATCAACGTAAGTCCCCGTGTCTCAGTCAGAGATGCTTGCAAAATCTTCCGTCTATCGACCCCATTAGTCATAATAGATTAAAGGCATATAATGATTTTTAATCCTTGTCACGTTTTTTATTCTCAAACTATTTCATCTTTAACGAGCTAATGTTTGCATATTTTGATAAAAACAATGCAATAAAATTGTTTTCCACACCGTTTGGGTCAACAACGTAGCTTGAATTAAACGAATTACGACTCAACTATTTTCTTTAAAAAAAAACAGCTTCCGCAAAAAGTATTTTAATTATTGTTAAGTATTGTGAAAGAACACCCAGACTTAGAACAAACATTTGTCCCATGCTGGAAACGGAACACTTCGCGCAGTGGTACACACACACTTGGCGCGTAGTGAGCTGTAGGAACTCGTGAAGTGAAACTGGCCAGGCCAAAAGGATGATTTACTCATGTAATTATAGCAGCAAAAACGTATTGTTGTTACTAGATAAACTCGATAAGCTGTCACGCTTTGATACCCAAATGATTTACTTTTAAAACCCATAGTAATCTATGTCGACATCACAGCACTTAATTAGTAATCGGTAGATCTTATCAGGATTCCATTATGGATAGATGGTTTAAATACTTGGAATAATCTAATACTTAATAAATTGTTGAAGTAGCCGCTATGGAAGACAGTCTGTAGATGACCAATTTTTTCATACCAAAACCTCCAAAAAGCCTATTGAATTGTTAGACCCAGTGGTCATTCTTCGCTAACCAGCTTCATGCTTCTCCATGCGATACTCCACCTATTTTCTTCTTCTGTTTCATTTCGTTACGGTGCCTAAACAGTCCTACGTTCCATGGATGACCGTACTTTACAGTATCGGTAATATTTATTGGCTATCATTGCAGTTCCTAGCTTGACAGGACTCGGCAGGACTTGCGACGATGGGCATGTGTCGTGCGGGGCTATTTTCCCATAATAAAAAAAAAGATTCATGCCTTATAAAATCATCAGACATCGTTATTGGTATTCTGCTGCATCCAACAAGATTACATGGCAAAGTGATCCATTATTTGGCAAAAAAATATGCGAGTATTACCTACAGGATTTTTTGTTAAATATTTTGTCTGTATATCGCTATTTGCCGGATTGATGGGAAGCGGCTTCAGACAGCCGCTTCCCACCAGAGCCCTGGAGCAAGAATACGTAAAAGATTATAGTATAAAAAAAATGTCTGTAAAAGGAAAAATCCGTTGTTACTCACAGTGTCACATATTTTTTTTTACTGTTGTTGTTTTACAATAAAATAATTATGTGGTGAGGTAGCTATTATAATATTTAAAGACATTGATATACGGCCTTCACGTTACGTTTTAAAATACAAATCAGTTTAATTCAAATATTATCTGCAATAGTAAAGTTAAAGTCTAAGTTTAAGTTAAGTCTAAGTTACGACTCGAGGAAAATCATTCGCTGATTTCCATTCACTCAACAACATAACATGTGATTGACATTTAAATGCTTTGACCACATGTCGTAATAAAGTAGGCATTATGTAGAATGGCCGTATTGCAACATAATGTCATTTGATTACTATAAACTCTATCGATTTATTAGGATGATTAGAAATCATTTTTCTTTGGTCGTAGAAAACTGGTAAAGATATTACGTTTTAGAACGTTATGCTAAACGATGTAGCCTTTAATAACTTATTCATTAACTGTTTATTATTTACATACTATTAAATAATCCATACTAATATATAAAGCTAAAGAGATTTTTTGTTTGCTTGTTTGTTTATTTGTTTGTTTGTTTGAACGCGCTAATCTCAGGAACTACTGGTCCGATTTGAAAAATTCTTTCAGTGTTGGATAGCCCATTTATTGAGGAACGCTATAAGGTATATAACATTACGCTGCGACTAAAAGGAGCGGAGCATAAATGAAAAATGTTGCAAAAATGAAAAACCGGATACTGCGTTACCCAGTAAAATGGGTTGTGGATTTCAGATAGGCAGTCGCTTCACGTAAAATTCGGTATCCAGCTAAATCCGGTAAGACCGGAAGTTGATCCTAAAATATTAAGTAAAGGCCTTCTAAAAAAAAACAAACAATATTGATGACGAATTCAAAACATTGTCAATGTATACTCTTTTTTTGCTTGAAATCGGTCCAGTAGTTAGTTTTTGAGTTTATTCGTTACAAACAAGAATAAGAATAAAAGAATAAGAATAAGTTTATTTGTAAAGAATGTAGGTAAAGTACAATAAGATGTTAAAAGTTCGAGAGTCCTTGTACATTCTACCTTTCGGCATACAAACATATAAGTTTAAGTAGACACAAGATTCAATAAACTTACATTTTTCATGCAATACAATCAGCGGAAAAATTAGTACCTAGCGTCATAACACATCGTTCAAAAAATGGGTTATAGAGTAGTAACATTTTTGTAACAATAAATCGGTTAGTCGTTTTTTAAATATTCTTAATGGTTGCTCTTTAAGATTATTGGGTAACTTATTGTATAACATACAAATCTTTCCTCTTTATATTATAAGTATAGATCTATAAGTCTCCCGAAATTAGATTCAAGAGACTTGGTGGTCTGTGATACACGCCTTCACGCTTTCCGACTCGATTTGACTAATGAAGCGAAGATAAATGTAAATGTCTTTTGTTTTAACATGCGTTTTTGTAGCACTTAGCAGCAGACTGCTACGATTTAGCAAATATTCAAACGTTTTAAGTCAAGTTTTTACGGTTTTTGAGATACAGGCCGCTGACCGACTGACAGTGGAGGGACAGACAGTAGACGGACGGACAGTGGAAGCTTGGTAATAGGGCCCCGTTGGCACCGTTCGGGTAAGGAATCCTAAAAAGAAACAAAATGTATTTATTACATTCTCAAATAATTTTTGCTGAAATTAATAAAATCAGCTACAAACTTTGTCATCGTTGTGTTGGTAATGGAAAATGGCCGAATTAAAACAATAAAGGCTTTCCTTGACCCTAGATTTGGCACAAAAAGCCTTTGTGTCCAAAATTCGGTGTTTAGATGTAATTAACATTGAAATGTACATTACAACTGCTCGCGAACTGAGTCAAGGCTGGCGGCGGGTGCGAGTGAGAGCGAATTACAACGAGTATTAATATTATAAGATATATTTGGATTACTTAGGCTTCGATCAGAGATGTAACATTTAAAAACTGAGGAAGATTATGTTATTAGTCATATTTATGGACCCTAAGAATTCAGGCCAACATTGATGCAAGAATTTGGTGACATACCTACAATATTAATGCAACTTCTAATTGTTGAAAAAACATTATAATAGGCTAGATGTTGCCCGCGGCTCCGCCCGCTTGGGTGTTGGATATAGCGGCAAAAAGTAGCCTATATCCGTTCTTGGGATCCAAGCTTGATTCAGATTTAGTTTCATCAAAATTGCTTCAGTGGTTTAGTTACGAAATTGTAACAGACAGACAGAAACACAGCCAGACGGACTTTATATTATAGTATTTTGGAAATATTTATAGTATATTAAAGTATGAATTACGATTTGATTCCAACCTGTCTTATACAAAGCCATCTCATTTTTCTTTTCCATAAATTTCCATCAGTTTGTATTTCTTTAGTCCGAAAGTAATTTCCCGCTGACAATGGCACCACGCGACCCCCGAAACCTTACCTTTGTAAACGTGCAAGAGATTATTTTCTTTGATCTTAATCCTGTTAAAGTACGAGAAGCCGAAGTCCTTCAGCGCCTCGTTTAGCATCATTATTAACTAATGTTCTAATAAATAGACTTTTAATGTTGGCGTTAATGGGACTTTAATATGATGCAACCTGCGTTGTTGTAGTTTACTTGGACCACTGCGGTTTGCAACACACCTTTATTAAATTTAAATGAATTTCTTTATTAAAATAACATTATTTGTCTGACTTTTGTTATTAAATACAAATAGTGGATAGTAAAACTTAAATCTCAGGCAGGACTTAAACCTGCGACTACTGGCTTGACGCAGTCGTTTTACTAACTAAGCTACCGAGGTCACTGCTTGTAAGTTTAAATGTTGCCTTCCACTTATTAAGTCTTTATTCCACTTATTTTTTCTTTCGGAATCATGTCATCTTGATTTTTTATTGACTCTTTTTGATTCAGAAGACCTAATTCAGAGTTTTTTAACTCACAGCATACAATAAACACTTCTTTATATAAAAAATCACATTTCCCTTAACTAAACTTATCAATACCTTGTTATTATTTTTTTCCTAAAATCGACTGCACGTGTATCTCATTATAAAGTAACACGTTTATAACAATCTAATCGTGAAAGCCAGTCAGACGATCTTTCACGTAAACGGTTACTTCACACCAATCAATTGTCAATGGATGTAACATTGGAGTGACGGCGACCCGTTAGATATGGGTAGCAAAAACCATGGCGATACGTGCGAGGTCGACTGTCAGTCTGAATGATATGGAGACGTCGAGGACTTGTAAACATGGTCACTGGCCGCTGCTACAGTATACCACTTGCAAAAAGTTTTAGCGAGTGCAATTGATATTGTAAACACTTTTCTGCCGTGGATATCAGAGATAAATTTATTATTTTTTGTCAGAAATGCTCTTAAAGTTAACAACCATGTTAGAAACCAATAGAAAGTAACCTCTGTCCTTCTTTGGATCATAGAACAGAATAAAAAATTGTTTAAGGCAAATCAGAGTTAGTAACTCTTTTAGCCCCACATTGAGTATGCTAGTATCATATTTGGTATCAAAAATTAAAACATGTTGGTTAAGTAAAAAGCTAACGTAAACGATTAAGTTTTATTCTTTGCCCGAAGTGTTTTGCCTCTCTTAAATATGCGCGCAGAATAGCAAAAACAATTGTACAAAGTTGCTCTTCTAAATATACATTTCTAGGTGTTTCTCGTGGCTCCGCCCGCGTGGATGTCAGTTATTAAAAAGTAGCCTATGTCCTTTCTCAGGGTCTAGACTGTCTGTGGACCAAATTTCATTAAAATCGGTTCAGTAGTTTTGGCGTGAAAGACCGACAGAGAGACAGAGTTACTTTCGCATTTATAGTATCAGTAAGGATAATATTATGTTTAATTATTGAAAGATAAGTAGTTCTGAATAAAATATATGCTAAAAAGAGTTTAAGTAAACGCATGAGGACTCCTATTTTAAATCAATTGACAGTGACATGAGAAAAGTGTTAGAAATCTAGTATGATATTTCTTCGCTATAAGTGCTTACACGTGTCTGAAGAACTAATATAAACGAACTGTCATTGAGTTTGTACACTGATAAACCACACCTTTCTACAAAGTAACATAGATCCATAATTACATAGATAAACATAGATCCAATCACCTTCCATAACTATCTGTTGTACTCAGAGACGTTAATGGTTACTTAAGGGATTCATGATTATTGGTTTAAGTAAGCAACCTCTCAGACTTATAACAGCTGACTTACTTAAATCTATCATAAGGAATCCCTTAAGTAACCATTAAAGTCTGTGAGTACGGCAGAATGTAATATTAAAGATATAATTTATAATCCTACGGGGAGAAAGGTGAAATCTGTAATCCGTTGGAGGTAACCTTCAATAATATAAATTTGTATAAAAGTCACCCACCTAGATTTAGGCCGTACCTATGTGCTATAAAGATTTAATGCAGGTTTGGAAGTGACTCAGAAGGACAGAGAAGACACAACGCCAAGACCCTATTTAGTCTCAACGAATTCCACATTTTACATGTTACTGCTTTGCACTGCTGAATGTGTTTTTTTTTTGCATTGGCAACACTGCCAACTTGAATTCAAACATCGCGCTCTTGTAAATGTAATATTGATAATTAGTTTATAATATTATAAACGTGTTTGAAACTTTAATCCGCAGCCTTATTTTAAATGTATGTTAAGTTTAACATTTTGCGAACGAGTATGCTAGCAAAGTCAAGGTTGCTTTGACATTACACGCTAGAATTACGCAATTCCAGTGAATTTATTGTTTACGGGCTGGCCTCTGGAAGCTTTCAGAGACAATTAGTCAATTAGCGCCACGCCTTGTTGAGGCAATATTCATTTGAATGTCTATTAGCTGTTTTTTTAGTTTGACTTATCGCTGTTAATCTATTAGGAGATTTGTGTGTAGACGGTTTTTAAATTTTGAATGTAGTTCAGAGTTTTAAAATATATATTGTTGATATAGCAGTTTGGCAGATAAGACTAAAGAAGGATGTCCTTATTATTTCGTTAGACTGAAGTAAGGTACACTGCAACAGTAAAACATACATGTGTCTACTAACTTTGATATTATAAAGCCTCTCTACCTACATTCCATCTTTCTCTGTCTAAGGCTATGTTGTGCCAGTTTTTGTCGACGGAGTCCAGCTCATCCCGTCATCTCCATCTGGGCCTGCCTCGATGTCTTTTGTCTTTAATAGTGCTTCTATCATGAAAAAAATAAACTAACAAAATCCATAGCATTATACATTATTTTAATCAGACAATTAACCCAATAATTAGTCTTCCTGGACCATGATACTACTTTTATCATTAAAAGCCATTGAAACAATTTGTCCTTTCATCTTTAATGCCCATCATGAAATTCTGACCATTGGCATTGGCGGCATTGTGTGAAGGCCTTCTGGTCTTCCTGCCAGGATGCCATAGAGTCAGGCTTCCGTGCTATGACATCCTCTGCAATTACCAGTTGGCAAACATTGAGGATTGGGTAATGAGCGTAACAAGATGTTGGTGTTAATAATGTGGCTCTTTCCTTGTAACTTATTGTAAACGTTTTATGTATCAGCGTCCAATAAAATAAGAAATTTAATAAGACCTAATGGTATATTTGTATTCAATTCATCAACTTAATTTTTAAATCTGGTTAAATACCAACGTAAAGCTCGTGAGTTTGTGAGAGATCCAAAAGCCAAAGGCATCCTCAATAACTTTGACCGTGCATTAACCGACTATTATAATCCTACACTACAGCCGGTTCTATTGTATCAACAACATCAGTCGTGACAATAACGTCGATTCAAAATATAAGCAAGCATCTTACAACAAGAGACAATGTTGAAACGTCACGCTGGCTGAACAGACGTCCTTCCAAAACTAAACGGAAAAAACTCTTTCGCAAATTATATAGATGATATAATAGTCTCTATAACAACGAATGAAAGTTCAGATTTGTTTGATAAGTTTGTTTTATGCTGTTACACCTATTAAGACGATTAACCACGCTTGATGTTGAGAACAATGTGAGTTTAGGGGTATAGTTAAATATTTGATTGCGGTATCGTTAGTTTATTATTAGTCATTTGTTTCGCTCGTTTGAGGTTTATACTGGTGGATATCAGTTTTGTAACTTATCTGGATTATGGATAGATTAGATAAGTACTGTTGTTTCTAGGAACATGGAGTTACCTAGAATCGAATTGAGTGGGATGATAACATGAACCGCTATAAACTAATAACAAAAATGATCCTTGTTCTAAAATAATGGAAAAGAGCAATGAAATTAGATAAAAATAAGTTACTATAGAATGCGCTGTGAGCGGCAGTATGAACAAGTAAAATCGTAAGCGTAACATTAGTGTCAAAACGGAGCCCGCCGTTTTATTAAAACTATCTCGAAACCTAAAGTTACCTGAATAATATCGGAACCATCTATATTTTCGCATAAACGTCTGTCGTCGCACGGAAAATCACTTAAATCAGTAAACGACCGAAATAGCTTACGCTCGGCATAACTATAAGAAATCTTTTAATGAGTAATTTCAAACTAATACACAATAAAAAAAATGGGTATGTACTTTGTTATGAAAATAAGATATGAATCACGTTCTAAAGACACTAATCAAATAAATAAGTTTATAAGGACCACAATAATAACTTTTGCTAAATAATTATGTTCCCTGTATCGCATTTAATGTCATACCTGCAAAACATTATTTCGGTATGGATATAAATAAAACTACCAGAACGCCAATTTCCCGCATTTTATGATTTCACGTGTCCAAGCCATGAAATGGTTTTAGCCTTGAGTCGCATTATACATAAATACACTTCCAAAAATGACTCAATTGTTGGATAGGTTCCTGTTTTAAAAAAATATCTTAACACTATAGTAATTACGTTAATTACAAAAATGATATTGCCAGAAATTTTAAACTTAATCAAAAGCTTCGCAAATGTACTTAAAATAATATTATATATATTGGGCCTTGCTTTTTATAAGCCTTTATTAGATCCCACTTTTGGGCTAAGGCGTCCCTTTTCTTCTCCCATACCGCTCTGTCCTTTGCCGATCCAGATCATCATGGACGCGCTCGACCTCTACGATGATCTTTCTCATTCGTTCAGCTTAATACAATGTTTTTATTTTTATTTACTCGTTTTTTCGCATAAGGCGTGGCACAAATTTTTATTCACCAGTCCAAATTAAATACATCTACTTAACTCTTCATTTCTACAACACTAATTAATTATATTTTATTACATAAAAGTTATTCGATGCATACACATTTCGCAAGAACCTTAAATGCCAAAATGCACTTGGCAATAAGTAGGTTACAATCAAAACAATCGTCATTCAATCGATCCGTTCAACTGCAATCGATAAAAGTCAATTTTGTTAATCCGTCATCATTCAAGCACCGCGAAGTAGTAAATTGAATAAGCTAGACTTTATCTAGATGAACTAAAGGTTATCCTGTTTCGATTCAGACGATAATATTAACTCTAAGGTGTAGAGAAAATTTATTCTGCTATACCTATACCTGATGATATTAGTTTCTATTTGACTGCTAAACTACGGAGAACAAGAATTAAAAATTAAACTTGTGTTTAGGGAATCCTATAAAAGCTTAGAATATAATATCAAATGTAGCAATAAATAAAGCAGGCGTTAACAACGGCAAAATCTTTAACGATATTCCTAATAAATGTATTTCTTTGTCCGCAGCGCGATGAGGAGAAAGCCAGTCTAATAGCAGAGCTCACTGCCCAGAACTCGAGACTGACAGTCCAGCTCAAAGAGTCTTCAGCAACGGAAGCCAACTTATTGGCGCAGCTGGAGGGACTCAAGGACCAGTGTTCCATGAGGAAGACAAGTTTACAGGTAAATAACTTTCTATGGTACAGTAAACTTTAAAATGTCTGGACATATATTTGATGAAAACTATTGAAGGCTTACTGTAAGAAATTACATTGGTTACCTAATGATTCAATGACCGGAATCAGATCATGTTTAAGGTTCGAACCCAAGCTAGAACTGATGTATTTTTTAATGTTATACTTATACGTGTGCTATCTTAGATAGCATAATATAGTGTCTACCATCTAACGATGAAGGGAACATTATGAGAAAAAATTAAATTGAAATTGGAATTTGAAACCGCCAAACGGCTTAGCAAGTGTATTCGTATTTTTATGGATTCTCGTTTATAAGAAAATACCTTTCTTCAGCACAGTTGATATATATCCTCTAGTACAGTTACAGGTTGGGTAATTTACATAAAAGTCATCTTTCATCGGCTCAGAACCCACTCGTCCCCTCAAACGTGATCATTAATCTAATAAACGAAAACAACACTATCATTTGTATCCCTTTCTTCCAACAGGACCATGTACAAAGCCTAGAATCCTTGAAGTCTGAGCTGGCGATGGTGACGGACAAGAAGTCAGACCTGGAGCGGAGGCTGACGGGCTCCCTGCAGGACAAGGAGAACCTGATGCAGCAGCTGGATGAAGCCAACGACAGGATCGTGGCGCTGGAGAGGCAGCTGAAGGAACAGGTAAAAAACGTCTCATATATAAAAAATCTTTGTCTCAGAAATATACGAATTTGTTTGTCGTCTTACTACCGTTAGCTATGATATAAAATTCGATCAAAGGAAGACTACAAAGTAAAAAAGAATAGTCATTTCTGATATTAACGCAAATGTTGACATTGAAAAAAAGTATTTTGAACCAATTTTATCGCTCACAACTTAGCCTTAGTATGCCCGTGACCATGATCCCTGCAAAGAAATTTTCAATCAAATTATTTAAAAAAGCAATAGGTAAGAAAGAAATTAAACAATTACCCATAAAGCTATGATGTTTGGTTGACTGGTACTAGTGTTAATAAAAATTCAGGAAAGGCTTGCTATGTTGAAAGAGTTTTAGTGTTCATAGCGAATTTAGACTTGAAAGTAGAAACCTTATAAAATGATGATGATGAAATCATGACTATCCCTGACACCGTAATACCAGTCTACACATATCGCAATGCTGGGCACAGGCCACTTCTCATGTAGAGAAGGCACGAGCATCGATCACCACGCTTGCTCATTGCGGGTTGGCGATTCCAGATTCCAATTTTTGGAATCCATGTTTCCTCACGATGTTTTCCTTTACCGATTGTCAATGATGTCTTACAATAATTAAGAAAGTACATATAACTTTGTAAAAGTCACATTGGTACTTGCCCATAGTGGTTTCAAACTTGCAACCTTGTGCATACAAAACCGTTCGTTGATCCGCCACCATGAGACAGTGTCCCCCTTCCCTCTAATGTTATGGTGGACACTGAAATGACAAGTAAATTTTTAGGCAAATTAATGAATACAATATATGAACGTGCCACACACTTTACGTACAAGAATAATGACGTGATTGTGTTGCAAATACTCACTACCGAGAATTTCAACAACTGTCAAATTAATATTCTGTCTCGTCACTTGAGTTATGTCTTTTTAAAACTATTGTTTATTGCCTATACATAATATTACATCGGATAGATGAAGTAACATGTTATAACCATCCATGGAAATTTATAATTTCCACAATGTGTTAGTATAATTTTTTCTTCACATTTTGTTGTTTTGTGTCAATTCTTTAACTCCTTCCATCAACATTTAACCGTGACTACTAATACTTACGTTGTTGGTACAGAATATTAAGTGGATATACAGACTATTAATAGAATATGTTAAAATAGAAAGTGAATTTACCAGGAGACAAGTAATCGAAGCTAGTGTAATAAGTAGTGTGTTAATTATATATTTTACTGACAATACTTGATTGTGGAGAAGTTATAGTACATAATGTCCCAAGTTACTAAAATCCATAATGTCATAATTAATGCCAAAGTAACCGTGTCCTTCTGATACTATAACATTGAAGCTATTGTCTTGTTGAACGGAGGTTTTACTAAATTATTAAGAACTAGTGATGAAGATCTTCTCACGGGTAGACTAGACAAATTATACACACAAACCTACCTCTTGAATCACTCCATCCATCGGCGAAAACTGTATAAAATTCGATGGCTAGTTTTTTATTTTGTCGCATTCAGACGCGGGGGAGCGTTTTAAAATATGTATATGTATTAGAAGGATATAACTACTACTATTGCCGCAATAAATTACATCTAAGCAAACATGAGCAAACACAGAATTAAAATTTTTGTTGTATTCATAAATACGACTCGATATTTCTACGTCATTAAGCTTTTTTGGTAATGCATTAACAGAATACAACTTCCTAATACGACCTTCTTTTTTAGATTTAATTTCGAATGCACTATTGTTGCTTTTAAGAATTGAATTGACTTTTATATTACTAATGATCTAAATAATGTTACGATTATAATGAGATTTAGATCTAAAAATTATTTATCCGTTATGACAGTGTTGCAATTGTCCTCAATGTCTTGTCTGGCATGAGTTCCTTGATCGTGTATCAATTGATAGGAATCAATCTTAATTATGTTCGTGTTATCTAATCTTATTGAGAAGGAGAAGGCTGTTTAGCAACTATAAAAATGCTTTTATGCAGCTGTGTTAATTTAATTTGGGAGCAGAAATAGTTACCTAACTAGTCAGACATTCCTCAATTTATCCCGCCAGAATATTGGTGTATATCCATTTTATATCTATAAAACAATACTGGGTTAGTTACATTATTTAAATTCAAAACGGTTGGTCTCCACCCCGAATAGCAGAATAACTATAAAATATTGGAAAAAGTCACGAGAAAGAAAGATGTCTTACGGGATTACTTACGCGGGTGTATGCAGGGCACTGCTAGTAGTTTTATAATTCTAGAACCTTCAGTAATCTGTTACTTACTTCCTTAAGTTTATTTCATAAAGTATTCCAATTATCATCCTCATTCAATTCCTATTCAAAGATCTTATTATGTACCACAACTATTCGATGTAATATCACGACATTCATTTATAAAACTAGACTAGATTTGGTTAGATTCTTAATCACAATAACAATGTCTAAAGATAGTTGATAATATCCATCCATTAAGTTCATCATATAGTTGATTTCATAAATGACTCTGGAGACTGACCATTACGCATCTAACCGGCTTTTACAAGACGTTGAGAATATTGCAATTATGTCGAGTCTACATTTTCACTTTCTGTATTTTAATCAGCTGTTGATTTTATGTCTTTTTCAGTAAGATTGGTTCTTGTTTTATTGAAAGATCACTTATGATTAACCTAATCATTTCATGACTAAGCGTTTATTTGAAATATGAATTTGATTAGTGTTAGGTTAAAAGTTCTATCTTATCTTTACTTATTTCAAATTGTTAATCACATTAGTCTGCAGTTTAATAAGTTATATTAACAAAATTAATGAAATATTAACTGGCAGTTGAATCGATTGATTAAAACAAACTAATTATATTAAACTCCCATAAATTATCCTTTTATAGTTTGATAGTTGTTTAGTAACACGTAAGAAATGGCAAATGTTTTTTCAGCACGCTTCTTCTAATATTTAAATAGTTTTTGTTCTTGTCTTTCATCTTACGTAACCACACGATTTCCTGTAGAACTTCTAATATAATTCAATTGTTGGAAATATCATCACTATAGTGTAGGGCTTCTAAGCACGTGTATGGGAAGTGCTCGATGAATCCACCCTATGACGCAATAAGCCCTGCCGAGGGGTTGTACTGTATAACCATGTGTTACACAACCAAGCCCTTGGCATCTTGCTGACGAGAAATTTCCAGTATGGTCAACGGTTAAAAATCATATTAGCCCAAAAAAGATCGGATTCTGATCCTCAAACTATAAACCTTATGACGTAGGACGTTACTTTTATATCATATCGGGTTTTATTAGATGTAATTTGCAGGCAGATAACTGGTTTCTTATGGTATTCTTATAAGTAATTTTCAGCTTTATTCTACAAAGTAAACCTTGCCTGCTATGGCATCTTTTACGTGAATTGATGGCTATTTTTTTTTCTACATTTGTCGTGGTAAAGGTGGCTAAATCAAAATAGTCCAAACAGACATAGTGGCTATTATTATGTTCAAACACAACGTAAAGCATTAGAAAGCAATGAATTCATTATACCTTCATTCAATTCTTATCGTATGCCCAAAAATCTAAAACTTCGCAATATCCGCCGGATTAGCAAAGAACAATGGACAGTAATTAAAAACTAATCTCACTCGAAGGTTATCGTAATTGGGTAATGATCCATTCGCAATGGTATTGTACTCGTAAGCCCTTTGTGGTTTAAAGTGATATGACGATCGTATTCAATAATATAAAGCTATTAATTAAAAAATACACGTTTTAATAATAGGTTGGAATACACTTAATATTGTGGTATCGTGAACTTGCAGAGCGAGATCAATGATTATTCCTTCTTTGTGAATGTTCATGAGAATGAAATTTGCCTTCCAATGAGACAATTACACTCGAACATATTTTTAATGGTTGTAAAAAGGTATAACGTGTGTTGTGCATCTCATAATTTTGTATCACGGGTCGATAAAACATAAATTAATTATATATACAAACCTTCCCTTTTTTCTTTTTGGATGAGATTTACGCTGTTTGCCTGAGCGCAGGCTTTGACTGCTTCACCGGACTTTGGAAAAAAAAAACCTTCCTCTTGAATCACTCTATCTATCGGTGAAAACTATAATGAAGATCTGTTGGGTAGGTTTAGACAGACAGACGCGACGGGAGACCTTGATTTAAAATAGGTATATGATAATATAGATGATTAATGAGGTTTCGTGAATGTCACACAACTGCGATAGAACCTGTTTAAAATAATTTTAGTTACAGTTGTTATATCTTTATTACATTGAGCAAAGTCAAAATATAAATTAAGAAAATGAATTCTAGAAACTGTAATTTTGGACGTGACGAATGTATTGTACTAACAATTCACAGTCACCGTCATACATTAAAATAGTCATAACTTATTCAGGTGTTATTTATCCAAGGTTCTCTAGTTCTGTTGTTTTGTTCAACACCTGTTTTGAGCTGGTATTTGTTATTCTGTCTATTCGCTTATGCAAAATTATACAATCATTGTTTTAATGTCCTTTCCGAGGTTAAAACATATGTCCTGTCCTGTCTTGAATCTTAAAACGGATTCACTTTTGTTTTTTTTTACAGTTTAAAAATAGAGAAACCTAAATATTTTTTTATTTTTTTCCCCGAACTTTGCTGGGGCTGGGATCGACGATGAAATTACATGAATGATGAATTTACATAAAATGGTGTTCACCTTAATTCACTAAAACTGCAATAGAAGCAGATTCCAGTCCTCAGTCTCAACTCACCAGTACAGCATTACACATACAGCACTGGACTATTTTTCATTAAGCAATCTGTCTGCCTATCTACCTTTCAAGTTTCTCAACCAACACAACAATTCCTAACATATCTACAAACCTATCTTTCTTACAGGAACACCTCTACCAGAACACACTCAAAGAACTGGAACGCCTGCAAAGATCTCACGACACTCTTGCCGAGAGGATCGGGGCCCCAGATCCTATAGACACGACGGACACAGCCAGGTCTTTACACGCGGAGATGGAGGCGGGACCTGATGAAGACGACAGCTGGCTGAGAAGCGAGGCCATACAGGTGTATAAGGAGCTCAGGACGTTAGCCTTGCAGCTGAATACGGGACACGATGATGACTCAGGTTAGTAATTATACATAATGTATATGCTGCTTAATGCATAAATAAGCCGGCTTCCCACGAAGCGCGATATAGCCGATCATCCCGCACGACGGACTACCACGGACCGCGCAGGGAGGCTCTACACGGTGCGTCTTGGTCCGTGTGTGTTTTGAGAATCAACCCCAATTTTAAGCGACTTAGGTTACACTTTGACTCTCGGTTGATTGAGACGGACCGGCGCCGGCGCGTCTGTGCTATCACGGACGATCATATTTCTACTAACCGCGGAGTGGGTGATCCGGGGGAACCCTACCCTTTTACCCGTTAAAGGTTTTCAATTTGGTGGTAAAATTCCACTATTCAATTGTTTTTAATTAATCGGAAACTTAGCCGTAGAGTATCCAGACTAACCGGATGAGTGAAACGGGGTGCTTTTGATAGATTCCGATATGATCCACAAAGCTTATTTATTTATTTATTTATTGACACAAATATATAAAACTAACGTAACATAAAGAAAAGATAAGTACAAAGTTACTGCTTATTTCTTAAGAAATTTCTTCAAGCAGATTAATAAAGTTATTTTTTTATCACATATCAAGATCAACTTAAGTCCTCGCCATACTTTAATAACAAAAATGTTGCGATGTTCGAAACACTTAAGTGACTACCTAACTTAGTTTTCATGACCAAAACCACTCAATTACAACACTGGCCATAGAAATGAGTTCATAACTATAACGACAAAAACAATGCGTGTTTTCTATCCATGGTAAAATTCTAGCTCAATTCATATAACATGGTCTTCCTCATTGCAGCCCTGACTACCCTATACGCAATATGCGTGTTACATATCAATATCAATAAGAATAAAATAATGAAAGTTTTAGCGTACTATAGTTGGAAAATCAACCTTATTTTCAAGACGTTAAAGTATTAGTAGCTAGAACTGCCTAATAACCCCGAAAACTAGTTTGGACATCACGCAAGCTCATCGATCCGTAATTCTGGATATTTGAATTATGTATTTGATTAAACTGTATTCCCTGAAGGGTAAGTAGACGTAGCCCTTCAGTAGGATCGATTATCCCTGATGATAAACTTGTCTTTGATATTTTACAAGCCTTATTTCCTTTTGGGCCAGGGAGTTATTAGCTACAAATTTATTTGTTTATATACTCAATCGTATTATAAGTTCACCTATGTAAATATTACCTGACGACCTCCGTGATCGAGTGGCGTACACCCCTTTCCCTACATTGTCTCGGGTCTGGGTGTGCGTGGTACCTTCGTTGTCTCTGAATTCCATAACATAATTGCTTTAGCTACTTAATTTGGGTTCAGAGCAATGTATGTGATGTTGTCCACATTTATTTTTATTATTATGTATTTATCGAAGTCAAATTTATTTAAAAACAAACGGTTTACTCACGTATATTTTCGGGATCGAGTTCGACTCGCGACACCACCGCCGCCGCGTCAGCTTATGATTAGGGACTCCTATTGAGTCTGAAACTAGTCGGGCGATCCCGAAAATATACGTGAGTAAACCGTTTGTTTTTAAATAAATATGAATACTCCTCACGAAAGTTATTATACAAATATCGAAGTCAAGTAGTAAAAAACCCGCCGAGTGCAATTCGAACTCGATCATGAAGGACAAAAAAAGCAAAGTTCAATGCTATCACGGATTGAAAACTGAATAAATATTATTGAGAGTAATGTAAACCTATTAAAGTGCGTCATACCTACTATAGTTAAATGTTATACCTGACGTAATAGGCACATAGAATGAGTCATTTTCATAGGAAGTCGTAATTGTGTACTTTTACAAGCTCTGCGTCAAAGTTATTTTCTTTGTTACAAAAGAAACTTTATCCACATATCTAAATTATAATTTTAAGTGCATTCTTTGCTTCTAATGATTAAGGTCACACTTTACCTACTTAAATAAAAATATTAAGACAATTTTTCAGGCTTGCTATTGCTACCACAATGTCAAAACTCTAACCCACATTTTTGGCAGCGTTGCATTCTTGAATAATAACATGATAGGAACCAACCTAAGTAGAGTGAAGTGAGACAGTGAAACTATAATTCACATATCTTTTTTAGTGTTGATTATATCATGCTACCATATTTGGTCGATATCTGCTTAGCAAATAATAACAGACAATCAAAACAAAATAAGCGTCTAAATTTTTCATTAGACACAGCTATCAACGAATAATATTTATTTACTTTAGAAAGATGTAAATATAAAAGTTAGTAAATAAATGGTATACTACCAGAGTTCGTACACGGAATGGCATAAATAACCAGTTAATGTAGCCTCAGTTCGCGTGACCATTTTGTAAGGCAACGCACCACTACAAACAAGATGCAGAAGGTTTACTCTGCAAGACTTTTAAAATATGCTTTTGATTACACCTCAAATTGCTTATAAAAATGTTTACCTTCAACTATAGGTAGTATTAATCTATTTTGTGTGGTAATATCTAATTAAATATACCAAAATAGAGTACAGATTCTAATACAGATTTTGCACGCTTTTAAAGTGTCATTTATAATCGCGAGTTTAAAAGAAAGAATACGATTTTTTTTTAAAAAAGTATGTACTAAGAACAAATTTAACTTAAGTTTAAAAAAAAAATAGATGGTCGTTTTGTAAGTTTTCCATTCTAATAGACAAAAGAAGAAACACCAAAAATATATCGATGGCCCCACAGAATAAACGTGTAAGTCAAAAACCACAACTTTTCAGGAAAAAATAAAAACGATTAAACTTGAATAACTGTTGTTTGGTAGTATATAGGTTTAAACAAATTATATCAAATTAAAGATAAAAAAATATATTATTACATTAGATATTTATATTTTTTTTAATTTAAACGGTTTTTCGACAATTTATGAAAAACTATATTATATTTTTATTCTTGTGAATTTCTATGACTAGATAACAGTAAACTTTCATTACACGGTTATTCGTGTAAAGTGTCAACAAACAAAACTTATAATATTGTATTACACTATTATTCGACAATAATCAAGTTTCTTTAATACCTAGTTACAAGCATAAGCGCGGTTGTTTACAGTAACTTACTGTATTGTTTGATTATTGTAAAGATAAAATGCATTTATATCAATGTTCATAAGATCGATTCTCATTTATGTAATGTACTTTTGTTATTGCATGGTGTAATAATGTAAACTTCATTAATTATGTGAAAGGGTGAAATTAAACAAAAAAGGTTTAATAAAATAGGAATATAATCAAGTAACTATCTACTTGTATAAACACTAAATAATAATCACTATTTAAACAACTTAAATCTCTTTCATCATTAGGAAATATCTATTAGCTTCAACAGCTGATAACAAAAAAAAACCGAATCATATCGTAATCTAAAATACTTAATCTTCCTCGTCACTATCATTGGTCTGAGGACCCTGTTGCTACCAGAGCAAATTTCCTAAGCTGCTATTATACAAAGTCGAAGAAGTGCACAAGTCTTCTCAAAAGTTTTCTCGTTTTAACACGTTTATTCGTGTGAACTCGAGGACCTAAAAAGCGTTTAACAATAGCATATACTTTTATACTTGTGATAAAAATCCATGATTTTTCCCTAGAATAAAGGAATCAAATGAAATAATAGGCGTATTTTAAGTCAAAAATTTATAAAAAAAAATTAGAAGATGCTGCATAGGTCAAAGAAACGAAAAATGCAATAAAAAAAAAATTGTGTAAGAGCTCTTGCACGTTTATTCTGTGGGGCCATCGATATGAACAAATTTTTATTATTAAAAATATTTTTAAATACAAGCTTTTAAATCAGCTATGCTCAAAATACTAGTAGTTTCGTTACAGAGCTCCTATGGCTCCATCATGAGACCAACTCAAAAATACTATAATATTGTATTATCACCCGAACTTATAGAAGTATGCAAAATTCCATCTCTGATTGAGAAGTGTCTAGAAGTTTGTCTAATTTAACTTGCAAGTCTCTGACCTAAACAAACATATTATATACATTGCAAGTTAAAAAAAATCTTGTAAAAAAAAACACGTTGAACCCTGAAACTAATCTGTGTATGTATTTTATAATGCCCGTGTGAAGTTCATCATAATACATAATATAGAATGCACTTCACTCACACGATCTGCTTCTAATGCTGGGAAGATAAAATTGTTTGCGATTATACAAAACATTGAGTGTGAACTAATGCGATCGGATTGACTATAATAATTATTTTGAGAACAGAATTAACATTAGGTCACTCGATGAACTCACCTATTGATCGCTGACATCACAATGCTTTTGTGAACTCGTCATCTCGACATATGTTGCACTGTGGTTAAATAATTAAAGGTGTATCAACAAGGTTGCTAGTAAAAATCCAGGCAGAATAATTGACAGTTCTACTAGTAGGGACAAATGAGACTTTTCAAATGTCTATATTTAAATCCATACTAATAGTATTATAAATGTAAGTGAAATTTGGTATAGAGTTAGTTGGAACTCTAAAAAAGGACACTACTTTTGGCCACGATAAACAAAATCCACGCGGTCGGAGCCGCAGGCAAAAGTTAGTTGTCTATATTCCTACAAGTATACTATACTAATATTATCAAAAATTGAAGCTGTTTGTGTCGCAATTACTGACGCCATTTTTTTTCTTTCTCTTATTTCTCTGGCAATTTGCTATACTTTATTGCCGTTTGATAGTGTTTAATATACCAAGGTGGACACATACATACATGGAAAAAAAAACAGTGGGTAAAACTAATTATGTTATATATATGATTAAAAAACACTGATACAAATCATTCAAAAAAATAATAAATAAAAATATAGTGTATTCATAATTTTACCGTGCTTGTTTTACTGTAACTTGACTGCATTGTGTACACTTCGGAATACGCAAGCCTGCAGAATAGCGACCTTCAGTGGTTCCTGATTCGCTTTGCGGAAACATTACAGATGATGTATGAAACCATAACTATTCGGCCCAAATCACGAACTTATAACCACGTAGTATGCGTAAACTAATTGGTTTTCTTATAGAGTTTCGACGTAAGATGTTTGGTCCAGTTTGCATAATTGATACCATGAGACTTTGCTGGCCAAAATGAGAATGTAACAAAAGTGTGACGTGTACCACTTTCGATTTATTACAAAGTCAAAATATAGATTTACCAAAGTAACTACACATTTAAATTAATACTTCTATTTTCACTTTTTCACAGTAACCACATAAATACAATTGGTTTATCAGAAATCCAAACTAATATTATAAATGCGAAAGTAACTCTGTCTATCTGTTACGCTTTAACGGCAAAACTACTGAACTAATTTTAATGAAACTTGGTGTGCGGTAAGCTTGGATCCTAAGAATGGATATAGGCTTCTTTTTGCCGCGATATCTAAGCGTGCGGAAACAGCTAGTTTCATATAAATACCGTTTAAAAGTAAGTTCTACTTAATCAGCAGCCTTAAACTACTACCTTACTAATAAAATCCGATAGTCCGATTATTGTTCATCCTTATTTCAGCAACAAACGGCCTCCATCGTGACACAGGTCGAGGTGTCATGGCGTACCATGCTCTGTTCTATATGACATTATACCGCCCTTCGTTACTGAAAGTTCCAGCTATAATAAACATTCTATAAACAAGCAAAAGGAGGAAAAGTATACAAGATCTATTAAAAATATATGATGTTCGATAAACGTCGTTATATAATTAGGTGGCCCCCGACAGCATCCAAATAATACTATACTTAAATTGCTCATCCTCCATTTGAATTGTAAAAATTGGCGTTAAAGGAATATTTATTTTATAACTGACTCCGATAGGTAAAATTGAAGAGTCAATTCGATAAAATATGTTTGTGTTATGCTAAAAAACCGCCCCAATAATATGGGTGGAATAATAAGAATTGTCAATTTTAGTAACTTTGAAGCTGGTTATATCTTCATGAATGCAAGAAACATTAGAGAAGCAGAATGACGCATTAGCGCAATGCAATGAGCGTTTTCAGTAGTATTCAGTTCACGTCTTTTTGTTTGTTGTATGTTATTTTTAAGCTAAATGTCAGGTGCACAAAATAAGTATCAGGAACTACATAATAAACTATCCTTTATGCAGGCTAAATAAATTAATTTGCCATTAAATACGCGAAATATTATTAAGTAGAAATCGGTACCTAGGTATTTTTTATTCCAAATGTCAGAATGATTATTCAATATGTTAAATAATACTTTGCGTTTAACCACATTACTTGAAAGTAAACCGACTCCTTTTTCCATCTGTCTGCATCTCTTCAGGTTAACGATGAGGGACAGATATCAGCGTACATTTTGTCCTTGAAAAGTATCATGTAAAGCTACATATACTCGCTGACTTGGTCTATCCCCCGCGATTATCTGACGCACTAAACGTTCGCGGAGGACTGGCCTCAGATCAAAGCACTGCACCTCGTTACTAATGCTTCCTTATTTCTGATGCAGCGTGGACAATACGCTAAATTGCTAGTCTTTATGAGAAAGTTGCGATGACAGTGAAAGTAATGTCATTTACACGATAATGTTATATATTTTCTGAGCGGGTAGATGGGTGTGAAATTAAATGTAAATCTGATTTTATGATGGAAATTAAGTTCAAAATTCTTTAAAGAGAAAGAATTTAGGCCGCTTATTAAGGGTCAAACCTCCGCAGTACCTATCTTAGACCTAGCCTGTACCTTGAGTGTTTGACAAAAAAAATAGCTACAAGCTTACCCCATATCAAGTATCAACAAAGTCGGTTAAGTGGTTTTTTGGTGGCCGTAAGACCGTAACAGACAGACAGAACTACTTTCGAATTCATAATATATGTATTAAGAATATCAGTCTTTCGGTCATAAAATATGATAAACCCTCGTTTAATTCATCATTGCGAGTCCTCTGGTCCTACAGGTTGTTCAGAGTTTTGCTTAAAATGATTTGATTATGACGCTTTTTCTAAATATTGTTTTTATAATAGGTTATACTTTTGTTTTGTTGTAGGTCTCCATTCGGACCTCTCCCTGACATCCCTGGACGGCGAGGAAGGCGAGACGCTCCGTCGCGGGGCGCTGGCCGCCGCCTGCGCAGACGCAGTCGCTGCGTACGCGACGCTCGAGGGCTCCCGCGTCAGGGACTCCATCGCCGCGCACGCACGCCGCGCCTTGGAACGAGAGCGACAGATCGATGAGAAGAATGAAATTATTGCTGATCTGTCCTCTAAGGTTGGTTTAGTTATTTATTTAAACAACGGCATAATACTTAATGAAGAATGGAATTTAATATAAATACTCACATACGCTATGCCAATTGTAGAAACGAAGAGTGAAATGAAGATTTGAGATAAGATTTACTCCCACAGAACATAGATATTTTCTATTACCTCAAAATAAATAATAACAGAAATACTTCGTTGAAAGACAGTAGTAAGAATTTTAAAGAGATAGGAATATAATATGGTTTTGAAAGATTTATCTAGCGAATTCTTGAAGTAACAAACCATATTATCAAAAATATTTGGGACGAGACTATCATGATATAAAAGAATGAGGTAATATTCTGAAAATGGTTTTATATTTACTTCAATGTATCATGTCATAAAATTATCTTTTTTTGAAAAGGTACCTTATATTAAGAAGTAATAAGATGAAGATAGATAACTTAACTAATTACAAATAGGATTGTGAATACGGTTAAGGTATAGTTAGACCAAAAAATAAATGGATGGATTGTTTATGGAACAATAATGTAGCCGTGATGGATGGAAGAAAAATACACATGTCCACGATTCTGATCGATTAGGATCAGGGCAAGCAGAAGCTTGTGCTTAAACCTGATTACTAACAGTTAACAAAAACTGTATTTAGAAGACTAGTTCAGTAAACTAGGATACTGAAACCACCATGATCCATTGTGTACAACCCGTTACTGCGTCACGTTAACCCATAGATCAATAGCTGTCGATTTCATCGATACAGTTAACTTTCGATGGCAATGCATCAGTTACACAGTTACTGCACGGTAAGCCAATTGAAATACCGTTTGTGCTCTAAACCGATTGAAATCGATTTAGTGCGAAATCGATTTGGTTTTAGCTGCCAGTGATCCGTGGTTTAGCGTTAAGTGTTGCACGATAGCTTTTGTTATGTACGCGAGGCATGTGGGTAGTGGAGCAACGTAGGCTAACAACTGCTCTTGTTGATACCACTTATGGTGGAATTTTCCAAACCCGGATATTTTTTATTCGTGGAATAAAATTGACGTATAACAGGTTTTGTTTGAAAGAACTGTAAAAAATTGTGTAATTTTGTTTTCCTCGTATAAAAATATCTGACATTAAAAAAACTGCCCTTAATTTGCGAAATACTTTATCAAAAGCTCTGGCGAAGACTACACTCAAGTTATTTAAGTATTTTTAGGTAATTAGGTTTCAAAGCTAGAATTACTAATCGATAATATAATGTATGTTTAGTACAAGATCCACATTCCACATAATACTCTTAAAATTACAAGACTACAGATAAGAATGGCGAGATACGGGCCGAAATCTTGGAAAATGAATTCTATGGTCATCACCTACTTTTCCTACTGCGAAATAGTGATATATACTAGATAGATAAATCCTTTTATCAGTACGGCAAGAAACACACAAAAAAGAATAAATTAAAAAACCCGCAACCACAAACAAACATTAACTTACCAGAAAAAGGTCAAGAAACGTATGGTATGTGTCTCAAGGCTGCCCCAACTAGATGTCCAGCTCAGCTTGTGATTTTCAGCTGAAACCTTGCAGTGACCAACTAATAAATTTACTATCTAATTATAAAGCAAACCTCTAAGATTAAGAAAGAAACCTTCCATCGAAAAGACAGGACGGGATGACCTCTAATATTATTTAAGTAATTGGTTTTCTATCCTACATTTGAGCGGCTAATTTGTGTCGTGCAAAAGTCAAGGGTATATGAATTAGTGAAACGTGATCGTCTAATCGACTTACAAGGATTATCTTGTTGGGAATTTAAGTGGTTTCTTCAGTCGGCAGACGAGCTAATAGGATCGAAATAAATTTACTAGCCACGTGTCCCAAAACTGACTTTTCTTGGAAGACATGCGTAAATGTGATTTATAGGAAGTTCACTACTTATATGTCTTCTTGTCGTTTAGTTTTTTTGTATATACAGCATGTTTCCAAAAGGTTATATCTATCCAAAAGAGGTAGAGAATACATATGGTACTTATAGAGTCAGTTTATAAAATTTCAGCTCAAAATGAGTTAATTTTATAATTGATATTCATTTTTCGCATCAATTATTCGACACTAAAAATTATATGTAACCCGCTGAAACGATGTATCTTAACATGAATGAAGATTTTAACCTTCGTAGTGCGTTGACACGTTTGTTATGATTTTTGGTGTCTAATAATTGATCCGAAAACTGTATATCAATTGTTTAACCAAACTCATTTTGAGCTGAAGTTTTGTAAACTGACTCTATACCACATGTAAACTATATCCCTTTACGATAGATATAACCTTTCGGTTGTAAGAACCTAAACACCAGAAGATTTGCCGCAAATCATTGCTCAGAATTCCAAATGCAACGGCAAAACCTCTTTATCAACTCGCTAGATTTTATCTCGAAATGCAATTAGTAATTAGTAATGTGAGCCAGCAATTGAATACTCTCTGAAACGCTTCATTGCGAATTCAAAGATTGATATCAGTTGGAATTTAATTAAGTTCTAAAACGTGATTGATTAAGAATTCAATGTATTGATTAGGTAGGTAGGTAATTAGAATTTGCACTATGCGTGTGGATTGATAAATCGTGTTCTTTTAAGTGGTTAGATGTAAAGAAAAATTGTGTGGTATAATCATCAAGCTGGTATTTTACGAACCGGTATGCTGACGTATTTTAATTGTTATAATATTATAAAGCGTATTTTCAGTGTTATAAAAAAGTAATACATACATACCTACAGTTCGGTTGGGAGTAATTCTGCAGTCGATACCAGGGTACTATATTTATCGTGACACCTACTTCCCTCAAACGAATCAAAACACTTATTATAGTTTGCCTTAGCTACTCTCCTGAAGCCTTATTGACTCTCGTCGTTGCTCCTGTACCCTCTTTAAACTTTAAACCCGGTTGGCTTTTGTTAAAAACAGCTTGTTGTGTTTTTTGCTTTTTATGTCTTGTCCTTTATGATCGCCTGGTACATCTCTGTTACTTTCTCATTTGTGTTACTAAAAATGGAATGTCCTCTCGCGAAACGCTATTTGTAACACTTCGCGCGGATATAGTCTCAATAATTACGAAACATCGTTTGACCACTTTTATTTTACAAACATTACATTCGATAAACACCCGGAAAGTAAATACTTTGTACACTGCAGTGCATTTGCGTCACTTAGTCTCAAATATTTCGTTGTGTAATTGGTTTAGCTTAGCTCATTTGCTGTTCAAATTGTGTTGTGCAAGTATGCTCTGAAGATACTATTTTTTGGGCCTCGATTTTATTGGTCAGTTGGCGCCTGTGAGGGCGGTGTGATGTAACTGGGAAGATTCTTCTGTTGATAACATAACACATAATATAAATGTAGTTGGGAAATGGTAGATCCATACTCGTAACTTTTTATATGGGTATGTTTTCTGAAAACAAATGTAATAAACAAATTATACTATTAGATTAGTTCTGTTTGTTTATTCTACGACCTTTTTCCGTTAAGATATTTTTTTTTTAGTCAATTGAGCCCCCACTTGCATGTTTGAAAGGTGGAATGGGACGCCTTAATTTCATCATAAATAAATAAACATTGCTCTGAACCCGAAGTAAGTAGCTAAAGCACTGGTGTTATGGAATCAGAGACAACGGGTGTTTGTGGTACCTACAAAAACCCAGACCCGAGACAATGTAGAAAAGTGGTTTTCTACATTGACCCGGCCGTGCATCGGACCTCAGAGCTGGCGACACCTTGAAAACCAGTGTGTACACTTGCCAAAGCTCGATTCTCAATACAAGCTTTTAACTTTTAATGCAGTTCAGCTTCCACCTCTATGCTATTACGGCAGTAACAGAAGACTGTTTTTGTTCGGACATTCAGTGGTGCCCCACCCAATGTCCAAACAAAACAATATCACTCGTGATCACTTTAAAGTAATGGCCATATCAAATTCAAGGTTAGACCAAAACAAGAAGCCATACCACCCACTTACGCCTACGACAGAGTCCTACCGGTTTGCACCACTTGGCTCCTAAAACAATTATTAACTGGTTCTCGTTAAGGCAGGGTTAGGACATCGCTGACGTCACGTGGAACAATGAGAGCATGTCAAGTTTCTTATAAATGAAACACAATATTGCTTAGGTTTTAACATATTCAATTTATTTAGTGCAGGTTTTAAAGAACACAGCGCGTCTGTTTTTTTTTACTGACTTTGGTAGTTCAAATGTCAAAGAAGACTTGTAAGATATGTGTTTGAAAAGTCTGTCCCACCACACCGTTTTACACAATGACCGTGCTACGAACGTATCAGTCAAGAAAACAAAATTAGCCTAATATTTTAATTTTTAATTCTACCGTTTGTAATATGATAAAAATATGTTACTTCTATGAAATAATTTTATTCATTTTCTGACGCTATTGACTAAAACATTTAGTTATGTAAGTAATTTTAGACATCACATATTATTTCTTACGTATTTGAATGAAAATTTAAATTTCTACTTTTAGGGTGAATATAAGGAAAGTAACTAATATGTAGGGTTTGTGTGTCTGTTATAATGGTAGGATAATTTAAAGTAAATATACCACTACAAAAGAATCGTGATCTTAACTTGAGTTATTAGAATACTTATATTAATTTGCCAAGCCATTGCAAAGCACCTAAAACACTATATTCGTTTTTTTTTTTTTCGTAAACTAGTGAGAGCTTTAAAATTTCAATTTAGAAGCCAGACACCGAATAGATTTATTATCTTTTTTTGCCCCACGTTTTCATGAATCTACCTGTCACGAAGACCGAAACGAATTAAATGGATAGCGTTTATACAATCTTAAAAGTAAAAATACCCATAAATTGTTCGTCTTGAAGCTTAAATCTTAGCTGGCGATCTAGACTGCAGGCAGCCGCATGGCGTGACCCTTGTGACGTCAGCACACGTCATGGGGTTAACAACCTTACTTAGGTACTTAGTTAGCTATTTTGAAGCATATCGCGTTTTTTTGTAACATTAATTGCCTTTGGCATTTATGCTAGTTATTTATGGTAAGTGGGGTCAGTAATTGGTGTATATAGCCTAGAAGGACAGGTCAAACTAGATACTTTTTAAATAAAATTACTTTGTAATAAGCCGGGTTATAATTCTGCTGAGACGTTGTCTATGTAAATGCATTATGGTGGATTTATCCAACGCCAGATATTTTTTTATTCGTGGAATAAAATAGACGTCTATCAAATTTCGTATGGAAAAACTAAAATCTAAATTACAAAATTATTTATTGGATATAATTATCTAGCGTTGGAAAAATCAGCCCTTAAGTAGTCATTAAGTAAAGCATATTATTTTTGGACGCCGTTAAGTTCTATACTATTTCTGCACAATAAGGTTTAAAGTAGTGACAGCTGGACGCGTGTAGCATTTCAGTATTTAAGGGTATAACATTAAAAAAATAATGTATGTACCTACTTAGAAACATCAATTCAAATTCGCAACTTAGATTTCTACTGAACCTAATTGTAAAATATCCTTTCCATCTACCGTGTAGAGCATTAGATAATATACAATGTTTTTAAGGCTGCCCCTAGCTACACCTTAGTACAATTAAAGCGCAAAAAGTAGTATATAACAAAAAGCTGGATGAAGTCATTGTTTAATTAGAATCAGTATTCATAAGTCAGATATGCAAATAATACACACCCTCTCACATACACACACGTACACTACACCCATATACAAAGAGAGGCACTCTCACACACCATTTATTTCACATTTATTTCTATATTGATTTTGTGTAAAATAGTATAAGCTAGTTTAAAATCTGATGCTACGGGGAGTGGCGCCGTTTACTGAAATACAGGTCCTAACCTAGTTCGGCAGCGGATGCTATTATATGTATTTGAACCATTGTTATCTACTAGCTAATAATTACGACAAACCTTGTAATATTTTTTCTGGAAATAAATTATTTTATTATTATTTCCTTTAAAATATTATTATTATTATTATTATTATTAATTTCCTTCAGCCACTCATAAACTTTCAACACCACAAACTGCGTACATTCAGTAATGTATCCACAGCTTTACAACAAAGAGATATACTTTTTACACGTACTTCTAATTATGTATTAAGGCTAGTTCACACATTAGACTATGATCTTCTAATGTGTGAGTAACATGCGATAGCCCACTTTCTTTTTTATTTGGCCATTTTAAACGGCCTAGATTATATTTTTGTTATTGTTCTTTTATTCGTTGTAATTTGAATTGTGTGTTGCCAATATGTTGAGTTTCAAGTGTTTTTAGTAAAATAATGTCAAGATTAATGCTGGGAATTCTTGATTTTAGGCTTAAAAACTTGGTTTGATTTTTATAGCTTTTTATTTCTCATATTAATTATTTTTTTAGTGTAGAATAAAGTCATTCTTACTTGCTTGCAGTATTTCCTGATTCAATGATTTGAATATTAACCAAAACAGAAAATATTAAATGCTTTTTGTAACTGAAATCCTAACAATTTTTGTTTCCTTGCCAACATCACAATGGCTATGTTTTACGATGCGCGTCAAAAACAATAGTGGACCGACTGCAGCCGGGCAGTTCGTAGAACTACCGGCTGATCAGGAAATATACCGTGGGAAATATAGAGGAAACCAACTGTGGGAGAGGATTTTTGTAAAATATTATTTTTGAGTATCCGATTTCAAGTGCGGCTGTTAAGTGGGAAATTACACCATAATTATTAGCATTTTGTTTTCAAGTGCTAATTACTTTTGAATAGAGTACATGTTACAAGTAATACAAAGTTTTGGACACACAGATACACTCCTTCCCTCTTTAAACGTATAAAATCTCTTTATGGCATCAGTGTTAAAAAGAAATTTCGATGGCGTTTGACTGAAATAATTGTTTAATAAATTAATCTTTTGCCTTTCTTTTCCAACCTAACCTAACTTGGGCACCTGCCAAAATAATTAGGAAACTACTATAAGCGATTTTAATGGCAAACTTTAACTTCCATCGTCAAATGAAAAATAAGTAACAAACCAAAAATCAAATCCACCGTTATATTCTCGTTGTCCTGTAACATACTATTTCTTTACCACCAGACTATTTCACTAACAAATGCTGTTTGATCTTTCAGTTGTCAGTAGCTGAGGTGGAGCTTCGCGCTGCGGCCGAGGAACGCGACAAGTTGCTTAATGACGCCAACTACAGCAGCCTGCAAAACGACGAGGCTGTCACAAAGGCGCGCCAGGAGAGGGACGAGGCCATCGAGAGGAAGAAGGCCGCTGAGGTACAGGACTTACATATTTCATAACCATCACGTTACACTATGTTGTCGCACAGTCAGCTGGACTTTTCAAACATTAAAAGGCTGTGGGACGACTAACCAAGTTTATTTAACTGTTGGACTGGAAGTAAATTACTATTGCGTTTAAATAACGTAGGTATTTGATAATGGCATTAAAAGGTCCTTTTTTGTTTTTTGTGTGATGATTAAATCCTTACTAATATTATAAATGCGAAAGTAACTCTGTCTCTCTGTCGCGCATTCACGCCAAAACTACAGAACCGATTTAAATGAAATTTGGTACACAGATAGTATAGAGCCCGAGAAAGGACGTAGGCTACTATTTGCCGCGATAACCGACATCCACGCGGGCGGAGCCGCGAGAAACAACCAGAGATTAAATAAATTATTATTAATCGGTCTATGTTTCTCATTTAAAATCAGTTAAACGGTTACAAGACGAGATGCACCGTATTAAACCTAAGCTTATTTTGTAAGATGTTGTTTTAATAAACATATTTAAAAAATGTGGTTAAATTTCCAGGTGTCTCTGGCGAAGACCAGGGTGGAGCTTATGCAGGCCAACAGCCAACTGTACGAGGCAGTTCGCCAGAAGGTGGACCTTGGACAGCAGTTGGAGCAGTGGCAGGTATGTACTGGGCAGTCGAATAAAACCATTTCGTTACCATGGTTACAGATATAAAGTTTAGAATGTGTGTGAGCGTTGCAGCAAGTCCATAGCAGTGGTTGCCTAACGATAAATCGACAGGTCTAATTTTAAAAACTTTTAAAAAGCGAAATATTAATTATAATTTATCATCAAAGATAAAAAGAAGTTCATGATAATAAACAAGATGATCAGAGCGTACTAATTACCTTACCTATACCTTTTGATCTAAGCCCTGTATGATAGAGAAATCATAATGCCGTTTCATTTCCAGATGGACATGCAGGAGCTCATCGAAGAGCAAATGAAACACAAGCTGACGACGCAGGAGAAGCGCCGGAAGCTGCCGGAACAGCCGCCCCCCACCAGGACCTCGCGACTCCTTGGATTTTTTCACCGGTGATCTGTTGTACCCCACTCTTGGTGCGTCTCTGTGAAGCCGTAGACCACACCACCATATCAACCCTCTACCTTATCATCATCAAATACTACCATTCAAATACATTACCAGCTGCCTACAGCCTGTTTTTAATACTTTTGTACAAAAATCTATCAAAATTGCTAGTAGCGACCGCCATCTTGATTTACCGTACGGACGCATTCGCGATCACCGAATTTTTAGGTTATGTTCTAATTTTATTTTATAAACCGTGTGATTTTTATACTATCGCAGTGATAGTTAGTATCGTAGTTAGATTGGTTTTAATTAGTTTACAATTACTTTTTAATGTTTTATTGTGTATTTTTAGTTATTCACTGTAAAATGGCTGTATGATTTGGCACTCGGGCATTCTTCATATTCCTTTGGGGCGGATTTAGTACAACAGATTATTATGACGGACAGAAAGCCAAGAGATTTAATATCTTCAGTCCGTCGTAAACGATTAACGATAGATTTATGTAAAAACGAATTGTTCAAAACGAAATGAACACTAACGTAATGTAAGTCATTAATCCGCCATTTTTAATACGTCAGCCATTTTAAAACTTAACGTACCCATTGCTTTATTTGTAAATAACATTTTAATTATTGAGATTACCTAAACTATGTATTGTATAGTTGGTACTTAAATACGTAAATCGTCACTTCAAGTGAGATGTTTGGTGCACCTAAAGTGTAAAATTAGATTTACCGCCTGTTTCTACCACAGATAATTAATAAATGGATAGATTTTTTTTACCATAGAACACAAATAATTGTTTAAAATGGACTGAGTTACCTGTATTTCGAAAAATTTACAAAAGTATGTTTTTTTTTTAAACTTTGGCCTGTATTAGGTAATTGTGAAAATGGCTGTGGTCTGTTTCTAGATATACCTAATTTCTAGATCAGACATTATAATTGGATTTTTCTATTAGAAAAAATCTTAGTTAATAATAAGGAAGGAATTGGATTCGTAATGGCTTTACATAGGTACTAGGGACCTGACGATTAGGGGCTTTAAATAGGCCCAACCAAAATTAAATAATTTAAATTAAAAAAAAATTGTCGACTATAAAGGACGATTTTAATATCTTTCAAAAAACTGTATTTATCTTTGTCTAAAAACTCAGTCTATTTTAACAAGAAAATAAACAAATACTTTTCATTTAGACCCTACTTCGGGCTAAAATGGGTCAATAACGTTATCCTATTAAAATGTGGTAGAACAGGTTTTTAGATAATAATAATAATAATAGATTGCTAATTAATGAAGAACATTTAATAGCCATATTATTTACATTACTATGTCTACTGGATATAAGATACACTTTCGCAGTAATATCTACATTGTCCGGAGATTTTAGACATTTTCTGGTCAATCTATGAAATATATATATTTTTTAATTTCAAATAATCAAAGAAGGAAAAATAATAGAACTTGTTAGTTATTCAAGATAGCAAAGTAAACGTGAACTGCATTAAAGACTGTGGTCAAGTTATTAATTGCCTGCGTATGCACAAGGCCTAAAAATGGTATAGTAAATTGTTGTCTTAATTTTATTCTGTCTAAGCTATTAATCTATCTATCTAAAAAACCCGTCTTGTCCCACTGCAGGGCAAAAGCCTCCCTTTAGCTCTTCTACGCTCTTCTGTCCTGAGCTAGGATGGCCAGTCCTTTCGGTATGACTCAAGTTGGTCTCTCCACCTCTTTTTCGGTCTGCCGCGATGTCGTCTAGCGTTATGTGGGACCCATTCTGTAGTTTTTTTAGCCCACAGCTCATCTGACATGTGAAAGACATAACCGGCCCAATCCCAATTATGTGTGGCAGCTTTCTAAGTAATGTTGCAGTTATATCTGATAAGTCGTTAAATAGAAAAATCGTTTAAAAAAGTCAAATCTTCTCCGGACAATACGGACATTGACCAGCAAGTGTGTAACGAACGCAAATCGTTCCTAATCTGGTGGATTTATTAGAATAATTTGTGTGTAGTTATATTCACGAGTATGTATAGTAGTTAAATGAATATCACATTATTTAAACAATATAATTATTTTGAACTTCGCAATAGTAATTTAGTAGGTACTTAAGTGTTGTGCCTTAAAAAGTACCTGGCCCTGAAAAGTGCCTTTCTTGAAGAGTCAATTGTATTTATTATGAATATACCGACGCAGCCTTAGAAAAATATATGGTGAGTTTACACACTGATATACAAAAACAAACTTTAAACAATCAACTAGTTTACGGATTAGTCTGTGAACTAGTTGAGTGATCGATCAACTAGTTCACCGATTGGTTTAAATTAATAATTTATTTTGTCATGAACTTTTTGCTTGTAGAGCAATAAAAAATCCGTTAATGGTAGACTTAATTTTTTTGGTTCTTTGTTGTTTTTACATCAATATTATTGTTACATTTCGCTTTGGCTAAGAATAATATATGACTTTTGCTTCTGAAGACTTGTGAGTAAAAATTAAACATGAAAAATTTCGTCTATCTTAAACGCGATTGAAACAAAATCTATATTGGAATGACCTTGTGACCGAAATTCGGTCAAGAAGACTCATATTACCCTACAGTTGAGCTAAATACGGCCTATGTTGTTAACTTTAGTTAAGAGAGTACACTTAATGAAGTCTTAGAACAATGAACGCTCTCTTTATATGCATTTGTGTAATAAAACTTGTGTAAAATCTTACCATGAGTCTGTATAAGTTCAGTTAAACAGGTACAGTCATCATCAAAATACAATGAACACTAAACTCCAATAAGCCACAAAAAAAAATCGGTAAAATAACTATAAGCACTTCATGTGTTAATTCATTAACTTTTGATTTTAACTGTACCTATTTGCTGTCTGTATCTATGAACATGCTCAAGTATATTTAGTTCATACATAATGCTCATAATATACCTACATCAAGATTTAAACGTTTACTAGCAAATACATAACTCGAAGAAAAAAATACAGGAATGACTACCGTTTTTATTTAATAACAAAAATTGTCATCGGTTTTGACACAGTTTTTTTAGAAGTAACATCATTACTTTTGTTTCTGGAACAAATATGATTTAATATTGTGACCGCCTCTAGGTGGTGCATTTTATTTCATAGTATGCATACATAATTACATACTATATTATTTGTCACATCCTAAAACTTAATTTTTGTGTCGATAGTTCCACAAATGGCCGATAGAGGCGTTAGTGTGCCTACATTTAAGTACTTTACACATTTCAAGGCAGAAAGTTGGTCTGTTCGTCCTCTAAAATATATTTTTGTTTACTTACATAACAATGCAATAGGATAATGCAAAAGCAATTTAATACTGCAATATGTATATATAATATTATGTATAGAATATTAAATAATAAACTCTATTCTTTATGTCATTGTAATAAGATTTAAAATATATTTGTCACTTATAAATGAGATATTACATATTATTTTACTTAATTTATTTTTAAGACTGAACTAATTATTGAATTAAAATATTGATTTTATATTTTTATTCGAAATTAATTTTATTTGCAAAACATTCTATATTCACAATAATTCTTGTACTTAATTTTTTTTATTCTGTTTAAGCACAAAACACATTAATAGCGAGTGTAACTTCTTAGTCATTCCATATTTTCTATTAATTATTGGGGTTTTTTACATTAAAATTTAGAACTAAAATGAAATGAAAACGCAGCAATCATTTATTGCTTACAGTTTTAAATAATTAGTGCCTTTAAAGCCTTTGTAAAAACATAAGATTACGGCTTAATATATGAATTTTAAAAGTAACAATACTATATTTGTAATAATAAAGTTTGTAAGTCTTTTTCTAGCAAATTTTTATTATTCTTTTCCAACACAATAGTTGAATATTTTAAGGTATTTTCCCTCTGATAAAACATAATCATTTTTACTTTTTAAAAATGACTCCATGTTACGGGGATTTTTTTTTTAAATATTTGATGATTAAGTGTTGCAAGAAACAATAAATAAATTAAACATAGCAATTTTTTCCTATCCTTAACGAAAGCTGTATCTTAAAGTTTTTTTTTAATGTAATAAACTCTGTTAATTATTAATGTACGTTAATATTTTACAACGTTTACTTAACTATCGTTTTATTCGCAAATGTACTTAATAAACACATTTCATAAGTACTTAATTAATCCTAATTTGTAAGATCTTAATAGTGACTAGAAATATCATTATGAATAATTAATTATGTTTATGAAATTAATAAATAAAGAATGAGTTTAAACTGACTGCGTATTTTATTACACCTACCCTACTTCATTGGATTTACATTATTTATAAACACATAAGAATTATGGAACCAACGGCAACCTATTTCAATTTCAATTTCAATATTTATTTGCATTCCACAATGTGAACCTTAGGTGGTAACTTAAAACTATGAGATCATCGTGGACCCTGTCGGGCACACAAAAATTAAAAATGAGAGAAAGGCATACAATTATACATTTATCTAATTCTAATATCAACAACCTAATCTAATTCTTATATCAACCTAGTTAGTTATATAAAATCAATAAATGAATTATAAAACATATACTATATATACTTAGGCTCCGTAGGCTACCTCAAAAGGAAAAAACTCAATATAATCATAAAGTCCGCCATTGTACTTTTTTTGTGTGCATAAAGTTTAAGTAAATCTATACTAATATTATAAAGCTGAAGAGTTTGTTTGTTTGTTTATTTGTTTGTTTGAACGCGCTAATCTCAGGAACTACTGGTTCGATTTTAAAAAATCTTTTTGTATTGGATAGTCCGTTTATTGAGGAAGGCTATAGGCTATATAACATCACGCTACGACCAATAGGAGCGGAGCATAAATGAAAAATGTTGCAAAAATGGAAAACCGTTGAAACTAAAACACGCGAACAAAGTCGCGGGGGACAGCTAGTAAATAAATAAAATTAAAAAGGAACCCTAATAGGATCACTTTGTAGTCCGTCTGTTTTTCCCAGACTTTTCCGAGAAACTCAAAACATTTGGGGTAGGTACCTACTTCCCGTCTAACATCACAAGTAGGTAAAGAAAATTACTCAAAAATTGTTGGTTAATGTTTGAGTTTTAATCCAGCCATGTTATAAGGCCATGGTAATTTTGGCCCTTGCAGAAGAAGACCACACAGTAGCTGATAAATTCTATTTCTATTTTAGAAAACCTTCTTAGATAAAAGATTGGCAATCGGACGGAATAATGACAAAAGAACAATAAACATTTCAAAATCAAATACAATGTCAACCTGAATGTCTCTTGCGTTGTGATAGAATATTTGTTAGATATTTTCATATTTTCTTTTGTGTTTATATCCTTGTGATTATATTTTACCAAAATGCCGGCCCAAGTCGAACAGAAGGTTCTAGACCCCGAAGCAGAGCTCAGCAATGTCCAAAGAACGGTAAGGAAACAATATTAAAGGTATTTTGTGGCAAATGTTGATCTGGAAATGCTCCATTACCCAATATCTCTCGGACTTACATCCAATCAAACTCCCAATAGAGCCCTTGATCATATTTCTATTAGGTTCCTATATAGAAGTAGAACCTAATATATTTGGCATTGATGATCTGAGGCAATTATGACATTAAATCAATATTACATATTACGTAGGTTTCTGGAAACCATTCTACCTGTCCTTCTACCACTTAAAAAATTAAGTTGACACTATCTTCGAAAAGTTGTAGATATATATGTATAAACTCCTAAAACTTTGATAAGCACACTTTCCAGTAGACAGCACTGATGTCTTTTACTAAAAGAAGTTCTAAATACATGAACGAAGGAATTAACCTTGTAACACCCTTATGATATTAAGTATCTTTATTTACCAGAATAGCAAATATACCGACATAACTTCTAACAATCAGTTGCTATCCACAGTACCAAAAGCTGGCACCTATGTGCAGCGTGGAGAAGCGAGCTGGTGGCATCCCGCAGCTGGCTCCACAGGAGAAGCAGCTCGGAATCCTGGCGCATGAGCTGCATGAGACCCTGCTCTGTATTAATGTTAGTTCATAACTTTATGCACTAGAAACTAAAAGGTTTATTTTTAGGAAGGGACGAAAGATGTCTGCGAATGAGAAAAGAACTGCACATGTGTATTATTGTTGTAATAAGGATCAGATAGATAATGCAGTAGTAATCGTCAAATTACATTAGAACGGAAATTAAATTTGCTTAGTAACGTGTTGGATTTTATTTTGACGTCAAAAAACAATTACCTATCTAAGTGCATTGAAAGTAATAGGTTTAACAATAACTATGATAAAGCTTTATTTTACTCTCATTAACTCTCATCAGCTTGCCAGAAAAGGGCAGCACGCGGTACGCGATGCCAACGTCAAGAGCGGAACCCGCAAGTCTATCGTCGAGTACGAGCAGTTGGAGACAGTGCTTCGAGACGAGAGAGCTCAGCAAGCAGAACTCGACTGCCTCAACTATCTTGCGCAAAAGAATATCATAGAACTATCCAAGAAAGTTCCGACCGAAGCTGATGTGAGTAATTGGGCCCGGAAAAGGGACCACAAGCGATAGGTTTTTCGGTATCCTCAAACAAATACTTAACATTTTAAATTTTCTGCTACGGTTCAGACTTTGAATAAAGATGATTAAAAGCTACACAAATAGGTGAAAAATTATAGATTAATCACAACGCAATAAAATTCATGATTTAAATTACTTATTTGTTTTTTTATTTGGAGGGACCATACTACAAACCAAAAACTTAATTAAGCAATTCCATGGTTTTTTTAAATGGCATGTTCTAAACTGAAATCCATCAGCAGTTTCTATAACGAGTATTGAGTACCTACTAACGATCAAATGTAGGTGTCCTAAAGAGTTGTTCCACAGGAACTGGGTATGATAGAAAACGCCAACAATCGTCTCCGGCGCATGGAGAACCGTCTCGACCTGGCTACCAAGAGGTTCTGCGTCGTCAATGCTGACAACAGGCGCGTGAGGGAGGAGATACATAGGCTTCTCGTTGAGAGGTTGGTTTTTAGAAGTATTACCAGACTGTTACATTAGGATAAAAAAAAATTGTGACAATATAATTCTGTGCTTGAATGATTTCTGCATTCAATTTCAGCTCGTGCTTGTCAGAGAGTCGTAACTACAGTTTTGCAATCAGATAATCGAAGCCTTTCTCTAAACGCCTAGTAGAGATGCAATACGCATTTAAATAGTTTAATAAATTTTATGTTCATAGAATAATATTTTTTAGAATATTAATTTTGAGATTTTCTTCAGAAATGGGTTCAACATCCAATGGAATCGCACGATAGGGAAACTAGTGAAGGGCAAAATGTACCTAATGGACATATTCGAGATCGCCTCGACGGCATTCGCGGACAGAGACGAGTGCTGTCGAAAACTGGAGGCTTTGAAGTGGAAGGGACTCTTTCAGTTAAATAGAGACATTTCTGTAAGTTACTTGAATGTACTAACTTATAAAAAAAATCCTACCTTTCATCATCATCATCATCAGCCTATGTTCATCCACATTGCCTACGACTTATTTGCGCCTTTTGGACGCCAGTCGCTTTATCAACTAAGCTACCGACGTCACTGCCTGCAAGTTTAAATGTTTCCTTCTACTTATTAAGTCCCTTTAGTTCGTTTGATTGTACCTAACTAGGAAATGCAAGCATACGAAGGAGAACTGAACCACCTCGCGAAGTTAGAAGAATTTCTACGCGTGAAAGGCTCTCGGAGAATCTGCGAGGCTGATGAAAAGGAAGAGGCGAAACGACAAGAGGAGATACAGAGGTGCGAGCAAGACATCGCCAAACATGACGCCTTGTTAGATGAAATATTTGTAAGTACTGATACGGTTATAATGGATTCAAAATAAAATTCCTTAATCCCATCGAACTAATAACTCACAAACGTATGTTTTAAGACCTAGCTTTATTAAAAAACTCAAGTTAACAGAAAAAATAACTTCACCTAATATCTATCTTACCTACTTAGGCAGAAACGGAGACTGTGATTAAGTTTTAACCTTAATTACTTAAGATAATAATTTTATTGATTTGTTTGTAGAAATATGCAGGCTCCGACCGAGCAACCACAATCATAAATCACTTCCAAACTGATGAGATCGAGAACTTTTCGTGCTTCATCTTGCTCTGCCAAGTTCTGCAAGAGTCGATCATTCTGAGGAGAGAGCTAGAAGTGCTGAGGCAAAGGATTTGTGAGTACATTTTTATTTATTTTATTCTAGCTGTTGCCTGCGGCACCGCCCGCAGGGGTGTCGGTTGTTTGCAGTAGGTTTTCTAGCAAAAAGCCTATGTCCAAGCTTACCCCATACCACGTTTCATCAATCTCTGCTCTGCGGTTTAGCCGTGAAAGTGTAACAGACAGACAGACAGAGTTCCTTTCGCATTTACAATATTAGTAAGGATAGTATCGATGGATATGGAAACTACCTGAATGCGCATAATCTCCCGGATAAACTGCTGGCAGTTAGCAGCTTACTTCTTCTTTTAGAGTCGAAGGCGAATCTCATCAGTTTCTGTCGACTCTTTGTTTTGTTACAAGAAAAACCTAGTAGATATGTGTAGTATAAGCAGTTGAGATGGAATATATCTATACTTTTAATATTATAAAGCTGAAGAGTTTGTTTGTTTGTTTGTTTGTTTGAACGCGCTAATCTCAGGAACTACTGGTTTGATTTGAAAAATTATTTTTGTATTGGATAGTCCGTTTATTGAGGAAGGCTATAGGCTATATAACATCACGCTACGACCAATAACAGCGGAGCATAAATGAAAAATGTTGCAAAAATGAAAAACCGTTGAAACTAAAACACGCGAACAAAGTCGCGGGGGACAGCTATTACAAATAAATGCGAAATTTACTCCATCTATTTGTACTTAATACCAAACGTAACTATGATTGCAGTGGATCAACGCGATATAAATGAGGCTCGCGAAGAGAAACACGACAAGAAACTAGCCGAAGTTACGAAGAAGTTAGAAGAACAACGCGCGCGCACACAGATGACGTTGGAAAGGAACGTAGCGGCCGATAACACTATTATCAAAGTGCTGAAGGGCATTGATGATCTTATTAAGTAAGCATAAATTAATGACAATAGGTAGTGACTTGGAATTTTAGTGCTTAAAATGAGGGGCTCGTGGCTTGGTGACCATTTGTAAACATACCGATATCTCTCCGTGCCTCAGAAAACTCACCTGAACCCCGATCCCGACTGTCATACGTTGGATTTTTGACAGGCGTTAAGTCATTACAATTCTGACAACCAGTTTTACTTTGGGATACTGTGTTACTTGAATGATGAATTAAAATGAAAAACCGTTGAAACTTAAACACGCGAACAAAGTCGCGGGGGACAGCTAGTATAATATAAGCCGGTATCGATCGTAGTGACTTAGACCAAGTTCAATTTTAATTTACACATTTTGATCACGTCGCGCAGAGCTGGGAACCTATACTACTCTGAATGAGAGCTACCGTTATTGCGCTCACCAGTTGGCGCCACTGGCACGTCAGCTGTCAAAGCCAACCAACAAGTTGTAGTTTTCTAATACGTATGTTGAACCAGGAATACGCCTTTAATGGATCAGACAGGGTTTTTGTTACATACATCAGGTTTTTATCAGATATTTTTCTTGTCCTTACCAGGCTTGCGAAATGTGACAGCACGCCACTCCTTTCTCTCCTTGGAAACCATAAGGACGTAACTAAGTGGAACGTTCCTAAGTTCCTCAGAATCTTGGAAACCGAAGTCAAGAGCTTAATCCAAGTGGCATACGGTGCTGTTAAGGTATGTGTTGGTTTCTTAGAGAAAATATGAAAACTATAGCGTACGCATACCGAGTATGAACTGTAGCCACTAGTATGAACAGGTAAAATCGTAAAATTTGTGTCAAAACAGAGCGCGCCGTTTTATTAAAACTATCTCAAAACCTAATTTTACCGTAATAATATCGAAACCACCTATATTTGTTCATAAACGTCTGTTGTCGCATGGAAACTCACTTAAATCAGTAAATGACCGTAGTACAATATGCTTACGCTCAGCACAACGGGCTACTAGCGATGCACGCATTCTATGCTTGTAGAATAGAATAGAATAGAATAAATTTATTTGTTTAAACATAGGTAACATAATTATATAAAAGCTCTTAATAATAAAAAAATAGTCTTACTATGTTTCGCCTCACTTGTCATACAAATATTTGCTTAAAACTATTACAACCATGAAATTAGACATAAACACTTAGCTAAAATTTGGCAAATTTAATAATTATAAAGATAATGTAAACAAATACAGATATATTTTTTAAGAACATAATAAACAAATTAGAATTTGCGCCCATTTTGTCATGATTATTTTAAAATTTATCGTCAAGGAATTTGGTAATAGGCTATTTGACACTATGAATATTTTTGTGATTATTTGCTTTAAATGCATAAAATGAGAGTTCTTCATGTGAATCACATCATTTTTATTAAAAATTAAAACAATTAATATATCCAAAAACACAAAAATATGTTTGGCTATTTGTTTCTCGCGCCACACATTGAGAAACGACCCGGATTGGCTAATGTTATAATGACGTCATCCGCGCGTAAACATATTGTCGGTGGTTGAAGTTTCTATTGTGTTTACAGATATTTTGGCGTTTCTAATTATATTTGCAGCGATTTGTGATATCTTTCGTTTCCCACTTTTGTTTTGCGAGTTTTTCTCGAAATGGACAGCAATTTTATTAAGCAATTTTTTCGGGGGTTTTTATAGATGTATTTGTACAACAGGGTACAGCACACCACTTGTAAGTCATTTTATTGGATTAATCAACAATAAATTACAAATATCCAAACACAAACACCACTGCGGAACCGAAAACCTTTATTGCTTACGCTTGTTTACGCGCTTGTGACGTCACTCACAAAGCACGACACCATATTGTTTGAATAAAGCGTTTCGGCGGCTTATTTGAATTTTGAATTTTTATTTGCAATTTTCTTACGAAATACGTAATTTCTTTTTGAAAAAATTTTATGGGTGAAATTCTTAACCGTAACCAAGTAATTCAAGATAGAAATTATAAATCTGTCAAATAGCCTATTGAATAGTAGGCTTTTTGTATTATTGTATTGTCTATGAATATTCTAGATTGGTTTAAAGTTTATCGTCTTCGTTACATATGGATAGAAAAGTTATGATTACGTTATCTTGATTTTTCTGCAATATGTTGTAGATGTTTAAAGCGATGAAGATTTAAGACAGTATTTGCTACATGAAAACTTTGGCATTAAACATTTAGGTACATACTAGATCAGTTCGCAGAGCCTAAGTTTGAAAAATGTGGTTTCATTGCCCATGCCAAATGCACCTGACAGCAGCAATAGATACCAGAGATACCTACGTAATGTGGTCTTTATTTGCTTTTTTTTTAGCCACCAGCTCCAACGCCAAAAGCCCGCGGTAAAGGTCCACCGCCGCCGCCAGCCAGCAAACTGGTAGCCGACCCGTACGTTGAAGTTCTAAGACCGAACAGGATTGAGAAGCTTGTGCCATATCAGCCTTGTGCCTAGTAAGTATACTAAAATCCTATCAGTACAGGTGGTCGGGCGTAGGTACATCTCTTGGTTTTTGTTAGATAACACAAATACACATAATTATTAATTTATTAACATAAAAGATTTATAAGATTAGGTACTTCTTCGTTTTTGCTATTTTATATTTTAGAATAATTTAAGTACATATTTGAAGAGCAGAAAGATGCACTAATTAGTTTTGTTTATACATGCAGCGCCATCTATCGGTTGTTCTCTTGTTTTCAGTCTTTTAATTTAAGAGGCAATAGCCTAATGGTTTAGGTGACAGCCTTGTGCTCGAGACGTCGCAGGTTTGAAAGCCACCCATTGTACCATTGACGTGAACCCACTTCAGAAACAAGCATAAATTTATAGCTTAGTTGAAGGGGTTAACAAGATTGCTAGTAATGCGAATTCTACCCACATTGCTACTAACTTTTCAAAAACAAATCGTCCATAACTGGCCAGACTCAAATGTGAAACATGTTTTATTCTGTATTTTTTTTAAACAGTTGCGTGGAGGACTACATTATGAACTTGGTGTTCGAGACGCCAGCCGTGCCAGCGGACAAGGATTACGTCGAGAGCATCTTCCATCTAGAAGACATCAACACCAAGTTTGAGATCTACACCCTCACTATACCGGCGTAAGTTTATTAATTTACTGATAAACTAGCTGTCCCCCGCGACGTTGTTCGCGTGTTTTAGTTTTAACGGTTTTTCATTTTTGCAACATTTTTCATTTATGCTCCGCTCCTATTGGTCGTAGCGTGATGTTATATAGCCTATAACCTTCCTCAATAAACGGACTATCCAACACAAAAAGAATTATTCAATTCGAACCAGTAGTTCCTGAGATTAGCGCGTTCAAACAAACAAACAAACAAACAAACAAACAAACTCTTCAGCTTTATAATATTAGTATAGATTAAACATATTAACAGATATTAAAGTAGGTATACCTAAAGTTTTAAAATCAAACTACCTTTTTCTACTGTTTGTTAGAAACAACTAAGTAATTCATCTAAATATGAAATAGCTAACTTGACCAAATTACAGCCATACTAATTAGAGAAAGCTAGTAGAAAATCAATAAATCAGTAACAACCTTCTGGGTCGAGTGGCGTACACACCGGTTTTCAAGGTGTCGTCAGCTCTGAGGTTCCGGGCTCGATCCCCGGACGGGTCAATGTTCTACATTGTCTCAGATCTGTTTGTGGTGTTTGTGGTACCTTCGTTGTCTCTGATTTCATAACACAAGTACTTTAGCTACTTATTTTGGGCTCAACGCAATTATGTACACTATGTGATGTTGTCAACATTTATTTATTTATAATAATTTTAGTCCTTATTTAATAGAATTCGTTAATTTGTAAAAAGTTAGGTGTTCAAAGGTTTTTTTTTCTTTTATAATTTTTAGTTTTGTAGTTTATTTTTATTTTCCGTGGTAAACACTTTATTTCCAAATTTTGACATTGGCAAAATCGTTTTCTTCCCGACGACGCCGACGGAGCCATACAAAACAAAAACTGAACTGAACTATTTTTCTTTCAGAAAACGCCACCCGTATCGAGGAAAGAAGGACTGATGTTTCTATTTACTTAATTTTTTAATTAAACATTTAATCAAAGTTTAATAATAATTATTGTATTACAGTCATATAAATATAATATTTGGCGCTCAACGGAAGTGGGGTAGAATTTAGCGAGAATTTACTTTGTTCCGCTAAATGTATGCTAAAGCAAAAATTAAGGTAGTATTTTACAAACAGTTACAACTTTTAAAATATTAAACTACCCATGGCCCTAGCTAACATGCAGCGTATTTGGCAAAACAAATAGTATTCTATGCATACAGATATATTTCATTTCCGTAGAGCAGATCCCTATATTACATCTAAGTGATAGTTGAGGATAGGATGTAATATTTTGGCATTTTATTTTTATTCTGGAGACTTTGTGGTGCAATTATGTGTTGTAAAAAGGAAAATAAATATATAGTGAAGAATTTGTTGATTTTAATTAGTGTTTTAGCTTATCAATCATTAAGTTCTTCCGCATCACCTAAATAATACAAATCATAAAAATATGCGTGGGACCGTTATACTTGAAAATAATGGTAGATATTTTTATTTGCAGCTGACAACATTTTAAGACGAAAATTAAGTTGCAACTCTGTTCATATTTTCGACTGGCAATGATCAGCTAAGTTGGTGTTGTCAGTACTAAAAAAGTACCCAGATTTAGGATAATAAAAAAATATCTAGGCAATTATTTTCACAACTATTTGTAGTAATGAATACTTCATCGATTCATGAAGTTTGCTGTATAAAAAAATCAGCTACCTTTAGAAGGAATATAGGTTAGAAGAAACGGGAGTTCACTATATAAAAAAGAATATGAACGCTTGTATGAAACGTGTACTAAACTTACCAATCTATTTTGATTTATTTACGAAAAGCGTAAGCGAATTAATTTATGTTTTATCATAATAATTGAAGTATAAACTGATTACATTTTACCTACCATTTTTTGACACGATTTGAATAAAAGATGATTTAGTGGTAAATTTTATCGTAGGCTGGAAACACAGCAGCTGATGTGTTTTCTTGTTTGAGTGTGTGAGTGATGTCTCCGCCATTGAATTTCATTTTAGCCGAGAATTGAAATAGGTTGTGCCTTTCACAAATCGGCAAAAATCTTTATAATCTCTCTTTCTTTGCCTATTCTATTTAGCTATATTCCGTGCACAAAAATTATATCAAATGGCAGACAGAGACACAGATGAGTTAAACATCGATAACGTAATAAAAAAATTATTAAAAGGTAAATGTTGATACCAACCGTTTTGGATAAACAAAGTTACAAGTGTTACACCCTAAATTAAGTGAAATATAATATTAGTGTTAAAATCGTGAAAATTGTGTGAATAAGTTGTGTTTTTACGTGTTGGTGATATGTTTACGTTTATTTTCAGTTCGTGGCGAAAAGCCTGGAATGAATGTACAGTTAACAGAAATAGAGATCAAAGGGCTATGCTTGAAATCGCGAGAAATATTCTTGTCCCAACCGATATTACTTGAATTGGAAGCGCCGCTTAAAATTTGTGGTGAGTACAGTGTCCTGTAGTGATCTCTCCGAATGCCACTTTCCATTGCAGCCTTACACTTTCGAAACGATGAAACTGCATATTTTTGCTGATTAAGTCATTGTTGCACTCTTATTTAAGGTGAATGTCGTTGTATGATGTCGTAATGTGAAGGTATTTTGGTAAACTCTTTTGTAAATAACCCACAATAGCTAATTTCTGCTTTTAAAATTATTGTAACCGCCTTTTACTGCTGTGCTAGTGATGTAAGTCTTTCTTCTTAACTTTTGAGGCTGTTGATAAAATATATACAAGTGGTTTGTTGTAATAAAATTTCTCTAGTTCAACTCTAAATTATTTAATTAGGAATGTCAGAAAGGAACTTAAGTTTTAAAGCAATTTCTATTTAAACATGCTATTATTATTATATAATGCAATTAATTAACTACTTTTCTACTTCTCTGTGTGACCATATCAATTTACTTTTAGGTTATAATGTAAATTATGCTGTTTATGTGCTTTAACTTGATGTTATTAGTACTTCTCGGTTTTGGCTAGATGATTACATACTTTATTTCACAATTTCTCATCTATTTACATCCTTTAAATTTAATTAATTATTTATGGTGTATTACACCTAAATGATACCAACTCTTAGTAGGTATACCATCCTTAACAATAAATTGATGACTTATTGTAAATAATACTTGAGTTTTGAACTACTAATTCAACCAACCAGAATCTAGCAAACATTAAAAGAAATGTTATTGTTTACATTATCAGAGGTCTAAATAAATATGGCAGCCTATCAGTGTTCAACATGTTTGGCCTCTGACCCTTGCATCCTACATAATATATTATGGGCATCGAGACCTGACATTTTTAGGTTATCATTATTATTAGAAGAAAATATTTTTAAACTGATATTGAAAGCTAGATCTGTTATTATTTTACTTGTTACAACTTTTTTTATGATAAATACTTAAGTAAGGTGTTACACAGAATGCTTGTCGCAGTCAGTATCAAATTCATTGAGCTGTGAGTGCATGCAAAAATGATAGACTTTATGTTCTCATATTCACCGACTGGTTGGAGCAGTTCAACTGCTTCAAGCGGTTACAGTTTGAGCCATTTGTGCATGTTGATCACAGGCAGTCCATGTACGACTGGCCTAATGCCTAAATGTTTTCATATGTATATTTACCTTTACCCATGTCATAAATATAGCTTTTTATTATTCATCTGTATTGTATCAGCTTAAGCTATGCATTACAAACTACGCTAAATATTATTTTAGGTATGACTAGCTGTTTCCCCGCGGCTCCGCCCGCGTGGATGTCGGTTATCGCGGCAAAATAGTATATAATTATATATATGCCTATGTCCTTTCTCAGGCTCCAGACTATCTGTGTACCAAATTTCATTTAAATCTGGTAGTCTTGGTGTAAAAGCACAACAGACAGACATAGTTACTTTGCCTTTATAATATTAGTAAGGATTATTCAACTACATGGACCTCTTTCATCTTTCATTTTAGTTATGTCAAGTCCTGTCGAGGTCTATAGTTTTTACATACCTAGCAATATTAAGTAAATAATATACAAATACATATACATACTTAATTTTTTTATGTACTACACACTCATCCATTTCGTCATGATCGTAGAATAATGACGGATCTAACATAAATCAAACTTTACAGGGGAGCCATTTTAAAAAATTATGTTAGTTTTTTTGACGTAACTTTTTTAATTCTCAATCTATTGTTATGAAAATTGGTATATAAGTCAGAATAAGGGTTTGTTTTAAAACTGAATAAAAATAAAAACTTATATTTATTCAGTTTTCTAGAAAAATCACATGCTGCATTTTACTTCGGAGTCAACACACAACATTACAGTCACATAGTATTATCCGACATTGTTCTTCGGAAAATTACTGTTCAAAGCATGACGGATGTTACTTTCCGATCATGTTCTATTGACTTACTGAGTAATATTTTGTCGGATATGTTATCTGTCGTATTCTATTTTAACCATAAGTTAGTAAGTAGGCAGGTGGTTGGTAAGAAATAGGTAGGTTGACATCGTAGGTTGGGGTAGGTAGGGTATCTTAAATAAAACACAAATTATTTGGTTGTATTTTTTTTTAATCAACATGATAAACATTAAGCTGAAGTTTAGTAATTATCAACAGAATTATTTTTGTACCAATTAGACTAAGAAGACTATAATGTTGATGGTATTTGGACCTGATTACTTCTAATCTAAAACATCAACATTTATTGCAAAGCTATAGTATCACAATCAATGTTATTACAATAAAAAGAAATGTTTTTTTTTCGTTATCTCCCTGTTTCATAGATGAAAATAGTAACAATTATGAAACTAGAAATATTAATAAGTATCTAATCAAAAAGATTACAACATTTCTATTGCACTATTGTCTAGGACTTCATAAGAATCTTCTGTTACTTTAGCCCAAAGTACAAGTGTTTTCCATTTATTTAGTGTATTAATTGGTATAAACCAACAAACAGTGTGCTAGAAAGGGCTGCTGAGTAAAAACACAGGAGTTGTTTTAATCACACTGTGGACAGAACGCCTGTGGCAAAAAATACTACAAAACAACGCCATACTTTAATAGTTGAATGCAAGATTGATTTGATTTGATTTGAGGACAAAAATACTCCAACAAATACTATAAGCAGGCTTTGCACGTGTAGATATAAATGTTACAGACATGTTGATTCTGAAAAAAGGATCACCTTATTTCAGAATCAACATCGTCACGTGAAGAACAATGATTGCTTGGTATCGGGGTAATCCGTTCGTACACGATGTGACGCAAGTCTCCGATACCCGATGATTTCAGTATCCAAGCAACTTCAAGCCATACAAATCATATAGGTAATCGTACTAAATTGATTAAGACTAAAGTGGTCGGGTATCGGAGACTTGCGTTGCCTCTTGTATGAACGGGCTAGTTCGCAACATGCAAGTGTTGTTCCTCACGATCACCTTATTTAAGAATCAACATAGTGTAACATTTATATCTATACGTGCAAGGCCTGCCTATAGTTTTTGCTGGATTATTATTTTCCTGTATTCGATAAGCTTCTGCCTATCTCTTAACTTCTGCCAATCATCATAATTTTGGGCGCGTGTTTTATTACTACTTCGAATAAGAGGCGCCGGAGACGACTAGCATGAAGACACGGCAAAGTTGATGATGTCCTGTTGCTATAGTCTGCACCATGGGAAGGACATGAGTGAGACAAAAAAATCGTAACATGCTTTACCATGGGTATAGTATGGTAATGGCATAGGTTTTTGTCCGTTGTGGCCAACAACTGGGGTAATCGGTTGAGGGAAAGGTGACAGATTGTGAAAGATCTGACATCAATTTAGAGGTATTTAAAGCAGTTAAACCTGAGGACACGAACACTTTGCTGATTTTCTGCCGGGAGGAAATATGGTGAGGATGCATTTTGATTTACGGCCAGAATAAGATCTTCTCTAAAAACAAAATTAGGTAATGGTAGGTACATTAGGGTTCATATTTTTATCTATTGATTTTATAATTTCACTTGTTTCGTATGTTGCTCATAAAAGTCGTCCATCTCGCTCCTGGGGGTTACGGCAAATGGCTGTCTAAAAAAATGACAGTATATGTAATAAAAATATAAATTAATAATATCACAGGTCAACGTTGACTAATAAAACCCGTACAAAAACGGTTCTCAATAAAAATATTCGCAAGTATATAAATAATAAAGTTTACTTCTTTTTATTTATACAGATTAATTATTACTCAGATTAGATTATGTTTTTATAAAAAAATATATTAAATATATATAATTAAACATAGTTTTTCAATAGAAAAAAGGCGGAAGTGAATTTAGTTCTAAGAACAAAGTAGGATGGTCAGATACGACCGTCACATAAAAAATCATTTCCATAGAAAAGTGTAGCATGGTTACTTATAACTTGAAAATTAAAATCTTGTTAAATATAATACAACTTCAACAGAATAATATGTATTACCAGATATAATTATTTTTTTTATGTAAATTAAATTTATAATCGATTCATAATTTTCCGTAGAAGACCGACGGATAGTCAGAACAGACGCTAAAATAATTACTTTGCAAATTTTATATTAATACTAAAATTAAATGATACCAAATTATAACACATAGTGAATTTACTTACCTGGAGTCTTTGGTATGCAGTCTTCCTCATCAATGCACATTTCATGAATAAAATTCTTAGTTTTATAATTTTTGCTTGTTTCTTCGACAAGTTGTAACGTAACTTTGATCGTTCTGTTTTCGTTGTGGCAGAATTTCAACCTGCTATGTAAAAAACTAGGCACCAAATAATTAATAAACAGGTAAACAGAGATAAAATAATGTAATTGTTTAAGAAAAACCTAATCCGGCGCTATGCGTGGGCGAATCCGACGAATAGTGGCGCTTGTGCAGATTCGTCGGGAGCGGGAGAGGGTGACGGGAGATCCCCGCGCGTCGTACAATGACGAGTATGCACAAGCGTCATTTTACTATGAGCGCCTATCAAATCCAACAGTTTACCGACTGATTAATTTGAAATCTAAAATAGATAGATTTTTTTTTTCAATGTAGTTACAATATTTACACTATGTAGTTTCCAAATATGGAAAAAAGTCAATTTCGAATTTTTTGCAAAACCGACATTATTCTACGATCATGACGATTTATGTATATTTCAAAACTTTTATACATTATTGCAAATACAATAACATCACAAGCTGTATTAAATATCCTGCTTCTCTTTATCTTATCTTTAGAGATTAATCAATAAAAGTTGCTTGTTTCCTTGTCTTACAAACTATTTGCACAATTTTGTATGAAATTAAATATTTTGTGCCAACCATTATTGAATAATTGATATAAAAAAGTCATCCTTTCATAAGGTTTTTTGATAAAACAGTAATAAGTAACTATTTATTTATCTGATAAATAATGATGGTATGGTAGTCATATTATTCAATATTGTTAGACATATTTGGTTTGTTTGTCAATATGATATGTAAATAACTTACAACAAACTTTATTGTTTACACTCACAAATTCTTAACAAGCAAATCATTATCATATTAAAGTAATGTTTACACCCCAAATAAAGTATACAGTATTGTAGAATAAACAAGGTCTCAACCTCATAAGATATTGTAAATTATAAAATATTCAGATGATTGTTTTATGGATCAAAACAACTCACAATTGATAAAATTGACTGTATATACTGATTACTTACTCTCTAATAGTTTGCGGTGATATAACTTTTATTGTCTGTATCTCAAGATATGAAAGCTTTAGGAGTCATTTAGGAGAGACCTTTGTGAAAATCTGTCTGTCTGTTACGCATTCACGGGTAAACCGCTGATCCGATTTTGTTTAATTTTGATAAAACTTAGTATGAAGTAAGCTTGGATCCCGAGAAAGGACGTAGGCTATTTTTTGCCGCGACCAACAGCGGGCGGAGCCGCAGGCAACAGCTAACATTTGCACGGATGACCAAATGGTATAAGTCACCAAGCCAATTAACACAGTTTGCGATGTGCTGCGGGTTTGATCCCCGCATGGGACCAGCCTTTGTTTTCAAGTCTGGGTGTTTTTTGTGCATATGACTGAATGTTTGTGAAAAACCCCCGCGACACAAGAATAAAATTTCTTAGCGCAGAAGTCGAATTTATTAAAAAAAAAACAATAAATCGTAAATATGCTTAAAATATACAAGACACGAAACCCGAAGTAATCCATGCATTTCTATCTCATCAAATTTTATATACAATATTTATTGTAAAATTCTTTCCCAGGCGATATCCACGGACAGTATTACGACCTGCTCAGGTTGTTTGAGTACGGAGGCTTCCCCCCTGAGTCCAATTACCTGTTCCTCGGTGACTACGTGGACCGTGGGAAGCAGTCGCTGGAGACCATATGCCTGCTCCTCGCGTACAAGATCAAATACCCAGAGAACTTCTTCCTTTTACGTGGCAACCACGAGTGCGCTAGCATTAATAGGATTTATGGGTAAGTCACAGATATTATTATATTTTTGTAGCCAAATCCTGCGCTCAGGTTAACCGAGGTATTATTTGAAAATAAAAAAAAGTGTTTTTGTGAATTTAAATTACCTCGAAAAAACTTTATCAAACTACCTCCTTCTAGTATATTAGTTTTGTGTAATATTCAAAACTCATTTACTACTAGAAGAAAAGTATCAAATGTCCCGTTTCGAACATTTGACTCGCGTTTATTCCGTAACTACAAATATTTCCTAGACTTTAACACGAAACTGTAAAATTACACCCATAATTACGTAAAACATTTTTAATTTCATCAAAACTAATTCATTTTCACATCTAAGAACATAAACAGTAATTAAAAATAGCTTTACTCTAATTCGAAGTTCCGAAAATGTACAACTAATAGTTATACAACTTTACCACTATGAATAGATGACATTTGTGTAGGCAGGCAGGTCACTATTGTAAGTCAGGGTTGACAAAGGGCGCACGAACTTGCTACCTGCAAATTTTTGAACAAACAGCCCCTTTTGCGGGTAGGGGCCAACCCAAACTTGCCATCACAAAGCCCTAAAATTTGATTAATTCACATAATGTTATGACGTATCTTTTAATATAGGGGTGAAGATTTTATATGAGTTCAAAGGTTCTTTATAAAAAAGGCCATAATGTTTTTAAAACCTTTAAAGATTTATAATATAATTAAATTTGCCTAAATCATGTTAGATACAGTTGGTTGCCAATATTTTGCAAGTTATAAACTGTATAATAACTTTCGTGAGGAGTGTTTATAATTGTTTTAAACAAAACGAGAGTAACGTGAGTAAACTCACGCATATTCTCGGGATGGTGTGTATCGACGGTGGTGTCGTGAGAAGAAGTTCGACTCGCGACACCACCGCCGCCGCGTCAGCTCATGATTAGGGACTCCTATTGAGTCTGAAACTAGTCGGGCGATCCCGAAAATATGCGTGAGTAAACCGTTTTGTTTTAAATAAAAAGTTATAAACTATATTATTTTTGGACACGTATTTTTCCTTTTTTTCTGCAAATAAAAAATAAGTAAAATACAGTGAATGGAAATTTCGCGTGACGTCACTACGTGCGACAATTTATACGACGGCGTGGCGTCATAAGCCCCCACTACTGAACTTTAAATCGCTATACCTTTATAATTTTGCATTGTTTTGATAAAAGAAAAAATACGTGTCTATTAATTTTCTATTATCTAACTGACGGACTAAATAGATTTTAACTGTTCATACCCAGTCAACATCCCTATTGCATACGTATACTATATACAGATAAACTCAATAACAATGATATAATCATATTAAAATCATGTGCGAAAATTGCGTACGTAGGTAATTAAGTAGATACAGAAACATATAAGTATCTTTAAATTTAATAAGAATGATATAATCATGTGCGATTTGATTAAGTACATTATTTGCTATCTATAATAGATTATTAGATAATGAACTACGAACATTGTTTTATCGTTACCAGATTTCAAAGCAAGCTTGCACACTTTGTCTGCCTACCCTAGATATTTTACATATAAATTCTACTGCCACTTAGCAACACTGTTGCTTTCTAGCACTGAAATAATTTTGAAATCTTAAACTACATCACTTTTAATAGTACAGATAACCTAGTTTATTGAACTCTCGCATGATTGATGAGAATCTTTAATACTTTTATTAAATCTCACTAACAGCTGTCTAGTTCTGACATAAATTCGCATTAATAAATAGATCTAAAAGATTATGTTTATGTAGACGCGTCTGTCGTGAAATAGTGTTCAATGAACCTAGATTCTGTCATGTGTTCATCTCTGATTGATATCCGTAACTATTATCATAGCTTGTTTAACATTCGCAGCTTCGCTCCCGTTAACAGAGCTACCTTCCTACCTACCTCACTCACTTTTCATACTATGACTTTAAAAAAAATAGTTTTGCTTATTTTTCATCCAATCTTTGTCCTGACAATAACAAACACAAAAAAAATAATAGTAGTAATATAAATATCCAATTTGGTGCAGTCGTTCGGAAGTTATGCGCATACATACATTTCAGCGTTTCTTTTTTATATAATATATAGATTGGGCCATTGTCTATTATATTACGTTACTCGATGAAAATCGTAATGTAAATTGTATGATAAAATTTGTCTGAAGCATAAACCGAAATTCTATCGAAAACTACAGACGGATTATTAAACCCGATATTAAGTTACATTTGATTGCCTGGCAACAAAATTGGCATACCTCCAGTTTCTGTAAGGCTTATCGACGTAAAAGTTTATTAATCTATCAAAATTCATGACAAGTGCTGCGATTGCTTGTTAGTCTTCTATTTATGATTTCACATTTGACTACAGATAAAATTGAACAGGTTCAGAAAGAAATCAGTTCCTGTCGTCCTTGTAAATGTCGATGTTGATTGCCATTTGTTTTTATGTGATAATTTTCTACAGTATTTTATATTCATTCTCTAGTCTACGAGATGTTATGTTAGATCAATAAAACCACCATGTCGGGCTGTAACGGTGTTAATTAGGCACAATTAGGCAGACTGTCCTACATGCGAGTGGATTAAGTTAGTAAAGATTTAAGACCACTCGTGTTTTAATTAACTTAACCATTAAATTAATGTAAGTACATACTTTAGTAGTGAAAGTAATTAACTAGTGACTTTCTTTGTGCCCTTTGTACATAAGCATAATTAGCTTACGGCATTTATGCACACGTAGGTAGTAATTTGAATGATCAAACTAAATAGTTGTGGTCTTTCTCTTAGTTTCTGTATCTAAATGATTTTCCTTTTTTTTTTTGTAAATTTAGGTACATATTATTATGTAAATTTCCTCATATAAGTAATTCACCGGGGATTGTCCTTACCAGAATTTCGTAACCTGCCACAGTCTCCAGATACTATCCTATTTCATTTAAGATTAGATGTCTTAAAAACCCTGGTCGTGATACAAGTTCCTATGTAATCCTTTCAATATGCCCAAATTTCTTCTTACAGGGGTCCTAAACCCATGGGAACCTACGAAAATATACGGAAATTGTATGTACCAAATGTTATACGCAACTGGAATAAGAGAGTTTTCCTCAAAACAATTGCGTCTCCGCAAATTTCGAAATGTTTTAACAAAAAATACTTCTCCCTGTCGTCACTATTTACGTAACAAGATTGAATCACCAAAAAAAGTAATTAACGAAACAATAAAATGACTCGGTGGACAAAAAAAACGGGTTTCGCAAACTCTTGACAAAAATAAACTTTGTTTGTATTTTTAATATTAATAAAATATTCAAATAACCGATTTCACTTTCATAATATATTATTTTGTACTTCCTTAGTAACAAGCCTATTACGCATTACCGGAAAAATAATCCTAAAATCTTAATTGTTACGTTCAATTTTAGTATGAAGATTTGATTTTATTCTCTAAAAAGGTTTGATATAATTGATTATAGTTCAATTACTGGTTCGTATTAATGACGTATTACCAAATTGGTTTCATAAAAATCTGTAAAATCATTTGTGTTTTGAAAAGAATTCGTGATAAATGTGGTCTAAAGATAACAGACGTATTCAGTTTCAATCTTTAAACCCTTTAAGTCGACTCACGGTGGCTTAGCAAAAGTATTTGCAGTATATTTCCTTAAGGCCAATATAAATTATTCCGTATCAGATCGTATCTACATTGGGAACCGGTTGATGGATTCTGTAACCCGTTTAGACCTTCCATCGACTATTCACGAGCTGTTGGCTTGTATAATCCCTTGCCTTGAGAATCTCTACCATCTGCATTATGATGCGTTTTTTATATTCTTCAAGTCAAATTGTAGAAGGAACGACTTTTTTTTAAGGAGTCTTGTTGCCGAATTTTGAAACGTCAATCAGTTTTAAGTCGCCGTTAAGTCGCATGCTGCATCACTTTAAGGTGTAAAGTAGCAATAGATAGAATTTAAGAACGTCTTGTAAGTTAAGTTGCGTTTCAGTATTAGGGGGTTAATTGATAATTAAGAACAGTGAAATTAAAATGATTATTTTAATAATGAAAAATTCTGCCCTAAATGGTTCCTTCAAATCTTAAGCAAAAACTACTTGCTTTAACCAAGATCTCAGTTCTTACAGTGAATTAACGAACTAAAATATTTACTTTCATTGGCTCAATAAAAAATGACTACAATCGTGTAAAAAATACAATTGCATTCGAGTATTTGCCGATCCGTGGCATAATCTGCGCTTTATGAGTGAAAGTGTGATGCGGAGAAATGGTTTATTGCGCTTCTAGATCTCCTAACGAGCTGTCTCCATACATAACTTGACGTGCTTTCAAATGTCTAGCCCGTAATTGAAGTGAAGATCTTGATGGATGGTAGTTATCTTGATTACAATATTTATTCCGGTTTTTAGGAGCTAAGTATTTTATTACCTCGACGCTGAAGTTTCAGATTTACGTGACTTTTACTGAAGCGAAGTATATAATTAATATCACTAATTAATTAATTAATTGTTACGCTTGAGGCAATTAATTACTTTGTACATTGATATCGTTTGTTTTCAATTAACTAATTACCTTAATTGAAATTCGTTAAACTCTCTAGGAGTCTTATTATTAGTATTATTTCCGGTAAACGCGTTTATCGTTATTTTAAGGGTAGATATTAATAGTAGGTATGTATATTGTATACCCCAAAGTTCCCAAACCGAAATTCTTGACACCGTTGCTCCCTCGGCATAGGAACAAAGAAATGGTCGCATATGTCTGCGTGTCATGGGAAGTGAACACGCATCCGCCATGCACCGCTGGGCAGCAACAAAACCATACTCACTACTGTTTATACTGCACATGCGCGTCTCTTGAAAGGGTTAAATTTGTAGTCAAATATGTATAAAACACACTTATAAATCTACTATGTGTAGTGTTGTAACTAAATATCCAGTACATAGTTAGATAGCTACATTCGTATTTAAAGCCTATGATGTAAAATACGACAAACTATTATCCAAACAATAAGTATAGGAACTTATTTTCTTAAATTTCTTCTCACTCGTAATATACCTAACTAAATTACAATACTATGCTGTGTATTTGTGTAATTTATACACATACGGGCTACGGCATAGTATTTTTAAGGACAAAATAAATAACAAAATTAAAGTTACTTGGGGTCGTAGTAAACCATTAAATTTTATGTTATCATTTTTCAAAACAAATTATGTTTAAAAAGAACCTTTACTACCAACATAATAATATAAATAAAGCATTTTATTATAAAAAAAAGCAATATAAATATCAACGCTGTGGGATTTGAACCCTCTCCTTAAATATACACACAAAAAAATACGAAACCATTCAATATAACGATTGAGTGACGTCACCTCCGTATGACTCGTTTCTTTGTTTATACAGGGAAATACAAAATCAACACGGTTTCTTCCCAGGGTCCTCGTATATCGATGCGTTTACTTAAACAGATCCCACACATTTATTCTGTGTATCTGCAGTATCGTATAGGTCTGTAGAAGTATTTATTGTATTGGAAACTTTGGGCTAGCTTGCGAAATATAATTTATCTGAATTAGAAATCCTCTTTAGTCATTTCCAGAATCCTGTAGTCAAAAATAAGATAGTAGAAGATTGTGAAAATCGTAGAGGAAGTAGTATTTTTTTTAATAGATAGTTTCTCAGTTTTGTAAAATTTGTATTGTATGAAGTAGATAGCTTTTGGCTTTTAACTTGTATTTGATCATCACAGAAAAAACCTTATAAAAGAGATTGTCCCATCGACAAGGATTTTTAAACAAGGAAATTCCCTACTGTCTGGGAATAAATGATATTTTCTCCCTTTCTTTTGTCTATTTGCAAAAAGCTTTAATTATATTAGTCAACTAGCTGCGCCCCGCGGTTTTACCCGCGGTTATGAAATTTGGTGATAATTACGAATATGAAAAGTAGCCTATGCGCTATTTCAGGTTAGCAGCAGTTAGCCTATGTTCCAAATTTCATTTATATTCGTGCAGCTGTTTTATCGTGATTAAATAAACGTTCATCTATGCATCCATACAAACTCCCATTTTATAATACCTATTAGTTTAATGACAACATTTAATAAACTTTATGATACTTTCATTTTACGCTCTTCTGTTAAATATTTCATGTATAAAAACACATTTTGATATACTTGAACTCCCTAGACTCTAGACAGGTCATATATTATAAGCCTTTTTGTACCGAGGTACATTGAACTTAGTTTTTGCAGACGCGACAACGGTACCTACGGTATTAAGTTAGCCTCTTGTTATTCGGCGCAAGCGTATGGGGATTTCAGACTATTTCTGCAAAGCTTATTTGGTTTTATTTGCACTTACAGTGCTCCAAAGAGATAAGAATACAGGGTCGTCGAAATTAGTTTAAGTTTTTTTAGACATTAAGATATTTGTTAGTCAAATCAAAGGATAATGTTAGATGCTGTTATGAGTCATGTACGGTGTATTATTTCAGGTAATAAACTGGCTATGGTACCAAATTTTATTCAAATCCGTTTAGCCGTTTTGTGGTTATTTAGTAACAAACACCTATCCATATTCCATCGAAACATGCATTTATAATATTAGTCAGTTTTTTTTGTTTTTACTATATCATAATAGTACTGCTTATCGTATACAACTATACAAGTAAAACCACTTATAATTAATTCATAAACGTTGTAAGTACCTTAGTTATCAGTGAGATAGGTACTGAGGTAACTACCTGTCTCATTTACCTTAAGATAAGATAACAATCACTGAACTTGAACTGAAATGCTCAATAAAGACTAACTGTATTGAAATTTAATGTAAAATCCTTCTGCCAATGTGTGCGACGGTGATTCACTTTATTTTGGCACTTAAATCCACCATTAAACCACTGACGTGTTTACGAAGTGGTCTTCTAAGATATTATTTATACTTAACAATGTGATGTTAGTACATTTAGTAAGGGGTACTGACAAAATAAAAGGATAGGGGGCGATCAAATTACCATAGAACCACACGAACTAACATACAAGTGCGTGTCTCGTGACCCGACCGAACAGAGCCTACTTAAGTGTCAAAACTTAGGCACACACATGCGGAAAAACACGTGAGTCACACCCTGATTCATTGCAGTGCAAGGCCGATAACTAGAGAATAAGGCTCAATCAAACCACTTAAATTTTGACAACAAAGGCTTTTAAATTGTTCAGGAAAATCGGTTAAGTAGGTACATGACCAAAATAAAATTGATTGACCCTGATTTTATCGTTCAGAAGTTGTTGTTGCCGTCAAGAAATTAATTAAATCCATCGAACAATAACAAAATTTTGTTTTTATTTTTTCCGTCATTTTTACCTTTGACCCAAAGGACTTATAATGCTGATTAATTTGAAGAGTCTTTGATTCAGTCGGATTATTATCCGAATACTTAAACTATTGAAACGTCAATCAGTTTTAAGTCACCGTTAAGTCTTGTGCTGTCGACGGTAAAATACGGTTTATTAGTTAGTCATCTTTAAAAAATATCTTTGTAAACGGAAATGCCATTCCTCTTGTGTGATCGAATACAAGCATTGTAATGATTTGACTGAAGATAACAGTGAGACAAAGATACCCTTTGATTGATGAAGTTGGATATGAGATTCCTGTTTACTTTGTTGTCTACAAAGCAAAAGTTTGTGTCTGTTTGCTCTCTATATTGAATTTTATGTAAAGTAAATGATTGTAAGCATTGTCTATTATACATGTGTTTTAGAAGAGAACTCATATATCTGCAGTCATGCATTCAAAAAGAAAGACGTACCCAATGTACCTCTTACCAAATAAAAAAACACATGATTCATTCCTTCAATGATTCAACTTATCTGTTTGCTTTTTAGAGTTCGGTACTGTCAGATTAGATTGAACAAGATAGTTCCATTGATTGATAGAGATCTCAACAAAATAATAAGTCGTTGATGTAATTTATATTTTAGCTTGTGTTCTCTCAAGAAAAGTAAACGGGTCTAATGAATCGTATGACTTACACGTATATAATTTGTACTTGCTGTAGTACCTAACATCATAAGATGAAGGTATGTGTAATTTAAATACATCGCACTATCTTAGTTATAAATATATAACGAAAGATTGTAAGTATTCGCATATTCAGTTTTGTTTTCCCTGTGTTAAAATATTAAAATAATTGAATTTACAAAGTTTATTTGAATACCACAGAATTATTCAGTTTTTTCAGATGTTTACATCTAATATAAAAACAAGTTTGTATTATAATGTATCCATCACATTCCTCGCGGGTTTTCGAGTGCAAATATTATTTTATCAGTTACGCACAGTGATCGATTGTTTTGCCCTGCCATTGACTGATATCGCATGCGCATGCGTTCCGACAAATAGTTTACACCATTTTAATGATTATACGTTTGACTGAACAACTCGAATATACCTCATATCTTGCTAAGTGGCTTAACTATACCAGTATTATTGTAAAGTAAATAGGTGAGTAATAAATAATACGCGGTTTTCAACGTATAACAATAGAATCGTACTCGTAATACTTCAGCGCTTATTGCTGAGCCATGTATCGAGGCCAAATGATTGTATTGATAAAAGATAAGTCGTAAACAAAGAAAATATATTTTTGTAAATATTTTAGAATTCATGTTTCGTAAATTAAAATAAATTAAATTGTGTCGGTATTTCCTTTCTGGCTTCCGAGAAATGTCAAAACAAACTTGGTTCAAAGTCTTTTTAATCCAAAGCGGCAACGGTGCAAAGTTTTTGTGAAAGCTTGAGATTAAGTAATAATCCTTTTCCTAAAGTAACATTTTAGAATCGCCGAATTTAAAATAAAATTTATGTTCTTGACTACAAATACTGAAACATTTGAATTTAAAATTAAAACTTGTGTTTATTCTAAACGCTGCAATATAAATTCGCTTGGTATTGATTTATTAAAGCTTTTAAATGGTTTGGGAAACGGCAATTTAAAATCTGCTCTGAATTTCCGGTTAATCTGACCGATATTCATTGAATCTGTGAAAAGGGGTTGACTAATGGCACGCACGATAAAAACTGATGGCACGTTCATCAAATCAGCGTATACATGACGAAACTTGGAATTTATTTCGAAAATGTTTGAACATTTCAGTACATAATAAATGAACTGGAATGATAAAACATTCATGCTCGAATTCACTTAGTGTTCGGTGGTTATAAATACAACTCTCATTTCTATATATTAGGTAGATACCTATATACATATTTCGAAAGTAATGTGCGCAAATTTCGCTTCCTGATAACTGACGGATGTGTCGAGTCAATCGACATTCTTATCTAACGTAGTCATGACTTATTTGGCTTCAGATAATGTTAGCCCACTTGTCAACAAAAAATACACTATTTTGCAATTTTAATACCAATATTGTTTTTTGTTCTCTGACTTGATCATTAATTATTGCCATATTCCTACCTACTAAACCACTAGAGATCTCTATGCAAGCTGCGATCTATAATTCCTATGTATTTGTGGCAGATGAAGTAGGTATATTGTATATAGTACTCTACTAATTCTTCACATAGTGCGGCAAATGCTCAGTTAACACAGTTCCTGCTTCGTTAAAAAGCAACATAATAAACATAAAGGATGCGTTCGACTTTACTATGAAAAAGATTAAGAGTCCCTTTCTGGCCGTGTAGTTGCACGAAGCCCTACGATCATTTACACCGCGCTCACACACACAAACACTCACACGAACACTCCACTTAACGTTTGTTGTATTGTAAACAAATAACTGTTTGCCTATCGACAGTAGCACTCATACCTTTTATTTCTTCATTGCTCTTCGCTGTATTGTTAATAGAGCCATAATAGTAACAATCAACCACGGAAGCAGCAATGCTAAGCTGATTGAAAACTCACAACGCAACATCATCAATTTAATTACAATGAGCAATAACAAATTTGCTAATAACCATTTTCCGTACGTCGGATACCTAAAAATAATTATGTTAATGACTCATAATATTTTGCGTTTCATATTCTATTGTGTTGAACGTGCCAATAATAAACCAAACGATTACCTTGTCGGCTCGTTTCTATTATATGTACTTAGGTACATGTTTTTTAACGAATGAATTGTCATTTCGTTTTCCTTCTAGGTATTTTGTTATTTATTTTAAAACAAATCTCCGTGAACGCTAACTATACCCATTATTTATGACATTAATAATTTTAGTTTTTATTCAAACGTCATTCAGAATAATATGATACAGGCGTAACATTTTATAGATCATTTTATTTCATGACTACAATATTGCGACCTAAGTACTTATCAACATTGATTAGGGTAAATCCCTGTGTAACAAACAAAGTTACATAAATTAATGTGTCCTGTTATCCAAACCACATGTCTGACCAACCACAGTACAATCGTAATAAATCCCTTTATAGGTATGATTGGATTCGAAACTTTAGACGTTATTTGTGATTGAACCACAAGAGTACTGATCGAATTAGATCAAAATAAATTGTCACTACATGTTTATACACAACATACAACTTAAACCGACTTTCAATTTGATCTAGAAAAAGATCATTCCGAGGTTTAAATGTACCTAACCTAAGCTTGGAAATACAACGCCGTGAAAGGTTTAACACCTAACAGGATAAGGTTTTGCTTAACACATGCACGTATTCAGAAACGTGTTGCGGAAAATCCTATCAGTTAATGTCAGAACTGTTTGTCAAGCAAGTACAATGGGTTTTTCTCAATAAAAATAGCTTTGACATTTAAGAATAAATCGCTACATAATCTATTCCTATCTCCTAAATTCGCTGTGCCCGACTTTGCACAGTCGGGTACAGCAAAATGATATTGATCTTTTATAGATGATCAAACAAACTTGCTATAGTAAAGTTAGATCATTATTATATGAGTCTTTCGAAGATATAAGTATCATCTCCCGATAAAATCGCATTGGAAAAATTGCAGTGCTTTGAAACCTAAAAGAAGAAGTTTCGTTCAGCAATACCTATAATTATGTATCTCTAAAAATTACCTATGTTATACCACCTATTTAACCCATGGAATGCTAAAATAAACAATTGAGTGTATGAAAACATTAATAGTAACTAGTATAGAGACTAACTTCCAATATTATTGTAGACATAATATTTCAGTACGAAAGAATGTAAATATTTTATATTGTTTGAAGCTCGTAGGTACTCAATAAAATTATTTTAAAACTGTTTTTAATATTGTGACGTCTACAGGTAACCTAACCTAGTAGATACAAATGTAAGAACCAGAATGACGTTAAAAACTGGCATTCTGCCAACATAGAGTTGAGTGGCATACCTACCTTACCTACTCATGATGTATTAACATAATCATTATATAAGTATGTTGATGGATTATGCGATAGGGCGATAGAAAGTCAGTGTCATGGCGACATAGGTCCCAATGGGTGGCATTACGTAATTTCATGGTGATAACAACCGCTTATTTATGAGTTATAATGTTATTCTGCAAAAAAATCCAAAATATATGTTTATGATCGAATGAACACGGTAGAGCAGAATAGTTTTTTTTGTTTATCACTGAGTCACGACTTTTATTATCATTTTCTATTTAATCTATAGGTAGGTACCTAACTATTATTAAACATTTATTAAGGAAAATAAGTCAATAAATTCGTTAAACCCTAGATCGTCATTCTACTTCACAAAAATAAATAAGGAAACAATTTTTCGTACATACCATTCAACGTTCTTGTGTTATACAAGGAGTGCAAGGCCTTAGTTATAGGACATACGAATATTATCCTTTGCTTAGTAAACAAAGCGTTACACCGTCAAAGTATATTCGAACGTGTCAATAACCTCTTCATAAACCATCTAACAGGAAAATACGCTTAGTCATTGAAGCTAATCTGTCGTAGACGTATTTACTACCATTTCCGAAAATAATAAGTTATAGTAAAATTATACTAATATTATAAAGAGGAAAGGTTTGTATTTTTGTAACAAATAAACACAAAGACTTGCAAAAATTTGATCAAAGATTTTAAAAATTCTTTCACACTTAGATATGCTATATTATCCCTGAGTAACATAATCAATATTGCTGTGCTACCCGTGCAAAGCCGGGGCAGTTCGCTAGTTTAATATATATTTATGAGTGTTTCTTTTTTTGTCAAACAGATTCTACGACGAATGCAAAAGGAGGTATAACATCAAGTTATGGAAAACATTCACAGACTGCTTCAACTGTTTGCCAGTTGCCGCGATAGGTAAGTGTACTCTACAGTACATAGTTACTATATATCCGTCATTTTATTATAATAATATTCAGTTGGCGATATCCTTAAGAATAATTTTATCTGACATTAATATTAGAGAAAGTCACGACATTTGCATAAGCTTCATATAATTCGTCTGACTGGATTGAATTTTTATGTGAACTCCACAGTACGTCGGCGTAATTTCAAGCGGTTATTGTTTTTCTAGTAATCATTTTTAATAGACGAAATATGAGAAATCAGTGTTTAAAAGACACATAATTCAAACAATAAATTACCTGTAGGTATAAGTTATTTGTGGTTAGATCTTTCAGCGTTTGCATTTGTCTCCCATGATAACGTCATTGACAGTTAGCCTTTGCATTGGTAATAGCTAGTCTAGATTGTATCTAGACCGACAACCATGACGGCACAGTAGGACAACGTCGGTGAAAGCGCTTTGTTCGTATTAGTTAGTTCCTGCCGTACTGAGCCTTTTCATAATTTAATTAAGTAGATAGCTATCATACATTCCCTTGAAAAATACGGAATTGTTTTGTGATTCGAGGTTGGACTTCAGAAGAATGTGCAAAGAGAAATAAATTAATAAAATATTATCTCAAGTCTTTTTAAGTTCCATCCTCATACATGGAGCATTTTAATATGTATAAGACACGTTCGATACTACTTTTTCTGTCTCGAGTAAGAGCACAGAGGATGTAAAACAAGTTTCATTTCATCATTTTTATGCAAGGTTTTTTAACCAGTGTAATCCGGTTATGTATACTTTTTTAACTTGAAAGACTTATATTAATTCCAAAAGTAAGGAACGTGTCCTGCGGATACTCGCTGAGTCATAAACCGGAATTTGTAAACGCCAGCAAAGTTGTTGAAAAAATCACCAGGGAAAGTTTTGTTCGTTCGAACTTGGCGGTAACTATATGAGCAAAGATAGTAGTTAAGTTCTCCTGATTTATATGTCTGGAAGTTACGTAAATAGATTCTGGAATGCTGCTCTTATAATAGGAGTTGTAGACGAAATGTTTCTATCTCGTACTGGTAAAATTGAATGCTGAAAGTGGCAGTAGGTACTATTTTTTGGCACTAGTAGGTATATGTGCGTATATATTATTTTATTTGTCTTAGTGAATGTACCAAACGGTGATAAAGTTTCACACAAAAAGCATAGTAAGACGAGTTGACGAATCACTCTCCATTTTATCCTTAGCAAAGCTGTGGGATTAAAAAAAGTTTATACACCCAAAGATTTTCGAGATTTTCACTTATTTTGTGGCATAAAGCTTTTTATAATACACGTTATAAAATATTAAACCACTTTACACACCAGCTTGATGTATTGAGTATTTTCGAGTGCTCAGTCTGCTTGCCGCATGGTTCGGTGATTGATTTAATTAGTCGCTCAATCGACCGTGAACTCCGCTGAACAGATATGTTGGACGGGCAGAGTCCAGCTTTAAATGTTAGGGTGTTGTCGTGAAACAAATACGAATATGGTATTGTGTGTTTTTTTCAATTAGTCTTATTTTTTTCAGATAGCCATATAAATAGCAACGCAATACGTCTATGGTCTATGGTAACAACGAATTACTTATATCGACTCTACTGCCTTATAATAAAGACACTTTCTCTCCATAACAGAGTTCAGTTAAAGGTGTAGTAGTAGGTAAAAGGTAGAGTCAAATGTTGTTACACAAGATATAAAATGTTGCACTTATATTTCGAAATACATAAAAGGGTAGATGACTGGGTATAAAAAGTCAAGATCAAATTAATCCGTCAGTTAAATAATTAAAAAAAAAATAGATAAAGCGATTCTAAGTTCAGGAGTGGGGGGTTAATTGCGTCATGCTTGCGTACAAAACGCACGAACCTGTGACGTCATGCGAAATTTCAAATTAATATATCGTCATGACTTTTTGGTTACGTAAAAAAATGGTCATTTAACCTATTATATATCATCCTTCTTTAAAGTATTACAAGTTACTAATTTAAACAACAATTTTCCTTTAAACTTAGTGGCATAGCTATATTCCACGCGTGCTACAAATATTATAATTCTCTAAACATCCAAAACATTTCCAACCCGCCCGACCATTTTCGTTCCAACCTTGTGTCTCCCGAATTCCCTGAAACAAACTTGTGTAGTAGATCATAGTATTAATGTCTCGCTCACCGCAACGTGAAGGCCGCCCGTACGACTCGCTAAATTTAGACGATCACGCTACAAACCTTTGATATTATATTTATAGATACATATTAATGGAGAATATAGTCTGACATTCATACAAACATTGTACGATGTTTAAAGCACCTGTCTGTTATGAAAAGTACTATTTCTGGTGTTTCTTGCTGTTTGTAGAAGAGATAGCCAAATATATCTATGTAGAAAATTAAAATAATTCTTGCTACAGTAAGAATCCATTTGTGGTTCCCTAATGCTCAGCATATTTGGATATTATGTTGTACAATTTGTCGTTTTCTACGCTAAATAGCTGTTAAAAACCCGTTATACATGATTAGCGTCCTGTATTGTATATTAAATCGCATCTTATTAACATGTTCATGATAAGTTAAACAACTGTAAATTGATGAATAACGATCAAAGAAATAGAGTAAACTTGCCTGTCGTGGCGTGTCACGTTTTAAACGGTTCTAAACCCACATTTTTCAGCTACATAACGCTCTAAATCGAAAGTTCTCAGAAATCAGTTTTCTTCGCAGAATTAAAAGAACATGAAACTACGTTATTAAGTTGCTCTAGTCTTGGCCGATTGTGGGATCGATATGAACAATGAAGATCTATCATACGGCGTGTCTTTGACAGAATCCGGTTTAAGTCAAACTTAGCAGACTTCTTTATGAGTGACCTACTTTATCTCCCTTAAAAAAGCACACGTTTCCTTTAGAAATTTTATTTGAAATATAAGTATTATTATTCAAACTTACACGGATTTATAAAACTGGACCATTTGCAAAACTCAATTATCAAATGGGCAATACAATAGCCGTGGTAAAGTAACCATTAATATTTTCATAGCTCTAGCCCTAAATCTAAAATCTGTATGTTACTGTTTTTTTTTGTTCTCATGAATTATACAAGACTTTGTATAGGAAATCAATTAAAAATACAAGAACACAAATGAGGAAAGGGAAATCAAAACAAACATTATAAATAACGTCTGCCAAAAGATAATGTTCCCAAGATGCGTACGAAACAACGAGTATCTCACGGTCATACAAGTAAAAGTGAATAAATTGGCGATCCGACGCCGGAACAACTTATAAATAAGGATAAGATTTATGTAATTGTATTTATTAACATAAGACGCGCATTTGAGTGCAAAGATGGACGAACCTCTGCGAAAATGTTTAAGCAAATACCGTCGGGACAACAAATTTCTAAATTATTTAAAAAACCATGCTGGAAATGGAAATTTTAAATCAGTATATTACAAGATCACTGTAGAGACAACATTTGAAAGACAGCAATAGAAATTTTTTATGTGTTGTTATTTGTTGTTGGGTATTTAAGGCTAAACATTAGTTAATAATTAAGAATATAATATTATGAATTCTATTAGCTACACTGTCGCATTAGGTTAGTTACCTGTAAAGATAGCTGTAATGAGAAATAAATAAATAAATAATATCTTGAAAGAACTCACACACGGCCATTTGATTTCTAACTAGGCAGAGCCTGTACAACCAGACAACTAATAAACATACTTATTATAGATAAATTACACCGAGACACAAAACAAAAAAAAATTGGCCAAGTGCGAGTCTGACTCGCGCACCGAGGGTTCCGTACACACCTGTAGGTATATAAGTAAAAGTTCACCCATCACTACGATTGAGTCATAGTTATGGTATGATAATTGCAAAATGAAAAAAAAAAATAATCAGAAATATTTTTATTTATATGATGTAACTAAAAATTTACGGTTTTCGCAATTTTTCCTTTATCTGTACTATAAGACGTTACTTCGTACCAAATTTCAAGATTCTGAGTTCACGGGAAGTACCCTGTAGGTTTTGATTCCCGTGCGAGTTTCGAAAATTTGCGGCATAAACAGGAGTATCTTTTGATCGCGTTGACTTAGAAGTTTGATTTTTTCACAGCTCCAAGAGACCATAGACTTGAGTATTTGATATGAATTTCAGCTTGATACCTCCACGCGTTCCTGAGAAAAAAGGTCTTGACAGACAGACAGGCAGACAGACGGACAACAAAGTGATCCTATAAGGGTTCCGTTTTTACCTTTTGAGGTACGGAACCCTAAAAATGATCATGCTCATCACACAAAGATTTGTCCCGGGTGGGAATCGAACCCACGATCTCCGGTTTAGTAGGGTCACTAACCACTGGACCAATAGGCCAGTCAATATATTATGAACCCTTGGATGCTATCTCATTTTACCGTCATCATGACTATTATTTATTCTAACAACTCACGCAAACGCATTGATGGATAGATCTTTCTGTAGTTTACATACAAGAGTAAAGCATAAAATATTCTTTAATTACCATATTAATACAAAAAGTTACAAGTTTGTTCAACTCAAAGGAATCTAGATAGTGATCGCAACTTACGTGATGCGAGACTGATGGCATGAATATTGAACAGTTTTCTATGTATTTGCGTTACAATGGCAGGCAAATCTTTAGGGATTGTGCGGGCTAGCAATAAATAACTGCGTCTTAAACTAAATCCATGCTAATATTATGGTAATGAAGTTTTATTGTCATTGCTATTTGTTTAAACGGTGCATTTTGCTTCGGATCTAAATGGACTACTTTGATTAAATAAATCGAAAATTCTAGATGCAGATATTTAAAACAGTTCATTTTAAATTCAATACAAATTATATCCCTATTACACAAGCATTTCTCCCCATTCGCCATATTTCAAGCAAATTACCTGTCCACAACCGCATGGTTACCATGACGACTGCCGTATGCAAAACCACTGCAGTGTAAATTATAAAGCATACTACGGTCGTTGATCCCTTACCGCTGTTCTAAAGTGGACGATGTTACCAAGAACGTAATGTCATAGTCTTGAACAAAATTCATGAAATCTTTTCATTTGGGTTAATTGGATTAGAGTATGAAATTCGGGCGTATATTTTTAGGTGAACGGAAATTTCATTTTGTCTCTGGTTGTAAATTTTCGCGTATAAAAGCTCTTTTGAAAGTTTGTTTAGCGGTTTTAATCAAAGTCGACTGGATGGACCCTTATTTAATTGTTCCCTTTGGTGTATGTCAAACCAAACCGGCAATATTTACAGCAATTGGAATCACAGCTAACTTGACACGGCTAGTCAATAGTGAACATGACTAAATTACTAACGTTAATATTATATAAAATTACATTACAATCACAAGCCGTGGTCCCTAAGTTTTTATGTAACTCGAATGTATAAAACAAAACACGACTCGATTACGAAATCGAAATACGCATTCGTTTTAATCGATGCATTTGTTTGCCAAAAGACCATCGACTGGTCATTTCGTTTGATATTCAATTGCAACATTTAAATGGTAAGTTTTAATACTTGATTTTATAAATATTTTTACTTGTAATATGTTTCGTATCATTTATTCGAATAATCACGTGTTTAGAATTCAAGAAACATTTAAGTTTGTAAGGATTCTTGCTATGAGATACAGCGGTTTTGCTAGTACAGATTGATTATGAAAAAAAAAACTGTTTAATTATGAATTTCTTCCACGTCTCTATGCCTCAAACACTAATTACGGTTTACTTTTCTAAAAAAGCATTGTAATATCTCACTTTTACTAAGTCACATTTATACTACAACTAATATATTTTAACAAAGCGAATAAGTTTAATGAACCATGTGACAAGGCTAGACGGAAGAAGTTATAATGATATCAGCACAGATTTATTCCTACGCTCATTAAGCCCTACCGTAATCCAGCTTAACCCCTAGGCTTTATGCTAGTTGTCCAATTAACGGGTAACAAAACCCAGTAATAAGACCTAAGTATATGCTTCTCCTATTTAAAACACGCTACGAGTTAGAGATATTGTTCTTTATGAAATATTACAAAATATATTTTATTGTATAAATCCACCTTCATTACAATTTTCATCATGCTTTCAGCCTATTTAAATAATTGCTTTTTAATGTTTCCCCTAAAAGCGAATTTTACTATTGTTACGTTTGTTGATCCACGCTCCAATTGTTACGAAAATTTGCTTCATTTTTCGTCTCGTAGTCCGGATTAAGGTCGTCTTGATATTATTAATTTGTAACAATTTTATACCAAGTGTAGAAGAGTCTTGTAAAGAAAATGATGTAATAATGTCGGTATGTACTCTTGTAGTAATATTAAGGCCAGAATTTATTTATTTGTTAACCTTTTTGTTAGGTGACTTAAAATGCTCGGTTGCTCCGTATAGAATAATGGCAGATAATATACCTACCTACTCATACAGTATTTATTTAATGGGATCATCGAAAACTAATTCAAGATTGCGGCTTTATCAACTTCAAGCTCTTATTAAAGATCATAAGGTATGCATGTGAAGAAAAAAATCACTATAATATCCCTCGTCATTCTTTCTATTCTACCTCGCGACGGGTCCACATCCACTTGACTTACTTGACCGACACACATGGGGAAGTCTTGACTCAATACGAACTAGAACTAGACTGTACTCCTAACTAACTAAAGTAGGCTACCGTTTCTATAGCACTTTGAGTTCTACAACTTTCAAAGTTATATCTGTAAACTCCATTGTAACTTGTAACACTTCATACTATCCTAACTTTCAGTTGTTTGTTCTATAATTGGTAGAACTTTTAAGATTGAGCGGAATTGTAACATTTATTTATTGCCTCTTTACAAAGTAGATAAGTACCATTCGATAAAATATTAGCTAGAAATTGAATAGTAATCAGTCGAGTTACGTAAAGGCCTCTCGAAATCTCAATTTAGATCGTTTGAATCGAAACTCCTTATTTTCAGCTTTAATACTAAGGTTCTTGTTATTTGATATAATATTTTGTAATGTAATAAATATAAGGGAAATGTGAGGTATGTTGCTTGTTTTTATAACACGTAACTAATGTTTTACAAGTCATTCAACCAAGACGTCTTACAAGAACAGGATATTGAATTACGATGAATCGATTACAAAAACGTGGTTGCTGACAATGCAAGCGGAATACCGAAGAAACAATGTAGTGTTTGGCACTTTATTTCATGTTGCTGAGATTTCTTAAAATCCACATTATGATTATTTTTTATTTATTTCTTACGTATTAACGTATGCAGAGCGAATATTTGTAATTAAATACGAATAGTAGAAAGGAGAAATTTGAACCTCAGACAGTACTCAAACGTACCAAATTTAATTCCATATTGAGAACTAAGTTTAAACATGTTAAGCTTTTTCTTTAAATTTTGTCGACGGTAGTTTAATTTGCATACATCAAACAAGAATATCTAGGGTCGTTGTTATATTTTCCAGCACGGAAATTGCTTTGATGCTCAGTAATTGAGTTTTCAGGCAATGCGCCAAGGAAACCTTAAAAAAAGACAACGAATAATATTTTAGTATTATCTTATTTAGCTACTTAAGTATTTACCTAATTAAGTCGCCTGTTATTGGTTTAGGATTCACCAAGTATACGATCCCCTTATCCCGGTTTCCTGACCTAATATACTGCACATAAACTTGAAGATATTGCGCACCTGTGCCTACCTGGTCACGTCCCTTTCTCCCCTAATACTTGATTCGCATACGAAACGTTGGCTAACGAACCTCTGTGCGATACCGTAATGGCGCACTCGTATCGAACGTTTGGCAACCGTGATTACTTTGAATGGACCTAAACGGCAAAATACGAACATTTCACGTTGGCATTTTGTAGACTTCATGCTTTTATAGAAACCAAAGCTTGCCATAAATTTGCCGATGAATACAGAACTTATTGCCAAGTTGAATAGGCACATAAAACTATCTAGAGCGTGTCGAATGTCTGTCTAGGTTTTAGTAGACAATAACTCTTCATTTGGTGTCTTTACTCCCAACATTATAAGTTTATAACTATCCCTAACTTTTTGGCAAAATAGGTTAATCTAAACGAATGTTATAAATGTGAAAGTAAATCTGTTGCGCTTTCACAGCTAAATCGCTGTTCCTATTTCGAAGAAACTTGGTATGGGGATCCTAAGAAAGGACAAAGGCACACGGGCGGAGCCGCGTGCAACAGCTAGTCTCTAATAAACAAGAACTCCTGCAATTTTAAATACTTCAGTAACCGTTATATTAAACATACTTACACGACAGTTAGCCGCTACATATGAGCATAGATCGTGACATTTTCACTAGCATGACTGATAAGGAAGAACCTTCAGGCACATAACAAAACAAATGTAGGCCGACACGCCTGCCAGTTATACTATAGAGAAAATAAGGATTCGTGCTTGGATCTGTTTACACCACTGTTTTATAACCTCTAACAAATAATTATTTATTTAATAATGAAAATAAATTAATGAGATCAAATTCTTTAAACATAATCTTTTAGGTATATACAGCTCATTCTACATTATTTTTTCTTATTGACTAATAAAATGAAACTGGTCTAGTATGCAAATATTTTGATCCATATAAAACCAGCGATACAGAAGTCTAAATTGAATTATCACCTACGCGAGTCTCGAAACCCATAACATTTGTAATCGCTGCTGTTTTATGGAGATTACCGCTAAAACGCATTATGTAATCTAAGTATGTGTCCACAAACATAATCTCGTTTTAAAGCTTGTCCATATAAAGCTGTGAATTACCTTTCAGATTCTCGTTTTGTTTGACGAAAAACTCAGAAACAAGACTAGGTATAAAAACAAACTACCAAAAATCTAAGGTATCAGCTTTTATCTTGAAATGAAATACGTTTATCTCCTTTGTCATTGATAGTTCTGAAGGGCACCTCAGGACGTTACCCCTAAAAGCGTTTAGGTTTTACGAAAACAAATCAATACTTATCTTATACCCCTTCTTAGAAATAAATTAAACGTTCTCATGTTTTAAATTATTGGAATTTGTTGTATAGCTGGGTTTATTTGGTACTTAATATAATAACCCGCGAATACACCTTGTATTTTGCGACTACATTTACCTTTTCCTAATAAAATTAGGAAGTCGCAGCCTATTTTACCGACGTCTCCACCACATAATAAATTAAACAATAAATTGTGTTACATAATTTAATGAGTTCCTTACACGCGTGCCATCACATACCTACCATGTTGCCATCAAATTATGTTATGTTAAACAACGATGTTATTCCAGAGTTTCATGAAACATTCTGTTTTCATCTACCAAGAGAAATAACAGTCAATCTTAGAAATTAGAATACATGATTCAAATAAATGTGCGAAGCTAAGTGTTTCATCGCAATAACAATTTTGTGAACCCTAATATCCCACAATTTTAACCAGGAATGTCCATTAACGCTGGTATACCGCTACAATGGACCGACCTTTCGGTAAAATTGTCCTAATCGTCGGGACTAACGTCGAAGTACCCAAAATTACGCTAAACATAAAGTTACTCAAATAAAAAAAAAGTCTTAGATCTAAATTCATTGGTACTTTTGTTATAAAACGTTATTTATTGTTAAAAAACATTCACATATCCTAACAAAAAAAAATGGTGACACTCCTGGAGTGCTTACAGAAGTGGAAACTTGAACAATTACAATATACGTAGATACAGAGGTGTCGGTAACGGTAACAGTGTCGTGAATTCAATTGTTTTTTCCCATTACAAAAATGACCAACGCGCCTAAATAATTATTTACTTCAAAATTCCTCAGGCAATAGGTCTGTTATACCTTAAAAAACAGCACAGCTTTTTTCAAACGTAAACACCATTTCGCAATCATCCCACTAAAAAAGTAACGACTCACACACCCAGTCGTATCAAATAATGATTAATCTGAAGTGCACGACGTCAACGTTTACCACGTAACTATCGTAATCTAGGTAATGGCGAGATATACGCTATGTAGGTTGGCTCGACAGCTGTATTTACGAGCGTAGTTCAAGGTCTGTTGGTGCCGTGCTACCTAGGAACCTATACGTTTGACGGCGACTATCTAGTTGTGTCTATAAAGAGGGTAGGTTTTATAACGTGTGTCGTATAAAAATGTTGGGCTCTTTGAAAATACTGTAAAGATAATATCTTCAAATAGACTGACGATCATTATTTGCAACCTATCCATAGATCTTTTCCCTTATAGAACTTCGTAATTTGTAAGCTGTAGTCAAAATTCCATCCCTAACATTTATTAATTTCGACGTTAGAGAGGTACGGGTGAACGACCCGTTCTTCTTATAGATTTCAACTATCAAAAATCTAAAAGTAAATATGGTTATAAATTAAACGTGATATTGGTTAAGTTTGTATAGGATTCGTTAATCAAATTTTTATTAATTGAATAGGCATTAAGCAGTCTTTGATGTCGCAAACTGTTCAATTTAATTAAATATTTATTAAATCCAAATTTACTTATAAGGATTCGAAATAACGTTGAATAAGCGAAGCTTTACAAAATGATTTTAAATTAATGTTGTTATGTTCGCAGAATTATTTATAGCATGGTCTTACAACCTTATTCTGTGAAGAGCCGGGGTTTGAGACATTATGCCGTGTTTAACGTAGATTGTCGAGTTTGAGTTTATGTGCAATTTCAGTATTGTTGAGGGCGCAATAAAGCTGCTTACTAGCAAGTTTTTGCATGTAAACTGTTCTTTAGAATGATATGCTTTATTTTTATAAAAGAGGCACTTAAGATACTCTAAGAGCACAATATAAATAGCTTAGTATATGAAGACAATCTATCTAATAGACACTACTTACTTGCAAGTTAACTTTTTGATATATGATAATTTCATCTCAATTGCAAGACTTTATATTAGGTACTATGAGACGTGTCTTTATCGACTTTGGAACAACCTCTGTGTACCCTTCAATCACCTCTTCACGTCGATCCCAGCAGACAGTTTCTTTATCATACTAAAGTAATTTATTTGTAAACTTATGTAAGTGTTCGCAAAAAATATTTATAGCTTTGTTTTTAACTCCGATCGTCTCAAATTCATGTCTGGTATATGTCTTAAAAGCACGTCGTGCACTATGACTCAAACTACTGCAAAATTTCTTGATGAAAAATAATATCAGAATTTACTAACTTTTTGTTCCCACGCGTTCCTAATTGTACACAAACATTATTTCATCATAAATCTACCATGTTCACATCTCGAAAATAACATAACATGGATTGCTTTCGTTGAGTTAATAGCAATCTAATGTTCTCCGTAACAACACGAGGATCGTTGATTGCAGTATTGCGTTACATTTAGTTGTGCTAATTGAACGCATCTCTACTCTCAATGTATAGTCGTATGGTTCAAGGCCTCAGAAGGTTGGCTGCCTGCTATTTTTGTCGAACACGTGTCTGGATGAAGGCAGATGCGAAAACACGTGACGTCGAACCAGACTTCATCTTCCAATTCGCTATTTTTAAAAACAACGTTAAGTGCTTCCAGAGTTTGGTACTATCCGTTTAAATTTTGATTGCTGTGATGTTGAAATTGAATTTCTGCTTCACGAGCGTAATGTTCAAGCTTCTAAAACAACAATATAGGTATTTTGTATGTAAATGTTCGTTGAAATTCATGTCTACATCAACAGAAATTTGGCACTGCTATTATAGTCCTGGAAAACAGTATTGATCAGACAATGTTTTATGTAGGCACAGCTATAATATAGCAGGCTTTAATGTTTGTCCGGAAGTTGTTTACCAAGCTCTCCCTCTGAACAGTTTATAACCATAGAAAAAACAATTTAAAATTCGCAAATTTCCTTGTTTACTGTTTCTGTAGAAAAACAAAGTGGCGAGGCTCTACAACAGTTGCCACAGCGAAAGTTGTGCCCAGTCGTTTACCAAAAGTTGGCAAGGAGTTTTTTATAAAGTATTGAGGCTGCGTAAGGCTTTAACCACGTTGCTACTCTGGATATAGTTAAATTAATAAGTTTGACGCAATTAAAACTAAAATTAGATTAGATTTGACTAAAAGCATACTTTTATTACTAATCCTAAGTCTCTTTTTACTATTATCCGATATTTTCATTACCTATTATTGCATGTTGAAGTAAAAATATATTCTCGATATTTTATGGTAGGCACGAAATCTTTATAATATTCTAATGTCAACTCAATATTAAAGAGATCTTTGCGAGCGTTAAGATAAGTCGGTATCAAGTTCAATAGAATAGAAATTGCCTACTTGACTGAACTAAGTCTAATATCTCTGCAATGTTCGGAATTTATTACATTCTTTATTTCCATGGAGATTACTATGTAGCTGTTAGGAATTGACGAAAATTTATATTAATGTTGTAATTTATTTTACTAGTTTCTTTAATAAACTGTACCTACCCATATCCATGGTTTTGCTGCTTGCTTATAAGAATCATTATTTATCTACACATCTCCAAGTAATCTGGTATTGCGTGTTAAGCTGCCTAACTGCCTGCCCACGGTGCGTGATATCGCGGATTGTCCCTCACGGCTGACGAACAAAAACACGCACTGAAGCTCTTCCACGGTGCGCCCTGGTCCGAGTGAGTCTTAGACTTGTGGGAAGCCGGCTTTTAGTACATTAGGTCTGGACTGCTGTGATAACTTACCATTATAGTTGCTGCGGCCTAGCATCGTGCGTATGACAGCTGTCAGTATGAGACGACTAGGGAAGTGGCACTATTCGAACGGTGCTATCGATAAAATAATAAAGTAAAATAGTTATATCGACCTTTTTTATTTTTTTATTGATCGCTTATTAACATCTTGTTTAATTATCTTTTTATATAATATAAAATACAAACGATGAATACTCTGTGCATGTACATAATAAACCTATATTATAATGCAATTAATATGAATCTAAAGGTATACACACATTACTCTGTACATGCAGTATTTACAGTAAATAACCTATAGTAATTACTTTGACACACAAAAAGTTAACATAAGTTTTAGTAATAACAAAAAATTTAGTGTAAAATATGATTATCGAGAATTTCATAGCAGTAATTTCCCATTTCTAAAAAAGTCGATGACATTACGTTACATGCATAAAGATTAACATCGCTTGAAAACGTTTTAAACTTATTTCATAGTATATACACCATAAATAAGTAAAATTTTGGTAAAAATGATTTAATTTAGTTGTGTTACCAATGATTTTGTATTTTACGCCTGTAATATTCAGGCTAGCTCAGAAATTATTTACGATCCGTTTGATCACTTAAATATTAATTAGTGTAAAGGAACGGTTTGTCTAATGTCATACGCACGATCCTACAACGCACCAACTATAGGTAAGCTGATCGACCGTTTGACTTCTATCCTATTTAATAATAATATGGCTATCTCATCTACTAAAGTTTTCATACATACCCTAAACGCGTGGCATCTTAACGCGCAAAGCAACAACACGCCCTCTAGATACACACATTAATTGATTCGACAAATTAATCAACATACTTCCTAACCTTTATACACATTGTAAGAAAGAAGCTAGCTAACCGTGTCACTTGTACGATTGGCTTGAATCCAGGTGTTGACAGGTGTGCCCAGACAGGTTATTTTCACAGCACCCAGGTGCTTGAAACACTGCAGTTACTTCTGTCTTTTTTGTTTAGGTAACGCTGTTAAAGGTTACTTAAACTAAGGTGATTTTTAAGTAACAAGGAAATAAAAAGTAAAGTTAAGTTTCAAGGAAAAAAGAAATGCTGCAAATGCAGTATAAATTATCTTATTTTTTGTGATTGATTAATGTAGTTGATTAATATTGATATTTAACTGAACAAGCCGGAACAGCAAACCTTACTTACCTACGTATAGTTTGCTATCGACTCTGCCACAAGAATAATTAAATCGAACTAGCCTATATCCTTCCTTGGAGTTTATGCTAACTCCATTCCATATTTCATCACAATCGGTTATGTCATGTGTGGTTTGACCGTAAAAGTATAACAGACAGACAGAGTTACTTTCGCATTTATTATATATTTATTATTAATATGGATTGCAACTATATAACGATACCGATATTCATATTTTACTAGGATCAGGAGCGGCTTTCTGGGCCAAGTTTTCAAAACTAAAAATCAATTTTATAAAATATTTATGTAGGAAGCAAATGTTTAGAATTATCTATACTAATATTATAAAGCTGAGGAGTTTGTTTGTTTGTTTGTTTGTTTGAACGCGCTAATCTCAGTAACTACTGGTTCGAATTGAAAAATTCTTTTTGTACTGGATAGTCCGTTTATTGAGGAAGGCTATAGGCTATATAACATCACGCTACGACCAATAGGAGCGGAGCATAAATGAAAAATGTTGCAAAAATGAAAAACCGTTGAAACTAAACACGCGAAAAAAGTCGCGGGGGACAGCTAGTATAAAATATATCTACTGTCAGAAAAAAATATTACGTTCCAACAACATGACTTAATCATCCATTGTAGATTTGTGTCATTCGTGCATTACAAAGGTTCACAGTTGAGTTAAGAAGCACAAAAAGACTTGAACCACAATCAGATTGCGACATAAATGGACGCGGGCCGTCAGACAAACTTTTTCATGCCTCACTAGTAGCTAACTAGGTTATACGGACCGCACTGACATTACTAAAGTTAGAAAAATTAGGTTTCATTGAGAGCGTGCCTTGACGTTAAAAGATAACACTTTTAAAGTAGGTATGACATTCTAATTACTTTTAATTTATTAATTAACCGATGGTATATGTTCGTAATTATATTCTTGGTTTGTATACTTTGTATTTAGCTGCTTGTTGTTGATTATTCAATGTCACAAAATCATTTAAAAATACCTACTGGAGAACATTATTATTTTCGATAAGTTTTTAGGGATTACGTATCTCAAAAGGTAAAAAGAAACCCTTACAAGATTAATTTGTTGACTGTCGGTCAATATTTATATTTTAAGAAACTAAGTCAACTATTTTTTCTTGCTTTTTATTTTCCTGATGTGTTTTTTTGTGGGACATTCCATTATTATTTAAGATCAAAGATAAGTTATATTTATTTTGAACAAAGATAAGATCTAATCTTGTTATTCCATCAAGAATTTAGAATTTATAGTACCTACTAAACATCAAACTGCTCTATAAATATCCTTTTCAAACCACAAGTCAAACAACAGCATTTTACTTTCATCTCGATGACTAATACAAAACTAATACCAATAAACATTTTATTACTGAAATATCTACTAAAACGAACCTATTCTCTTCGAATGGCTGAATAAACGCTTACATCGCATATCGATTACAACTCGTTTGAGCAATTTGATGCGATTACGATTACACCGGAACATTACGGATCGTACCGTATCGATGCGTAACTGAATCCCGATTCACGCTCGATACAATCCGTGATCGTCGACCCACGCTGCCTAGCTATGCACGTGCCAGAGCGAGCACTTCACGTAGGTAACGGTAAACACTGTATTAGAACTATGTTATTTATTCCTATATTGTAAATTAAATTTTGTCTGTTGCTCAGAACTGTTTATATTTTGGATGAATAGAGCCGGAATTTAATTTATGCAGCGAATTAATTTCAAATTAATACTGGTATGGTGGTAACACATGGAAAAAAGTCGGTTGCTTTATTTACATTCATCAAAACAGTCGTTTTGTTTGTAAATAAAAGAACAATTTCGATTTTGGTAATATAATTTTATTACTTAAATATACAAAAATATTTTCAGCCTTGACGTATAAAATTATTGGAATTTCTAAATTCCCCAAAAAAACGTAATATGGAATTAAATTTACGCACAATTACAATCTGCTTTTATTTCAGAACCTGAGTATAAAATATGGCCGTCTGCTAAAGAGGTCACCTTATAAGAAAAGTCGGAGAATTTATTAAAAAATGTATTATATCGCCCCTCTTATGTCCAAAACTGAAAGCAATAAAAATGTTACGACCTTACTTTGGCATGAGGGAGCAGATTCTTTAAAGTAATATGTATCGATTATTTTCAAATATCGCAGAATCGACGATACGAAATTTTTAGAAAACCTAAAAGGTCGAGTTAAAAATAAAATAATATTTGCCTAAAGCATAAAAACCCCTACAGTACAGGGCATTTAAGTTACCCTTTTAAAATATTATTTTTTAATTACAAGGCCCAATACCATTCTCACATAATCAGTAATTAACGTAATAGAAAACCGTCTACTATCTAATAGATAAAAGCTCATACAATCTTCATTTTCGCTAGAACTCTCACTTAATTTTTACGAGGGTTCGCCGCCGACCTTAATTGTGTATGATATTGTTCATTATACCATCGTATACTCGTGTAGATGTTAGGGCTTCGAGTGCCGGCCATTGTTTGTCGAGGTCGCTTCTGTTGCCACGAGAAATATTTACACAAACGCTCTGCTATCTACAGAATTGTTTGATGTATCCTATTGCGAAGACTATACAGAGAGTTGCTGTAGAAAATCAAAGAGGAAATAATATTAGAACGTTATTTCTGCCTATTTGTTACATTTAAAGCTACAATGAGTACTTAATATCAATAAGAATAAAAAGGAAAATGATAATAAATTGATATTGCTACGGGTTAAGTTAAATTAATGATAAGCGTGTTAATAGCGATAATGTATTGGATTTTCTATTTTCTAACGCTGTCTAAATCGTAATGAAAGGATTATGCCTTTCATAACTATTCACACGCTTATCATTAATTTAACTTTAATTTAATTTTATTCAATACAAAAAAGACACATTAATTACAACAAGGTATCTAACAAAAAAATCTGCCAAAGTTTACATATTCAACATGTTTAAGGTGTGGTATATTTTCGCACATTTTAATAGTGATAAAACAGATTACAAGAGCTACTAGTAAGTGTTCTTATCATCAATCAAGGTTACGGCACTGAATATTACGTTAATTGTGAAGGTTAATTATACATTTTAAAAACGAAACACGTGGTTTACATCTGTAGTAAGAGGTGATTAGCAAACTACTGAAATAGAAAAGGTTGAATTATGATCTTGAATAGGTAAAAAAATGTTCATAATGAAAATTATAAACTCGTTATTTACAGTTAGAATGAGAAGTATTCAACTTTTAGAAGGATACTTACTGTCTCGTATTACTTCATACTTTGTTTGACCATGTATGTGTCTTCAGCGGGCGCCAGACCACTGTTATTTATAAACAAATAATATAAAGGTATTTCCTTAGACAGCAAGGCTAACCTTCTGACTAACAAAGCACACATACCGTTCTGCATAAATCAAACGATTTATAATAAACATATCTAATTATATAAAGCATAGTTTATATTAAATATTTATAGAGCCAAGACGTCTAAATAATAGACCACGGTTTTACACTAGCTTAAAATTTAATACATATAAATAATTATTTTATTTACGTGTACTAGGGCTTCCGTGGTCGTCTGAAGTTAATATCAAGTTAGTAAAAGTACATTAAGAGCAGCTGTTTGGAACAATGCGTAATGGCAACGATCCGTATGTGTCCTTGGCTATTAACGGACCTCTCGTTCGCTTCCTGTTACTGACGTAAAAGGCGAGCCTTACCCATGCGGAGTTAAATTAATCAATATTAGTTTAAGAAATTATCTCTAACACGTCTTAGATGAAGATTCGATTGTTGAGTCGTTTGTATGTAAAATGTTAACTCACGCGAATTTTATTTAGCTTTATCTTCAAATGGAGTACTAATTATAAAATAACGCGGGCGGTGTCGCATGTTGAAGTAGTGTTGTTACTTCTTGTAAAATAAATATTGTGAAATCTCTCAAACATATAACTGGACTTTGTTGATGATTACCGAATGAAAACCTACATTTTGATCAAGAAAACGTTCGCGGAAATCTCCATATAACGTCTCTCTTTAAACATTCAACACAATCCAACAGCGGGCTGTAATTGAAACAAAGAGTGTGACGTTGGTACGAGGAACGTCTTCACACGAGCTCTGCCGTGCTCGGAAACTGGGTCACGTGTCGCTGCCACACTCCACTTCTGCACCGACGCATCGCGAGGCGCTAGGGTAGATACACCCTCTTCTAACGACACTGCTAAAGAAGAAATGGAGACATGACGAACACGAAACTTAAACTGATAAAATAGAACTTAATGACATGTATGGAAAATGAAGTCTGTAAACTGAAATAAACCAGCTAAAATTGAGTTCCAGTTTGAGATCATCTTGACGCTCCGCAACTTGAACTTTAAGACTATTTACTTTCCGTATAGGTCTACGTAAAGATGACTTAAAATCCCAACAAAAAAAATCGTATGTAGGTATACCTGCCATATTTGAACATACTTATACGACAAGAAATTTATGAAATGATCCTAAATATTTTGTGAGACACGAAATGTTAGCGGAATTTTGTAAAACATTTTGACTACGCATGTTATGTTGAACTTAGTAATAACCTTCTGCGTGTGACAATACAACAGCAAGCAAGAATAATAAAACGCACCAAATTTACCAAATAGCGCAATTTACCTACAAAGAGAGCCGCAAAGTATTGAAGACAACAGAAAAGCTTTTAAAACAATTGCTTTGGCAAGAAATTCAGATTAAATCTTTGTACAGTTAAATATGTAGCCGAAAACAGTTTAAAACTGAGCAATTTATATTTAAGTATTAGCTGCCCACCCCAGATTCACTTATTTTGTTTTAAAAAACTTATAAGTACCTTACAATAAGGAATATTATGAAAAAAATAATTATCCAATTTGGTGCTGTTTCGGAAGTTATGGCGTGACCAAGCGAAATCGGGATTCATTATATATGTACATAAGTTCAAAAGCAACGAAAATACATACATTTCTTTTGCATAAAGATGTAAATCAATTCATTTGAATAAGTTTTTTGTTTTGGTCAAATAATCTAAATTAGGAGGAATAATAAATATCAAAAAATAAATCTAATATTGCGGAAACCCTTAATTATTTTACGAAAATGAACATAAGTGGTAAAGAAAGTAAGCAATCAATTAGGAGAAAGCGGAGTCTTTGCAATGTTGTCCCTGAGAGCGGGGGCACACGATGCGTTGCGGCGGCGGTGCGGCGCCGGAGCGGTGTCGCTGCGTCGTTTTACATAGAAATATCTGTGGCATGTCACACGATGCGTTCCGGCGCCGCACCGGACTTGCAACTACCAAGACGAGGTGGGGAGGGGTGAATGCGTTGCGACATCGGAGCGGCACCGCTCAGTTGTTTTGCGTCACAAGGAAAGACACACGCTCGCTCGTTTCGATTTTTTGACGTGATAACGTCTTTAAAATCGTTTTAGTCGGGTGACATGTTCAGAAACTTGTGTCACACCAAAACCTCACGAGCGCGATCGCAGGTATAACGAGAGAGAGACGGACCGATCTCCCGTCTTGTTATAGCGGCAACAGAAATACACACGGACGGACGGACGGACGGACGGACGGACGGACGGACGGACAGACGGACAGACGGACAGACGGACAGACGGACGGACAGACGGACGGACGGACGGACAGACGGACGGACAGCGGAGGTTTAGTAATGGGGTCTTTCAACTATAGTGATTTAACTGACTATGTCAGTACCGCGTCTGCGTAACAAAAATCATGAACAGAAATGAAACTTGTCACGCGGAATCCTCACGAGCGGAGGCTGGCATAGCGTTCGAGTGAGTGGACCGATCTTCCGTCTCTCTCACTCTAGCGGCATACAAACGAATGGAGATTTTCTCGTGCGGTTAAGTTTTCGTTGAATGTTTAACAGTGAAACAAACTATGAAAATTTGAAAAAATTGTTATCTTCATTAATTCCTTACTTCCCAAAACCTTATATCACCAATAAGACGTTATCACGTAAACATCTCGATCGTAAACCTACTTTACAAACAACCAATTTTTTTTCCTAAATATTTTTGTTTATTGTAATTGAGGTTTTAAAAAATTAGTGCCAACCTAGATGTTATTGATAAAGACTACCTAATTACATTACTCCAAGAACGGGAAATCCTTTGGGATAAGTCCAATGAAGACTTTAAAAATAAAAGCATGGGAGCAAATTGCCAAAATTATTACTATTAATTAAATCTTCTGTAACTGCCGTAATAGTAGGGCCAACAACAGACGTCTTTTACGATCCATTTTCATTAACAGACTGTCCAACGCTGCTACGGCGCCGCTGCGACATAATAACGTTACGGCGCCGCACCGCTCGTGTGCCCACTGACACGGTGAAATCTTTGCGGTGCGGCGCCGCAACGCATCGTGTGCCCCCGCTCTGAAGCGATGACGTAAAAGGATGTTTGGTTAAGCCACCGGGCTATTTTTACTTGGCCCACCTAACTAATTGAGCCAAGTTTCTGCTACACGTAATTAAATATGACAGTCGACCGAAGACCAAGTATTTTTTTGTTTAAAAATATTTTTTTATTTTAAAACTTATATGAAATTAATTCCAAGCTTGGGAACATGTTGAAATGTCGATGAAATATTTAATTCGTTTACGAATCTTAGAATTTTTTTTATTTAAAATAACTGTATCTGTACTGATTTGTATCTTCAATATTATAAAAACACTGCAGCACCTTACTTTGGTGCTGCAGTTACTATGACCGTACGAACTATTGTTCTCACAATGTTGTCTAATACACTTGGGAGCAAATAAATCGAGCCACTACCTTTTTTCACGTAAAATGGTAAATATTTTTGGTAATATGGAACGTATCAATTCGAACTATATATCGCCTAAAAGTTTAGTTAATAACCTTTACAATGAGGGTAAATTATTGAATAATAACCTTATTGAATGATAAATTATTGGCTCTGCAAGAAAAATGGTAATTTTGATAGAAAATTTAGTAGGGCTAAAACAGTCCATAAAAACAATAAAAAACAAAATTATTGCAAAAAAAATATTCTTAATAACTGGTATTACCCCCCCGGGCCCTGATACATTCTTGTAGCCTATTAGTCATCGATCTGATCAGCGTTACGATGACATATTGTGGTATGTTCTCCCACTCTTCAAGCACAGCGACTTTAAGCTCGGGAATGGATGAAACAGCGGGAACCCTGGCTCGGACTCTCCGTTTTAGCTCGTCCCATAGGTGTTCGATCGGGTTCAAATCAGGACTTCGTGCTGGCCATACCATTTGTTGAATCCCGATCGCAGACAAGTAATCCGTAACGATCTGCGCGGTATGAGGTCTCGCATTGTCATGCATAAACAAGAAATTTTCTCCGACAAAACCAGCATACGGCATTACGTGGTTTTCAAGAATGTCAGTTATGTATCGGTCAGCTGTTAATCCACGTCTACCATTGCCATCGTTGGCGGGGTCGACGAAGACAAGTTCCGTTTTTCCGTCTAGAGAAATTCCTCCCCACACCATACAAGAACCACCACCAAAACTCACCGTTTCTCGAATGCAACATTGGGCAAATCTTTCACCAGGACGTCTATACACTCGGTTTCTCCCGTCATTGCTAAAAAGACAGATTCTTGACTCGTCAGAAAACAAAACTGACCTCCAGTCTTCTAACGTCCAATTAATGTGTTCTCGAGCAAACTCCAAGCGAGATCGGCGATGAGCTACAGTCAATTTTGGGCCAGTTGCTGGTTTGTGTGATGTTAAATTTCGTTCTTTTAGTCTTCGTCTCACTGTCCACCTACTGATTGCGACTCCTCGAACGTCACGTAACGCTTGCTGTAGCTGAACAGCATTAAGTCCACGGTCGCGCAACGAATTGGTTGCAATAAAGCGGTCGTCACGTTCTGTTGTTGCACGTGGTCGGCCAGTTCCAGGTCGCCGAACAAAAGCACCAGTCTCCAGATACCTGCGGTATACCCGCTGTACCTTTGAACGACTCAAATGAAGTCTGCGTGCCACTTCACGTTGTCCGTGTCCAACCTCAAGTAAAGCTACAACTTGGGCAGCTTCCGTCGGTGTAGTATCCATTTTATCAGGTTATTTTGATTACACAGACACAGATAAAGACAACAATAACAAGTAATATGGGTATGATTAACAAAAACCTCAAATTTAATCTTTTCTTAACAGAGTACAATAAAAATGTCATAAGCAAATTAAATGCGATAATTTTATTCTACCCTTTAAACTTTAATAAAAATGAAATTTTGACAACTAACTACCCTCATTGTAAAGGTTATTAAATACCCTTTTAGGCGATATATGTTTCGAATCGATGCGTTCCTTAATACCAAAAATAATTACCATAATGCGTGAAAAAGGAAGTGGCTCGATTTATTTGCTCCCAAGTGTACATTACTAGTAAGACAGTTTAACATTTAGACGTCGCGAAGACAAACGTGTTTGTATATTAGTCAGTAAACATCCGAAGGAAATGGCTTTGCTCTTTGTTCATGTGTTACTATGGTTATGCGATAAATGTATTTTATATTAGTAATATTCCTTGTTACTGCAGTACAGTATATAGGAAAGAATGACGCTTATAAACGATTTTTTACGAGAAATGGAGATGTTGCTTTTAACAAAAGTGTAATTCTTTTAACCATAACAAAACTGTCAGAAACATCAAACCGACTGGCGTCTTGTTATGCAAGCAAAAGGATGAATACAGCTGAAAATGCTTAACGATTTAGCTATGATCGATTCGACAAGATAGATTACAGAAACTTTTCCTCTTTGTAAATAAATATAAAGTTGCACAATTCCTGGATTTCCACGTGCATCCTATTGATACATAATTTATTACCCGTTTCTGCCTATAAATCATGAAACTTTGAGGTTCTCCTCAAAACAATAACTGGAAAACTTATTCATAGATTTTATATGGTTTTGATCGAGAATATATCATGGTATCGACCACATCTGTTGAGAAAATTTTATATCGTGTGAGCCAATGGCGCTGGGTTACAATGTTTATAAGCTCTTATAGCCGTACATCGTAGTTGCTATTGCTGGATTTCTTCACTCATCATTGTGCCTACCTGCCTAAAGATTTCAACATTAATTGTTTGTGTTACTAAGAATATCTTGCCACCTTGCCGTGTTGAAAGGTTGTTACTTTGGAAAAATAATAACTACAGACACACAAATAAATACAGTTGGATACTACAGTGTTTTAACAGTTAAATGTACCTCAGGTATATATTTATTTTTACTTTTAGTTGGATCAGAAATATTCACTAGGAATAGTTAATTACTCACGCGATTGTCTACATATACAAAGAGTTATTTAGGCCTTAACAAAACTAGAATCTATATCAATGTTAATATTGTTATGAAGAACAGGCTAGCTACCTGAAGGTTGTTTATTCATCAAATAGATTACTTCATAACGTTTTCCTCGCGCGTTTGTTATAGAATTGTAAAGAGCCTTGAAATTAGTGTTTTGGCATGCTCTACATAATTTGTATTGTTAGCGATAGCCGAGCCTTGCTCTTCACTAAACAAATGTGTACTCGGTTGAAGAAAGGTCGTCTTCATTAATATTGTACTGCTTTTCGAAAACCAATTATTATTAAATTTAATTGAGAAATTATACTCTGAATACAAAGTTCCTGCCTACTTCATCATTTTTAGACAGTTTAAAATACTTTCTATTGGATGTACTGTCTGAATATTTAGATAAGATACTTTTTCCTTTATCTACAGAACATTCCCCCAACTTCGCCGAGGGCTTGAGTCTTATCAAATCCGAAATATCAGTATTTTATGCGGAACAATAAATTGTCATTTGACCTTCGCTTCTCAATTCTGAAAATATACTAAAAATACGAAGGCTTTTTCACTATCAATAACGATGAACTGTCTTCTTCTATGACCAACAGTATTTTGTTACTCCCTAGGGCATGGGTAGGGTCTTATTTTTATTCCACGTTCCTAACTTTTTGGTCAACCTAATAGCCAATTTTAAAAATAGTTATTGCTATTTGATGTTCCTGAATGAATTCTATATTCTCAAAATGTATTCGGTAATGTAATGTAGATAAATAGGTTTCATCGGATTTAAAATACCTGAATTTTATTCAATTGTGAACTTCTTGCTGGTATACAAGCAACCCTCCTGTTTCATGTGGTTCTGTTTGCTTCGCCACACTTTAATGGTAATTTCCTCACCCCTTCCTGTTGGGGTTGATGGGCAAACATCCATTTCCCGTGGCCAGTGTCAGCTTCCTATGAATGTCAGGGTCGCTTGATCCACCGGCGACCTTGTGCCATATTTTTGTATAGGTTTATTCTGTCTGGTTTTATTGATCATAATCCCAAAACTCTTGACAGTTTCCTCAGTTATCCGTCGCAATGCGGTGTCTTATGAGTTCTGTTTCTGTTTTACTTTGTCAAGTTTATGTTTGACGTACAAAAAATTAAGGAAATTGTGAAATATCTCGAAATGATCTTCTTGTACGTTATATTATCATATTCATAAAACACTTAAATGCAAACACTTGCCATTAAAATATAGCAAAATTATTAAAAACTGTATAGCTCCCAACGTGACAGCACTGGCTTGTTACCAACCTCTCATGTTGGGAGTGTGGAGTTGAAAAACAAGAGAGGGAGGTGCCCCATGCCATGTGTCATGGTGTCTCGCTTCTTCCCAACATTAATACTCGTTAAAAGCGAAACAAAACAAATATATCTCCGTGTTTATGTAGCACGACGTAACAGCTTGCAAAATACATTACCAATTGAATAAATTTAGGGAACCTAAGTGATATTTTTTCTACCTCATGTTAAACGTATATTTGTTTAGTACTGTACATGTTGTTCTGACGTAATTTGTCTGAGTTGGTAATGCTAATTGATTAAATGTTTGGCACTGCTGCTATGAATAACTTATAAGCTAGTAAGTTTATATGATGTAATAATTATAAAATGCACCAGATAATTTAAATATAAATGATTTACTTTGAAAAAATATTAATAATATGTAGCCCAGGTTTCCCATTAGATAGGGATTGTTTTTAATATTGTTTCATCTTTTAAAAATACAGAATGACTATTTTCCCTGTGACATTGATGTTATGTAAACTGAGCTTTAGAATATTTGCTATATTCTATGTTAGGTACATTGTTGGTTTGGTTGCGTCATCAATAACAAAGTTCCAGTTTGTGTTAATTGATTGATAGCCTATGAGATGATGAATGTTTTAGCGGTTCATCGACTTCGAGTTTCAGAAAATAGAGGACGAAGGTCTAAATAATAATTGTTTTTGTGTAAATTTAAGTGCTAACGTCTAAAATGTAGTTGTACAATAGTTTCACGGAAAAGACTTCATCTTTTCGCAATTTTAAGATTCTTATAAAACTTCTACCAAGTTATGTCAGCTATTCTCGTGTATCTTAAACCATAATAAATGAATCTGCACCAACCGGAACCTACTTACAAACAAACTCATTCAAAGCCAAAATAATAGAAGAAAATTGAACTCAAAACAAACAGTTGAATAAATAAACAGTGAGTGTGAGTGTATGGTGCACTGAATCCGCCGCACAAACACATAACCTCTGACGTCACGAGGGTTATGATGCGGGTATGACAAATTTACGAACCGATAAATGATGTATGATTGGAGCCTATTTTACCACGCGAACCATGATTTGTACTCAAAGAGAAAATTGGATGAGAAAATTGGATTCATTTTGCTTTTAAAAAGCAGTGGTTCAATATTTAGAAGCCAAGATGTGACTGGAGATGTGGCAGAATAATTGGTAATTTCTTGATTAAAATGGTGATTAATTCTACTTCCTCGTGTCAAGCTCAAATATACTAAATGCAGAGATGCACGCATCAACGAAGTTCCTTAATTAAGTCGTGCGGGTAAGCGGGTTTCCGTCAACGTTTGCTATGCCGCCGTAGCGTATTCCCGCTTATTAAGGTTTTGAATATTAAATTGGGAGGCTAGAAGTCTATCGGGATCACTGTGGGCGTTTTGATCTGCACCCACGTCACTGGTGGCATAGGGAGCAAATTTAATAAAGTATTCAGAAGTTTGGACATTTACAGCTTCTGTTATTTATTTGTCTTTCAGTTTTATGTAGGGCTAGCTGTCCCCCGCGACTTTGTCCGCGTGTTTTAGTTTCAACGGTTTTTCATTTTTGCAACATTTTTCATTTATGCTCCGCAGTATAATGTTATAGCTTTCTTCAATAAATGGGCTATCCAAAACTGAAAGAATTTTTCAAATCGGACCAGTAGTTCCTGAGATTAGCGCGTTCAAACAAACAAACAAACTCTTTAGCTTTATATATTAGTATAGATAAGGGAAAAAGGTAAGGTAATTACAAGTGATCATTTATTTCCTATTGATTCTGAAGGTTTTGCTTTTATGATCATTTATGTCATCTCTACCGAATAGGTAGGTGGAACAAGTGAATGAGACGCGTAAGCAGATAGCACAGTCACACGCGCATACACGTGAGCGACTTGATAGGCGCCTGCGCATTAATGAACCCTTCAACATATTCGTTATTGAAATGCATCATATATATGTTAGACTACACCCCGGTTTTTAAAGAATATTCGAATTAATCTAGTATATGTGTGACACAACTTATTACAACACTTGACATAAAATTTGCCAGATGATTAATTGATTTTTATTGGTAAATATGCTTTTCTAATTGTCTTTAACGGTGCTTTGATATGTCGTAACTTATTATAATACAAATAATAGAAGGAAAAACTTAAACCTCAGGCAGGACTCGAACCTGCGACCACTGGCTGACGCGCCAGTCCTGCCTGTGGTTTAAGTTTTTCCTTCGATTATTTGTATTTATTTACAAATATTCACCCCGCATGCGTTAATGCGTAACAAATATTTAAAATAATAATTATAATACATTTTGTGGCTTTAATTCTTAATCGTATTACGTCGCAAATTAACTGTTCAGTTATTTACTCGCGATAGTAAAGATTAAAGAAACCTCACGTGTTTCACTCTAAACACGTGAGACTACGAAACGGATGATTCACTTTTTATGTCATAATAAATATTTTGAGGTCAGAGCGTCTCGCCGCAGAACGTGGTCACGACAAGAAGCTCGACAACCTAACCTTGAAACTGTGTACCTGTAACTGATATCTCACACTGTTACTTCTACGCATCAAAATCATAACTATCCCTACCCTATCTGAATTCTTTATTTCTTTTTGGTAGACCCGAAATTGGAATCTATAGAAGTATTATAAAGCATACGTCCTAAGCTAAAATTAATTAGATACTTATTTAATTTAAGATCCTTTAGCGTTTCTACAGTATTAATGGGTACCTGACAGTGGTACTTACAGGCGAAATAATATTTGGCTTACCAATAATACACCCCAACTTATTTCAACTAAATTGATTTGTGGAATTGTTATATCAGTTTCACAGTTCCAATCGTTTTTTAGAACTGTCGAACTATAAATTGCACCCCGTTTTCGGGAAACAAAACAAGGCCAGTGACATCCACATGTTAACATGACAGCCGAAGCCTATTAACTATCTAGACTTCGTAACTAGATCACAGAAATAATACGAGAACGGGTCTAACCTCATAATACCATATTTATCTCAATAAGAAAACTCTCCTGACACGTAAACAAGTTTTTATCAAATTAATTTCACGTGGGACGTGCCGATTTGGCTCGCATCCAGATACTGCGATAGGCGTAATCATATTTGAAGTGCCTCCATACAGTTTTTGTAGTTTGCTACGATCAAGAGATCATACGCCTTCATCCAGTGGCGTGCATACCATATAGGCAATTAGGCAGTGCCTACCTCCTAAGATCCAACTAACTATCCTTAATTATTACGATATAAATATAATAAATCAGTCAACACCCATCATACTCATTAATTAAATTACAAATAATAAAACTTATAACCAAACATTTCATTACAAAACAAATAAAAAATGACGTCACATTCAACACAATTTCACAATACGTCGCGAAGTAGGCACTCGCGCCAGTGCCTACTTTACACTCACACACTCAAACCATTTTGGCGTATTCATATACGCACGCACACTTCATAATAAGCTACTTTTTTCTCAAATTTATAATACGGTGAAAGCAAAAAATATCTGTTTGACATGCACAGCACCCTGACATTTGACCTTCGCAATTTCCCAGAACTATAGTAGGCATGCCTACTCTGTAGCAAAGGCATTGACCATACAGCTCAACAAATAAAAAATATATAAATTCTAGTTATTATTATATTTTTTATATATCTAACTAATATTATAAAATACTAACAACTTGTAAATTGAATATAGTTTTTTTTTAAAGTTAACAACTACATAATTAATAATGTAAACATGTTTTAGTTGCAATAAATGATTTTTATTTTCTTTTATCTGTTGCAACTTGCTCGTCTTTTTGTTATTTTTAATCTGTTGTAGTTTGTTTACTTGTTGTAGTTTGCATTATTTTCGTAATTATTTGTTTTGTGTGTTATTGACTTATTGTGGTTTTGTAAAGTTACTGTAGTGTTATAAACAGAAATTGTTGTGTCTGTACAAATATGGAAAAGTTACAGTGCGTAGTTTGTTTGTGTTTCGAAAATACAATCTGTATGGATAAATTACGTGCAAACCCCTTCAAGAAGTTTAATAAAGTTTTTATTTGTTGACAAAACAAATTAATGAAGTAGTAGATTTGTAGGATAACATCCGAACCACAGAATAAGAAATACAAAACTTTAAAAAAGTGAGTAGAAAATAGTTTTTTACATTTGTTTCGTTATTTAAAGTAGTAGGTATTTTATTTTGAACGATTTGCCTAATTTCTGCCTACCTGGTCGGAAAACCAATGCACGCCACTGCCTTCATCACAGATCCTTTCTTTAAAGTCACGAAAATAAAGCAGTTTTTTAAACAAAACAATTATTTAATGTCGCAAAATATCTTTCAAGTGATACGTATCTTTGCATTATGTTACTATGATTGGCAGTAATGTTTTTTCTTGAGCGGATAGTTTTTTTTTTGGTATGACGCTTCTGCAATTTTAAACAAAGGTCTGTTGCTACGTGAGGTTAAGTTCAATATTTAAGTCATTTATGAATTAAAAAACTTTTTGTGCCTTCGGTTTCTGATAAATAGATACCAATTTCTCCATTATATGCTAACGATGCGGTGTATATCCATTTTCCATACGACCAGCTTTGTTAACTTCGAGGCCCAAATTAATTTGCGAAGGTAACGCAATCTTAGGAGACACTATTGATCTTTTACGCAGTTGTAAATCTAGTACGTCCACGGGTCGTGTAGCGGAGGGAACGCTTACTAATGGTGCTATATAATAACTAGTTTAGTAAGCATCTTCTTTATGTGATCTACGCTCAAGACTTATATTATATAAAAAAAAAAAAAACAACATAATATACCTACAGTACAATTATGTTATAAATAAACTCAAACCTCAGCACTTTTTGCTGGAACTACATAGCGAAACATAAAAAAACAGATTTTTGTGACGATTTTCTCCCAGATACAAAAATAACACACCTGGATTATATTAGAAACATCTTTGCACTCCATCGTGATGATAACAACGATAAATAGCAGCAGGTCTAGACTATTTATAAGTGCCTTTAAAGAGGCTTACATAAATTAAAACCTTTTTTAAACGTGTCGCTCCCTCTACCACTTAGCAGCTTGTCTCATTATGTTTGACCTTCAAGTCACTTTTAAGTACTTACTTTCTGTTTTAAAGCGTTATTATTTTTAAGGGTGTTCGGGAAATATTTTTCTGAGAACGTTTTTTTAAGTATGTTTGGTTTTAATAAATATGGTGTTAATAAGAATCTTAGATCTCATATTCTATTCTCACATCATAGATTACTCGGTTTATCAACATTAGTAGGCAACCCTAAAAACCCGTCTTAGTTTTAATACCTTTCTCAAAATGGCGAATTAATCTAACTTGCTTTTCTATGCAAATTTCCAAAATAATCCACAGTCTGTACTGTACTGTCCTTGACAAAAACCGATAAGCTCTAGACCTAAAAGATTATGTCCTGAAGTACAAGTTTGGGTAAAGTAATAAAGTTGTATTGTCTTTATTCGGAACATTTATATTTAAGCAGAACGTTGGTCTCGTGCCCGCAGTACCGGTAGTAATTTATTTAAACTACGACCTTACTTCCCCTTCGAAATGGTTTTCTGTATTCAGAGCAAACTTCTTGCTACGATCCCCAAATTAATGAATATAACACTTGAAGATGTATAAATATGTCCAAAATTTGAGTTTTCTTGCTTTAAAGTGTTTTCTGTTGCCAAAAATGCTAAAGCTTGTAAGCATTTTTTATGCGATTCATGAGTGCATTAAGTATTAAAGGTCATGGCATTGAGCATAGGGAGACAAATGGCTGACGGTGCTTCTGTACCCCCCTTCTAACATTTGTTACCTTGATAAGTTATGCAGCACGTATCTAATATAGCGTGTGTGTCTGCCAAAAAAACTTTAATATATTTCCTAAAACTATGTACGGGAATCTGCGAAGAAATCAATTTAATGGTTTTTTTTAAGGTCGGATTATTATCTTCACCATTTAGGCATCGTTTAAATCCACTTCTACGTCTTAAAATAACAACACAATCAAAACCAAATGAATCATTAAGTACAAAAATAATGTTCTTGACCTATTTCCAATATAAAAACGGATACCAACGAAATTGAAAATCAAAGTGTCGATTTAGACCGTGTACCGTTAACAGGGAACTGTTGCCATTCAATAATGCGAGGTGAAGATTGAAGGAGCTCTTGTCAGGAAATTGGACCGGATGATTCGTTATTATGTACTTCGTTTTCGTATTACAACACCTTTATACCTGGTACACTTAACTTGACAATAGCGAACGCTTTACGTAATCTTGTTACTTTATATGAGATTTTCAGTACCACTTTATTGTTAGTTTTTTTTTAATTCTGACTAAGGATTTTCGTTTTATTCCACTAGATAGCTTTATATAATATATGGAATTTCTTGAGTCTTAATTCAGTTGTAGCAAAACAACTTTAGTTTATTACTGGTGAAATGTTAGCTACTGAGAGCTTGATTAAAATAAATATGTTAGTAAAAGCTTACTAAGGTATACCCTAGCCATTTTAAGAGGGTAAAAAAGGTTTGGTATACTAACTTTACCCTATTAAGCAAGTATTAAGTGCACAGTAATGGAAATTCTGAAACTAATGAGGCATGCCTAACTTATCCAACTATTTTTGAAGGTGATACCGATGTCACCTTGATAATCCTTTTGTTGTCTAATTTTCAGAGCTTAAACACGTCTCGGCTACAGAAAGTAGAGACTGCTCTCGATCTAATTAAGGATTTAAATGCTTTGCGAAGTTAAATTTAGTAACTCTTACCAAGTTTATGAACAAAAGTATAATTAGATGAATATAATAATCTCGAGAGTTACATTAAATGGGTTTCTTAAACACTTAACAGCCCTAAAGAGCCTAAACTTTATTGTTCATTAAAAGATTTGAACAATTACTCGGGGCTTTAAATTATTACCATGTTTCAGAAATTTTGTTTCGTATTCTTGAAATACTTGGTAGTATAGATTACATTACATCAATATTTGCGGTTTGACATTTGGCGCCGCAGTAGGTACCATCCAGAGATAACCTCGTCGTTTCCTGCTCTCCCGCTAGATATCTTTTTAAGCACCACATTTATTTATTATATTTCACGGAGTTTGAAAACTACGGTTAACTAAATCATATTTAATGCATCATCTTAGATACCACAAACAGTTGAGTTAGTGGTATCTCTTGAGACGAAAGCTTATTTATTTATTAAACGTGCTTCAAAAGCGGTGTCGATGAACTCTGTTCGTCATCTCATGAATCATGTTTCACATAATCGATCCTTACTTAAAACCCAAAGCAGACTCCACCGGTTTTTACAGATTTGCCAACACACAGACTTTTAAAACCAGCTGCGATATTGAAAACTTTTAAACATAATTTTGATAAAACGCCTATTAAAAAGTTATGTCTAAGTGTTAAAGGATAAAAAAAATCTAACGATTGTTTTTACTTTGTTCCAGTTGACGAGAAGATTTTCTGCTGTCATGGCGGTCTATCTCCAGACCTGCAGGCGATGGAGCAGATCCGGCGGATCATGCGGCCGACCGACGTGCCCGACCAGGGCCTGCTCTGCGACCTGCTGTGGTCCGACCCCGACAAGGACACCGCCGGCTGGGGCGAGAACGACCGCGGTGTTAGCTTTACCTTCGGAACTGAGGTGAGGGACATTCTAGAAATGGAATTCATTTTAGATCGTGGTTTGGGATTTTCGATACCTTGATGAGAAGGTGGAAGGCTTCTTCTGGCGTTCGTCAGTCCTTGCAATGTTTTTATTCAACTGCGGCTGAAAAAGAGTTGTGGTTGATACGCGTAAATAAGGTTCATGTTTTGAGGCCTCGTTTAGAATATTTAATTCCATAAAGCGATGTTGGACGAAGCTACTCTACACGCAATAAAAAAATAATTGAACTTTCTCAGAATATTTGAACCTCGCTGTAAATTCAAAAGTAAATGTCTGTCATCAAGCTATTTTCTCAATGTTTGCAAGGTGCAAAAAACAGGCACCGCAAAAAGGTAGGAATAATTTATAGCTCTGAATGCTCCCACATGCCAAATGAAAGCGTGTCTGGCGATTGTAGCGCGAGGTGGATAAAGCGCTCTGCCAAATGAAGTCTCGCTTGGACTTACTTACAGTTTGGCACGTTATTCGGGTTAGAAAATGTAATACCTAGAGGTTTTAGTATTGTCTTTAGTTAATCGTAGTTCTGTGTTTAATGTACACCTTTATTTTCATACGTACTTTTCTTAATGAGATTTGAGCTAGCAAATGTTAATTTTTCCTACTGGTAGTTCCGAAAACTTGCGCATTGAAAAATACTTTATGTTAGCAAAAAAAATGTAGTTCAACAAGGTGAGGTCGCTACAATCCCTGACCCATTAAAACTTCTTAATTAACATTCCTAAAGTCTAAGTACCTACGTATAGTGGATGTCAGTGGAGTTATCAACGCGTGCACTAGTAAACAAATGCGTCCGCGCTCCGCATGTGTGACCTCTACGCGCGGTATCTGGTGGCGCGTCGCCGCCGTCTGCCGCTGATTACTCTATTTGTGTTAGATACCACGGTAAAGGTCTAACTACCACGTACTGGAGAGGAAATGGGTGATAGTAAATTAGAAGTCAATTTAAAATAATGTTTCTAAAGATTATAAACTCCCATCCTTACTATTTCATATTTTTTTGCAGTCTTCTCTAAATATAAAGTAATTTTTTAGAAATACGTATTGATGCAATATCGCGATGAAATACGTGCAGCTAAAGCTATTTCTTTTAGGAATATTGTCACTACTGGTATTATATTCCTTATTTAGCAGATGGTGATGTAGATGCAGATTGTTATACATGTTTGACCGGCCTAGAAGACCGGCCAAAACAAACCAATAAAATAAAATTAATAAAAAAATAGTAATACCCGACTGCGCTGCCAAAAAGCGAACTAAAAAGTAAAAAACAGGTAGTTGATTTCAAGTTGTAGGCACCCAACCTACATACACCTTCAACTCCATGTTTATTCTCATGGTTCTCGAAGCAAAAAATCTTAATACTGTTTTCTTTTAGCTTAATTTATACCATGTTGTAACATAAGTATTGCCTTTTCCAGGTGGTCGGCAAGTTCCTGTCGAAGCACGAGTTCGACCTGATCTGCCGCGCGCACCAGGTTGTGGAGGACGGCTACGAGTTCTTCGCCAAGAGGCAGCTCGTCACGCTCTTCTCCGCGCCCAACTACTGCGGCGAGTTCGATAACGCCGGTACGTATATTATTAACTAGCTGTCCTCCGCGACTTTGTCCGCGTGTTTTAGTTTCAACGGTTTTTTCAGTTTTGCAACATTTTTATTTATGCTCCGCTCCTTTTGGTCGCAGCGTAATGTTATATAGCTTATAGTCTACCTCAATAAATGGGCTATCCAACACTGAAAGAATTTTTCAAATCGGACCAATAGTTCCTGAGATTAGCACGTTCAAACAAACATACAAACTAACTAATATTAAAACTTTGTTTTGGTTTTCTAGAATATTATAAGACAGGATTCTCTGAGTTGCGTTTTATTTTAAACAGCGTACCTAGGTAGACTCATGTATATCTGTAATTTTAAAGTTTCCTTGCCTTTTTGAGGTTTATGAGATATAAAAAATGATGATTCTAATATAATGATGTTGATATGATGATTCTAGTAACAAAGAAACATACGTATCATAAACTTTATTAATCAATTTGTTGTTAGAATGCTAGAGTGCTAGAGTTTTACACGCGATAAAACAGACGTGTATTTAATTGTATTAAACTAACCAATGTCTTATTTATTTCCAGGAGCCCTAATGTCAGTGGACGAGACGTTAATGTGCTCGTTCCAGATCCTAAAGCCGGCGGACAAGCGCAAGCTGTACTCCGGCCTCAACATGGGCCGACCCAACACGCCGCCGCGCGCGCAGCCCAAGAACAAAAAGAAGTGAGTCACTATACCTACACACATTGTACAACCCATACGATTATATTTATATAGTCCAATATTTGACGTACGTCACGTACTTAACCTATGTAAACAAACTGCTAGCTGCTAATCTATTGACATGTTATGTACAATGTTATCTTAAACAGTGGTCAATAGAATTAATGTTGCCACTAACAAGTTGGTGATTTAAATGATACAAATGAAAATAATACGGGACTCAGTAAACGCCTTAGATAATGTTGCAACAGAAACAACAATTTTAATTTCTAATTAGCTAGTTTTTTGTTTACATAGTTAATACAGTAAATTAAGTCTAAATAGTTTTCGGTAATACGCGCGGAATTAATTGTCAGTTTGTTACACACAAGTCATTACAGTATTGCCAGGTTGGCTGGTTCACGCTTCAGTGTTGCCAGAATTAAAATAATCGCAATATTGTCCAATTGTATGCCAAATGTAGGGTCAAAACAAAGTTGAATTGGCTATTGTAATGTAAAATTGTATTCAGCAAATAGTTTTTAAGTTAATGTAATGCAAAAAGCTGGGGCTTTAAAATGTAGTGTACGTTTAATTATTTAAGTGACGTTTAAAATAAAGCATTCCCCATTTATGTCGGTAGTTTGAATTTTCATACGTACTTTTACGTATCACCCTTAATTAAAGCCTTTTAATAATTGTGAGGGCGGGAGAGCGGAGCTTGTCATCTGGCAATACGGTCAGACACACTCACATTGCCCACAAATGTGTACGCAAGTACAGAGCACGTCTAGTGATATACCATGCTTAAGATCTCTTGTCTTTTATCATCAATGATACACAATTTTAGTTGTCATACCTAATGCACAACGAAAATTCTTTCTGGGTGTTTTGACATTTAATTATGTTTATGTTTCGCGGGATTTAATCCAATAACACACGTAATATCTTTGATTTAAATATCTGTGAACCATTTTGAAATATTTTTTGTGATCGCAGAGATATATGAAGCCGTCACACGTTAAGGTACTGGTGATGTGTGTCGTTTGAATGCATCGTGACATTATTAACAAAACCCGTAATTTTTGCGATAGTAACACTCGAATCACTGGGGTTGCTAGCACAAACTAATAGACTCATTCAATAAGCCTAACGATTCTAAAATTGCACTGTTTATTAATAGTAAAGGAATTTAAGAACATTTTAACAATAAACATGTTTTATAGTGTGTTATTATAGTATTCAGTATTATTGAAAGAACATAGTACAAACATTATTATAATAAGTAGGTATATTCTCTTCAAAATTATCTATAAGAGTGCTAATCTGTTCTGGTTTTAAATAATTATACTTAATATTATACAACGTGTAATTTAAATAATGGAAAATCTGATAAGTTTACACTTAATTTGTATTGTGGAAATGCTAAGAGATTTTTAGAGATTCTTTGCATTTTATTTATTTAATACTTCATGAACAGTGTACATAGGCCGACTTAATGCCAGAAGGCATTCTCTACCAGTCAACCTTTTTTTTTCATTTTGTTTAACATGTCGAATATTTAACGTGTTTCTATAAACTTTCTCAAAGAGAAGAATAAATTATTTATGCCTGCTAATCGATCATGCATATTAAACGTTCGTTCTTTATTTCTTCTTGTATTAGTTTTCCATGATTTCGTTTACACGTTGTATAAACCTGTTTTGTCTATCCAATCTTACCTGTATCGAGATTACATTTTCCTTGTATATTAGTGCATGCCTCTACTGTAACGGCGGCGCGAGGCGTAGGCGGTGGGGTTCACAAAATAAACAGTTGATTCAAATCTTGTAAGCGAACGTGGTAGACGCCTAAACACTCGCGCCGCCACTCGAATAAAGTTGAACAAAAAATAATCAGATTCAACGATATTTTATTGGTAAATGATTAATGAAATTAAAGAAACATTCCTTTCTTTATGTATTGTCGTCTCACATATGACTTGTTTGTTCCCGATGGCAGTTAACGGCCACCCGCGCCGCCGCCCGCCGCCGCTCGCATGGACCCCGCGTACCTACTTACCACCTACCTTACTCTTATACATTACCTACACTGCGGAAAGGGACATTACAAAATACATCTCACAGTTTGTTAGTCTTGACCATCCATTGCGCGTTTAGTTTTCCATCTTTTCACTTAACAAAACTTAACGCGTAATGGATGTCGAAGTATGTGATTCATTAACGCACAGGTCGTGTCTGTTAGTATAATGCGAGTGAAATTTAAAACATTGGATTATTATGTAGGTTATTTTTTATTTAAAAATGTAGTTTTAATCCTTAAAACTTAATTTCAGTTTAATCGGAATAGTCATTTATAATAATAATAGCATTGTAAGCTGTAATACAAAAATGAGATAACATGGTTTTAGACGCAAAGAACAAAGATATCAAGTCCCTTTCGCTGTAAAAATGATTATGTGGCGTAATTCTGTGTAATAAATTAAGCAATAGCTTTCTAGCTCTCCTAAGTTTTACATTGACTGTTATTAAACGAGGGCAGAGCAAGATGTTGCATCTAAATTGATATTACTTTGTTTAAAGTAAGCAAATTTACAAATGTATCGTGTAACATCTAGCTTCATACAAATTGACTCCAAGGAATTCTGTCTTCCTGATTGTAAGGGTGTAAACATCTTGCTGTGCTCCCGTTACAGTTATAAAAGTCCTTCACGCATGTTAAAAATTTAAACAATTGCTGCGCGATTGTGTCCCCAACGGACGAGTGCGTACGGACCCTTATCTGTGACGTCATTCAAAAATTAATATGTGACTGTATAAGATATTACAGTAGTTTTAATGTGACCCAATACGGGAACACCGCAATAAAATCAATGTAAGTGTTGGTTGTAAAATGTTTGCAGTCATATTTTAATTCAGCAATGTTTTATGTATTCGTCATTTTCATAAAAGAAATATTTTAGAAAACTGCCAATGTCTTAATATTGAATGTTTATTAATCCATGGCGGTCTAGTTGTCGGCTCTGGGCGTTTCACATGTGGACGGATGCACTTGTATGCTGCGTAAATATGTCTGTGCAAATGCGTGTATGTATGACTGGCCCCCAGTATGCTTGTGTCGTATTCAATATCCAACAACTTGAATGTAAGTTTATGCGCGAGGCTAACTTCAGCGACAGATATCGCCGGCGATTTACTAGTGCGACTTTTTTGTCGCACCCATTTTTTATTGAGATTATGTAATTAAGCGCGGTGGCAATGATTGTCGCGTAGAAGTTGTCTCCGTGACATGTCGCAGTAAAATTAAAATGATGACAAGAATAATTCAATGGTAAAAATATTGGAAGTATGATTAAGTAGTAAGCATAAATATCGTAACGAAGCCGTAGTTGTTGATAATAATTATGAACAAAGCGCCCTCTATATTGTAACCACTTGGTCATAAGTTGCCAAGTAATATGCTAGAACTGTTTCATAAGTCTTCCTCATGTTAGATACACTACAATAATTGTTGTATACGGCTCAGGTTTTGTCGACATAATACGTACATTCCCTGTGGAAATTATAACACTTTTATGTTAATGAATGTTTTAGAATATGCGTATTAATTCGTTTTAAGTACTTACTCATTTACAATGCTGTAGCAATAAACTCTTATAAGTAGGAATTATACCCCAGTAAATGATCCCTTAATTGAATATTTGCCAAGCATTTACAGTTTTTAGTATAGTATACATGTTAGGCTTTCATAAAATAACTTAAGCATTTAAGTTTGAGCCAAGTGGACAATATGTGGGCGTGCTTAGTAATAAAAGGTAACGCCGTCCCCTCTGGTCGGCCGATAGAACTTTGTGTAGGATTGCTTTAACGCCCGACATCTTATGCGATCGTAGTTCGCACTGTGCCTCACGCGAATGTGATGGTCGCTTATACTGTTTAGAATACCTGCTTGGGTTTAACCTTTGATTCCTCATAATATTTTATAATAGTCTTAAGTGTAACTTAAAATACTTATACGAAGGATGATACGCGTTATTGAATTAAATTTTAATGAATTAGGTATTAAATAAATATGAGTTACAGATAAAAACTTTTTAAATGAAATTGTTAAGGTTTGGAATTTGAATTTTAGAATCAACGGTTAAAACCATCAGTGTTGCCAGACTCCACCGATAGTTACCATACGTAAAAATATGAGAAGGTCGCATAAGAGTCGTGGGTAGCGATAACTGAAGTTTTTTTTATTATTATTTAATTGCTATTGAATGTGTTAGACTGATACCCGCGGCTGATTGCTGATCAAATTGAATCAATGATCTATGTATGAAAAGAATTGTATATTAATTTCTTTAATAAAATACTTCTAAAAATATTTATCTTTTATTTATTTATTAAATTCATTATTGTGCTAATGTTATAAGCTAGGTAATTCTTATTTTATTACTCTACCGTTGTAAGTACAAAGTGTTATAGCTAGGAAATCCTATTGGTCTAAATTCGAGCTGCAATACTAAAGATTTTTTTTTTAAGCTATCTTTATTTTTCATTGACGTTGACCAGCAACGTGTAATATGAAAACGACGTCTTTATAATCTGAAACAAAAGATCACTTAAATATACAAAAAAATATATCGGATATTGCAACAATTTTGTTTCTACCATTTTGGTAGTATTCTCAATAGCTAAGAAATCTTACTACTACAAAGGTATGCAGATCCATTGGCAGGAAGCGTCCTGCCCTCACTACGACTGGTCTTCTGTTCGCCAGTAGTATGTTTAACAGGACTCTTCGGGATCGCACGCCCATCGCGTGCCAGGTGCTTTGGTACGCTGCCGTGGAGACACGATCCGCCTAGCATGGACGAAGATATTTTATAAAGTACAATGTTTACTAGATTGAGCTTTTTCCATGTTACCCCAAGGAGAAGTATCAGTAGTTTGGGGTGTTAAAATGTTAGTAAAAATTAAGTTATTTACCTCATTAGTTGCTATACAAAAACTGTTGTTATTCACATATTTATTGGAATGATGTTAATGACAAATTGGCAACATTTCTAATCATAATAAAAAAAAAACAATACTTAATTGCTATTTTCGTACAAATTTTGCAGTTTTAAATTGTGATTGGAAATGGCTAGAAGTGTTTCTTTGTGAACAATTGATTTATAAAGTTGAGTAATTATAAAAAAATGTAAAAAAATACAGTTTGTTAGTATTTTTTACCTGCAGAATGATCTGGTTTCCATAGTAGCAATAAACGAATAGTATTTTTACCTGCAGAATGATCTGGTTTCCATAGTAGCAATAAACGAATATGTCCAGGGCCACTGCTGCCAAGTACTCCACTGTGATCATGTCGAATTTCTAAAAAGAAATTGGAAAGTAACTGTACTGTACTGTGTGTATCTGTGTATATACTTTGCGAGCCTTATGCTTCTTTAAAGGATGAATAAAATGAAGGTAGTAACTTAATTCATAATCAAAATTAATAAGGGCTATTGTTATTGCGCTCACCAGTTGGCGCCACTGGCGCGTCAGCTGTCGAAGCACACTTAAAATCTATGGAATGACATTTTCGGACATCGCGTACGATAAGGGCTTCTGGCAACGAAATTGATAACAGTAGACCTTATAAATAATAAATGTGGACATCACATACATTTCTCTGAACCCAAAGTAAGTAGCTAAAGCACTTGTGTTATGGAATTCAGAGACAACGAAGGTACCACAAGCACCCAGACCCGAGACAATGTAGAAAAGTGTAGACAAAGTAGTTCTCTACATTGACCTGGCCGGGGATCGAACCCGAAACCTCAAAGCTGGCGACACCTTGAAAACCGGTGTGTACGCCACTCGACCACGAAGGTCGCCGGTTATTGTACACACACACATACAAATTAAACGAAAACTTATAAGACAGCTTGATGTAGAATATACTTAGTAGGTAGGTACACTACTTCTACAGCTTTTAGCAGACGTAAGTACAGAAAAAAAGTCTGAAAAAATAATATTTTCTAGTAGAAGTATAGAAGAAGAATAGTTTTCCACATTACCAGCGTAGCAGCATACAGCAACGTACACAGGTACAGCGTGACCTGCACCACTCTCAGGGCGAGGAGTGGGGACACGAAGCTCTCAAAATTTTCCTTATATTTGTTCACCACCTGGCACAGCGACGCGCAGTCGTTAAGGGCTTCTACCGTTGCTGACTCGTACTCGGGGCTGTAAATGTCTGAGACAGGGGTAAATGAGAGTCAGATAGATGATTAAAAAATATTTACCATTGTAAAGGGTAGATTCCTACAGATTAGATCTCAGGGAGATAAATAAGTCCGAAACACGATGAGTAACTTGAGAAAACAGTTTAATTACACTAATAGTTATGGATATACAATTTAACAACAAACAAGGCGCGTGCGTCGCGGCTATGAGCGGACTGCCGAACTATAGCACCACTCGGTGCACTTCGCACGAGGCACGAATCAACACGAAGCGGCGCCGAGCGAGAGGCAAGTTAGAAGCGATTCGTCCTCGTGTGTCCGATCGCGAGTCTGAGTTCGACATTTCCTAACAAACTAGATGGCGCTTACGACGTCGCGTTATAACCTCCCCCTCTGACCTAGTTTTAGCGCCCCGCAACTTGGTCAGTCAAGATACCTACGCGGTCTACCGCGCCGTCGTTTCTCGTTGACGGGTGCTGGTGGCGGTAGCACACCTACGTACGGGGTCAATTGAGAGACGTGATACCTACCTAGAATTTCTCTGCTTTTAAGCCTTTCTAGCACGTAAGTAGTAGGGCTTGCGACCTCCTTAATGCGGTAGGGTCGGTCTCGTCGTGGTATAAACTTTGGCGTTTGGCCGTGGGTCGTGTCGTTACTTCCCTGGGTTTTTAAGAAGACCAGATTTCCTTCAGAGTAGTCAACCGCAGAGTCATACGCGTACCGTGCCCTGCCGTAAGTTTCATTACTCTGCCGCTTCCTGAACCAAACCCTCCCCCTGAACGGTTCGTCGGGTGGTTTACGACATGGAATACTCGTCGGCGACTCGTTGTCCTTGAGTCGGTTCTCACCAAAATCGAGGCTGCTTGATGACCTACCAACATTCCTCTCTTCAGCGTAGTTGAGGTCGCAGCCGACTGCATCGGTACATGTCGGGTGAGAAGGTGTGTCTGGGAAGCCACCTGGCTTTTCTTGCAAGCCCTTGGCGCACCGCTCTTCCAGCCCCTCCCCCTGCACTAGGACTGCTCCGAGATAGCTAACGCTACTAATATCGGGCTCCGTTTTTACCGATATGCCTTTGTTATGCCTGAAACCCAGGTCTTTAGTACCTACTTTATTATTGTTCACCCTACTAGTGGTTGGTAGAGTAAAACTTTCGACGAACGGGTACCGGCGGCGTGGTTCGTCGTTAAAATACCAGCTGTTCAGAGGTAGGTCTATTACAATACCTGCTTGCATAATAAAATCCCTACCTAACAGCGTTCTAGTCTGCGCGTCCGGTAGCACTAGGAATCTTGTCGGTATGGTCCGACCTTGTAGGGTGACGTCGACGTCACACTCCAGCGTTGTACGTATACGCTGTAATCCGTCCGCAAGACCTATGGTGCGTGACGTCCTTCGAAATTTAACGCCCGCTTTTACCAATAAGTGGTACAACATAGGACCCGCAATCGAGTGTGTAGCCCCCGTGTCCAAGATGGCTACCCCCGTACGATTTACCACTTTGATTTGTACTAATGGCCGCAGGTCACTTTTGTCGACCACGTGGGCTGAGCAAAACTCTGATTCACACTGACCTGTAGGATTCTCATTGCTCTCATTGGATCCTAACTTGAGTCTACAAACATTACATTTAGAGCGTATGACTCCCAACTGACCACATCCGTAGCAACGAAGCTGCGTACTGTCCGGCAATAAAGGTTGGTCAATTTGATTAGCGGGGTTTTTACGGCATTCGACTATAGTGTGCCCAGGACGCCTACAGTATAAACATCTAGGTTTACTAAGTTTCACACTAACACTATCTATACTATTGCGACCTTGCAGGTTGTCAATAACCTTTGTGGTATGCGACTCTGACAATGGTTTATCTATTTTACTTTTACTATTACTAACATTATCGACACTCAGACTCGCGCTCGAACGACCCTGTGCGGCGGCGCAGGGGTTAACGGGACTCGCGTTGTTATTATCAAAACAACTCACCTCCGCCAGCGCCTCTTCGGCTAACCTCACCTTAGTAATTAGACCGTCCAGTCCGTCCACAGCTTTGAGCGATACGCGTTTTCTTATTCTACGGTTTAATAGGCCGTACACAATGTCCAGTTTCATTTCTTCCGGCACTAGGTACGGTAACTTCATTAGTTTAGCGCGCACTTTATTTACGAACACATCGGCTCGTTCATGGTTTTGTTCGGTGGCGAATATCTCGCGCAGTATTTTGTAGCCGGGTCGCGGCACGCCGAACATTCCCCTAAGTCGCAGTAGGGCTTCGGACCACGATGTGACGGTCGCCTTCACGCCTTGCCACCAGACGGCGGCCTCGCCGATCAACAGCATTGGTAGTCCCCGCAATGCATGTTCTTCACTAGTGTTGGTGCAGTCGCGATAAACTTCGATGGCGTCTATAAACGCCTCGAGTTCGTCCGCGTTCTTCGACACTCCGTCGAACCGCGCCGCACACTTCGCGAAGTTGCCCGATCGCAGCGAGTACGCTGGCGTGTCGGGTCGTGACGAGTGGGTGCCTGAGACGCCGCTGCCACCGCTGCCACTCATTAGGCTTTCTATCAACAGCCGGTTCGCCTCGACTTTTGGTTATATTAGCGACGAGAGTCTGCAGCATATCCTCCGACATGGTGATGCTTGGTGACGGTGCCACCGGTACGCCGAGCCCTGCGTCTGTGTCAGACTCCGAGCTATCATCTTTGCCTATTCTTCTTTTCGGCGGCATGTTGACGAGCTATCCCTGCTGTCACTCGCACGAACAGTAAGCTTGATGATTTCACAGCAAAACCCAATTGTAGGTACCTACTAGCGACGCACAATGTCTCTTTACCGACAATCGAAACCCGATTTACGTAAAATAGACTCGCCCAAAAAAAGTCGTTATATTGTGTGCACAGTTTATGCTTGAATCTTCAACAATCTCTACGTGATGCGTCCCGTAAGATGACTTGCTGAAGACAACGTTATGTTCTGTGCACTATTCACTTAATATATCGTCTCTCGAACAATCCACACGTGATGCGTCGCGTAACTTGCCCAAGGAAAACCGTTTGTAGGTACACTGTTCACTGTAAGTTTATCGTGCCCTCGAGTTGGGCGCCACTGTAAAGGGTAGATTCCTACAGATTAGATCTCAGGGAGATAAATAAGTCCGAAACACGATGAGTAACTTGAGAAAACAGTTTAATTACACTAATAGTTATGGATATACAATTTAACAACAAACAAGGCGCGTGCGTCGCGGCTATGAGCGGACTGCCGAACTATAGCATAGCACCACTCGGTGCACTTCGCACGAGGCACGAATCAACACGAAGCGGCGCCGAGCGAGAGGCAAGTTAGAAGGGATTCGTCCTCGTGTGTCCGATCGCGAGTCTGAGTTCGACATTTCCTAACAAACTAGATGGCGCTTACGACGTCGCGTTATACACGTATTTTACGTAACCCAAAAAGCTCACGACGACACATTGATTTGAAATGTCAAATGACGTCACAATTTCGTGCATTTTGTACGCAAGCATTACGTCATTAGCCCTGGAACTTTGATTCGCTTTATCTATTTAGTGTTTTTAATATTTTGAAAAGCAAAATATACGTGTCTAATACTTTTTTCATTATCTAACTGACGTACTGAATAGATTTTTTATTTTCAATTATCTACCCCAATGTAGGTAATTAGGTAGGTAAATATAATTTTGATAGTGATTGGAAATGCGCAACTAGAGTCATTCACATTAAAAGAAAGACGAGGGGTTCCATAAATCTAAAAAAAAAAAAATACAAACTTCTATCGCACTGCATGTATATAATTAAGTCAGGTAATTGAAGAATTGGGGGCAGATAAAAAATCATCTACCTACATCAAGGACGGAAATATGACACCGCATCTCCAGTCTGCTTGCGACCACGGCCAGTGCAACTCGGTCGAAACGTCCAGCCCTAAAAGGTATTTATGCATTTATGTATATAAATATCAGGCTATATCAATTTTAGGCACTTTTGAAACAATTATGACTCTAGTTGCGTATTTTGGGGTAGATCTTATAAAACCTGCCTGTAACTAATAATCTAATAATAATAATTGTACCTTGGTCCCGATACCGATGCCGGTTGGAGACTATATATTACATATTTTTAAATGAATATTGCTTGTTTTGTTTCGATATATACATTCTATTTAAAACTGTATTATATATATTTCTTTTCTTGGTTCTTTTCGTTTAAGAAATTTATAAAATTTCTAGACAAAATAAACTTGAACATACCAAATTGAGTCTTCACATCCGCAGTATTGTGGGTCTAGAACGAAGCATAATAGATATATTGAAACGTCAATAAGGGAACTAATTTAAATATCAAAAATACTAACCGAATTGAGAACCCTCCTTTTTGAAGTCGGATTGAGGCTCTTAACACATCATTTATACAATATAATGTTTCGAAATTTATTCTAGCGGAAAAAGGCAGCAGCTCTTAATCATCTAGTAGCTAGAAAAAGTAAACAATTTACCGTTTTCTTATCATAATGGTGCGAAGAGTCAATCATCTCAGACTCATTGTAGATATAGTTATGTTTCTCGTCATCCCGTATATCTCCATGCGCAGTCGCAATCGCAGCGTGTTTCACACCGTGTTGCAGCAACGCGGTGTAGCGCGCGTTGCGCAGGCTGCAACATAACAGATCCAACTGCCCGCAAATCAGGATCGAGTTCGACGCGAAGAATACCCCTGGAAAATGTAAGGTAATTCTTTTTTTTTAACCACATCTGTCGAGTTGGGTATCCAACTAAAGGGTTTTTTAAATGATTTATAAAAATATATATGTATCTTGTACGTTTAAACAATAATGTAATTTGAATGAGAAATGCTATAATTATTAATAATGTGTTTTAACAGTGGTGTTTTAATGTTTTATTACTAATACAACTTGTTTAATTTATAGTTGTTTATTATCACTCATCTCTTTAGATCGAAATCACTCAGTCACAAACTCACTTACAAAATATTCTCTTGTCTTGTCTACCATCCATAAATAACACTAACAGGTGTGTGGTTCACATAAATTAAGGTCCCATGCGATGGAATCGGATCCAATCCACATAACATGAAAAAAATCCGCATAAAAAAAAATGTAAGCATGTGTGGTGTAATATCTCACCAAATTGTCCCATAGCCAGACCGACATATAGTTGTGCTAGACAAGACTGCAAAAACACAATCTCGTAGAACGGTGACCGCGTAATATCCATGTAGATCCACCCCTGAATAGGCTCTTTTGTCCACACTGAAACGATAATAATCTTTACTGTTAAGTACAGCCCCCTAGACAAGTGCCATTTCGAAAAGCGATAACGCTTATCGAAATTGTTCAAATGTATGGAAGTGACAAATCCAAGTCACGTGATTTATCGTAACGAAATGTCGTTTTAGCGATTTCTATCATCGCTAATGTTGTTCGAAATGCCACTTGTCTAGGGGGCCTGTGCTAGAAATAAATCATCGTTGTACTTGTACAGACTTGTAGTCTGAGAATAAGAATACCCGACGAAACAAATTAAAGGAGTGGAATGGAAAGTGGCATACCTAACGAATGGTATTAAGTACCTAAGTACCTACATTATGGAGGTTTTTGGTATGTTCAGCAGTAGAGAATGCATTCAATAAAGGAAGGCAACTTCTGCTGCCTTACCTTTTCAAAAAAGATTCAACTGAATACCGTTTTACATGGAACGACTGCTTATCAGACCTTCACAACCCCAGTTGACTGGGTAACACAGTATCCCATGGTAAGACTGGATAGAAAATGGATCGATTGAGGAAGGCAGCAATTGGAAGATTTGTTTTATCTCATTTGATCATTTCTGTCGCAAAACAATTATTCCGAAATAGCATTCTAACTATTACTAGGTTGTTTGTTTCATTTTTAATTGCGAAAACTGTTCATTGAGACTATTGTTTCCTCGTTACCGTTATGTGATTAAATAGCAAGCTGCAGAATAGATACTAATACTCGGGGATTGGTTTATCTGCAGACTTTTGGAAGACTAGTCACAATTATGGCAACGTTTATACTTACAATGGATAAAAACAGGCATCGTAGCATACATGGTCACACTGAACATGGTGCAAGCTGTATAAATCCTTGCAAACTTCCTCGCCTTCTGGCAACTGCGAGCCATCGTCATATTCGTCAGCCCTCTAGCTGAATGATACTTGAAATGCTTGTCCATAAACTCCATCAAATCATACAAATTATTTCTATACATAGCGTAATACGCGACAATGATCAAAGACACGATCAGAGGTAAAGAGTCGGCGATAGTTCCTAAACTTGACATGATATCTTCCCATTCTGTATACAAATGCACTGTTAAAACTACCGGTATGTGAGTTAGGACGAAAAGTACGATGCCTAAGTAGACATTGTTGATGAGAATTTGGCGTTCGTCGGTCGATTTTGGAAATAAATCCCAACATGCGACAATCTTCAATGGCGCTTCTATGTAGCTGATGTAACGCTTTGGCTTTTCATCGTTTACATTGCTTTCTCGGTTTGTCTTTCGAAACATATCGGTGTTGTTATTAAAGAGGTCAGTAGGTAAACGATAGTTTGAAGCGACCACCATTACTTATATTGGAAATCGTGATTTAAAGGGCGTTTTACATGATAGGACGACTGTTCTTGTAATTAATTCTATTTGAATAATTACGGATTGGAGGAAAGGTGCAGTAACTTGGTTTTTTAAATTATAATGTAATCAACCAAATGTCATAGATATACTTTTTGAGTTAGGCATCTTCATAAATAAACTGTACCATTATTATGTCTTCTTTAAAAAATGGAATATATTTAAAAACGATGATTACCATTATTTGATTCAAGAATTTAATAACCTTCATTATTCCTAAGCCTAAATTGAAAAAACCTGTTAATTAAAAAGTTAAAATTTTATTTAACCCTTTCAGTTCGTGTGAAGGGTTTCTATAGTACCTCATAAAGATTAACTAGAACTTTGAAACTCCGCCAATTAAAATGCTAAGTAATTACCAACTAACAGAAAGGGATACAATTATCTACTACTAATTGGTCTTTACAAACTAAGGAGTTTGCTACTTGTTTATAATTACACGTGATTATAATAAATTAAATATCGACAATTGTATTTTTGCTAATAATTTTGTTCAACCGTCTTAATTTTTTTTGTCTTTTTATTAATTATCTCATATAGGTACCTCAGTTTATTCTTCTTTTATTTATTTACAAACGATAAACATTTTATGAACACAATTTTGGTTCAAACTATGTAAAATCATGGTTATCACAAACAGATATATTTTTTTAAATCGGTTGCTAACAAGGTGGGTGGAATTCACATTACTTCCAACTAAGCTATGCTTGTGTCGGGAGTGGGTTTACGGCAATAGTGCAGTGAGTGGGGTTCGAACCTGTGACCTCTCAATCACAAGGCCTTCGCCCTAACCATCAGGCTATTACCGCTTCAAATTACCTTTTAACTACCTACTATATACTATATTATCACGGCTGACAATAATAATAATAAACGACACATAGCCTACATATTCTCAATTTTTATTCTATTCATAATTCACAATAGCTTTGTGTCTACTTGGGGGACCGTTCATATCTGTTCGTCCATAAAGCAGAGGTGGGTGGGCCCTGGTAGATCTATCCCAGTTTAAAGTTCTCAACAAGGCCACTGCTTGTTGGACCTGTCTCCCCATGTAAGCCTTTCAAATGGACTGTGTATTCTCGCTACTGAGGATAGCCCGTGAAAAATGAGAGATACAAATAATAAACTATCATAGACTTATTTTAAAATAAAAGAAACAATATCTTTAAATTATTTATTACAAATTAAACAAATTACAAATATAACATAGTAATCAAACAATTTTGATAATGTATTATGTATGAATAAGTAAGGAAAAAAACTTTGGCATCTCAGAGATCAAGTATTTCTGACGCTCTGCGTACGTTCTTTAGTTTGTATGCATAGATTCAGCGTCTCTGAAAACATAAGATTACTTAATAAGTAGGCACAAGTATCTCTTAGGGCTCATAAGCACTTGTCTTGTCCCACCGCCGATAATGAACGAGAAGAAAGTAGAGACAATGTAAACATAGACAAGCATAGAGCGTGCGCATCGCTAGTGGCCCCTTATGCTGAGCGTAAGTATATTTTAAGCTAAATGTACGATGTGACGACAGACGTTTATGCGGAAATATGAGATATTGAGCGTTCCGATATTATTAGGGTAATATTAGGGTTTGAGTTTTAATAGAACGGCGCGCTCTGTTTCGACACAAATTTTACGATTTTATTCATGCTAGTGCCAACAGTGAACAGTTACTGTTCATGCTCGATATGCGTGTTCTATAGTTTACTTATTTCTCTAAGTGTGAACTAGATACGAGTATGCTAGCAGGGTTAACCGACTGTGTAGTTCCGATGGTTATCGTGGTTTTGTCGCTTGGCTACAAGCGAGTGTGCGAGACATCCGCACCGTAGAGTAGAATGAAAGCTGGTTGGTCTCTATGCAAGTGTTTTTGATAGCCAAAAGCGAATATTATCATTGATTGCTCTTGTCGCTGCAGGAAACTAATGCAGAAAGAGTTCTCTCTGCCAGTGTGAACTCTCGGCGATCAACTATTAATATATGTTGATTTTTTTTTATTGACACGAGATCAGCATCTTATTGTAGGTACGCACACATCAGCAGTGGGACAAGAGCCTAGCATAGGCCTTAGCCTATATAATCAAAGTCAATCAATAAATCGACTTATCGATTTATTGATTGACTGACATAATAGGTATGTATAAGACAGTCATCTGATCGCGATCAATTTTTAAGAATTTCTTCCTTTAGGTATTGTGAAAAAGGTAAAGTGAGAAAGTTCTTCATAAATAAGGTTTGGTTTTAAGGAATTAACTTGAATAAAGTTATAAAATAAAGATCTATTCCACATACTTTTCTTTGGACCTCTTCTGGGCAATCCTGTAAATCCTGCGAAGTTCAAGCAAAGCTCTCATAATGACCACAAGCTGTTGCTCGAAATCATTAGTATCAACGTCAATGGGCAGGCCTTTCTGCTTGCAGATCTTCACGTACAGACTCCAGATGGCAGCACGCACGTGACATAGTTCTACGTGACGTCTTGCTGCGGTTTCTTTCAGGCGATTTAGAGCAAGTTCCCATTTTATCACCCGGTTTCGTATTTTATCGTAGCGCCACTGTCAAAAGTTTAAAAACTTTAAATAAATGAATATAGATTAGCAGATATAAGAATCAGTCTAGCTAGCTAGTTTTGGATTAAATGGAAATTGCTATTCTGCTTAAAAAGTAATACGTTGATACTCCAGTAGTGAAGGATAGTAGAATGATGAAGAGTAGGTATATATATCTCATACCCATGTAGTGAGACAACAAAGGGTAGGGACTAAGTATGAACTTGTAGGTTAAGTACCTACAAATTCCAACCGATACCAGAGCCTCTAGACAAGTGGCATTTCGACAAGCGTTAACGATGATAGAAATCGCTTAAGTGACATTAAATGTATGGAAATGTCATTTCATTTCGATAAGTCACGTGACTTGGACTTGTCACTTTCATACATTTGAACGATTCGATCAGCGTTATCGCTTGTCGAAATGTCACTTGTCTAGGGGGGCAGGTACAATTTGTATGCAGAACGGTTTTGAAATGCAAAATTTCTCAATGCAAAAACTTCAAGTTTTTACCCTGAGGTTAGCAAGCGTATTATTGAGGCCCATGATAAACAGTTTCTTCTCTTCAGTGAGGGACGCGATCTCCTGACGCGCGTTCTCCAGCATCTCCAGGTCCCGCTCTTGACGCTCGGCCAGCGTAGACTTGGCAGCAGCTGGATACGGCATTTAAATCATTTGTCGGTATGTATGTAAAGGTTTCAAATTATGATTTAGATATATGTTCAACTAGGCCATTTACAGCAAAAAAAACTATTATAAGTACTTCTAGATACCTAGTTTTGTTATTTTTAAAATGATATTAAGATTTCTGTAATAAGTGGAAACATTTACAAAAAGAAGAAGTAGTTACTTCGATGTCTAAGCGCAATAGATGAGACAGATCTTACCCAAAGCTTCGTAACGGTTGAGGACATCAAGTGGTTGTTTGAACTCAGGGTAGTTATGAACCACGGACATGAGGTAATCCTAAATAAGCAAACGAATAGATTAAAGGCAAGCGTCATTCAAGGGACAGTCGAAAGGAAAAGGCTACATTGCCGATTTAGGTTGTTCATTCAATCAACTCGACATATCGCGGTGTACTGCTGGACTTAGGGCCACTGCTAAGTTACGCCACAACATCCTCCGCCTTCCGCATCCAGTCTGACCTAGCTACCTTTTTCAGGCCGTCAGTCTGAGTCGGTAGATGGTACCTCATAACATCGCAAAACTAAATGCATTCATTAAAATATGTCCTGTGACTTGGCATTTTGAGAGATATCATTTTGCTTTACATCAGATAAACACATAATTATTTCCTTAGTCTAAATTTTTACCTCATAAATGGTATAGTCCGTGACTTGCTGCTCCATCAGTTTCTTGACTTCTTCCATCTCGATGACTCTTTGTCTCATGGCTTCTGTGTCTCTTGTCTTCCGCTCGAGGACCTCGTTGTCCGCTTGCATCTTACGTTCAGCTCGATCGCGTTTCTCTTGGTTTTCTCTTATAAACTGAGAAAAGAAGCAGGCAGAAGAGAGTAACGTTTAGAACGTTTTAAATACTTAGTTGATAAAAAAATGTGATTTGGATTGAAGGAAGGTAGTTTAAAAATTGTCGTTCTGGACTCTAATTCTTATTGAATATGTTTTATAGTTTATATAGGCGCCTCTTCTTCTTTGTTAATTCTTCGCGACAGAGGACCGTGACTACGGTCAACTATCCGCACTAGGTACATCCAGGTTCCCGGCATTTACACCGTTTAATAGCAGCCGCAAAGTTGGTTGTCAAATCCATCCTGTTTAAAGGATCCTGGATAAAGGATCTACCTATAGGATCCTGGATATACCTAAACAAGATGTTATGGAAGGAAAACGTCGTGCAAGTGTTCTCACCTTGTTGAAACTTATAAAAGACTCTTTGAGCAGTATCTCTTTGTGCCTCAAGTCTTCCCATTTGGCATCCATAATTACTCTGTTCCTTTTTTCATCAGCTCTTTTTAATGCCAGTTTCTCGTCGGCATCCATGAGGTCCCGACGAGCTTTCTCCATCAAGACCTGCGGTGTTGGACGTGCGACATCCCATACTGGATATTTCCTACAAATGTGATATTCTTTTTTAATCTTTCGTGGACGCTGGATATATAAATAATGTAATTAATAGAGTAGGTAAGTACTATCTCTGAGTTATCGATCCCAAGAGTACCTACTGAACTGCCTATCTTAAACGTCTAAAGGTAATTTTATAAGCTATCATTGGGTTGTTTTTTGGACGAGTTTAACGCAGTTACCCTGAACGCAGGCTTTGGCTGCTTCACCGGACTTTTGTCTGCTTCACCGGACTTTTTCATCGGTTTGTGTAGACCATAATAATTGTTTTAGAATGATACAGGCTTTGATGTCTCTAAAAAAATGGAATACTCGTACTCATATAATATCATAATGTATATATTAGTATACTGGTAGAGAATGACTTGAACATAATGATTGTTGCAGGACTTTCATTATTGGCCACATCACACATGGCTATATTCATCAACAGGTATCTCCTACTTACTTTACCATTCTGTCGCTTTCCATCAAAGATTTAAAATACTCTGAAGTGGATTCCACAGGTGGTCCATGTGGTATGGCAATGGGAGCCAAATCCTTGGTTTTCTTCATGATTAAAATTATGCAAAATATCAGTTCCTGTAACAAATTCAAAAACTATGTGCGATTTTTATTAGTTGATACCACGTCAACTATAACACAATTTGTTACTTAGCAACGTACGCGTAAGTTATGCAATATCCTTTAAAATTCTACCATACCAAAACGGAAATAAGCAGGCTGGCAATAAATAAATAACCTGTCAGTGGTCGGCACTGTTCATATTACAAGCATTATTTTAGTCGTAGTCTTATCTCTTTCTAGCTCATTAAACACCATACGAGTTTTTCAGTCCTTATTTCTAGTTTACTGCGAGTTTGCTGCATTTTGTACGTAACGTAACTGTCACTGTCAAACACTTAACCCACAGAGTACTTTTATGACTTCACCGGATAACCAAAAAATACGTATTTTTCCTTTTTGTAGTTTTAATGAAATAATTAAAGCACCTACCACCAAGGTGCAAATATTAAAACGAAAACATTCTTTCTAATAAGAGAATGGATTTTAATTTATCATTTTTCACCGGCGTAGGCTGTGGTCTTTGTCTCGGTATCTCATTATTTGCTCTAAAAAAGTATTTTTCACATTTTGCTGATGCTACGAAAGCTGTTAAAAAGGTAAGCGATAAGTTTATGATCATATCATTTATTTATCACTGTTTTCTATGAGTTTACTACTAAACATGTATAGGTAACCTTAAAAATTGTAATAACTAGATCTCTTGAGTCTCAAACAACTTTATTAAATATCTATGTATCGCTCTCGTATCGGCCGTACTAGCCCTATACGAAAGTGCCGAATGCCTCATACGGATGCTGCTTAAAACATCTTCTATAGATGTCAAAGGTCTAAGATGAGCCTATCATGAAGTTAATATTTAAAATTCTGGCCAAATGATAAATTCGTTATTAAAACAAAGAACCACAGGATTATTGTTTCTTGTTTTTCTAAATTTTTATTCAGATATTCATAATTTATATAAATCTATACTACCTAATACAAAATATGAATAGTTAATTCTGATTTGAAAGTACGTAAAACTTTAATTTTTACCAACATTGATTCCTATTTTGACTGTTTGTTGATGTCAAATATAATGAAAATGGATTGTTGACTTACTAAAGTTCTCATTCATGAATAAAAACATACCTTGGCACAATTTGATGGTATAAACAAAGTCTTAAATTAATAAAAAACCTATTTGGAAACTGGAAATATATTATAATATAGTAATATTTTTTTATAGTAATGTATAAAAAAGCATGGTCTAAGACTAAACTGCATTACCACACCAACTAAACATATTGTAGTTTTCTCATGTGTTATTAACTGAGGTTCAAACAAAATTTCTATATCATTCAATTTTCATTTTGTAACAAAAAAAAAATACCTATATTGCATAATATTTTTATTTCATTTCAGTATGCTACAAATGGTGAATACAAACTAGTGTTAGTTGTTCGAACAGATCTTCAGATGACTAAAGGAAAAATTGCTGCCCAGTGTGGTCATGCTGCAGTAGGTGCCTACGAGAAAGCTCTGAAAGAGGACCCTTCAATTTTGAAGACCTGGTTAAGAACTGGCCAAGCTAAAATAGCTCTTAAAATAGACTCTTTAGAGTCACTAAAACAAATATCTGACAATGCAAAGAAAATGGGACTGATTACAACCACAATCAGGGATGCAGGAAGAACTCAAATCGCTCCAAACTCAATCACAGTTCTTGGTATTGGACCAGCACCAGTAAAGATGATAGATAAAGTGACTGGAGAATTAAAATTGTTGTAAATTTATTTATAAGTTAAAAATATGAAGAACAATAAAATAATTATGTTTTATACATACTTAATATGCATTTTTTTATTGTATTTTTTATGCAATGTTTGTTAGCTTGCTGTAATGTGCCATATTTCTGCATAAAAGTGGGTCAACATTTACGGCAGTTGCAATGGATTGCCTGTTGGTCTAGTAGAGAGTGGATCCTGACTGATAACCAAAGGTTGTGGGTTCGGTTTCCACCCAGGACAAATCTTTGTGTGTTAAGCATGATCATTTGTTCTGCCTGGGTGTTATTTATCTATGATATGTATGTATTTAGAAATGTATAGTATTCTATCAGTTGTCTGCTTGGTTTGGTTTATCAGATAGCCATGTGTGAGTTACATGGCTATCTGATCCCATACTAGGCAGAGCCTGTATTATGGCAATCAGACAAGATATTATAAAAAAAAAAACACCTAGAAGTTTCAGATGTTATTACCTATATGGCCTATGTGCTTACCACTCGAGCTATTTATTTCTGAGATATTTTTTTTTACTACTCTGCTATGCTATACATAATATTTGATAATAAATAAAAATCTTTATTTTCTCATCATTATGAAACTGGTACAAAGTTATTTGTACATAATATAGAGACAGGTGTCTGAATTAGGTAAAACCTGTGTTACAGATCACCAGGCCAACCCTCGGATCGAAAGGCACTTAACATTTTATCCTCAACCCTGGAAATTACCTACCTAATGCAATAAGTCCTACACCTGATTGCAGCACAATATGTCGGATTGCCGTCCCATCCTACTGGAGTAAAAAATGTCTTCTCTGCTGGTCAGTCCTCGTTAATTTGAATTTGGTCAAGAAATCAACCTCAGTGGGTAAGGTTTAAGGTAAAACTTAGGGCAGTTTCGATAGGTAGGTACTTCTATTTTTTATACGAATTTTGTACAACGCACAGACGCGTCGAGGGCACCAGACGAAAACTTTGCAAACGCACTAACGCGTCAGAGGCATACGGCGAGAGCTCTTTAAACGCGCATGCGCGTTGCGGGCACACAGAAACTAAACATTGGACGCAATAGTGCGGGCGGGGCATTGTAGTAATGTCTATATTTTGGGGCACCTTAGAAAGCAGCTGGGCAGTGAATGCGTTAATACCGGTCACGGCAACCAAAATTTGGTAATTAGATCATTGAAGATCAAAACAATAGTAGTTACGTTGAATAACTACCCTTGTTCATAGATAGATGCACGCATCTGGTCAGTGAACCACGCGCTACTATGACTTGCACATTGTTTGTTATCATCCAAACTTGATCGTTATCATTTGTTTCATAGTAACACCTGATGCAATATCCATTGTTTTTACAAGAGACGTGAATGAAACAGATCGAGTGATACCTATGATAAGCTAAGTAAGTACATGATATGATTTTAAGATAGCTAATCAGAGCTCATTTTAGAAGTTTATTGCTATATAGGCACATAGTAACTGTACCCATGTTGTTAAGTCAACATTTGGCTTAAATAAAAAATAGATGATTAATCAGAGTCAACACAGACAAGCATAGAGCGCGTATCGCTATTAGAAGTGGTGCCGAGCGTAAGCAAATTTTTAGGTGTAAGTAGGTACTACGATCGTATACTGATTTAAGTGATTTTTCGTGCGGTGACAGACGTTTTTGCGAAAATATCGATGATTTCAATATTATTAGGGTAATGATAAATTTTAAGATAGTTTTAATAAAATGGTGCGCTTTATTTTTAGCACTACATTTAGTTGTTCATACTTGTTAGGCGCACTCTGTAGTTTACTTACTTTTACTCTAAGTAATAAATTAAGTTATTGTTACTTAAAGTTTTTAAATAATTCTAAATGTTTATTATTTTTCGAATTATCGATAAAAATAAAAATAATAAAAGATTTATACATAATATATTTAGGCTTATATAGTAGGTAGGTATGTCGAAGTATATAAGATAAAAACAATTCATTTTGTACTTATTTATTGGTTTTCAATAATAGTAATAAGGCGGCTAATTTGACACATATTAGGCACATTTGAACATGAATGTGCGTAATACATCTGAAATTACATATTTAAAAATGAAATTAAAAGAAATTTATAAACAATCAATCTTAATTAACTAAACAAATATAATTATTTCTTAATCTATCAATACAAGCTGTATTGTAGGTACACACAGCAAAATAGATAGGTTTGCAGGCCAAACTAACATATTATATTATACACTAACATTTTTATTATATAAGTACATACTATAATCCGCCCACATAAGTTGAATATAATATGTAATAAAAATGTTAGTGTATAATCTAATATTAAATTAAGTGATGCCTGCAAACCTATCTAGTTTGCCAAACATACATTTAATCATACGAACATTCAAAATATGGACACTGGTAGAATATATTTTGAATAGAGGTATATAATTCAATCAATTAAGAATTGCAACCACAATTGTATCTTATGTAACAATACGAATAAAAAAGCAAACTATAATAATATTAATTGCACAGATCTATTTTCTGTAAGTTTATCTGTCTCCTATTCCACCTATATAGCGCGCATTGGAGTTAAAATACATTCTATTACATTTTAATACCTATAAAATATTACAAAAGTCACTTTAAATTAATTAAGCAATACACAGTTACTAAGGAATATAAAATAAAGTCTAATAATATATATTTCAAAATACATAAAAACTTAATCTGGGAGTAGGTAGGGCTCATATTTTTAGAAGCATAAGTAACTAAATTATATGTGGGTTTGGGTTATAGAAGAAATATAAATCAAAATCCTAATATATAAGATGTTACAAAAATGCCCATATTTATATTTAATTCGACCAATAATATTGTAAAACCTTTTCTATTTAAAATAAGTTTAGACAACATCACATACATTGCAGTGAACCCAAAATTAAAGCACTCATAGAGTCAGAGACAACGAAGGCACCACAAACACCCTGATCCGTGAAAATGTAGAAAAGTGGTTTTCTACATAACCCGTCCGGGGATCGAACCCGAGACCTGAGAGCTGGGGACACCTTGAAAACGGGTGTAATCGCCATTTGACACATAAAAGCCTAAATACCTAAAGGCCAAACAATCTTCTAGTTACATATATTATTATCTTTTAAAATTATTGATTATAATATACTTACTAGTGTATTAAAATATTACATATTGCAAGATACAAATGTGGTTTATTAAGGCACAGTTGTCATTTATTTCTAATCTAGCCTACTAACATGATATTCTAAAAATACATTGTAACTATAAAAAATTAAGTAAAAATAACAATAAGCATAAATTCGACTTTTTTTTTCATTTTTTATGTTAACATTTTTTTGAACTTATCCATATATTTTTCACTGACAGTAAAATTTACATGAAATCGTAATTAAGTTTATTTTTCAATAACAAAACTTATGGCCACCACCGAATGAATTAAGTATTATATATCAGTCTTATTTAAAACAAATGACGGGTCTATAATTTTATATGTTCTGAAACATTTACAATTATGGAAAGCCATTTTCTTTTTCACAATTCACTTTTACGGTTACTTGAGTTTCATCTTAGAACTATTTCGTTGACAAGTATTTATGAATCAATTTAAAGGGAAACAACCAGATCTTAATTTTCCTGCATTTTTCCAATATTATTTGGGACCGGCGCAGTATTAAATATTATCATTATACCGTATTTAATCTCAAAAATTTGATCATGATAAACATATCAGATATATGATGGAACTACATGATACAGTATGTAGACTTTAAATGCAGCAAATATGTACAGTGAACCGAACATTAGTGCTTTGAACTTTGATCCTTTATGTCAAAGTAATAAGATCGATTTTTGTGGTTAGTTGTTTCCACTGTCGTATGGTTCACTGTACACTCTGCAATGTTAATGCTTCTTATATCTATTAGCACAAATCAATGCTTACTGTTTAAGCACTTAGAATTACGTCTTAAATAGGGGTGGGACCAGAATATTAAAGTTTTTCGAGGTAACATGTAAAGCAGTGCCAAGAATTTGGTTGACAATACGTCGACAACACTTAGGGCCGATGTCGAGAGTGTAAATGTACGCGATTAGTTAAAACTAATCTCAGTCCTCACGCTAAACTAAGTTCAGTGCTCCAGTTGTATTTTACCAACAAACTAAACGCGGTTAAGTCTTCAATCCGACGTCGACATTTGAACCTGATCACGGAGAACTGGTGAAATCGTCCCTTTGACATTAACGCCTTTATTTCAAAGGCGTAAGGTTGTTTTTTCTAACTTATTTATTAAGTCTCAGTACTATATTGAGGTCGAGCGTACACGAAATAACAATTTTTCAATGATAATGACAATAGGTGGTCTTATTGCTTAAACTAGTTTATGTATGAAGAACTAATACTGCCTACTGTACTTATGTATTGTACTCCTATTAATTTGAGTTGCAATTGTTATAAGACACTTATATATTTAACACGTTGTTTCTAATATGAATACTGTTTACGATATGATTGCATGATTTATTGTGACTTACCACATCGTTAAATTGCTTGAGATTTCAGATGCACAGATGATAAATTATATTTATGTTTAGATGCTTGGGAGTGAAAAGTAAGTTGGTAGCAGTGAATTTGTGCTGCATTGTTGCTGAGTTAGTCAATAAGTGTAATAAATCAAATCTATTCAGATTTTTTGTGTAATCCAAAATTAGGTAAAAAAAAGAAATTTTAAAACACTTGTGATATGGTAAGCAATGATCAAATGATCCAAATTAGTATGTTGACAAGATGAATGTCTAGGCACTACTTGTACTATTAAAATATCATGATTACATCAAAAAGAGAAAACTTGTATCAAATTAAAACATAATAAAAAAACTGGTTCGCTTAAAATTATATTATAAAGTTATAAAAATAATCTAAATAATAATTAGAAGGTACGAACATTATTGGGTTGTGTTTTTGGCATCGTCCAATTTTTGTATAGCCTCTTTGAAGTGGGCTATATGTGGTTGGTATACCGCTAGGGCCGCGGGATCGTTCTTTCTGCATTCAGCGGCTAATTCCATCATTTCCAACATCACTTTGAGGCCAGACAACATCGCTCTGGAGCCGACGACTTGTAGCTGAACACAACAACAAAAACAGGTCATTAATTATTATTTTTAATTATTTGTTACGCATTAACGCATGCGGAGCAAATATTTGTAATTAAATACAAATAATAGAAGGAAAAACTTAAACCTCAGGCAGGACTCGAACCTGCGACCACTGGCTTGACGCGCCAGTCGCTTTACCAACTAAGCTACGGAATTAACAGATTGTTAATCAGAGTCGGTGAAAGTCAAACCGTAAGGTTGGTTCACTAGATGTCGCATACGTCGCCCTAAAAGACGTAATAAAATAGAAGGCAAAATTTAAACTTCAAGGCAGTGACCTCGGTAGCTTAGTTGGTAAAGCGACTGGCGCGTCAAGCCATAGTCGCAGGTTCGAGTCCTGCCTGCGGTTTAAGTTTTTCCTTCTACTATTTGTATTTAATTTTACCATTTTTTTACGGCTGACTAGTATCTTATGTGGTAGCTACAACGATAGACCGTTTTTTTTTTAAGATATTTACAAAATATCAATTAAAAAATGTTAGTCACTCTTGCGAAATCGCGAATCCCCGATTGATATATTTTACCAATAATCTCTAAATCAGTCATTTATTAATTAGGGACTTTATTTATTTAAAACTTTATGTATAAAGCGGCCTTTATCAGCAGACAACCTTTGGGTAAAAATAAATTAAATTTAAACTTTTTTTGTTCTAAGATAATAATATGATTACGTCATGACTCGTTACTATTAATAGACTTTCAGTGATACAAGACTAATCTTATCAGTCGTCAATGATAAAGCGTTTTTAGAATCCCTTATAATAATAATTTCAGCTGTATCTCTTTGACTAAAAATTCTTATGATCAAACGATAAAGAAATCTCAAAATCGTTAAGAGTTCAAAAACAAGCTAAAAATATTATGCAGGCTTAAAATAAAACAAATAATCCTACAGTGATAATGATTAATAACCTATCTGACCTTCTTATCAATAAGTTAATAGCTAATACATTTTATTGGTAAAACTAGTAATAGGAAAGATAAAGGTTACAAAAAGAAAAAAAAAGCAATAACGTCGAGTTACGAATAAAGTTGAAAAAAAAAAACAATTTACGTATTTTTTGCTGTGTAAAGCAAATTAAAGTTGAGGAGTGGGGGTCACTACGTCACAATTTAGTACAAAACTGTGACGTCGACGATGAAAAAGAAAAAATACGTGTCCAATATTATTATTATAAATAAACTCTACCAGACCACATTAAAAAATTTAGTATTCTATCCTATTAGTTTAGGTATCTAGGGGGAGGGGGGGGGGGGGGGGGAATTATTAAAAATACTTACAGAGGGTAGTTTATATACTGTTTCATCAATATCAGTGACAGGTTCCATCTTTATCTTCTTAGTCTTGGGCGGGTTGATCTCGTTTGAGGGCACCCTTTTCTTCCCGGACTTGTACTTGCCTTCTGCCGTCTCATCCTTGTGGAGATCTCGTCTTGGACAGGCGCAGACCCTCGCTCCTACCATCTGACGGCCGTAGACGCGACCGCTGGTGGGAAAAGTGGTTTTGAGTGGCGATTTTTGATAAAGGTTGAAACAATTTTGTGATTAAAAAAATAATTAGTAAATTCTATGAAATAATTTATGGATAGAATATCTATATATATGTAATATACAAATATTATAAAAAGGAGATTTGTATTTTTGTATGTTTGTAACGAGTAAACTCAAAAACCACTGGACCAATTTCAGAAATTCTTTCTTTCCATGATATTGTAAGTATTAAAAACTAGCTGTCCCCCGCGACTTTGTCCGCGTATTTTAGTTTAAACGGTTTTTCATTTTTGCAACATTTTTTATTTATGCTCCGCTCCTTTTGGTCGCAGCGTAATGTTATATAGCTTATAGCCTTCCTCAATAAATGGGCTATCCAATACTGAAAGAATGTTTCAAATCGGACCAGTAGTTCCTGAGATTAGCGCGTACAAACAAACAAACTCTTCAGCTTTATATATTAGTAAATATAGATATATAATATAAGTATAGATTAACGAAAACCACTCACTACTCATCTTCCAGCGTAAATATAATAGCAATAGCTCGTCTATTAATGCCGCTTGCGCAGGAATTCTTGCACGTGAACTGGTATGCGTGCGAGCAGGGCTCGCCGCTCGTGCGGTGGAACTCCACGAGGACGGAGTACCAGGAGTCCGTAACCTTCACGTCTCCGCAGTAGTACACTCCTTGAGCGTCGATCTCCCGGGACGAGTGAAGCACGTTCTTTGCGATTTCTGGTTTGATACCTGGTTAGAAAAATGAAATTTGGTATTCTCGTATTTAATAGGGATGTTTCCTGGGTATGAAAAGTTAAAATCTATTTAGTCCGTCAGTTAGATAATAAAAAAATATTAGACACGTATTTTTCCTTTTATTAAAACAATAAAAAAATACAAAGATACACCGCATTAAATTTTCGGAGTGGGGGCTTATGACGCTACGCCTCGCTAAAAATCGTAGCGAGGAGTGACGTCACGCGTAATTTCCGTTCTCTGTATTTTGATCATTTTTTGTTTGCAGGAAAAAAGAAAAAATACGTGTCCAATAAAATTCATTAAACTACAAGACGGACATTAAAAAAAAAAGGAAACATGCCTATTGGTTGTCATTTCCAGCATATTATAATCTGTCCATATAATATGTTTTTTGAATGGGGAATTTGTTAATAATGAAATCGGATAAGTTATTTTTAAATTTGCTTCTACATGTCACATAATCAAATAGTTTATAAAAAATCATTTTTTTCTTTCACACGTTTAATATCATATCTTATGAGTTTCAAATGCTATACTTTTATACTGATGTCTTTAGGAGGATGCTACTAAATAAATGCTTTTTTTAATTATAAGGCAATATAATTGGATTATGGCCGAATACTAAAACAAAAATCAATTTTAAGTCGCCGTTAAGTCTCGTGCTGTCTCTGTCATTTTAAGGTGTAAAGTAACGACGGATCGACATTTAAGAACGTCTTAAACTTAAGATGCGTTTCAGTATTCAGGGGTTAGACAGATAAGTTTTGGTAAATAGTATGATTCAGATAGTTGATATACTATTAAATATCTACGAATGGATGTCAGCCATGTCCATAGCTATGGCTATGGCTAATTCAAAGCGTATCCATAAATTGGTATATTTACTGAAAATTCTACTTAACATAACGTGATTTCAAAATTGTATGCCGGAAGACTGAAACGGGCCTGTTGGTCTAGTGGTTAGTGACCCTGACTGCTAAACCGGAGGTCGTGGGTTGGATTCCCACCCAGGATGAATCATTGTGTGATGAGCACGATCATTTGTTCTGTGTCTGGGTGTAATTTATCTATAATATGTATGTATTTAGAAATATATAAGTATGTTTATCAGTTGTCTGGTTGCCATAGCACAGGCTCTGCCTAGCTTGGGATCAGATGACCGTGTGTGAGATGTCCCAAGATATTATATATATTATTATTATTATATTATAAGACCTGATGGTCCTGAAAGGCCCTTATAGGATATCTTAAATTATGTATTAACATTTATGCATTTATAAACTATGTTCATTGCATTTGCATACCATCTTTCGAGCTCTCATGGCAGTGCTGCATGCACCTCTCGACCCGCTTCTCAGCCTGCGTCTCGTCGGAGAACACGACGGTACTGCGCACGTACATGTGCGGGGAGATACGGTAGTCCCAGTTGAACTGCACGCTGAAGTTGCACTTCATGTCCACGTAGATGCGGCTGAGGAGGTGCGAGTACTGAGGACAAGGGTTACTTTTAATGTAAAGTATATAAATGAATAAAGGAATGTGTACGCCACTCGATTATTATATGAACTATTATAAAACAAAAAAAAAAAAACTTTTTTTTTCTCTTAATCTTACCAAAAACGTTTTCTTGTGCACATAATTGCTGTTCACTTCCACTGTGAAGTTCAGTTCTCCGGGATAGCTGGTTCTCTTTGGCGGGCCGAGAGGTGAATACTGCACAATAAAAAAAAAAAATATAGACTACGTACACACCGCAAACTAGATAGGTTTGCAGGCCACACTAACATTTTATTTTATATTATACACTAACATTTTTATTACATACTAGCTGTCCCCCGCGACCTTGTTCGCGTGTTTTAATTTTAACGGTTTTTCATTTTTGTAACATTTTTCATTTATGCTCCGCTCTTATTGGTCGTAGCGTAATGTTATATAGCCTATAGCCTTCCTCAATAAACGGACTATCCAATACAAAAAGAATTTTGTAATAGGCATGTTTCCTACTTTCTTTTTTAATGTCCGTCTTTTAGATTAATTAATTTTATTGGACACGTATTTTTTCTTTTTTTCTGCAAACAAAAAATGATCAAAATACAGAGAACGGAAGTTACGCTTGACGTCACTCCTCGCTACGATTTTTAGCGAGGCGTGGCGTCATAAGCCCCCACTCCGAAACTTTAAAGCGGTGTATATTTGTATTTTTTTATTGTTTTGATAAAAGAAAAAATACGTGTCTAATATTTTTTTATTATATATAATTGACGGACTAAATAGATTTTAACTTTTCATACCCAGGAAACATCCCTATTCGAACCAGTAGTTACTGAGATTAGCGCGTTCAAACACACAAACTAACAAACAAACTCTTCAGCTTTATAATATTAGTATAGATGAACCTATGTAAGCGGATTTAAATATGTAACAAAAATGTTCGTGTATACTGTAATATAAAATGTTATTGTGGCCTGCAAACCTATCTAGTTTGCTGTGTACATAAATAAATAAGCCGAGAAAGTGATAATTAAGTTAAAAAGTACTTAATACCATAAATAAAATTAAAAATACTGAAATCTTTATCGTTTCTTAGGGTTCTGCAATTAGTCGCAAATTCGAACAATGAGCTTAACTCTTAATTCCGTCGAGGCATAAGACATTTATTTAATAACAAATTTAAATTTGTGTTGTTAATAAATACAATAAAAAATTAATAGTTTTAGTATAATATTTAAATAACATCTATGGTAGTTTTACTCACAGGAAATTGTACATCAAAATTTGCATGACGAGCTATGTCCATAGTTTCTGCTTCTGGTGATGGTATAAATGATGGAATTTCGGATAAAATGTCGATGTCACTGCAAAAAAAATCTAATTTAACACAAATAGGTACAGCTAGTAACAAGAGTACATGAACACAATCAAATTTTCAAACAGACTGTGTGATTCAGACTAGAGTAGAATACTAAGCTACATGTTGGCTTTTATAGATACTAGCAAACCGCCCCGGCTTCATACAGGTAGACAAAATATTAATGAATTATACAAAAAAACCTTTCTCTTGAAAGTTAGTATCATAATAAAAAGAAAACTGACATTCAGGGAGTGCCAACAAAAGTCAACACTTGAACAATTACAATATTATATATATATTTAACTCATATACCGAGGTGTCGGTAACAGTAATAGTGTTGCAAATTCAAGCCTAGAGGTTTTCGCTTCAGAAGTAAAACTCATGTAATACTTACAACAATTGAGTCCCATCGCCTATCTCATAGTCTTCCACATACAACTTTGTGTCATTCATGATTAAATCTGAAAATGAATTAAATATTATATATTTAAGCACTTTCTAAAGCAATCACAGAAATTGATAATTGATGATTTTTGCCAAAAAAGGAAATAGTTAAATATTTTTTACTATTTTCCTTGTTTTGACCTTAACCTTGACCTGGTTGGAGAGGAGATTAAATTTTTATTGATATTAAAAAAGAGTACCTATTGGATCATTAAAATTAAGTTTATTTTCACATTTCACACTGAGTGTGTAATGTGTAAGCAATTTTATTTAAAAAGAAGTAAAAAGTAGTAACCTAATTATATATTAGGAAGTCAACAGTTAAGAGCCAAATAATTTGAGTACTATGATTGGTCAAACACTTGACCTAAACCAGCTCAAATAGGATTTTTTATGGCTGAATACTGAAACGTCAATCAGTTTTAAGTCGCTGTTAAGTCTCATGCTGTCTCTGTTACTTCAATGTGTAAAGTTCATCCTCATTCAATGATAATGTTATCACAAAAGCTGATAGAGGTGATAAAGATTGGTCTGCAAGCTTTGTTTGTAAAATGTATTATCATCTTTAAGATTAGGATCAGAACCTTTATACTTGAGTAGTGCTGAGTGCACTTCAGTATTTAAAGTTTTAATGTCTTTAGTCTTGATGTAAAGGTGTAAAATCTGTTTTTTGGCATATTTTCTAAAACTAATTATTTAATTGGCTGGAAATATTATAACTGTACTGTGTGGCTAAAGCTAAACTGAGCATGGAGAGAGATGAATGCTTGCTAATGCAATCAAATTGTGTACTGGCTATGCAAAGGACTTTTTTTTCTTGTTGAAAAAGAGATAGTAACAAAAAAAATGTATTTATACTACCCTAGTATTCTAATTCTGTAAATAATTTAAATGGTATAGATTAGATAAGTTATTAATTAATTCACTAATGTGACAGAAATATATGTGTATACCTTCTTTATTAGTGGAGATGGATTTCCTTGTTGGACTTATGAATGAAATTACCTTTTGGCGAAAAAGGTTTGTAAATAAAATACTATAACAATAAGTTAGGTAATAAAGATAAATGTATTGCTATGGGACAGCTTTGCACTACCATCAGAAAAGTAAATTAAGTAAGGTTAATAAATACATGAACTTTAGAGGATATTAATAAAATTTAAATGGATTTTTTAGGTTCGAATATAACGATTAGCGTTACGAGTTTCTACACTGCGCTAATTATACACAAATTACAAAAACCTTATGAAGATCAATTTTATGTAGTTACCTTGTAGTTATCTTTACTTTCAATTATAAAGTACTAGGTACATGAAATAACAAATAATTAGGTAGTTACTAGTTACTTCATGCTTAACAATAAACACCACAATAAAATAATTTTGCAAATACTTTTTAGTGATTCTTCCCAAAAGTTCTACCTATACCCAGAGACTTACGTCTTTTCGTTATCAAACCGTAAACTCAAGTTGAAGTTAATAACCTCACATAATTCCCTAAGCTTATGTTGTTATTTCTGAATGAATATTTTTGTTTGTCTTAAGCGCCAAAATATGCATAAAAACGTAACTGAGACCAAAACTTTTTAATGAACTTTACAATATAAAACTTGACTTCTTAAATTAACATACTTTCGTAAGAAAATGTAAAACTACAATTAATACATAAAAATTACAATTATAAATTGTTAATTAAATAAGCTTTTATTTAATTAACAATGTATTTTTAACTAACAAAAGTTTCAAGAAAACGAGTCAAATGAACATTTTCAAACTTCAGCAGAAATCATGACGAAATTGTACAAAGCGGTTGAACTTAAAACAGCTTACCTTAAAATTAAAACTGACTCTCAATTTAACGTAGGAATTAACAAAAGCAGTGTTGATGCTCCACACAGTAAAATGCTCACAAATCTATGTAAAAAAGTTTCAAAACAGCACAAAATTCACTGTACAGTACAATACACCGCTCGTTTTCACTGATAACCTAACCAGTGTTGCAGCTAGTCGAAAATTAAAATGAAGAGTAAGAGTCGGCCCTCGGCATGAGAGCGAGGAGAGGAGTAGCGAGAACGAGGAACGTGAAATTATTCAGGGTTACCTTAACTTTATTTCAAACAGCTTCCATTTTTCAGGTTTATCCTATTTTCCTCCATAATCTAAGTATCAAAGTACTAAATTGAACTCATAATTAATTTAAACGTTGATAATCTTTTACGTTTAGTTATTTCAAGAAACTGAATATATTTTAATGATGCGAATCGAGAAATTCAAATTTTATTTTTTTCTGTCTTTGTATTTTTACAAAATATTCTATAAAAGTAAGAAAATCTGATTATGGCAATCCCTTAGAGGAATAATAATGTTTTCATTATAAAAAAAAGTTTTTACCAAAATGTGTTTCGCTTTGTTTCTGTTTCAACGCGTTCCATGTCTCAAGACATAGTTATTATTATTTTGAGCATAATCATGTTCATATTCACTCACTAAATTAAACAATATTAAGGGCTAGCTCAAAAAACAATTGCGTAGTACTGGTTATGTAAATCTCTGCAACAAGAACTCTGAACAATATACATATTAAAGTAATAACTGTTTTGAAAACAGAAAAAAAACAGGAGATTGATGTTGCCACTAACAAAAATTACGAAAGAATGAGAAAAAAAATACTTGAACTCCGCTTCACTTGTGTTTTTTTTCTAATTTTACTGTCATTAGGCCGATAATTTGATGCATATTTTGTATGCAACAGTTATTTTGACTTGTTACAGTGCTCTATTATGTACCAAATCATCGCAGGGAATGCTCTAAGTGCGTCTATAAACTAAAATCAATAACAATCATTGACCAACAAAGGTACGCTTGTGTTTGCTTTTGCTGAGCATATAACCTGTGTATTGTGCTGGCGTCCGGTTGGCGTCCGTCACAATTAACTCGAGAATGTTTAATATGCGTTGTACGGTTGCGATATCGGTGTAGATATGAACTATGTTACGATCGCGTATTGTGCTTTTGTAAGTGGTTTTTGTTTTTAGTTAGCAAGATGAATTATGAAGCCGAAAGAGCGATGAATCAGAAGCGATTGCGAATGGAGGGCGAACCGGGCCACGGTGTTGTCCAGGGAAACGGTTTGCCGCTAAATTATATAGGTAAGTGGACGTAAAAGTGAAGAACTTAACAAAATGTTAAGATTACGGCAGTTATGATGTTGTTTGTGTTGTTGTAGATAATGGCCATCAAATACCATATCAGCCGTATGCTGGTGCGTATAACACACATTATCCCCCTCCGGATGCGTTTTCTCCGTACGGGCCTCCGCCGCCGGGAGGTTATGCCCCTCAGAACCTGTCATACGCTCCTCCCGCGCATCAGAATTACCCGCATCACCAGAGTTTCCCGCCACAACAGCCACCGCAGGCTCAGTTACACATGCCACAGTCCCATATGGGTAAGATTTTACAATAATATTCATTCTAAAAATATATAGAAAAACATTGCCAATATGTAAACAATAATAGATTTTAGACTGATGTAAATAGAGGTCAAAATTGAGTGTCTGATTTTGACAAGTTAAAAATATTGTTGACAGTTTATTTATGTAATCCATGGAGTCTATTATTAAAACTCTTTGAAAAGTTCAAGTAATGAACCAATTAACATTTATTTTGTATACAGGTATATTTATTACAAGTGAGGTTTCTGTTTGCTGATGTAACTACAAGTTTAGTAACAACTTTACATAAAACTTTAATATTTATAAAACTTTTTTTCTCTTTTAATGTCTTTCATTTTGAAGCCATTCTAAGTACATTTCTTTTATTATGTTGTTTATTTGAATGTTTGATTATTGTTTGTTGACTACACTTCATCAGTTCAAGGTTATGGAGATGTGGGTGTGCACAAGCCGGCGTGGCCACCACAACCTCACCTGCTACCACCACTTGATGCCCAAAAACCACTGGATATCAAACAACTTAAGTCGGAGATCAAACTTGAACCCACAGACGCTCTGAAACGACCCCATCCTGAGAGTGAGATGCTGGTAAGTATATAAAAAATTTAAATGAAGTGAATTATAATAATTTGTTTATTAAAATTTCTTTTTGCACTTTAAGTTGGAAGTGTCAGGGTAGCCTGTGAAATAAAAAGATCTTATTCTGGTCAGTTTCAGGCTGTTTTTTTAACAACAATATTTCCTGACAAAATCATTTAATGGGATTGTATGTTCTTAGAGGGTTGGATTGATGATTTTAATGACTATAATTCTGTAAATACAAACAAATAATGGCTGTGAATAATATTTTGTTCAAAACACAGCTTGAAACTGACTGGCAAATTGCAAAATACATCATAAAATTTTAATTTTGCAGGCTAGCCTGACACTTTCACCTTCAAATTATTTTAAATTAAATTGCAACATCTTGTAAATGATTATATATATACCTACCAACTTACAATAATTATATTTTTTTGAATGTCAACCGCTTTTCAATTTCATTGTGTTTTAATCATGTGTGTATGTTCAATCAGGCTCTACAGGCAAGGCAGAGAGAGTTCAATGTCCAGATATCCAGTACTTTGGTTAATATTAAAATTAATATTTTCTTTTTAATACAACATAAATAATTATGAAACATGTTTATCAACTAAGTATGTATTTGTTTTAGGGTGGAGACTTAGATCAACCGAAAATTAAAATAAAGACAGATATATTTAAGCCTGATGATTTAGCACATAGACAGGACAAACCTCTAGGTATGTTTATTAATAATTATGTTTAGTGGTAGAGTTAAAAAAACGCTTCTTAGGCCGCCCATACACAAACTGCTAACTCAGTTAGTCAGTGATCTGCGCGAGTCGCGCGAGAGTTGCGCGAGAGTTGCGCGAGAGTCGCGATCTGTCATCCTTAAAGTATACATAGACATGTATACTATAAGGATGACAGATCGCGACTCTATGCTTGTCTAAGCATAGAGTGTGCGTATCGCTAGTAGTAGTTTGCTGAGCGTAAGCAAATTTATTGTTGTAAGTACTACACTGGTTGACTGATTTAATTGTTTATCCATGCAACGACAGATGTGTATGCTAATATATCGATGGTTCCGATATTATTAGTAAAGATATAGTTTTAATAAAATGGTGCGTCTGTTTTAACACTAATTTTACGAGTTAGTTTGTTCATACTAGTGCTCACGATTCATAGTTGTTAGGCGCACTTTATAGTTTACTTATTTTTACCCTAAGTGTCGACCACCCTCGCTTGTTACGTGCTCCTCCCGTCCGAGCGATGCGTTTCTTTTGTTGATCGCTTGAAGCACTCCGTGTGCCCGCGGCATTCTATTAAAGGTTTCTGTGCTTCAATATCAAACTATAACTACCTACTAGGTAGAGTATTTATTACAGGATTGCACATATGTATAGACACTCATATTACTTGTCAAACAGCTCTAATATTTACAATGTTTGTTTCAGATGTTGCTCAAAAATCCCTTGATGTGTCAAAGCCCACAGATCTTCAGAGTAAAGGTACTAACTACAAAAATGTATTATTCATAAAATAACATCAGTGATACTAATTTAAGTCCTGTGTTTATTTTTTATGTATTTCCATGCGATGACTATAAATACTAATATCGTAATTTGGTGTGATAAAATCATGAAAATTCTTTAAAAAGCTGTATAAAATGTAATTTATTTAAATAAAATGTATAGCAAGTATTATTTTTACAGATAATAGTCATCCAATAATAGGTGTGGAAAATAAGATAATGGATAAAACTGGTAAGATTCAAATTATTTCTTAAATTTGTTAAGGATGTTTTTGCACTGTTTCATTATTGTGTTTAATAAAAAGCGTAATATGAATTAGAGTCAAGTTGTAAGCTAGTCTTAGAATGAATGTACTTGTTATAGACGCGTGTAAAGCAGAGGGCGCTGCGGAGGGGGGCGCGGGCGACACGCCGCGAGCCGCGGAACCTTCCACGCCGTCTGACAAGAGGTAACACTCGCACAGATTTCATTTTATACACCTGTCTGAAAAAAAAAACACGTGCACTTGTAAAAATAAGCTGTGTTGTGTTTTTAATATGAATAATTAGTACGTGTGATCGGTATTTTTGAGTAGAATATGATTAATTTTCGATGTAGGAGACACTGAGACAGCACCCTGATTCGCCTACCCTTCATAAATCTTTAAGAAAGTTGCACTTAAATTAGATGGAGAAATGAGGATAACCGCCTTTTTTAACAAATTAAATACATATTATGTAAAATTCTCTCAAACTAGAAAGTACTTAGTCTTTCAGTGAATGCTGTAGACTCCTATAAGTGGAGAAGCATACCTGTAATTGTCCTTTTTTATATTTGTAATATATAATTATGTATGCTCCGTTAGAGATGCCATAAATAAATTAAATAAAACTGTCAAGACCATTGCTATATATAATGAATATTTGTTTCAGTGGAGAGGACAGAAAACTGTTCAGTAGTCCAGAGCTTCCGAAATCAGGGTCTACTCCCGGAAAAGCACCCACTCCAGGGAGTGAGGTAAACTAGTTTAGAACTTAATTTTAATTAATTTACTCAGCATTCATTCGTTAGTGTTAAAATATATAATCATCAATTTTATGTTGATAAATTTGTACTACGGACTGTTTGTTTAAAACTAATATACTCTCGGAGTCATAAAACTTGCGCCTTTTGCAAAAATCCCATGTATAAATAGTGCATAGTAAGGGTAATGGGAAGATTTAAGGGAATTCATTTAGTTTTAAAAAATGTTAAGGGTTTTAAACTTTATTTACCGAAGCTTGTAATAAACAAAAAAATATTACACCAAACTAAAAATTACAAAAGAAAAAAATTGTAATTAAAGACAGACAGTGTGCTTCAGACAATTTTTCGAAAGACAGATAAGACCGTTTAAGGTAATTAGGCGCCGCGATCATGTTTACTTCGAATTGAAGTTGGTTTTTTAGCGTGTACAACTAGCAAGCGTGGTTTTTAGACTCGCAACGAATTGTTCATCATTAATTCATCATTCAACTACTGTACGAGCAGGGAAATAGACGAACCACTTTGTATCCTGTGTCAGTTATATTGTGAGAATAAAATCGTCACTTTGTCTAGCCAAAGAAGAGGGGTCGGCCGAAAGGGTCCACGAACAAGCCGAAGGCGGCAGGAGGGGGCTCGCCCGCGCTCGCGCCCCCGCGGCCCGCGCCCCCGCGCCCCGCGCCCTCGCCCGCCCGCCCGCGCCCCGCCGGCTACCAGTACGCAATCCGCCCCTTCCGCAAGGACTTCTCCGGGATACAGTTCCGCAGGTAACGTGCTTTACATGACAAATTACAATACAGTTTTGTATTGTTTAACGTTTTTTAGCAACAGAGGTTAGAAATTTAGAGGTAACAGATGGATTAAGTAGGATTATAAGCTCTTCTATTATGAGCTCTTTGCAATAGGACATAAAGAGGATTTAGATAACATTCCCAAAAAAAATCTTATTTTCTATTTTGCTGCGACAAACAGTGCTACAACCATGTTCATTTCTGACTGTGTAAGCAAACGGACTGAGGAGTCGCCATGGGTTTGACCTGAGGACCTCAAAGGAATGCTATTCTTACGAGTGACGTCGCCATAGCGTCCTAGTTGGCCAGAGCTCTATCTATACTAATATATAAAGCTAAAGAGTTTGTTTGTGTGTTTGTTTGTTTGAACGCGCTAATCTCAGGAACTACTGGTCCAATTTGAAAAATTCTTTCAGTGTTGTATAACATTACACTGCGACCAAAAGGAGCGGAGCATAAATAAAAAACCGTTAAACTAAAACACGCGGACTAAGTCGCGGGGGGCAGCTAGTTGTAAGATATATTTGTTGTCGGTCAGGCGGTGGAGCGACGACTGCCTGGACTCGTCGCACATCCCGAACGAGGTGTACTTCGGCGACGTGCCGGTGTCCATGGAGGTGCTGTTCAACTACTACGACGCGAACGCCGAGCGCGAGCGCCTCGCCTCGCAAGCCGCGCACATCGCCGCGCAGAAGGCCGCCGCCGCCAAGCTGGCCGCCGCCAAGCTGCAGGCCCGCGGGCTCGTCACCACCTCCGCAGAGGTACCGGCTTATATACATTACGAGAACGTCCAAGGTTCCCACCCTGTGACCCTCGTGTTAGATTACTTTAGATCTCACATATAGCTCGAAATAGGAGCCCTTGAAGACCTTCCTTATTTCTATTTCTATTTGGTCGGCTCCTATGTAGTCGATTGCTTAATAATGATTAACATTTTCTAGTAAACTGTGAGTTCACACAATTTTTAATCTTCTAAGAAAAAGTCATTAAGATGCACTCACCCGTATTATTACGATGAGAACAAGTTGACTAAAATGACAAATAGGTTGCTCTCATCTTATAGGTAAAATACATACATAATAGAATCGGTCAAATTACGAAATATGCAGTTCCCATATTTTGAAGGACGATAATTTTAAGCAAATCTCAATAAGCCCAATTTATTTATTGGCCTACGACAGAGACCGTAGTTGTAGTATATCATTGGGCTGGTTGTATTTGCCGAATGGCTGACGAGCTATGACCGAACGCAACCACACAGAGTTAAAAAGAACAATAGTTCGTGTGTAAATAAAATAAAAATACAATTTATGTAAATTAATTTTGCATCAACCCTACCTCTTATTAACCCTAACGTTTTGCCCATTAGGTGACGACTGTGGACTCATCATCATCAGACGACACGTCAGGGTCATCAGGAAGCGACTCCGAGGAAAGTGATGATGTAAGTATACATACTTATTCATCCTATACTTCATTTATCATCATCATATCTATATATCAGTCTTGAAACTGGAGTTTTGTCTTATTCTCTTCTGAATACCTAAAAAGATTACTGAATTCCGGATTCTGAAACATTGATCAACACAAAACTGTAATAATCACCTGTCAAACCTCATGTTAAGCGCTTTGATTGGTTGTGTAATTGTTTGGTCAACCAATCACAGCCGTGATCAGTAGATTTGACTACAGATTAAACTGGTAAACTTTTCAGAAACCAGAGGTAAATTTTATAAGTATGTTTTAATACTTGTAATTGTCAATTTAAATACTGTTTTAAAATACATTTATTGCTGGCAATCATCAAAGTTCAGGAGTGGAGTTAATAAAGTTATGCTTGCGTGAAATTATGACGTTACGCTAAGTTAAAAATGAATGTATCGTATATTTTTTTAATCATCTTTCACGACGGACATGAAAAAATATTCCGCCATTTCGCTGAGAATAAAGCTAATTCGGAATTTTAAGTGATAAGACCTAAGTCCTTCAAAGCTCAAATTCTATCGCCCATACAATGTACCGAGTGAAATAAGCCCCCATCACTTGCAGGACACGCCACTGAAGCGGGGTCCGGGCAGGCCGAAGGGGTCCAAGAACAGCCCCCGCGCGGGCGGCCCCCCCGGGGGTCCGGGCACGACCCCCGGGGGTCCGGGCCGCCGCGGCCGCCCGCCCGTGCCGCCCGAGCTGCGCCAGCCCGGCATCACCGACATGAAGAAGTTCTGCAAGGCGGCCGGCATACGCTTCGATTATAAGAAGCTAGTTGAAGGTATGTTCTATTCATATTATATTTTATATTAATGATGGCCTCCGTGGTCGAGTGGTGTACACACTGGTTTTCAAGGTGTCGCCAGCTCTAAGGTCCCGGGTTCGATGTAGAAAACCAGATTTCTACATTGTCTCGGGTCTGAGTGTTTGTGGTACCTTCGTTGTCTCTGAATTCCATAACACAAGTGCTTTAGCTACTTACTTTGGGTTCAGAGCAATGTATGTGATGTTGTCCACATTTATTTATTTATTATTATTTATATTTTGACTTTTGAGTCATGTATTGTAGATTGTAGTTTTCGGCAAAATTAAAAAAAAATATATTTAGCAAAAAACCAGTTAAAAACTTTTTGCTGTTGAAGTCACGAAACTATATTATAAATAACTTTATTCTCTTTGCAGGTTGTACGAAAAACAAGGAACGTGTACAAAAGATGTTAGATTTACTCATAGCGGCGGGTCTAGATGGAAAGCCGACGCTAGAGAAATGTCAAGCGCTCAAAAAAGCGAAGGTTGAGAAGAAGGAACAAGAGAAACAAGCGAAAAAAGAAGCGAAAGTCAAGCACAAAGACACGGATGGTAAGTTTTTTATTAATTAATGTATTATTGATGTTTTGAGCACAAAGTTCTATATCTATTATTTAACTCGCTGTGTGTCTTTGATAATTATGTTTATCAAGAATTTAAATATTTTCTCACTTCTTCAATGAACGCTAAACAAGGCGTTATTATTTGTTGGTGGAAATGTAACCAAACAACCAACAATCAACTAAGTAGTTGATTACGGGGTGTAGTGGGACCGAGTGTAGTGCGCAAGCATAAGTGCACTTTTTATGGCGGCCACTTCAGATTCGGTTTTGTTTCGCTAAAAAACGACACTTCTCCAACCGATTACGAAAGAAACACGAATCGAATACAAGTGAGTGTGTGAATGTCCTAACCAGTAGCCGCGGGGTCGATTCTGACTCCGACTCCTGCCTGAGGTTACAAAATTTTTCTTTTTACTATTTGTATTTAATTACAAGTAATCATTTCGCAATCGTTATAGCGGAATAAATAATAAAAATATTACCTACAATTTGCACAAAACAAGAGGGAATGTTGCTTTTTAAATTGCGCTGTGCTGCGGGTGGGGAAAGCGTAGCGGCTAGTGACATAAGCACGGGACAGAGAATCTTAGCGCAGTGACGAGACACGTACGAGCGGTGACGGGCGTAAGTTGACGCCAGGACATATGCTCGGGGGCTGCGCGTTAATGCTTCACACACTAACACTGACATACGCATCGCTTGAGGTCCGTGAGCGTGTCCCAAACAGCGTTATAATGCTGATTACGTGCAGCAGTAGACAATTTTCTACAAAGAATACCGAAAGGCACGAGTTGATGCGGCGGCGATCCGTTTCCGTGTTGATATTATGTGTGCGAACCTTCACAATCGGTGTTTTTTTAATGTAGTTTTCTTTTTTTAAGACCATGTAGGCTGATAAATTATATAAACGTAAATGTATATCGCAGCAGCGGGTGCGGAGGGCGGACCAGCGCGAAGAATGACGCGAGGAGCGACGGGCGTGAAGCCGCGGCAACGCATCGTGATCTCGTCCGACGAGGAGGACGACACGCCCGCCGCGCGCCGCACGCTCTCCAAGCTGCGCTCCTCCGTCAACGACGACACCGACTCCGACTAGGTACGTATGCGTCACACGCATCCTGATGTCCTCCGACTGGGACGAAATGATAGGCATCCAGGAGTGTGAATTGCACACAGTGGCAGACTAAACTCGAAAAAAAAAATTCGGATGGCTTTTATTTGTATAGTAACTTTCATTTGTAAATAATGGCTTTTACTTATAAATGTTGAAACTGAGAGGATTAAGTCCTCCTACATCGTCTTTTGTTTAAAACTCTATTAGTTCTTATTCTAAGTGCCTCTCCACTACTGGAGGTTGGCCGTCAGCTCAGCAAACTTCTTCCTGTCCTGCGCCAAGCGAAAAAGTTCTTCTACGCTGGCGATTTCTGTCCATTCGCGGATGTTGCGTAGCCAAGACTTTTTTCTCCGTCCAGCGCGTCTTTTCCCTTGGATTTTGCCCATCATTATCAACTGAAGGAGTTGATCTATTAGTTTCTGCCATCAATTTAAGCTCAAATTTAAAAATCCACAATATAGTAGGTATGACTTTACAATTAACCAGTAAATTTTATCTTTCAGGTAATCGTTACTTCTCTGCCTGGCGGGAGTACCGAAACGGATAGTACAATCGTATGTAACGATACCAATACTTGTAGCCGGGCAGTGCTATCGCCTCTAGAAAGTGCTTCGACGGAGGTTTGGACTATTATAGAACGTAGTGTCGTATGCGTGATTATTTCCTACTAATATTAGTGTTCGCGTCGAAATTAGGTTGTGCTGTAACAGCGAGCGCTTTCACTTCACCGTTCATTCGTTCTAAGATCGTTCAACCCGCCTTCAAGGAACGCTGAACGAATGAACGGAGATTGAACGCGCTAGCTCATACGACTTAGCAGTCTGCGAGAATAGTGCAATGAATGGAAGTACGTTATGTCGATGACAATAGATTACAAAGCTGCATAATTATTTAACGTTGTTAGGGCGTCATAGAGTAGGTATAGGTCGATTGCAACAGGTTATAATGAACAAGCTGAAAATGGTAGCGGGAATCATGTGACAGTAATAGACAATTTGTTGATTTTTGTTAAAGGAATGTTAAGATTGAGGAATTATTATAATAATTGAATAATTTTGATAAAATGACTTGCACCAACTTTATAGCTGAATATTTAAACCGGTGTCAGAACCTTTGTTTATGACTAGTTTTAATTGATTAATCAATGAACTTAGACTATATCAGTAAACTACTGGACATAGGCATCTCTCATGTTTAATCGCCCATAAATAATTTACGTTTAGCTCTTTGGTACAATTTGTTATCAACTTTCTCTTAATCTGGACATTCTTTCAATAAGACGAAAAAATATAATATAATCAAACTAGTGCGTATTTTTTAGTATCACCCAAGGATGTCCGCAGGGCCTAACTATTATCTTATAAGTGAGCCTTAACTTGAAATTTGTGTATTATTCATTGCTTACTGCAACCTTTTCCAAAAAGAGTCTGCACTCTGTTGTAAGGCAATGGTTATTGTACAAAAGTCAGGCAGCCCCCTAGACAAGTCACACTTCTACAATAGTTAACGATGATAGAAATTCCTCAAATGTATGGAAGTTACATTTATTTTCAAGTAGCTGAGCGAAGCCGCGAGGTTTTCGCTTCCGTCAACTAACTACCTGACTACCTATTTTCCCATCAACAAATTCACTTTTCATAACATAAGATTTGAAAAAAAAAAACAGTTATTTTTGTTTATACAATCCTCGTCCTTACATTAAGGAACCTAACAAAAAAAGAGTTATCCAATTTGGTGCAGTCGTTCGGAAGTTATGCGCGTACATACATTTTGGATGATATATAGATAGATAAGTCACGTGACTTAGACTTGCCACTTCAATAAGTTGAGCAATCCGATCAATATTAAAGATTGTAGAAATGTTATTTGACTAGGAGGGTAGGCCTTATGAGTTAATAGTTAGCCTGTTGTCGCCATTCCATTATATATCGGTGCGTTATTCATTGCTTGTACTAACCTGCTTTATTCAAGTTTATTTTATAGACATAGTATTTCAGTGGACAATTGCACAAGTTTTTTATTTGTCGAGTAAGACTACAATCCTGTATCACATTGATATAATAGCGGTGTATCACAGGTTTTCGATCTCTATTTTTATTTATTTAAAAAAAAATACTATTGGAAAACCCTAGTCATATTGATATCGAAATTATAGAAAAATACAAGTCAGCTGTTTTAAAATCTGGCAGCTTTATTTATTTCTTGAAATACAATAGATAGCAGCAACAGACGCGATTGGTCGTAGAGAATTGTGTGTTATTCAAGGGAGCGGTCCCTTAGTGAAAATATAAATATATTTGTAGGACTAAAACCCCTCGCCTACTGTAAGTAGTGGTAGTAAAGCTTAAAGGCACTCAATATTGTTCATTTGTGCCTATAATACTATTAAAAAAACTATGTATAATTATATGCGTGTGAATCTTACATAAATAAAGTTATTATTTTCATTTAATAGCAAAATGCGTTGTATTTTGATTGGAAGTCAAATTTTATACTCTAGTTTATAAAAAAAATAATAATATTAATTAATATCAATAAATTGGTAACACCAAGACGTTTATTAAATTTAGATGTTGTATATATTAATGAAATAATACATAATATTGTGTGTCCTGCGTTATTTTTGTACAGGTTTGAGATTTGGACAAGATTTGTATGAGATCGGCTTTGTATATAGCGTGGGAGAGGAGTGAATGAAACGCGAGGAGTTACCGAGCCGACGGACCGTTATCATTGTGTTATTCCTATGTGCATAATGCTCATCACACACTATACTGGCAAGGCTACAAATCAGCGATTAACTTGCGATTCAAAATTCATTAAAATAAAAAATAATAACAAAATAAATATATTTCATAATGTCTAGCGCGCTTACTGCCCGCCGTTTCCTTTTTATATTGACATTATGAAATATATTTTACGACATGTTTTAATGCTCTAATTTGAATGACAAGTTAGTCACTGGGTTGGAACCAAGCAGGTATAGTGTGTGTTGACCATTACTCTTCATTATAATGTCGTGAAATGACCAATTTTTTAAGTACAGTTACATTTGCGAAGACTCACAAATAAATATAACAAGAGTCAGTATGTTGTTTGAAAGTTAATTTGTTTTTAATTTGATGATTTTAATGTTTCCTTTATTGGCAGCTAGGGTTTACACTTAGCCGAAGAACGAATTTATAATTTTTATTTATTTAATCGGATAGAATCTCAATGAACGCAATGGTGGGGACGTAGAGATATATATTTGTGTTCAATCGCGAATAGAGAAAGCAAAATTAATAATTTACATATTACCATTACGTAGTATATCGTTGTTCTTATATAATAAATAGTTGAATAATTTAGCAGATGAGTGTTAGCATCGGTTATATTAAAACGCCTTAATCAGACACCAATAATAATGCAATACTTTTTATAATTATTAAAGTTATAAGTAATTTTGAGAGGAATGTTTTATGACCCAACGTCACAGAGTATCACTCAAATCGAAAATATATGCTCCACATCTTTTTAAAGCGTGGATTTGTTCTTATATGACGCTGGCGTTCAAAGGTCTATAAAGTATTTTTAAACAATGCTTAAAAAAATATGAGAGTGAACTTTAATGATTGACGGAGCGCGAAAACTATCACAATATCATTAAAATATATGAGTTGTACATATTAGAGGTAGATATAGTTATAAGTTTTATTATTACTTTAAGAAATAGATATTTGTATTTGTAAGATATATTTAGATGTGTTTCTTTTACCATAACATATTTGACGACCACGTTATTTGGGCTGTGTCAAACCTCATTTATGATTCCTTTTTTAAACAAGTGTCATTTAACTTATTTTTTTTTACTAGTAACTTAATTTTAAAAGAATTTGACAAGTAAATTAATACCGTTTTTAAACTTTGCATTTAAAAAAGATCTGTTTAATATTTTTATGATATATTTTATAATCGCATACATGAAATATTTTACAGATTTTGTTTTACATCGGCCTATTTAACGCGGCCGTGTTATATTAGTCACGTATATATTATAAAATTATATTATATTTAGTATAAGTGATAATGCTTCTCGCCGACACACAATTGTTTATTTATAAATATTTTCCTTGCCAATACATGAGGCATATAGATTTTTTATTTTACTCAATTTATACCGAAAGTGTATTAGAATTAACCGTTATGTGCACAACTTGCAATATTAAGTGAAGTACATAGATTATACATTTATAAAGTTTTTTTTTGTATATTAATCAGTTAAAAGGTTGATAGTTAATATACGATTTGTAAATGTTTTGGTATCATCTCTGTCTTTTGTACTTCTATTGTTTAGTTTTTAACCTGACCCTGCAGCCTAGTGATATTTCTAAATTAAGAAACCATGTTAGAAACCGCTTAAATGACATTAAATGTATGGAAATGATATTTAATTTCGATAAGTCACATGACTTGGGTGGGTTGTTTCAAACTGACTATTATCGTAACTCAACGTTAAGTCAGTATGAAATTCTCATATAAGCGGCCATATTTAACGTTAACAGACATGTCAATGTATGTTGAAACAACCCACCCTTGGAGTTGGACTTGTCACGTTTGAAAGATTTGATCAGTGTAACGCTTGTAGTAATGTCACTTGGCTAGTGGGGCTGATCTTAGGAGATAGTTATTACGTTTTGGAACTATGATATTTCCAGTGGCTAAGGGTGCTTTTATACAGACAGACACCGCTGTATCTGTCACAATATAACAATGATGGCTTTAATACTTAATAATGAAGGCAAGTGCGAGTCGAAAATCCGGTAGGGTTCATTCAGGGGGATCATTTGTTCTATCTGTCAATTCCCTCCAATCCCAGGCCAGTAAACTGGTCTGGTCAGTAAGCAACTCTAACGGATTTTAGACTCGCGTCAGCCCCTATTTCTTCCTTCAGCTTAAGTAAAAAGGCTAAAAAAATAATTAAAAATTCAATTCCTGACGCAGAGATGACACGATTTCTGTAATAAATATATAAATATTGCCAGTTGTGTACATAATGTTACATAAATGTATATTATGAAATGTAGATCAATGCAAACATGAAACCAATAGGACTTTCTAGCGTTCTACTGTGAAGAAGTCTTTGGGCCGATATTTATAACCTATCTATTTGTGATTCTCTCTACTGGAGATTAAATTTTGACGTAGACGGGATCTTGACTAAAAAAAATTTTGTTCTCCTCAGGTAAATTAACTCTTTTTTTACGTTTGCTCAGGACTCGTATACATTTATTTGAAATGTTGCATGACCGCACGGTTTTGTACAACATTGTGACGTCATTAGCTCCCACTCCTGAACTTAGGACATGTAGTTATTGAAAGCAAAAAATACATTTCTGATATTTTTTTATTTTCTTACGGACTATTTAGATTTTTTCTTTTTATACCCAGTCAATATCCCTATTCCTGGTTTCGTTTCGGTAGTCTTCCAGTCTCCGAGACAAATACAGATGGGTAGGTTAACATCGGTCATAAATAATATACCTATCGATTAGCAGACGCAATTATTGATTTTAAACATAATACAGGTGTTTGTTTTTTTAATGTACGAAATCAAAAACTATAAGAAATAAAAAATAATGAAAAGCAATAATTTGAAAAGTGTAGCCGATAATTAAAAACGGCATAATCGATTATTTGATTTTTGAAAAATCGTATGATGCTGTTTTTAATTTTTAGAAAATAGACAGAAAATAAACCTGTATAGTTGAGTTTAAAATTAAAGTGAAATGCTACGGTTTTCATTATATAACCTGGTTATTTAATGTATGTATTTCTCAACAGAATAGCCAGAAGTTTTAGGTAGTTATTCCGCAGGACAATTAGGATCGTATTTGTTATCAAAATCATTTCTTTTTTTAATTGTATAATTGCCATTCCCTTGTTCATGAAATATGTCTACATGTGTCTGTCACGGAGGTTAAAACGTTTTGGTATGTAACTATTGGACGTTCGTGAATGAGGGTTTGGTGGCTACTTGAGGAAGGGTATGGGACCGATGATGTATAAAAAAAGATATCGTTACATTTTGACGTGACAACGTCTTATAAATTGGTTTGCCGGGTGACACTTCAAGAAACTGGGTAACGCTCCGCTCACGTTATGCGCTCACAATGAGAGCGAGTGAGAGGCACGCGCCCCTTCCACTCGGGCATGGTTAGCCCGCCTAAGAGCGAGAGAGACAGACATTGACATTGACAGTCGTTGTCACGTAAAACTTTCGCCCGTATACCGACTTTACAGGCAACCAACGATTTTTTCCTCGTTTTATTCGTCTTATCTCTTGTATGAGTCAAGATTAGTTCATTTACTGTAGTTCTTGTTTATTTCTGTCTGATCTTTTAATGTCTCTAATAGCAGAAGTGAACAAATATCTCTATTCTCTTTTACTAGAGTGAGAATTTTAAAAATAAGCTCTATACAAATTATAGCTTTCCGTAAAGATAGGTAGACGGATTTTCAGACGAAAAACGATTTTTTTGACTTTGATTTTGAGTAAAGTTTACAAACTACTTCTATTTTGAACATTTCAAAACACGTCATTTTCAGTCAGTGAGGAAATAAACATTGATTGCAATCTATTCCCTGCAAGACATTTGCTCTGCGGAGGTCAAAGCAGCTAGCATTGAAACAAACAGCTCGATAAACTTAGTGTCCATGTGTGCTAAAGCAACAAGCAAGCACGCGACAAGAAAAGCAAATTATTAAATTTTTATGGAAATTCATTAAATTTATGTTTTTTCTATTTTATAATACTACATCAATCGTTTCTTTTTCTAATACTTGATTCTAATGAGGTATATTTTGTTAGTATTCGGTTACCGTAGTACGTTTTATATTTAAACCCATATATCCTCATTGGACCAATCTATAATTTACTAGCGACCGATGGTTTTGCACCGGTAGGCAAAAATTTTATGAATTCTATACAAAAATCTTCCTCTTGAATCACTATCCATTGGTGAAACCTATTTGAAACTTCGGTAGCTTTAACTTTATCGCGTTTATACAGACAGACGCGGCGACTGACTTTGTTTTATAATATTTTATTAATAATAATAAATAAAATATATTTTAAATCGTAATTTTTTCGCGTTACATGTCATAAAAAATACTTAAACTTTCACCCCTTTGAATACAAGAGCGTATGAAAACGCTCTTGTATTCAAACATCCAATTAATTAAGAGATTGTACGTCAATACAAAAGAAAACACGCTCAAATACCGCTCACTTGACGTCTGAAAGGACCGGTTTGATTCCCGAATCGGTCCGGCTTCAGTTTACGATTTGAAATAAAACGGGTCTTGGAACGAGTTGTTCACTACCGGCTTTAAGAAAGTTATTGTATCGCCATACCCTTCTGCAAGTATTTATATGGGGAAATTGTCATACAATATGCCTATTGAGTAAATCTCGATGGTACACATTATTTATAATGAAAGTTACATGTGATCATGTATGAAGTAATATTTTGTATGAATCGTAGAAGAAATTCAAATGACTCCGTGCAAATATGATCACTTTATTCGTGATCGATGGGAAATGTATGAAAATTCTAAATTAACGATGTACATGCGTAGTGACGCCTAGATAAGTGAATATGTGTTAATGTCGGTGACAGCTAATGTAATTTATTTGCAATAAGTGAAAGTTTTGTATAAATACATTATTTCGGATGTAGAATGCCATATTGTGATTAGTTTGTTAGCTACACGAAATATTTTTCAAATAAAAATATCTATGTATACATTATTTTATTGTTTTATTTAAATTATTTTTTGACGTGACAACGTCTTATAAATTGGTTTGCCGGGTGACACTTCAAGAAACTGGGTAACGCTCCGCTCACGTTATGCGCTCACAATGAGAGCGAGTGAGAGGCACGCGTCCCTTCCACTCGGGCATGGTTAGCCCGCCTAAGAGCGAGAGAGACAGACATTGACATTGACAGTCGTTGTCACGTAAAACTTTCGCCCGTATACCGACTTTACAGGCAACCAATTTTTTTCTAAGTTGTTTCTAAGCCATGACGGGAAAATAGTAATTTAATGTTTGCCTAAAATTTATATGTTTTTTCTTTATTTCATCGAATGATGTCCTTGTAATTTTACCTACATATTACATATTTATTACTCGTATGCCTAAATTGTAACTATTTCTCGGCGTTATCGAATTTATAGCCGATAAACAGGTAGCAGGAAATACGACACTTTTATTCGACCCGATAAAAAAATGTGGGAAAAATAACTCGGAGTTTAATTATTTTTTAAGTTTATTTTATTATTTTTCGTGACGTCTATTGCGACTTTCCGTATTCGATGTAAATTCTTGGAATGGTTTTAAGCGAAAAAGGTCGTAAATTAAAAAGCGATCCTGTGATTATTTCCTGCTTCACTTTTATGATACGATGTACCGCACGTCATAGTAAATCATGATTTGCAAAAATCAATCTTATATGCTTCGACATAAAGTTGTTGTCCGTGTTCAAGTTTACGACTTACCTATATGAATTCTACTGTGAATTACAATGAGGATTTTAGGTACAACGTTGTCGTGTAGTCATGTTAAAAAGGAAAAACCAAACATTCAGTTGCTACGCTAAAAACATTATTCCGTATTATTTTTATTAAGCACTAGCTGTGCCCAAGACCTGTACCGCGTGGAATTTTCATTTTCGAAGTAGCCTAAGTTACTCCTTATTACATCAAATATCTGCCAGTGTAAGTCCCGTCAAAATCAGTCCAGCTGTTCCAGAGATTAGCCAGAACAAACAGAAAGACCGACAGACTAAATTAAAAAAAATGAAAAAATAATGGTATGTGTATGTATGTACTGTATTTACATTCATATATAAGTAATGTGTATGTAAATACACTTTAATTTTATTTATTTTTATGTATAGAAGATTATTTATGAGTAAATTGTTCCGTATGTAGATACGAAGTCATATTCACATAGGTTCTGTTTTCAGGACCTTTTGAACCAAATTAAGCTGGTCAGTAGAGCCAGTAAGCCAGTAACGAACAAACGAATTACCACCTACATTTGGCATTAGCTATATATATGTAGAGAAATAAATTATGTCGGTACCGAAAATTTGTACCTAACTAAAATCTGATTCACTTCAGAAGGTATGCAGGAAAATACAATCCAGTCATAATAATTCAGTGGGTTTATAAATCAAGCAAATAATGTCATAAAACTGCTTTTACTAGAGAATGAGATCATAGCTATCGCGTGATGCGTTTTTATGCAGTTTTGTCAATACCTAGAACAATGATAAGTAATTTTCATAAAATAGGTCGATATTTTGTTGCAGCGTTTATTCCAGCTTTTATAAACGCGGCGATTTTATGTTTTTGATTTTATTAATTTTAATTAACTAATTAGTACAATTATACCTGAATTTAGGTCCACAGAAATTTGAGAATTGCGATGAACTGTTGTATAAATTTTCGTTCCTTCACTCGATTGTAAGTAGATACTTCCTACAATACTTTTTTCGATACTTTATTCGACATGATAAGGGACTCCTATTGAGTCTGAAAATAGTCGGACGATTCAGAGAATATACGTTAGTAAACCGTTTTGTTTTAAATAATTATGAATGCTCCTCACGAAAGTTATTATACATACAATACTTTTATCTAATTTAACGAAAAAGCACTTAAGATTTAAATCACGAAATGCGAGTGAAATAAAAATGTATAATTTTAAAGTGAATCACCCCTTATAACAGGGTTGTTAACGGTAACCAAGGGGGTGCAAATGTCCCTAAACTGTCAGCCTGTAGTTTGCATTGCTAATGAGCGCGAGGGTTATTGAAGAGTGTATTATACCAGAACAGATTCGATAAAACAACTTGTAAGTAAATATTCGTAACGTGAGGAAGTGATCGAAATTTGAATAAAATTGACAAAAAAAAGCCTGTATGATAATATTAAATTTTTTACATTTAAATATAGGTAGGTACCTAAAGTAAAAAAAAATACTTCAGAGAAACATACAATGATAGGAAAGTGCAAAATACGCAATTTCGTTTTGATCCTTTTGTTATGATTTTTTATATTTTTTTTGTTTTTTAAATCTTTTTAAACTACTGAATCGGTTTTGATGAAATTTATATAGAACCACCTCTGAGGTGCATCCTATTAAAAACAAAAAGAATTTTGGAAATCGATCCACTGTTTATTGCAGGAGATAACGCGCAAAAAACACACAAAAAAACAGTCGAACTGAGAATTTCCTTAGATTTAAGTCTGTTAAAAATATATATGAGATATGTTTTGGTACGGTTGTGAGATGATTTCGACCCGCAGTATACAAGTCTGGTGCTCAAACTCATTCCTTCTTCCTTATAGAAACAATTTTATTTTCGTTTAATTATTTGTTTTACAGGTTTTCTTATGATGCTGAGAGCAGTTGCAGTTTTGGCTGGGTGGAATATTTTTTTAAACCATGAGGGTAATTTTACCTTATATAATTTAGGATGAAACAGGCAATATTTTGTTTTTAGATAGGCAAGACAGCGAAGGAAATACAAGCAAGTGGTGCTATAATCTCTGAATTTAAAATAAATTTGAAATTAGGGAAAAGTAAATATAAAATTGGTGTCGTCAAAATAGCACTGGTTAAGGAGAAATGCAATTTATAGACTGCAAGTTGGCAGCGAGTTGAAATCGCCTCGCAGTAATGTACTTGATGTCGTTGCATGTCGGCGATATAAAAGGCATGAGTAATAACTCAAGTGCGAATTCCGAGTGCCGCCCGCGGGTCGCGCTAGGTTCTTGAACCCTGACTAGCACCTTACGTAACCTCCCCCGCCCGTACACGTTATATAAACCTCATTTTCATTTTTATAGGTTAGCTGAACATTCAGCACGCGATGGAATTATATTTAGGAAAACTGTAAAGTGTCTGTTCGATATCGTTGGTACGCAGAATTTCTGAGCCTGTTAGTACCGCCGAGAGCGGCATCTGCGCTGCATTCGAGTGTAGTTTAATGCGCTGGTCTGCCCTTGAGTTCCGGTCCTTGAGGTTACCGCACAATGCTGTTTATAATGTCGCACGTCACGTCAGGTTCGCGTGCTGGCCGGCGCAGACGTCCAATCGCGGCGCTCGTCCAAGACACACCTCCGCGACGCTCCGACGGATTTAAAATTGGATCGGCTGCGCGCGCAGACGCCTCGGTATCGAGCGGTGGACGTCAGTGTCAGTTGTCAGTTGTCAGTCGCGGTCGACGGGCGCGTGTTGTGTACGTGTTGTATTTCGCGGAGCTCCGAACATGGCTCTGCTCAGACGGCTTGCGGTGAACGCGCCCCGGAGTGTACGCGTGCTGTCCTCCTCGCCATCGTCGCGGGTCGACGATCTCGACCTCAACTTCAACAGCCCCAAAGATGCGTTCAAAAGTAAGAAGACGAGCGAACTGGTGCGGGCGTATTTCGTGTACCAAATATGCTCGGTGAACTGGCTGGTCGAGAACAATGATATGGTGAGTAGATATGCATACACTTCAGCTGTTAGCTTACGTAAGATCTGCATAACAATGTTTACTCGCCGGCCACCGTTGGGAACAGCTCGAAATTAACTTCGGTACGCGTCCTTGCGTCTGTGTTACATCTAGTGATTGACGAACGTGTATTAGATTTACGTGACTACTCTTTTCTTAGATCTTTTTTTTGTGTATGGAAAACGTTGCTAATTTGGTAGCGACGCGATCGTGTGTAATAGCCGCATATAACAAGTTACCAGGGTGGCATGTGGTTTGAAGAGGGCAAATCGAAGCGTGTTACCTAATAGCAAGGGGAATGAATGGGTGGAATGGATTTTTGATCGGTAGTTGCCGCGCATGCGTGCCGCCTGGCCAGTTCCGGTGGCCCGCAGACTGTGGGCAGACGTCTGCGTCTCCACGCCCAGCTGGCATGATCTTCAAATGTAGGTATTCGCAAGACGATATTAACAAACTTGAGAATTGCCTGATTACCAACGCGACAATATCTAATTACACGGTTCATGAAATTGCAATAGTACTTTTTAATGTTTAATAAGCGTTTTGATGTTATCGAAACATTGAATAACTAATACCTACCCACGCACAATGTCAAGATCAATGAATTAACGGTATTTGTAATTCAATTCTCTTAACGATTAGTGATTTATAGTATGTAACATGATGTATACAGCCTCTGCAGTAATTAAATAACTTGCCAACAAGCATTTTTACAGGAAACACCTGTAATAAATGAACTTAATATTTTCGGAATGTTAGATCATTAGTTTTTTTTTGTGGTAGCTGCACCAGTTTTTAAAAGTGTCGTAGGGGCACTGCCTAGTTAGTATTGGATGACAAGACAGATAATTCAATTAGTCTTGCTAACCTTAAATAAAAGCCATTGGAATAATCTGCGATTTTTATACTTTAAGCATTGAAACACCATTGGGTGCAAATTACTTAGTATAATCATATCAAAAATTCTTAAACAAAAATTTTAAGGTAACTAATCATACGCATATAATGTGAAAATATAATAATAATTAAAATTCCTGATAATAGTGCCTTTTCAAACTTGCTGAATGGGTATAACATCATCACAAACTCCATGACAGAATATCCATGCAGATACAAAAATCTCACTGACAAGGACATCTGAAATTTCAGCTCTGAAATCAGAGCATTTAACTACCGCTTCTAAATCCGTCTTGATAAGACTGAGATTTGACCCTGCAGTAATCGGTCATGGTCGTTTAATATATTATCTCTTAATAAAGTGAGATATTATCTTGCGACAGATTAATCCTTTTTACAGCCTCCGCGACATTCCGTAACGACTGTCAATATTCTGGCTTAGGCATGCAGGTGTTTAGTAGTAATTAATTACGAAATTACTTTTCTAAAAGACTGGATTTTTTATACTTATGTTTCTTAAATAGTAGTATTTAATCAGTGTATCGCGGGGGGTTTCACAAACATTCAATTCACGTACACAAAAAACACAGACTTAGAACAAGCATTTGTGGTCTCGTGGAGCATATAAATGTTTGCTTGCGGGGATCAAACTTGCGGCATGTCGCGCATTGAATTATTGGCGTGGTAGCCTGTACCACTCGGCTATCCGTGCTATCAAAGGCTGTCGTATCAATGTTTCTATGACCGAGACTTTTTTTCTCATTTAGAAAACAAAATTAAAGATAAAAAGGAGCAGAAATAAGTTATTTGCAAAATACTGAATTAATCTCAATAGCTTTCTGGGAAAAATATGTCTCCTGTCTCTCTAATTAAGTTTTTATGTTTTTTTTTTTTTTTTTTTTTTTTATACTTTCATATTTTGGGGAAAATATTGGCAGTCTCCAGTTAGGATGCGTTTCCACCAGAGACGTGCGAGGTAGATGAGCGGTGCGAGGATGCGTAACGAAGCTGTGAAATGACGTGAGCGTTTACCAGAGATGTGCTAGGCCGAAGAGCTGTGCAAGTAGGCGTAGCGATGCTGTGAAACGGTGCGCAGATGAGCGGTGCGAGGATGTGTAGCTGGGTGAGGTGTGGTGGGTCCATCTCTAGCACACGTCTTTCGCACCCATCCCTGGCAAATGTTCCTCTCTTGTTTCGTACGTAAAAAAAACTTCGCTTTTTAAGCGCATTCTGAAGTGACATCAATGACTTTCAAGCATACAAACCTAGTTTACAATTTCATCAATGCCTTTAAAACATGACAATGGTTATGACAGTCATCATTTGAATATTTGCACATGTAAACATTATGTAGTTAGGAAGTAATTTTAATCGTCAACGTAGACTTACGACAGACATGCCATTATCTTCGTTTTATTATGACTTCAGTTTATTTAGAGATTACTGAGTAGTTATGTTGTTTGTCCTTGTGATTTCTGAGATTTAAACTATTTGTCTGCCTTTTTTTTTAAAAGGATTATGCAGCAGAAAGTTCTTGTTAAGAGAGTAGTCATAAAGTGAATGCCAGGTATCGCATTGAGTGGGAATGTAAATGAAAGAGAAAAAAAAATCTAAATAAAAAATAATATTTTCTTTTGCGTAATAAACCAGAAAGATGATACTAATTGAGAAATTCGTAACATAAAGTGGGTTTAGCTATCGACTCGAGTGGGATGTCAAATGAAAAAGGATAAAATTGTGAATAAAAGAAACCGGCCAAGTGCAAGTCGGACTCACTCGTGAAGGGTTCCGTCCCCTCTTGTAAGATTCACACCGTTAAAATTGAGGAACAAAAACAAAAAATCTGCTAGGAGAGTCCCTGTGATATTTAATTTATTTTTATTATTAAATTGTTGGTATAGCGGCTAAAGAAATACTCGCTCTGTGAAAATGTCTACTGTTTACAGACAGACGCTGACAGACAGACAGATGGACGGACAGCGGATGTGTACGTATCCCTAAAAAATAACATTCTTCTGCGTGCTTGGGTTGGGGTTCCCATTTCACAAGATTAATATATAACTTGGAGTGACAGTCTATTTTTCCTCCACAACTCTTTTACGGGGAAAAAAAATAATAAAATAAATATCCCTTGCTAATACAAAATTGTAGTGACATAAAATCATATCCTGCTGAATCATAATGATGATGACGATATTGGAAAGTAATGCTTTGAAAACAATATAACTATAGTCCTGTTTCTAAGAAAGAAAAAGGTAAATTATAAATTTTTATTACCTAGGTACCTAGCTACATCTGAGTCAGATTGCGGAAAAAGTTCACTTAACAATAGATTCTTAAAAATATTTATTAGTTATTTTGAAATATGTATTAATTAAATTGTAGAAACTGGAGGAAAATAGTTTAAAATAACCACATTGGGAATTTGTGCGTTCATAAATAATAATTAGAAAAATATTAACAGTAAATTTTTACCTTCTATCACAAGTTTTCCTATTGATACGAACGTCGAGAAATAGCGGGAAAACCGCAATCAAACTGTCAATATTACAGAATATTTATTAAAATGTTAGTACATAATTTATTATCTGTGGTAAATGTAGTCATATTTTTATTTTTATTACATACCATAGAGAAAGGGTTACGTCATTAGATTATATTATTTATTGCAATACTTCAGTTACCTGTTAATGGAAAAACCTTTGTGACTTATACCTAAGTATAGATAATAAATAAGGGGTTTTACAAACATTCAAATATGACGTACACAAACAAAATTAGAATAAGACCTAGAACGAAATTAATAGATATCCAGTTAGATATATATTTTTAACCCATGATGACGGATTTAATGGCTATTAAGATTTGTATGGCAGTTGCAATGACATCGTGTGTGGTGGTAAGTATTATTTGGGTATAAAAGCTCACTCAGCCAACTAAAGAAAAAGATAAAGGTACAAAGATTATCGGCAAAGGGCACACAATCAGCAATAATAACATTGATTTTCGTGACTTCTTAATAAGTAGTTACCACAAATGTTCAGTCGTAATCAACTCTTCTTGCATACGTAATAGGTACGTAATGACGCATGGAGATCGAAATACAACAAGAACATAACTGCTACTAACTAGGTTTGCACCGCGACCTCGCTCGCCTCAAATATGTTTACAGTTCAGTCGGTTTATCGAGTTTTAGTTTCAATAAAAGCACCATTAAAATACGATCGTTACGCTCAGAATTTCAAAATCTAGTGATTTAGTATTCTGAGATCTGAGTCCTATTGAACGCATTTCAGTGGTGAACACTTTTACAGTTACAGTAATCGTCGGGGAAGTTGGTAAAAATGTGGGGATGCGCAGACAGCACAAAAGTAGATTTTATGTATCCTGCTAAGTGATTGGTCGCGTCTCGAGCCGAACCAGTGCAGATAGGCGCAGACTCACCCCTTCCATGCCGACAATTTGCCAACTTGTTTGGCGGCTACTAAGAATAGGGGTATTTTCCGGAAATCCTCAGACCACCACGTTTTTACATATGTTTTTTCGCTTGGTAACTAGTGAAGACAAGGAAGACACCCCGGTGGCGCAGTGGTTTAAGCATATAGAAATCAAAAATGCCACTTTACCTTTGTCTGGGTAGAGGAAATCATTAGAGGATTATCACTGAATCAAAAAAAAGTTGCGCTGAACTTAGATATCGTTACTGAAAATAATTTAAAAATTTTCACTCGAATATGTGACAAGCAAATATCTAAGAAATATGGAATGATACCTTAAGTATAAATGTGATTAACTGGATGAGCTTTTCTCATGACTGGATATAAAAGAACCTTTAATAGTCCAGTCATTATAGGAAGTTCACCTCGGAATTCGAGATACCCAGCTGTAAGTCTGTAAATACTTGTATATTGACACCCTAAAAGTTGTCTCAAAACCTACATATGGTAGGGTGTACGCAACTATTAAATTTCAAGGTCAAAGGTCACAAAAATCAGTTTTTTCCAAATATCTCATTTCTTATGGGTTTTTTGCTATTTGTATTTATGATCAATATTGTAGAATAAAAAATTGTCTACAAATTTTGTTTTAAAAGTATTTTTATACGGTGAACCGTTTTCGAGATAGAGGGCGGAGAGCGCGCGGTCACAGCATCACTTCAGGTCAGCCGGTGCCTCCGGTCGAAAACGCGCCATATAATTATAGTTGATGGACTATCGATACATCAATGGTTATAAATATTTGTCAATTTTTATTGACTATTATATTATATTTTATCATTTTTTTCCTAACCTATCCACTTTTTATTCAGTTTCAATTTGCACAATTGTTAATGAAAATATAGGAATTACATTTGAATTTTAACCTAATTAATATTAATAACTTCCTACTTACATGATGAAAAAAAAAAAACAAATAAATTATGAATTAATCTTTTTATTAAAAAATAACATTTAATACATTTATTTTTATTAAAAGTAAAAAAATGGAATAAAGGGTACAAAAACTACAATTTATAATTTTAATCATCTTCTTCCTCTTCATCGTCGTCTTCCGGCTGCTGGTAAATTTTAAACTTGTCTTCATTATCGTCTTCAACCACATTTGTCTCAAATTCTTCCATGATTTCGGGGTCAAAGGTCCCATCTTCGTTAATGTCGCTCTGATATGGTAGAGCATTGAGACAAGCTTGCCTATTACATTGGCGACAAGCTAAAGAGCATTGCAAGCCCGCTTTCCTGCATCCGCATCGCGAACCACAACCACTCTTGCAGTTGCAGAAAATTGTATTTAGCAAATCTTCTGGAGCAGGTGGTAATATTGGGCTCCAGAAAATCGTTTCGCATTGCCCAACCCCATACCTGGGGTTCCAAATCATGCACTAACCAACTTCAACTTGATAATATACAAGTTTGAAATGTTGATTGCTCTCCGCCCTCTATCTCGAAAACGGTTCATCGTATAATTTTCTTTTATAACAAAATTTGTATAGAATTTTGTATTCTACAATATTGATAATAAATACAAATGGCAAAAAACCCATGAGAAACAAAATATTTACAAAAAAACGATTTTTTTGACCTTTGACCTTGAAATTTAATAGTTGCGTACACCCTACCATATGTAGGTTTTGAGACAACTTTTAGGGTGTCAATATACAAGTATTTACAGACTTACAGCTGGGTATCTCGAATTCCGAGATTCTTACCTAATTTAAGCTTAAATGACTGGACTATAAAGAAAGGCCTATTCACAACTATTCATAGAAGTGGATGAATCAAATGATGCCTATATATGAAAAAAAAAACTCAGTTTATTAAAAAACCGTGACGGGTCAATATGATCACGTGACAGTAAGATGCGATAATTATGCAAATTGAATCAACCTGAGCTTTGCTGTGAATTGCCTCGGCGTGGTAAAGGGGTTAAAGTATCTCACGAAAAGCAAGACTGTATAGCATGTTTAACTTATTACTATCAAACCTACCATTTAAGACTACTATTGGAAATTATATATTAATATACACCATAAGAAGAAACCTTGCGGCAGACCCAGGAGGAGATGGTGGTACGAACTCGACACCTTTGCGCGGAACTGGCCCCTGTTATCTTTAAACAGAGATAAATGTAGAGAGGGAAAGGAGGCCTTTGCCCTGCAGTGAGACACTAATGGGAAAAGCCAAGGTGGACTTCTCCCAGCTCGATCCATCAATAATTAGTCCTAGGTTATAACCGATTACGAGATCATCTTGACGCTTAGTTCCAAAGATGATAAATTTTCATTTACTGGGATTTTAGATTAAATTATTATTTAACGACCACTCATGTATGGTATTAAGTCTTTTAAAAGAAAACACTCAATTGTGAGCACACGATTTTTTAAATTAATTTATGTACTATTGTTACCGAAAGAATACATAAAGATCGTAGATGTTGGCGAGACTCCACCGTGGTAGGCTTAGCAAAAGGTATTACTTTTGCTGGGTTCCAAGCAAACACAAAACACATTGACAAAAAGGAGACAGCAATTAAATATTATTTTAAATAAAAAATCTGAGAAGAAAAAAATAAACTGAAAAAATATTTGTAACTGATACTAACCACCTCTATAAAAGTGCAAATAGTATTGTATTAGAAGATGGCTGTTGAATAAAAACTGCTATATTCCAGTTAACAACAGATGTTTGCTGTCTGGTAACAAGTCAAACACATAAAAACCAGATTATACAAATTCGTGACTGTATTCGTTAGCACCATTTTATTGTGACACATTAGGTTCGTGTATTGACTGGCTAATAAGAGAGTTGTCTTTGCCTGGTTGACAAGAAGGCCGAGATAAACAGCGTGAAAAATGATGTGTCAAGTGATTATTCTATTGTAGTTGATATCAGATTTAATGGCGCGGGAAATATGGGTTTTTGGAATAAATGGGAAAAATTTAAGCTTATTGTGTTTTGTGTTACATACGCTAATTGATGTGTCACTGTCAATAGCACCTTCGGTGTGGAATATCCAGTTATTTGTGGAATACTAACTTGATGAAAATGTCTCGATTACAATTTAAATAGGTATAATATTGAAAAAGTTCTTGCAAATAGGTTTTTTGAGCAAACCGACAAATTTACGACCTGATCGGAACGACATAATCAGAAAAAATATTTTTCTATTAATTATTTAGGAATATAGACGGTTTACTCACGCGCATTCTTATTTATGATTTTATGATTGACTAGCTGTCCCCCGCGACTTTGTTCGCGTGTTTTAGTTTCAACGGTTTTTCATTTTTGCAACATTTTTCATTTATGCTCCGCTCCTATTGGTCGTAGCGTGATGTTATATAGCCTATAGCCTTCCTCAATAAACGGAATATCCAATACAAAAATAATTTTTCAATTCGAACAGTAGTTCCTGAGATTAGCGCGTTCAAACAAACAAACAAATAAACAAACAAACAAACTCTTCAGCTTTATAATATTAGTATAGATTAATTCATGTGTAACCTACGCTAACAACATAGATGTCACCGCGTTTAAACTGACATTTAAAATTTACGTCAGAAGACCATAGTTAATAAGATACAATATAATGACGTCATACTCTGACAACAGACATCCATTAGATCTAGCCATAGAATATTGTAGAAACACTTTGAACTTTGAAAGTCCTAACTTTGAACTGCCGTGTGGATCCAACGCCCTTTTTGTTTTTTCCTCATTCATAAATCTACTCCGGTTGCAATTACGACGCGGCGGAACTCGATCATTTGCTCTCGGTTGCCATACCTGGCTGAATGATTATTCGTGACTCTAATAAAGCTGTTTTTGCTTTGTTGTAATCAGCCAAACCGTTGCCATGTCTAATAGAAAAATCCTTGTTATTTATATATTTTCTTTTTTTTTTTTTAAAAAAAACGTCTCCCGCACTAAGGAATTTAATCCTTGTGTCGCGGGGGGTTTCACAAACATTCAAATCACATGCACAAAGAACAACCAGACTATATATATGTAACTATATATGTTGTAGATGCCAATGGATAGCGATGTTCACTTACTATCATGTGGGTATCTACCTTGCCCGTTTGGTCCCTATTCTATCCATACATCAATACTAATATTATAAATGCGAAAGTAACTCTGCCTGTCTGTTACGCTTTCACGGCTAAACTGCTGAACCGATTAATGGTAAGCTAGGATCCCGAGAAAGGACATAGGTTACTTTTTGCCACGATAACCGACACCCACGCGGGCTGAGCCGCGGTCGACAGCCGGTAAAAAAAAACTATTTTAGTAGTTCCGGTTATTTATGTTGCTTGTTAAATAACCCCCAAATACTCAAATACCACTTAATTTTAAGACGTTCTTTAATGTCTATTGGCAGAATACAAAAACGTCAATCAGTTTGAAGCCGCCGTTAAGTCTCGTGATCGTCTCCGTCACTTTAACGAAGTAGCAACAGATAGTCATTTAAGAACGTCTTAAAGTTAAGTTGCGTTTCAGTTTTCAGGGATATCTTTCTACTACTACTTTACACCTTAAAGTGACAGTATAAGACTTAAATACTTCTTAAAATTGAGTTGCGTTTGAGTGTTCGGCCGTTAGAACTTTAGATTTAAAAGAAGAGTGTCTTCGAGATGGAAGAGTGAATAAACACGTGGTTCAAACATTCATCTTACATAACATACCAGGCAATGAACTTCGCATTCACGGATAAAAACCCTGAAACTGGTTTGCGAACGAATGAGGAATGTTAACCGTCTGTAAATTTCATTTCACATCGAATTTAGAACGAAAATCTTTCGTGATAGAGTAAAAAATCGATTGCAATTTTATTTTTGACACACACATGGCCACGAATTTACTGAGACTTATTGAAGTAGTAACGTCAGTGTAAAAGCAATCTTATTTATTGGCGGTGTTGATTTATTTTTTATTGATTAGTTATATGTAGGGTTGTCACGATTTGCAACGATATACTATTGTAATGTTTTATCTTGGTCTATCGAAAGTTATTGGTTAGTACTGTATTTCTGACCTAGTTTCAAACCGGTTAAGTCGGCATACATCATTACTGTGTGTTTTTATGACCGGTAACTTTGCGCATGCGTAAATGTAACGGCGCGTCACATGGTTTGTTGGACCGAATTTATTGACTATTGCTATTTTGCTATTTTAGAAATTTGCTTACCATATAATTTATTTCAGGTTTATGTGGTATATTTTTCATTGAAATACGAATGATTGAATTACAGTTTATTTTTCACTAGCTGTCCCCCACGACTTTGTCTGCGTGTTTTAGTTTCAACGGTTTGTCATTTTTGCAACACTTTTCATATTTTATGCTTCGCTCCTTTTGGTTGCAGCGTAATGTTATATAGCTTTTAGCCTTCCTCAATAAATGGTCTATCCAACACTGAAAGATTTTTTCAAATCGGACCTGTATATCCAGAGATTAGCGCGTTCAAACAAACATACAAACTTTTCAGCTTTATATACTAGTATAGATAAATTGTTACTGGGATAGTTTTAATTTGGTTCTAAGTTAAGCATTCGACTCTGTTAGCAGGTCTTCAGATCGATTAGTAGAGAGTAACTACCCTTCGCTCAAATATACTTTTGATCCAAGCTTATGCAAAACAAGTTAACCTTAAAACCATAATGAACTAAGTTCACGCTTGAATGGAGATGAAGAATTGATCCGTATAAAAGAGTCATTGAACTCATTAGCCTTGTAATCAGTGCGTGTAACTAGTGCTGTTTCTGTTTGGACTATTATTATGTGACTTACCTTCGAATACTCAAACGCAACTTAACTTTAAAACGTTCTTAAATATCCATCTGTCGCTACTTTGCACCTTAAAGTGATAGAGACAGCACAAGAATTAACTGCGGCTTAACTCTGATTGAACTTCAGTATTCGGCTATTATGTTCTATGTATATGCTGATTCTATTAACTAAGAGATGAAAATCGTTGAGAGAGTGATTTCAGGTGTCTCCCAAGGGATAATTTTGGGACCAATATTAAAATGATATCGAAAATTTTGTCAATTGAGTTAACATCGTCCTTTACATAGCTTATTGATATCGTCTTAAAGAATTATTGATCACTGTGTTACTGGAACCTGGTCTTAAACGTTGAAGATCTGGGAGTTACTCTGGAATGAATTTCAATTCAATAACTTTGTTTTTCAAAGGTGTTATATACTGTCAAAATTTAGATTAGAATAGTGTTTGCCAGTATTTAAAAACTTTGCAATGGTATTGCATAAGACAAAAAAAGTCAATTTAAGGAACTAACTTTAAATATTTTTTCAAAAAAACTGAATCACTTGTTCTTTAAACTAATATCAATTTTGCATTGTCATTGTATTAGAATTAAATTTAATTAAAGAATAAGGGCATTGATTTGTAATCAATGGAATTAAATACTGTTTTTGATAATTCAAAGTCTAACTTATTTAGCAACACAGTCATATCGCAATAGAACTAAAAAATAAAAGTCCTGTCCATTCTTTCATGTCTAATGCTAGGTGGCAACCGACACAGTTTACACTAGAAAGAATTCGCGACCAACAAGTCGTTCTCAGGGCGCACAATAGATTCTAATCAAACACTCTCACCGTCCGAACAATGATGATAGCATAACATTCATTGCACCTGATGTGTTCCCATACTAACTGATTATTATTTTGTTCTATATATGAATTAACAATTTTCTTCTATCTTCAGAATGATTTATTGATTGATAAATTCATTTTAAGAGGAAGGCAAATTTTGTATCGATGTATAAAATATTTAATTTTAACATACAACCAATCGTCATTGGTAACTAGATTTTGCTCGAGCTCCGCCTGCGTGGGTGTCGGTTATCGTTGCAAAAAGTAGCCTATATCCTTTCTTGGAATCGAAGCTTAACCTATATTTATAGTTTTATCAAAATCGGTCCAGTTGTTTAGCCGTGAAAGCATAACAGACAGACAGACAGGTCTACTTTCAGATTTATAATACTAGAATGTATTAGTAAGGTCTTAATTTATGTTATTCGCTATTAATTTATTATAAGTAACAATAAAACCCAAAGTAAGCCAACGGGTCCCTATTACTAAACCCCTGCTCTCCGTCCATCTGTCTGTCAGCGGGGTGTATCTCATGAACAGTTATAGCTAGAGAGTTAAATTTTTCAGTAAATGTATATTTCTGTTGCGTCTATAACAACTAATAATAAAAACAAAAAAAAACTATATTACCTAGCTATTCCATAAAATGGTACGGAACCCTTTATGCTCCAGTCCGTCTCGCACTTGGCCAGTTTCTTCGCTGCAAAACAGAATTTAGTATCGCGATTTTTGTCAGCTGTTAAACCGAACTAGTTTTATTGCACTGTCATTTGCATGTTAAAGAAACTTCCAAAATGTAGGCGAAACTGGTTTCATTTCAGTGTCAATAAAAAACGAGTTGAATGACGTATGAACTAAGTCCTAACAAGTCCTCCCCCTCAGTCCTAACAAGTCGTGAATCACCACATACTTCTTAAAATTGTTTAAGACGCGTGGCTGAGTTATAACATACATACAGTTGTGTATCCTTTTCCTCGATTTTGGTTTTTATTTGGCTTGCAATAAAGTCAATTTCTCTTTCTCACTTGTCTTCCTACTCAATGCTACGTACCAAACAATGTTAATATGTTATAATATAATTTGCACTCTTATTTTCATCACCTTTATTGAGTAAGTAAAGAGTTTCATCTTACTAATCTTGATATATTCTATCCTTGTACACGTTAGGTACTGTCGACTCATAGCTTTGAATTTTACAGGTTCCAAGTATTATAAAAAGGATCTGATTGATTCAAAGAAACTTTCATATATTTTCAACAAGCGAATTCTAATCATCTATGTACTTGTTAGTCATCGTCATTAGGTGAAATATGTTCAACGTAGAAATTAGTTTTAGCATTATAATGTAAGTCAGTAAACGGTATTACGCAAAATACTATTTTTACCGTAACAACAAATTCTTCTGCATTTTTCTTACCATGAGATGCATTACTTGGCATGCATTCTATGTGAAATTCACTGTTCGTAGTTTTGGAATGTTTCGTTTGCTCTGCTCTATGTAAACCGTATAATGTTATTCTTGGATCATTTTCAATAGCATCCAACAAGAAATGGCGTATATTTAGCTTAACATATACATGTTTCCAATAAACGCTTTTGTTTAAACAATAATGGAATTAATTAGGTTAATCCTTTCTTAGACTCTTCTAAAGCTGATGTTTCTTGCTTCATCGATTTATCATTAACAATTTTCTTCTATCTTCAGAATGATTTATTGATTGGTAAATTCAATTTAAGAGGTAAGTTAATTTCGTGACGATCGATAAAACAGATTTAATTTGAACATACAACCGTAACGTAACTTAAATATTATTTTTTCTGCTTTGGGTATAAATGTTTGATTTATTGAGAAAATCTATACTAATATTATAAAGCTGAAGAGTTTGTTTGTTTGAACGCGGAGTTTGTTTGTTTTTCTAATCTCAGGTACTAGATACTGGTTCGAATTGAAAAATTCTTTTTGTATTGGATAGTCCGTTTATTGAGGAAGGCTATAGGCTATATAACATCACGCTACGACCAATAGGAGCGGAGCATAAATGAAAAATGTTGCAAAAATGAAAAACCGTTGAAACTAAAACACGCGAACAAAGTCGCGGGGGACAGCTAGTGGCTGAATAAAAAAAAGCTCCGAAGACTAATCATTTACAGGCAGTCTGAACTCTAGAGATATGTGATACTTTTATACCTATTTTCAGTATTTTGTTGAAACATATATCTTTCGTTTCTGGCAATACTGACCAATACGCGTATAAATTCATGACCGTTTGTTGACTGCTTTTCTACAACTTAACGTCCAAAGACTCGGCTTCCTACGAGTTGAAAACGTTAATAGTGTTTCTATTTCTAAACAATAAAAGTGTTTCGTTCGTCTGGAGAATTTCCTACGGATTTAGACCATTGTTAGCATTTACCACTAAATCAGTTTATTTGAAACAGTTTTATGGATTTGCGGTTTATTTATTAGCAAACGAAGTAGTCGTCACGTTTGCGTTCTGTTTATTTGATGGGATCTTATACGGTATTGTTGTGGGATTGGAAGTAATTTATTGGAGGTCGTTACGTCCATCTATAGTTAATGAAAAAAAAAACATAATCACTGCATCTTCATCAACATTACCAGCCACTATCTGTCGATTATTTGGTTCAGGTTTTTTTTTCTCTTTGGTATGCATTTAATAGTTCATATAGTGCCTATATGAACTGTTAATAGCGCGTATAAAATGAATACTAGAAAACACTGAAACGCAATTATACTTACCTGAATTACTTTCTTTAGAAAAGATCGAAAAAATTACGTTCTTAAATGTCTATTTGTCGCTATTTCACAACTTAAAGTGCCAAAGACAGCATGCGATTTAAAGGCCATTTATCAATTAAATATACCGCAATAAAATACATTACAAATACAGTTTTTTTCTATAAACTACATTGTAAATTTATAATGGTGTAATAATAGGTAAAGTAAGCAGACAGTTATTAACTTTGTGTCAGTAAATAAATAAGTTATACGTGACTGCTTAATATGTCAATTAATTACGACAATTTGTAAAAAGTAAACAGAATAATAATAATATAATCCAATAATGTTTAAATGTCAAAGTTAATAAATAGCTTTTTAAACATTAATTTATTGTATTCACAGAACAGATAAATACAGTAGAAGTCGCATAGCGCTTCATTTCTACCGAGACCAGCGTACCCAAACCACACCCAAACTCACACAAAGATAGGTATATCGTATTTCGTAACACTAAAATATCCTTCACGTCATTAGGCATTTTGAAGTAGGCGGTTTATCAAGCGTTACTTAATAGAATAAAAACCATGACAGCATGTTAACAGTGTTGTTTATTGTATACCCTTTATTGTACAGAAAAGTTTGAAGAGAAAGTTATGCTACTCGCTGCTAGATGGCTCTATATTAATTTCATTCAATTTAGCTTTATCCACACACAAATAAGATTGATATTTCTGGATCAAACTTATTACTAAATGTGTTTTGCTAGGTATGTAACATTGGCATTGCCTTATTTTATCGACATTACTTTTTATTCTTAGATAAATTAGAGTTAAGGCACTACTCGAATAATTGCATGTAAGCGGCGTAAAGCGGAGTGGAGAGCCAACCTAGAGAATCAAAAAGAAATCAAATGTATGAGAGAGATAATACTAACTGCTTGCTAACGGGACGGAAAGAACTAAACATATGTCAAGGTCGCGAAAAATCGATACTTTAATTTTTTTAGAGTTTTTTTTAGTTAAGTTTAGTTTTGTTTAAAGTGTATATATAGTTAAGTTTGTAAATATTAAAATGAAACTTGTAAGTTATGCAAGGTGAATTAAAATAGTATATAAATAATGAAAAGGTCGCGAAAGATTGTCCTAGAAATAATAACGTAAGCGACAAAATGGAAAATCTTATATTAATCGAAATTTATCCGATGGAATAAAGAATCAATCCACATTAATCTATAGATATAATGATAATGCATCAAATAGTGTGAAAAATATATTATTGAATTAAATAGTTTGGTGGATTGAGCAAAAAAGTGTTTTTATAGAGCTGATTTCAAAAAATTAAAGTATCGAGGAAAGTTAGCTAGGAACCAAGTTTCATGTCCCTAACTTTTATAGTTGCTATGTACCTAAGTTAATTAAGTAAAAACGAAATTAAAATAGCTAAAAAAATGTGTAAGGCCTTAACTACTCGAATAATATGAAAACTACATTTTGAATCTGTAAAAATTTAACTATGTGAAATTTTCCTTTTTTAGTAGTTCAACATAAATAAAACATCTGTATTTTAAACTATCGATAACTCATTATCGATAACGGTAATGCCTAAATGAGTAGCTGAACTTGACATTGTGCATTGTCGGAATGTTCTAGAATAATTGTTTTCCTTTAAAAAAAAGTGAACCTAACTGCCAACAAAATAAAGTAAATTTCTATTTGCGTTTTTTTACAAATTATTGTTTTTCAAAATTTTATCAATAGAAAATAAACCAGGACTAATCGATGATGGGAAATTCCACCATTTGATAAATTTTTGGCGCTGCTATCTAGCTAGCACTCTAAAACAGTACAAAACGGCATCTTTGTATTTATTAGTCGAGCTTGTTTCACCGTGGCAATCGTAACTAGACTGACGTGCGCGACGTGTAGCGCGGAGTATCATACGCGTGAGCCCGCTTATGCCGGGGTACGCGCGCCCCGCCCACATGCGACTTCTACCTGTATTTATCTGTTCTGTGATTGTATTGGCTAAATCTTGAGCTTGTTTTTCCTTAAATGCTTTAATTTTATATTTTATTTTACATTTTCAAATTTATTATATATTTAAATTAAATACTGTACTACTATACCTTTTTCATAAATGTAATGCATCATATACAGTTTTTTTTTGTATATCAATGACCTAATGTATTTTAAACAGTAAGTAAATTTATAGTTTAAAATAATTGTATTGTAAGTAGGTACTTACTATCTAGATAATGTAAATACTTTCCTTTTTTGGCTTTATCATAGTCGGGTAAAGAGTTGAAAAATCATGAAACAACTTTGTTTTTGTTTGATAATGTATATCTAATTGCTACGCATTTCGAAATTATCACTACACACACTAATATTACATTTAGCTCAAGGTACGCAAGTGTTTAATGCTTTTCTTATCGATATTTCTATTATATAACATTTCGCTTCAGATGTTCAGGTAAAAAATACATAAACCATTTTCTTATGTATATTTATGTAACGCTCGAAGTTCCTTAAAAAAATACCGCTGATTAACTAACTAAAAATAGAAACAAAAAAGCACATTTGGCAACGATTCAAAAAGTGCTGAATACACGATTGATGCCGCATATTTTCTGTAATATTTATACATAAAATCATTTTTAGGGTTTTGTGTCCAAGGAGTGCCAACGGGACTCTATCACTAAGCATCCGCTGTCCGTCCGTCCGTCTGTCTGCTAGCGAGCTGCATCTCATGAACCGTAATAGGTAGACAGTTGAAATTTACACAGAGTGTGTATTTCTGATGCCGGTATAATAACTACAAATAATAAATAAAAATTAAAGGAGAACTGGAAATATAATTTTTTTGGCGGTTTTTTCTTAATCTGTATCTATTTATTAAAAAAATTGTCTATGGTTGGTATTAACGAAAATAATTTTATATAAATATTATGTTTTTATTTTGTCCTATTTTTATTTCTATTTAATTATATTTTTATTCTCTTAAATAATGTTTTCAAATATTGTGTGCATAAATATTGGAATATTAGTCATGTGTGACGTCTCTAAACACAAAATAAGTTGACAGGTGTTAGTCAATTCTCATAGCAACTATTTTGCGTTTCGATAAATACCGTCTTTTATTTATGATTTATCTTGGTAACTTGGCAAGCTTTGGGAGAATAGATTATGATAAACATTTGACAAGATACGTTGTCAAACTATTTGACTCCTTCTGTGCTTTTATTTTTAACAAGCTGTACCCCTTGGTTTCACTCCAGTTGCTTTTCTCCTAAGGCAAGTAACGTGAAGTTTAATAGCCTATAACCTTCTTCGAGAAGTGAATTATCAAATGCAAAAAGTTTTTTTTAATCCTACTGGTAGTTCAGTGATTAGCGCGTTACAAATTAACAAACTCTTTTGCTTTATTATATTAGGTACTGGCTGTTGTCCGCGGATTTGCCCGCGTGGGTGTCGGTTATCGTAGCACGAAAGCGTATGTCTTATATGTTTCTTAGAATCCAAGCTTACTCCATAGCAAGTTTCATGCAAATCGGTTCAGCGGGTTAGCTGTAAAAGCGTAACAGACAGACAAAGTTATTTTAGTTTTCCTAGCATTAGTATGGAATAGTGTTGAGTATAAACTTGAAATCAAAACGTAAACTATTAAGGTCCAATGCATTAAGCAGTTACCTATACCTATCGTCTCCCATAATTTAAACAAAAGGATAAATAACACTGAAAAATCTTTTTTAATTCCTTGCCATAAGTTTGCTCTGTAAGGTTAAGGTCACTTGTGCTGTTTAAATTTCAGTGCTACGCTAAGCTAAAGTGTCTGTAAATTTATTAATCTGTACAAACAAACATTACACGCACCATCCGGTTAAAATCAATCTTAAAACAGAGCGGTTCGCTGGATATTTGTAAATATTTATATAATTTTAGTTCGAAGAGCAGAAAGCTTTGCTAACTGTATTATAATGTACTAGCTGTTTCCCGCGCCTCAGCCCGGGAAATGTCGGTTATCGCGACAATAGTAGCCTATGTCCTTTATCTGGCTCAAGACTATCTGGGTACCAAATTTCATTTAAATCGGTTCAGTAGTTTTGGCGTGAAAGTGCGACAGACAGAGTTACTTTCGCATTTATAATATTAGTAAGGATTAAGGGGATATCCCGGAACGATTTTATAATGAGGTATTGTTATCCGTTGAGTCTTACGAGTAGTGAACCAAGATGTCTTAGAACTAATAGATTAACGGCAGATTTCTCCAACGCTAGATGGTTTTATCCGACGGATAATTTTAAATTTTTTGACAGTTTTTCCATACAAAATCTATCAGAAGTGAATTTTACTCAACGAATCTAAATTAGCTTTTTCTTATTCCGGGAAAATGGTAAAATTATATATTTACATATATTCCTAAATACAGACACACGATAGGGTGTTGAGCCAAGTTCAAACAAAAAGATACATTTTCGGGAACTCTGAACGCATCTCAAAACAGAACACTTATTTTCAAAGCGAGGACGAATTCGAGATATGCCCATTTCATTTACAAAGAAATAATAATAGGTATAGATGAAATTTTTATACCTTTTTCATCGTACATCTAATTTTAAACATAAAATGACAGTTAAAACTTTCCTCTCTAATATTTGAACGATCTAATCGTGTTTGACGACAACAATCAATCTTGCTTGGAATTTTGTTTACTACCCACTAATACAAACACTGTTGGTGTTCGTAAACTTGGATCTTTCACCAATGCTTCTTACGTAATCAATTGTAAGACCGTCACAAAGGGAACTAAGGTTTAAAGAAAAACATCTTACTGCTTAGAAACAGACCTTGTTAATGCCAATGTATCGGCAGTTGTTTTTATTTAAAACATAAAGCGACTCCCGCACTAAAGAATTTAATCCTTGTGTCGCGGGGGTTTTACAGACACATACTACATCACATGCGCAAAGAACACCCAGGCTTAGAATAAGCATTTGTGGATAACACAAATGCTTGTTCCACGCGGGGATTGAACCCGCGGCACGTCGCTCTCTGTGGTAAATGGCGTGGTAACCTATACTACTCTGCTATCCGTGCAGTCAAAGATTGACAAATTAATGACGCTGATAATTTACCCCTATGCATTTTCTTTATTTACATTATGTACCTACACATTAGGACCTACCTACGTCCCTATCTACTTTACATGTGTGGTAGATTGGTTGTGGTAGATTGGTTGTCCGGGGCAAAGCCGCGGTCTTAGCTCGTTTCCAATAGATTTTGGTTGTAGTCCCAACTATAGGCAGTCTATAAATTTACTTATATAAGTAAACATCTATATATTACGGACATAGTCAGAAACAAAAAAGTGGGTTTTATTAAAACCCAATCCGCTTCTTTTTGTTTGTTGTCTTACTGCGTTGCTAAAGGTTTTTCTAAACTGACTCCAGACTTTTCTTCTCTGAACTCTGGTAAACGAATCCAAACCATGAAAGTCGTGTAATATAATTTTTCAATGGTTCCTTATATAGTTGAATTTTGTCGCTATACTTTATTGCATTCCACAATGCGAGTTTCTAGTTTTCAATACGATAATTGTTTATTCGCATAGCTACTCGTGGTTTTCGTCAATGTGACTTTGAGAGGTCGCTTGAAGGCCGTTTCGTGAACGATCTAACTAGCATATGTACAAGTGTTATAGTTAGTCATTTCATAATGTTAAATAATAATCTCTACTAATATTATAAATGCGAAAGTAACTTTGTCTGTCCGTCTGTTACGCTTTCACGGCTTAAGCGCGGGGATATAGGATAAGACTTGATCCGAAGAAAGGATATAGGCTACTTTTTGCTGTGGTAACCGACAATCACGCGGGTGGAGCCGCAGGCAACAGCTAGTTCCTAAATATATTTAGATTGTTTTTATTTTATTTACTAATTTTGCTCATAGGTAGATAATTTTTTTTCTATGTCTTGTATCTAGTCGTAGCCGTACTCTAATAAGTACCAAGCTAAAATAAAAAATCTAAAGTTAAAATAATAAAATTCACATTATTATTTTTTTCAAATTCAAATGCTTTTATTTGTGGATCATAGGTGTACATAGATGTTACATTAAAATTGAGCGCTATGTTTGTTGATAAAGGCGTACAAATATTAGTTAAGACTAATTAGAGTAGGTGTCTACTGTCTATATATAACAAAGAATGAGATTTAATAAACTAGAATATGCTATAATTAAAACTAGTATACAATTATTTAACAAACTTTAAAATTTAAAAGGAAAAAAAAAACCCCGAAAAGTCTTGTAACATGCAAATTAAATACAGAATTACTTTGTCTATAAAAGTCTGAAGTATTTGTGACGGTATTCTGTAGAATAAGTTCATGAAATAAATAGTAACATTTAGAAACAACTCCAATGGGTAAGAATAAACTCCGGACCCAAGTCGGCCGGGGTAATAAAATATGTGCCGGTGGGGTTACAGTACACCTGAGGCTTTTGACTGTGCCATCTTCCCACAAACAATGGCCCACTTAATAAGCTGGCAGCATGCATGCATGTATGAATGTAGGGTAGGCGAATCGGGGTTCGTCCATTTTATTATTTTGACATTTGAAAACTGCTACTTTTTAATAATAGAGATTTGAATTTGAATTTGCCATACCACCTGCACTCGCAAGGACCTGGCTAAGTACTGGTCTGGAAAGATTTAACAGCTATTGATTGACACGCTAAGAAAAAGAAGCAAACGAATTCACTTCTAAATTTATTACTATTAATGCAGCTGCAAAATTGTGTACCTGTACTCTGTGATAGTCAAAGGCACCAAAACCGGTTTAAATTCGCGTTTATTTCCATCGAATGACTCGTATGTGAGTTGTAGATAATTTGTAGTTGACTATTTTGGTAGTTTAAATATATGCACAACTAGCTAATCTATTAAACGTCCTCATTAGATATGAAAAGAAAAAAACTGGTTGAAATTTCACAAAAAAGTTTAGTTATTTTCCTATTTTTCTTTCATCCAGACGAATTTTTCTTATTGTGTACCAATTTTGAATCAATATAACCAGTATAATCCAGTTCGACTCGCGACATCGCCGCCGCGTCAGCTCATGATTAGGGACTCCTATTGAGTCTGAAACTAGTCGGGCGATCCCGAGAATATGCGTGAGTAAACCGTTTGGTTTTAAATATAACCGCCACCGAAAATTAAAAAAAATAGCCAATTTTCAATTATCTTTGTCAATTTTGAAGGCTATACAAATTTGATGTTATTGGTTATAGTATAGACTTATCCCCGAGATGGATAGTTGGATATACCACAAGAAATTAATTAAATTTAAAATTGAATGACTGTATGCTAAAATATACATTATGTAAATAGCTTTCATTATCATGGATTAACAGCGTGAGAACTAGTTTTTTTTTGGTAAATTAAATACGCGTCTTGACTTTTGCAAATATTTACACAGCTGGTTTGGAGTTTTGGACCACGTGGTAGTAACAGACTTAAAAGTATTGTAAATTTTCCATAATCATCTTATTTATGTCATTAATTGATTTGCAAAAAATTTCTACCCCAATTTTTATTAGAAAATACTGTAGTTGCAGAAGTGGTGTAAAATTTTCAAAACATTTCCATACGTTTTTTTTATCTTCTTCTATAACTTTGTCATGACAATAAGGAAAATACTAGTGAATAATATAATTATCTGATTTGGTGCAGTCGTTCGCAAGTTACGGCGTGGCCAAGGGAAATCGGGATTCATTTTTATATATGTAGATACACTAGATAACACCCAAATTAAAAGCCACTGTGACACACACAACTACAGGTAATATTTTTTGTTAGTAACATCGAACTTGGCTATTTTTACTTCATCCTTGCACATGATAATGCGGGTTTTTATTTATATGTATACAAGTGGGTAAACGAATGTATAAGTAATTGCTATGAGTAAAATGATAATGTGATGACGCTATTGTCATTATCACAATATTAGCTAGTACTGTTGTACAGCAGGCCTAAATAAATGTTCACACAAAGGTCTACATCCTCTAGCCAAGTGACATTTCTACGAGCATTAACGACGATATAAATCGCTTAAATGACATTAAATGAATGCAAATGAAATTTCAGTTCGATAAGTCGCGTGACTTAGATTGGTCACTTTCATACATTTTAGTGATTCGATCAGCGTTAACTTAACGCTTGTAGAAATGTCACTTGTCTAGAGGGACTGTTCTTTCTAAAGAACGAAGGTATTAAGGTTATAGTAAGATAGTAAGGCTTAACGTCGTAATATTTTTTTAAACTAAGATAATTGGTCAAATACTCGAACGTAAGCGTAACTTAATATTCTGAGAATAGTAAGGCAATTTGATCACACACTCAGTTGAGATTAGGCCACATTTTACTAAAACAAGAGATCACTTTAAAACAAATTCTTATTAACCGCACACATACTATCTGCTTGGACTGTCATGGACAGATGGAAATTGCTTTCACATCGGATATCAAAGGGCAATCAACGAATTGCGCCACAACACCCGGTCCTTGGCCTTCCGCATCCCAGCCAGATTTTTTTATAGGGTTTTTTTCCTCTGATGATTAATTTCCTATTGTTTATTTGTCCACAGTTGATGAAAAGGCTGCGCCAAGTGGTGGGCCAGCGTCTGTTCGAGATGTTCATGAAGGCCACCTTCTACGGCCAATTCGTCGCTGGCGAGGATCAGAACACCATCAAACCAACCATCGAGAGGTGAGCATCTAAGGGAACACATAGTTTAAACAACAAATGATGTACGTTGCACGTTGGATTACACATAACTGATAATGTTTTGCAGCATCTTGATTTGAAGTATGGCCTTGAGTCTGCTAATTTATCAATAATGGGCCTGTTTCCTATTTTTTTTTAATGTCCGTCTTGTAGATTAGTGAATTTTATTGGACACGTATTTTTTCTTTTTTCCTGCAAACAAAAAATGATCAAAATACAGAGAACTGAAGTTACGCGTGACGTCACTCCTCGCTACGATTTTTAGCGAGGCGTAGCGTCATAAGCCCCCACTCCGAAACTTTAAAGCGGTGTATCTTTGTATTTTTTTATTGTTTTGATAAAAGAAAAAATACGTGTCTAATATTTTTTTATTATCTAACTGACGGACTAAATAGATTTTAACTTTTCATACCCAGGAAACATCCCTATTGTATGTCGATGGGTAATGACAGAATTTACCTCTATATCTTTTCTTTTATAAGAGACCTGCTAGATTTTCTTAAATAGTCTAAGCGCTGATTTTACCAACAACAAAGTTGTCAGATTTTCTATGGAAGGAAAAAAATAAAAAATATTCCTCGGATAAAATTATCTGGCGTTGGAAAAATCAGCTCTAACAGAAGAATGTCGAACCAAACTTAGCGTAAGAGTTTGTTTCGACATTTCTTCTCAGGATAGTCAAGAATGATGTCAAATTCATCGATTTAAAAAATAGACATGTAAAAATAATGCACATAAATTCCTACTTATGTACAGGAAATTAATTAATTTAATTTAATATAAGTTGGAAGCTAACTCTCATCGTAAAGGATAAATTATTTTTAATAAAAAATATAGATCTAACATAACGTTTATGAATTTCAGATTGCGTTCTTTCGGAGTAAAGTCCATACTCGATTACTCCGTGGAGGAGGATCTGTCACAGGAGGAGGCTGAAAAGCGAGAAGTGAGGTAAATATCCATACATACAATAAATACACATTTAATCTTCTGCCTCAGAGTGGCTCATGTCTAAGTGTAAGCCGTACGGTTTGACTCGCCACAGTTGGTCCGAAGATGGGTGACCATTTGTAAACATACCGAGACGCCTTCGTGCCTCGGAAAGCACGTTAAGCCGTTAGTCCCGACTGTCTTTCATTGATCATTGGCAGTCGTAAAGTCATTATAATTCTGACAACCGGACTTACCATGGGATATTGTGTTACCCAGTAATGTGGGTAGTGGAGGTCAGATAGGCAGTTGCAGTATTAAGAAGACTGGAAGCCGACCCCAACTTAGCTTCAGAAAAGGCTAGGCAGAAGAGAGATCGTCCTAGAAGGGTTCTATGGTCTAAAATGTAAGACATGCCTACAATGAGTGCGATGTTACAACTCTATGCTCCTGGATGAACGGTGCCAGTTATTTGATTGCGAAGTACGATAGATGCAATAGCCAATTCCAGTACAGCTTCTTAGCAATCGGGATTTGTCAAAAGACCATGCGGTTTGCATAAAGACGTTAATAAATGCAGTCGACATTGTAAAATTTTGGACCATAATAAAGAAGAATAGTCAAATACCTAATTAACATTTTGGAGGTCGGGATAGTGTAAAACCTTTTTGCTAATTATAACTATGTATTTCGCTACTTCATGTGTCTTATATTAGAAAATGTATTTACTTATAAGATCTTTGTGTTTTCTACAGTTTTGTTAGCATAGATACTTCGCTATCAAAGTTGAGGAAAAACTTAGGATGAACGTAGGTATCTCTCGGAATACCCATTAAATTACTATGTTGATGTTACCTGTCTTAATTGTATGTTTAATAACTCAACTGGATTTTTATGGCCTACGTAGATTTTCATGTCCGGTTTAATGAAGATTTAAAATTGTTTGTTTTATGTTTTTTTTTAATGTAGGTAGAGAGTATTTTTAATCTCTTTACATCTGAGAAGTTTGCTACACTTATTGTAGTTTGTAAAACATAAGATGGGTTTATAGGCAGGGACACGATGATATGCATATAGGAAATTAAGGGAATTTGGGATTTACACGCAAAAACATATTTGATTTTATTTTCGTTAGGGCCAGAGCAGGCAAGAGACAATGGGGGACAAAATGTGAGCGGTGCGCTCTTATTATTATTATTATACTCTCTTTAGGTTCCGCGTTTACCGACAGGCGGCTCCTCGTCTGCTTAGGCCCTAATATACCTAAGTATATAAGATGTCATTAATTTCATATCGATATTAGGTAGTAGGTACATAAGAGGATAGATTTAACGATTAACTATTAGTAAGCGCACTTCGACGATTAGTAAGCAACAATACCTGTATTCTAAATTCAGTAAGCGAAGCGATAAAGATGCGTTCCCACCGATAAACTAAAGTTAAGATATACTTGATTTGTCTTCGCTCCGCCAGTGTACATACATCCCTCTAATGGTAACCCCCGGTTTCTGAAACTCTGATAAACGCTTCGTTTATCACCTGTCAAACCTCATTTTAAGAATAAGCGATGTGATTGAATGTTACTCTTTTGGTCCACCAATCGCGGTCGTGATCCGCTGATTTGACAACAGATTAAGTTGATCACCCTTTCAGAAGTCGGGGTAGTAGGCTAAAAGTATGTTGCGGCGCCGGTGACGCAAGCCACGCAGCGCAAGGCAGAGCAGAACGTACTAAGAGCTGCCTACGGTGGGGCGCAGGCATGTCCAACGCAGACCTGCGCCTGCCTTGCTCTACGCCTCATTGTACTGTATCTGCGCGACGCGTGCATGTCGACACATGATTTTCCCGCAAATTCTTAATTTTGTTTCAATGACAGAACATTTAAATGAATTAGTGTGTTGTGAACCTTGTTTGTATGATACTAATCATACAGACTTTAAAAAAAAGACTCAAACACGACTATTTTTGTACTATGCAAGCGTGCCTTTGAGCTGCGTCGTAGCATATATACTCATGGCCTATGTCTGTCTCGCCTGCCCTGCTCTGCAAAATCGGTACTGTGCTGTGTTGCGTCACTTGCTTCTCAGTATAGGCTTAGAATTAATATTGTATAAGGAAATGCGTGTAGTATTGTATTAGACAAGGTAGATTATTCAAGATAGTAACAATTTTACAGGCATGACGGAACATACGGTTCTGCTCGCTTCGTGTTCTCGCGAACAATGTATTATCATGGATCCTTTTGTTGTGATAATCTGAAACAGCCTTCTGACACTTTGTTAATATCTACAAGATAAATCACGTGTCATCAATTATATAATCCGTTCATAATTATACGAATATTGTCTTGGGTATTGTTCTAAATATAGCTTATTTTTATTTTTAGGTTAATTATCTACTTATATTTTTTGGAGGATTGTAGTGACCTTTTTTTTTTTTGAAGAGATTTACGCAGTTAGCCTGAGCGCAGGCTTTGACTGCTTCACCGGACTTTATTGTAGTGACTTCCCAGTGGAGAAACCTATGGGTTTTAAATAAACATCCTGTATACAGTGTATGAAATAAATTTTGACTGGAGTCGTGAAACTGACTAAGATTAATGTTTTAATTAAATAAAAAATTAGGTAATTTCTTTTTCGTTCCCACCCATTTCTTTTTAATTTTTTGTATTTTTATATTAATTATATTTTTACTAAACCGTTCCCACCTTATTTCAGTGGCAGTTTGAACAGTGAACAATTGACGGAATTGCTAAAACATGGCTCAGGAAATTTCCAAGAATTTGTCCTTACCGGGTTTTATTTTTTATTCTTTTATCATTTCACTAGTTTATTATAGCGTGACAACAATATTGGTCCTTTTTCGATGTTCTTATCACACCATTTTAGTAACGTTTACCGATGACAGGTCTAAAAGTGTTTTTGTCATGTTATAGTTCATTATGTAAGTGTCATATGACGTCATTTGGCATACATATGACGTAATAGTTTCATTATGGTTGACCTTCGAGTTTTGTTTTCATGATTGCTCCATTATTTTCTTATTGCATTTTAGTTCGTTCATTGTTCTAGTAAATTGTTTCTTTGAAGAGACTTATGTTGGTTAAGTTGAACATTATATTATTGAGTATTATAATGTATATGTCTTGAGCATTTTGTAGGTTATTAGTAAAATTATAGTTGTTTTCTGTATAATATTAGTCAACGTATTTTTTTACTCTTTTAAACCCTGTTTTATTTTTAAAACGCCGTCATATTTATGTTTTTTTTTATGATGACTTTTAAGTAAGACTTTTTAACTGAATTGTTAGAAAAATCTATCCATCGGTGTTATTTGGTTTACTAGCTGTATAACATATCACGTCAAGTAATTATACTTAACTGTTCCAAGATAGGGCTTCATTCAAATCATGTCAGCAAATGAGAACAGTCGTATCTACGTAAATCGTACTAAATAAATGACAAGTTAAGGCACTTGTCCCACCAACGACGAGAACACGACTAACTATCGACTATTTTCTCGCTGATATTATAAAAATATATTAAAAGCAAAAAGTAGCCTATGTCCTTGCTCAGGCTCTAGACTATCTGTGTACAAAATTTCATTTAAATCGGTTTGGTAGTTTTGGCGTGAAAGCGCAAGTTACTTTCGCATTTAAAATATTAGTAAGGATTTGAACGATATCACAATTTTCAGTGCAACTACCACGTTCTGGATCATCCAAAGTTTGACTGGCAAATGATGCCTTCTGGCATTAAGTCCGTCTGTAATGTGTATAGAGCTTTAAATAAAAAAAATAATTTAACCGTTTCTTTCTTTACTTATCATATTTTTTTTATTGAATTCTAACTACCATTACTTATTGGACTCATTCTAAGCTGACTGTAGCTGACTGTAATTACATTTTAAACGTTTATAGTATTGATGATCTGGGTTAGCGGACCTTGGTCGAGTAAGGCGATTAATAGGCATCAGCAGAATTCTTTGTTAATCCCTTTTTTTTATTATAGTGATTCAATCCGTCTGCCGGCGTGGTATTTCCTGTGTAAACTGGATTTGATTCACAAAATTTCTTTCTTAAACGTTCATTATAGGCTTTTGTGAAAGCGCGAATTTGTTTCGTTTCTTTTTGTATCATCTTTTAAGAATTTAATTTTGCTCTAATTTGATTATTTAATGTGTCATGGTGGCCTTGAGTTCAATGAACGGATTTGTGTGCACAATGTTGCAGGTTCGAACTCAGTACAGGCAAGTGACTTTTTACCAAAGTGATTTTTTGACTTTTTCGAAGTTATATGTACTTTCTTAATTAGAAGAAATCTTTGACAATCGGTGAAAGAAATCGCCAACCTGCAATTAGCAAGCGTGGTGATCAATGCTTGTACCTTCTCTATATGAGAAGAGGCCTGTGATCAGCAGTGGGACATTTATAGGCTAGTATTATTATTATATTATTATTGATTCTGTTTTAAACGAATGACATTAGAATGAGCTGATTGTACAAATTGTAGTTCTTTCTTGGGTTATCACAAAATTGAATCTCATTTAATTATTACATAGATTTTTGTATCTTAGGATATAAGATAGGGATCAATTTCAAGTTGGTAATGTTACTTCCATCATATACCAATGTGTTTCTTAATAATTTCTTTGCTTATTATGACATTTTTATAAGTTATTCAGATTAGTCAGAAATTCTACTCTTTTATAATTAATAGCTGTCCGCCGCGACTTTGTTCGCGTGTTTTAGCTTCAACGGTTTTTCATTTTTGCAACATTTTTCATTTATGCTCCGCTCCTATTAGTCGTAGCGTGATGTTATATAGCCTATAGCCTTCCCCGATAAACGGACTATCCAATACAAAAATAATTTTTCAATTCGAACCAGTAATTCCTGAGATTAGCGCGTTCAAACAAACAAACAAACAAACAAACAAACAAACAAACTCTTCAGCTTTATAATATTGGTATAGATTTAGAACAATTAATGCTGTTAGTAGACCGATAGATAAAAGTTAGCAACTTAGAAAGTGTAACAGAGTTAAGATGACCTAGATCCGTCAAGAGTTTTAGTTGAGGATGCAAATATGAATTAGTGTAACAGATCCAACCTAATTTGTACGTTATGCTTCTGAAAACTAGGTTGATGTTTAGTTGAACATGAAGACAGCAACCGTGCCAATAATTTGACAGTGAAAGTGGATTTTCGAGAAGTTTATTTTTAAATAGATGATGTTGTTCGTTTGTTGTATAATTTAGGTTAACGGACGATCTGGCATGGCGGGCCAAAAAAAAAACGCGAAAAAATATTTTTATTGTGAAAGGGCTGAAATGTTACATAATTAAGTATGTGAAGTAATTTCAGTCTAAAAATTTTAGCCTTGCAGTTAACCTGCCAATGTTTTTTACTATTTTCTGTGTACTTTATTATGAATCTCTCGTATACAATTATTATGCTTCGGTCTGCTGCAATCATGCTGAACGTTTAGTCAAGCTTATTAAAATTATGACAATATGGCGATCAAACTAGATAACAATATAAAAAAATCTAAACGCATACATGGATATTGATTTTCAATTTAAATAAATAAAATAAAATATATATTAAAATAAATAAATTTAAATTAATAAACACAGCCCAAATTCGATGCCCTACAACGCTTAATATTCATAAGAATCTATTTCGCAGAATTGATTTAGGTAGGAACTGCGAAATCCGTCGCACGTGGCATCTAATTGCATCATTACCGACTATTAAAGAGGGTGAAGGCAGCGACATGATAATTACGGCTGCAGTAATCCCAGCGTCGATAATAGGCATGTTTCCTATTTTTTTTTTAATGTCCGTCTTGTAGATTAATGAATTTTATTGGACACGTATTTTTTCTTTTTTCCTGCAAACAAAAAATGATCAAAATACAGAGAACGGAAATTACGCGTGACGTCACTCCTCGCTACGATTTTTAGCGAGGCGTGGCGTCATAAGCCCCCACTCCGAAACTTTAAAGCGGTGTATCTTTGTATTTTTTTATTGTTTTGATAAAAGAAAAAATACGTGTCTAATATTTTTTTATTATCTAACTGACGGACTAAATAGATTTTAACTTTTCATACCCAGGAAACATCCCTATTGGCAGTCGTTAAGTCATTACAATTCTGACAACCAGTCTTACTATGGGATACTGCGTTATCCTGTAAAAGGGGTCGTGGAGGTCAGTTAGGCAGTCGCTCCATGTAAAATACAGTATTCAGCTAAATCCGGTAAGACTGAAAACTGACTCCAATATAATTTGGGTAAAGGGTAGGCAGAAGAAGAAGTTATCCCCACATAATAAGATTGAAAGTGAGTCTGACGTGAGCGTTGATTAATAGAGTCATTAAAGTGTCAGGTGATGTACACCAACTATTTAGCGCGAGCCATTGATAAATAGATATGAAGTATATTTGAGGTTAACGGTGAGTGACACTAAACAATTAATGCAGTGCAATTTACAAATAGTTTCCGACTCAAACGGACTCTTTAATTTTATATATGCTGAAGTAAGTCGACGTCGTTCAAACTGGTTTTTTTTTTTAATAAACAATTTAAGGTAATAAGTTTCTACGTTTGTAGTCGGTATTCTAAACAATTATGTTCCTAGATATGAATCAGAACGAGGCAGTGACCTAGATCTATCGATCGATAGGATTGCTGTACTTTTTCGTATGGAAAAGGTTTTGTTAAGGTAGAAGCGTCAGGGAAGATCGCGAAATTCAATTTTCTTACATGCAATTCGATTGAATGAGTTTGTCATTGAACGCATAAACTTAGGGGGTTAGGTTGATGATTTAAATGATTATAATTATGTAAGTACAAGCGTATTACGGGAAGGAATCGTATTTTGTTAAAAAAAAAGCCTAAAACTGACCGACAAATTCCAAAAAACGCAAAATAATTTGAATTTCGCGGGCTGCCCTGACGCTTCCATCTTAAAGCCACTTCACTTTGCCTAGATTTTACACTGCCTACAGTAGCATTTTCCAAAACATTACGTAGGATATGGTCAGCAAAAATCAAACAATTGGAAAATCTAAATACGTGGCGAGACAACCAAAAACAAATTCTATATAGACAATGAACGACAATTTTAGAATAATAGTTTCTTTTGCTATTTAGGTGGCTACTTATACAATAAAATTCATAAGGTGCTACATATCTTTAGTCTCACAAAGATGAAATGCAAAAAGAGGCTAACTGACTGGCTACAAATTTTAAACTATAATGATACTGAAAAGATGCTTTTAACTACCTAAACACACAATCATACACTCACGCACTCACACATTCACCCATACTACACATCTACTAACACTCCTGTCGCATAAGAGTATCTACTTATAATTAAATTACTGTAAATGCAAAGTTATACCACACATTCTGTCAGCGCAATTGGTACATCATTTATTAAATGCAAATGTAAAGGGGTGGGATCCTGGTGTCCTGAAACACAGGCCTTGAGCCTAGCTTAGGTACCAGTCTCCTACAATATATATTATATAATTATGTATTAATGTCAACCTGTAAATTAATTTATGTATATTGTGGCGAGAAAATAAAGTTATTATTATTATTATTATTAGATTCGAATTAGAAGCAGGCTGCCATTTTTATTTTTAGAACATACATAAATCCTTAATTAACATAATTGATAGTTGAGTGTGATATGCAGTGTAAGCATGATTTTAATGTCCCCCTGCTACTAAATATAGGTACTTCCAAAATGGCTTTCAAATTGACTGGGTGTGTGTAGTAGTTACTTTTATAAAAAGTCTAAACACACCACCCGTGCGAAGCTGGCTCGCACGGGTGGTGTGAGATTTAGAAATCATTTTTCCATGCGTTTGTTTTTTTTTTATATACAAACCTTGTCCCTACAATAAGGTGCAAAAAAATATTCGATTTAGTGCAGTCGTTCAAAAATTAAAGAGTGATCAAGGGAAGTCGGGATTAATTTTTATTAAAATTTTGATTTATCGAGTTGTTACAATATTAATTTCTCGATTTACTGTCAAGTTTCACTTTTAGTGTTGAAAAATATTGTCATTCAATGATTTATTAGTTTATTAGTAGGTAAGACTGATTCTGATAGTATTATGATATGTGGCTAGATGTATAATATCTAGTAGAAATAGCCAAAAAAATCTACAACGAGATAAAAATAATATTTTACAACTATGATCGTATTATCAAAACTATAATTGTTCCGTTGTGAAAAAGAGATGATAATTATCTGTATAGCTCTATCCTTTTCCATTACTAGAACACTCATGGTTGTGAGTGGACCTTATAATAGCTTCAGGGAACAGGTAGCCTAGAAAAGGGCTAAGAACAGCTACGTTAAAATTATTTTTTAAATTTTCCGGAATTTAGTTCCAAAAACTTGTGGTCAAGTCTTACATTCAAATTCTTTTTTTCTATAAAACATTAAAACCTCTGCGGAAAATTTCAGTGCTTCGATATCGGCGTGCGGAGACAAGCAGGAGGAAGGTCAATTAAAACAGTACCACGTGGAGCAGCGGTTCGCGGACCGGCGGTACAAGGTCACCAGCGCCAGGACCTACTTCTACCTCAATGAGGCTTCCTGCGAGAAGAATATGGAAGCTTTCCTCAAGAGTATCGATGCTGTAGCTGGTGAGGAATACTTTTAGCTCTTTTAGTTACTGTAGTCTTAGTACTTTAACATCCTCTTTAGACGTGTCTGGTTTTGAATTTATATAATTTTTGAGGAGTGAAAAAGTAAAACAAGTTTTTAAAAAAAAATCGTTGTATAGCGTTTCTGCTGTACTTTTCACACATGAAAACGACCTACAACTAGTACAACTAGTTTCAATATAGAAAATTTGTAGATAATAAATGTTTTTTTTTCAGGAATCACTAAAAGCACCGGTTTGATGGCTATCAAGCTCACGGCTCTTGGAAGGCCGCAGTTACTTGTAAGTTTTGATTTATTTATAATACATCCTTGCAAACTTTATAAGTTACAATGCGAGGCTCACATCTATTACCAATCGGACTTGAACCAAGCAAAACGTCTTTGCTAATTCATAAATTTACCAGTAAGACCGCTTGCACACGGACTTCTTGAAGCAGTTTCATTGCTTTTGTTTCGACTGTTTTCAAAATGCAAGGGGTGGGAGGCGCACTTAACGCGCGGGAGTGGTTAACAGTTCGCATAGTCCTTGTGAGTTGATCACCCACTAACTGCTCGAGCAGTCGTGTAGGGGTGGCCTGATATTAGAGTCATTTAACGTTTTGAAAGTGCCTGTAAAGGCCTACTTGAAATAAAAATATTTTGATTTTGATTTTGAAATTAAATTGAAAGGCTTCCTTTCAAATCATTAATCATATCCTGTGTCTCAGTCACTCAAGCTTCACTATACTCCATGAATAGATTCACAAACCAAGCCAACGTTTCTAATTCCAGCTGCAACTATCAGAAGTGATCATGCGCGCCCGAAACTACATGCAGCAAATAGGCGGCGGAACTGGCAACGTGCTAACCCACCACAAGACCATCGAGGACTTCCAGCGCTACTTCGGCGACCACAGCAGCAAGCCGCAGGTGCAGGAGTTCATGAAGAAGATCACCTCGGATAAGGAGGGGTAAGTCAAGTCTTGCAACTTGTTATGCGATTTATAGAATCTGATTTGGAAATTTTCGGGGATAATTTTGCATGTTTGGTAGTTTATCGTTCAGTATTATCAGTTTATAAGTTACTAGTTGTATATTGATCCACGATTTGCGGTAGGTCAGTTTATTAAAACAAAAACATGTAGGTATATAGAATACAAATACACTATCTTTATCTTAGAGAAGGAAATAAGTATAGAAAGATTTGCTAATGCGAAGTTTTATCAAAATTTCAAGTCAAATAAAATTCGAACGTTTACTTTCTAGTGTATTCTGTGGTTATATGTTAGAAAATCGAAATAAAACTACTTTTTAAAAGGATTCTATTGCGGTTTATTTGGATTTTAGTTTCCTACGTTTAAACACTTTGTAATGTGCTATTCTGTCCGTGACCATGACACCTGCAAAGGAGTTGAAACGTCGAGAACCATAATATAATCCGTTTAAAAAGTAGGTTTATTTCAATTCTTTTCTGGTTTTGCTCAAAAATACAGCAGCTATGATTATGATTCGTATACTGATATATTTCACTTAGTCGAGCAATGTAACTTATATTTGGTTCTACCTCGATACAATAGTTACCTAATCACATAATTCTAATACTTGTAATACTATACAATATACACGCAGTATATAACTTGAGCTACGTTTGGTAATTTCAGCGTGGTCCACATATTCCCGTGGGACCGGTCAGTGGGACGTCTTTTAACATTTGTAAGGGTTGTCTCGTAAATGTTGCTAGCATTGTACCGTCTGTGTGAACCTGTCTTGATGTGAATCCTTCGCACTCTGCCAGAAAAATAACAAAAAACAATTAATTTTTCTATTGTTGTACAAAATACCTGTGCTATCGCTTGGAATGTTTGGTTTTATGACATGAATGTTGTAATACAAAAGGAGTGTCCAAAATAATTGCATAAAAATTGAACTAAAATTCAGTGCCAGTTTCTATAATTGTCGAATAGTGTCTCAAGAAGGCTAAATGCGAATATTTACTCTATAGATAGGTCTATTCAAAATATTCATTCATTAAGCTATTTTGATTGAAAACTAGTGTGTACAACTATTTCTTACATTTTTTACTCAGTAAACAAACCATTGCATTTAAAAGCTAAAACCATATATTCGTCTTGATACATCTTGAATAGGAAAAGAAGGTTCAAATTCTGTCTGCCATATTGCGATCTATCGAAAACATTTCCATTCCCTTTAGTACACAATTATCAATGTCAATACGTTTGTGAGTTTGTGAATTTGGATGTATGTCAGTCAATTTAAAGTTTGGTCTTGACGTAATTACGAGAAAAACTTACATACAATTTGTTTTTTAAATATACATTATCTTTTTGGCGGACGGTTTTTGCGAGCCGTATGGTAGACGAATCTTTTTGGGAACTACACTACCCAACGTCGGTCCAGTGGTATCATTTTTTTTTACTGCGCTATCGCAAGAGGTTTCTCAGTTATAACGAAAGAGTTCGTTGCCACAGAATACTAAAAACTCACTCACTCACATCCCAATTTTTTCGAAAGCTCAGCTAACAAAACTGCCCTAACTTCCAGCATCGTCCACCTGTTCCCCTGGTCGAATATTCTCGACGAGGACATGAACCTATCCGACTCGTTCCGGGTGCCCGACCCCAAGACCGGCCAGATGCGGCGCCTCATCTCCCAGATCTCGCCCAAGGAGGAGGAGATGTTCCGCAACATGTTGCGGAGGCTCAACCACATCATCAAGATCGCGAATGAAGCGGATGTCAGGATCATGATTGATGCGGAGCAGACGTACTTCCAGCCTGCGATATCCAGGATCTGTTTGGAAATGATGAGGAGATATAATAAAGTGAGTGCAGAAGTAATTTAGTATGTTGATTTAAAAGGAGTTACAGTGTTTTGTGTTTGAAATATTATGTAATTTTCATTAAAAGTTTTTTGATATCAAAACTCTATGGATAATCAAGCATTAGCCCCTTAATTAAAAAAAAAGCTTTTGATTTCATTGTTCTTGTTACTGTAATTTCCATTTTTTTCCCCTTGAAATTGGATTGCAATACATTTACAAACATGTTTCTAAATTCCAGGATAAATTCCTTGTGTTCAACACGTACCAGACATACCTGAAGAACACGTACCAGGAGATCCTGACGGACCTGGAGCAGGCGCAGCGGCAGAACTTCTACTGGGGAGCCAAGCTCGTGCGCGGCGCGTACATTGAACAGGTACGTACCAGTGTACTACTAGAGAAAGGCCAAGTTTTTAGTAGAATTTGTGAAAGATCTTTATCATCGGAAAATGTAAATTTATTAAAAAAAAAAGGATGAATTCTGTAACTCATTGCTGGCGCTTGTTTTGACTGGGTGTAGTTTATAGTATCAAAAATTATTGAATGAAGAGCTCAGAAGCATACACATGTTACAGAGATTTATGCTGATGATAAATTTCAGGTATATTGCAAAAACATTTCTTCCGCTGAACTGTCTTTTTTACCTTACAGTTCATTTATTCTTTATAAAGCTATTGTAAATTGTTCCAGGAACGCGCCCGAGCGGCGGCTATGGGCTACGAGGACCCGACGTGCGAGTCCGTGGACGCCACCACCGTCTCCTTCCACAAGTGCCTCAAAGAGATTCTCAGCAGGGTCAAGGTAAGCCATCGTTTTCGCTCGCTACAGAATATTTCGACGGTCCCTACGTAAAACATCGAAAGTTAAAAATGGTATTTTTCAGGAGAGCGATTTAAAGTTTATTTTTTGCATAACTTTGTCATTTATGGCTAGATCTTTATAAAATTTTGGATTCACGGTTAAATTAGGATTACAAACTATTACATAGCAGCAAAAAATAATAATTATGAACAGTTTGGAGTGAATTGAGTTACGATACTATACCGCGGAACTGAACTCGCTTTATTTATCGAAACTGGCACTTTCGATTATTTACTGGGAAATGCATAAGCATAAATGTATCGAAACTGGCACTTTCGATCATTTACGTGACAAATATTGTAAAGGTATTTAACGTAACTGGTAGTTTCAATGAATTACGTCGTAAAACAGAATTGTTTCGATATAAATGAAAAGCTGTATGTGGCATGTAAAAATAAATAAACAAATAATTATCCCGCTAACTGTCGCGCGTGTGGCGTAAATACTCGAAAGTATAGTTTCGTCTCGCTCGCACGTCGCTCACTCCCGCGTATTTCATCGAATCACAAGTTTCGACTGTCTACTTCGGAAAGTTTAGTTACATTCGAGGATTTACGATTATATTTTCTGCTTTATAGGACGATTTTAGTTTTTTTCTTCAATAGAATGAATAAATAAGTATAAAAGAAAACTATTTAACGAATAAAAAAAAAACGCGATTTTTGAGTTTCGATGAATTACGTAGGGACCGTCGATTTATGATTTTCATCCCCAAATTAATTCACTATTGTCCTTCCCAGGGCCCCAACAAGGAGCGTCTGGGCATCATGGTAGCGTCGCACAACGAGGACACGGTGCGGTACGCCATCCAGCTGATGAAGGAGCACGACATCAAGCCCGAGGACAAGGTGGTCTGCTTCGGACAGCTGCTCGGCATGTGCGACCACATCACCTTCCCGCTAGGTAACAATATGACTGACCTTAATACTTGCCACCCAGCTGCTGAAGAAGCACAAAAATAATTAGCCATTAATTCTAACTTTGCTTCCAGCAAGTCTCTATACAAAAATTTATTTTGCCAATCCTGCTTCTCATGGTTCGATTTAAATTGTTTGCAGGCCAGGCGGGCTACTCGGCGTACAAGTACGTGCCGTACGGGCCCGTGGTGGAGGTGCTGCCGTACCTGTCGCGGCGCGCCAACGAGAACCGAGGCTTCCTCAAGAAGATCAAGAAGGAGAAGAAACTCCTCCTCAAGGAGATCGTCCGCCGCGTCGCCACCGGACAGATGTTCTACAAACCCGATGGGCACTACACGCCCGTGTAAATATACACCTTAAGCCCACGTGTTATAGTCTAATTTACTTTGCGGGATGTAAGGAGATGCCAATCGTGAGTGCGGTGTGCGATCGTAGACTTCTAGTCGCAGGGTTAAGTTGTTGCGTTCTTAGTACGGGGATGTTTGCATGGAACAATTTGGTGGGATTTATCGATAGTGCGTAAGCGAGTTTAGTCACCTCTCTCTTGTACCGAAATTCAATCGATATATTCCGTTTCGGTATATCGATAATATCGCATCGAGTTGGACACTTGTAGAAGACTGTGATTGATTGTTGGTAATTCGGTCGGCTAGGAAGTTCTCCCTAAAACCTATTTCGAATAGATATTTCTAATAAGAACACAATGTTTGTGTAGGTGTTATTTTACATTATAGGTAATTTTATCAAGGTTTGATAAATACAACCCTGGTATCGTAATCTCGTCTATGAATAATGTAATTATTATCACTTTAAATATGTTTATTTATCAGGCTCTTCTAATACAAAATTGTTATGCCTAGAAATGATCATTTGAAAGAGGTTTTATGTACCGGACGAAGGAAGATGGTTGCAAGTAAATTAAAAAAAAAAAACGTATGAAAACTTCACAGATAAAACAAGATTATGTTATAAATATGTACAAAGAGTCATAACGAAGGAATAGGGATGTTTACTTGTTTTTTAATGTCCGTCTTTTATATATTAAAAAAAATACAAATATTAACAAATATAAATCACTTCAAAGTTCAAGAGTCAGTTGGATTGTGTGGAATCAGGGGCTTGTGACGTCACTGTGACACTAAGACTTTAGCCAAATTTTGGCATCACAAGCCCGCACTCTTAAACGTTATAGTGCTTTTTCTTTTTTACAGTTTTGATAAGGGAAAAAACACCTGTCTAATATTTTTTCATTATCTTAAAGACAAATATTAAAAAAATAGTAAATATCCCAATTAGTATGATTTCGAAATGTATAAAAACACCCTTAAATTTTTTAATTGCTTTGGAAAAAAGGGTTTGCTATAAATAAAATAATATCATATCCACATAACATTCACCCAATTGTACTTAAATGTACTCAATCTTGTATTTATTCACTAACGTGAGTTGTAAATACCTATGTGTAACCTAAAAAATAAAGTCAGCATTATTTGCCAGCCAATCTGAATCTGTAATCTCATAGCTATATAACGGCGAACTGGTTTCATTGATAAAAATATACATAAAAAGAAGTGGCCCTGAGTGAATAAAGCAGGCCTAAATTTGGGCCATCGAATCTTCTGTCCCTTTCTGACACACGAAGTTCAAACTGTATACATTTATAAGTATGGGCGTTAAAACGCTTGATTCTTTTACACACAACATAACTAGCTCAATAACACCTATCGAAATTTTGACTTGGCAACACTGACATCAATTTTCAAAAATCGAATGCGGAGGTTAAAATGTTGTGAACAGTATTGATTGTTTATGCTTCTTACAGTATTTTTATTTAATTATTTATCAACGCTTACGTTTAGAATAAAATCGAACTTAGAATCGCTGTAATGTAGAATGTTAATATTTAAATAGTAATGATAAATACCAAGATGTGTTGCGTTCGTCCCTTAAATTTAAATATGTAATGAAATATCTGTAGGACAGGAATACAATAGAATAATTAATTCAATTGAATTATTATTATAAAGAAAAGTAAAACTTATACTTTTTTTTTTGTTTTAGGAAGGATCCATAAATTCTATTGACGCTTATAACTGGATATAAGGACTCTTCCCTTTTTAACTTTTTTTTATGCATTATGGATATTTCATACAGATAACAGCCTATTCGTCTTGAAATGGCATTCTTTGAAGGCATTTATAAAGAATAAAACATCTATTTGGAAATTGTAAGTTTTTCATGTGCGATACAATTTTCCCGGTAACAACATTCATAAGAAACTAGTCAATAAAAAAAACTAGTTTACTATGAACTTAAAAATGCTTATTAGATGTACTAAGGCGATAAAATAATGCATTTTCATAGTTCCACGCGTATTTTGTCTTAAGATGTAATCAAGTTTTATGTTATTTATTGTGTATTATAGGTAGCCCCCTGTTTTGTCCAACACTGGGTTATTACAGTCGAAGCAACTGAAACAAATTATGTTATAAACATGTACTATTGAAAAAAAACTGCTAATAACCCATTTTATAAGTTAGCTGCGGTATTATTGTATGTTAATTTATCTATAAATACTTGTATTATACGTGTCAGTTCAAAATTCATGTTTCATGGAGCAATAATAATAAAATTGTGAATAAATGACTCCCATTGTGTTAGTTGCAATTTTTATGTGATTTGAATAATACCGTAGCGAAGATCAGTTCCTACAACATAGTTAGGTACTTAAAATGAAGTCCTATGTTAACACGAACCTACGCCATTGTCGAGAATTATCAAATTAGTTGCAGTGTCAGCGTTGTAATGTCACTCAAACTGACATTTATAACAAAAATCTGTCACTCAACCAAACTGACACTTGTAACAAAACTAAATGTTTTTTTTTTGTTAAATTAGTGTTATGTAAAAATCTCATGCAGCCATTTTAAAAATGGAATGCATTTAGAGTTTACTTCTGAAATTGTGTTTTGTTTTTTAAACGTTTATTTCGTCCGCGGTTTATTTATTAATTTGTAAGCTGTTTATAATTTTCCTTGCGCTAATTAATTATTATTATTGTGATGCTATTTTTAGATTATTTTACGGATAGACTTTTAATAAAGACAAAACTTGTTTTGATACTTTTCTTTTATTTTTATTTTTCCTCTTGGTATTACCTTTTTTTAATTTCAAATTTAATATGGCGGAATTAACACATAATTGATCTGGCACACACAAAAGTATTGTAGAAGATACAAACTATAAACACTTGGAACTGCAGTTGGTCTATCAAAACTGTATGAAAACAAAATATCCAATAAATTACAGAATAAACACGTTTAAATAAAAATTACTTTATGTGAATTACGTTTGTTATAAGTACCTAATTAATGTTTTAAAAATTTGAAATAACTGTTTGCTTGCTTTGCCAGTTACAAAACGACTGAATTAGACTGATCTAAAACTTTTCGAACCAAAACGTTGACGTCACCGTCACGTATAAAAATCAATACGACAATTTATTTTAGAGAAATCTTTCCTGTATTACTTTTTTATGACATTTATTGTACTTAACATTATTTTGACAGCTAGTAATAAATCGAAAATTATCACAGACAATAATAATAGTATGTGTTGTTAGTATTTAATCCTTATTATTAAAGGTAGGCAAAGATAATTTCTATAAACTTTGCTATTGTATTTTACAAGGCGTTTACCTTGCGGTGTTTTTTGGTACTGTCGCTTTGTGTCATCGTAATTCGTAATTTTCTTCTATAAAAATATTAGGTATTGAAATATGTAATGCAAACAATAACAAGCAATGATTTTCTAGGGGTTGATGAGAGTGAGTCAAAACATGATTATATACCTAGCAGATATGATCTACAACAACAAAAATCTTAACATGTTTCATAATTAAGCAAAAAGTTAAGTAATTTCTACTGTGTCTCCATCAATCGGCCTGAAGCAAGACTACTTCATTTTATATACTAATAATTGTAGGAATTATCTTTGTCGCTAGTGCTATTATAAATCGTACTTGTATCGAGTTTAATGTACCCTATTTCGTCGTCGTCAACTGCAAATAATTTTATTTCTTGTGCTGAAAGAAAAAAAACTGTCCATAAAAGAAAACTGTCATAATATTTTAAATTTAGAAGTTTATTTTTCTTTGATGCATTTAATGGTTTTGGTTGCCAATCGCTTATTAAATACCTACGTATCATTTTATTTGAATATTTATTAAACGTTAATTTTTGAAGCACTTTTCATTTTGTATTGTGATTTTGTGACGACATGTAATGGGGATCTTAGTATTAGATCAATGGAAAAATAAAAATAATGTGTTAATGTTGAAGTGATGTTTTATTTTATAGTAAGACTTTAGAGGAATAAATAAGTAAACTTAAGAGTGCGCATATCGAGTATGAACTGTTGGCACTAATATGAACATATAAAATCGTAAAATTTGTGTCAAAACAGAGCGCACCGCTGTATTAAAACTATCTTAAAACCTAATATTACCCTAATAATATCGGAACCGTCGATATTTTCGCAAAAATGTCTGTCGTCGTACGGAAAATCACATAAATCAGAAAACTATATATAAGTATATTTAGATAAAAATGTGCTTACGCTTGACATAAGGGGCTACTAGCGATGCGCACGCTCTATGCTTATCTATGTTTTATTCCTATTTTTATTGCAATGAATAAATTTTCGTTGATACTTTAAATTAATAATTTTTAGATACGGACGGCTATTTTACAGAAAAAAACATATTGTTGAAAGCTACATAAATAAAACAAACACTTTTCAGTCAACAATGATTTATTCTCATAATCGTCATCAATACACCTTTATTCTAACACTCACATCCAACATCGTAATTAGTGCATAGTCATACCCAACTAATATTGTCACATTCATATGACATTTGGTTACAAATATTGTATACAATACTTGTATTATACAACCATTTATTATGCTAATATTATACATATAATGCTACGCTTATGTAACAGTTCAATCCGATCTTATTAATGGTCAGTTCCTATATTAAAAAAACGATTCGTAGTGCTAACGGACGGTAAAATTTTATAAGCAAAACGATGAAAATTCTATCGTCCGTTAGCAAAACGGATCGTATTTTTTAATATAGGAACCATCTATAGATAGAGATAGTTCTCCCTAACTTTTTAACTAACTGCCTTTGTTAGAAATAGGACTATTAACCAATGTTCGACAATGAATATCAGTGGGAAATAGTTTTAACTAAGGAAGACGCGAAATGATTCAGTTAAAACTCAAGATCTAAGATCGGATTTCAACTGTAACACATACACTACGACACTTCGACAGCCTCGTTGGTCAAATGGTCGCAGGCGCAACTGTCCGTGCACGAGGTTTAGGGTTTAAATACCCGGTCGGTCCAAAAGTTATAAATGAGTTTTTCTGTTGAGCTATCAATTACTCATTAAAGCTCAAAGTCAGAAAATAAAGCGGTGTTTACCTCCCCCGTGCCTCGGAAAGCACGTAAAGCCGTTGGTCCTGCGCCTGATCTCTCTCCGGTCGTGACAGATTGCCATCCTATCGGACTATGAGAGTGAAGGAATAGAGCGTGCAACCGTGTTAGCGCACACACTTGTACACTCCCGTGCAGATGGCTAATCTGAGTCGAGAGATGCCGCTGTGACCACTATTCGGTCTGGAGGACATTTTTATTAAACACCATAAACTCATAGCTGTCAAACGCAGCTCAGTTGAATATAATGCCATTAAGTCTCAAGTTGTCACTCTAAGGTCAAAAGTAGCGACTAATAGACATTCAGGATCGTCTTAAAGTTAAGTTGCGTTTGCATATTCGGCCATCAGTGTATCACATCAAGTGTACATGCGATTAGAGTACGAGTTTAGGACACTTATTTGCGACACACAGACACTATCCCAGACGAGTGTCGTAGTGTGAAATTTCAAGAAATCGTCGCAATGCGTCGACGTGTTAACGTAGCTAAAGACAGCGCCAGACCTTTGTAATAAATAGAAAGGTCTTGAAAATGAACTTTTAACTCCTTGTCTGTTAATAACTTCTGGAGGTCGATCCCAAGAACCGTAAAGCCGGCTTCCCATGGTACACGATATCGCAGATTATGCCCCACCGCCGACCGTGGGAAGATGATCGTCTGTGAAAGCGCAGACGCGTCTGCCCCGGTCTGCGGCAAATTACCGCGAGCCGAAGTAATCCTAAGGTCAGTTAATACTGCGTTTGATTCTCAGCACTCACTGCGCGGTACGTGACTATCCGTGGTCGTCGGCCGTGCGGGGAGATCCGATATCGCACATCCTTAGAGTCTGGCTTTATACAGCATGCAACAAAAACCCTGTCCGATCCTTATGAGTATTATTCGCCATCGTACTGCGTACACATACATATACGTAACTATGGAATGGATTTGAGGTTATAATTTTTTCCCGGTGAATATAATTAAATTAAAATAAAACTGATCAAAGGCAACACTGATCGCTCGACAAAGTTTACGTGTACTACCTACAGTTTTGTATCAAAGAAGCCTGAGCCTGAGCGAGCCTTTTTTTCTTAGTACGTTTGTTGAACCAGGAATACGCCTTTATTGGATCGGACAGGGTTTTTGTTACACACTGTATATACATTGAAAAACTTTGTTCATTTTATTTGGGCTTTTCTAAACTGAGTATAAGTAGTTAAGGTGTTTAGTTTTTTGGAAAATTTACTAAAAAAACAACACAATTATTTATCAATTTTAAAATTTCTTAAAGAATTATACAACCAGACAGCCAAGATAAATCGTGCTTCAAAATCCATTTCCAAATCCTATCAGTTTAACACCTTCCAACGATATCCTAAACATTTATAAAACATTGACTTCAGAGCGGTCAGTCGAGGATCACTAGGTATTAAAATAAATATATTTGATTATAAAACAGGTTGAGTAGACAGTAGATAGTAGGTATATAATATAGGTATATTTGTAGTAATATAGTTACTTGATGCAGCCAGACATTGTTAGCTTACGATAAGAAGCAAATTATTTGAGCATTTGCAACAGGCTTATACGTGCTTAGTTAGTCTTATTTTATGAATTTGTTTTTGCGAAGGAACTTTTTATATGTTCTTGGGTGAGCCGGGATTTGATTTCATAAACACTAATTGGCTACTGGACAGTTTTCGGGAAAATACATGAAAATTTTCTTAAGTTTATTTTGTACGGCTTACAATTTTGTTTAAAAAATGTTTTTTTTTTGCTATGGAAATTAATATTTTAATCCGTTAATTAGAAAGTACGCGATAAAACAGTCGGTCACGTGACATTAACAGCTGTAACGTCACAAAACGAAAACCAAAACCGTCTTCCATTGTTTAGTTCAACAACTTATTCTGTTCATTGTTTTGTGACGTCATGCCATGATCTATAGTGGCCGCGTTTTTCAATTTAAATTGATTTTATAAAAGTAAAATGCAACATTTGTAATGTAAAACATAATCTTTATACTTTATGTTCACGTATAAGCTATCATTTCCAATACTTTTCGTATTTTATTATTATATCGGTCAAATAGACAATTAGAATACTAAACTTCTTCTATTGATATTTTAATAAATGAACACCGTGTTTTGAGGAACTAGCAAACGTAAGCGTTCATTATCAACCCCCAATATCTGGCGGCACCACATTTCTTAGAAAGATCATGGGATGGAAACAAGTTAGGGCCAGTTATAACTGCATCTATCAGTGCAGTTCTCTGGTAAAATGAAAGTAAACTGATATTTATGTTTATAGATTTCATAAATTCCAGTATGCTTTATAGACATAAGAGAAAAAGTCGTTTTCTATTCCCATGATCGTATAGCAATGACGCAGGGTATCATTTAAGGGTTAGGTAGGTATAAGAATTTTGGAAAATATCAAATAGGGCCATTAAATTCCATCCTGCGCCAAAAATACAAAAGAGTTATCAAGAAGTAAGTCACTTGGAACAACGTGCTGAAGTAGAACAGTTTTTGAACGTTAATGTCATTTTACACACATGTGACGTCACTTGTGCTGTGATCAAGTGGAGCGACGTTAACTGATGACGTGGCACGCGACGTCAGGCACGTCGGGATCATCGACCGGGTCTGACATGGGTGCCAGCGCCGTTAATTGCGTCGCTGTTGGTCTTCGCTAGGATCTTTGACGATTTGCGTCACCTGTAGACGAAAAAAAGGAGTAATAATAAAAAAATATATATAATTAAAGCTTTTAAATTAGCTAGGGTTAAAGTACTCGTTAGTACAAATCAAACAAGTCCAAACACGATGGGATCGCTTCGTTTCGTTACAGAGTTCCTTTGGCGAACTTCTGTCTTCATCATTAGACCAGTTCGAAAGTATTGTACTGTCACCGAACTTATAATATAAGTAAACTAAATTTCATTTGAATCGGATGACAATGAGTGGTTGTAATTTAGTTTGAAAAATTTACCTAAACAAACATTACGTTACATTCACATAGGCGTAAGGTGAAATAATTATTCAGTGTTCATTACTTTTCTGTTATGCAATAGTTCTTGTAGTAACGAAACGGCCATGCCAGATATTTTGAGGCTAAGGTGTAAGAGTTTGTAAAGTTAAACCTTGTAGAGTTAAGGCGTGTAGAGTTAGAAGTTTGGCTCTACATGAGATCTGATAACTTTTTGACAATGCGAGTCACCCAACAAGTGTGACACGTTTGTATACCAACTTTCGTGAGGAGTATTCATAATTATTTTAAACATTCTCGGGATTGCCCGACTAGTTTCAGATTCAATAGGAGTCCCTAATCATAAGCTGACGCGGCGGCGGTGGTGTCGCAAGTAAAACTGTAAATTAGTCCGGCGATCCCGAGAATATACGTGAGTAAACCGTTATGTTTTAATTAAATAAGTGTGACTCGTTTTTCCATGTATTCGCTATCGTCAGTCCACACAGGCTATCCCGCAACCAGAACTTGAGGAAAAGTGCATATAGTCTAGATATAGATTAAGATAGAGCTGTACCTCTCCTCAGCTTAAGCTCGAGCAAGGCATGCGCGGCCAGGGCAGCCACCAGCGCCGCGGCCAGGCCGGCCAGCTGCTCGCGCACGCACAGCAGCTGCCGCGCTGCGCACGCTAGCGCCAGCCCCAAGTGCCGCGCGCACAGCGTCACCGCCCACGGCCCGCGCCAGCCCGGCCCGCCGATACATGCGCCGGCCTGGAGGACCAGCCATGAATCGATATATAATGAACGGTATAGTTCTGGTTGACACTTTGCCCAAGCTAAACTTAAGCTTGAGTAATGATCAAGATTGATGCAAGATCGAAAAATAATCTAACGTAAAAGTCAGGGTTTTGTTATAGGGACGTCAAGTGTTTCTAATTTAACTTAATAAGCACAACATGTACTGCTACTGCTGGACGTATGCCTCACCCAAATTACGTCTTCTCACTAGATGCTTTCGTTTTGCGCATCTAGCATTTTTTTGTTTCGCAAAGAATTTAATAGAGTATCTAACGTATTTTTTATTTATTTGATAAGTTCCACGAACAGCCATGATTTTTTGTCTTATATCTAAAAAATATTAATGTAATTTTCTTTTGTAAATATTACGAAAAATTTAAGTAAGTTTGTAAGTAACCAATTTACCTGTAAAACATCCCAGAGCGCAGCACACGAGCCCCAGGCGGCGGCCGCCAGCGCCGGCAGCGCCAGGTCCGTCCGCGCCGCGCGCCAGCGCAGCAGCGCCAACACCAGCGACGCGTGCGCCGCGCCGCCGCCCGCCGCCAGCGCGCCGCGACGCCCTCGGGCTGCTGCCATGGAGAGCGTGCCCGCCGCGAGCGCTTGCAGCGCGCCCGCCCCGCATAGCGACCGCCACGCACACCACCAGCCGTCCACGCATACGCCGTACCACTGCCAAAATCACAGTTTATTTTCAAAAGTCTCTTGTAGATACATTAGTCTATGTCTAGTTGGCTACTTATAAAATAAAGCTGAATAACTGGAACTGGTCGCGGTCGAAATAACCTTTTTGATAACCAAATAGTTTAGGAAGATATTTAACTTCACATTACCTTAATAACTAAGCAGGCAAGTAAAACCATAATTTTAGAATGTTAATGGGGGAAATATATTATCTGATGTGTTGTCTGTTTCAAGTATATCATGGCACTTTTAATGGAACTACGAACTGGATAACAGCAAGGAATGGCCACATTTGAAAAGCGTAGAAAGAGAAAAGAGAGGCTTTTGGCCTGCAATTGAAAATCAGGCTCAAAATAGAAAAATACATAAATAAAAATAATTATGATACCTTAATATACGATGTATAAATAAATCCCTGTTGTAGTCCTATGAATAGCCCCATGGGTGCACCGAGCAGGGCCCGCGGGTCTCTGACGATGGAGCGCGCGTCGGGCGGGGGTGCCGGCGCTGATGACGCCCCGTACACTCCCAGACCCACTGACATTAGGGCCAGGAACGCCCACACAGCAACCAGCATTCGTCTCCCTTCGGCGTTCAGGACTGTGCCTGATAAGGTTTGCATGTCTGGACATCCTGCAGCCCCACAAGTACGCTCCTAAAAAAGAATTCATAAATCAATTAAGTAAATAAGATGGATCTTTTTTAATTTCTTTATTTCCTCTTTCTACATAAAAAAAATAAGTTATAAAAGTATGTGAATTCTTACCTCATAATCATCTTCTAAAAAGTATTCTTCAGGCGGCGGCCACCGCGGCAGAGACACGTTTGTTGGAGACGGTGTGGAAGGCCGAGAGAGCTCCTCAGACCAAATCATCAGCGCTATACCTAAGAGCAGTGAACCAACCACTAAGCCCAGGTCTTGGGCTGCTCGTAAAGCTCTTAAAGCCCGTCTGAGAGCAATTTTCCTTCTAGCCTCATCGCCTGCCGCTTGAGCTAGCGATGTCGCTGACGCCGAAAGGGCTAAAGACATTGGTGATAAAGTTACTCCGCAAATGCCGTACAAAGCCAACAGAACTGGAAGTGGGGTTTCTACCGTGTGAGCAGTAAGTAGCACACATACTAGAGTGTGTGCGATCGCGATGACTAGTCTTGTTCCTGTTTTTTGGAGGATAAGTGGAGAGAAGGGAGCGACGATGGCAGCAAGAGTGTGCATGATCGCAAGGGGCATGGCTCCTGCTTCTGCACCAGCGAATGCTGTGAAAGGCAGTAGAGCTGTAGCGCAGAGGCCACTGGAAATGCATAGAAGAGTGAACCTCGTGACTAAAGGTTTCGGAAGTTTTGGCGGTTGTCGGGCTAACAAGCGGCGGACCGACGCGGCCCCCACGGAGGAGGCAGCAGAGTCTCGGCGACGAGGTCCAATGCAGGAGCCTGTCACACGGATCGGAGTTTTCGGCTTCTTCCAAGGCCATTCTTTCTTGTATATTGTGCTCACTGGTATCTGAAAACATTTGAGCGTCCATTTAAATTGTGCTTCGGGTTTTGCTACAACATTTTAAAGATTTATTTAGTTCAGTATACATAATTAACAATAGTGACAATGTTACAAGTTTAAGATATAGGAGTTATGTAGAATGTTTTTCTAAATACCTGTGTTATGATAGTCCGGTGTCGATGCGGGTCGGACACGGTCCGCACGGCGGCCCGGACGGGCGTGGGCCGCGAGCGCTCCGTCAGGTCCGGTAGGCTGCCCATGCGCAGGCGCCGGCTACACACCGGCAGACAGGCGCTCCACTCTCATACCTGAACATTTAAAAGAATAATTTGTTTGTCAACTTTTACAAGTACAGTCTAGGTACAGTATATTTTATGCAGAGGTATAAAATACGTGTGCTAGAAAACTATAACACGTTGAGTAAGCGCGTTGAGCTAACGAAACCGTAAAACCTGGATGAGGTATGCGAAACTAATAAAAAGGAAATAAATAAAATTCCTACCAAACAGTAGGGATTGTTAAACTCCCGAGATATCTAAAACATTGACACGTTTTACAGAAGTACCATTTTAAGAATCGAACGAAAACGAAGAACATCTTTATATTTATAGGAAAGTCTTGGCTTAAATAATAATCGAACATGGAAAAATGAACTATAAATGTAACGTAAGTAAGTTTTTAATAGACAAGAACATACTCCAGGGTTTCTAAAAGGATCAATCAACTGATCGCGACTGTAGTTATTTGACCAAAAGACTAACAACTAATAACAGCGCTTGACATGAGGTTTGACAGGTGATTAACGAATTTTTGTGTTGTTCATCCTTTAAGAAACCTAAGGGGGTATGTCCAAGATACCTACTTATCCTTACTAATATTATAAATGCGAAACTGTCTGTCTGTCTGTCGCAGTTTCAGATTTAAATGAAATTTGGTACTCTGATAGTCTAGAGCCTGAGAAAGGACATGTGCGCGGGCGGAACCGCGGGAAACAGCTAGTTACTCATATTCCGTTATTTTTTATTACGTAGTACTAAATTACTCTCGAATTCATTGCCGTTTATGGGCAAAAAGAGGCGTTTAATTAACGTGCTAAAAAGTTAATCAGCTGTCTATGGGTATACATAAATTATTTATTACCACATAATTGAACAAACCTATTACTACGTATATTTTATTTTCATCTCACTCACATTTCGTATATTTTTTGGTTTTGCCGCAGGTAGGTAAAAACGGCATAATTATACATTCGACTTCTGGGATTTCAATGATTCCTACAAATAGTAAAACTTACAAAAGATACAATTAAAAAATAATAATAAGACCTGCGACTACAGGATCAACGCGCCAGTGAGCCAGTAGTCGCAGGTTCGACTCCTGCCGAAGGTTTAAGTTTTTCTGTCTTCTATTTGTATTTAATCACAAATATTCGCTCCGCATGCGTTAATGCGTAACAAGTAATTAAAAATAATAATAAAAAGACATTTATTGCTACTAAAAAAAAAACACGGTACATATTTTATTAAATATCAGTCTGAAGACAGTAGCAAAAGAAGATGGCTCAGCTAATGCTGTACCGGGACGAGCACGACCCGTCACAGAGCTTTACAAGGACTCCAATTGAACAGAATTAAGCGTGAGTGGGAATAAATGTATTAGTATATGGGTGTGTGTGTATACGTGTGTGTACGTAATTGACAATTAAACAGACTATGATAAAACTTTACAGTTTTTGTACGTGAAACGCTAGAAAAACAAGTTATTTTATTTATTAAAATCGGACAACCGGTAAAATAATGTTGTCGATTACTATTTTATTACACAAAAAAAAAGAAATATAATGCATATATAAAGAAGAACTATGAAAATCTAAAGGTGATTTCACATATTTGTTATATGTGTACGATCTCTGTCAACGTTATAATACTTTGATAACATTTTATAGGGCTTATGTAACTATATCCCTTTGTTCCCTTGGGGGTCGTAAAGAGGCGTAAAGGGCAAAGTTAATAGGATGGCCACTTTATGTCACAAAACAGACATGTTAAAGATTAAATGGTCCCTGGTCGAAGTATCTATGACCATGACGGAATAAATAATAATATCAACTTTTAAATAATCTTCTGGTACAATGTCTTGTTGTTCAAAGAAATAACAAGTATACGGGGATAAAAGTAGACACTCCTCGTGTCCGGCGCATCCTGTGTAGTCTACCTTGCTTTTCTTTTGTTCGCTAGCCAGTTTCATCACTGCGGGGTGAGCTACTGTGTTCTATGCTACAATGAGCTCTTGCCAACACAAAGAATTTGCTATAATTTATTTAGTTTTACTTAAATGTCTAAGCTGATAATTAAGATTATGCTTCAGCATAGCGATAAATGAGCTGGGTTCAATATGGAATCGGACTATTTTTTTTATTTACACTTCACATAGATATTAAAAAAACATTAGACACGTCTTATTTTTTTAATTAAACAAACGACGAGGAAGATACAGTGAATGGAAATGTCGCGAGACGTCACTTGTGGGTACTATTTTTACCCACAAGTGACGTCACAAGCCCCTACTCGAAAACTTTAAAGCGCTTTAACTTTGTAATTTTTCATTGATTTGATAAAAGAAAAAATACGAGTGTTTTTTTATCTATTTGGTGGACTTAATAGATATTTCCTTTTTATACCCAGTCCGATCCCCTATTGTTGCATATTCGGTATTTTTTTATTTATATGTGTGTACCAAATACATCAATTTACTCAGTACTATGTAATAATTAATTGGTACCTACACGTATTATGATTAGAGCAAAACAACATACTTAATGTTTATCGATAGAAATTTGCTACATAATTATATATGAATTAATTTGTAACATAATTATTTGATCGTACACTGTACAGTCACTTTCAAAATAACATCGATTATTTTTCCGACCCAAATATCGACCAATAGAATTGCACCATTCGACGTCACGTGGTACAACCTACATGGTATTATACTGATAATTTTTTGAAAATTTGTAGGTTGTACCACGTGACGTCTCATGGTGCAATTCTATTGGCCGACATTTGGGACGGAAAAATAATCCCCTGAATACCACACGAGCTTCAAAATTATCTGGCATTTCCCGATAGGTTCCCTGCAAACAAATAAAGTCGTCAAGTTTTTCAGGAAAAATCACTCGCGCTTCGCGCTCGTGAAAAATCACTCGCGCTTCGCGCTCGTGATTTTTTAACCTGAAAAACTTGACTCCTTCATTTGTTTGCAACGAACCTATCGGGAAATACCCGATAATTTTGAAGCTCTTGTAGTATTATAAGTGAAAATTATCATCAAAAAGCATTAATTTAAATTAACACCAAAAACGTATAAAAATCGATGCATATTAAATGGCGTAAAGTTATCGCATCGCAAATGGCCGTTGGCGTATAAACTGCAGTGTAAATCTCAGGTTATCGGGATTATTGGCTCACCAATGTTTGGTCAACCATTGGCATTGGCGCCCTCGTTCCGGCCATTCATGCAAACCGATTAGGGTTCGACCGATCGCTCGCTAAGCCAACTAAACTTAACTGTTTAGACTTGTTTAACCCAAGTTACAGTTGAGAATTTTATTTTGATTTAAAGGATACATATTTAAGGAATATGCTGCCTTCTTCGGTAGATAAAACGAATGCGGACAACATCACATATATTGCTCGGAACTCAAAGTAAGTAGCTATAGCACTTGTGTTATGGTCTTAGAGACAACGATGGTACCAGAACCCTGACCCGAGACAATGTAGAAAATAGGTTTTCGACATTGACCCGTCCGGGTATCAAATCCGGGACCTCAGAGCTAGCGACACCTTTAAAACCGGTGAGTACTCTACACGACCACGCAGGTCGAGTTCTTATTTAATTTAATAAGTTCTGAACCTACATTTCCTTCAAACAAACAAAATATTTAAATTTTATGGTCGGCCATGTTTTAAGCAGTAAAATTGCAGATGTAAATTCTCCAAAAAATATTTCATTTGTTTTCATTGTTCAATGACCACATTCAGGATCAGCTGCGAATAGTTCAAAATCCGTAGCAAATATCAATTTTAATCTATACTAATCTACTATAATATAATATTATAAAGCTGAAGAGTTTGTTTGTTTGTTTGTTTGTTTATTTGTTTGTTTAAACGCGCTAATCTCAGGAACTACTGGTTCGAATTGAAAAATTATTTTTGTATTGGATAGTCCGTTTATTGAGGAAGGCTATAGGCTATATAACATCACGCTACGACCAATAGGAGCGGAACATAAATGAAAAATGTTGCAAAAATGAAAAACCGTTGAAACTAAAACACGCGAACAAAGTCGCGGGGGACAGCTAGTACTAATATATAAAGCTGAAGAGTTTGTTTGTTTGTTTGAACGCGCTAATCTCAGGAACTACGGGTCTGATTTTAAAAAATCTTTCAGTGTTGGATAGCCCATTTATTGAGGAAGGCTATAAGCTATATAACATTACGCTGCAACCAAAAGGAGCGAAGCATAAATGGAAAATGTTGCAAAAATAAAAAACCGTTGAAACTAAAACACGCGAACAAAGTCGCGGGAGACAGCTATCATCTATAAAACTAGACCAAAAGTTTAAAGTATAAATAACAGTAAATTAAATCTGGTTAACTTAATCCCATAGAAATAACTTTATTTAAATTCCGCTCGTTATTACACGTGCGATAGGTCGAGCTAGGTCGATATTTCAGGGTGTGTATTCATATTCATGAAAATGTGAAGTGAGCTGATACAAACAAGCTAAGTTGACTTAATTGGATCGACAAACTTCACTGATACGAATCTAAACTAACTCAACTGTGGAAAATTTGATCAGTTCCGACTAACGCCTCTGAATATTTTATGCATGTTTATATAGATTGGTAGGTACCGTGAATTTCTCTTCAATCATCGGGGTTTCCTTTTTAAGTACCAGCAGTAAATTTTATGTATATCCTGCACATAATAAATAAATGTGGACAGCATCACATACATTGCTCTGAACCCAAAGTAAGTAGATAAAGCACTTGTGTTATGGAATTCAGAGAAAACGACGAGAATTTTTTAGAAATTGACCCGGCCAGGGATCGGAACCCGGGACCTAAGAGCTGGCGACACCTTGAACCGAAGTGGACGCCACTCGACCACGGAGGTCGTTAAACCACACAACCTGTACTAAACATCTTTGTGAACTTTCTGTGTAGTAATAAATACATTATTTTATAAAAATACATTAATATAATGGTTATATTTTGATATTGACAGAGGCTGTGTTTAGCAGCAGTAAAGTTCATTTTCGTAATTGTTTTTCACCTCTAACTAATCGTTTCTTTAATATAGAAACCGGGCATTAGTCATCACTGAGAGTACTAAGTTTTGCAATTATTCTTAACGGCAACTACATGAATGCTATCTATTGGGTTACCTGTGTGTGTGTGTATATATACAGCATGCAACAAAAACCCTGCCCGATCTCTATGAGTATTATTCGGCATCGTACTGCGCACACATATACGTAACTATTGAATGGATTTGAGATTATTATTGTTCCCCGGTGAATATAATTTAATTAAACTAAAACTGATCAAAGGCAACATCGATCGCTCGACAAAGTTCACGTGTACTACCTACAGTTTTGTATCAAAGAAGCCGCTTGAGAGAGAGATTTTTTTCTAGTACGTATGTTGAACCAGGAATACACCTTTATTGGATCGGACAGGGTTTTTGTTACATACTGTATGTATGTATGTCCGCTCGTAACTACTCAACGACTCAAACGATTTTGATAAACAATGCGTCATTATAGATCGTCATTATTGGTCTTGATAGTGCGAGTGTCACTGGGTATGTGCTTAAATTAAAATGGCGTAAAGTGCAGGCTGTAATAATATTTGCAGTCTAAATAAAACATGAAACTCTAAGGGTCAATTCATTCTATGTATATAGTCGAAGCGCAATCTAAATGTTAATATTGCAAATTCATCCTTAATTCAACAACGTAAGGCTTATATTTCTTCTAAGATAAAAAAAAAAAATTACTGATAAAGAATTAACGCAAATTCGCGGGTTTTTTGTATCACATAATAAATATATGTAAGTATGTTATAAGCATTACGTTATTGAGTTAAGGCTGAATTAGTTATATCAATTTGTAAATTGACTCCTCGAAGCGCTTCGACACTATTGTAGTATGAACTGACCCTAAGCTGCATGACAGAACATTTTCATTACAGTATAAAATTTAATCAAAATTCTTTAATATCTAATTTCGGCCTACACATTACAAGTAATAGTATGATAAAAGTACAATGAACACAAAAAGCTGTTTGCCGCGCAAAACAAATTTCAAAAACTTAATTAAGATAGAGCTAGCAAGTAATTATCTTGATTAACTTAAATGCTGAGAATGTACGTTGTCAAGACTTTGTTTTGTAATTAATTTTGATTTTATATTAGATTATTATAAGGCTTCAGGTTATATGAGTGTCTACTGACTGTGCTCGCGATTCTAGATTCTTTATTACCACTGCATGACATCTATTAATAATTAAACAGCAGATTATTATTTTTATGCGGCAAACCAAAACAAAATCCATTATAATACATAAAATAATAGGCAAAAATTGTTTAAAATATGTACTTTGAAAGTTATCCATCACCTATTGCCCCTTGGACTAATATTCTCGTTCGTCAAGAAAAAAATACATACAATATACAGGCTGTTTCCTGATATGGTACATCTATCTAAAACGGATGAAAAGAACGGTGGGTATAGAGTCACTTTACAACATTTAAAACTCAAAATTAGTCAATTATTCATTGACAACCAATTTTCCGCATCAATGATTCGACACCAAAAATCATAACAAGCGTGTCACTGTACTACGTCAACATCTTATTACGTCACTCGCTAAATGTATACATCGATTCAGAAATCTGGATATAATTTTTTTGACGAATAATTGATGGGAAAAATTGATTACCAATTATGGAATTAACTCATTTTGAGCTGTTATTTTGTAAACTATACCAGATGTGCTCTTCGCTCCTTTTGGATAGATGTACATCTAAAGTGTGTGTGATTTTCATCACAAGTCCATAATTACGATCACATTGAATACATACAACTCTACATGAGAAGAGGCCTACAGTGGAAAAATCTGTTATGTTTATAGTACCTACATTACGTCACTCATTGGAAGTGCCACTTAGCCGTCCATTGTAGGTAAGTGGGTATATGTCATAAAAACAATATCTAATTTAATTCCAATGGAAAGTAATACAGTTATTAATCCAATCTCCCACTGATAGTTATTCGTCGTCACGCTAAGATCAAGTTGTTTATATTCATCAGCTTTCGACGTTAAGCACCGTAATAGGAACAAGTCAAGCAAAAAAAGTAAACATTTTATTAAAAAGTATGAGATTATGCCCGACCAGTACTGTTGCGTAACATGCACGCAGCTCAACGGCACCGGCAAAATTGTATGCAACGTATCATAATATGCAACGTTGTAGTGGACATAATAGTCTTTTTCGTGTTTCTTTCTGTGCCTGATACGTTCATAACAAGGTTAAACTATGAAACGGTGTAGTGGGCAGACGCCTTTACAAACAATCGATTGTCCTACATTCAGCATAAATTTATGTTGGCATGTTTTCCGGATTTAAAATTAGAATACTCTCTCCCACGAAAACCAAATAATCTCTCAAAGCATATTGAACATAATAAACACAAAACAATAGAATGGGACGTAATTTCGTTTTTTTTTATCTTTTTAAGCCATTAAGATATCTTGGATCACCCCGCACCGCGCACAGCGGGTAGTGTCTCGTCCTTGATAGCGTAGACGTGTCTGCACCGGTCCGTCTCAATCCGCCGCCAGTAGGAGTACCCACTGAGTCAGTTAAAAAAGGACCAGGACCAAGATCAGGGCGCTCCGTGGGAGAACCTCGGTGCGTGGTCCGTGGTCGTCGTCCGTGCGGGGTGATCTGGAATAACGCGCAAAGTGGAAAGCCGGCTTTATGTTTTACTAACTTTCGCCAGCGGCTCCACCCGCGTGTATGTCGGTTATCACGTAAAAAAGTAGCTTATGTCCTTTTTTGAGGTTCTAGCAAACTCCATACCGAATTTTATAAAAATCGTTTGTGTGGTTTAACCGTAAAGAAGTAACAGACAGAGGTACTTTGGCATTAATAATATAAGTATATTATAAGTATATTAAATAAATTTACTCAAATGTATAAATAGATACACTCTATTCCTTATTTTCATTCTTCATTACCCACCACTTGTTTACATGTGTCCGGGTAATTGAAAGACAAGTCAATACTGTACACGTTCCTTGGGATCGGTTCCGTAGTCGACACGTGTAACCTCGAGAAACGGGGTGCATTCGCAAATGATAACAGACTGCACGCCCATTGATCGCAATTACTGGCTAACCCTAGTCTACGGAATGTTCCTTCATCAAGCGTCTCTTATTGACTGTTCGTTTATATTACACTTTTATTTTATTGCGTTCTTGTTTTGTCGATTGCTTCTTGTTTTTGTTTGACATAACCCCTTAATGATGTTTTAATTATTTGACGACGGTTTTCAAGTTGTCGCTAGCTCAGAGGTCCCGGTTTCGATCCCCGGACGGGGTCAATGTACAAACCACTTTTCTACATTGTCTCTGGTCTGTGTGTTTGTGGTACCATCGTAGTCTCAGATTCCATAACGCAACTGCTTTAGCTACTTACTTTGGGTTCATAGCAATGTATGTGATGTTGTCCACATTTATTTATTTATTTATATTTAATAATTGTAACTAGCCTAAATTCTTGATATAAATATGAAGAGAATGTATTCATCAAAATTACTTATCTACATGATTTATTTACTGCATTTTAATCACGCTGTAACATGTGTTCGCATGATATGAGGATTATATTTGATTTAACTTGCATCGAATCACAATAGCAGGTACCTTCATTTAAGTAATCATATAAAATCTAAAAAAAAACTTTAATCCTTTGATTTTATCATTTCTCTACATATCTTATCATGTCACATTATCACACTAGGTTTAAAATTATTACACTAATATACTTTTTGATGTAAATAAATATACATATTTATTTTATAGCCGCAGAGCCATGCAACGTCCAGATTAAATATTTCGGGGCACTCAAATATTTATCACTTGTGCGGATTGAATTTCGCAACCCTCATCGTGGATAGAAAATTTATTTAGACACTGCGGCAATCCGATTGTTCTTATTTCATTTATAATTGGGTATTTAACAAGATTATTTTATTTAATTTTAAAAAATATATATTTCAAACTATGTATATCGAAAAAATGGCAGATTAATTACTTTCATATTGAACTAGTTACAAGCATTTTAATATTGCTAATTAGACTGAGAGAGCTATAACAAAATGTGGAGTCACTATTGTTTTCTCCATACTAATCTGGGGCTGCCCCGTAAAAATCGTCGTTTTGCGAAAAAGAGACGCCTACGTCACCTACTAACTTTAAAAGCTTATAACTTTTTATTTGTGTATATATTTTTGATGTTATTTCGCAGTTTTACTTCAATTTAATACTATTAATAGAAATATTTGTAATAAATAAATAATTCGATGGTAGTCAAATACCTAATTGTGCGTTAAACAAGGCAAATTTCTTTGCAAAATTGCATTATTTTTGTTTGTTGCAATTTTCCTACTTACTTTAACTTTTTCTAAAAATTTCCAAGTCTTTTCGGTTACTGTATTTACATCATTAACGTGATTATGTAGGTATTCCAGCCAAACATTGTATAGCATAATTTGGACAGTTAACTAAAATGGAAAAAGTAAAATCACAGAATAATTAATAGTGAGTACTATGTACAGATGGTTCACTTTACGAAAAAATAAAAATAAATAGCGACTCTAGCACCAACGCAACAAAGTGCAATTCAGCTTAATGATAGCGAAGAAATATTTAACTAAATATTGCCGCTCTCTTCTAACGGGTAACTCTGTCACTGTCTAGACCGGCGCGGCGCGTTAGGGTTGTAGACTTGTCGCATAAGACAACATAATTATCTGATAATAAATTCAACCTACTGTCATTCGCCTGCTCGGGAGGCGCGCCAGCCGAACGTACCTAAACTGCGGAGTGAAACCGCCCTGGTAAAACCCCCATAGTGTCCAAGGTGGGCTTAGGTATTAGAAAAGCGAATGTAGCTAACTATGTACATCTGTTTGTTTATTGCACTTTTAGCTAGAGTAAACCACTAAACAGTTAAAAAAAATAGGTATCTTAGCTTTAACAAAAATATAAGATGTTAGGTTTTTGTAGAGGTAGGTACCTATAATATAGTTATTGCTCGAAAGACGAGTGAAACCAAATATTACATATTTATTTCTCACAAATAAATTATCCCATCACCGCAAAAATGAATAACCAATAAAAAGTTTACACATCGCATATTGCTGCTTCATAGTAATCGGGAGCAAGATATTGATATTCAGCCTCTCCTGGTATATAGAGCTAGCTATGAAACTGCCTCGCTGTTCCGCCAGGTCAGGGTCATTTCACTCGCTGAGGCCGAGTTGCACCGACTAAAGGTTACCCACTATCCAGGCACATGTACCCGGTTATTATAACCATAGTTTATATAAACGATTTATTTAGTATTTAGTAAACTAATTGCTTATTATTATATATCTTTTACTAGCTGTCCCCTGCGACTTTGTTCGCGTGTTTTAGTTTCAACGGTTTTTCATTTTTGCAACATTTTTCATTTATGCTCTGCTCCTATTGGTCGTAGCGTGATGTTATATAGCCTATAGCCTTCCTCAATAAACGGACTATACAATACAAAAAGATTTTTTCAATTCGAACCAGTAGTTCCTGAGATTAGCGCGTTCAAACAAACAAACAAACAAACTCTTCAGCTTTATAATATTAGTATAGATTACATACCCACTTGGTGTGAGAATGACAAATTGTAAAAAAAATATTTAGTTGTATCTCCGGATTGATAAAACATTAATGTTGGTAGTTAATACACACAAAATTTTCTCTTGAATCACTCTATCCATTTGTGAATCATATGAAAATCCGTTCGTTAGTTTTTGAGATTATCGTGTTCGAAAGAGTCAGAAAAACAAACGCGGGGGGGGGGGGAAGGGGAACTTTGTTATATAATACATCTAGATTAGGTACTGCAATAAATATTTGAATAGTAAAACAATAACTTGATTAGATAATAAGTGCGATTAATACTAAAAATATATACTGATTATAAGTTTATTATTGTTTCAGATTATTTCATCGAATTTATGAAAAAAATTAATCCGCTTAAAAAATTTGGCTCTCAAGTCGATAAATTTTTAAGCACACGATTAAGGTTGAATTTGTTATGTATTGTACATTGTCTTATTGTATTTTCTAATGTTATATAGACTTATCTTTTGTATTTGTTGCTTCCGAAACAAAATCTTTAGAACAGAGGTACCGTATATAAAGGTTTCCGAAGATCCTATAAACTGATTACGTCTTGTACGCAAGGTCCTATACATTTTCTAACAATACAAACCCAAAAGTTTGTTAGGTTGTTTGTTGGTATTGTATAATATAATCAATCTCTTGACAATTGAATAAGCATGGTTTGTAGTTGGTATACTTGGAGATCTGAAGAGGTGTGCTAAATTTGATAAATGTGTGCCTAACCGCAGAATACTGAAATGGCGTTTAACTTAAACACGTTTTTATCTGTCTATCTTTAGGTACAGTGTTAGAGACAGCATGAGACTTGAAAGATTTTCTTATAAGATTTATTTTTGTTGGATCCCAGTTTTCGATCCCATTTTTGAGATATTGACGATGGGTCCCATTTGCTACTTTCTTTGAATTCCATGCTATAACACCTGACTTTAATTTAAGAAAAAAGTATTTGGCTTTACGTAGTTCACCTGTTTCTCACACTCACTTTATTATTTTTTTATTTGTTTGTGTTGTTTTTTTTGTAAGAATTGTATTAATTTAAATGTTTATCTTGTAAATTAATTTTAAATAATTTAGTATTAATTTGTAAAACAACAGTTATATCAAATTATCCTATCAATATGCAAACGTTAGCCGTTTTGTTTGCTCACGTAACCCGTCGGAATAACTAATTAAAACTCGAAGGCTCTATTTAACTTGTAATTGGCTGAAAAACTGGTTTACGTAGACGTATTGATCCGAACTTTGTTTATTCTCATTCAGGATTTATTCAATTTAGCTTAAATATAATCCGATTGACGCAAGGATTATTTTTACCAACGGTATTTTGGACAGAAATCTTGTTGCCGTGTAGATTAAGATGTTTGTTTGTCGGTAGTGTTGATATTTTTGTATAAATGTTTTACAAACTAAATGCATTGGTCCGTATTGCGTTGGAAAAGGCGTCTTTAATTCCAATATATTTAGTAAATTTAGACTAGATTAGGGAGCTTTAAATACACTTATGATTATAAGACATTTTATTTAATATTTTACTATTTTTTTTAAAAGATACATTGTGTTTTATAAATAGTTTTAAATTTTTAATAGTTAATCTAATTCATAATTATATTGTTGCACTGAAACACAATTTTTGAGAACTTTTAAAATTAAACAACGTTGTTTATTCATCTAGTTGTTAGTAATTTTGATTGGAAATACTAATTATTGACCTCTCTCTTCATGAGATCGATCATAGTAATAAAGACAAGCATTTAGTAGAATTTAAATTTAGTTAAGGTATCAAAGAAATTACCATTTTATTACTTAAAATGGTAAGCTAAATTAGTTTACGAAATTCAGTTATTAATAGAAGATGGTCAAAATCCTTAGTACACGAATAAAGAAATAAGATTTGCATCGTGAGATGAGGACAATTTTTGGTTGCGTAAAGTCTCTGTGTCAAGGCCTCTCTTTTTTTCTAATTAAGTACTAAAGCTGTTTCTTTAATGCTAACATTAGCTTTAATTAAGTCTAAAATGAACTTCGTTGAAGCTTCTATAATTTACTATTAATTAACGTGTGCTGACACCCAACACAATTTTTATCAGAACTTAGTATCTCTACAACTGTTGATTCAATGTGTTAACATTGGCCTAACACAAATTAACTGACTTTCGACATTTAATATCGATTTCGATTTAAAAATAAGAGACTGCATATTTGCAGTCTCTTATTTTTAAATATAAAATGTATTATTTAATAAAATATATAAATGTATTATAATCATAAGTTAAATTCTATTATAGGAATAATTTCATTAATAAAATTATAAAGAATACTTATAAGTTGTTAATTTAAATAAAACAAAATAGAAATGCATTTCGAATGGCAATTAAAAAATGTTTTTGAATAAAGGAAGATTTATTAACATAAAACAATTGAATATCTTTGGTTCGATTGTGCCATTTTGAAATTCTAAAAAGAAATTCACAAAAAGCACATAATTAAAATATAAAAAATATGAGTAATTCATTTTAAGTTACCGTTTATCTCGATCCCTGTTACACAAAGCACAAAATTAAAACTGAATGGAACCTTGACAGCTACTCACTTTGAAGCACGAGCGTAAAATCCAAATTCACAACACGTTAACCACTAATATCACTGTTAATGAACAATTTCGGTAAAAATGTTTAGAAAATAGTTATTTTTTCTGTTGGTATATTATTCTTTTGATATGGAGGTGTGAGGATATGTTATTGTCTGTAATATGCTGCTTGTAGGGGACGCTTGGAGCGCGTCAGAACACTGGGCTCACGGCCTGGAGTGGGATGAGTAGTGTGACCATGGGATCGGAGGCTGTGGATAAGGGTGAAGACTGTAAAATATTTAGGACAAATATTTGGACTATTTTTTATTAGATAATTGTGTGTGTTACATGCATTCAAATTGTTATTAATGATAAAATTTGGCGTGAGTTAAAAGAATTTGATATATATACAGGATGTTGACGAAAGGGTATATCTATCCTCAGGGGGTGAAAAGTAAATCTGTCATAGACTCAGTTTACAAAGTGTCAGTTCAAATCGACCAAATTAAATAATGGATATACAAATTTTCGCATTAATTATTCGACCCCAAATATCATAACCAGACCGGTGAAGCGATGTATAATAACATTTAGCGAGTGACGTAATAAGATGTTGGCCCTCGTAAGTGAGCTGACACGTTTCTTATAGTTTTTGGTGTCATTTCATTGATGCGAAAAAATTTGTATCATTTATTTAATTAACTCATTTTGAGCTGAAATTTTGTAGAAGTACTCTTCATCCCTTTTGGATAGATATTGCATTCGGTAACACCATGTATAGGCATTAAAAAAATATGAGTCCTCTATTACGTACAGTTAAGATTAGAGTGCTGAATGTTTACTTTTATCATTTGTCAGATAAATGTCACATTGAAAGAAATTGACAGTAATTTTAATGTAACGAATAAAATGGAATTTCATTATAATGTTTTGTTTGAAAAGACTGACAGAGTGACTGAGTCTGCCTATAACCCAACCTAATTAACACTAATAAAACTGCCCTTAAATAACAAACACATCGTAAATTACCATATATTATATTACGCTCAATTAACGAGCTCTCAACCTGTTGATATGTAAATTATCCGCACAATATCCGAACTCATGGCCACTCTACATGTCAGGGTGAGTCGGGCGAAGGGAGCGGGCCCCAATGGCGCATGCGCGAACCCCGGCTCGTCTGTACCTTGAAAGAACATATTAGCATATATACTTATATTTATCTATGAATACACATTACAAGTAAACCCAAAAGTGCTATTTATCTATTAATGTATTTGTTTCAACGCATCTGCAATGTCATTGACCTTTGAACGGATCGATATTTTATGTTGCTGTTTTGAGGCACTAAGTATGCGTCGCGTTGCTTCAGGTCTGTGACCTTATACGCGTTAATTTGGCTTGAATTCAGGAAAATAGCACATTATTTCGCTTCAACTAAGGGTGACGGTCTAAATTAAGGTCTAGAATTTATTACTGTTGTATTAGAACATAGCTTTTTTATGTCTTTTCTGTTCTTTCCCCTAAATATTGAACCGCAACTTAACTTTAAGACGTTGTTAAATTTATCTGTCTATCTGTCGCTACTTTACACCTTAAAGTGACAGAGACAGCATGAGACTTAACGGCGACTTAAAATTAATTGACGTTTAAGTATTCAGCCATTACATTCATAAAAGTAATTCTTAAGTTAGGTATTTTGTATCATTCTTCTAATTAATATTTAAATTACACGATTTATCTTAAAACCTACATGATGGGTACATATTATCTTTAATAATAATTCTATTAATTATTTTTTTACCATTTTAAATATATACCTAAGTACAAACTTAACTATATGTACCTACACTTAAAACAAAACTAAACTCTTAACTAATAAAAAACTCTAATCAATAGCGTCAGATTACAGAAATAACAGAAATATGTATGAAAATTGCCTTATAAAATATTTTAAGACGAATGAAGTAGATTTGACTTTATATATGAATTGACTTTATTTTTTTCTGTTTCAAAAACATTAACGACAAGATCTTCTGTGATAATCTCTGTAGTAGCGGCAACTTACAAATTAGGTATAAAACAAGCATTGAATGTAAGGACAAAGTCACGCGATGTTGTTATAGTAATTTTAAATAATATTAATTGTACTATAAAATCGACTCGCTACTAGCAAACTTTTACGTATTTTTTTTTTCAAATAAATTTGCTAGCACTGACATGTCATTTTGGTAATAATAATAGGCTCTAATTACCGGCAGCTTGGACCCTTTTCCGGATGAAGAATGTATTTTACAAACAATCATCATATACCTATCCTATAACAATGCTAATATATTATTATTAAAATTTCAATCTATGTTCCAGATATTCTTTAATAGTATTAAAATTGTTTTTAATTAGGCATTGGTACAATTCAACTTTAAAAAGTTTAAAGTCAAGTATTTTTAATATCCAAGGTAAAATATTTTAAAGGCATATACATATAGCCAAACAACTTTTGTTAAATTTAGTTCTAAGTAAATAAGCCTTAGTAATTAAGTAGATAGTTTAATACAAGTCGGTTTTCGTCTTGCCGACAACGACTGTTGAACTGATCTATATGTGTTCGTACAAACATACACACTTCATATACAGAATGTTACCGAAAGGGTATATCCATCCAAAAGGGGTGAAGAGTACATCTGGTAAAAAGTCAGTTTACAAAATTTCACCTCAAAATTAGTTAATTAATTTATGGATTTCAAATCATCTTTCGCATCTATTTATTTGACACCAAAACTCGTAACCGCTGAAGCGATGTATCTAAACACTAGCTGTCCCCCGCGACTTTGTTCGCGTGTTTTAGTTTCAACGGTTTTTCATTTTTGCAACATTTTTCATTTATGCTCCGCTCCTATTTGTCGTAGCGTGATGTTATATAGCCTATAGCCTTCCTCAATAAACGGACTATCCAATACAAAAAGAATTTTTCAATTCGAACCAGTAGTTCCTGACATTAGCGCGTTCAAACAAACAAACAAACTCTTCAGCTTTATAACATTAGTATAGATTTATCGAGTGTCGTAATAAGATATTGACCCTCGTAGAGCGGTGAAACGTTTGTGATTGCTAGTGTCGTATAATCTTATCTACGGATGGGTTACTAATATTAAGAGGGCACGCGACCGGGTCTTTTTCCATACAAACATATTCCGCTGTTTTCTTCGTGGAAAATGCTTTCTAAAGCAATGATTTTTTTCCCAAAATATCTGGGATTACTTTATGCGTGTCCCTATTATTAGATTATTTTTTAATATTTTACCACTTAAAGAAATATGACCTCCAAAAATGCTCGTTTTTACCGCCGTGTTCCGACAACTATAAGAAAAATTTTATAACTTTTTAAGAAAAAAAAAATGATAGAAACATAGATATACCTCTTGTCTAAATTTTGATCCAAAAATTATTTGGATCAGGCAAACCAAACGTCGTTTACTCAAAGATTTTATAAGTATAATCAGACTGAGCTGCAGTTGGCCTTTCGCACTTTACAGGGAGTAGGTCGGAGGTGTGCGACGGCAATATATTCTTTAAATATCTATGTTTCAAATTCCTCGGGTGTAGAGTCCCCTCAGGCGTAAACTAGGAGCTATTGCTCAAGTTTCCTCGCTGGCACCTGATTGACACCGAAGTTAATCGTTTCGTATATCTAACTACAGTTTCAGTTTCAAAGAGATAGATTATCTGTTACTCTAGAATTTATCTATACTATTTTTTTTAATATATAAAGCTGAAGAGTTTCTTTGTTTGAACGCGCTAATCTTAGGAACTACTAATCCGATTTGAAAAATTCTTTCAGTGTTGGATAGCCCATTTATTGAGGAAGGCTCTATAAGCTATATAACATTACGATGCCACCAAAAGGAGTGGAGCATAAATGAAAAATATTGCAAAAATTAAAAACCGTTGAAATTAAAACACGCGGACAAAGTTGCGGGGGACAGCCAGTCTTGGATAATACTATAATATATCTAGGACCTACATAAATGGAATATATTGTATACTTAATCATAGTACATTTTGATTAAAAAGAAATAAAAAGAATATTAAGAAGTCCGTGTGGGAACGGTGGCGCGTCCAGCGGCGGCAGCCAGCGCCTATAGCACTGCGCCCACAGCTTGGCGCCCGCCACCAGCCGGCACCAAAGTCTCCTACTACAAACACCACCAAGAAACGCCAGCCAATTGAGAATCCAAGTTTTAAGACTCAAGGAAGACAAATGAAAATCATTTTTTTTAATCAGCCATACGATAACAAATATTTGTAGATCGCACAAATATGAATAATCAAATATGGTCGACTTATGCCACTTTGCCAACAATGCCAATCAGACCATAATATTTGCTATGACTATTGATCTTTTGTGGGGTCTATAATATAAGAATAACGTAAACATGACGAGGCAGTTACCTATGTATGTTTAAACTTGACCTTTTTTTTTATAAATGGCATTTTAAAGGGATTTTTTATTAGTCCGAGCCTATGTGGAATTTGAAATGAACACATAAATATCATAAAAAGTTGTTCAAGGTGGTTTTATTTTTATCGAATCACTTCCGTATTTTTACACCGTCATGATCGCATATTATTACAAAGATTTCTTGTGTCCGCACATATGATATGATATGATATGTTTTGTTTTGTACTGGAAGAGTTTACAATGTATTTTATTACTAATTCATATAAAACTTATCTGGGAACTGCTCAAGAATATACCGTTGAGTTGACATTCTTTAAAATGTTGTGGAATAAAGAAGAAAAATACGTCAGCCCGGTAAATTTACCATGTGCCCTAGATTGTGGGAAACTTGTTCCTCAATATACTGATGACTTTATACGGGGGAGATGATATATAATGTAAACCTAAAAATCTTCAAAAAGTATTTCTTACAGATGTTTGATTATTAAGGTTTTTTAAATGTCAAATTTCAGGGTCCCGTTCGCCGAAAAAATCTATATATATAAAACTCTTCCGTTACTGACTGACTGACTGACAGACAACGCACAGCCGAAACTACTGATCGTAAAGAGCTGAAATTTGGCATGTGTGTTTGTTGGGAGGAGTAGGCTACCACTAAGAGACGATTTTTGGAAATTCCCCCCCAAAGGGGAGAAAAGGGTGTCTGACGGAAGTCATTACTCCACGCGGACGAAGTCGCAAAAGCTAGTATATATACATATACAAGGTGAGTTTTTTGTCGTTGTACAAACGAAAACTATGACCTCTATATCTATATACTAATCTATACTAATATTATAAAGCTGAAGAGTTTGTTTGTTTGTTTGTTTGTTTGAACGCGCTAATCTCAGGAACTACTGGTCCGATTTGAAAAATTGTTTCAGTGTTGGATAGCTCATTTATTGAGGAAGGCTATAGGCTATATAACATCACGCTACGACCAATAGGAGCGGAGCATAAATGAAAAATGTTGCAAAAATGAAAAACCGTTGAAACTAAAACACGCGAACAAAGTCGCGGGGGACAGCTAGTAATATATAAAGCTGAAGAGTTTGTTTGTTTGAACGCGCTAATCTCAGGAACTACTGGTCCGTATTTAAAAAAATATTTCAGTGTTGAATAGCCCATTAATTGAGGAAGGCTATAAGTTATACATATAGCATTACGCTGCGACCAAAAGGAGCGGAGCATAAATGAAAAATGTTGCGAAAATGAAAAACAGTTGAAACTAAAACACGCGGACGAAGTCGCGGGAAACAGCTAGTCGGTTATAAAACGATTGATATTAAAAACTAAACAAACAAACGAAAAAAAAATCTCGAATGTCAGTAGGTACCGTAAAACTCTTAAGGTTTCTGTATCGAAATTTTATGTTTTTTAATTTGTTTTTTGAGTTTTTTATACCAATCGTTTTTGTAATCGATATAGAAGTCATAGCTTTCGTTTGTACAAGGACAAAAAAATCACCTTGTATATATTTGTGAAGTCGTTAGTACATAATTTTTATGCAGCACAGTATAATGGTGACCAAGTATTTATTTGGCATTAATATATTTATCAAGTAAACAGGGAAAAAATATTTTTTAAGTGTAAAGGGAGAACTTTTCCCTGCTGTAAGACGACGGCTAAAATATGAATATTTTTTTTGCTGAACAAAATAAAATTCTTTATCTTTTCGTGTAATTAAAAGAACTACATCTAATCATAATTAAAATTACTCAAATTATCTTTGATAGCGATTTTAAGTTCCACTGTTGTATGACTGCTATAATTAATACAAGTAATTCAAATAATATCATATTATTTATTAATAATATCAGTACAAATATTTAAATTAAATTCTTACTATAATAATATTTACACATTTATGAAGGTACTCATTATTACAAATATTCAAATAAATTTTCTAAAATATTCGAGAAAACCGAAAAGTGAGTACCCAATTTAATCTTTGTATTTATTTAAACAATAGCAATTTTATACATATTTTATACAATAACTAGTATTTAAATTATTACTATATTTTTAATTTGAGCTGCGATTTTTTATTTATTTTTTGATAATTTAACTGTATACGATAATATAAGATGGCTGAAAAATTAGAGGATACTTCCTAAACTTATTATCAGCTACAGTTTTATTTAAAAAACTTATAAAAAATATATTGAACATTATTTAGTCGCAAATCATTTCAATTTGTCAGGGTCTTTTGTTTTACTTTACTAATAGCCTGGTTTCCCATCCCTCCCGCTCTACAAAGTTCAGCCTAATTCCCTCAGTCGGCTGTGTGACGACGGATTTAGGTTCAAAGTCCAGATCTCTCTTCATGCCTGGTGCAAGTTCCACTCGATATTTCTTCAAAATCGTTATGAGTCCAGCTGCCATTTGCATTTTAGCGAATCTCATTCCTGCGAACAAAAGGGATACAAATTTTAGTAAAGCAGTAATGGTGTTATTTTATGCTATGATTAAAAAAAAATGGATAAATATACTACACATATAAAAAATTTAAAGGTACGTAACCATTTTAGGCAGTAAATGACATTGACGTTTTCTTCAGCTATAAAATGGGAACTAAACCTTAGAATAAGAATCCAGGTATTTTTTCGTCTTATTTAAAACTAAGGCGCTGATATTTAATAACAAGAAATAAGTTTCCAAAAAGTAATCAAATACAACAAGTCTTATCTTTTAACTCGTGGATTAATATTAGAAGTTATCTTCTAAGTTTTTAAATGGTTTTTTAACAAAAATTAATGACAACATACCTATACAAATTCTAGGACCTTCACCGAATGGCATGTATGTGTAGGGCTTGATGTTCTTCTTCTCTTCACCAATGAACCTCTCCGGGCGGTACTCGTCCGGTTCCGGGAAGTAGTCAGGGTTGTTGTGTAACTTGTACAGCGGCAGGTGCACACGAAGTCCCTTCTCGATCTTCAGGCCTGATGGGAACACGTAGTCGTCCGCCACCTCACGGCCTACCACACCTAGCACTGGGTACAGACGGAGCGCCTCGTCCACGCACGCCTCCAGGTACGTTGTCTCCGCGACGCACTCGTACTTCAGCTTGTTCTCATGACGACGCAAGTATTCATCCACTTCTTCAATTGCCTTAGCCTGTTTTTCAGGGTTCTTTGCTAATTCAAACAATGTAAATGTCAAAGTAGTCGAAGATGTTTCAAAGCCGGCGACAAAGAATAGAACACATTGTGATATCAAAAACTCCTCATCTATCTCCAGAGTTACTTTTGACCCTCCGTCTGAGTTCAAGTTCTTCATACTGTCTCCAACTAATTTGTTTTTCTTCATCTTCAACATGTAATCGATGAAGTCGTTTCGAGTTGTAGGCTGATAATTCCGATTTTCAAAAATGTTGGTTAACAATTTATTGAAGAAATTATCAATTTCTGTCGAAAATGCTTTGAATCCCAAACCGTAGAAGATCGATGGCCAGATAGTTCTAAAAACGTTCTTTAGAGCAAAAAACGGTCTGGTGTCAACGAGCAGGTCACCCATTGTTTTGAAAACATTATTCTCCGTTTTTTCCATTGTTTGTGTTTCCACGCCGAACGCGCAGGAACAGATGCAATCCATTGTAAAGCGGGCCAGTATTGTCCTCACATCGAGAACGTTTGAGTTCGCGACTTCTCGGTCCAGCATATTCTCAAATACTAAAGAGCATTTATCAATCAACGGGAACATGTTCTTCATCTTAGAGGAGGAGAAAATAGGAGAAAGATTTTGACGTAGAGCCTTCCATCTGTCGCCGTGAGTGAAGAACAGGTTGCGTGTAAACATTTCCCTGTGAGAGTAGTTTGAGATTTCACGGCCACTGAAGAAGTAGAAGTCCTTTGTGGCGACTAGCTTGATCAGCTCTGGGTCTTGGACGATGAGAGAAGGTTCTGTTCCATAGTAAGCGCCGATGAGGGGCGCATCCGGGAATTTCTCACATAACTTCCGAGTATTATCTCCTAAGTTTTCCTTTTGTAAAATAAAGTCCGAATAGTTTCCGAAGATCGTTGTCGGTGGTAGATGCGGAATTTTCTTCTTCTCCCAATACGAGAACTTTCTTCTGGTGAAGAGATACAGCGAGTACGTTATTAAAAATAGCGCGATCGGCAGAAGTGTCCCGATCATCTTTGAAATGTCCAAGATATCTGTTTGTTTCACAATTATGTTAGAGCATTTATACGCAACTTATCTTATGTTTTATAGGTTGGCCACACGTTAAAAAGTTTTCAGGATATTCCCGTTGACGATTTTAAAATGAAAAAACGTAACAATAGATTTATTAAAAATACTTATAAAGGTAATTTACGGTCTTAATTGTTCGAATATATCATTATTGAATTATTTATAATATAAATTATTTATTCATAACTAAACATTCCTTTAGTTATACTGAAAAACTATAAGCTGGGGTGCTTTTAAATTTTTGTCATAAATAATAATTTCTTCGGCAAAAGTGACTTCTGTGGACTGTCTGACAACGTCCAATCGCGTAGTCACTGTGTTTAAGAGGTGATTGGCTTGTCAGGATGATTAAGCACTTAAGGGATATTTTGTTTGATTGCCTCCACAGTTGTTGTAATCTTATCAGCTATTTTATATTATAATTATGTTTTATTTAGATGTAGATAAGTGGTTTTGAATTTGGTTGGTTGGTTTTATATATTGGTGAAAAAAAGCATAGAACCAAAATAAATTATATTTATAGTATAAGTACCCATTGGTAGGAAGCTAAGCTGTGGCTTGCGCCTTCGATCGCAACTCAAGACAAATATTTGAAAGCGACGTACATTTTTATAGATTTAGGTAGTGTAAGAATGCGACGGAAAGTATGATCAAACACAAATATTTGTTAACAACCTGTCAAACATAATGTCGCGCTGTAATTGGCGGTAAGTCTTTTGATTAACCAATCGCAGCCATGAAAAGTTGATTTAGCAACAGATAAAATTGATCAGCCTTTCAGAAACCGGGGGATGATAATGCTAAAATTGAACAATAGTTTTTAGAATATTACGGCAATGTCGCCGATTCCCTTGTACGGTAACTAAATCAAAATTAAACTATTGCTATCTTTTACTAACATACAGCGTGAGAAAAGGACGGCAACAGATAACAACTAACTTAGAAATGTCAAACCAGTCCAGCCTTGAACATCACTGTTTTAGTGCACACGTTACTGCGTGTCGGTAGATTTGTATGAGAATTTCAGTCGAAACTAAATTTGACAGCTCTAATTTTCGTCTGTCCTTTTCTAATTGTGTAAAAGTGAAAAAGATATCGATTGCCTAATATAAGTTTAGTGTGGGTTTAACATAATCAGAATCATCAATATTACAGATTGGTAAAAAAACTTCAAAAATTATGAAATTGAGACAGACAAAGTCGCGGGTATAAGTCATTAAATACTATTAATTTGAGTTCGTCTTTGATTTATTATTAAATGATCCTCTTCGTCCGTAGGTATGTAAGAAATGTCGAGTCACAGTGATTCGTTAATCTTATTCGCTACCAAAATAATAGTTGTTTTTTGGTAGATGATAGGCAAGAAATTGTTATAAAACGCAATATCTTACATATCACTCTTTTTTTTATCTTCATATGACGGGTAATATGTGCGCTGTGTATTTAAAATGTCTAAAAAAAAAAAACAATGAGAAGAGGCCTAGTAGTAAGACATTTATAGGCTGATATTATTATAAAAATCCTTAGTAATCGTTAAGGTAGGAAATAATGTTTTAAAGTTACTGGATGTTACTTAGAAGGCGTTGATTTATTAAATACTAGCTGTTTGCCGCGGGTCCGCCTGCGTGGATGTCGGTTATCGCGGAAAAAAGTAGCTTATGTTTTTTCTCATGCTCAACTAACTCACTCTGTGTACCAAATTTCATTTAAATTGGTTCAATAGTTTTGGTGTAAGAACGCGACAGACAGACAGAGTTAGGTACTTTTAACTAATTTATTTTTAACTGTTTCCGTCGAGATTAATAACTTACTATTAAAAAAAAGTGGTTTTCTTTGTTGATAGGTGCGGTGTCCTATAAGTCGTTAATGGTTAAAACAATTTACTTTATACGATAGTAACTGAAAAATAGTACAAATCAAGCCATGTCTGCTCCAAATTCTAACATATCTGTTGTTAGAAAACATAAATTAGAGGTGTGACCAAGCATGATCGCCTATTTTGTTCATCAAAACTTTAAGGCCACACCCCTAATTTATATTTTCTAACAAACGTTTTGTTAGAATTTTGGTCAGCAGACACGGCTTCATAGTGATAATATGTACCTATATTTTAAACCAGTTTTTCAAGTCGGAAACATACAAAAAACATGTTAATCAGGTAGTTTAATAGAGTACCATTCTTACCAATCATTGTTCGCGTGTTCGTAGCAACGACGATTATTTTCAGAGTTGATTGTTTTGTTTTGATAGTATTGTAATTTGTATGTTCTAAATAACCACCATGATTCCAACTAACGGATTAAAAATATGTGGTTAGATTAGTAAATTACAACAAAAACATAATTACAAAGTCAAATCCTTTTTCTAACTGTGAGTATATCAAACAGAATCGTTGTCTGCGTCTGTCCGTTTTTCTGCTGTCTCCTAAATAATAAAACGGGTTTTGTTACAGTTTTCATCAAAAGAAATAAATTGGTTTTTATTAAAAATGTTTTACATTAGACACATGATATTAAATCAGATAGGCTTACCATTTACAAGTGGAGAAAAAAAAAGAAGCTCAAACACGATAGGATAGTGTCCCAGAGATCCCATGGCGACCTTCTGGAGCCATCATCAGACCAGCTCGAAAGTATCATTATGTACCATACCTACAAATGTACATTGCAAGTTAAAGAAAAGTTTTAAAAAAACATAGGTTTACGTCAGATCGTTTGTTTGAAGAAAATCGACTTGAAAAAATACAACTAGTTATCTATTTTAGTTATAAGGTCCACGGCGACTTCGAATGGCGTTTTATATTTACAAGAGTTCATACTCTTGTAAAATGAGCTCAGTGGCGTGCCATAGGACAGGTTTATATCCAGCAGTGGACGAACTTAGGCTTATGATGATGTGATGATGCTGTTGTAAATAAAGAACGCCATTGGCATTCTATTTGAATATAAGTTTTCCCTGTATGGATTTTCTGAGAGGCGAAGCTGAAGATATCCGTAATAGAGCTTTGAATGTGAAAATTCCAACTACGAATGCTACAAAGACGTCGATTGTTGAATAAAAATAAAAAAAACCGTGATATTTTTTATCATATCAAGTCACGTTGTCAAGTTTAGCAACTAATATAAACATTACGCATTAAGCCGGGGTCACACATAGCGAATACTCGTGTACATATTTTTTTTATGTTTACTATTTAATAGATTTTAAGTTTCTGTCCATCGGTTGCCTCAAAGAAAGTGCCGTGTGCACCACCACAAGTATCTATTTAGTTTTTCATAGAAGTAACACGCAGACAACGCTTAGTATCAATAATAGAATGATGGTTTGTAGACAACATTACAAAAATGTTAGGAGCTATATATATAGCTATAGGTGTATTTACCTGTAAGTACCTATAATATAATTTGTGTAATTAAACCTAGGATTACAAGGCAGAAATTATAAATATAAGGTAGTTCTTGCGTTTTGCGTCAAGAACATGACGTTCGCATTTCCAATATGAGAAGCGGCAATAGCCTAATGGTTAGGGTGACGGCCTTGTGATTGAGAGGTCGCAGGTTCGATCCTCACCCATTGCACTATTGACGTGAACCCACTCCAGATACAAGCTTATTTAGCTTAGTTGGGGGGGTTAACAAGATTGCTAGTAATGAATTCCAACCACATTGCTAGGAACTTTAAAAAAAAAATAAGGAACTGAAAAAATAATATGCAAGATACCAGTTTCACAAGTTCTTTCGACCTTAGTGAGTTTAGGTGTAAGCTAATTATGTACCTACCAATATATAGAAGTAAGTATGTACAAGGTGTAACCGAAAGGCTATATCTGTCCAAAGAAGCTGAAGAGAACATCTGGTTTAGAGTCAGTTTATAAACTTTTTGCTCAAAATGAGTTATTTTAAAAAAATATATTAAATTTTTCATACCAATTATTCGATACCAACAATAATTAAAATTCATTGGTTTGAATCAACGAAAATTTGCGAAAATCCGCCGAACATGTCGATAATATTAATGTTATTTTTAAATGGAAAAAAGTATTGTAGTTTTCTATAGATCTATTTTTAAACCCCGACTCAAAAAGAGGGGTATAAATAAATTTGACGTGTCTGTCTGTCCGTGGCATCGTAGCTCCGAATGGTCCGATTATGATACGGTTTTTTTTTGTTTTATAAGCTGACGTGATCGAAATGGTTCATTACTATAATTTATGAAGATATGTTCAGCTTATTTTAAATTTGGTGCACTCTTACTTTTTTGGTATTTTCAAGTCATGCTTATCTTGAGCTGATGCAGTAGCATCAAATAGTCTGCGAGATGCCTAACTCCTCAGAAACTTACATTAGATATAGCGAGTTTAGGCTTATAAGAATAGTCTCAATGCGATGGTATTAAATAGATGACAATCGAGGCCACATGGGAACCGTAAGCATGCAGGCGAGAATCATCATCAGCCCGTAACTGTCGACTACTAAAAATAGACCTCTCCCATGGAACGCCTTTAAACTCGACAAGTAATTTAAAAAAAAAAAAAAAAAATATAAGTTGGTAGCCCCGACACAAAAATAAAAACACAATAAAAAAAGAAAAAAATTGCTCTCTCAACCTTTTAACTTGATTTTAAATAATAATAGGTTCTTAAAATGTAAAATTTTAACTAGTATTTATATTATGATAACTTTCTGCAAGTAATGCTATTTCTGCTTTTATAATTAATGTTAATTACTTAGTTACGCATCAAATTAGTTAAATATTTTTTAAGTAAAATTACCAAATTACACTTACTGTGAAATACCAGCTTGCTTGCATCTTGAGATTTTTCTGAAAGAATGTAATATATTTATTTAATAATATTAAGATGGATAAGGATGATTCTTGTGCCATCAATAGATATCAAAATAAGGGCGAGTACAAAAAATATTTACTATCTAAATGAAAATCAATATGGCGGACGTATGGCGGCATTTTCAAATGCGATAACTATTATTGCTTCAATTATTACAATATTGTGATCAAGAAGGCGTAAAAAGGCCTTGATGAGTAAATTTCGGAACTATCTAATATTAATTTAAAAGTTATCACAACTAAATTTAATAATAAAAATTAAAACCCGACCGCCAAAAAAAGAACTATAAAGTAAAAAAAAATAGCATTCATTATAAATTGAAATTAATTTCATTTAATTTCATTCATACAATTTTAAATCAAAGCAATTCCCCGACTCCAATGACAATGAATGAATGTTACTTTTTTGAAATCTTTTTACAGTTACAGGTGAAGCTAATAAAGGGAATTTAAAAATATAGCAGCTTATTCGTTCGAATAGTTCTCAAGTGATGCTCGGACATACATATGGCAATTGCTTTTTTTTTATAGATTTAATAAGTGCCTGAAAAACGTAATTTGCAGTTCAGTAAATATTGACTTTAAAGCGTTTTTGTAGCGAGGAGTGAAATTTCTTTTTGATAGATTTTTGAAAGATACGATATCTTCAGCCACATAATCGCAGCGATGTCCAAACGAACGGAAAGTTACGCAAGGTTACAGCGTTTTTAAATGCGTATTTTATTTTTGTCATCCGCAGATCAATAAACAAATCATTATTGATATTTGATAAATGATAAGTTTATCTTTATTGATATTTGTTACGGACTAAGCCAAAAAGCAAAATGCTACATACCCCATTGGGAAGTTTTCACAATTAATTACAACATCTTTGTTCGCTAATTCGACTACCTGTGTTCCACCGCTCACCTATTTTAAAATTTGTTGATTTCGCGGTTCGTGTAGTTACAATTGATCACCAATAAATCATTGAAATATTAGCTACTATCCCTTCATATATCCAACCAAATGTTTACTTGGAATGTTGCGATTGAATAGGGGATCAGACTGGGTATGAAAAGGAAATATCTATTTAGACCACAAGATTGATAAAAAAATAAAACAAAAATCTCGTATTTTTTCTTTAATCAAATCAATGAAAAATTACAAATTTAAAGCGCTTTAAAGTTCTAGAGTGGGGGCTTGTGACGTCACGTGTGGGTAAAAATTGTAACCACAAGTGACGTCACGCGACATTTCCATTTACTGTATCTTTCTCATCGTTTGCTTGGATAAAAAACAGAAAAAATATGTGTCTAATATTTTTTTTAATATCTATGTGACGTGTAAATAAAAAAAAAGTATTTCGCTCTCCTATTATTTGGAAGTCAGACGTTACTACAACTTGCTTACTTTTGCTTTTCAAGGTCTAAGGGGGAAATCAGACTGTCCAGATATAGTTTCTTTGCTAGTAAGACGGTTCATCCCGGTAGTGACAAAAATTCAACATAGACCATTAAAACATCAGTCGCATGCAAACTCTCCACTTGTTCGTGCTATAACTACTCAATGAGCTACTGACATCAGCACCACTTGTTAAGATTAAGTATATAAAATTTTGCGAGTCTATGGCTAGGTAGCATTTAACCAATATTGTGTAATATAATATAGGTAACATTTATCTTGAGTGATATTTTTATAATGAATTGGTAATGTTGTGCACTATGATATTAATAAATAAATTAAGAAATATTTTCGGTACTAGCATCGTCCGAATTTAAACTAAGGATACTTATCCTTAGTTTAAATTCGCACGAAATTAAAATTAGTTTTATAATAAAACGTAAATATTTTTTTGTAAGTTCTTCAGCTGTGACTTTCATATTTCCTTATCCATATCAACAGATCTCTATTTATTTACTTACCTACATGTGCATTGAACTACGCTTTACAATTTATCATTCTTTGCATGGCAACTTTTTATTTTTATCTTTTATTATAAATACGCCAACAGTGTAGTGTAGATTATTACATAATTATATTGAAGAAATTCAACTTCATTGTCGAAGATGTCATTTTTATTTAATTTATTTATTTTTATTTCTTTTATTTATTTATTGACGTATATATTTATCTAATAATGTACCTACATTGAATGTATAAATCTTATTTTTAAAAGAGTAACCCATGGAGTTTGCCGGTTCTTCTCCATAGGAAGGACATTTTGGAACCGTGCTCCTAGAGTCATTTAGTTTTGTAACTTGAACGTTTCTTGAGCACCCTTTTGAGGTTTATAAGAAACTAGCTGTCCTCCGCGACTTTGTTCGCGTGTTTTAGTTTCAACGGTTTTTCATTTTTGCAACATTTTTCATTTATTGTCCGCTCCTATTGGTCGTAGCGTGATGTTATATAGCCTATAGCCTTCCTCAATAACTGGGCTATCCAACACTGAAAGAATTTTTCAAATCGGACCCGTAGTTCCTGAGATTAGCGCGTTCAAACAAACAAACAAACTATCAAACAAACAAACTCTTCAGCTTTATATATTACTAGCTGTCCCCCGCGACTTTGTCCGCGTGTTTTAGTTTCAACGGTTTTTCATTTTTGCGACATTTTTCATTTATGCTCCGCTCCTATTGGTCGTAGCGTGATGTTATATAGCCTATAGCCTTCCTCAATAAATGAGCTATCCAACACTGAAAGAATTTTTCAAATCGGACCAGTAGTTCCTGAGATTAGCGCGTTCAAACAAACAAACAAACAAACAAACAAACAAACTCTTCAGCTTTATAATATTAGTATAGATTAGTAATTAGTAATTAGTAAAGTAATAGATAAAGACTTTTGATTTGATTGATTTTAAACTTATTTGGAATATTTCGTAACGCAAAAGCGATTATAAAATTTTGAGAAATTTATTGTTTTGCGCGAACATTATATGTGAGAATTGATATGTTCTCTTTAGTAATTCCTAAAGTGTGCATTTTGGCAGTGAATTATAATATCGTTCTACCTCCTACGCCCATTAACCTATTCATAGATGCTTTTCCCTAAGAGAAATAGAAGATTAACATAAATTGTATGACACTTAAGCACAAATGTAATCTCTAGTAAGGGAAGCTATCTATGGATTGCCTATTTTGTTTGTGTGATATGAGTCCACTAGGATAGCAGAAAAAGTGACACTTTTTTCACCTTGGTAATATAGTTCCAAGGTGAACTCATTTCACCCACGTAAAAGTCCACCAAAAGTGACTTTTACAACTATCCTAGAGGACTCTTAACACACAAAGCGGAATATGTACACTATTAATGATAGCCGATCCATAGATATTGCTATGACATCACCCAGGTGAACAAAGTGGAATATACCACTAATCGAAACGATTCGAAATCGAACAATATTTGGTATTACTTGTTATTATTGTAGAATAATAAATACATAATAATTTCATATAAGATAATTTGATATTTAAGTTTTTTGCAATTCATGACGTCTTTTACTTTTCGTAGTCACATTGTTGTTATTTTGTTCAACCTTATCTAATGCTTATGTAAGAATGACAAGTGAAACGTTATCAAAGTCATTTACTGTATGCTAATGATGATTTTTAACATTGGACTGTATCATATTCTGTATCCTTTTATGTATCTGTTTTGTATATGAGTCTTTGTTACTTACAATAAATAAAGGAATCTAACTTTTTATACCTATGTATTCATGTCAGACGAGCAATGGGCCAAACTAACGACCCTGTGGGTCCCTCTAAATGGCAAGAGACATCGCGGTAGGCCCAGACGTAGATCGCGGGACGAGTTGGATTCCTTTGATAGAAATTGGTTAAGCACAGCCCTAATCAGAGAGACTTGGATGGAGGATAGAGAGACCTTCATATGAAGTAGGGCAAAAATGGTTAAAAAAATATCATGTCTTTAAGGTTTCCAGATTCCAATCTAATTAGGAATTAATTATGAACCAGAAATAATTTCGTTCTCCTTGACGTCTTGGTGACAGCCGCGCTGGACACACGGCCTGTAGGTGCAGCTAATTCTGATATCCCCGCGAAGGAGTCATTTCAGATCTCTTAAAAAAAAATCTTGAAGTAAACTATAAGTAGACCTTTTTCACTGTATCATACCAATTTCTTTCAATATTTTTTCCATACTACAGTTCCTTACTATCAGTGTAACCTATCTTGTGATATTCTTTACGCAGCTTAGCAACAAATCAGGTCACGAAAAATCTACAACAAGTATGTAATTTACAAAAATAAATTTTAGTACCACCAAAAATTTTTAGAATAGTAATCAGATAGTATGGTTGAGCCAAGCTCTTAACTATACACACTCAAATCTTATTATAGCGCGTAGCGTTGTGCGTAAATCCTATTAAGTCTAAGTCTTAAATTCTCTCAGCCCTACAACCTAGACAAAATGCGTGGCTTTGCCGTTAATCTAGGATATGGTTATTGTATAAAAATATAGCCTCACAATATTTTTCTTTTTTGGGGTGTATTACTTGCATATCAGAAGCACCTTTTTTATAGTCCAATCTCTATTTTTGCCTTTTCTTTGTTCAATATATATAGTATATCAAGGATCCCTATATCAATTTTCAGACCTCTAGCGGCAAAATTTTCGGACGTGTCTTACAAACTTTCATTCCCTAGTTTAAGGGATTGGGTGATAAAAGTTCTAAGTTATAGATTTTTTTGTTATTAATTGTGTATTAAGCTTTTTAAGAATTTTTCATTTAAGAATTTTGATGATGATCAGTGAGTCAGTGACGAAATCAGGGTTTTTTTTAGATATCAATGAAATCAAGTATAAGAGTTATGCAATTATAACTTTATATGTTTAACTAGCTTTTGCCAGCGACTTCGTCCGCGTTTCCGTCGTTTTTCGTAAAAAAGTAGCATATGTCCTTCCTCACTGTTCAGTGGTTTTGATGTAACAGACAGATTAACTTTCGTATTTTAGTAGGGAAATATAATATATCACGTTACACAAAAATAATCCTTATAGCATGATTCAGTATTCACACGCGACGGCGCGATGGCTTATTATCGTATTTCATGTATAAGTTTAGTGTTTCTATACCGATTTCTATGATTCTTTTTTTATTGAATAGGTAATAATGTAAACTTTTTTTAATTAGGGATAAGTGAGAGTATAATAAACGTAAGAGTAAACAAATATAATCAGAAATCTCCGAACTGCTAAGCTATCGGGAGTTACACGTGTTATTGTGAGTCAACCATAAAAGATATACATATGCTGTTGTGGGATATTTTTTAGATAATTTTATGTAGAACATTTCCGTCATACATGATTTCTATGTAGCTTTAACCATTAAGGCTGCATACGCGACGGAAGCTTAAAAAATACCGTTTTCCCAACATTTCCCTTCACTGCTCTGCTCCTATTGATTGTAGCGTGATGAAAAGTATACTATGACCTGCCCAGGAGTATGAAGAATAAATGTACCAAGTTTCGTTAAAATCCGTCCAGTAGTTTTCGTTTCTATAAGGAACATACAGACAGACAGACAGACAGACAGACAGACAGACAAAAATTTTACTGATTGCATTTTTGGCATCAGTATCGATCACTAATCACCCCCTGATAGTTATTTTGAAAATATATTTGATGTACAGAATTGACCTCTCTACAGATTTATTATAAGTATATAGCGTGATGAAAAGTATACTATGACCTGCCCAGGAGTATGAAGAATAAATGTACCAAGTTTCGTTAAAATCCGTCCAGTAGTTTTCGTTTCTATAAGGAACATACAGACAGACAGACAGACAGACAGACAGACAGACAAAAATTTTACTGATTGCATTTTTGGCATCAGTATCGATCACTAATCACCCCCTGATAGTTATTTTGAAAATATATTTGATGTACAGAATTGACCTCTCTACAGATTTATTATAAGTATAGAAGATAAGTCCGCTATTGATAACATATCTGGAGAATTTTGTTTATCTTGTATAATCCAAACCCAAGTTATGAGCGTTAAAAAAACGTTTTGAGATAAGGAGCTTTGCGCCCTTGGGCTGCACTTGGCTCGTCTTGGCAGATACAAGTACATTATAACTTCATTAACTGCGCTTCAAAGGGCATTTCCGAAAAACTGACAATTTGATCATGAAGGGAATCGTTATTTCTCGCATCTCTCAAAATATAGAACTAAGGATATAATAAATAGTAAAATATATATAGTAACGATCACTTACAAGATATACTGAACACAATTAAACTAACAACCTACAATATTCTCCGTTCATCCTCAATGAAACGGGACTAGTAAGGGTGAAAGTTTACCACTTTACTCGCTTCGATAGATGGCGTTGAACGCACGTTCTGAATCGCGCTATGGTTTCGTTACACAGAACTAAATAAATAAGGTCTGTTCATTTGGTCATGCTACGTTGGATAACATTTTTCCTTATGCTATCGCTAATTAATCGAAATATAAATTTTTGTAAGGTTTGTGTACATGTTTGTGTACACAATCTTTGTAAACACTAAATACTAAATTGAGGAGAATAGTTGTAATGCATGACTATTGAGTACTGACTAACTACTACCCGATTACTAAAAGAATGGACCTGGCGTCGATGACGTCACTGCGACTCATGGGTACAGTGTGCAAAAAGAAGCATCATGAAGAATATTTATGAAACTTAAACAAATGTTTGGGAAAACTATATGGTATGTTGTTTTAGATTATTTAATAAGCGGGGAAGCGGGAGAAGCGTCATATTCCAGCGAGGTCCATTCTTTTAGTAACCGGGTGGTATTGTTATTAATCGACTGACTAAACATCTTTTGGTTAAAAGAGTACAAAAATTGTGAGCTGAGATAATTATTGAAAGTCAGGCCGTACAGACTTCTTGAGGAATACTGACACCTGGGAGAAATCGACTTCCAAAAACATATTCAAAAACTCCTACCTAAAACTGTTGCTTTATTGTGATAAAGCGGAAAATAAACTGGATTATATTTTTATTTTTTTCCTTACAGATAAGGAATGAGGATTGAACACTGGGCATGAATAGGATATGACGTAGTTTCGTAGAGGTTAGATTTCTAGATTTGTATTCTTTAAGTTGATGGTTTGAACCTAAACTGGTACCTGACTATTTGGACATAGTGTGTTGGTAGGTACCAAATTAGGTATTTTTAATGTAAGTCCACCAGTGGTTATGTTCTTTGTTATGTATTCTGAAATACTGTCAAACTTAAATAAATAAAAAAACAAGTATATGTATTAATTACTAGCCATCCCCCGCGACTTTTACGCGTGTTTTAAATTTCAACGTTTTTTAAATTTTCAAATCGGACTTGTAGTTCCTGAGATTAGCGCGTTCAAACATACAAACAAACAACAAACTCTTCAGCTTTTTAATATTATAAGTATAGATTGAGCAGATATCGTAATTTTATTTGATTAATTAGGTATGTCTTTCAAAACTGCCTCCTGAAATTTGACAAAAATGCAAAAGACACATTGTATAATATGTTAGACGTTACGTCCAAACAAATGAAGGTTACTGAAAAAAAAATGTTCCATACTAATATCATCACGTGAAACCAAAATGATTTAAATTAAATGAGGCGTGTTAATAATTGGAAGATAAATTTTAAAATTATACTGATTTATAATATGCATAGTCATTTAAACGATAAAGTTGCAGCAAACACAATGGAAGCTCGCAATTTCGCAGTTATTATGAATTTCAAACGCGTGCAATAAATAGATTAACATATAGGTAGAAACTTATGTAAATATTAAATTTAATTACTAGGTATTCATTCATACAAGGGGTGTGTGTAGTTTTTTTTTTGCAGTTACTAAAAGACGCGTAGGCGCAGGGCGATCAAAGTGTAGAAAGTATAACATTATATCTCGGTTCTAACAATGTAATTGCAGTTTTTTCCTACGCCGGATATTTTTTATTCGTAGGATAAAATTGACGTCTGACAGATTGTAGATAAAACTATCTGGCGTTGGAATAATCCGTCCTTGGTAGTTGAAGTCGAACCCAGGAATTACAAAAGTGCATTTACCACACTACCACACAACTACACTTAACGTCCGCCATATTGATTTTTATTTTATATATATTTTTGTACTCGCCTTCCAAAGACCTTTAGTTTGATAACCCATTCGAAGGACTTAAATATATGTAAGTATATAAATATAAGCGCATAAAATCCGCCATTTTGTTTTTAAAGAACTTTATGTGCCCGGTGATACTCGCGTTATCGAGACAAATCTAATGACGTGTCGCCGTAACCCCTTAATTACTTACGAGCGGACATACAAATAATAATAATTATTAATAATAATTATCTATTAATCTATAAAAAGGTCCAGATAAATAGCTTAATTGTAAAAATTTTGATAACATCTAAATAAATGTTTTGCATATTATTGTAAAAAACCTATTAACTAACGATTAGATTAAGAGTCCTTGATACCCAGCGGTTCAACTATCGAAATTGTACGCACAAAGCAAAAGTTTGCAGGTTCGAACCTTAGTACTCAAGGGCCTCCTTTTAAGTATATGAAATACCTGTGCTAGGAGACCCCGCTCTTCATAACCAGATTAGTGAACATGACAAGGCATATAACAGTAGGTGCGTAAGTACCAGTCGGGTCTGGGTGTTATAGGTGTCAAAGTAAGTACCTATAACACCCAGACCCGAGACAATGTAAAAAAAGTGGTTACTTACTTTGCCCCGTCCGAGAATCTAACCCGTAACTTCAGAGCTGGCGACACCTTGAAAAATGGTGTGTACGCCACTGGACCACGGAGGTCGTCAAATCATTCAAAAAATCATTAAGGTTTTATGTCAAACAAAAACATTGACAGTAGGACGCAATCGATAAATCAAGTGCGCAATAAAATAAAAAAGTAATATAAACGAATAGTCGATAAGAGAAGCTTGATGAAGGAATATTCCGTAGACTAGGGTTAGCCAGTAATTGCGATCAATGGGCGTGCAGTCTGTTATCATTTGCGAATGCACCCCGTTTCTCGAGGTTACACGTGTCGACTACGGAACCTAGACCAAGGAACGTGTACTGTATTGAGTTGTCTTTCAATTACCCCGACACATGTAAACAAGCAGTCAACTGCTTGAAACAGTTCATGAGCTTCGAGCGGGCGGTCGACATCAAGCGCAGTCCGCGTTCGTTGAACACTGACTTACTGCTCGAGCAGTTTGTGTATGGACGACTTTAGATATTAGACATTTTTTATATATAATAGGCATGCGGACTGTTTATGAAAAATAAATATACATATATTTTATGCCGTCGGTTGGATACCGTTAAATATGATGCCTCCGCATGGGTGAATATTGTCCGCTCCCAATAAACCTAAATTATTATACAGAGTGTTTGAGAATGTATGGACGAAAGAAAAAAAAAACGATTTCAATACTGTGTGCATAGAGTTTTGAGGCCGTAGACGTAGTTTAGAAAATAGTTAAACAATGAGTAGTATTGCTAAATTCTGTAAATAGCCCACATGTTTTTTAACTTAAACTTCAAATCTGCAATGTTACATTTTATCCTTGCAATATGTCATCTGATTTTCACATCATAAAAAAAATGAACAAAATATGTATCCAATATTTTTAACTAGTCTTCATGAAGGACAAGGACTAGCCCACCACACGTGCCCATCATTGCAACTCCTGTAAGCCAGGATCTACAATGATAACCAATGAATACCACCGAAACAGTTAAGCTCGGTGTGTCCCAGGGAAACGATTGACTGTCTTGGAACCCGCAACGAAATTAATCACAAGTAGTAAATAGGAGGAGTAGGAAAAAATTGTATCCACTTCCCTCCATTGCAAGCGGGAGACAAAAAGAAAAGATAGGCTATAGGCAAAGAAAAGACAAGACAACTGAGATAGGCCAAGTTGCCAAGCACCACGGATAAAATTTTAACATGAATGGGTCCTAGAATTCATTTAGGAGCTGTTATTTTTATTCCAATAATAGGTATGGCAAAAACGTCTGAAAGCACGGAAATTTGCTCTAGTAGCAATTGGTACCTGAAGGACAATAAAAAAAATGGTCGTCCTTATTTTATATGTTACTAGCTGACCCGTGCCCACTTCGTTGGACATAATGTTAATAATCCTTTTTTAGTACATATGACCTAACGATTTAAATTATTTTAAAAATTTAATTATCTATACTAATATTAAAAAAACTACTTTTTGTAACTTAAATATAAAAGTTAGACATATGCTGTCGTTGACTTTTTTGTAGGCATTTTCAAGCTCCACATCTTTTCTCTAGAACTCAAAAATATATCTCTCATAGTTAAGGCAGCGTTCGTAAGAAACGCTTTCATTCGACTGTTTTTTCTCAGATTCACTTTGCAAAACGGACTACCACGTAAAAGCCTTTTTATTTTTCGGTTTTTTATATAACCTATGACACTCAGCAATAATGTGGCTTTCTATTGGTGAAAGAATTTTTAAAATCGGTTCAGTAGATCCCGAGATTACCCCTTACAATTTAACAAACACACAAACTTTACTTCTTTATAATATTAGTATAGAAGTATAGATAAATTACGCATGATTTGAGTTGTGAAGGTACATCTTCCGTCCGATTGGTTTCGGAACCAACTGGTTGGTCTTTTTTCAGCGAAATGTTATTTCCGTGATATAAGAAATGTACTAAATGTACAGGCCCGTCAAACCGTTAACAATGAGAAGGGAATCAATGTTAAAATTTAAGTAGTAGGTTCTAGACACAATTCATCGAACAGAATCAAATTTTTACCCTATCAAAAAAAGGATAAGCTTACATAATGATTTCTGAAATTTACGTATTGAAATAAAACTATTTTCAACATATTATAATGATGCTACATCGCGGACCGTGGGAAGATGCTCGTCCGCAAAAGCTCAAAAGCATTACCCCGAACTGTCGCAATCCCCTGCAAGTCAAAATATACCCTAAATTGGATAAAATTAGGTTTGATTTTCAACACTCACTTCCCGGTGCGTGGCTGCCCGTGGTCGTCGGTCGTACGGTGTGATCCATGATATTGCGCACCCTCGGAGTCTGGCGTTACATGTACAGTTTACCTCTATATCTACTTGAAACACAAATTGAAATGAGATTAATAATAGATTATAGGTATGTACAATGTACATAAATAGATAAATATTGATCTAAGATATAAATAAGAATTAACTTATCTTAAAATAATACAATATTAATAATGATTTGTGAATTATTGCGGAAAACCAACACAATTTAAAACGCTGACAAGGGATAAAGCTGTATCGGTTTCGAAATCGCCGATTATGTTAATTAGTATCTTTTTGAATTGTCATCCTTAGTCTACGACTATGTTTAGAGTTCCGTACCATATAAGGAAAAAGGAACCCTTATAGGATCACTTTGTTGTCCGTTTTATCTGTCACGGGTCTCAAGTCTACGGACCCTTATGGCAGTAAAAAAAAATAAAATTCTATATCAACGCAATTCATTGCTATGATGCTAGGTCTAACTTCACAAACAAAGGAAAATTTTTATAATGGTTAGGTTTCTAACATAATAATAAGTTTTTCCGATAAAAACTTATATTTTATAGTTGGGATTTTTTTCGCAGTTTCAAGTCCTAGATAATCGATTATTGTTCAAGATTTTATATAACACTAGATATCCGCCCCGGTTTCGCTGGCAACTAAATATCGTAATGGCCATTATATTCGAAATTCCTTGTTTTGTATTAACGAATACCGCGACGATGTCTGTTTCATTTTCATAGTTTAGAAAGGATTAGTAGATTAAGGGAGATGAGACGCGGAAAACGACTTTGTAAACATTGAAAATGATTTTTTAGTCGGTTTGGTATAGGCCCGATTTTCAACGAAAGTTTGACATCGCCCTGGTGTTGATGACCCAATGTAAAGAATAAAATGAATTCCGAATGTAAGTAATTATTTAGGAAAGGAAACATTCTGCTGCAAAATTATTTATAATAATAATTAAATAGCACCACAATTTGTAATAGTTCTGTAGCTACCTTGGTCCGTTCATGTCTTTTCTTACAGAGCAGTGCCCTTGCTCTCCAATTTAATTTTAATTCTAATAAAATGCCAATGCAAAATTGATATTAGTTTAGCAGGCAGGAGATTCCGTTTTCTTAAATTAAAATGCTGTCAATGGAAGGAACTTTCTGGAATCTAAACATTTAGAGTGTTTTTTGAATGATGGGGGCTGCTCCCCCCCTCTTTTCTGTATGTATGTATTAATTAATTATTTTTTGAATCCCCAAATATTCATACACAAAAATTGTACACTTCTTTAAATTTGTTCTGAGGTGAGATTGAAGGCGCAAGCCACAATTTATCTTTCTACTATTGTCCCATAGTTGGCTTTATAAACAACAATATTTAAATAACAATAAAAAAAACCTTTGTTGTGAAAAGCACTCACTATCTACATAAAACATGCTGATAAGATAGTATATAGTTGGACAACAGACAGATTTACAAACAAAATATCTATTGATTATAACATCATAGTCATCGTGACAATCCAATAACGTCTAAAGCTCAGTGAGCACGCGTTTCCTACGTTGTGAGACTGTCCATAAAATGTACGCATTAGAAAGTATCATCAACATAGTAAAAGCATCCAAGCGCGTATTCCTAACCAAATTAAAAATAAAAATACTAGGTTCTTCATTAGTCTGAATGGAGAACCTATTATTTTTACCCGATTACTCGTAAACGCCTGGACCGATTTGGAAAATTCTTTTTTTGTTTGAATAGGTTTGTCTAGGTGGTCCCATGGTCAACAGTTCTAGATCTGATGATGGGATTCTAGGGAAATCGAGGGTAACGCTCAATTTTAATAGAGACTTATTACGTGTTACAGGCTTTCATTGATTCTCTTCTAATTTAAAATGACTATTACTTAATTAATATCTATGTGACGAGCAAATGAAAAAAATATGTCCGATCCCCTACTATTGCTCTTGAACATACAATTAACTTGCATCGTGTAAACCACGCTTTGGGAGAACCCGAATCACCCCAATGTTATGTTCGGCGATTTTTGGTAATTCTCAATAATTGTATGACAATTTTATGATTTTTGAATGAACTTTTATGATATTTTTGCTAATATTGCCGCCATGGTGAGTCGAGATACCTGATATAGTCGAAGATCTTACATGAAAATTTTTAAAACTAATATTTTCGATTTATGTTATCTTTGATGACTTAGAGACAGTCGCATAATATTTACAGGATGGGTAGCCAATGAAATGGGAAAGTTAAGAAAAGACAGTATTTGGGCTAAAATTGTGTTAATCGACCCTCTAAAGACTTGAAATGATGAAAAAAATTGAAAGTTTTCACAGTAAAATATTTTAAAACACTACGGCTACATTTATAATGTAGTTAATACTTGCGCATCTGTCATATTGAATGTTACTAATTTAAAATTAAATAAAATTGATTATATCATTCATGTAACTTGACTCAACAGGACAGTTACAGAGATATCATTAAAGTCAGAGTTTGTTTAAAATCATCGAAAAGTCTTATAAACCTAAAACTACTCAAATCGCAAAACATATGTATATTCAGATACCACAAAGTACATACTTTCTGGGACGCCCTGTATATTTCAAATAAAATATTCAAACAATTCAAAAAGAAACAGATCGTAAAAACAGCAATCTTCAATATTTGTAATAAATTATTATTAGGACTCTCCTGAAAACTGTTGGAAACGTGTGGCCAACGTGCGAACCATACGATAATATGTTGAGTATAAATGCTTTGTCATAAATTCGAAGCAATTAGATATCTAGGAACAATCAAAAGATGATCGCGACACTTCTACCGATCACGCTATTTTTAATAGCGTACTCGCTGTATCTTTTCACCAGAAGAAAGTTCTCGTATTGGGAGAAGAAGAAAATTCCGCATCTACCACCGACAACGATATTCGGGAACTATTCCGACTTTATTTTACAAAAGGATAGCTTATCAGAAAACACTCGGAAGCTATGCGAAACCTTCCCGGATGCGCCCCTCGTCGGCGCTTACTTTGGAACGGAACCTTCTCTCATCGTCCAAGACCCCGAGCTGATCAAGCTTGTCACAACAAAGGACTTCTTCTTCTTCAGTGGTCGTGAAATCACAAACTATACTGAGAAGGAAATGTTAACACGCAACCTCTTCTTCCATCATGGTGACAAATGGAAGGCTCTACGTCAAAATCTATCTCCTATTTTCTCCTCCTCTAAGATGAAAAGCATGTTCCATTTGATCGATAAATGTTCTTTCGTATTTGAGGACATGCTGGACCGAGAGATCGCGAAATCAAGCGTCCTCGATGTGAGGACAATGACGGCGCGCTTTACGATGGATTGCATCTGTTCCTGTGCGTTCGGCGTGGAATCACAAACGATGGAGAAAACTGAGAATAACGTTTTCAAACAAATGGGCGATAACATTATTGATATCTCACCGATAGCTGCTGTAAAGAACGTTTTCAGAAGTATTTGGCCATCGATCTTCTACAGTTTGGGATTCACGATATGTTCAAAGGATGTTGATCATTTCTTTACAAAAATGTTAACCGATATTTTTGGAAATCGGAATTACCAGCCATCAACTCGGAACGATTTCATTGATTACATGTTGAAGATAAAGAAAAACAATTTAGTTGGAGACAGTATGAAGAACTTGAACTCAGAAGCAGTGTCCAAAGTAACTCTGGAGATAGACGAAGAGTTTTTGGTAGCACAATGTGTTCTGTTCTTTGTCGCCGGCTATGAAACATCATCGACTACATTAACGTTTACATTGTTTGAATTAGCAAAAAATCCTGAAAAACAGGCTAAGGCAATTGAAGAAGTGGATGAATACTTGCGTCGTCATGAGAACAAGCTGAAGTACGAGTGCGTCGCGGAGACAACGTACCTGGAGGCGTGTGTGGACGAGGCGCTCCGTCTGTACCCAGTGCTGGGCATGGTCGGCCGTGAGGTGGTGCAGGACTACGTGTTCCCGTCAGGCCTGAAGGTCGAGAAGGGCCTTCGTGTGTTCCTGCCGCTGTACAAGTTACACCACAACCCTGACTACTTCCCGGAACCGGAGGAGTACCGCCCGGAGAGGTTCCTTGGTGAAGAGAAGAAGAACATCAAGCCCTACACATACATGCCATTCGGTGAAGGTCCTAGAATTTGTTTAGGTATGTTCTTATTATTTTTTCAAACTATTTGAAAACTTAGAAGATAACCTAATATTATTCCCGGAGATAAAACATACTAGTTGTTGTAGTTATTTGCCAACGTTGCCTATGTTTTGGGCACTTAGTTCTCGTTTTCGTACTTAATTATCATACTACCTCTGTGGTCGAGTGGTGTTCTCACCGGTTTTCAGGATGTCGCGAGCTCTTAGGTCCCGGGTTCGATCCCTGGACGGGTCAATGTAAAAAACCGTTGTTTCTTTCTACTTTTCTTCATTGTTTCGGGTCTGTGTGTTTGTGGTACCTTCGTTGTACTAATTACTTTGGGTTGAGAGCTGATGTTATGTGGTCCACATTTATTTATATTAAGAAAGAAAGTATGAATTGTTACTTGCTTGAACGAACTTCGAGCAAATATAATTACTAAAATGTTCAATGTCTATCATCAAACTAAGTTACTTCTCTTTCAATTAAAAAAAAAACTTGGTATTACAATTTTCGTTTTTTTTGTTTGCAGGAATGAGATTCGCGAAAATGCAAATGGCGGCTGGCCTCATAACGATTTTGAAGAAATATCGAGTGGAACTAGCAACAAACATGAAGAGGGATCTAGACTTTGAACCTAAATCTGTCATCACACAGCCGACTGATGGTATCAGACTGAAATTCGTCGAACGAGAAGGATGGCAAACCAGACGCTTGGCAAAGTGAAATTAATCGTAATAAAATACTTTAATTGCATGAATAATGGAATATTCGAGACCAAATTGAAATTATTTATTTATGTCATCAAACTATACTGTAAGCATATTTTATTAATAACATAATTATTTCGTACTCTTTACTGTGTTCATTTTAACTCTGGCCATTTATAGACGTATTGCTTTTTTATTAAAAGTAAAAAATGGCAGATGGGTAGAGAAAAGAAGGACGATTAACGGTTTTTGAAAGGATTTTAATTATTTTGATTGATAATATTTTGTATAACATTTAGATTGGAAATAAGATTATTTTAGTATTAATATTACCTATTCTAATGGATGATTTATATTATTGTTGATTATGTTGATGGCGAGGTTGAAGCTATCTTTGATTTGGAAAAGGGAACAATCAGTTAACTTGTAATTTCCTGTGGATTCAATGAATGTAAACCAGGCACTAATGTAATAAACATCTTAAAATATAAAAGATTGTTTGAATTGTTATCGTCGATAACAATACGTACTCCCCAAAACTTATATTGAGCCATCTCGCATTATCGCATATGTCAATGTTAAAAATAACAAGTGGTATTAGCTAAAAACATGAAAAAAACGGACTTCCCTGCTAGGAAACACTGAGACTAAGGCAGGGCTTTATATCATAGATGGCATAATTTATAATAATATATCCCACAGTTTTTTTTATTATAAAGACGTATTAAACGTAAAACATGTATTAAAACTTTGTAATAATGAGTACTTAAAAGTGTAGATATATTTTAGGAAGATCGTTTCAATATTTGTACTGATTAAATAAATATTGTGATATTAATTATATATTGTATGTTTTTTTGCGAACCCACAATGTATAATATGTTACTATGAAACTTATAGTTATCAAAGTACGAAACATAGCATGCGAAATTAAGTATGTTTATAGTACTTTTAACAACACGCAAAGATAATATAGATATTCATATTTTTAGACAAGTTTTTTTTTATCATTGTATAAGGTACCTACAATTACAATCTTTACTTTAGAACTGTCGCGCTGCCTGTTTATAATAATACTAACTGTTTCCCGCGGCTTTGCTCGCGCTTAGGTATACCAAAGATTCAATGATTTATGGCCTTATTTATAAAAATCTGAACGGTGTTAAACAATTGCTAAGAAACTTCTAAATTCAAATACTCTATAGAAAAATTTAAATAAGAATCTGCAAATCAATTGCTAACCACTGTCGAGATTTTTATAAATAAGGCCATTTTTGTCTAATTTTAACCCAGTTTTAATGAGTTTTTATTACTGATGTGGTGGAGATGGGTGCCTATACTATAATATGCTCTTTTCTCAAATTTGTCTGGTGCTTCATTATTGTCTTTCGATCTACGATGGTGGTTGTAGCTAAATAATATATTAGGACAACTTGGGACAAGCGTTGTCGCAAGATATAACCTTGGAAACCTTGGGAAGCCGTTGTCCGTTAAATACATTATCAAAACCGCCCATGTGCCACAATTGTGCATCCAATAAAAACTAATAATTTACATTATTTTAAAAAATTCCACTACTTTCTACTATTTACCAAGTACCTACCTACTTTGTTTTGATAAGTGTTACCAGTGTATTTTGCATTTGATTATATGTACGTTTAAGGAATATGTATGTTATTTTCTGTGAATGAAGATCATACTAACCTGCTAAAAATCAAAATTAAAATCAAAATATTTTTATTTCGAGTAGGCCTTTTCAGGCACTTTCAAAACGTTAAATGACTCTAGTTGCGCGGTTCCAAAATGTCACTCCTATGGAGAAGAACCGGCAAGAAACTCCATAGGTTACTCTTTTAAAAAAAAGGTAATATATTGATACATGTATCAATATATTACCTGTATGTATACAATGTTAAAAAAGAAATACAATATCTTAAAATATGCGACAACAACGTAAATAGTAAAATGTAGTAAATATGACAACAAAAATGGAATTAAAATAAATAATTAAGAAATCGTACATTTTACTTCAAATTACATTGTCGACACATTAACAATAGTCTGATGCCTGTAGCACAATAGAAAAAAAAAAAAAAAAAATATAAGTGAAAAAAAAAAGTAATAATTTACATATAATAAATATGTAGTCCTATTCAAATCCAGGAATGTCAAGGCATGTCTAATGCCTTCGGAGGATAGAAGCCATGGGCAGCTAACTGTAGTAAACAAGATTAAGATATAAGAGACCGCCAGGGAGGCCACATATGCAGATGATACTAATTCCACGCGCGCTTATCTTCGACGTAGTCGCTAACCTTATAGTAAGCTTTCTTTATAAGTATTGATTTCACGCACGCTTTAAACTTTTTATTTGATAGTTTTGTAATCCCATCCGATAACTTATTATAAAAAGGAATAGAATTCCCTAGGAAAGATTTAGTATTTGTTTTAGTTAGTCTAAATCTTGGGACTACAAGTTTATTTTTATTTCTTGTATTTATATTGTGGTGATCACCATTAATTCTAAAACTATGTAGATTTTTACGTATATACATTATATTTTCCAAGATATAAAGAGATGGCAGGGTGAGAATATCGATTTCCTTAAATGTATCCCTTAGAGAATCTCGGGGGCCCATGCAGTAACCATTCAAAACAAAAATAATAATAGTTAATGCAACCCGAATAACGTGTTTTTTTTTATTTCTAACCAGGAGCTTTTACATTTTAATTTTATGATTCAACACCTATTTCAGAGAGAAATAAAATGACATTTCCATATATTTAATACTAGGTGCCCCCCGCGACTTTGTTCGCGTGTTTTAGTTTCAACGGTTTTTCATTTTTGCAACATTTTTCATTTATGCTCCGCTCCTATTGGTCGTAGCGTGATGTTATATAGCCTATATATAGCCTTCCTCAATAAACGGTCTATCCAATACAAAAATATTTTTTCAATTCGAACCAGTAGTTCCTGAGATTAGCGCGTTCAAACAAACAAACAAACAAACAAACAAACTCTTCAGCTTTATAATATTTGTATTGTATTGTATAGATTAATTAAGCGATTTTTAACATCGTTATGGCTTGTAGAAATGACACTTGGCTAGAGGAACTGTTTTAACAAAAAAATAGCCAAAGCGCAATACGAATCACGGTGACTCCATCACCGTGATTTCTTAGGTATACTATCATCAGACCTTTCCTTAATAAATAAATCGAAGAAAAGTTCAAGTTATCATTTGAATTTTTTTGATTTACACGGCTTTAGAAATCAATTACTTAAAGTGTATATAAAAAGCACAAACAGAAAAATAATTATTTACAATTAAAAATTATTATTTTCACAAAAATTTATGCACAGAGGTTTTAATCCGGGTTGGCTTTCACGAATTTATTTAGTTCTGTCAGTAGGCGTGGTGGAGTCGCAGTACGGGTTACGGACCGACACCTAGGAACTTCTAGCAGAGCTTCTGCTGCAGCGATCTTTTCTGCTTAGAGATAATTATTCCGTGTCGAAATTCGAATCAGCTCATTAAGGATGTCAGGAGCATCCGCCATAGCTTTGCATATTTTAAGTATAGCACCAACTGGTCACATGCCCTTCTCATGATTTAACCACTTCTACCCGCTTTTTTTTTACTGTCTTATTTTTTATTTTACAAAGCTATTTTTGTAGAATCTTTAATATTGCTGTCTTTTCCTTTGCTTACACAGGCGTAAGACCAAAATACTTTTCTGTATATCACCAAATATCGCATTCTAACCCATTAGCAAAAATTGTCGGTAACCCTTTTAAAGTTGTTCTGAGTTAGGATCCAAGAAACAAGCCACAAAATATCTTTCTACTTTTAGCGAATTAAACACAGTACAATATTATCTATAATAACAATATGAAACATCTGTTGTTAATCTCAAAACCACTCATTTTCTACATCTATACTAATATTATAAAGCTGAAGAGTTTATTTATTTGTTTGTTTGTTTGATAGCGCTAATCTCGGGAACTACTGATTCCAATTGAAAAATTCTTTTTGTATTGGATAGTCCGTTTATTGAGGAAGGCTATAAACTATATAACATCACGCTACGACCAATAGGAGCGGAGCATAAATGAAAAATGTTGCAAAAATGAAAAACCGTTAAAACTAAAACACGCGGACAAAGTCGCGGGGGACAGCTAGTAATATTATAAAGGTGAAGAGTTTGTTTGTTTGTTTGTTTGAACGCGCTAATCTCAGGAACTACTGGTTCAAATTGAAAAATTATTTTTGTATTGGATAGTCCGTTCATTGAGGAAGACAATAAACGTCTCAGGAGATTTGACATAGTTGCTGAGGGGCCATGTTCGGCAACGTGTTGCACCACATCTATCACCTAGTGTATCTAAAGGCAGATTTTACCAACGCCAGATTATTTTAATTCGTGAAACAAATTTGACGTCTGACAGATTTTGTATGGCTGTCAAAAATTCAAAATAATTCCTCAGAAAAAAAATATATGGTGTTGGAATAAGCAGCAATGTAATACATAAACATCACTATAAATATATTATCATATATCATTTATCATATGATATGTTATATATCATTTATAATTACTATCTATTTTAAATCGCAGGAATTGTTATCTGAAGTACCTAATTACGACAAGTGTGATTGTACTTTGCACCTTCGCGATAATTCGTATCAAAGTCCAATAAGAAGAGATGTTATATAAAACAATAACAAACTAAACGCAATTATGTTCGCTAATATTTAAAAAAAAACAAAGCAAAATCGGGTTAGTTACACCATTTATAACTCAAAAATGGGTTGACCGAATTTCATGATGTGATTTGTTAGTTTCGTCTCCGCATCGAACAGCAGAAAAACAATATAAATATTGTAAAAAGTCACGAAAAAAATGTGTCCTACAGAAACGGAGACTACTAACGCAGGAGCAAAACCGCGGAGCGCCGGAAGTATTTAAAAGGTTTTGCTGGCTGTAAGATTGGATGTAGTAGGAGTAATCTTCTAAATTACTGAAACGATTAGAAAATCTATTTTACTTACAGATAAAATCAAACCTTAGTTATTAACAGTCACCACCAACAATTTATACAAACACAAAAACTTAAGCTATATTAAAATTAAAACGTTAATAAAATTAACGAACTAAATGAAAAATGTTGCAAAAATGAAAAACCGTTTAAGCTAAAACACGCGGACAAAGTCGCAGGGGACAGCTAGTATATTATATACGTAGAAACACCTGATAAGATAGTAATAACAGACAATAATAAACTAAATAAAATAATTTAATCATCGTGACAACTACGTTTAAAGCTCAGTGAGCACGCGTCTCCTACGTTGTGAGACTGTCCATAAAATAGTAAGCATTCAAAAGCATCATAAATATAAAAGTATCCAAGAATTTATTTTTTAATGACTTAAAAAGACCAAGTTTCTCAATTAGTCGGAACCTAGTTTTTTTTATGTACCTTTCCCGATTACGTGAAGACCGATTTGGTTTGTTTGAAAGGGGTCAGGACAGGATCTGATGATGCGATCCCAGGAATATAGAAGGCAACGCTCAATATTTATAAATATCACTTAATTTAAAGTAGTTTTTTTTTACATTAATGTGTAATCAATTCATACTGAAGTGCATATCTAATACACGGTGTTCCAGGAAGTACGGATGAGCGTGCATCCAAGCATAGAAAACACTTAGGGCTCCCCGTTCCTCTATCACTAAGGCATCAAACATAAATCTCAACTCAAAGCACTTAGTATCGAAAATATTAATTTTAAAATGTTCACGAAAATATTAATTTGAAGTTCTCGACTTATGAATCTTATTCTTGACATTTATAACTGTCGTGTTGAGTATAGGAATACATTGATTTTTCTTTTACTAAATCTCTAAATTAGCCAAATTCCCCATATCTGATGAAGATAGATAAATGTAGTCGTAGAGGTTACAAAAATTCTAAAGTGAAAGAAAACTTTCAAAATCTTGTGTCATTCATCAAAATAGAAGCAAATAGTAAAAGTTATTTTGTCATCAAAGATCTTTTTAGGGTTCCGTACCTCAAAAGGTAAAAACGGAACCCTTATAGGATCACTTTGTTGTCCGTCTGTCTGTCTGTCAAGACCTTTTTTCTCAGGAACGCGTGAAGGTATCACGCTGAAATTCATATCAAATACTCAAGTCTATGGTCTCTTGGAGCTGTGAAAAAATCAAACTTCTAAGTCAACGCGATCAAAAGATACTCCCGTTTATGCCGCAAATTTTCGACACTCGCAAGGGAATCAAAACCTACAGGGTACTTCCCGTGAACTCAGAATCTTGAAATTTGGTACGAAGCAACGTCTTATAACACAGATAAAGGAAAAATTGCAAAAAGCATAAATTTTTAGTTACATCATATAATAAAAATATTTTTAATAATTTTAAACTTATTACCCCTTTACTCATGAACGCGTAGTGGTATTATATTGAAATTCTTAACAAATACTCAAGTCTATAATATCTTTAAGCTGTAACAAAATCAAACTTCTACGTCAACGCAATCAAAAGATACAGCAATTAAAGCCGCATATTTTGAAACTCGCAACTACTCGCAAGGGAATCAAAACCTAAAGGATACTTCCAGACGACCTGGAATCTTGAAATTTGGCATGAAGCAACGTTATAAAGTACACATATAGGAAAAATTCCGAAAATCTTAAATTTTTAGTTACATCACATAGTATATTTTTTTTAATAATCATAAACTTACTAGCTGACCCAGCAAACGTTGTTCAGCGATTAAAAAAAAAAAACAGATGTTGGCCGATTCTCAGACCTACCCGATATGCACACAAAATTTCATGCAAATCGGTTCAGCCGTTTCGGAGGAGTTTGGAAACAAACACCGCAACACGAGAATTTTATATATTAGACTTGCTGACCCAGCAAACGTTGTTATGCGATTAACAAAAAAAAATAAAAAAATAGATTTTGGCCGATTCTCAGACCTACCCGATATGCACACAAAATTTCATGCAAATTGGTTCAGCCATTTCGGAGGAGTTTGGAAACAAACACCGCGACACGAGAATTTTGCTTCCCATTCCCTCTCGCTCCACACCATGGTCTGAACCAGGGGCCCGGCCCTACGAGAGGTCGCTGCCGCCGATCGCCTCCACGAGGACACGGCGATGCTCCGCCCAAGCGGGGCAGACCTCCACCGTATGCTCCACCGTGTCCTCTGGGCGATCCGCACAGTGGTGACACCCTGGCGTGTCCTCCCGCCTGATCCGTTTTTGAAGCGAAAAATGTGCTACAAACACGGTCGTCAAGAGCGTATTCGTCCTGCAATAGTGAGAGAAGCTGCAAAATATTTAGTCCAGACAGAATTATTTAAAGAATTAAAAATTACATAATCAGCGAGACATTTGAGTGAGCATGACAAACTCTCAATTGCCATGCTCGTTCATGTCAAAAAAAAAAACAAAAACAGTTACATTATATTACACGTGGTACTCATATTTACAAAATAAATAAAAAATGCTTCGAAGTTATACAATACTATAACTTTTCAAAAGTTAAAAATAAAAAGATTAAACATGTACTCCAAAAAAAAAAAATACGATTTAAAAAAAAAATAAAAAACATGTTTATAAAAATAAAAGGGAGAGCATCTCTTCCAAATATAAAATAAAAGAAAACTAATTAGTGGACCCAAGTGTCTGTGACTGTGGAGCAGGACCAGCATTAAGCCAAGCTTTTTTATCAAGGATATAATCCTCTAATTTATAATATGCTTGTCTGCATAGTGTGCGTTTTATGCATGTTTTAAATTTTGTCTCGTTCAGTTGTAGAATCCGCAGTGGTATTTTATTATAAAATTTTACACAATTCCCCATAAAAGAATTTCGTACCTTAGCCAATCTAAACCGAGATTGATCCAAATTGTGCCTATTTCTAGTATTAAAATTATGTCTATCACTTCTCTTCTTAAAGAGATGAAGATTTTTCCGAACATACATAATGTTTTCATATATGTATTGACAAGGTACCGTCAGCTTTCCACATTGTTATGTTATGGATTTCATTTAGCAATAAAAATACCATAACTTTTACTTATATACCTACAGGTTTGTACGGAACCCTCGGTGCGCGAGTCTGACTCGCACTTGGCCGGTTTTTTTGATGACAAAATAACTTTTACTATTTGCTTCTATTTTGATGAATGACACAAGATTTTGAAAGTTTTCTTTCACTTTAGAATTTTTGTAACCTCTACGACTACATTTATCTATCTTCATCAGATATGGGGAATTTGGCTAATTTAGAGATTTAGTAAAAGAAAAATCAATGTATTCCTATACTCAACACGACAGTTATAAATGTCAAGAATAAGATTCATAAGTCGAGAACTTCAAATCAGGGAATATATATATATATAGGGGTGATACGGATATCTCTAATTGCACCATCTCTGGAAGCCCACTCGTCCATACTTCCTGGGACACCCTGTATATTTCAAATGGGATATTCAAAGATCGTAAAAACAACATTATTTTTTATATTTGTGATAAATTGTCATCGGAAATGTCCTGAAAACTTTTAAAATGTGTGGCCAACCTAAGAAGTACACATGTGTTTGGTATAAATGCTCTAACATACTTTCGTAGCAATTAGATCTCTCGGAACTATCAAAAGATGATCGCAATACTTCTGCCGATCGCGCTATTTTTAATAGCGTACTCGCTGTATCTCTTCACCAGAAGAAAGTTCTCGTATTGGGAGAAGAAGAATATTCCGCATCTACCACCGACAACGATATTCGGGAACTATTCACAGTTTATTTTACAAAAGGAAAACGCGGGAGATAATACTAAGAAACTATGTGAAACCTTCCCGGATGCGCCTCTAATCGGCGCTTACTACGGAACGGAACCTTCTCTCATCGTCCAAGACCCAGAGCTGATCAAGCTGGTCACCACAAAGGACTTTTACTACTTCAGTAGTCGTGAAATCTCAAACTATAGTGATGGGGAACCGTTAACACGCAACCTCTTCTTCACTCACGGCGACAGATGGAAGGCTCTACGGCAAAATTTATCTCCTATTTTCTCGTCTGCTAAAATGAAAAACATGTTCCATTTGATCGAGAAATGTTGTTTCGTATTTGAGGACATGCTCGACCGAGAAATGGGGATACCGAGCGACCTCGATGCGAGGACAATAACGGCGCGGTATACAATGGATTGCATTTGTTCCTGCGCATTTGGTCTGGAAACGCAAACTATGGAGAAACCAGACAATAACATTTTCGAAAGAATGGGTAACCTCGTTATGGAGCCCCAAGTGTCAGTTGCTTTAAAAGGCGTTGTCAGAGGTATTTGGCCATCGATATTCTATGGTTTGGGATTCAGGTTACTACCGAATGAAGTTGATGATTTTTTTACAAAATTGTTAACCGATATTTATAAAAGCCGAAATTTCGAACCCTCAACTCGAAACGACTTCATTGATAACATGTTGAAGATGAAGAAAAACAATTTAGTTGGAGACAGTATGAAGAACTTGAACTCGGGGACAGGAACAAAGGTTAGTCTAGCGGTAGACGAGGAGTTTATGTTATCACAATGTATTCTGTTCTTCCTCGCCGGCTATGAAACATCATCGACTACATTGTCGTTTACATTGTTCGAATTAGCAAAAAACCCTGAAAAACAGGCTAAGGCAATTGAAGAAGTGGATGCATACTTGCGTCGTCATGAGAACAAGCTGAAGTACGAGTGCGTCGCGGAGACAACGTACCTGGAGGCGTGTGTGGACGAGGCGCTTCGTCTGTACCCGGTGCTGGGCATGGTCGGCCGTGAGGTGGTGGAGGACTACGTGTTCCCGTCAGGCCTGAAGGTCGAGAAGGGCCTTCGTGTGTTCCTGCCGATGTACAAGTTACACCACAACCCTGACTACTTCCCGGAACCGGCGGAGTACCGCCCGGAGAGGTTCATTGGTGAAGAGAAAAGGAACATCAAGCCCTACACATACATGCCATTTGGTGAAGGTCCTAGGATTTGTATAGGTATGTAATCATCAAAATTTTAAAATCAAATCATTTAAAAACAATAACGTTCACTCTAATATTAGTCCATGAGATAAAATATACTACTTGTTGGAGTTATTTGATAACGTTGTCTATGTCTAAATTTATGTTCTCCCTCAAAAGTTTTGTAGAGATTAACGATTTTTATAGATTTTTTTAACTCTATTGTTAAAACCTATAGAAGCAAACACCTATGCACCTGATAGGCACACCTGTTAAATATTTTCAAGAAAATTATGATCCATATTGCTGGACTAATGATGGCAGCATATAAAAATATTATTAAAGTCGGAGTTGAATTTAAAGTCATGGAAAAGTCTCATAACTCAATAACTGCAGAAAATCGCGGCACATGGAGGTGATTCGGAAACCTCTAAGCGTGCTCTATATCTGGACACCCACTTGTTTATACTTTTCGTGACACCCTGTAAATTAGCGAATGAGATAAAAATACAACTTGTTGTTGTTATTTGATAACTTTGGCTGATACAGAATCATAGTTCCCGTATTTAAATCTCGTAGCCCTGGCCTTTGATAACTTTAAGACGGTAAAAATATTTCTGGAATATGGATGTTGACGGTGAAAAGTAAACACGAAAAATACGACTTAATTTTTATTTTTCGTGTTTACTTTTCACCGTCAACATCCCTATTCCAGAAATATTTTTACCGTTAATAAAAAATAAAACGCTTATTTTTTGCTTATAAAAATAAGTAAAAACTAAGGAATAAAGTGAATCTATGTTGAAGTCTAAGTAGCTAATGGAGTAACAATATTGCACAAGACGTACGAAATCGTGTCATCATGCGATATTTAAAATTATTCGTTTGATATATCGTCAAAAAAACACGTTACAATTTTTTTTATTTTCTTGCGAACTGAGTAGATTTTTACTTTTCCTAATCTGTGATTGAGGGCCTACATGACAGACATTAAAATAATGTAGTCAGAATCCTTAATGCTGCTTGTCCTAACGACTATCTACCTCTGTGCAAATTAATATTATGTGTCAGCAAACTAGCATTTTCTTTTAAATTTAATAAAACTTATTTAGAACAAAACGGTTTACTCACGCATCTTCTCGGGTTCGCCCGACTAGTTTCAGACTCAATAGGAGTCCCTAATCATGATCTAACGCGGCGACTGTGGTGTCGCGAGTCGAACCGATGTCAGTAAGTCGAAGAGTAAACCGTTTTGTTCTAAATAATTGTGAATACTCCTCACGACAGTTGTTAATAAAACTTTGTACTAAAAATTGTGTTTTTCTTATTTTTGCAGGCATGAGGTTCGCTAAAATGCAAATAACGGCTGGCCTCATAACGATTTTCAAGAAATATCGAGTGGAACTAGCACCAAACATGAAGAGGGACCTAAACTTTGAACCTAAAGCCATCAACACACAGCCGACTGAGGGTATCAGACTGAAATTCGTTGAACGAGAAGGATGGCAAACCAGACTCCTAGCAAAGTGAAATCAAAGAAACTAAAATACTATAATTAATAATGAAATATTCGAGCCTAAAGTGTAAATTAATTATTTTTCAAATTAAATTTCCTTTTCAAATCAAATTACCTTTACAGTTACATAAATGTATTTAAGCGCCTCGCATTATTTGACTGGCCGGTTGGTCTAGTGGTTAGTGACTCTGAGTGCTAAACCGAAGGTCGTGGGTTGAGATAAGCATGATCATTTGTTCTGTGTCTGGGTGTAATTTGTCTACTATGTATGTATTTAGAAATATATAAGTATGTCTATCAGTCGTCTGGTTGCCATAATACAGGCTCAGCCTAGTTTGGGATTTAATGGCCCTGTGTCAGTATCCTAAGATATTATTGCTATCTTATAGTGTTATAATAATAATTAATACCGGCCTTTAATAGATTTCCTACTGCTGTGCACAGGCCTCTTCTCATGTAGAGAAGAAATAAGCATTGGTCACCACGCTTGCTCATTGCGGGTTTTTCACGATGTTTTTCTTCACTGATTGTCAATGACGCCCTAGAAGAATTAAGAAAGTACAGACCTATAACTTTGGTACTTGCCTGTACTGGGTTCAAGCCTGCAACCTTGTGAACACGAAAAAGTACATACAATAAGTTGTATTTATATTATTATTGTATAAGTTTACCATTGTTTTAATTCGATGACAACAGACCAATCAATCTAAAATAAACAAATTAGTTCTCGGCGAGATTTTTATTATTAAGTATTTAATAAAAATTGTGTATTATTAATTAAAAACGTGATATTTTTAATATATTGTATGATTTTTTGAGAACCCTATAATCTGGTCAGGTAATCTTCAAGTAAAATAGCCCAATCTTATGTCTATGGTTCACATATCTCATCAGACAGTTCCAGTTTTATATTCCACTTAAAATAATACTTTCTTTGATAAGTTTATTTAGTTATGGATGCTATTCACCCACGTAGAAACCATACAGTAAAATTTAATTCTAAAGTAAGTATTATAATGTTCTTCTATCTTTTTTTTTGTTTTGTTGAAGTAGGTATTTACTAAGTATATTTGCAATATTCTTAGAATGCTTAATAATAACAGAATATCTTGTCCTTTTGGAATTGAAAGTTTATACGTAATAAGTTCGGTGCGAATCAGATGTCAGCAAGAAGTTTTGTGTTGACGTCCAAAAGTCCGGTGAAGCAGTGAAAGCCTGCGCTTAAGCTAACTGCGAAAGACCGCTACAACAAAAAAAACGGTTGAATTTATTATAATAACTTTCGTGAGGAGTATTCATAATTACTGAAAACAAAACGGTTTACTCACGTATATTCTCGGGATCGCCCGACTAGTTTTAGACTCAATAGGAGTCCCTAGTCATGAGCTGACGCGGCGGCGGTGATGTCGCGAGTCGAACTAGTCGGGTGATCCCGAGAATATTCGTGAGTTAACCGTTTTGTTTTAAATAAGTTGAATTTAGCGTTCTATACGACCGCCCTGTGCGCAAACTTTAGGTACATTAACAGTCTACAATGCCTTGCGCGTCTAGTATATAATAATGTGTTTAGAGGTCTATTTCGGCTCCTTGATATTTCTGTGCATCATGTTTACTGAAGCCAGATGACAAAGTTGCGTCTGTGGTGTGACGAGTACGGGGGACGAATAGCGGATGATTGGCGAGATAAACGACACTGTTCTTATTAGTAAGTTCACTGAACTCCATGTGTTGCTTTTGAGACCGATTTGCATTTACACAGAAGTAGACAGTGTCTCTATCTATCTCTAGTTTATCTTCTTTTTACTTTTTCATTTACTAACATTAGTCATATTCAAAATTCTTGCTGCTAACAACCTTGCCTAACCTCTGGACTTTTTTGCCTTATTAATATTATTTATTTGTACTAAACCTAGATATAGACACTTTTCTGAATCTATATATATAAAAATCAATGCCATTTTTCGTTGTAATTTTATAACTCAAGAACGGGCTCACCTATCCAAACCAAATGATTAGTCTTTGTTCGGACTATTTAGTAAATGGTTTATGTGAAGTTTGCACAAAATCGGTCGAGCGGTTCTTTATTTATCACATTTTTTGTAACAAATGAATTCAATAAATCGATGATCATTTTGTGTCAAATTGAAACTTTTTTTAAGATGGGGATTGTGCTGTCAAATTGAAACTTTTTTCAGTGTTGACAGTACAAGCATGCTGTTATGTCATTCATGCGGTCATTTCATTTTGACCACAGAGTACTTTTATATGTTTTGGACGTGCTTCGATTAAAGCATTTACCAAGCCGTGTCCTACGTTAATATTACTATATATACCCTTTGCAGGCGATTTCGACTCACACTTGACCATTTTTTTAATGTCCACATAACCTATGTCACTCAAGGCTTCTAATGATATCACAAACATTGAAATCGGTCAAGCTTTTTAGAAGTTGTGGTGGAATAAAGAAACTCATATACATACATACATGAACCCTGAAAACATAACACTCCTTTTTTGGGCAGTCGTGAAAATAAACCTTTGTTGTGAAAAGCACTCACTATCTGCATAAAACATGCTGATAAGATAGTATATATATGGACATAAGACAGATTTACAAACAAAATATCCATTGAATAACATCATAGTCATCGTGACAATCCAATCACGTCTAAAGCTCAGTGAGCACGCGTTTCCTACGTTGTGAGACTGTCCATAAAATGTACGCATTAAAAAGCATCATCAACATGGTAAAAGCATCCAAGCGGGTATTCTTAACCAAATTAAAAAAAAATATTAGGTTCTCCATTCGTCTGAATATTTGTTTTCTTATTATTTATGTATGTTCCCCGATTACTCGTAAACGCCTGGACCGATTTGGAAAATTATTTTTTTGTTTGAAAGGGTATGTATACTGTCCAGGAGGTCCCACGGTCAAAAGTTCTAGATCTGATGATGGGATTCTAGGGAAATCGAGGGTAACGCTCAATTTTAATAGACACTTATTACGTGTTACTGGCTTTAATTGATTCTCTTCTAATTTAAAATGACTATCACTTAATTTAAGTGGGTTTTTTACATTTATGTGTAATCAATTATTTCAGTATGAGACCAAGCATAACTATGTTCGTCGGAGTGGTCATGTTGCCCTCTATTGTGTGCAAAGTTTCATATCAATAGGCCAACGGTTCTCGAGTTTTAGGCAAACATACCCATTCAAACATTCTCTTTTAAATATTTAAATAGATGGATAATAATCGAATCTCCTATAATAATTATTCAGGTATTTCAAAATATTTGCAACATTTAATTTATTATTAAATAATTCTGCGCAAAAAGCCCACAAGCCGTGTGCTTTTCCAATTAAAAACTATTTTGGATGTTCAATAGTTAAATGAAACATTTTGTCATCATAAAAACGGGCAATTCTTACTGCAGCTTTCAAAAAAGTTGTGTAGGCACGTGCAAGTCCATGTTTAGAAGAGTCAAGAATTTAAAGCAATAACTGCCTAGACTTATATTTGAATATACATAGAAACACTTGACGCTTGCAACTATTGCCTTTTAAGTTTTGCCTGCAATAATGGCTTTCAATTTTATAAATACTATCCGCGTTTAAACACTTGCGTGCACTTATTAAACGTCAATAATTGCCTTTTAATTCTGGTATACAATAGGGAATCGGACTGGGTATGACAAGAAAATTTTTATTTACCACCACCAGATAGATTAAAAAAAACGATATATAGTATTTTTGTTTTATCAAATCAATGAAAAATTACTAAGTTAAAGCGCTTTAAAGTTTTGGAGTGGAGGCTTATGGCGTCACTTGTGGGTAAAAATTTTAGCCACAAATGACGTTACGCGACATTTCCATTCACTGTATCATCCTCATCGTTTGTATAATTAAAAAAAGAAAAATACGTGTCTTATAGTTTTTTAATATCTATGTGACGAGCAAATAAAAAAAATATCCGATCCCCTACTATTGCTCTTGAACATACAATTAACTTGCATCGTGTAAACCACGCTTTGGGAGTACCCGAAACACCCCAATGATATATTCGGCGATTTTTGGTGATTCTCGAAAATTATGAGACTTTTTTATGATTCTTGAATGAACTTTTATGATATTTTTGCTAATACTACCGCCGTGTTGAGTCGAGATACCAAATGTAGTCGAAGATGAAAGTCATGAAAATTTTTAAAACTAATATTTTCGATTTAAGTTATCTTTGATGCCTTAGAGACAGCCGCATAATATTTACAGGATGGGTAGCCAATGAATTAGGAAAGTTAAGAAAATACAGTATTTGGGCTAAAATTGTGTTAATCGACCATCGGAAGACTTGAAATGATGAAAAAAATTGAAAGTTTTCACAATAAAATGTTTTAAAACACTACGGCTACATTTACAATGTAGTTAATAGGTACTTGCGCATCTGTCATAGGGAATTTTACTAATTTAAAATTAAATAAAATTGATTATATCATTCATGTAACTTGACTCAACAGGACAGTTACAGAAATATCATTTAAGTCAGAGTTTGTTTAAAATCATCGAAAAGTCTTATAAACCTAAATCTACTAAAATCGCAAAACATATGTATATTCAGATACCTCAAAGTACCTCTAGAAGCCCGCTTGTCCATACTTTCTGGGACGCCCTGTATATTTCAAATAAAATATTCAAACAATTCAAAAAGAAACAGATCGTAAAAATAGCAATCTTCAATATTTGTATTAAATTATCATTGGGACTGTCCTGAAAACTGTTGGAAACGTGTGGCCAACGTGCGAAACATACGATATGTTGAGTATAAATGCTCTATCATAATTTCGAAGCAATTAGATATCTAGGAACAATCAAAAGATGATCGCGACACTTCTACCGATATAGGATAGCTTATCAGAAAACACTCGGAAGATATGCGAAACCTTCCCGGATGCGCCCCTCGTCGGCGCTTACTTTGGAACGGAACCTTCTCTCATCGTCCAAGACCCCGAGCTGATCAAGCTTGTCACCACAAAGGACTTCTTTTTCTTCAGTGGTCGTGAAATCACAAACTATACTGAGAAGGAAATGTTAACAAGCAACCTCTTCTTCCATCATGGTGACAAATGGAAGGCTCTAAGTCAAAATCTATCTCCTATTTTCTCCTCCTCTAAGATGAAAAGCATGTTCCATTTGATCGATAAATGTTCTTTCGTATTTGAGGACATGCTGGACCGAGAGATCGCGAAATCAAGCGTCCTCGATGTGAGGACAATGACGGCGCGCTTTACGATGGATTGCATCTGTTCCTGTGCGTTCGGCGTGGAATCACAAACGATGGAGAAAACTGAGAATAACGTTTTCAAACAAATGGGCGATTACATTATTGATATCTCACCAATAGCTGCTGTAAAGAACGTTTTCAGAAGTATTTGGCCATCGATCTTCTACAGTTTGGGATTCACGATATGTTCAAAGGATGTTGATCATTTCTTTACAAAAATGTTAACCGATATTTTTGGAAATCGGAATTACCAGCCATCAACTCGGAATGATTTCATTGATTACATGTTGAAGATAAAGAAAAACAATTTAGTTGGAGACAGTATGAAGAACTTGAACTCAGAAGCAGTGTCCAAAGTAACTCTGGAGATAGACGAAGAGTTTTTTGATAGCACAATGTGTTCTGTTCTTTGTCGCCGGCTATGAAACATCATCGACTACATTAACGTTTACATTGTTTGAATTAGCAAAAAACCCTGAAAAACAGGCTAAGGCAATTGAAGAAGTGGATGAATACTTGCGTCGTCATGAGAACAAGCTGAAGTACGAGTGCGTCGCGGAGACAATGTACCTGGAGGCGTGTGTGGACGAGGCGGTGAAGGTCCTAGAATTTGTTTAGGTATGTTCTTATTATTTTTTCAAACTATTTGAAAACTTAGAAGATAACCTAATATTATTCCCTGAGATAAAACACACTAGTTGTTGTAGTTATTTGCTAACGTTGCCTATGTTTTGGGCACTTAGTTCTCGTTTTCGTACTTAATTATCATACTACCTCTGTGGTCGAGTGGTGTTCTCACCGGTTTTCAGGATGTCGCGAGCTCTTAGGTCCCGGGTTCGATCCCTGGACGGGTGTAACAATGTAAAAAACCGTTGTTTTTTTCTACTTTTCTTCATTGTTTCGGGTCTGTGTGTTTGTGGTACCTTCGTTGTACTAATTACTTTGGGTTGAGAGCTGATGTTATGTGGTCCACATTTATTTACATTAAGAAAGAAAGTATGAATTGTTACTTGCTTGAACGAACTTCGAGCAAATATAATTACTAAAATATTCAATGAGTATCATCAAACTAAGTTACTTCTCTTTCAATTTAAAAAAAAACTTGGTATTACAATTTTCGTTTTTTTTGTTTGCAGGAATGAGATTCGCGAAAATGCAAATGGCGGCTGGCCTCATAACGATTTTGAAGAAATATCGAGTGGAACTAGCAACAAACATGAAGAGGGATCTAGACTGAACCTAAATCTGTCATCACACAGCCGACTGATGGTATCAGACTGAAATTCGTCGAACGAGAAGGATGGCAAACCAGACGCTTGGCAAAGTGAAATTAATCGTAATAAAATACTTTAATTGCATGAATAATGGAATATTCGACACCAAATTGAAATTATTTATTTATGTCATCAAACTATACGTACTCCCCAAAACTTATATTGAGCCATCTCATTATCATTATCATTATCGCATATGTCAATGTTAAAAATAACAAGTGGTATTAGCTAAAAACATAAAAAAACGGACTTCCCTGCTAGGAAACACTGAGACTAAGGCAGGGCTTTATATCATGGCACAATTTATAAAACATAAAGATACAATAAAGAAACATAGTTTCAATATTTTTACTGATTAAATAAATATTGTGATATTAATTACATATTGTATGTTTTTTTGCGAACCCATAATGCATATATGTTACTATGAAACTTATAGTTATCAAAGTACGAAACATAGCATGCGAAATTAAGTATGTTTATAGTACTTTTAACAACACGCAAAGATAATAAAGATATTCATATTTTTAGACAAGTTTTTTTTTTATCATTGTATAAGGTACCTACAATTACAATCTTTACTTTAGAACTGTCGCGCTGCCTGTTTATAATAATACTAACTGTTTCCCGCGGCTTTGCTCGCGCTTAGGTATACCAAAGATTCAATGATTTATGGCCTTATTTATAAAAATCTGAACGGTGTTAAACAATTGCTAAGAAACTTCTAAATTCAAATACTCTATAGAAAAATTGAAATAAGAATCTGCTAATCAATTGCTAACCACTGTCGAGATTTTTATAAATAAGGCCATTATTGTTTAATTTTAACCCAGTTTTAATGAGTTTCTATTGCTGATGTGGTGGAGATGGGAGCATATACAATAATTTGTCCTTTTCAAAAAATTTACTGGTACTTTATTATTGTCTTTTGATCTACGATGGTGGTTGAAGCTCAAATTATATCTTAGGACAACTTGGGACAACGGTTTTCCCAGGATATAACCTTGGAAACCTTGGGAAACCGTTGTCCGTTAAATAAATTACAATGGCCCATGTGCCATAATAACATGTGTCGTAGCGTGATGTTATATAGCCTATAGCCTTCCTCAATAAACGGACTATCCAATACAAAAAGAATTTTTCAATTCGAAACAGTAGTTCCTGAGATTAGCGCGTTCAAACAAACAAAACAAACTCTTCAGCTTTATAATATTAATATAATATATTATATTATAGATTACAATATGAAACATTTGTTGTTAATCTCAAAACCACTCACTATCTACATATATTATATACGTAGAAACACCTGATAAGATAGTAACAACAGACAATAATAAACTAAATAAAACAATTTAATCATCGTGACAATAACGTCTAAAGCTCAGTGAGCACGCGTCTCCTACGTTGTAAGACTGTCCATAAAATAGTAAGCATTCAAAAGCATAAAAAATGTAAAAGTATCCAAGAATTTATTTTTTAACGACTTAAAAAGACAACAAGTTTCTCAATTAGTAGGAACCTTGTTTTTTTTTATGTACCTTTTCCGATTAGGTACGTGAAGACGCCTAGACCGATTTGGTTTGTTTGAAAGGGTAATAAAAGTACTAGGTGGTCCCATGGTCATCAGGTCAGGATCTGATGATGCGATCCCAGGAAAATAGAAGGCAACGCTCAATATTTATAAATATCACTTAATTTAAAGTAGTTTTTTTTTTACATTCATGTGTAATCAATTACTTCAGTATGCCTGTTCACGTAGAGATCAGGCATACTGAAATGCATATCTAATACACGGTGTCCCAGGAAGAACGGATACGGATGAAGTCTATCACTAAGGCATCAAACATAAATCTCAACTCGAAGCACTTAGTATCGAAAATATTAATTTTAAAATGTTCACGAAAGATCTTTGATGACAAAATAACTTTTACTTATTGCTTCTATTTTGATGAATGAAACAAGATTTTGAAAGTTTTCTTTCACTTTAGAATTTTTGTAACCTCTACGACTACATTTATCTATCTTCATCAGATATAGGGAATTTGGCTAATTTAGAGATTTAGTAAAAGAAAAATCAATGTATTCCTATACTCAACACGACAGCTATAAATGTCAAGAATAAGATTCATAAGTCGAGAACTTCAAATCAGGGAATATATATATATAGGGGTGATACGGATATCTCTAATTGCACCATCTCTGGAAGCCCGCTCGTCCATACTTCCTGTGACACCCTGTATATTTCAAATGGGATATTCAAAGATCGTAAAAAAAACATTATTTTTTATATTTGTGATAAATTGTCATCGGAAATGTCCTGAAAACTTTTAAAATGTGTGGCCAACCTAAGAAGTACACATGTGTTTGGTATAAATGCTCTAACATAATTTCGTAGCAATTAGATCTCTCGGAACTATCAAAAGATGATCGCAATACTTCTGCCGATCGCGCTATTTTTAATAGCGTACTCGCTGTATCTCTTCACCAGAAGAAAGTTCTCGTATTGGGAGAAGAAGAATATTCCGCATCTACCACCGACAACGATATTCGGGAACTATTCACAGTTTATTTTACAAAAGGAAAACGCGGGAGATAATACTAAGAAACTATGTGAAACCTTCCCGGATGCGCCCCTAATCGGCGCTTACTACGGAACGGAACCTTCTCTCATCGTCCAAGACCCAGAGCTGATCAAGCTGGTCACCACAAAGGACTTTTACTACTTCAGTAGTCGTGAAATCTCAAACTATAGTGACGGGGAACCGATAACACGCAACCTCTTCTTCACTCACGGCGACAGATGGAAGGCTCTACGGCAAAATTTATCTCCTATTTTCTCGTCTGCTAAAATGAAAAACATGTTCCATTTGATCGAGAAATGTTGTTTCGTATTTGAGGACATGCTCGACCGAGAAATGGGGATACCAAGCGACCTCGATGTGAGGACAATAACGGCGCGGTATACAATGGATTGCATTTGTTCCTGCGCATTTGGTCTGGACACGCAAACTATGGAGAAACCAGACAATAACATTTTCGAAAGAATGGGTAACCTCGTTATGGAGCCCCAAGTGTCAATTGCTATAAAAACCGTTGTCAGAGGTATTTGGCCATCGATCTTCTATGGTTTGGGATTCAGGTTATTACCGGATGAAGTTGATAATTTCTTTACAAAATTGTTAACCGATATTTATGAAAGCCGAAATTACGAACCCACAACTCGAAACGACTTCATTGATAACATGTTGAAGATGAAGAAAAACAATTTAGTTGGAGACAGTATGAAGAACTTGAACTCGGGGACGGGAACAAAGGTTACTCTAGCGGTAGACGAGGAGTTTTTGTTATCACAATGTATTCTGTTCTTCATCGCCGGCTATGAAACGTCATCGACTACATTGTCGTTTACATTGTTCGAATTAGCAAAAAACCCTGAAAAACAGGCTAAGGCAATTGAAGAAGTGGATGCATACTTGCGTCGTCATGATAACAAGCTGAAGTACGAGTGCGTCGCGGAGACAACGTACCTGGAGGCGTGTGTGGACGAGGCGCTTCGTCTGTACCCGGTGCTGGGCATGGTCGGCCGTGAGGTGGTGGAGGACTACGTGTTCCCGTCAGGCCTGAAGGTCGAGAAGGGCCTTCGTGTGTTCCTGCCGGTGTACAAGTTACACCACAACCCTGACTACTTCCCGGAACCGGCGGAGTACCGCCCGGAGAGGTTCATTGGTGAAGAGAAAAAGAACATCAAGCCCTACACATACATGCCATTTGGTGAAGGTCCTAGGATTTGTATAGGTATGTAATCATAAAATTTTGAAATCAAATCATTTAAAAACAATAACGATAACCTCTAATATTAGTCCATGAGATAAAATATACTACTTGTTGGAGTTATTTGATAACGTTGTCTATGTCTAAATTTATGTTCTCCCTCAAAAGTTTTGTAGAGATTAACGATTTTTATAGATTTTTTTAACTCTATTGTTAAAACCTATAGAAGCAAACACCTATGCACCTGATAGGCACACCTGTTAAATATTTTCAAGAAAATTATGATCCATATTTCTGGACTAATGATGGCAGCATATAAAAATATTATTAAAGTCGGAGTTGAATTTAAAGTCATGGAAAAGTCTCATAACTCAATAACTGCAGAAAATCGCGGCACATGGAGGTGATTCGGATACCTCTAAGCGTCCTCTATATCTGGACACCCACTTGTTCATACTTTTCGTGACGCCCTGTAAATTAGCGAATGAGATAAAAATACAACTTGTTGTTGTTATTTGATAACTTTGGCTGATACAGAATCATAGTTCCCGTATTTAAATCTCGTAGCCCTGGCCTTTGATAACTTTACGACGGTAATAATATTTCTGGAATAGGGATGTTTACGGTGAAAAGTAAACACGAAAAATAAAAATTAAGTCGTATGTTAGATAATAAAAAATAAGACACTTATTTTTTGCTTACAAAAATAAGTAAAAACTAAGGAATAAAGTGAATCTATGTTGAAGTCTAAGTAGCTAATGGAGTAACAATATTGCACAAGACGTACGAAATTGTGTCATCATGCGATATTTAAAATTATTCGTTTGATATATCGTCATGACTAAACAAAAAAAAAAGAACACGTTACAATTTTTTTTATTTTCTTGCGAACTGAGTAGATTTTTACTTTTCCTAATCTGTGATTGAGGGCCTACATGACAGACATAAAAATAATGTAGTCAGAATCCTTAATGCTGCTTGTCCTAACGACTATCTACCTCTGTGCAAATTAATATTATGTGTCAGCAAACTAGCATTTTCTTTCAAATTTAATAAAACTTATTTAGAACAAAACGGTTTACTCACGCATCTTCTCGGGTTCGCCCGACCAGTTTCAGACTCAATAGGAGTCCCTAATCATGATCTAACGCGGCGACTGTGGTGTCGCGAGTCGAACCGATGTCAGTAAGTCAAAGAGTAAACCGTTTTGTTCTAAATAATTGTGAATACTCCTCACGACAGTTGTTAATAAAACTTTGTACTAAAAATTGTGTTTTTCTTATTTTTGCAGGCATGAGGTTCGCTAAAATGCAAATAACGGCTGGCCTCATAACGATTTTCAAGAAATATCGAGTGGAACTAGCACCAAACATGAAGAGGGACCTAAACTTTGAACCTAAAGCCATCAACACACAGCCGACTGAGGGTATCAGACTGAAATTCGTTGAACGAGAAGGATGGCAAACCAGACTCCTAGCAAAGTGAAATCAAAGAAACTAAAATACTATAATCAATAATGAAATATTCGAGCCTAAAGTGTAAATTAATTATTTTTCAAATTAAATTTCCTTTTCAAATCAAATTACCTTTACAGTTACATAAATGTATTTAAGCGCCTCGCATTATTTGACTGGCCGGTTGGTCTAGTGGTTAGTGACTCTGACTGCTAAACCGAAGGTCGTGGGTTCGATTCCCACCGTGAACAAATCTTTGTGTGATAAGCATGATCATTTGCTCTGTGTCTGGGTGTAATTTATCTATTATGTATGTATTTAGAAATATATAAGTATGTCTATCAGTCGTCTGGTTGCCATAATACAGGCTCAGCCTAGTTTGGGATTTAATGGCTCTGTGTCAGTATCCTAAGATATTATTGCTATCGTGTATAATATTAATTAATACCGGCCTTTAATAGATTTCCTACTGCTGTGCACAGGCCTCTTCTCATGTAGAGAAGAAATAAGCATTGGTCACCACGCTTGCTCATTGCGGGTTTTTCACATTGTTTTTCTTCACTGATTGTCAATGACGCCCTAGAAGAATTAAGAAAGTACAGACCTATAACTTTGGTACTTGCCTGTACTGGGTTCAAGCCTGCAACCTTGTGAACACAAAAAAGTACATACAATAAGTTGTATTCATATTATTATTGTATAAGTTTACCATTGTTTTAATTCGATGACAACAGACCAATCAATCTAAAATAAACAAATTAGTTCTCGGCGAGATTTGTATTATTAAGTATTTAATAAAAATTGTGTATATGTAATAAAAAACGTGATATTTTTAATATATTGTATGATTTTTTGAGAACCCTATAATCTGGTCAGGTAATCTTCAAGTGAAATAGCCCATCCTTATGTCTATGGTTCACATATCTCATCATACAGTTCCAGTTTTATATTCCACTTAAAATAATACTTTCTTTGATAAGTTTATTTAGTTATTGATGCTATTCACCCACGTAGAACCACACATTAAAATTGAATTCTAAAGTAAGTATTATAATGTTGTATTATCTTTTTTTTTTCGTTTTGTTTAAGTATATTTGCAATATTCTTAGAATGCTTGAATAACAGGATATCTTCTCCTTTTGGAATTGCAACTTTATACGAAATAAGTTCGGTGCTAATCAGGTGCCAGCAAGACGAGAGATATTAGTTGACGCCTGCACTTAGGCTAACTGCGAAAGACCTGTACAACAAAAAAAAACAGTTGAATTTAGTATAATAACTTTCGTGAGGAGTATTCATAATTATTTAAAACAAAACTGTTTATTATATTGAATATACGTGAGTAAACCGTTTTGTTTTAAATAAGTTGAATTTAGCGATCTATACGACCGCCCTGTGCGCAAACTTTAGGTACATTAACAGTCTACAATGCCTTGCGCGTCTAGTATAATAATTTGTTCAGGACTCTGTTTCGGCTCCCTTGATATTGCTGTGCATCATGCTTACTGAAGTCAGATGACATTTATATGCGTAAAAAACTGTTCTTATAAGTAAGTTCACGGAACTCCATGTGTTGTGTCCATTTTAATTAATATGTGTGATTATGATATTTCTCATGATTTTTATCTTTGTTTTAATTAATTTATTTTAATTGTAAGTTTATGGCATTGTAAGTGTAAATATTATGCAGGTCTACTATTAACTCATTTAGTTATTATTTTATTTTTTCATTCTTAAGTTATTGCTTACTGGCGATCTGAGTAAGTTGTTGCCCCACATATTTTTATGGTGCCAGTGGTGGTATTGTTGTGTGTCGGGTTGTGCAGCTCCCTCGAAAATGGTTGAGCTGCATGAGCTATTCGGGGCACAGGCTTGCTCAGGTCGAACTGGCTCTTTCTTTAAAAGGCCAGTCCAGAAAAGACACTGCATTTATTTACACAATATTTTTAATTAAAATGATTGTCTGGACTTCAAAAGAGGCTGACCCCTGAGTTTGTTTCGACATATTTTCTTCTCAGGGTAGCCAGTTAGGAAATGTCCAATCCAGCGAGCTCAAAAAAATGTTTTATGTGACTTGTAAAAGTGATGATTTTTTTATCCTAGTTACAAAAATAAATGATTTGATTTGATTTGATTTGTGAAGTTGTGAGACCGATGTGCATACATACAGGGGAATACACTATCTCTATCTATCTCTAGTTTATCCATATATATCTTTTTACATTTTATTTACTAATTTTAGTCATAATCAAAATTGTTTTTACTAACAATCTTGACTATCTCTGGACTTTTTTGCCTATATAATACATTTTTTTATTAATATTTTTTATTTGTCCTAAACCTAGATATAAATAATTTTCTTAGTTAAATATAAAATATAAGTTATAATTACTATTGACCTTATTCATAAAAATCTCGACGGTGTAAAGCAATTGCTAAGAAACTTCTAAATTCTAATTCTCTATAGAAATAATTAAAAAAACACGCCTACCATGTCAAAAAAATATTAAAAAAGTTAACTAAAAAATTAAAAACAAGTCAAATATTTGTAGACTTGAATGACCACAAGTGAACAGATACAAAATAGATTATAACACTTACTGTACAAGTAAATCGCAACTATGCCCATAGAGGAAAACTAAAAACCGATCATTAAATTGCAGTTGGGGGACGGTCACTTGGAACGATAAAATTCATTACAGGTCCCCCGACTGCAATTAAATGACACTCCTTTTTTGGGCAGTCGTGTAAAAATAAAATAAGAATCTGCTTATCAATTGCTAACCATCGTATAAAGCATAGGAAAATCCATGTATTATTAGAAATAGACTATTCGAAATATGACACAGCTGTCAATTTACTGACTGGAATCTTAGATGCATCTCAAAAGATAAAATTTTGGTTCGGCTTCCAATCATAACGGATTCAACAGAATTTTCCAAGAAGCAACTGCCTGCCTGACCTTCATTACCCATTAATACATAACGTATATTATGCTATGTTGTACAATACATTTACTTTACAATTCAATTCTTAATGACGGTTCTGCGGTAAATAGTGACCATCCCTTAAAAAATTTATCAAAGCAAGTATTATTTTAATTAATTTGACGATCTCCGTGGTCGAGTGGCGTACACATCGGTTTTCAAGGTGTCGCCGGTTCTGAGGTCCTGGGTTCGATCCCCGGCCGGGTTAATGTAAAAAAAGAACAATTTTCTTTATTGTCTCGGGTCTGGGTGTTTGTGGTACCTTCGTTGTCTCTGAATTCTATAACACAAGTGCTACTTTGGGTTGAGAGCAATTTATGTGATGTTGTCCACATTTATTTATTTATCTTAATTAATTAATCCGATTAACTTATGTTTTATAAAAAATCTAAACATTCGCTATAACCACCACAGCATTTGTCGCGTAAACTTATCTAAATTTTTCGGTTTAAAGAACATAGCAAACCATATCAGCGCAACAATAGCGCGGTAATTAATTAAGGCGCAGGCGACGCACATTATTGCGTTTTCATATCTTACACTAGCTGTCCCCCGCGACTTTGTCTGCGTGATTTAGTTTTACGATTTTTCATGTTCCAGGGACCCTAATTTTATTACCACAAAAAAGGTTATAGTGAGTCAATCTTAAAAGTTAGACATATGCTGTCGCGGACTTTTTTTTTGAATTTTTAAAGGAACAATTCCATTATACATAATATTCGCGCAACTTGAACCTTTTACGCAGCGCACGGAATGGAAGCTTTCAAAAAGAAATATTTTTCCCGTTTTGCAACATTTTCCATTTATGCTCCGCTTCGTTTGGTCGTAGCGTGATGTTATATAGCCTCTAGCTTTTCTCGATAAATGACCTATCTAACACTGAAAGAATTTTTTGAATCGGAATTGTAGTTCCTAAGATTTGCGCGTTCAAGCAAACAAACAAACTTTATATATTAAAATAATATAAAACCCGTTTCCATTAATGATTATATTTTGTAAAGCCATCTTTATTATTTTAACTTTGATATTGCGGTTAGTTAACTGAAGTAGGTTTCGCAGGTTTAACGTAAATGTGGAGTGTTACTGCTAACCTGACGACATGGATTCGTTATCATCTAGTCTCAGCACAACGAAGAACGCAATATCGCTAATTTGCGATTTGGTTTGTCTATGCAATGTAAAGGCAACGATAAACAGATATCGGTAAAATGTTTTTCAAGAAGAGCGCGCGTGGTTGACCTTTTGACTGGACTTACTGTTGCTAACTGTTATCGTGTTTCGTATCCAAATATCCATCACTTTAATGCGATAGCGCGAATTTTTTATTAATTAATAATTACATACCGCCTATCAAAATAATATATCTCTATATTTAAAATAGGCATTTTATAATTAAGAAATAAATAGTTTTAAAGTTATTGAAGAAAATTGACCATTCCCTTCTTATCTCCATAGCTACAGGGCCATAAATTTTGATATAAAACAGTTAATAGTTATTTACCTTATTTATTTGATTACCGGAAACCTAGGAAATCCGTACTTGTCTGGTTTTCTTATTACATTATACTGTACCTAATTGTTACATTAGTTAGTTGTACATCTTCCAATTTCCTAACAAAAATGCTTGATAACTTTTTTTTCTCCGCGCCATTATTTCTGAGATTTGGCCATTTCAAACACCGATATTGTTAATGCATGATACATCATAGGACGTTTCATTACCAACAAAAGCATTTAAAAAATGATTTAAAATAAACAAATATTACATCCACGCACACACACACAAAAACGACACACATAACTTTAATGGTTTTATTACCATATCATTATTTTTAAATTTCCTGAGAAAAAAGATTTGTAAAGTTTTTTTTTATTGTGACACTGCATTTCTCATCTTGGAGGTGGGCCTACTAACAGTGTTCCTGACTATAGCTGTTACGCACCATAATTTTTTTGATTTATTATTTTTGTTCAAATAGTTAAATGATTTTTAATTTTGATTTCTTCGTTGTAATTTCGGGAGTTAGTTTAATAGACGACCTCCGTGGTTGAGTGGCGAACACACCGGTTTTCAAGGTGTCGCTAGCTCTGAGGTCCTGGGTTCGATCCCCGGACGGGTCAATTTAGAAAACCACTTTTCTACATTTTCTCGGGTCTAGGTGTTTGTGGTACCGTCGTTGTCTCTGATTCCATAGCACAAGTGCTTTAGTTACTTACGGCACAGAGCAATGTATGTGATGTTGTCCACATTTATTATTATCTTGTATCTCTCATTTTTCACGGGCTATCCTCAGTATCGAGAATACCCGGTCCTTTGGAAGGCTTACGTGGGAACTCAGATCCAACAGGCAGTGGCCTTGTTGAGAACTTTACTCTAAACTGGGATGGGGTATCTAATAGGGCCTATCCACCTCTAGTCTATGGAAGAACAGATATGAACGGTCCAAAGTAGATACAAAGCTATTGTAAATTATAAAAGGAAAATAAAAATTTAGGCTATGTGTAGGTAAATGTTAGTGGATTGGTTATTAGAACTAAATCGGAAAACTATGGCACCTGCCTTCTAACACATGTTAATACAATCAAATAGGCAGGTGGTGACTCGCCAGCTCACCAGATGGGCCCCCCAACATAACCGCCACGATAGGCAGCAGGAGGCAACGCCAGAGCGAGTGGCCAGGGGTGTCGAGTGGTGCGGCTCCGATTTCGCCATCGCGGGTCACAGTATGGGACCCGGAGCGGGTTTCTTCGCACACTTCCACCCCCGAGCATATAGCTCTAGCGATCCCTCTCTATCCAGCCAGTCAAGGCAAGAAAGAGCTGGGAGCCTAAAAAGTGACTCCCTGGAGCACTCAGGTCCGTTGTGTTTCCACTCACAAACAGCTCGCCACAAGCTGACCTGCGGATGTATGCTCCTACATAGACCTTAAGATACATTTTTTTTTATATCTCAAAGTTGGTAAAAGCAAGTTAATATGCCCTCAGGTATTGCGTTATTCTCATGATGAGGTAACGGCTTGCCCCGATGGGTTATATTATTACTTAATATATCGTTAATATATCGCTGTCACGCGGCGTCCGGCCACGTCCGGCCACTATCTATGTGTGACAAGGACAACTGCAGATCCACCTGAACAGCTTATGTAAAAAGTTATAATTCGAGGTTTGGCTCTCGCCTATATCTTCGTCAATCTATAATATAAAAATGAATCGCTGAATGTGTTGCTAAGCGCAAATCTCGAGAGCAGCTGAACCGATTTTGCTAATTTCTTTTTTTAGAATATTCCGTGAAGTACGAGAATGGGTATTACGGAGAGAAAAATTTATCATTGCTTTAATGTCATGAACTAGCCAGAAAACAGACGAGATTGTTTTATGGAGAAAATACCACCCACGTTAACTCTAATGTGTACGTTGCCTGGACTAAACTATGGACAAGTGTCCAAAGAGCAAACATCGCAAGAGGGCCTAACGAGAGAGATAACAGTTATCAAAATCGTTGTTCTTTGTACGCACGCAAATAGCCTTGATTAATAAAAATATTGTGCAATCGATTACAAAGGAAAATTTTAAACAGCCAATTTTAGTTAGGTTAGGTTAAAAGGAGATAGTATCTATTTATAAGTGACTTTAAAAAAAATAGGTTCTCAATTCGTCGGAATCTGTGTTTATTATTATTATGTTCTCCGATTACTTGAAGACTTACCGGATGCCACTGAATACCGTATTTTACATGATGTGTCTATGTGACCTCCACATACACGTGTTGTACCCGTGTATTGTAAAATTCCGAAAGTCGGTTCTCCATAGATATGATTCACCCCATAATATATGCTGGAGTGCTGGGCAGCAGGCCCAGACTTAAAAGGGCTTGACCCCTAGGGACTTGGCATTTAGGCATCTCCAATCCAATTTTTTAAGGTCAAAAAAATTTAAGGCCCTCGATTTTGTGCCTACTTCTATAAAAATATTATTTTTTACAATTTGGTAGACAAGTGCAAAAGAAAAACTACAATAAGACCACCAAATTTTAAATAGTTCGAACGAGCGATATCGTTTCAAGGCTTTAAAAAATATATTCGATAAAGATTTTTGATAAGGCCAGGCTATTGAGCTTGGGAACAGTCCCGCCGCTAGGACTAGGTGCCCCTAGGCTGCCTGGGCCCCAAGACCAGCGCCTCGTAGGCCTAGGTGGGAATCCGGCACCGCTGGGCAGACAAGCGACGGGACAAAATATAACTATCTCAAAACCATTTTTTTGTGCCTATTGTAGATTTCACTGTTGGGCAAAGGCCTCCCTTTCCTCTTCCAAACCTCTCTGTCTTTTGTGATTTCTCACCACGTGCGCACTGCATATCTGACGAGATCATCAAACCACCTTCGCCGCGTTGGACCTGGACGGCGACGTTGTTCTTTCGGCCAGACGGTCCAGTGGGTGACCTAATATTACCCTAATACGGAACCATCAACGTTTTGGCTGTAAACGAGCGTAGTACTTACAGCTAAACAATTGCTAGCGATGCGCGCACTATGTGCTTGTCTATGTATTCTATAAGAATGTAGGGGTATGGGCATGCACTCTGCAAAACATTAAGCTACGTAGTAAAGCATCGCGCCAGAGCATAGGTGGTATGACATCGACTTCTCTGTCAAAAGTGTCTGTCATTTCTGTCAAGAGTGTACGGCAAGAAAGAAACCTATGGGAAAAAGCACCCGTGGGGCGTTGAGAGGTTAAGTAACGGGCGGGCACCGGAGGGCATTGGCGTACAGGACACGCCTCGGCTACTAAGAAGTTTTGATCTTTTTTGTACTTTTTGCAAGAACATTACGCAAGGCAATTGTTAATTGATTTTTAACGTAGTGTCATTTATTGTACATTAAGTAGTTAACTTTTTTGAATATTCACAAACCTAACTAATATTATACACTTAAAACAAAATTAAACTTTTAACTAATAAAACCCTAAAAATGGCGCAAAAAAAATAATTCACATCGTTCTTGTCTGGAAGTGTACCTAAAAGACTGGCAACCTATATGGCCATGCTTATTTTCTGTACAAGGTAAAATCCAGTCCTTGGGTCACACGAGGTGTCCACAATACGTTTCGCCAGATCTTTAAATAATCTGTGTAAAACACTCAGACCCCAAGTGTTTCCATTCCAAACAGCTCATAAATTTCAAAAAGGGTGTTATATTTCCGCCGTTTCAGGTTTTTTTGTTTTATTTTTATCTGATTACTTACGTATGTACTACGAAGAAAATTCCTCCGTTAAAAAAATATCCTTATTTTCTACCGTACTGGTAGAATGAGTATTGCTGTGTCCTTAACGCCTAGATCCTATATCTTTTGATTCGTTATTCGTTAACGTGATGATCCGTCACTAGGCTGTCTCTCATCCGTTCGTAACCAGACGTCAGTTATTTGGGTAACGAACAGTTACAATTTTTTAACAGTTTAAAGTTAACAGCTTTTTTTAACTCCTCGTTGATATTTTAACAGTTCGTTAAGGAAACGATTCGTTTTTTGTTTATTGGTCCCGGCCATAAGTCATTACAATTCTGACAACCAGACTTAGGTACAATGGGATACTGTGTTAGTCAGTAAAATGGGTTGTGGAGGTCAGATAGGCAGTCGCTCCATTAGTCTATTGAAAAGTTACATTGAACCTTGCGTTTTTAGAGGATGCAATTTTATTGTTGGGATGTGTGATCAGTAGGAGCTTAACTCCAAGTTTGTGGGGTTGCAACCCTTATCCCGCGGCCGCCATATTAGATCAAAGGATCCAAACGTTTTTTTCGCTATATATCCCGAACTATGCATCCCACAAAAAAAATTGCAAGGTCATAATTTGTAGCAAATTGCTTTGTCTACAATTTTGTTTATTTAACTTTTTTCAATAAAATGACAAATAACAAAGTTATTAATAAAAATATGAGATAATTTCCCAACAAATTTTCTTTTTTGTTACATAACTTCTTTGTTTTTCATTTTACGACCAAATGACCTCAAACCAATCTTGTAGAGCACTTTCCAACCAACATTTTGACCTCTATTATTATTGATTTGACGAATTTATGGGCATTCTAGAGCGCTTCAAAGTCGACCAGGTTCTATTCATTAATCTACCAGACACTTAAAAATTACGGGACATTAAAAAAAAAATAGGAAACATGCCTATTGTATTTTTTTATCGCACAATCAGTAATATTAACTAAGCAATCACATGAAAAAAATATTTTAGTCATTAATGTTAATGCTAAATTCTATGATTTACTAAAAAAATAACTTCCGCACTAAGGAATTTAATCCTTGTGTCGCGGGGGTTTCACAAACATTCAAATCACATGCACAATAATACTGCACATAGCAATTGCTTTCAGGAAACTGACCATTATTTATTACCAAACTCTATTAATTATAATTTATTATATCCAGATAGCAACTGCACTTTATTTATTTGATATTAAATAAAGCCATTAAAATCCCGTTGTCATTTGACTGAGTTTTTTCTTTTGTTTTTTTTTTTAATTATTATGTAACGTTTAGTTAATAAGCCGTTGTGCGCGCTCTTTGGTGAATTCACGCGCTTTCTAATTGAAATATTTAGTAGATTTAGCATGTATACCAGACTATAAATATCCCACTGCTGGGCCTCACAGGCCTCTTCTCATGTAGAGAACGCTTGTTCACTTGGGGGTTGGCTGGCGATAACAGATTAAAATTTCTGGAATCCATGTTTCCTCACGATGTTTTCCTTCACTGTTTGCCAATGTGTCTTAGAATGATTATTAAAGTACATATAACTTCGAAAAAGTTACAGTCAGATTTAGCATATTTTTTTTTTTATTAATTTTAACCCTAGATTGTTTATTTCTTTATTTTCAATATACATATAAAATACATTTTTAAATATGTATATACTGAATAGAAAAAATATACATTTAAAAAGAATAAAATATTTTTTTTTATTTATTAAGGTAAATAGGAATCTATAAACTATTTTTTAACAATTAAGTACTTTTCTAATATGCACGCTTATAATATAAGCGTGCATATTATATATAGGTACACACAGCATTCATAACATCGGACTACTATATAATATCTATAATTTGGAGGATTTTTTTTTGTAAGGGTTAAGTATAGGACTTGAAAGAGTAACAAAAACAATAATTACTAACAAAATTATATAGATTTCCAACATAATCAGTAATAGTTAAAAACCATGTTACCTAAATGTTGACCTTGAGCTGACACTAGTCTACTCACCGAAGAAGGCTTTCCAGGATAAACATTTTTTTTTTTCGTAAGAGCAGGTTTTTTTGGAGTGTCTCTTCTAACATCACAGAGCAGATTGATTTTATTATTAAGAGTTATCATAACCCGATACTAGAACGCCAAATCTTTTTATCGCTAATTTCCGTTTCGCTTCGTCTATTTAAAAGGGATGACAAGCAGATTTTTTGCAGTTGTCGGCAAAACGTTTTTCAAGATGAACGCGCTAGTAGTGGTTCTGTCTTTATTGGCAACAATATTCACTTTATTATATTATGTGTCCAAAAGAAAATTCAATTATTGGAAAAATAAAAATGTGCCTCACTTAAAACCTCTGGCTATTTTCGGCAACTACCGAGACTATATCTTGCAAAAGGAATATCCCGGTATAATGCTACAGAAGCTTTGCCAACAGTTCCCCGAACAACCATATTTCGGAGCTTACTTTGGCCCGGAGCCTGTCCTGGTCGTGCAAAGCCCGGACGTGGTTAGAGATGTTTTAACCAAAGATTTCTACTATTTCAACGGCAGAGAAATAACGAACCACACTCAAAAGGAAATATTAACCAAAAGCTTATTTTTTACTGGAGGAGATAACTGGAAAGTTTATCGGCAAAATCTAACACCGTTGTTCACTTCTTCAAAGATGAAAAATATGTTCTACCTGATCGAGAAATGTGTATATACTTTCGAAGATTTGGTCGACTATGAAATTGGAATGTCCGACGAAATTGAAGTGAGAGACATGTGTTCGAGGTTCACCATGGACTGCATATGCACCTGCGCATTCGGAGTGGAATCAAATGTCATGGGCAAGGATCCTAATAACCCTTTTAGAGTCATGGCTGACGAGATATTCCTACCAACAAACTATAAAGGAATGAAAATAATTACCAGATCCCTTTTGCCATTAATGTTTTACGGTTTAGGTATGAAAACTGTACCACTTAAATTAGAGAAATTCTTTTTACAATTGCTGAAGGATGTATTTCAAAGTAGAAATTACAAGCCATCTACGAGGCAAGACTTTGTGGATTTGGTCCTAGGTTTTAAAAATGAAGAAATTTTGATTGGCGATTCTCTAGGGAACGCGAAGACTGGTAAAAACGATAAAATTCAAGTAAAAGTCGACGACGAATTGCTAGTATCGCAATGCATTATGTTTTTTGCGGGAGGTTTTGAGACATCCGCGACAACGATGAGCTTAACATTGTACGAGCTCGCTAAAAATCAAGATGCGCAGACAAAGCCCATCCAGGAAGCGGACGAATATCTTCAGCGACATGGAAACAAGTTCAGCTATGACACTGTGCCCGAGCTGACGTTCCTCGACGCTTGCGTCCAAGAGACACTTCGGGTTTACCCAGTCATAGGAGTCCTTACTCGCGAAGTTATGGACGACTACGAGTTTTCTACAGGTTTGCGCGTCGACAAAGGCGTCCGCGTCCATGTACCAGTGTACCACTTCCATCACAATCCAGATTACTTCCCTGAGCCAGAAAAATACAAACCAGAACGATTTTTGCCTGAAAATAAGAAGGACCTGAAACCCTACACGTATTTCCCCTTTGGCGAGGGTCCCAGACTTTGCTTAGGTAATTATTCATATTTATTTGTTTAAGGTTTCGATGTCTTTAAATTTATAACTAAATAGCCTAGACCAAGTAATTTTAGTAAAGTTAATTCTTACTTATGATGCTCAAATACTTTATATGTGTTATCATTCGCTCGGAACATCATATTCGTTGTTTAGCTATAACTTCTGTGGATATTGCTACCTATCCAAAATTTACTCTGTTTTGGGATCGACTAATATTTGACCCCCGACGGAAAAAGAGGGGTATTATAAGTTTGACGGATCGTATTGCATTTTAGCTCTTAAACGAATGGACTTAGTACGATGCGTTTTTTTTTTGTTTGATAGCTAATAAAGGATTAAGATTAAATTTCAATACATTAGAACACATTCAATCAAATATTAAAACGTTTATAACTATAGGTATGAGTTTAAACGTCGTTTTTAATTATTTATTTTTTTGCTATTTATCCTTAATCAGAAATATAAAATTAAGGGCTGATTTTTCCAACGCCAAATATTTTTTTATTCGTGGAATAAAATTGTCATCTGACAGATTTTGTATGAAAGAACTGTCAAAAATTCATAATTTATCCTCGGATAAAATTATTTTGCTTTCAAAATTCAGCCCTAAGTGAAATAAGCAACTGACAATTTATATTTTTTACAGGTAAACGTTTCTCGAAAATGCAAGTATTGCCCGGTATCGTCACCATCCTGAAGAAGTACAGAGTAGAGTTAGCCGAGGGTATGCCGGAAAATTTAGAACTGGAATCAAGATCCTTCCTGGTTCAGCCAAGAGAACAAGGGCTCAATCTGAAGTTTATTAAACGAGAAGGCTACGAAAACAGACGATTAATTCGAGCTTAAATCCCTTTTTTTAAAATGTATTTCCATTTAAAATATATTTTATTGTTTATTGAGCATTATATTTTGTTTTATTTTTATGATTTTCTTTAATTGTTTCAATTTGAGGGTTAAGGTTATTACCTCCCTTAGAAGTCGCGTTTATTCGTTGACACATAGAGATACAAGTATATCCATGCATAGGTTGTCTGGAAGAGATCATAATTAGTGATAAGACCGCCCAATGTACCCGCTATTAATGTTTTTTTCTCTCAAGTGGTTTCTTTGTGTACAATAAAGATTTTTTTTACTATTATTCTAAATTCAGTTACTTTAACCTTAAAGTAAATTGCAGACATAAATAATCAACAATGGTATTTTATAATTAATGTTGAATCTGCAATGGATACAGTTGTTCACAAATTATGTGAAATGGTGAATAAGGGGTTGATACTTGATAGTCTACTTTAGAACACACAGATCATCTTGCAGCATGTCCAGCATTTTACTCAACACCCATCTTGTCCTTAAAGAAAACTTATTTAAGGAACTTATTACATACATTATTTACTGCGTATTCCCATTCTGTAGAAGGAAAGAACGCAAGGGTGTGAAAGTAGTCGCGTATAGATTGGACTCAAGGTCTTCTAATTTAAAGCAGAGTAGAATGCAGACACTGGTGTATTCTTTGTGCTAGTACGCATACAGATTCATTGAAAACTAGTTAGATAATAGGGAAAATGCAAAAAATAATGATATAAATCTCAATAAAATAGATTTATATTTGTACTATTTGGGGCACCCCAACTTACAGCGGGGTGCTCTAAGTTGAGGTGCCCCAAACACACGGATAGGTTAGGTTACTTCATACCCCCAAATAAAGGAGCCTCACGAAGCGGCGCTTCATCGTCCGACGAAGCCTCGATCCCCAATGCGTCGAATCAGGCGATGCCTCTCGACCAATCAGAACAAACTACGATGAACATTGAGTTTTTCTGAATCATTTCACTTTTCTAGTTAAAACTAGTTCAAAATCAAAATAACAAATTAAGCTACTAAGTACCACGTTTTTAAAGACAACATAAATATTATCAGACAGCACTCATAATGATTATGTTATAATCCATTGTAAAACAGAGGCCGCGCTAAATTGAAAAAAAAAACCGCTTAAGGTCGATAGGTACGTCTATAAATTGATTATTTAAACAATAAAGACCAAGGTTTGCACAACGACCAGTCACCGCAAGGAGCACTGCTACCAACTTGTAACTGCGAACCAATAAAGCGTGGGACAAATCTTCTAAAAGCAGAAAAGTCTTTTTTTACAACTGCTAAAGCTTATTTTCAACAATAAGATTTGTAAACAAAATAATGTTAAAAATTTAAACAATACTAAATAAATAAGCAACGGTATACTTATAATACTATTTTAATAAACGGGAATTAGCGCGAACATTTATAAATACCTTTTCGCTAGACGTTTCGTCCAGGTTACACCGGCCGTGGTCGCAAGCAAAGACTCACTGAGTCTGCTTGAAACATGCAGCGTGATAGTTTAAAAGTTAAAACGGTATACTTATTATAAAATTACATTGTTTTTTAATAAATTGCATTTTATTTAATCATGAATAATGTATTCTAGTCACTTGCAAAAGTAACTCTTTTGTTTACACTCAATGTGCATGAAGATAATAGCCGTAGCCAATACTAGCAACACATTGTACGGCTCGGGACATGGGACATTATCTCGAAGCCGTCATCCATTTCCTGAGGCACGGGAAACTCGACGGAACAATAAAGAGTCCATTCTAGTACGCCACACACATTGCGGGCTTCGGACGACATTATTTTTGTTCGTAATAAGGCATGTTACATGTATTATAAAGGTGCTTTTGCACTGAAATAATTGACAACCTTTGTCCTCAAACACGTGTCGACAACATAAAAGTTAGCAACTTTTCTTTGGAGACCCAGTTTAATAATGTCTAAAGAAGGTCTGTGCCCTCACTCTCTAATTTAATTTTAATTCTAATACAATGCCAATGCAAAATTGTTATTCATTTAGCAGGCACAAAAACAACACACAGTACAAAAAAAATGTAAAAATGTTTATGTTTAGTTTCCAGTCAGTTCCTTCCACTGGCAGTATTTTTTTAAGTAAACTGAAACTACTGCCTGCTAAACTAATATCAATTTTGCATTGTCATTGTATTAGAATTAAAATTAAATTGGTGAGTAAGGGTACTGGTTGGCAACGAGAGAAGACCACCAAAGACGAGTGCCCAAAATAATGTTTTGACGTTGGAGAGAAATACAGTCGAATGTTTAAATTATTACAGTATAGAGCATGCAGCAATTAAGTAACTAATTTACCATTTTACTGAAAAAAAAACTTTCTTTGTATCTAAGGATGGTTTAGTTCATCTTCTTTTTAAAATCCTGTAAAACACACAATAACTGTATATTTACGAACCTAATCAATATTTTACAATTATCTTAATATCTTTATATAATATACGATTTTTTGTCTGCGTTTTATAGGAACGTGTGACCTCATGCGACATTTCAAATCAATGTATTAAAGTGAGATTTTCGTTAGGTATGGAAAAAAGACCGCGTCTCTGCAAACGTAGTGTAAGACGACCGGGGGCTAGATGGAGCGACGACATCCGCAAAGTGGCTGGCAGTGGTTGGAGACGAAGAGCTGAAGATCGAGCGCAGTGGCGTGCCATAGGAGAGGCCAATGTCCAGCAGTGGACGAAGATAGGCTGATCATAATGATGATTATGATGATGATGATGATGATTTTTTCCTTAATATTAAAGTTCATACCTAATAGTATTTTTCTTATCGAATCGATTGCATAATATTTAATTTTACCTTGTACCAATAATAATTTATGTTGATATCAACTAAATATAAATGTTTGTCATCGTTACCTACCAAAATCTTTACATAATAAATATCTTCTATTTATGGTATTATATAATATATAATTATATATTATAGAACTCACTGATAATTTTAAATAGAAATAACGCAAAATAGTAACCGTTGATTATTTGACGCCCTATTGATTTTACTTTGTGTCCGTTATAAATAAATAAATAAATAAATGTGAACCACATCACATACATTGCTCTGAACCCAAAATAAGTAGCTAAAGCACTTGTGTTATGGAATTCAGGGACAACGAAGGTACCACAAACATGCAGACCCGAGACAATGTAGAAAAGAGGTTTTCTACATTGACCTGGCCGGAAAACCGGTGTGTTCGCCACTCGACCACAGAGGTCGTCGAATTGGTTGTCGTTATGTTTGTGTTTATTAAGCGGGAAATTTACTAGACTTGCCCGTGGGCATGTCCGCCCACGGGCAATCTACAGATATGCCCGCCGGACCTCGCTACCACAAGTCTGTGCAAAGTTTGCTAGTGAAGGAGCGATGCAGGCAGTCTGGCGGACTTGCGTGTTTCACGTCCGCGCGATCTCATTTCGCCTGCGTGGGCACTGAAATGCATCAGTATCATTACGTGAGTGCCATGAAAGTTCACGACAGCAACCAGTTCAGACGTCCTCGTTTTCTGAGGAGTTAAAATGACTTTTCACAACAATAAAACATTCAGAGTACTTAGAATTGTTAGCAGAATACAAAACATGTCTATGTTTGCGGAGGATAAAAAGCATCTTCGTTGTCATTGTAATGTGTACGCAAAACACAATTAATCGTGTAGCCGGTCTAACACAAACTGAGCTTGGGTAGTGTATAGTGGCAGGAGACATGTCCGGTCGAGCTGCCCGTGGGCGTGTCCGTGTAATGAATTCCCCGCTTTAGGCAGTTTGAAACAAGGTCTAAGATTTGATTTGATAAAAAAATCTAAGTAGTTAATAACCAGAATTGCCTATTTTTAATGGAGAGACTGCCTATCTGACCTCTACAACCCATTTTACTGGACAGTATCCTATAGCTTTTCTAGGCACAGAGGGGTCTCAGTATGTTTACAAATGGTTACCGATTCACGGACCGACCGTGGCGAGCGCGGCTTTATCGTTTATGGGTCAAATCGTACGCCACGCAACATTTTTTAGTAAGTCAATAGGTAGATTCTTGTTACCAACTAAATCTGTAGGCGTTCTAATTTTTTGTTTCATTAGGTACTTTTATTTATTTAGAAATAATATTACAAATAATATAACAATGTAAATAAATACTTGCGTTCATTTTTATTAAGACTATTTTAAGGAGTAACGAGACGGGTAATGCATATGTTTAAACTTTGAACCATATGTGAACTAAATACAACTCACTATAGTTTTACGTTAGCAATGATTGTTATGTGAATTTGCTAACAATAAAGCATCAGGCGTTATAAGTCAAGACGGCTATTAACTAGGTAATATCTTTATGTATTATATTTTATTATTTCTGGACAGTATATTATTTTAGCATGTCCTTATTAAGGAATACTAATATTCAATATTATTAATCCAATTTAAACTGCGTAGCTAAAGTAGGACGCAATAGTGTTAATTCAATCAAGTTTTTTTTTCGATAAATATAGAAATGATTTATCATTTTTGTTAATTTTAAAAAATTGCGGAGTTTAAGTATAAACAAGTTTTAATGATTAATTGCATGTGGTGTGATTTTCCATCAGTATCATAAAAAAACCAGGTAGGTACGTATGTATACACCAGTAACAAAACATTCCTAAAGCCGGGACTCATAAACGAGGCAAGCCATGGACTTGGTGTCCACCCGCAGGACACCAAGTCCATGGCTTGCCTCGTTTATGACTGGGAGGGCACCCCGTCACCCGATCATCTGACAGGCCACGAAGGATCGACGCGTCATCTGAAGGAGGTGGACACCAAAACACTCTCACCTCTAGAAGGGGGCACCCTCCCATCTAATAAAGACTGAAGCCTGCCGCCGCCGTGCCCTCGGCGAGGGTTGAAGTCATTAGAGTTTCACCCCGACAAAAAATAAATAAAAAAAATTACCGAGGAGTAGGTGGCGGGATGACAGCGATTCTTAGTGCATCGATTATTAGTAGGTGATTCTGATGATGTTAATGATTATGTCGCTCAAGACAGAAAAATCTGGCGTCAAACGGGTAAGACCTATGCACAGCAGTGGGACAATAAAGGAGGATTTACCCAAAAACATGCTTGTAAGAAAAAGTGTACCTAAGCTGCCTTTTAGTTACAAAAACTTCAGCTAAACCACATAATAATGTCAAACAAGTAGAACCCAACTTTCGGTATTTAGGTTCTTATCATATTCAAGTCACGCCAATTACAGGGCATTGAATAATCTGTTATTACAAAAGTTAAATGTAGTATATTCTAAAAAACATGCAACATCATATCACATTTAATTATTACTGATATACTGATAAAAAGAGATAACCAAGTTCCGTTTCATGACTCGACGAATTTCTACTTGACTATACAATTTCCAGCTGCCGCCCCAGTGGGGATAAGTCTGACTTTTACCGACTGAAGACATCCCGGTCCCGTCCTTGCCTTAGCCAGAGTCGCGGGGTCACAAGCGCATTCCCAGCACAGCTCCGGGAGGAGGTACCGCCCTCTGCGATAGATAATAATGTTGAAGGGACGCGACTGGGTCCTTCTCCATACAAAAGAATTCCGCTGTTTTCTTCCTGAATTGAACAGGTTCACTGAATGCGCCTATTATTACCTTTTTTCCAAAACATCATCACTTGAAGAAGAATGCCCGTTTTCACTGATGTGTTGTCAAAAAAACAAAAAGGATATATGTAACTTTCCTTAAAATTTTGTTGTCTAAACTATTTTGATCAATCCAGTTTTGGAGAAGTAAACAGCGGAATACGAAACGTTTTTTGGTCAACGATTTTGTAGGTATAATCATCCTGAGATGCAGTTATCCCTTAAGGACATTTTACGGGGGTAAGCTAGAGGTGTGTGACGGCAATATACAAATAATAATAAATAAATAAATGTGGACAACATGACATACATTGCTCTGACCCAATGACCCAAGACAATGTAGAAAAGGGGTTTCTACATTGACCCGACCGGGGATCGAACCCGAGACTTTAGAGCTGGCGACACTTTGAAAACCGGTGTGTACGTCACTCGACCACGGAGGTCGTATATAATAAATTCTTTCAATTCCTATTTTTCAAATGACTCGGGAAGTGAGCGGCGCGCGGCGTTGGTAATGTTAAATGTTCATATTTAATATGAATCAACAAAAAACCATCATCTTAGTCTACATTATTGTGCCGGGCAACTATGGAACCCAACCCAACATTACACGTGGAATGACACGGGTTTTTTTTCTAATATAATATGACTGATAACTTTTCAAATGTCAATTGCCTGATAAATATATCGATAGCAACTAGATTATTACGTTTTATTACATAACTTGACGGAGGGGCTCGTAGCTAAGTGTAAGCCGTACGGTTTGACCGATAATAAAAGTTAAGCCGCGTTCGCCGCGGTCGGTCCGTAGATGGGTGACCATTTGTTAACTTACAGAGACCCATCCGTGCCTCAGAAAGCACGTTAAGCCGATGGTCCTGACTGTCATACGTTGATCTTTGACAGGCGTTAAGTCATTACAATTCTGACAACCAGTCTTACTATGGGATACTGTATTACCCAAGGGTAGTGGAGGTCAGATAGGCAGTCGTCTCGTGTAAAATACGGTATGCAGCTGAATTAGATAAGACTGGAAACTGACCCCAACATAGCTTGGAAAAAGGCTAAGAAGATTTCATAACTTTACAATTCAGTACTTGTGAATTTGCACCTGCCGCCCCCAGCAAAGACAATATAATTGAAATACAAATAAATCTTAAAAGTATCCGACTTTGATGAAATGAAATATGGGACCTCCTCTGAGGTATATCTATCGACGACAACGATTTTTTTTAAATCGATCCTCAATTGCCGAAGATGCGTAAGAAACATACAAAAACTAAAATAAAAAAAATCGTCGGTTTGAGAACTTCCTCCTATTGAACACTGATATAAATCAATCATGGATAGCCCAATGTAAGTCGCAACGCCAACTACCTTCATGATTTTTGGAACTGGTTGGTGTTTTAATGGGATTTATATGGCCCGCACTATATAAAAACCTGCATTTGTAATTAGAATATCTACTTGTTTGACATTATTATGTGGTTTAGCTGAAGTTTTTGTAACTAAAAGGCAGCTTAGGTACACTTTTTCTTACAAGCATGTTTTTGGGTAAATCCTCCTTTATTGTCCCACTGCTGTGCATAGGTCTTACCCGTTTGACGCCAGATTTTTCTGTCTTGAGCGACATAATCATTAACATCATCAGAATCACCTACTAATAATCGATGCACTAAGAATCGCTGTCATCCCGCCACCTACTCCTCGGTAATTTTTTTTATTTATTTTTTGTCGGGGTGAAACTCTAATGACTTCAACCCTCGCCGAGGGCACGGCGGCGGCAGGCTTCAGTCTTTATTAGATGGGAGGGTGCCCCCTTCTAGAGGTGAGAGTGTTTTGGTGTCCACCTCCTTCAGATGACGCGTCGATCCTTCGTGGCCTGTCAGATGATCGGGTGACGGGGTGCCCTCCCAGTCATAAACGAGGCAAGCCATGGACTTGGTGTCCACCCGCAGGACACCAAGTCCATGGCTTGCCTCGTTTTCGCGGGATGACAGCGATTCTTAGTGCATCGATTATTAGTAGGTGATTCTGATGATGTTAATGATTATGTCGCTCAAGACAGAAAAATCTGGCGTCAAACGGGTAAGACCTATGCACAGCAGTGGGACAATAAAGGAGGATTTACCCAAAAACATGCTTGTAAGAAAAAGTGTACCTAAGCTGCCTTTTAGTTACAAAAACTTCAGCTAAACCACATAATAATGTCAAACAAGTAGATATTCTAATTACAAATGCAGGTTTTTATATAGTGCGGGCCATATAAATCCCATTAAAACACCAACCAGTTCCAAAAATCATGAAGGTAGTTGGCGTTGCGACTTACATTGGGCTATCCATGATTGATTTATATCAGTATTCAATAAGAGGAAGTTATCAATTCGACGGATTTTTATATTTAAGTTTTTGTATGTTTCTTACGCATCTTCGACAATTGAGGATCGATTTAAAAAAAATCGTTGTCGTCGTAAGATATACCTCAGAGGAGGTCCCACAGTGGCGTAGCTACCGGAGGGCTAGACGGGGCTGTGCCCCGGGGCCCCCAAGCTCGGGGGGCCCTCGGACTCTGACTTACATCGTTTGTAAGTCAGAGTCCAAGCCCCCCCCCCCCCCTTTTTGTTTTTTTTAATTTTTACCTAATTAACAAATCACAATTACCTATTTATCGTCACCGGGAATCATATATTATCGATACTTAACTATTTTAAGATGATTGTAAGTATATCTCTCATTCCATTACTACGTTCATAGACAAACATAATACAAAGTTTTTGATCCAAGTTGTAGAATTTTGATTTTAAGGAAAACCTTATTAATAGACTAGCTGTCCCCCGCGACTTTGTTCGCGTGTTTTAGTTTCAACGGTTTTCATTTTTGCAACATTTTTAATTTATGCTCCGCTCCTATTGGTCGTAGCGTGATGTTATATAGCCTATAACCTTCCTCAATAAACGGACTATCCAACACAAAAAGAATTATTCAATTCAAACCAGTAGTTCTTGAGATTAGCGCGTTCAAACAAACAAACAAACAAACTCTTCAGCTTTATAAAATTTATTATAGATATATGTATTTGAATGATTATTTTGTTGTTTTTCATATTGTGTGTTTCTTTTATAAGACAATAAGGTTAAAAATGGGTTTTACAGTCTGATGAAGACGCAAAGACGTGATTTTGTGTCGGAGCCGGGTACATGATAAGACAAGTTAGGAAAAATTCACATAATTTATAACAATCCTAATACACTTGGATAGTATTCGTACGAATGTTTGACGAAAACGGAAGCTTTTGTCTCGTTTTTACTTTCTAGTGAGCGAATAGGCAAATTCGCAAAGCTTCGAGCCGCATACATGTGTAGTCGGAGCATTATAGGTAGTATAGGTTTGCCACGGTAATATTATCTATCAGTATTGTAAATCGACCCTATTTTTGAAATACAGTCGCGTGGTACGTATATTGTAGTTAGAAATGACGTCACGCGACATTTCCTTTTACTGTATCTTCCTCATTATTTGTTTAAGTAAAAAGGAAAAAATACGTGTTTAACATTTTTTAACAGTATATGTGACGAGTAAATTGAAAAAAAATGTCCACATACTTCGAGTTTCTATCTAGTTTAGTGAATGTATTTTGTGATTGTATTTTTTTATTTAAACATCAAAATACGTTGTGAATTAAATAGAAAGTGTTCAATAAAAATGCATGTTATTTTTTTATCAGTAGAATTAATTTAAAAACCATGCTTATAATATGTTTAATTTAGGACTAAATAACAAATCATTTTGATAAATTTGCGACCGAAAAATATTGTCCCTTCGACTGAGACGTAGGTACGATGTACGAAAATCCACATTAAAATATAAAGCTTAATTCAAAACTTTTAATTGTAATTGTGCAGCACAAAATATTCTAGGATTGCTCCTTGCAATATTAATAAGATTTTTTTGATTAAAATAAGTACTTGTATTTATTTTGTTTAAAAAACAACACCGTCTGTTTGTCTGTTGCATGACTAGCGCATGTTGAGATACGAGGCCCGTAGGTAGCTCGCGCTTCGTCCGTTTATATATCTAAGATTAGGCCCAAACATACTCTCTCCTGCCATCTGCTTCTCCAAGAAGCATTCGAGTTAGCTACCAGTAGCAATACAAAACACAACCGCCGTATATTACGTCCTCGCCGGCGAGGCCCGTCGGTATAAATAAATTGTAACGTAAATGTTACCCCAAGTCCCTAGATCAAGCTGGCCCGAGCCGGCCAAACTAGCAATAAAAATATGTCCTTAAATAATAAAAACTTAGATCTAGCCCTCCCTTGCTATTTTTACCTTATTAAGATTGTTAGCAACGCACTAAGTCGAGGTCTGCCCTTAGTGAACGTTGCTAACGTAGTTAGTTTTTCTATTGCTCTAGCTGGAAGCCCTAAAGGTTCTCCCGAAAAGTCCAGTGAAGGAGTCAAAGCCTGCGCTCAGGCTAACTGCGTAAATCTCATCCAGAAAAAAATGTTTATATGAAGTTACAATACTGATAATATTACCGTGCTAATGCCCTCTGTCAATCGATATACATTGCATTCGGTACACGACGAATACGGAACCAACGAATTTAAATAGTTTACTTGGGGCCCTAGTTTTATTTTTGCCCCAGGGCCTTTGGTTACCTAGCTACGCCACTCTGGTCCCATATTTCATTTCATCAAAATCGGATACTTTTAACATTCATTAATTGTATTTCAATTATATTGTCTTTGCTGGGTGCGGCGGGTGCAAATTCACAAATACTGAATTGTCAAGTTATGAAGTATTCTTAGCTTTTTCCCAAGCTATGTTGGGGTCAGTTTCCAGTCTTATCTAATTCAGCTGCATACCGTATTTTACACGAGACGACTGCCTATCTGACCTCCACTACCCTTGGGTAATACAGTATCCCATAGTAAGACTGGTTGTCAGAATTGTAATGACTTAACGCCTGTCAAAGATCAACGTATGACAGTCAGGACCATCGGCATAACGTGCTTTCTGAGGCACGGATGGGTCTCTGTAAGTTAACAAATGGTCACCCATCTACGGACCGACCGCGGCGAACGCGGCTTAACTTTTATTATCGGACAAACCGTACGGCTTACACTTAGCCACGAGCCCCTCCGTCAAGTTATGTAATAAAACGTAATAATCTAGTTGCTATCGATACATTTATCAGGCATTTGACATTTGAAAAGTTATCAGTCATGATATTATGTTAGAAAAAAAACCCGTGTCATTCCACGTGTAATGTTGGGTTGGGTTCCATAGTTGCCCGGCACAATAATGTAGACTAAGAAGATGGTTTTTTGTTGATTCATATTAAATATGAACATTTAACATTACCAACGCCGCGCGCCGCTCACTTCCCGAGGCATTTGAAAAATAGGAATTGAAAGAATTTATTATATACGACCTCCGTGGTCGAGTGACGTATACACCGGTTTTCAAAGTGTCGCCAGCTCTAAAGTCTCGGGTTCGATCCCCGGCCGGGTCAATGCAGAAAACCCCTTTTCTACATTGTCTTGGGTCATTGGGTCAGAGCAATGTATGTCATGTTGTCCACGTTTATTTATTTATTATTATTTGTATATTGCCGTCACACACCTCTAGCCTACCCCCGTAAAATGTCCTTAAGGGATAACTGCATCTCAGGATGATTATACCTACAAAATCGTTGACCAAAAAACGTTTCGTATTCCGCTGTTTACTTCTCCAAAACTGGATTGATCAAAATAGTTTAGGCAACAAAATTTTAAGGAAAGTTACATATATCATTTTCTTTTTCTGACAGTGGTCGGAACACAGCAGTGAAAACGGGCGTTCTTCTTCAAGTGATGATGTTTTGGAAAAAAGGAAATAATAGGCGCATTCAGTGAACCTGTTCAAATCATTGCTAGAAGAAATTTTCAGGAAGAAAACAGCGGAATTCTTTTGTATGGAGAAGGACCCAGTCGCGTCCCTTCAACATTATTATCTATCGCAGAGGGCGGTACCTCCTCCCGGACCTGTGCTGGGAATGCGCTTGTGACCCCGCGACTCTGGCTAAGGCAAGGACGGGACCGGGATGTTTTTAGTCAGTGAAAGACAGACATATCCCCATTGGGGTGGCAGCTGGAAATTGTATAGTCAAGTAGAAATTCGTCGAGTCATGAAACGGAACTTGGTTATCTCTTTTTATCAGTATATCAGTAGTAATTAAATGTGATATGATGTTGCATGTTTTTAGAATATACTACATTTAACTTTTGTAATAACAGATTATTCAATGCTCTGTAATTGGCGTGACTTGAATATGATAAGAACCTAAATACCGAAAGTTGGGTTCATTGCGAATTTTCGCGAATCGCTTTTAATAAATTTTTGTCACAATCTTGTCTAATCATATCAATTTTTGTCTTAATCTAGTATAGAAAATCTAGAAAACAAACAGATACTTAAATCTTAGAAATGAAGTCTCGAAAACTAATAAAATTTGTAGTAATATTACTTATACTAATATTATAACGCTGAAGAGTTTGTTTGTTTGTTTAAACGCGCTAATCTCAGGAACTACTGGTTTGAATTGAAAAAATATTTTTGTTTTTGATATTCCGTTTATTGAGGAAGGCTGTAGGCTATATAACATCACGCTACGACCAATAGGAGCGAAGCATCAATAAAAAATGTTGCAAAAATGGGTAAAATATTATTTACTTCTGAGGTTATAATATTCAAATATGTACTTTTATTTTAGAAAAATAATTAGGGTTTTGCGCAAAACACACGTAACTCATGAATGTAAAACACGCGGACGAAGTCGCGGGGGACAGCTAGTGTTGAAATAAAACTACTTTTGAACGGATTTTATCGCGGTTTGTATATAGATTTTAGTTCCCGACGCCTTTGCAGGTGTCATGGTCACGGGCAGACTGAGATGGTATTCGTCTTGACAGTAGATGTTGCTCGTTCTCGTTCCGACCTACGCAATATGAGCTCACTGTGTCTTGAGGTCTTACAGTGCTGAAAGATCTCAAGACACAGTAAGCTTATATTATATATTACACATATACCGCGATAAAATCCGTTCAAAAGTAATTTTATTTCAATGTGTAACATTTGCGTGAACCTCTGATAGCAATTTGTAGAGTGTAAAAACTAATAATTTGTAGTTAGTTTATAGGTTAGGAATCTATACTAATATTATAAAGCTGAAGAGTTTGTTTGTTTGAACGCGCTAATCTCAGGAACTACTGGTCCGATTTGAAAAATTATTGGATTTAAGATTGGATTAAAGTGTTGGATAGCCTATTTATTGAGGAAGGCTATATAACATTACGCTGCGACCAAAAGGAGCGCAGCATAAATGAAAAATGTTGCAAAAATTAAAAACCGTTTAAACTAAAACACGCGGACAAAGTCGCGGGGGACAGCTAGTCGTTATATAAGAGAGGATTATTCGATAGGGATTTCGAGCAGCCAGATCAAATTTCACCCCTAAAAAGTTCAAGATAGTTATAATCAGTATTTATATAATATTTATTAGGCTGTATATTAAAAAAAATAATACTGGTGTGAGTTTTTATAAAATTATCAAAGGGTAATCAAAACTAGCAGGCTTTCAGAGTTTGATTTTGTATAGTCCTTTTCAAAGCGGTTATATATTATTTGAACATTCAACGAACCACAAAAATTTTGATTTAATTTGATTTTAATTTAATTCTACTTTATTTCTGCATATCATGCACCAACAGATAATATTTTGAAGGGTATTACCAGACGTAGATATTGATAGTGCTGTTTATTTTAGAGTCACGTAAGTATCATTTAATCTCTTTATATACGGCGCGATGTGAATTGCTCTTCAGTTACCGGTCAGGCGCTCACAAACATGGCCGCGCTACTCGTCTTTGTGTCACTGCTAACAATATTAATTTCTTTATTGTATTTTATATCTAAACGGAAATTTAGTTATTGGGAAAAGAAGAATGTACCTTACTTAAAACCTCTGCCTATTTTAGGCAATTATGCAAAGTATATGCTTCAAAAACAATATCCTGGCGAACTTCTGCAAGACCTTTGCAAAGAGTTCCCCAATCAACCATATTTCGGAGCTTTCTTTGGCACGGAGCCTGTCCTCGTAGTACAAAGCCCTGAGCTCGTTAAAGATGTCTTCACAAAGGACTTTTATTACTTCAATGGCAGAGAAGTATCGAAGTACGTCGAAAATGAAGTAGCAACGCGGAATCTTTTCTTTGCCAGTGGCGACAGATGGAAGATCATAAGACAAAACCTGACTGCATTATTCTCTTCTGCCAAGATGAAGAAAATGTTTTACTTGCTTGAGAAGTGTAATTATAGTTTGGAAGACATGCTTGATCTTGAGACCAGTGCGACTAATGAGATAGAAGCAAGAGACCTCGGTGCAAGGTACACCATGGACTGTATTTGCTCATGTGCTTTTGGAGTAGATTCAAAAGCTATGGGCACGGAACCAAACAATATTTTTAAAAGTATGGCTGGTCAGATTTTCGAAGCATCAAATACTAGAGGACTCAAAATGATACTTAGAGCCGCATGGCCAAGCCTTTTCTACGGGATGAGAATGCAACTCTTCCCATCTACAATAGATGATTTCTTTTCAAAGTTATTGAAAGGAGTTTTCAAAAGTAGGAATTACAAACCATCGCCAAGGAACGATTTCGTAGACTTAGTTTTGACTTTTAAGAACGAAGATAATTTAGTAGGCGACAGCATAAGTAACTCGAAAACTGGAAAAGACACTAAAATAAATCTGAAGGTGGACGATGACTTACTTGTAGCGCAGTGTATTTTATTCTTCGCGGCGGGTTTTGAGACATCAGCGACTACTATAAGTTTTACTTTATATGAGCTTGCGAAGAATCAAAAGGTGCAAGATAAAATTATCAAGGAAATAGACGAATACGTTAAACGCCAGAAAAATAAATTAGAATACGAATGTATAAACGAGCTGCCGTACTTAGACGCCGCTGTATATGAAACTCTTCGCATGTACCCCATATTTGGGGTGCTCACCCGTGAGGTTATGGATGACTATGAATTCACTTCTGGCTTGCGAGTAGACAAAGGAGTTCGTGTCCATATCCCAGTCTATCACTTCCATTATAATCCGGATTACTTCCCTGACCCGGAGCAATACAAACCTGAACGATTCTTGCCTGAAAACAAAGATGATGTGAAACCGTACACTTTCTTCCCGTACGGAGAGGGACCCAGGATTTGCATAGGTAATTATTATTATATTTTTTGCTCTTAACACATAGTAAAAATTTCTCAATTTTCTAACACTAATATACTGCAAATTCGCTTTGTATACAACTTTCTTAATCCCGCACAAAACAAGAAATTTACTTGACGTCAGACCTTATTGAATTTCTTTTAGTAAAATTGTTTTCACAAATGTTAATATTTTATAAATTCTTATTGTATGAAAGTGTATACTTAATTGGCAAATCTTTTTTAATAGTTTTTATATAAAGATACTATCTTCAAGCAAGTAACATATCTGATTACCTAATTAGTACAGCTTAATATTCTGGGCATTATTTCTTTTGCAGGAAGTCGTTTTGCGAAGATGCAAGTTATGGCGGGACTTATTACTATACTGAAGGAGTTTAGAGTGGAGCTAGCTGATGACATGCCGAAGTCTCTAATCTTGGATGCACGAACCTTTCTGATTGCACCTCGCGAACAGGGTCTTAACATTAAGTTTATTAGACGTGAGGGCTGGGAGCAAAGAAAATGGGTTCGCACGTCGTGATCCTGTGCCTCTAGATAATCTTTGACCTACGACCTGGACCATAATAATAAAAATTATGCTGTGAAACTTTACCTTTGAGTTCTTATTTATATTCATACAAGATCCATCTTTAGAAAAATCGAATTAGTATTAAGGCAAGTAACGTGATGTTAAATAGCTTATTCTCGAGAATAGATCTATCCAACACAAACAGATTCTTTCAATTTGAACCTTCCTGTTCCTGAGATTAGTGAGTCCAACCAACAAACACTTCAGCTTATAATAATGAAATTACTAGCGATTAGCCCCCGGTTTCAGCCGCTTCAGTAGTACCTCTGCTATTTGTGGTGGAGAGTCGAAGAAATCAAAGTTCATGTAAATCGGTCCACCCGTTCTTGAGTTATAAATGGTGTACTTATCCAGACTTTGTTTTATATAATAACTAGCTGTCCCCCGCGACTTTGTTCGCGTGTTTTAGTTTCAACGGTTTTTCATTTTTGCAACATTTTTCATTTATGTTCTGCTCCTATTGGTCGTAGCGTGATGTTATATAGTCCATAGCTTTCCTCAATAAACGGACTATCCAATACAAAAAGAATTTTTCAATTCGAACCAGTAAGTAGTTCCTGAGATTAGCGCGTTCAAACAAACAAACAAACAAACTCTTCAGCTTTATAATATTAATATAAGTAATAAGTATAGATATAAATAATAACATGAATGTTTATTAAATTTTCTATAAGATACGTATGCCATAACATCATTATCGCGTGTAATTATCGCAGCCATGATTATTCGCGATAAGTTAATAATAATCGAAGCGGAGCTTAAGATTTCCAATTTTATTATTATTTAATGATTCCTTTTCGTGCTACTTATCTGTTAACGTATCTTGAAAATGAACGGAAAATATAGAAAGAAAAAAACATTGTTATGTTGTGATACTGCTCTTATCCTATGTCCGTCCGTTTGCAAGTTGATCAACGAACATTCAAACTTACAAATGCGCTGGGATGCCATTTGCCATTTTGGGATGCCACAAAATGCAATTTGGATGTTCCAAATTGATACTATATAGCTAACTATAACACCAAATTTTAGTGAATTTGGGTAGTCTTAGTAATTTTCAACGTACAAAAAGTTTTGCAAAATAATCTTATTTGGATATAGTAAGGCCAACGAGACGAGATAAAAAAAAAAACAACCTAATCTCTACTGAGTTACATTACGATAGCAAGTCATTATTAGCTCTGACCTTATGGCTCGCAGTAAAGACTTCAGTTGTTTCATCGCCATGGTTGTCGTTGTGCTTTTCATGGTAAAGGAAAGCAATCGGTGCTGCCAACATTTGATCTGTCAGTTTTTTGGGTTCCGTACCTCAAAAAGAAAAAAACGGAACTCGTATAGGATCACTTTGTTGTCTGTCTATCTGTCTGTCTGTCAAGACCTTTTATTTTAGAAACGCGTGGAGGTATTGAGTTGAAATTAAACCGTTATACTCAGGTCTACAGCTAACGTAAAAAAATAATATTTTGACAGCCACGGAAATCTATATTTATAAAGTACTTCCTAAAATCACAGAATTTGCCTTGGTGCTATGTGAAAGTTGTAGTTATGTAACAAAGAATATGCGATTTAAAAACGATTATAAACATACATTTACAGTTGAAAATTTTTATAGTGTCATACATCGATGTAGGTATGAGAGAACATTTTTATTTTTGGAGCTGAATTAACCGTGATGCTCAGCAAACTTTGTACGGAATCCTCGTTGCGCGAGTCAGACTCACACTTGTCGTTTTTTTTACTTTTAATACCAAAATGGATTCGGACACTTTCGATAAATCATCTGCATATAATGACGACGACAAATAGAATAGGACATTTATTTTTTTTGTATGATATCGCCGAATAAAAAGGTTGTGGAGCCCTGATTTTTTTTTTATATCCTTTACCTCGTCTTGGCCTTACTTTAGATTTATATCATGTAATCAATAAAATGATAATTGTTGTTTTGCTACTTATGTATTTAGATAGCTTCAAAATGATAACAATCATTTTAAAATTAAGATAATCGTGTTTTGAGTTGGAACGAGCAACACAGGGTGTTAGGACGACCGAAACAAAAAATGTGGGTGATTGAGGAGACTATTTGCTATTTTTCATTAAATTGCCTAGGTGCCGCGTCACCTGAGAAGAAAAGCACACAGTTTTTAGGTTTCTTATTTAACTAGTTATGCCACGCAGTTTCATCCGCGTAACTTCCTGTTCCCGTAAGACATTTGATTGTTTATATTTTCCAAAGTTTTTCAACGTTTTAAATGTTATTCTGCTATAACTGAATTGACAGAGCCCTTAAATTGCATAATAAAATTGGAATAACGAAAGGAACATTTCCAAATGATCTTAAATTTACTATTGTTATACCTTTGAAAACTACAGACTCATAGCATTAGTATCCATAGTATCTAAAAATTTTGAGAGATATAAGTCACTAGTTGTTTACCGCGGCTCTGTCCGCGTTTATGTCGGTTATCGCGGCAAGCCTTATCCTTTCTCAGGATCTAGACTATCTGTGTAAAAAATTTCATTTAAATCGTTACAGTAGTTTTGGCGTGAAAGCGCGACAGACAGACAAAGTTACTTACGAATTTTTAATATTAGTATGGATTACAATTCTGTCAAGTAGTCTTACTATGGGATCCTGTCTTACCCAGTAAAATGGGTTGTGTAGGTCAGAATGGCAGTCGCTCCATGTAAAATACAGTATTTAGCTGATCCCACTCGAAGGGACTAAACTCCCGGTAAGACTGGAAGCCAACCCCACCGTGATGGGGTTGTCGTCCAGCCTTACTGGTAAAAAGCTAGACAGAAGAAGAAACAGCTAAATTGACAAATCATGTTTGCTTGCATTATTTAGTGCGCTAATTATGTAAAAAAAAATCGATTATGTCAATCTCAACATGTTAATCGATCCAGTTGAGTTTTGAGAATCGATAAAATTTTAAAAAAGAATTGATTTATTTCGTGTTCCATAAATAGCGAGCGTGTGGATATTACAACAGCACAATTCAGTTTATAAACCTAGACAGGTAACAGTAAGCTCAAGGATAAAAGTGGCGGTGCACGCACGCACACAAGTGCATTGATTCCCATTAGACGGTTGCGTACGCAATTTGTTTTAGACATTTTTTAATAAATTTTATTTTATTCGGCAATCATACTTTAAATGCACTTTCGGTTTGATCTCTAGAGCTTAATTTTAAATTTTGGCTGGTCATTGAAAACTAAACCTATCTTTGTAGCCTATGGCACTCTGAAACAACATGACCTTCAATTACATGCAAAAAATTATAATAATATACTTAATTCTTATCAGTAAAATAATTTTTAGCATCGAATTCTAGAAATAAGTTAAGTTCTCACCGGTATCATCTGGTAGTAAATCGGTAAAACATGACTGAACATATTTTTATCGCGATAAAGCCAACAAAACGCGACTTTTATTAAAATTAATAAATTTTCATATCTTTCGATAAATAAAAGCAGCTATTAGGTAATAGGTATTAGGTAGTAGGATATTAGGATAGGAAAGAAAAGTAAGTAATGCCTTTGGTTCTGCACCTTATCTTTCTCTTGTCGGAGACTGCATCTGAACGAACTTCTACGCAGATGGCCATTTACTAAAACTCCCTTCCCCCCCCTACCCTAGATCAATCTGGCCCGAACCGGCCAAACTAGCAATAAAAATATGTCCTTAAATAATAAAAACTTAGATCCAGCCCTCCCTTGCTGTTTTTTCCTTATTAAGATTGTTAGCAACGCATTAAGTCGAGGTCCGAACCCCACAGAGGGGGGCCCTTAGTGAACGTTGCTAACGTAGTTAGTTTTTCTATTGTTCTGGCTGGAGGCCCTTAAGGTTCTTGCCAAAAGTCCGGTGAATCAGTCAAGGCCTGCGCTCAGGTTAACTGCGTAAATCTGTTCCAAAAAAAAACTAGATCTTTTTCTTTTGCCTAGCCTTTTACCATACTATTTTGGAGTCGGCTTCCAGTTTTACCGGATTTAGCTGGACCCTGTATTTTATACGAAGCGACAGCCTATCTAGCCATTTACTACAACTACACCAACTTAAAAAGCTGGAAAATGAGACAGAAAATACATAATAAACATTTAATTTCATCAAGTCAAATACGCAAGTTACAATGGGCCTGTTTCCTATTTTTTTTTTTAATGTCCGTCTCGTAGATTAATGAATTTTATTGGACACGTATTTTTTCTTTTTTCCTGCAAACAAAAAATGATCAAAATACAGAGAACTGAAGTTACGCGTGACGTCACTCCTCGCTACGATTTTTAGCGAGGCGTAGCGTCATAAGCCCCCACTCCGAAACTTTAAAGCGGTGTATCTTTGTATTTTTTTATTGTTTTGATAAAAGAAAAAATACGTGTCTAATACTTTTTTATTATCTAACTGACGGACTAAATAGATTTTAACTTTTCATACCCAGGAAACATCCCTATTGTGTCTGCAAAATAAACCTGCTTAGACTCTAGAAACGTGATTGATAAATTATCTAGATATATAAAATGCTTTGTCCTGAATGACTGACGGATCAACAACATATACTAAACCGCTGTTCATTGAGACCTGAAACTTGGAGGGCGAGTTCTTTGTATGACGTAGGCATCAGATAAGAAAGGATTTTTCGAAATTCTACCCCTAAGGGGGTAAAAAACGGGGGCAAAGTTTGTATCGAACAACGTGATTCCTTGGTCCAATCTACTTCAAATTGTGCATAAACATTCTTTAACAGAATTGATGAAAGATGTGTTTCGTATTTTATTGAAACTCATCGCCTAACGGGGTTAAAAAAGGCTAAACTTTTATTTTGACACATGTTTGAAAACTCAATTCGATTTCATTCAAAAAACGGCGATCTCACATAAAACCTTAATGCAATGCAATACTCATTAAAATTAAAATTTCAAAAACCATTTCCGACTTCTACGCGAACGAAGTCGCGGGCAAAAGCTAGTTTCTAAATATAACAGAATACTTATAAAACTCTTTTTAAACACTTTATTCGAGGAATATCTAGTTGAGATTCATACAAAGTGAACCACAGCTGTAGGAAGATCCAAATAATAAAGGCTAGAAAAAATATTCTTTGAAAAAACAAGTCGTGTCGCTTATGAATGTGTTTTATCGATTATAGATATAAAACATAAAGTAGACTTACAATGACAACATAAAAAAACATAGAGGCCTGATTAGATAAAATACATACATAACAAAATACATTACGTGATTAGGGAACTACATAATAGGCATGTTTCCTAATTTGTTTTTTAATGTCCGCCTGGTAGATTTATAAATTTTATTGGACACGTATTTTTTCTTTTTTCCTACAAACAAAAAATGATCGAAATACAGAGAACGCAAATTACGCGTGACGTCACTTCTCGCTACAATTTTTACCAAGGCGTGGCGTCATAAGCCCCCACTCCGAAACTTTAAAGCGCCTGTATCTTTGTAAGTTTTTATTGTTTTGATAAAAGAAAAAATACGTGTCTAATATTTTTTTATTATCTAACTGACGGACTAAATAGATTTTAACTTTTCATACCCAGGAAACATCCCTATTATAGTATCGGATAAATAACAATTAAATACCTATAGATATTAATTATCGAGACGACATCTTATAAACAAGGTTACTTGTAAGTCGACTGACATTTCTTGAGAGGTGTCAGTGTTGGTCAAAACCCAAAATGATCAATTTTCTTTATGGAATACCCTACCCAAAAATTTACCGTTTCCGAAATATTTGGTGTTTCATGTTTTTTAGCAAAAGTTAGTTTGGTACCTGTAGTTTTTCCTTTAACGGCCAGGCCACATCTTGTGCTGTTTCTGTATAAGTCATTGAACTTGTTTTATCATTAAAATTACAAATATCTTCGAGGAATATGGTGCTACGGCCAGTAATTAATAGTTAATATATATATCTTGGGACAACTCACACACGGCCATCTGATCCCAAACTAGGCAGAGCCTTTATTATGGCAACCAGACAACTGACAAACATACTTATATATTTCTAAATACATACTTATTATAGATAAATTATACCCAGACACAGAACAAATGATCGTGCTCATCACACAAAGATTTGTCCTGGGTGAGAATCGAACCCACGACCTCCGGTATAGCAGTCAGGGTCACTAACCACTAGATCAACAGGCCCGTCAAAATTTTATTTTTCTACAAACCATATCCCTTGAAAAATAAAGGTAGCCATTACGGCAAAATATACTGAAAACAATTCCATACTTAGCTTACAATATGGTACAATAGTCATGTACAACATGTCTTATCATCTCCTATAAAAAAAAGAACCTAAGACCATAAGAGCTAGCTATTGGCCGCTAACAAATGGTTCAAAGAAAAATATTAATTATTTAAAAGTATGATTTTGAATCATTAGCTTAATCATTTTCAAAAAATACGTCCAATATTATTTTATTACCTAACTGACAGTCTAATCTAATTGATTGATTTTCTCTTTAAATGCCCAGTCATCTGCCCAATTAATGTTATCTTCCCGCTTTTGAAAATTTTCCTTCAAATTATCATGTAGTTTTATTGAAGTCTTATAAATTAAACAAATGGATCCAAAGAGCAATTTTATGCAATACATTGTGTTATCAAAACCTATCGATGACCCACGGATAAGTGTTGTTTACGATTCCAGGTTTTGACCTACACCAATCCAAACATCCTTGTTGACCTACTTACACTGTCAGCCACGTCAGCAGACTGTTCAAATGGTTTGCGTCATAAATAATGCTAACTTTTCTATAAACAGTGATAGCGCTACAAAGTAAACAGTGGCTTTGTAGATTTTTTGTATTTAAGAGTATTCTAATATTTTGTGTAAACATTAAAAAATAATAAACAAGAGCCAGTACAGATCATAGGAACTCTGTTTGAGCTGTTCTAAAGATGGAATTAGACCAGCTCAAAAATACCATAGTATTGTATTATCACCAAACTTCCATAAGTTAACAAAATTTTATCGCAATCGGATCTCAATTATTGTAATTTTGACTAGCAGGATTTGAACTAAACAAACAAAATGCACTGCAAGTTTAATAAAACCTTGAAATCTCTGCTAATGAATTTTGCTCGGAACCGACAGTCAATATTTTAGAAAACCCAAATAATAGTTCTATCTAAAATTATGTGTTATCATAAATATGCTCGCGAGTGAGGTTCAAGGTCAAGGTCAGTAACATAGTCAAAAAAATAATGTACTTGGATTTTTCTGCTGACTTGCAGTATAAGCAGTGCCTACCACTTACAAACAGATTTTTTTTTAATAATACACCAGTCTTATACTTACCTCTTTCATCATTCCTAATTTAAAACTCACACAGTCGCAATATTGACCACACAATCATACATTACACACATACACACAAAACCGGATTGAATGGGAATGTCTTAAAATAATTTTGTCAGAGTCGTTACTGCCCTAGAAATTATTTACCAGTCTTAAACGATAGATTATCTTAAAACGTAATACAAGAATAGGTATTGAAAAACTTAGACACGATAGGATGTCTAATGTGATGTATTATAGCTTGTTTTTAGTAGTTGTGTGCATAAATGATTGGAACAGTTTTTATAGTTTGCCAACTATATATAAGTGTGCAGCGAGTTTGAACCGGACAGTTATCAGTAACCTGCTTTCGCAATGAACGCTTTACTCGTGGTCGCGTCTTTACTATTAATCATATGTTTTTTAATATATTTAATATCTATCAAAAAGTTTAATTACTGGAAAAATAAAAATGTACCATATGTTAAACCTTGGCCTATTTTGGGGAACTACGGAAAGTATATCTTACAGAAGGAATATCCTGGTCAACTCGTCCAGAAGCTCTGCCAACAGTTTCCTGATCAACCTTACTTCGGAGCTTTCTTCGGCACAGAACCAACACTCGTTGTGCACAGCCCAGAAATCATTAAAGATGTTCTTACAAAAGATTTTTACTATTTTAATGGCAGAGAAATTTCACACTATGTGAAAAACGAAATCATAACTCAAAATCTATTTTTCGCCAGTGGGGACCAATGGAAAGTAGTGCGACAGAATTTAACTCCATTGTTTTCTTCCTCGAAGATGAAGTCTATGTTCTACTTGCTGGAGAAGTGCAATCACAGTTTGGAAGACATGCTCGATTATGAGACCAGTATGTCTGATGTTATTGAGGCGAGAGGACTCAGCGCGAGGTACACGATGGACTGCATATGCTCCTGTGCGTTTGGAGTTGACGCAAATGCCATGGGGCGAGAAGAAAACAACATCTTTAAGTTCATGGCTGGCGAAATATTTGAAGCTTCAAACACCAGAGGTGTAAAAATGATAGTTAGATCCATATGGCCAAAAATATTTTACGGTCTAGGGTTTAAATTTTTCCCACCTACAATAGAGACGTTTTTCTCGAAATTATTAAAAGGTGTGTTTGAAAGTCGAAACTACGAGCCATCCCCGAGAAACGATTTCGTGGACCTGGTTTTGAATTTAAAAAAAGAAGATAATTTAACAGGTGACAGTTTGAGTAACCTGAAATGTGAAAAAGGTAGTAAGGTGCAAATACATGTCGATGATGATTTGTTAGTGGCTCAGTGTATTTTGTTCTTCGCGGCGGGTTTCGAGACGTCGTCGACTACGATAGGTTTTACTTTATATGAGTTAGCAAAGGACCAGAAGGCGCAGACAAAGGTACTCCAAGAAGTTGACGATTTCCTTCGACGTTATAAGAACAAGTTGAATTATGAATGTGTAAATGAGCTGCCGTATCTAGATGCTTGTATCTACGAGGCCATTCGTATGTACCCGCTATTTGGAGTCCTAACCCGTGAAGTTATGGAAGACTACGTGTTCTCTACAGGTTTACGTATCAACAAAGGTGTTCGTGTTCATATACCAATCTATCATATGCATTATAATCCGGATTTCTACCCTGAACCTGAAAAATTCAAACCAGAACGGTTTTTGCCCGAGAATAAAAAAGATATCAAACAGTACACATTTTTCCCGTACGGACAGGGGCCCAGGATTTGTATAGGTAATTAATTAATATATTTTTTAGTCCAATCTTATAATCAGTCATTTGCTATTTATTCATAAAAACTTTAAAAAATTACCTCGTAGTTAGTAATTTTATTTCAAACGAACCCCGTCTAAAACTGTGGTTTTCAGAAGGAAGATTATTTTTAAATCAATGTATTTCTAGGTAAACGTTTTGCAAAAATGCAAGTTATATCGGGTCTAGTGACGATACTGAAGAAATATAAAGTGGAGCTTGCTGATGACATGCCAGAAACCCTTGAGTTGGATCCCAGAACTATTCTGATCCAGCCCAAGGACCAGGGGATCAACTTGAAGTTCATAAAACGTGAAGGTTGGGAAGACAGGAAACTGGTTTGAATGTAAGTGAATCCTTTGCGCTTAGTCAAAAGTACTTTCTTTCAACTGAATAAAATTGTCAAAATTAGTTTTAACCATAAAATTTGACCCAGCTGACCCAACAGTCTACTTTATTTTTCTTTTCGACATTTTCCGCAGAATTTTCATAAATTTTCTCTTATTAACCAATACCTGACAATTAACAATAAAAAAAACACATTATATTTTCTTTTTTAATTCTACAGGTGACGTGGTGATAAAAGAAGGATGAAGAAAAGTGTGCCATTGTCTCCAGGGAAACAAATCTGATGCCTGTCTGAGAAACACCTTGTTCTATTTCTAGGGGAGAAGCTACTGTCGATCCAAATTCTACACCTACATGCTGGTTGATCTTAGACACCGAAATATTTATATTTATGGATCATGGTTGTGGTTGGAATGTTACATGACGTATACACTAAAAAGTTTTAAGGATTTTAACATAAGAAAAACGTATGATATTGATTTATTCGATAAAAACTTATCAAAGATAAAATAACTCTTACAAAAATAATTGTTTTTGTGTATTGTTACCTCGTTTTTTTCCTTATAATGTACCTGTAGATATGCCATAAGCATTGCCTGATAGTGCCCGCATAGTGGTTCACTGGCCGCATTGATATGCCACAAGGCTGCATACCCGAACCTCTCTGGGTTAAATCAAAATATCAATAAATTTTATTTTTACAGAAATAATTCCATAAATTTATTTAGCTTTTACAGAAATCTTACCAGCACGGACTAGTTGTATAAAAACTATAAATATACACGCATAGAGTGCGTGCATCGCTAGTACCACCTTGAGCCGAGCGCAAGCAAATTTTTAGCTGTAGGTATTAAGCTCGTTTATGCGAAAATATCGATAGTTCAGATATTACTAGGGCAACATTAGTTTTCTCCCTAAGATTGAGCAAGACCTGTCGCTTCTTGTAATACCTATGCAGACTCATTAAATTGATGACAATCTCGTTCCTGGATAAAAACACGTACTTAAAGATACTAAAGATGTTTTACATCATATTTTATTATCATCATGTTTTATAGTTTTATTGTTGGCACAACGTAATGGTATTTTTAATTGATTCTTAATGTTTGTTTGCCTTGGTAAAAACGTTTACAGTAGTTATTAGGTAACCCTACAATTAAATAGGTGCCGGTAGTTAAATCGCAGATAAATGACTCGTGTATAAACCAAAGTATCAAAGATTAGAAAAAAAATACTTTTAAAACTATAATTTTCATTAATGTGCAGTTTATTTATAAATTATATCGTTTAATTAATTTGTAAAGTTATGTCTAATGCGGATCAAAAAAACGATAATATCACAAAACCAATCGGGCGTATTTTAATGAAACCTTCACTGTTTAAGACTTTTTATCTATCGTTAAGTATGAGGATTTTTTGCAATGAAAAAGAAGAATATCCCTTTGCCGTACAAATTTTAAGCGCGAATTGTAAAAGAGTTCATGCGGGCGACGGGCGGCAGTAAATCGCTGACAAAATAGAAACGTCACCTTAAAAAAATATAACCTTAAGTTATAAATAGTTCAAAGATCAAACGATTTTTTTCTCAATGGAATGTTTTCCGTAATTTATTTGAAACTTACTTTTCCCGCGGCTCGGCCCGCGTGGGTTTTTTTTATCGCGGCAAAAAGTAGTCCCATGTCATTTCTTAGAGTTTAAACTATTTCCATACTAAATCTTATCAAAAATCGGTTGCGTGGTTTAGCCGTAAAAGCGTTACAAACAGACAGAGTTACTTTCGCATTAACATGTTATTTATATATTAGTATGAATGATTTAATATGTTTTATAGTCATCAAACATCAGTTTTGCACAAGTTAGTTTTTAGTATAACCCCTTCTCCACAAGTTGGTCCGATAAGATAATTTTGTGAGGTGGCCACAAGTTGGCTATCATAGGTACCAGTTTTGAACGATACTATTTCTATTTTATTGGAATTACTTACAACAATAGCAACAAGACTGACGTTGGGGCCAACGTGTGGAAGGTTCGCGAGAATTCGCGCAAATTCCTTTAATAAAACTGAGATACCGCCAACTCCCAACGCTCGCCCCAACGGTGGCGCTAATAAAAATTTCTCGATCGACACGTTGGACGAGTGACGTCGGGGCGAACGTTGAGGCGAACGTGTAGATCCTGCCTAAGATGAGAGTTTGTTAAACGCATAACTTAGTAAAAACGATTGTAGAGGTCAAGAAGGTGAAAAAAAAACTATTATAATACAGTTAGGTATCAATAAATTGACATTGAAGTTGACCCTAACACTTTTGATACTTATTATCTTACAGCAGTACGTAATACGTAGTTTTGAATGGAATTAAAATCATTCGTGTTTATTACGACGCACGAAACTTATGCACGTTTTCTTTGATAAGTAGATATTTTATTTTAAAGGTCAGGTGGGATAAGAGGGCCTATATAAAATTAAAAACGAACGACTAGCTACTTACTACTCTAGCTACTTACTCGTTTGTAGATAGTGTTTTACATAGACTTATGAAGTAATATTTAAATTATCTTGAGAATTCGTTGTTGTAGGGCAAGACCTAAAATGAAGAGTACCTACATATTTATCAAAATTACAATAGGACATCGCATTCAGTAGTACAAACCTTAAACCAAAGTATGTCACTCTTTCCCCACCTTACTCTACCTAAAGTTTAAGCATAATTAAAAATAGAAAGACTACTTTAAAACAGTTACAACCGTGGTGATCAATGCTATACAGAATGTTACCAAAAGGTTATATCTAGCAGGTCAAAATTTGTTGATTAATTATAAAGATATCGACCCTCTTAGTGCGGTGAAACGCTTGTTATGATTTTTTTTGTCGAAAAAAAAATGCAAAAATTTGGATATCTTATTATTTAATCAACTCATTTTGAGCAAAAATTTTGTAAACTGATTCTATGCCGCATGTACTCTCGACCCCTTTTGGATTGATGTACCCATTCGGTAACACCTTGTATCTTAAGAGATCCTCGCACTGCAGTAGGACAGTTACCAGCTGGCAACCAATATCCAATTATTTATACTAATATTATAAATACCAAATTAACTGTCTGTTAGTTACGCTTTAACGGCTAAACCAGAAAACAGATTTAAATAAAATTATAGCATGTAGGTACCTGCTTACCTAGTAAGCTTGACCAGTAAAATATAACCATTTTTACTTTTTGCCATAGTTACTGACATTTAAGGAGCCGCCGGCAACAGCTAGCTTGTAACAAACAAGTTTTAAAGTATGAATTGTAAGTTTAATATTTTTTACTTTAAATCTTACAAAAATTAAGTATGACTACATACTTAATTGAATTAACGATAGTGACGATGATAGAAGAGGCAAATATAGACAAACGTCAAAGGTGATAATTTGATTCGAAAATATTGGAATCTGAAATCGCCCGCAAGTGTGCAAGGTGGTAATGAATACTCGCTCCTTGTTTATATGGGAAGAGACATATATATTTTTTTTATATATAACCTTTTAGGTGTCCCACTACTGGGCAAAGGTCACATCCAATTTGCTACAGGATCTTCTGTCTGAAGCCGCTTCCCACCAATCCGGCAAATAGCGATCGATATCGTCTCGCCAGCGTCTTTTTGGCCTACCCCGTTCGAAGAGACATTTACAAACTTTAAAATACGCAAATTACTGACGTAAGTAGAATATCTGCAATGCTGAGGTGGGACTGGGCAGGACTTCTTTTTTGATTGTCGACTGACCCTTGATAACACAAAACCACAGACGCCTACGTGGTAGACTCAGGCGGAGATGGTGAGATGAGCTCGCTTCCTTTATGAAAGACTGGTCCACGTGTGCTCGTAATCCAGAAGAATGGAAGGAGGCCTTTGCCTGGTTTTGGGAGACTGATAACAATAATAATATACAACAGTTAAACTAATGCTTGTCTTATCGAAAGCTTAGGTTTGTATAATATTGATATCGCATAATGACTTTCGTGAGGAATATTCATAATTGTGTAAATGAATCATGAGCTGTCGCGTCTTTGACTGATTAAGGACTCCTATTGAGTCTGAAACTAGTAGGGCGATCCCGAGAATATGTGTGAGTAAACCGTTTTGTTTTAAATAATTATATTGATATCGCATTTAAATGTATTAGAAGGTCAATAACCTTTTGGATAAAAGGTAAATCATCTTAGGCCTTTGACATCTATAAAAAAAGAATTAAGCAGATATAGGAAATTCAACACTTTCGCAAATGGCTAGTAAGGCCGATACTAATAAATAGAAATTCATACAATGTCTTTACGTACGGTAGAAGTTTAGAAGAACCAAGAATTTATTTTTGTCTAATTGTCTATATTGTCTTGACTGAGCTTGAATCCTTTAATGAAAATTGGTACCCCACAGCCGTAGACGGGAGAAAGGCCTTTGCCCAGCAGTGGGGTACGAGGTTCGAATTACTTAAACTTAATACTTTACTAAATTACTTAATACTTTACTAAATTATTTAACACTTTACTACTCAAACTGTAAGGTAAAAACTATGAAGGGAAATAAAAGGTAGATTCTTTTTCAGCTTTTAAAAATAGCATATCCATTGTGTATAAATCAGACATGCAGAAGGAACATTATAGAATAAAATGTTTATTATGAATGTATGAAAGGCACAGCTCTTAGGCTTGGCGCAAACGGGCCAACGACCACAGCCGCCAGTGGCCAACAACAGTGACAAAAAAGCCTTTTTCATAAGCGACTGCATAAATGGGGCCGCGGCAGACCACGAAAGAGATGGCGGGACGAACTAGATACCTTCCTTGGGAGTTGGCAAGAAGAAGCGCGGGACCGAGATCGCTGGAAATATGGAGGGATGCGTTTGCCCAGCAGAGGAACAAACAGGCTAGATATAATAATAATAATATCGCCTGCACGGATAGCCGAATGGTATAGGTGACGCCAATTAACAATGTGCGTGACGCGGTTCGATCCCCGCACGGCATAAGCATTTGTGTGATCCATAAATACTCGTTTCAATTCCAGGTGTTCCTTGTGAATGTGATTTTTTTTGTTTGTAAAACCGACCGCGACACAAAGTTTAAATACTTATAGAGGCTGTCGTTCATTTAAAAAAATACATAATATATATTATATTTGTCTGCCAGGGCCACCACTGGTGTGCGGCGCGTCTATCCTTATTATAAATACGACAGTAACTCTGTCTGTCGCGCTTTCACGCTAAAACTACTGAACTGATTTAAATGAACCTTGTTACACAGATAGTCTGGAGCCTGAAAAGGAAATAGGCTACTTTTTGTCGCGATAACCGACCGACATCCACGCGGTACACAGATAGTCTGGAAGCCTGAAAAGGACATAGGCTACTTTTTGTCGCGATAAACGACCGACATCCAGAGACAGCTAGTAATAATATGAAATATACGAAATATATGAAAGGCTGTGGTCAGTGGCCCGTTTGTGACGAGCCTTAGTATCGTAGCGCTGTGGTGGGGTGCCACGCCTCAATAGTCCTCACTTCCGAACCGCTACACATCGGCCGAGCTGGCGCTCTACACAGATATAAGTATATTTTTTTTATAATGTGTGTTGTGGGTTAAAGAACCACTTTCAGTTTTATTCAATCGTAAATATATGAAATTAATGTACCTAAATTTGAAAGTGTTCTATGGAACATTGTCTTATGCTCGGTTCCTATATTCAAGAAAAGATTCGTTTTGCATGCGGACGGTACAATTTTCTAAGCAAAATGAAGAAACAGCCCCCCTAGACAAGTGACATTTCGACAAGCGAAAACGCTGATCGAATCGTTCAAAATTGTATAGAAGTGACAAGCCCAAGTCACGTGACTTATTGAAACGAAATGTCATTTCCATACATTTAATGCCATGTAAGTGATTTCTGTCATCGTTAAATCTTCTCGAAATGCCACTTGTCTAGGTGGGCAGAACTACGACAAACGTCCGTAAGCAAAAAGTTTTTTATATAGGAACTGGGCATTAGTTAGCTTAGGTTTCTTTTATTCTTGACCTAGTAATTTAATGTTCTTTGCTGCAGTCAAAAGTTAGCAAAATAAACTTGTTAATACGTAGGTAGGTAAGTGTTGTGAAAAATCGCAGAGGTACCTATTTATAAACAAAATAACTATAATCAATTACCTAAAAAAATCAGCACGAAGGATAAAGATGAATCAATTTGGCGAAATCGATACGTAAGCACTCGATTTTCGGAGAAAACCCCACGAAATATATAGCTAGCATAAAAAATTAAGGGACGTTACCAAAAGCTCATTCGATCATTAATCATTAGTACGCCACACTATCTCAAACGGATAAGGGCTATTAATTATAGAGGTAAGGTTCCGTATTACTCTCGTATTTATATCTGCTCATATATCTCTAACCTGTGAGATTAGGGAACTCCTAAAATAAATGGGTTCGTATCGAATGGCTAGCTTTCCGATTTTATGAAACATACATAGGTACATGCTTCAGTACTGTGCTTCAGTAAGTTCGGACTGTCAGAATTTTAATTAAATGCACTCCTAGTTAAATAAACATCGCAAACATACGAGACACAACATATTGCTCACATTTTTAAATAGTAACTATTTACATTGGATAAGTAGATAGATTATAAATCTTAAAATAGCTAAATACCTTTATTTGTTCCCAACGCGTGACCCAAGGGCTGGCTTTTACCTTGGAAAAAGGATAAGCATTGCCATACAACGTGGTAATGCCGCCAACCTTTCAGGCACACTTGCAGTCGACAACTATGTAGATTTTTGGCTCCATTTATTAGATTTATTTTTTGTTTTATTTTAATAGTTAAGTTTATAAATATTTAAATTAAAACTAACTCAACTGAAATACCTAAAACGAAATCAAAAGTTATCATAATTTATGAATCAATTCAGTCATTCAAGAAATACTACGATCAAATGATCATTGTGTGTTAAATTGCTTATTAAAAACAGCAGGCGTTTGTTATTAAAATCAAAACTAGGCTGCTTGCTCATTTGCGGGTTGGCGATTGCAGATGCTTAAATTGGATTTCAGGTTTCCTCACGATACTTTCCTTCGACGTTTGTCAGTGGTGTCTTAGAATTATGAAGAAAGTATATATAACATTAAATATTAAATAAAGTATATATAACATTAGTTATTTTAATCACTCTACCACTCAAAGGATTGCTGCTATAGAACTCAATTTTGAGTTAAGCTCGCCTATGTACATATAATTTATTATTTTATTACTGTTTTATGTGTTACGTGTACAATAAAGAATGAATTAATTAACTTTGAAACAGACAATACTAGCCGTTGTTCGAACCTGCAACCACGTGCACTCGAAGCCGGTTATTGCAACATTATGCTACCATGACATTTACATTTCTATGGATGATTCAAAGGACCAAAAGATCAAATCTATATTTTAAAAAAGAAAGTCGGGTTATAACTCACTAGCTGTCCCCCGCGACTTTGTTCGCGTGTTTTAGTTTCAACGGTTTTTAATTTTTGCAACATTTTTCATTTATGCTCCGCTCCTATTGGTCGTAGCGTGATGTTATATAGCCTATAGCCTTCCTCAATAAACGGACTCTCCAATACAAAAAGAATTTTTCAATTCGAACCAGTAGTTCCTGAGATTAGCGCGTTCAAACAAACAAACAAACAAACTCTTCAGCTTTATAATAATAGTATAGATGAACGGGTGGACCGATTTTTGATTTGTTGGTTTCGTCTTCAACCTGAATAGCTATAGCATATAACTATTATTACGTTGGAAAAGATTACGACAAAATCCTGATATCTTATAACTATGGAGACTTATATTTACGCGAGTGAAGCCGCGGAGCACCGCTAGTAAATATTCAGTTCCAAAATGTTCCTTCTAAGTATACTAAGGCTTTTTTCCTTGTAGGTGTGTGTGTAAAAAGCAATAAAATTGCCTAAACAAACTCAACAAAAATCTGTAAAACTCAAATATTGACCCGTTTACATATCGAGGGCTTACTACCGGTCAATTTTTTTTTTATCCAAGCTATCTCACGATATTTCTTTCATCTCGTAAAAAAAACGGTGCATTAATTTTATAAAGTTACATTAGTTCTAGCATTGGTTTGACCTTTCAGCCTAGCTGATTTAATCAGCTTACAAATACGATAAATCATCAATAACAATCATCAACAATCACTCAGCAACCACTTCTGTTATATTGATATGACGTCACGATACAATGATCAACTTTATACCTTGAATAAAAAAAACGCAAAAGATAAAGTCCATTGTTTATTGCCGTAATCAATATCACTGCATAACACAAGAATTAACCGATTTGCCTATCTCACGTAGTCCGTTTGGTTTTAATCCGTACATCAATTCTTTCAACAGATAAAGAAATGATTGCGTGTGTAAATAAATAAAGATTTATATCTGTAAGCACGGATTTTTTGAAACGATCTTTGGATCTTGTAGGGTTAAAATAGTAGTAATAAAGACTTATTTCATGTTAATTATGGACCAAATTTTCGCGCGCCTAGTAACCAAATAATTTGGAAATGAAAAATACATATCAATTGTATGAGATTTGAACGTTTGTAAAACTCGCGTGACATAGTGATTAAAGTCACAACTGACAGACTTGGGGCTCAGTTTTAGCAACCATCTCAGCCTATGCTGAGCAATTGCCGTTTTGCACGCATCTGTCGCATAGACAATTTGCGACACTTGCGTAAAAAACAAGTATCTATTATTCATTTGGAGCAAATAAACGGTTTTTCTTATTTTATTTCTCTATAAACCGAGTTTTTTATTTATCTTCAAACTAAACTCATAAATAAACATTAGCAATACAGTAAATTAACTAGGTAGATATCAAAATGTTAGGTACTTCAAATCGTCTAATCGGGCAAGTCATTTTAATCATAATTTTTTTGCTTTTATTTTTTTATTTAATGCTTAATATACCTACATAAAAGTATTATGGCGGACTTAATGCCTCATGCATCATCTACCAGTCAACCATGAGGTGGGGCAGAGATAACGTATAATCGGATCCATCCGGATTTTCGGCACAAAAAGATGATCTTTCACCGACTGTTGATTATTTACAACGAAGACATTAGATAACATAAACGCGCATGTTTCCAGAAAGTGCAAATCATTTCTTACTGCAAAACGTGAAGCGCTGAAGGTTAGTTTGATAATAAGTTATCATTACGGAGCTTTACTATGACCTTGATTACATGTTATTACTAGAGAAACACGCTCGAACCATATGCACATTGTTTTAGCAAATTAGGGGTAGATAACTTATAGCAAAAGTCAAAATTGAATTAGTCCGTTAGTATAATAAAGTAATTTTAGACGCGTGTTTTTTGCTTTTTCAGAATAGGAAAACACTAATTAAATAAAGCGAATCAAAGTTCAGGAGTAAGGGCTAATGAAGTAACGTTGGCGTACAAAATGAACGAAATTGTGACGTCACGCGACATTTCAAATCAATGTATCGTCATGAGTAACCAAAAGTTACGTGAAATTAGAGAAAATGAGTGTACTAATATTTTCTTAAAATTTATGAATCAAAACAAAGTAAGTAAATGAAAAAATTAAGAAAACAATTATTTTAATTATTTGTTACGCATTAACGCATGCGGAGCGAATATTTGTAATTAAATACAAATAATAGAAGGATAAAATAATAAAACTGGCTGGAGGCGTGTAGCGCAGGACCGATCCTTGTGGAGATCTTTGGGGGAGGCCTATGCCCAGCAGTGGGCGTCTAATGGCTGAAATGATGATGATGATGATGAATAGAAGGAAAAACTTAAACCTCAGGCAGGACTCGAACCTGCGACCACTGGCTTGGCGCGTCAAGCCAGTGGTCGCAGGTTCGAGTCCTGCCTGAGGTTTAAACAAGTTACCTACGCTAAAAAGAATGTCTCGATGTGCCGCAAAGTTTTCAAAAAAGTCCCTCTTCCTCAATGATTTATTTCTAAATCTTGTAATTAATAAGGAACCTAAGATATCTATACTTATACTTATTTAATATTATAAAGAGTGTGTGTGTGAGTTTGTAAATTTGTGAGCTTGTTTGAATGAAGCAATCTCTAAAAAACTGAACTGATTTTTTAAAAACATAATTGCATCAATGGTAAAAATTTATTTTTTCTTTTAGTAAGTAAGAACATATTATTATTCTTCTTTGCTATTAAACCGCGATAAATATCACACACTAACTCATTCGCAAGGCGAAGTTGTAAGACAGTTAGCGCGGCCGAACGCACTTTTACTGTCTAATTATACTGTCTTATTAAAGTACGCGTCTTAATAAGACAGACTGAATATTGCGTGTCTAATAAGTGCTTATTGCTACTCTCAGCGCGTATCACGAAAATGTCTCCTACACTTTACATTATGAATTAGTGGTTTTGAGTAACGCCTTTGAATTAATTAGAGCCGTCATAGCACAAAAAAAATATGTAAGGGCAATAAATGGAGCAAATTACCAACATAGTGGTATGCCATAATTAAATAAAAACGATCGTTTCTGCCACAACCTTGTCCATGTCTATATATTTCATGCTTTATGCACGGTATAAATAAGCGAACTAAGTATTATAATAGGCAGTATACTTAGTATTACAATACCTTTAGACATACAACTTTTGGTAAAATGTTGAAATTACTAACATAAATTCCTTTCCTCGTGAAATACATGTACCTAACGACCGTTTAACACGCTTAACCGATTGGTATAGGTCACCACGCCAATTACCACTGTGCGCGACAAGCATTTGTGCGATCCACAAATGCTAGTTTGTTGCTCCAAGTCTGGGTGTTCTTTGTGCATGTGTATTTGTAAAAAGCTACGCGACCCAAGGAATCAATTCCATAGAACGTAGTCGTTCTTTAAAAAACAATGTATAGCTGAAACTCATGATTGGCTGTGTCAACATATTGAAATGCAGATGATTAAAAATCAATACTTTACTTTTTATATTATTTGTGCATTATCTCTTAAAGATACACAGCCACAGTGTAAACCTAACATTCAATAATTAAATCAATGATAACATTTTGTACACCAGAAATTGTAAAATATTTTTGTTATCTTTATCGTACAATATTTTGCAAAAAACACGTTTATTTGTTGATTTTGCAAAAACTTATCTTAGTAGGTAGTAAAGCTTAGTCAGAATTTCAAGATTTTATCTTTAACGGGCTGAGAATTGATTAATCGAGAAGTCTGGTTCTTCATTTATATATTAAATATCATAATATTGGTCTGTAAATGTCACATTGCCTGGCAAAGGACTCTTCCCAAATAAAGAAAGAAGAATGAATTAATAACACATAAAATAGTAAAATCAAAATCAAAATTCATTTATTTCAAATTGGGCTACTAAGTAGCACTTTTTGAAAGTCAACATATCAGACAGCACCCCGATTCGCCCACCCTTCATCGCTTCCTAAGCTCTAACTGTGGAGAAGAAACGCCGCAACAAACTCTACAGCAGCACGCCTTCATTCGGTTTACAAAATAATAATAATAATAAATATAATTTAGGGACCGCGTCAAATAAACAAGTGTTTGTGACTGATAGGACTACTATGAAATTAAAAGTATTATCTACAGATCCCAAGGTCAGCAGAACGACCAGTCACCACCGTATTAAAAAAAATAGAGCTTTTACATATATAAATATATTTCGACGGAGGACATATATCATTAAATGCAGAAACTGGTTTTCTACAACTAATAATGACTCATGAAAATTTATAATAATATGTATCTGTTTATATAAAATCGTTTGTATTATCAGGATGATAAAGCAAGAAAAAGCGTAAATTCTGCATTGTTTTTATGTAATTGGTACACTTTGTCTTTGAAATATATGTTATATTCGTCAGGATGACTCGACGAAACATGTTAAGTAAAGAAAATTCGCGTACCTGTGACTCCGAATATTGTTGCATAGCAACTTAATTTAAAGCTAATTTTTACATATTAATTTCCTATGCCTTGAAAATTATATTATTATATTACGGCAACAGAAAAATAAAACAAACAGAATAGCTTACACTCTGTGTAAATTTCAAATGGCTACGTATTTCGGTTAATAAGATGAGCTGACGGACGGACGGAAGGACGGACGTTCAGCGAAGGCTAATAGAGTCCCGTTGGCTCCCTTTTTTTGCGCATGGAACTCTAAAAAGCACTAACATTAGACCTAATAAAGATGCGACCGATACGAAAGTATTTTTTGTTATTTATTAGATATATTTCAAATTAATCTTTCAAAAAACTATGTTAACATTTAAGATCGTTAAGGATTTATAAGGATTAACCCTACGTACCCGTAGGTTCTGTAATGGTTTCTTTTGAGCATTGCTACAACAATGTTTAAAGGTTGAGTCTGTTTCTCCAGTATATCATGTATTCAAGGTAATCGTAAAGCTTCCTAGTGATAACTCATTATCAAACTAACCTTTAGCACTAAAAAAAATCGTGATAAAGAAATGTGAGTAAGAAATGATTTGCACTTTCTGGACAGACGCGCGTATAAGTTATAAGGACTTTGCCGTTGATTATCTAAATTTGTATCAAAACAAACTAACATTAAGTTTCTCCAGATGCAAATTTTGTTCTTTAAGACAACATGCTATACGTATGATCTTTTTTCCATAAACGATTATTTTAAATTTTATTTTATTTATATAAATAATAATTAATAAATGTGGACAAAATCACACATTGATCTGAACAAAAAATAAGTAGCTAAAGCACTTGTGTTTCCCCTCTCTAAAATGCCCAATGCGCCGATAAAGAAGTTTTCACTACAAAAATAATACTATTTTTATTTCTAAGCTCTAATAGTAAATCAATATATTAATAAACACTATTCATAGTAATTTGTATATTACTTTTATTATAATAGTGTTAACTTTGATGAGGCGAATTTTAACAAAAAATTGTGCTCTCCTGTAAGCTCAAGAAAATGTAGGTACGCTCATCTGACTCTTTGTTCGCGAATTTAATGGCGAGTTTTGTAAAAAGACAACTTCATAATTAAAGACCTATTTTATTATTATTCAATATAGCGAGATTTGAAGTCTTATACTGTGCATTTCCCCCGGCCCGAGGGGAATCTTGGACCGGGACTGCGGTCCTAGATTTTGCTGCGGCCCTTTTGAATTTAATATTTATTTTTGAGTGGTTAGTTGGGACCGCAACGAAACAAAAAAGTATTTTTTAATGACTTGAAAAAATCAAAAACACGCAATAATAAAAAAAAAAACTCTTGAGCTTAAGTTTCTCAAAACGAGATTAATGAAATAATTCGTTTTGTCAAAGCCGAAATATCAAATGTTTTTCTACAAAACAAAGTAATTGGGATAGAATATGCGTCATCTACTAACTTAAAAAGCTTGTTTCGCACACCCCACTCGGTACTATCCATTTCACAATCCTTAAAACTAAATAAAGACAAGACTAAATAAAGACCCCGATTCGCCCCGTTTCCTAAGTGCTCTATCTGTGAAAAAGAAACGGCGCAACAAACTGTCCAGCAGCACGCTGTCTTTCCAATAACAATAATACAAAAATATGATTTTGGGACCGCGCCAAATAAACGAGCGTTTGAGGTCCATTATGAAATTAAAAGCAAGCAGCACCCGTTCACGAGTATGACGCAAGGGTAGCAGCAAGGGGCAAGTACAATGTAGACCAAATTAATTTGTCCTATATTATTCTTAAGGATTGCTAAAAAATAATATATCACTTTATCTTAAACAACCACATCTTACAAATCCAAATAAAGTAACATTATTACACTAATTACATTAAATATAATTGACATACATACTATAAATTGCTAGTTTTCACTTTATAATTAGTAAGAAAGAAAGAAAAACATTTATTGACACACCAAGAAGCGCGCGCAAAGGCTAACATAATAATTATAATAAAAGAAAAAATATAATATATATAATATATTATTATTGTTAAAAATTATATATTTTTTAAATTGTTCTTACATTAAAATGTATTTTGTACTAGTTTTGTAATTAGTTAATGTGTCTTCATATAAATTGCTAGTCATTGTTTCTGTAATATATATTTTTTTATTTAATTTCGTTTAAATTTGTTTTTTAATCAATAATCAATAAATTTTACAATGTGTATTATAATTATAGCTGAGTTTGTATATATTTAAAAAATTTAATAATTAATAAAAATAAACATAATTTTAATTGGAAATAAAAATATTAAAATGTAGTTATTGTAATAATGTTACTTCATTTTGAATGTGGCCTAGGTCAGTATTATAATTATTATAATTTGAAGAATTATAGCCCTGATTCTCCTAATGTCTTTATTATTGTAAAAAATTACCCTTTTATTGGCTGCTTACCCCGTTAATTGTGCTAGCTATCAATACAGCAACAAAGTAAACATTTAACTCGAATAAATAAACAACTGCTATTTTAAAATAAAAACACATCAAATTAACTTTACTACTAAGGCCCAATTTACTATTTTTAACTTATAAATATAATGCGTGCAGCATAAGAAGATGCCCTTTCAGAAATGGTACTTTCTATGACCACATGGTCAGCCTAGATAACGAAGGTTTCTTTTATCGCGTCTTTCCTAAAAAATGACAGCAACCCGATTAAAGTCTAATCTGTATACTGATAATTATTTCCATTTCGGCGTTGTCATCGACTTAACCTCTTTAAATACGGCGTGACAAGTATTGCTCTTCAGTTATCGGTGAGACGCTTCCAAACATGGCCGCGCTACTCGTCTTCTTGTCACTACTTACAATAATAATTTCTCTACTATATTTTATATCTAGTAAAAAGTTTAATTACTGGGAAAAAAAGAATGTACCTTACTTAAAACCTCTGCCTATTTTAGGCAACTATGCGAAGTATATGCTTCAAAAACAATACCCTGGTCAACTGCTGCAAGAGCTTTGCAAAAAGTTTCCCGATCAACCATATTTCGGAGCTTTCTATGGCACGGAGCCTGTCCTTGTAGTGCAAAGCCCTGAGATTGTTAAAGATGTCTTCACAAAAGACTTTTATTACTTCAACGGAAGAGAAGCCTCCAATTACGCAACAAAAGAAATCACAACACAGAATCTTTTCTTTGCCAGCGGCGACAGATGGAAGATCATACGACAAAACCTGACTGCGTTATTCTCATCTGCCAAGATGAAGAAAATGTTTTACTTGATTGAGAAATGTAATCATGGTTTGGAAGATATGCTCGAATACGGGACTAGTACAAAGGCTAATGTTATTGAAGGTAGAGACCTCGGAGCGAGATACACCATGGACTGCATCTGCTCATGCGCTTTTGGAATCGAATCAAACGCTATGGGCGCAGAAGGAAACAATATATTCCGAATTATGGCTTCTCAGATATTTGAAGCTTCGAATACAAGAGGGTTTAAAATGATAATGAGAGCTGCATGGCCAGCCATTTTCTACGGAATGAAAATGCAAATTTTCCCGAAAACGATAGATGAGTTCTTTTCAAAATTATTAAAAGGAGTTTTCGAAAGTAGGAACCACAAACCATCCCCAAGGAATGATTTTGTAGACTTAGTTTTGACTTTAAAGAATCAAGATTATTTAGTAGGCGACAGCATCAGTAATTCGAAAACTGGAAAAGACACCAAAACACATCTGCAGGTGGATGATGACTTACTTGTAGCGCAATGTATTATGTTCTTCGCGGCGGGTTTTGAGACATCAGCGACCACTATAAGTTTTACTTTATATGAGCTTGCGAAGAACCAAGAAGCGCAAGACCGAGTTATTAAGGAAGTAGACGAATACTGTAAACGTCGGAATAATAATTTGGTCTACGATTGTGTGAACGAGCTGCCATTCTTGGACGCTGCGGTATACGAAACTCTTCGCATGTACCCTATATTTGGGATCCTCACGCGTGAAGTTATGGATGACTACGTATTTTCTACTGGCTTGCGAGTAGACAAAGGAGTTCGTGTCCACATTCCAATCTATCACATCCATTATAATCCGGATTACTTCCCGGACCCGGAGCAGTACAAACCTGAACGATTCTTGGCTGAAAACAAAGATGATGTGAAACCGTACACTTTCTTCCCGTACGGAGAGGGACCCAGGATTTGCATAGGTAATTAATTATTTTTCTTTGCCTTAAAATCATACTGACTCTATTAAATGTTTCAATCGAAGAACAAGGCATTCATTTTCATTAGCTTTATTGCTTGTAATCTCTTGGTTTTTTATCGTAAATCTTCTATGATATAATAATATAATAATTATACCATGAGATTTCTTGTTACTTTTTCCCTCTGCTAAATTCCTTTAAACTAACTTAAAAAGAAGGAGGTTCTCAATATTGTAAGTTTTTAGTGTGTTTGTTACGCGATATCTCCGGCAATTGTGGATCGATTTCAAAAAATCTTTGTTTCATCGATAGGTTGTACCTCAGACGTGGTCCTATATGAATTTCATTCAAGTCGGCTTTGCGGTTGCCTCTAACATTTACGTGTCATCAATATATTATAATTTATTGTTTGTTTTTACCTTTCATAATTTTAATATAAATTAAATATTTTTGTTTTAGGAAGTCGTTTTGCGAAGATGCAAGTAATGTCGGGACTTATAACAATCTTGAAGGAGTATAGAGTGGAGCTTGCAGACACAATGCCGGAGTCTTTCAAGTTGGATCCCAGAACCTTCCTCATTGCGCCTCGCCAACAGGGTCTCAACATTAAGTTCACTAAACGTGAAGGTTGGGAACAGAGGCGATGGGTTCGTACGTAACGTATCCCTCCCCCTCTGATATCGACTGTATATCAATCTGGACATATTATATCATGTTAGCAATATATTACATTTCTTTCGACCTCATTTATTGTATTTTAGATTATTAAGGGCTGATTTTTCCAACGCCAGATAATTTTTATTCGTGGCAAAAACTTGACGTCTGGCAGATTTCGTATGGAGGAACTGTCAAAAATTCAAATTTTTTCCTTGGATAAGATTATCTGGCGTTAGAAAAAACCGCCATAAGTCATATTGATTATTATGTCACTATTTTTATATACACAAAACTCTGTATGATTTGTATTCAACTTAGTGTGATTTAATCCAATGAGCTTTTATTTCGCTATATTTATTCGTAATACGCAGTCTCGCTGTTTATTGCGAAATGTTACAATATAGTGAAAAATGAAAGAACTAAAACTAAGTTAATGGGGTACCTATATCAAAAGTTAATGAAGATTTTTGATCATGTGTTGAACAGATTTTAAGACTAATGCTATATACTTCAATTTTAAAAGTGATCCCAACATAAATGTTTCGGGTTATTTAATAATAAATTAATTATAAATTTAAATATATAAATTGTTTATATAAACTTCTTTAAGAAAGATATGTTTTTGATTTAGTACTGAATTGTTTAATAAGCTTCATGTAAAACTAATTGTAAATAGATATGTTAATTGTTTTGTCATGAACATTAAATAATAGAAGTTAATGCAAAAGTAATTTTATTCAAGAAAGTATATTAAATGTATTTAAAAAAAAAACTGTTTTTAATCCGGACCGTGGTCAATTCGTTTAACAATTTTTATTGAAACCCTTTAAACATAAATATATAAATCAACCAATATATAAATGCGTAAATTAATAATTACTTACAGATAGATTTAAAAAAGAACAGATTTCAATGTAATTGATATGGGAGCACCTCTGAGATATACCGTATCGGTGGCAAAAGTAATCTTTGAAATCGATCCAGAATCGCCGGAGATGTCGAGTAACAAACATACAAAAAAACATCAATTTAAGGACCTTCTCTTAATTATTGGCATTAATCATTTATTATTCATAAATTGTATGTATCTATGTACGACAGCGTGCTGCTGGGGAGTTTGTTGCGCCGTTTCTTCTCCACAGCCAGAGCACTTAGGAAGCGGTGAAGGGCGGGCGTATCTGGGTGCTGTCTTAACCTTTAAAAACTCTTATTTAAGGGCATTAATGTTTTTTCACATACATTTAATTTTCACCTTCATGATACGATTAGTTCAATTAATTCATCACTGAAATCATTTTATGTACACTTCTGATTTTAATAAAATATATATTCAATACAATTATCTTGGTTTTAAACAAAAACCTTTCTTATCCAGTTTTCATCTACTTACTACCTGATCTAATAAAAAATAGAAAAAAAATACATTTATTGCTAAAAACCAAAAAAAAACACGGCTTACGGTATTAAATATCAATCTGAAGACAGTAGCAAAAGGAGATGGCTCTGCTAATGCTGTACCGGGACGAGCACGATCCGTCACAGCGCTGATTTTCAGCCATTCGTACTCCCTAAGTTATAATGCGGGAGTTGCAATCTCATAAAAACATTTCACATAAAGTAACGCCAAGATGACGAAATATAACATGCACTGTAAAAAGTTATCAGATGTTATGGAGAACTAAGCTCCTAACTATACGCGCCCTAACCTAACACTTTCTAACTCTCATTACAGCCTATAGCGCTCTGCTTAAATCCTAGTCTTAGATTCTCTACAAACCCTACAACTTAGTCAAAATTTGTTGCCCTGCACATGCGCTGTCTCGTCTTGGCAGCGGAACTACCGTTGCTCCCAAATATTTTGTAGTAAATGTTACGAATTATATTTAAAACTAACAATTTTTTTTTGTAGTTTTCTTTAAATTACCCTTTACAAACGATCGTTGTTGACATTAAAATTACTCAAGGTATTAAAAGTTCTGCCGACTCCACTCGGGTTCTAGAAGCGGGACATCAAAATGAGCTATTTTGCAGATTTGCCTTTGTTTAAAGTAAATTATATGTATTATTTTAATTATTTGTTACGCATTAACGCATGCGGAGCGAATATTTGTAATTAAATACAAATAATAGAAGAAAAACTTAAACCTCAGGCAGGACTCGAACCTGCGACCACTGGCGCGTCAAGCCAGTGGTCGCAGGTTCAGTTTAATTACAAATTATATGTAGTATTTTTGCGTGTCATGGTATCCTTGTGGTTCAATGAACGGATTCGTATTCACGTGGTTGCAGGAACCCAGGTCAGACTTGGAAAAGACACATTTATGCTACTACTAACGATTAGTAGTAGCATAAATGTGTCTTTTCCAAGTTATATGTACTTTCTTAATTATTCTAGGACGCCACTGACAACATTAACTGTTTTCCTTTGGCAAAGAAAAACATCGTGAGGAAACCTGGATTCCGAAATGGAATCTGAAATCACCAACCCGCAATGAGCAAGCGTGGTCATCAATGGCCGTTCCTTTTGTATATGAGAGGAGGCCCTTGCCTAGCAGTGGGACTTACAGACAGACCAGATATACTATATTTACATTATGTATGGCTTATAAAGGAAAGTAGCTGACTTTCCTAATTTACCAAATTTGAAGCAGTCAAAGCCTGCGGTCAGACGAACAGCGTTTTTTCGAAAAAAGAAGCTTTCCTAATTTACTTCATTGTAGAAATATATCTCCATAACTAGAGGTAAAAATATAAATAAGTTGGTTGGTTTCACTAACCGCGACTGCATATGTGCATACCCAATTTCTTACATCTCATAAAATCAAACCACGGTCCTAATTGTTTAGATAATTTTTAAAAAGATAATGATTTCAGCAATCAGGAACAGTTGGCACCTTCTAACTCCGGAAATCCGAATAGATCTGATTATATAAGCAAAACATCTGTCATTAACATGACTTGCCCGTTAATTACACGTAATACGATTAAAATATGTACAAATATTTTGATAATAACGATAAGGTAGTGATAAGATCCTACCTAAATTGATCAAGTTTAGATAAGAATTTGATTAAAATAAAATAAATATAAAAACGTTTATTTGTTCCCAAAGCGCAGCTTACTGGAATAATAATAATATCTTGGGACAACTCCCACACGGCTATCCGATCCCAAACTAGGCAAAGCCTGTATTATGGCAACCAGACAACTGATAAACATACTTATATATTTCTAAATACATAGATATTAAAGAAAAATTACGCGCAGACACAGAACAAATGATCATGCTCATCACACATAGATTTTTCCTGGGTGGGAATCGAACCCATGACCTCCGGTTTAGCAGAAAGGATTACTAACAGCTAGACCAACAGGCCAGCCATTACAAAACTAGTAAGGTTCGGAATATCGTCACTTCTTCGTCACGGGATGCTGTGATTGTTGCTAAAGCTAAGCCTCACGTTTTAGAGCATAAATAGACAAGCATAGAGTGCGCCCATCGCTATTAGCTCGTGCCGAGCGTAAGCAGATTTTTAGATTTAAATACTACGTGATTTTCCGTGCGACGACAGACATTTATGCGAAAATATCGATGGTTCCGATATTATTAGGGTAATATTAGGTTTTGAGATAGTTTTAATAGACCAGCGCGCTCTTGACACTAATTTCACGATTTTTACCTGTTCATACTAGTGTCTACAGTTCATACTCAATATGCGCACTCTATAGATTACTTATTTTTTCTGTAAACCCACGTTTTTAAATAAGACCTGCCCCCTAGACAGGTGACATTTCTACAAGCGATAACGCTGTTCGAATCGCATAATTATATCGAAGTGACAAGCTTAAGTCATGTGACTTATCGATAAAAAAAATACATTTCCATAATATCATATGCGATTTCTATCATCGATGACGCTTGTAGAAATATTACTTGTCTACGAATTCTTATCGGCCAGTATTACGGCCAGGACATCCCGCTATCTTTTCCTGGACCGATCTCTGTCTACAGGATCCAATGTGGGGAGGACGTTACCTCTGGATTGGAATAAACAAAAAAAAAAATAAGTCGATGGACTTTCCCCATCCTGCTACATACCCGGGTCGATCTCTCTTGTTTCTCTTTCTTGAATGATTTAAAGTAAGCTATGCGTAATTTTAGCATTGTTGTTTTTTCTTAACTGATGTTAATAATAATATAGATTATGGTGATTTCTTCCCCCAAAAACCAGTTAAAAATAGCCAGTTTTGGTTAATATACTAAAGGCTGATTTTTAAACCGCTAGATAATTTTAACTCGTTGAATAAAATTGACGTCTGATAGATTTTGCATGGAAGAACTGTCAAAAATTCAAAATTATTCGTCGGATAATATTATATGGCATTGGAAAAATCAGCCCTTACTTCATGATATTTGGTGCATAGATAGTAAACGGTTTCTTAATTTCTAAATTATTACTGCCGTGGAAATATGATATCAGATATTCCGTGGAGTTCAAAAGGTTAAAGGTTGTATGAAACAATCGCACATGCTTACGATATCTCTACTTATATAAGCAATCGTTTACTTATCTTTTGGAAAAATTGGTTTATAGATTGATATCAAACGGACTACGTGAGATAGGAAAATCGATTAATTCTTGTGTTCTGCAGTGATATCGATTACGGAAATAAACAATGGACTTTATCTTTTGCGTTGTTTTTATTTTAGGTATAAAGTTGATCATTGTATTGTGACGTCTTATCAAGTAAACAGAAGTGGTTGCTGTGTGATTTAGCTATCGGTAGCTGATTAAATCAGCTAGGCTGAAAGGTCAATAGACAAGCATTAACTGCGCGCGTCGCTAGTTGCCCCTTGTGCAAAGCGTTAGCAAATTCTTAACTAAGAGTACTACGTTCGTTTACTGATTTAAATGATTTTATCCGTCCGACGACAGACATTTATGTGAAAATAGCGATTGTTCCGATATTATAAGGGTTCCGAGATAGTTTTACTAAAACGGCGCGCTTTTTTTTTCACACAAATTTTACGATTTTGTTGGGCTTTGACAGCTGACGCGCCAGTGGCGCCAACTGGTGAGGTAACACCCTCATTAAGATATGTAAGTCGCAAAGCCGCCGGGTCCAAGGTTCCACCGAATTTGTAGGTATAGATAATTACAATTTTTACTCCATTTATCACGTATTTTAAACAAGTTCAGTATTTCTGTTAACTCATGATTGTTTACTTGCTTTCGTATCGTGCAAGTTCATTCATAGCGCGTTTGAACTTTTGTTTAATAACTAATAAGTGAGTTATCTCAAAATTTATTTACTGTAGAACACATTGATCAATTGAACGAGGCTTTTGAATGACAAATAACTTCAGGCATTAACACCAATATATTCTCGGCAGCGTTATACCTACGTTCAAAAGCTGCCGTCGCATCGTAGCTTCCAAATGGAATCTTGTCATCCGTTGGACGCTACTTAGGTAATATACTTGCGTAGCAAACCTTTATACTTTAAGCGTGTACTTTATGGACAAGACGTATATATACGTAACTAACTGTTTCCAGCGGGTCCGCCCGCATGGATGTCAGTTATCGCGGCAAAAAGTAGCCTACGTCCTTTCTCAGGCTCTAGACTGTGTACCAAATTTCATTTAAATCGGTTTCGTGGTATTGACTTGAAAGCGCGACAGACAGACAGAGTTAGTTTCGCATTTATAATATTAGTAAGGATTTGTAAGATACCTATTGTCCGTTTCTCAGAGTGTGTTGTACCGCGGATCTCCCGCCGACCGGGAGAAGGTGCTCGTTCGTGATAGCGCTGACGCGTCCGCCCCGGCCCGTCGCAATCCAACGCGAGTCGAAGCATACCCTAAGTCGTTTAAATATGGTTGGATTCTCAACACATACTGCGCGGTGCGCGGCTTTTCGTGGCCATGCAGGATAATCCGTCATACCGCGCACCGTTGGAAGCCAGCTTTAGATGAATAATAAGCATATATAATTTTTTGATTCATTACATCTCGCAAAATTAATCCATAACTGCCTATGACAAATTTGAAATTCTTAATAACAAACATTGAACCTTCTAACAAGTTCCCGTGACTTTGAACGATACCGGCTGCATCCAATTCAAATAGACGTAATAGCGTGACGTTCAATAGCAAATACGTAGATGATAATCTAGGTCAACGGCAAACAAAATGTCAAATGGTAAACATCGGATCGAAATCTCCACAACGCAGCTAAAACGTGTGCGTTAGGACCGCGGGTTTACGTCACAGAATTGACCTGCTTTCATACAGGAAGTTGGCAGTACCTCCGTTTATCAAAAGAGGTACACTGCATTTTATTAAGAATAAAAAAAATCCAAATCTCATATATTTAAAATAGGCTACAAAGTAGCACTTTTCAAATGTCAAAATAATAAAATGGACAGCACCTCGATTCGATTACCCTACACCGCTTCCTAAGTGCTCTAGCTGTGGAGATAACGAGGCGCCAGGAACTCCACAGCAGGATGCTGTCTTTCCAATAACAATAACACAAAAATATAATTTAGGGAACGCGCCAAATAAACAAGCGTTTGAAGTCCATTATGAAATTAAAAGTATAATCTACGCAGACTAAAGTCAGCAGATCGACCAGTCACCGCAACAGCACCCGTTCACGAGTATGACGCAATGGCCAGCCATCACCTCCCTCGCCATATTAGAGGGAAGGAGGTGACCTGACCCAAGACGCCACCGCAGGCAATGACAACTAAGGGAGCATGACGAATCTGCTGCCGGCTTACAAAATAATATAACAAAAAAAGAACCTCAAACACTGCTTTAATACACTATCCCTTAACAAGATGGCAATATAAATGGTTATATAATACATTTTACACCTAATTAATACAATTATACATTTTAATAAATGTCAATAAAAAAGAAGTAATAATTTATATTTGTACATTAAAGGTACACTGAGGTAAACTGCTCCTGCAGTTTATTAGGTAATTAAACAAAACGTATATTTATGATAATAGAGTTACGTGATCCCTATGCAAAAACCCTATTTCTTTACTAATTTACTTTAAAAATTAATGAAATTACACCTCAAAATGTTCCTATCTTACTAGAAAGTATGAAATATTACTTTCATTACATAAATTGTCATGCCTAAATTCTCCCGTTTGGAATTCAAAACCTTCTGTCTAGCCTTTTCCCAAGCTACGTTGTGGTCGGCTCCAAACTTACCAAATTTAGCTGCATACTGAATTTTACATGGAGCGACTACCTATCTGACCTACACTACCCATTTTACTTAGTAACACAGTATCCCATAGTAAGTCTGGTTGTCAGAATTGTAATGACTTAACGACTGTCAAAGAACAACGTATGACAATCGGGACGAGGCACGAAATAATCTTGATATTTTTAGACATGGTCACCCATCCATGGATCTACGGCTTAACTTTTATCATGGGCCAAAATATTCGGAATCCAAACTATCAGTATATTTTTTGAGTTTTTGTCCAAACAAAGCATATATTATCATGTCGCAATGTCATTAATTGAAATCATAAAATTTATTTTTTATTGACTAAATAAATTAGATATGCTCAGAACCTTAGCAATGACCGTTACACACTTGACGCGAGTTACATTCTCGTGTAACTGAGGAGTTGTATCTCAGGTAGCTAAACACAACAGTCGTTAACTAAACCTTTTCAGATATGAACGCCCTTCTTGTTATTGGATCTTTGCTTATAACAATCGTATATTTTATATATTTTCTATCCAAGAAAAAGTATAACTACTGGAAGAACAGAAATGTGCCACACATTAAGCCTGTGCCTATTCTGGGAAACTACGGAGGTTATATCTTGCAAAAACAATTTCCTGGTATAGTGCTAGAAAACCTTTGCAAGCAGTTCTCCAGTCAACCATATTTCGGAGCCTTCTATGGCACAGAACCCGTTCTCGTTGTCCAGAGCCCCGAAATCATCAAAGATGTCTTTACAAAAGATTTTTATTACTTCAACGGCAGAGAAATAACTAATTACTCTCATAAAGAAATTATAACAAGGAACTTATTTTTTTCTGGAGGTGACATTTGGAAAGTGATTCGACAAAATCTAACACCATTGTTCTCGACCTCAAAGATGAAGAATATGTTTCATTTAATCGAGAACTGTGGCCATTACTTCGAAAGCATGCTCGACTATGAGACCGAAATGTCAGACACTATTGAAACCAGAAAACTCAGTGCGAGGTATACCATGGACAGCATATGCTCCTGCGCATTTGGTGTCGATGCTAACGTCATGGGCAAAGATCTTGACAATCCTTTCCGATTTATGGCAGACGAACTATTTAAACCAACGGCATTTAAAGGACTCAAAATTATTTTCAGAGCTATATGGCCAGCTATTTTTTACGGTTTAGGATTTAAAAATTTCTCGCCTTCTATCAATGAGTTTTTTTCGCAATTGTTAAAAGGAGTCTTCGATCGTCGTGAACACAAACCTTCTCCGAGACATGACTTTGTAGATCTAGTTCTCAATATTAAAAAGGATAATCATATAACGGGCAATTGTCTAAGTAACTCGAATACTGGTAAAAATAATACAATGCAATTAAAAGTGGATGATGACTTGTTAGTGTCGTTATGTATAATGTTTTTCGCAGCTGGCTTTGAAACATCAGCTTCTACAATGAGCTTTACGATGTTTGAACTCGCAAAGAATCCAGAAGCACAGAGAAAAGCGATGGAAGAGGTGGACGATTTCCTTCGGCGTCACGGAAACAAGTTGAACTATGAGTGCGTGAACGAGATGCCGTATTTGGAAGCTTGTATCTACGAAACACTGCGTCTGTACCCAGTCATAGGGGTCCTGACACGCGAAGTTATGCATGACTACGAGTTTTCTACGGGTTTGCGCGTCGATAAAGGCGTCCGCGTCCATATACCAGTGTACCACATGCATCGCAATCCAGACTTCTTCCCTGAACCCGAAGAATACAAACCAGAACGATTTTTGGCTGCAAATAAAAAAGATGTTAAGCCCTACACGTATTTTCCCTTCGGCGAGGGTCCACGGATATGTATAGGTAATTATCATGTACTCAATGTATCATAAATTCGCAATTGTGCACGTTCATTCAAAAGAGCGCGTTTATACTTTCAATTCATAAAATATTATAGGGGTTATCTCAAGTTATAGTTACTTACTTAAGATAATAACACAAAATATCTTAGTACTTACGTGAGCAATTAAATGTGAATTTTCAAAGACATAATTTGATTATGTTTTGCTGAATAACTTCAGCATTAACGCCAATAGGTTCTCGGCTATTCCGTGTCAATAACTTTTGTTAACAAGATTGTAAAACCGTTTTCTTGACATCAGACTACCTTAATATTTTTTACCGAAACTCACCGACCAACTTTGTTACTGTCGAACTCTTTTGACGAGTTCGGAAAAGCAACAGTATGTCAAACTACTGACGCTTTGTATGCACCAGCTTTTTTTTTCAAAAAGAATTATAAGTTAGAATTATTAAGTATTTAAAAAGTGTATTCGTGTATGAAGTGCTTGCACAAAGCCAAAACATCATAACTTTTCGTTGACGATGTATTCGCTGTCTGAGACCATTAATAATAAATAAAACATTTCTCTATTTTCAGGATCAAAGTTCGCGAAAATGCAAGTAATAGTTGGACTCATGGTTGTTCTAAAAAACTATAGAGTAGAGCTTGGGAAGGATATGCCGGAACATGTGATTCTAGATCCTCGAACATTCTTTACTCAACCCAGAGATCAAGGTCTCAATTTGAAGCTTATTATACGAGATGGAAGCGAAGGTAGAAAATTTGTTCGAGAATAAATAATTAGTAATGTATTATGTAGCAGATTTTAATCAGAGTGCACCAATTAATTTGACGTAAAAGCTATGTTATTATTGTATGAAACGGGTATGTCGGATTAAATCAATTGAAAGAAACAATTTTTGTTTTAATTTTCAGTCTGGTGAATGTAGAAAACCCCTTTTCTACATTGTCTCGGGTCTTTATGATACCTTCGTTGTCTCTGAATTCCATAACACAAGCGCTTTAGCTACTTACTTTGGGTTCAGAGCAATGTATGTGATGTTGTCCACATTTATTTATTTATTATTTTAAACTTCATGGCTTGTAGCTTTAGATCGTAATTTATTTTGTGTTATCAATTTTGGTAAACATTTTTACAAATCTGCGGTCGTCATGAAACGTGAACAAAGACAGGTTAATGATCATACTACAATAAGTTTACTACAATTAAGATTGTCACATAAAGGCCGGTGATGATTTAACCATGTAAGAAACGTAAAATTTACAAGATTAAAAAGCACGAATCCTGCTGTAGACAGTTGAACGCTAAAAATAATGTTGAGGTAAACATAACTACTTATACTATCAAATACGCATTGATTTTGGAATTGTAAGCAACTCATTAAATAACATTAATATTATAACATTTTTAATTACAACACTTCAAACAAATGATACGAAAACAAAATCTTAAATTATATTAAAATTTTACTTATAACATTCACTCACTCACTCACTTGAAAATTTGATAACATGTAACGCATGAGTTGTTGACTGGGTATGAAAAGTAAAAATCTATTTAGTTCCGAAATTTGATGATAAAAAAATATTAGACACGTACGTCCTTTTTATGTAACCAAAAACTTACGACGATACATAGATGAAAAGATGTTGGGATGTTTACTGGGTAAGAAAAGTTAGACTATTTAGTACGTAAAACAGTTAATTAAAAAATATAAGACACGTATTTTTTCTTTTTTATGTAATCACAATACGACGATACATTTATTTAAAAATGTTATTTCAGAATTGAAATTCATTCAAGAGTAACCCCGAGTGGGCAGAATCCGTCGCATCCATCCTTCACATGTAATGTTCAGACGTAGCACGTGTACTGTATCATTAACTCCACATTCAAAGCTTCTAATATCTGTAGTTATAGAAGTATATATCTTTGTGATAGACGTTAATGGGTTTACAAAAGATACATCTATGTATTTAAGAAAATACTATGTCATCGTAATTACTTAGATCCAGCTAGTCACTGTTTATCAGTGATTATACCTCCCTTGGACTTATAACAAAGGTCTTAATTATAGCAAGACATACTTAATACCCTATATTCCATCGCACAAGAATTGTCAAAACTAATAGCAAAACTTCTCGGGATCTTTCCATTTTCGCACTAAAAATAAAGTATTCATATTAAAAAACTTATCAAATGATTATTTTTGTACGTAAGTATATCCTTTTAAAAATTTATTTGTTATGTATCTATATCTGTATATTTCAATTTGTTTATTTATTGTCTCGTATCTTCCAAAAGCCTTCGTCTCAAAAATTTTATAAAATGATAATTGCCAATATGAATATTTATTACTAGCTGTCCCCCGCGACTTTGTTCGCGTGTTTTAGTTTTAACGGTTTTTCATTTTTGCAACATTTTTCATTTATGCTCCGCTCCTATTGGTCGTAGCGTGATGTTATATAGCCTATAGCCTTCCTCAATAAACGGACTATCCAATACAAAAAGATTTTTTTAATTCGAACCAGTAGTTCCTGAGATTAGCGCGTTCAAACAAACAAACAAACAAACTCTTCAGCTTTATAATATTAGTATAGATTAATTTAGAGCTACTTCTTTAATTATATCAACTGAAGCAAATTAATTTTAAAAATGTTGTCATCATCATCATAATCATTATGATATCAGCCGAAAGACGTCCATTGCTGAACATAGGCCTCCCCCAAGGATCACCAAAACTCACGGTCCTGCGCCGTCCGCATTCAGCGGTTGTGTAAAATGTTGTGTACTGTACAGTAATAATTGGACTTCAGATTTATGTATTGTATACTGTCATACCTGTGCTATTTATACTTTAATTTGCATAAACACAACATAGTATGAACAACTAAAATCATAAAATAAGTGTCAAAACAGACATTGTTTTATTACAAATATCTCAAAACCTAATGTTACCCTATTAATATCGAAACCGTAGATATTTTTGCATAAACTTTTGTCATCGCCAGGATAATCACGGTATTTATACTAGCGATGCGCGCGCTCTATGCTCGTCTATGTTTACTCTAAGTGATTACACGACGTTTAGATGAAGAAAGGAGAGATCTATCCAAAATGTTAAATCCAATGGGTAACAAAATATTATGTTTGTCATACTTAATCGTTATTTCCGATTGCCCCAACAACTACACTTAAAGTAATTTGGGTACATAAGCACATTGCACACGAGTAGCAAAGTTTATTGATAAGGTTCACTTTAAACTTTTGAAGGTCAATAACCACACGCGACAAAGCGTGTTGATATAATTTTCTGAGATTAAGCATGACGCGTAAGAAATATGTAGAAATATTTTTGTTTTTTTATTACACAAAATAAATATCAAAATAAAATCTTATCTTTTATTTATTTACATTGGCTTCGTATGTGTGCAATATTATGTAGCTCAGTGCATGGACTTTTTTCCATGTGGTTTTATTATAAAAGGTACGAGTTACATCATTGAAAATATTGAACATTTTCTTCTTTTTAGGATGGTTGTACAGAAATTCCTAGTAATAATAATAAAAATATCCTATTATTTAATATGTTTAAAAATGTATCTTATAATTATGTTTATAATTAACTTATAAACATAAAATATTTTTTTATATGTTTTACATAAGAATAAAAAGTATAATATATCTTAGGACAGCTTACACACGGCCATCTGATCCCAAACTATGTCAGAGCCTGTATCAATGCAACCAGACAACTGTTAAATAATCATATATTTCTAAATACATACAAATCTATATATTACTTATTACTAATACATAAAGCTGAAGAGTTTGTTTGTTTGTTTGTTTATTTGTTTGTTTGAACGCGCTAATCTTAGGAACTACTGTTCCGATTTGAAAAATTCTTTCAGTGTTGGATAGCCCATTTATTGAGGAAGGCTATAAGCTATATAACATTACGCTACGACCAAAAGGAGCGGAGCATAAATGAAAAACCGTTGAAACAAAAACACGCGGACAAAGTTGCGGGGGACAGCTAGTAATACATAGTATGTAGAAGTAATAAATATAGAATATATTAGCTAAAGATAATGAATTGTAAACAAGCTCATATGTAAATAAACCTAACCGGATTTATTGCATTAAAACAATCTATTAATAGATAATAATTTCCAAACCGTTTGTCATGCTGAATTTTAACAATAAACAAAAAAAATATGGACGTTGTTTTTTTATCAAAGTTATCCCGAATGCGAAACTATGACTGTCTTACATTTTCACGTTTAAACTGAGGAACCGATTATTATTTATTTATTGAGGTATACCAACAGCATTACATTTGAATCTATAGACTAAATTAATTTACAATAATATTTTATTATGCATGCCTATTATACACACAGCATTCATATTATTGGACCACTAATATAAAGAGTAACAAAAACAATAATTAATAACTAATTTAGGTATATATATTAGGTTACTATTTCCAAAAAAAAAGCTAATTATCCAATTTTATTTGGGATAAAGTAATACTTATATACCATAACTAGCTGTCCCCCGCGACTTTGTCCGCATGTTTTAGTTTCAACGGGTTTTCATTTTTGCAACAAATTTCATTTATGCTCCGCTCCTTTTGGTCGCAGCGTTATGTTATAGCTTATAGCCTTCCTCAATAAACGGCCTATCCAACACTTAAATAATTTTTCAAATCGGACCAGTAGTTCCTGAGATTAGCGCGTTCAAACAAACAAACAAATAAACAAACAAACAAACTCTTCAGCTTTATAATATTATATAGATTAGATCCAAATCTGTTTAGGCATTTTGGAAGTTATGGGGGAATGTAGAAAAATCTTTTCGTTCCTTTTTCAGGGAGTCGTGTAAACAGCCGCCGTCCGTCATTTAACGCACTTACAGTATTGAGTGTGTGGTGGGGTGTCACGGTTCAATAGTCCTCACTTCCGAACCGCTACACATCGGCCGAAGTGGCGGCTACACAGATATACGTGTCACATAATGGACATAAACATAAAAAATAGGTCACGTTTTAATGCTTTCGTCACGGCTTGCCTGCTGAGAGATATTTTTTTGTTTCTGTCTTTGCAACTTTCTTAATCTGCAACCCATTTATAAGTTACTAGCTGTTGCACGCGGCTCAGCCCGCGTGTGTATAGGTTATCGTGGCAAAAAGTAGGCTATGTACTTTTTTAGGAACCAAGCTTACCCCTTACCAAATTTCATCCAAATCGGTTGAGCGGTTTAGCCGCGAAAGCTTGATAGACAGACAGACAAAGTTACTTTCGCACTTTTATTGTTAGTATGGATATAGATAGGTATGTAAGTATTACTTAGGCACGTGTCGAATCCCATAAGACCAGTTGTAAAATTTTAGGGACTTAACGTCTGTGAAAGATCTACCTACAAGTCAGCCGAAATAAATCAACAATAAATATATCTACAGATTGCAACGGAAAAGCAAAACACATCAGTAATCGAAAAAATATTGGCGTGTCCATTGATCAGACAGCTATGACTGTAACGACATCTAGCGTATTACCGTCACACTGATTAATAGACGGGTTTGATGGCTTATTGATCCGCTAGAACAGTTCGTGCAATTGACGACAGATGGCGATAGCTACGTAATTTATATTTAAAAATATGCTAGCAATAAATCTTTATTTCTTAGTTACCGGAGAAGCCTATAAGAGAGTTCGATATAATTACTAAACAATTTAAATGTTAATTGATTAAATATAATTAAAATTTAGGAGTCACTTAAAACGCATACCACAGGTTATAGGGAATTTTAAATTTTTGACTGTTCGTCTCAATACAAAATCTGACGGACGTAAATGTTACTCCACGAATAGAAATTATCTGGTTTTAGAAAAATCTGCCCTTAAATTAATAACGGTCGACTAAAATAATAGTCAACAGAAGAGTAGGTAAGCAATTCCAAGATTTATTAAATAATTTCAAGACCTAATCTTGAAATTATTTCTAAAACATTCTTTTGTTTCTATAAAACGACGAAAAGAAGCTAACCAGTAATAAATCTACGGACTGGGGGCTTAGAAGGGATCGTCAACATTGTTTGAGCAAGTACTTAAGAGGGTCCCTTGTAATACATACTTAGTACTTCAGTAAACAACAGATATCATCCCTTATACGTTACATACGTAGGTACGTGTATGTTCAACTACATAGCCGAGGGGTGTAGGTGTCGTGCGCGGACGTGCTGCGGGTTCGATTCCCGCATAAAAGAGATCTGATCAACAAAAGTTTATTTATTTATTCTAAGTCTGGGTGTTGTTTGTGTATTTGATTTAAATATCCTGTATCACGGAGTATCGGTGTTTGTAGTTATATTAGCCCGGTAGTGATTTGGTAAAATTTTAATGAATTTATATCAGTGATGATAAAATCCCAGCTAAGTTTGGGTCCGAATACTCTTGAAAAAATTACGCTAACCATCCTTTTTGGTAAATTATTCTCTAAAAATGTAGTGTCAAATTCAAAACAAAAAAAAAACATATAAATTAAAAAAAAAATCGAATTTTAAATTGGTATATCTACAATTCAACACCCCAAGAGATCCTACAAAATATAGGTACATGTCTAAGGCTCTATTTCTTATAACAAAGCAGCTTAAGTAACAAACCCGTTTAAGTGTAGTTTATAATCACTTCCTTTAGACAAAACCAAACAGGGCCGACCTCGAAAACGTGCCTAGTACCCTACGGAATGTGGGCGTGAACTTGATTAGGCTATTATAAGAATATACTTTTACAAGAACTTTATTTATTCTGCTATTCGGGGTAGAGGCAAATCCAACAAAATAAAGATCGTAAAAAAACAAAAAGCCTTGGAACAAGCATTTGTGGATCACACAAATGCTTGTCCCATGCAGGGATCGAACCCGCAGCACGTCGTGCGCAGTGGTAATTGGCGTGACAACCTACACCACTCGGCTATCCGTACAGTCATGGCAGACATCGGTAAAAAAATCCTACAAAATTCTTTAATGGTGGACCATACTAATTTGCATACGGCACGCGTACATCTAAGGGGCACATAGCAACGATTTTCGGGGTCACCTAACATGTAACCACATTATAACCTTGTCTTTCAACTTGTCTAATGATTAATTAAGTACACATGACATTTACACGCATGTCATTCGTTACAACCTAGGTCAGGTTCATGAAATACATTTTTATTTGCCTAACTATGACTTCATAAATCTCGTGTATCGAGCAATTAAAATATATTTGACTGGCCTGTTGGTCTACTGGTTAGTGACCCTGATAAACCGGAGGTCGTGGCTTCGATTCCCACCCAGGATTAATGTGATAAGCATGATTATTTCACGTTCCGTGTCTAGGTGTAATTTATCTATGATAAGTATGTATTTTTTTAATAGATAGATTTATTTATTTAATCAATTAACAATTTTTAATATTTACAAACTTAACTTAACTATATATACAATACAAAAGGAATTATAAAATAAACTAATCTAATTATACATAAACCTAAAATATGGCATCAAAAAATTCGTCCACATTGCTGTCAACTGGGAGAGTTCCCAAAAGGCTGGCGGCATTGACACGTTGAATGGCAATGCTTATCCTCTGTCCAAGGTAAAAGCCAGCCCTTGAGTCGCGCGAAGTGTCAACGAGGCGTTTGGCTATTTAGAAATATATAAGTATATTATTATGCCTAGTTTGGGATCAGATGGCCGTGTGTTTGTGTTGTCCCAAAATATTATTGTACATATTACCCTACCAAAAACGTTTTCATGTAAAATGTTGCCAAGACGAGACCATATGACTCGCGCTATCAAAAAGTTTCCAGATCTCATGTAGAGTCAAGCTTCTAAATCTACACGCCCTAACTCTACAAGGCCTAACTTCACTAACTCAACACCTTAATCGAAATATGTAGCTTGGCCATTTCGCTAAATGAACATAGGCGTAAGGTGAAAAATTTATTCACTGTTCGTTACTTTTCTGTTATTCAATAGTTATAGTAGAAAAGAAAGAGCTCGTCTTAGCGGCGGCACTACCGTGCCCCCAGATATTTCGAAACGTGAAAACAATTACAGTGTACATTTAGTAAATACAGTAATAAACTCATGGCTACTATTTGAGCTAAAATCCGTTGCTAAGCAACCAAGGGGATCTAAATATTATACTAATTTCAATCCTTTTGTTTCCTCTGTTTATAAAAATACATTACAATAATAGCCATACTTTCGCTGGAACTGAAATAATATTAGATTTTATTATATAATAGTATCAATGCCTGCAACCGTTGAAATTTATAAATAAGTATAAATTGTTTAAACAAATTATATGAAAATGCTTTTCAATAATATACAGTTGCAATATACAGCCTCGAATTAGTTAATTTATCATTTGTTTTTATGAATTTATTTAATTAGGTTAAGTGACAAGTATTAACAAATTTATTTTGCTAACAAGCTTAGAATTTAGTTTTTTTAATTGTGTTTTTTTTTGTTTTTCAATGTTTTTTCTTCTTTTCATTTATTTTATAAGACTTTTATCTATTATTTATCACACGTTTATTATTGTTAATGAGGTCAATCCAATTGAAATTGTTGTCTTTATATAAAATAAATATATTTCAAATTATTTAGTCGAATTTGTAAAAAACCCAAAAATAAATTTGTGTTTTGCACTATTACCTACCCATAAGTCATTAATTACTTTTGAGTGCTACAAACCCAATTATTTTAAGACTAGCTTTTGCCCACGAGTCCCAAAGAGAATATCAGATAACGCGGCTAAAAGAAGTAGTCTTTGTCCGTTCTTTGGACCCAAACTTACACTATACCAAATTTCATCAAAATAGATTCTATTTAGCTGTGAAAGTGAAACAGACGGAGAGACAGGTTACGTTCGCATTTAGTAAGTACCTATGGATGATTAAATAAGTAGACTGCATTCTTCCTCTTCTTCTGCCCAGGCTTTTTTAAGCTATGTTGGGGTTGCTTCCAGTCCTAAACCGGATTCCGTTCATTTCCGATTTCCCAGTATTTTTCATTCACCAAAAAATAACAACACTGAAAGAATGTATACAGAACTGAATTTATTTCAGGCGAGGGTATTAAAAAAATGAATCTTCTAAGTACCTACTATTAACATCGTCTTAATTATTTTTTAATTGGAAATCTATAGTGTAGTTCCCAGCAAAAGTAATTAGTAATGCCATTTAAGAATGTTTTTAACACGTTTTTTTTTGTTAACTTACACAGTTACATTGTAAGAAAACCTTAATCTTATTGTTCGTATGGAAGTTTCTAGTGAAGACTATTCACGGTTTAAGCATAGCGTGGAAAACAATCTTTGAGAAAAACTGGTCAAGTGCGATTGGACTCGCACATAAATGGTTCTGCACCAATGGTTATAGAGCAATATGGTCATATCAACAATGGTTATATCCCTTTAATTTTTAATTGTTTTTTATGCAGCAACAGAAATACATATTCTGTGAAGGTTTCAACTCTCTAACTGTAACGGTTCATGAGATACAGCCCGGCGACAGATACACGGACGAACGGACGGATAGCGGAGGGTAATAATAGGGTCTTGTTGACAACCTTTGGGCACGGAGACCTAAAAAAAAAACAATTTAAAAATACATAAGCAGTTTGTTTTATCTATCTACGATGGACAGCATTTAAAATTTGAACAGTAACTAAACAAAATAAGTTGCTTAAACAGCATTCAGTCCTAAGAAAGTTTTATAAATCCAGTATTATAAAATAAAATTGAGAATTCTGATAACGGATTGGCTATCTCAAACAGTACACTTTATTTCCACTGCAGATGACATCTATTAGAGTAATTAAAACCAAGTAACCTTAGACAAACAAAGTAAACTATAGAGTGCGCACATCGAGTATGAACTGTAGGCAGTAGTATGAACAAGTAAAATCGTAAAAATAGTGTCAAAACAGAGCACGCCGTTTTATTAAAACTTTTTCAAAACCTAACATTACTCTAATAATATCGGAACCGTCGATATATTTGCATAGACGTCTATCGTCGCACGGAAAATGACTTAAATACGTTAACGAGCGTAGTATATTTAGCTAAAAATTTGCTTACGCTCGGCACTAGAGGCAACTAGCGATGCGCGCGCTCTATGCTTGTCCATGTATACTCTAAGCTAATAACACTGTTTCGTGTTCATTGCCATCTATCAAGCATACTCCAAGCGGGTAAAGATTTATGTGCTATCTCAATAACATTTTTTGCGTCTGAGACTCGAACTTGAGCACTTACGTTGGACAATCAAACGCTTAGTCATTACACCAATCAGGTTAACAGGTGACCATGAAAATGATGCTCGTTGACATGACTAAAGCCAATGATTATATTATTATTAGATAATAGCAAGGGATTGAGCAATAAGTAAATATTTATAAGACTGATAGTGTTGTAATTCTGTATTAACTGTTTAATTTTAAAGTCGAAGTTTACTTCGAACTTAAAATCTTAATTTTAGACTCTTTATTCTGTAAGAAACATTTTGTGTACAGAATAAAGAGTCTAAAATTAAGATTTAGCATTCTTTCAAAGCATTTTAAGCAGTTCATGTAGTGTATAGGTGCTCATAAAATTTAGTTTATTAATTTTTATTACGTTCAAATGTTACATTTTATTTGTACGAGCTACGATGGGCTACTGTAATAACTATAAGCCTCTAAAAATAAAGATAAAAATTAGATAAAACATAAAACGTAGTAGGTAATTACTGAATATTCTGTGTAACGTACTTTTATGACAATGAAAGATAAAACTTGTACTTTCTTAGTATTCCTGTTTGCAAGGTAAAAACCAAACCTAAGACATAAAACACAGGCCACATATTCTATATTTAACAGGCCAAGTGGCGCCCTCTTTTAAAGAAAACACTCACTAGGGAATTTTCCCTGTATCGCGGGGGTTTTACGAATATTTAATTCCACATACACAAATAACACCCAGACTTGAAACAGAAATAAGTGGATCACACAAATGTATGTCCTATGCGGGAATCGAACCCGCAGCACGTCGTACACAGTGGTAATTGGCGTGGTGACCTATACCCCTCGGCTACCCACACAGTGGGTTTTTTTATCTCCCTACCTATATATTCCAAATGTAAACTAAATAAGAGTGATAGTTATTTATTTTGAAGGTTTAAATATGTCCTTGCAATATGTTTAACCGGTTCTGACAAACTTCCAGTTACAGTACTATGCTAATATCCAGTTATCTGAACTTAAAACTAATTATACTGACATGTCATGACTTACAATTAATCGTTCAATGATTATTTGGACAAGATGCATCAATAAATGTAAATAAACCAGTATTATCAACAGACATAAGTACTGAGGATAATCATGTTACGAAATAATTAATACAGTAAGTATATGTTTACGTATCTTTATGATCAATCACTAGGTAATAACTAGATTTAAGTATGTCAGTATCGAATTATAATGTTATAGACTGCCTCGTTGCTCTAGTGGTCGCAAGCGCGACTGCCGTGCGCGAAGTCTCGGGTTCGAATCCCGGGTCGAGCCAAAAATAGTTACTGGGCTGTTCGTTTAGAAATAATACAGCTCAGCTCGGAGTCAGGAAGGTAGGTGGTGTTTACACCTCCGTGCCTCGGAAAGCACGTAAAGCCGTTGGTCCTGCGCCTGTTCTGTCTCCAGTCGCGTCGGATTGCCGTCCCATCGGACTATGAGAGTGAAGGAATAGAGCGTGCAACTGTGTTCGCGTATACACATATCACCCGCGCAGCTGGCTAATCTCTGTTGAGAGATACCACCGTGACCGAAATTCGGTCAGAAGGACATTATGATATCATGGATCAATTAAATCTACCCTAGTAGTTAGACTAAATAAAAAATATTAATATTGGTCGGGGCAAAAGTATTTTCGTATTTTGAATGTATTATTAGTAATCAATTTTTACTTTGGCTGTACTGAATGTAACTGGCTGTTTTTCATACCATTAAATGTGATATTCTGAAGATGCAATAAATAAAAAAAAAAACTAGTTCCCGCCATTTTTCAATTGTTTTTCAAGCAAGCAAAATGAACGTATGTGACGAACAAAATTCGGTACATTTTAAAGTTTTATTACAAAAAAGGTAAAAATGCGACGAACGCTGCGAATAAAATTTGTGCGGTTTACGGACCTAATGCGGTATCAATAAGAGTAGCACAAATGTGGTTCAAGCGTTTCAAGTCTGGAAATTTTAGTGTGATAGATAAGGTTCGCTCTGGACGCCCTGTCACGGATAAAATCAGTGCCATCTTTGAGAAAGTGGAGCAAGATCGACGTATTAGTAGCTACGACATTGCTGAAGAACTGGATGTTGATCATAAAACAGTTTTACGTCATTTACGAAAGTCTGGATACAAGAAAAAGCTTGACATTTGGGTAACACATGATCTTACTGAGAGAAACCTAATGCAACGTGTTTCCATTTGCGATTATTTGTTGAAACGTAACAATTCCAAACCATTTCTTAAACAGTTCATTACGGGTGATGAAAAATGGGTGACTTACGATAAGAATGTGCGAAAAAGATCATGGTCGAAGCATGAACAAGCCCCACAGACCGTGGCAAAGCCCGGCCTGACTCGCAACAAAGTGATGCTATGTGTATGGTGGGATTGGAAAGGAATCATCCACTATGAGCTTTTGCCACCGGGTAAATCTATCGATTCTGACCTCTACTGTCAGCAATTGATGAGGTTAAAAATAGCTATTGAGAAAAACCGGCCGGAGCTGGTGAATAGGAAGGGCGTGGTGTTCCACCATGACAACGCCAGACCGCACTCATTTATAGCCACGCAGCAAAAATTGAGAGAGCTTGGCTTCGATATGTTGATGCATCCTCCGTATAGCCCTGACCTTGCTCCATCAGATTTCCACCTGTTTCGGTCATTGCAGAACTCTTTAGGAAGCATAAAGCTAACCTCAAAAGAACACTGTGAACACTACCTGTCTGACTTTTTTAATCAAAAATCTCGAAATTTCTTCAGAAATGGGATCATGGCACTACCCACAAGATGGCAACAAGTCATCGATCAAAACGGCACATACATATTATAAATAAATAAAAAATTATACCTTAAAAAAATGTTTTTCTTTGTATGAACAATACGAAAATACTTTTGCCCCGACCTATTATATCGAAAAGTTTTAAGCATCACAAGCAAAATAAGTAGTGTTTATTTACTTAAAATCCGCCTCATTTCAAGCATTAGTGACAGTTTCAAATGTCTCTCAATCTTGTCCTAATGAGATACTTAATTTCGATACGAGAAAATATAAGGTTTCCACAACAAACATTCTATACAACAATCAAAATAAACAAAGTAATCAGTTTAAATAAGAAAGGAAATTTGAGATCCTGACGTTGACAAGATTACTTTGAACTAAACAAATTGTAACAGAAACTACTTTCTTTGCCTGGCGACCCTGTCGTTCCCTGGCATCCCCCGCCCTCTCCAGGAATCCCTTGGGAAAGGAAATAAGGGTAATGAGATGTTTCCTGTAACGATGTCATGACAATGACAACCTAATAAACTCCCGGCAACTTGTTACAAAGTTTGTGCTCAAAAATATTTGAAGTAAAATTAAGGTAGTTACTTCGAGTTGGTTCTGAATTAAATTAATCTGTCTTTCTTCCTAACAAATACAAGAAAAGGGAGCAAAATTTATTTAAGATGTTAAGGTTAAATTTCAAGGTCACGTCTGTCAACAACAACAGAAATTCACTAATTAACTGCGCAGGGTATTTTTGTAGTCAAATAAATGCGTATGAAAGTGTAATTAAGAGCTGTTGTTTACGATTAGTCCTCTGTCTGTTTAATCTATTTTTATTTTTTATTGGTTTGTAGGAAGCCACATTTATTTAGGGTAGTAGGTAGGTATAGAGTTCAGATACAGTGGGTGCAGTTTAGGCTATACTTTGCCAGCAATCGCGGTAACTGACTCAAAGAAAGTCCTTAAGGATTCAAAATACATAGGAAAAAAAAACGGTTAAATGTACTTTGTATGTCTAGTGAATGTTAACACAAAAACAACAGAGCGAACACGGATTTTGGGGGTGACAATAGAAAACTAATATTACTGAAATACTTCAGAACTGGTCGCAGTCATCTGCCATTTTTGTGATGATAGAGTTGTATTAAAAAAATACAAACAATTTTTATTGAACTTCTCACTTCAGAACCAATACGTATTTTCCGATACGCGCTTTACCAGTTTTTTATGTAATCATGCTAACCATTTTTTTCTAGTTGATTTACTTATTTTAACTTAATTATTCTATAAACAAAACGTTGAGGAAATGACGTAATCAGTGAAAGTATGTTTCATAGCGACCTTCAATTGTTTGGTAGCAAAAACGTGAGTAATGTCTTGTAATGTTACTACTGGACATAGATACTTATATATGATTATAATTTTTTATCACTCGTTTAATTGCTATTGTATTAAATTTCCGGTGTTCCGGAGAGTTTGAAGAAAGATAAATGTTGTAAGGTTTTTTTTCAGAATATCAGACTAAATTACAATCGTAACGTTGATAGCAATGCCATTTTTATACTTATACCAGCTGTCCCCCGCGACTTTGTCCGCGTGTTTTAGTTTCAACGGTTTTTCATTTTTAGCATCATTTTCAATTATGCTCCGCTCCTTTTGGTCGCAGCGTAATGTTATATGGCTTATAGCCTTCATCAATAAATGGGCTATCCAACACTGATTTTTTTTTTCAAATCGGACCTGTAGTTCCTGAGATTAGCGCGTTCAAACAAACAAACAATCTCTTCAGCTTTATATATTAGTAAGTATAGATTAGTATAGATTATCTCCTTCGCCAGAAGTCTTGGATATGGGCTCAAGATAATACACAACCTTAAACAAAACGCAGTCTCTTTGGTTCGGTGCAAACGGGATACTGACCATATATTAATACACTGTAGCGAGTAAAATTAGTGAATGAAAAAGTGTGTTAAGTCGCTGTCACTGGCAACCGGTGGTTGTGGTCGGTTACGCTAAGCCTTACGTCGATATTTACATTCTTCTTTTCTTCTCGTGTCAAATGACTCTCAAACTCTTTCCGGTTGCCACCTGAAGGGCCCGGTCGTTGGCCACCATTACGTCCTGGAGGGTGTAGGTGGTAGTGCAGGACAGGCAGGACAGAAGATGCGCCATGTCTTGCGCCGGGGCACCACATTCACATTGGATATGTATAGGATCGATGATGCCCCACTTGCTTAGGTTAACATTGGTATTAAATGAAGCACACTCAGAATTGTCGGTTTCATTTGTTTGCAACCATCATGACACTACTACTAGGTTCAGAAGTTTACCGAACGTATTTTCTCAGCCCATGACCTAAGGTATAGCAGAAATTTATGTTCTGTACAACATAGTCGTGTCTTTACTCTTCTGACATTTAAAAATCAGAATTCCCCGAGCTGTTTCTGGACTTCCTTATAGGACAAATATTCTTAAACTATGCTTCGAGTTAAATCATAAATATTTCAAGATATACTTAGTTAAATTTATATATCCACTGTAAAGATATGATAATTGTATACAATCCGTTTGTTTGTATATCAAAATATCATAGATCATTTGATTCATAATATTATTCAATAAAACGTAGCACCAAAATAATATCAAACTTGCACGTCAGAGGTAAAGTCAATTTCTTATTTTTAAAACTTGACATCTTATATTCAAGAAACAAGAAACTGTAGAATTTTCTTTGTTTTGCTTAAAAAATAATACCGTCCGTAAAACGCAAAACTAATCATTTCTTAAATATTGATGGACGGTTCCTATATAGGAACCGTCCATCAAATTATATGCTTTTAAAAGAAATTCATTCAACAATATTATTTTTTTTAATATCTTGGGACATCTCACACACGGTCATCTGGTCCCAAACTAGGCAGAGCCTGTGCTATGGCAACCAGACAACTGATAAACATACTTATATATTTCTAAATACATACATATTATAGATAAATTACACCCAGACACAGAACAAATGATCGCGCTCATCACACAAAGATTCGTCCTGGGTGGGGACGATCGAACCCACGACCCCCGGTTCAGCAGTCAGGGTCACAAACCACTAGACCAACAGGCCCGTCAAAATTTACTTTTTTGGTACCTAGTTATTATTTTCTGGTAACTAGCAATTTTAAATACTGACAACAGGGTTCTAGGACATCCCTTAGATTGTATCTTAGATGTCAAATTTGAACAAAACAAGTTTAGAAATGACCCTTGTCTCGAATGCTACCAGGACACCATAAGACGGCAAGACTTTGTAAAAGTAGATAGCATTAAGGCCCACTGGTCACGCGCCGGCAAACAACTGCCAATCTAAACGTACAATATTAGAGCTCTATCTATTTCAATCGCCATTTTGGATAGGTATAGTTCCGTGTACCATTTGAGCAATACTAGTATGTTTATCATAACGCGGTCACAATCTGAGTCTATGACGAAATAAATGGGTAGGTTTGTAGACATTTAAATAATAGGGATAGTATAAATGTAAACTGTTCACGGCAGTAGGAGTAGGAATAGGTAAGTATGCGATAATGAGAGTAAATAAGCCAAGACATATTAAATTAAAAATATTTTATTATTAAAGTAATAATATTTCTTTAATATTGTATCTGTTATCTTTGTATTTTTATTAAAGCTAGCTGCCCGCCCGACTTCGCACGGTTATGTGGTATTTTCCAAACATTTCCATACGGTTTGTTTTTATATTTTCTTTTATATAAAAACCATATCCTTACAATAAGGAACATAAAAAAAAGAATTATGCGATTTAATGCTATCATTCGAAAGTTATGTCGTGACCAAGGAAAATCGGGATTCATTTTTATACATACATACTTAGATAGATGAACTTTTTTTGTCAACCCAAAAGTATAGCATCAACAAATACTATTCGTGTATGTTATGTGTATATATTTTGGGATGGGGTCCTAAAACACGGCCTCAAGCCTAGCTTAGGCACCAGTCTCCCACAATATATACTTACCCGAGTTATGTATTACCGTCGACCAATGTAAGATAATTTATGTATATTGTGTGAGCAAATAAATAAACTTATTATTATTAAAGTTATTATTTTGGTCTTAGTCGCTACGTCGTGCTCCAGTTCACATGTCTCTAAGACCAAACACAGAATCAATTCGCTATAAACATATCAGCTGTTCAAATCAGGTCACAAGCAACAATTACAATCAATGTTATCAAATAAGGCAGGGTCAAGATCACTTGAAACAATCAGATAAGAAACCAAAGGTGTATTGACTACCTCTTTGAAACAATACTATACCATTGTTAGAGAGAAATGGCGCTAAAAAGACAGATATCCCCATCTCTTTCTCAGAACGGAACTGTAATTCCGTACACTTGTCGACAAGGCAGCTAGTATCTACTATTATAAATTGTAACTGTCAAAAAGTATAATTTAGTACTTAATATGTTTATTTTTTTTTTTAAATTGTGGATAGAAGCTCTAAGTATATTATGTAAGTTAGTTTAGGTCTGTTTAGCTGTTACAATATGGAATAATATCTAAAAAGATTTCAATGAATTATATTTGATTGAGAAGGTATTAGCCTTATTATAGTTTGGACCCATAATTGTATGAAGCAGCGTAGAACCTCTAGTTACTATATACTTATATTATTCTAAACTTACATTTTTTTTGAGTAATTTGTTTTAGTAAAACTTGGTGAGTATGATGGTGAATACTTGACGAGAGCGTTACGAATAGTGTGATCGGTTGATGTGAACGGAAGTTAAAAGAGAGATATAAGTTATTGAACATAGAAAGATACGTGTCGTATATTACTGTAGGGGCAAGAGAGAGAGGTGCGAGCATACATTTTCTTTATCTCTTTCTCTCATAGCCAGTTACGTTTCGTATATAAAGAAGTTTTACTTCAGTGGTGTGGTCTAAAACACACTAGTTTTTTTTTTGTTAGTGTCGATTATTTGCTTTTCTAAATCTGCGCAGAGGAAGTTGCGGGCAACAACTAGTCTCTAATAAACACAGCATTGCCCGTGTAGGACATGATTGCAAATTTCCGGTGTCAATACGTGACCAGCCCACACGGATCAAACTAGATTTATTATATCATGTACATATTTTAATTGATATAAGTATGTAGTCATTTTTATTATTATAGCTGACCTAGCGATAGTGATCAGAGATAAGAAATATAGAAGTTATATGTTAGTGAAAACTTACTGCAACGTTTAAGTTTTCATGTAGATTGGAAGATGAATTTGTTAGTGTGTTTTATTCTGACTGAGACACGAAATACGATTGTTTTTTAAGGATTACTGTCTTAATGTATCGTCTTTTTAAAGGGACATAGTTATCACATATTTTATGTTAAAATTAGGAAATGTAACTAGACAATTTAATCATATACCTAAATAAATATTTTTTACGTCTTTTTTTTCAATTTTAACAAAAAGTAGTTTTAACGCAGCATCCTACAGCTAATTAAATATAGTGAGTTTTCAAAGTTAAATACCAAAACAAAAACTTAATTATATAATTTATTTTAATTTATCTGAAAAGGTCAACATCTCAAAACCAGAAACTTAGTTCTAAGTTCAAATTGTATAGTTTATAAAAACAAAAGACGATGCAAGACAAGCTGAACTATGTCGAAAATACTTCCGAAAAGTTTCATGAATGGGCAAATAGAAAAATAAAAAAAGGTTTTGCCCTGCAGTGAGAAAGATACTGGCTGGTATAATGAAACAATAGGTATGTTGACAAGTTTTTTGTTTTGTTTTTAAATTAAATATATTGGACATGTATTTTTTTTCTTTTTTACGTAATCAAAAACTTACGACAAAATATAGATTTGAAATGTGGCATGACGTCACTAACAACTACAAAATATGCTATTACTTTAATTCGCCTTATTTAAATAGTTTTTTTTTTATTTCTACAAAGCAAAAAATACGGACTTAAAAGATTTTTACTTTTCGTACCTAGTCAAGATCCCTATTGTTTATATATCGTTTAATAAGCATTGTTTTTTTTAAACGCCGGATAATTTTTAAACCCAGAAATAATTTTGAATTTTTGACAGTTTTTACATACAAAATCTGTCAAGTGTCAATTTTATTCCACAAACAAAAATTATCTGACCTTTACGGAAAAATCAGCCCTAAGTCTTATCTAATCAAATATCGCCATTTTTTAAAGTGCCTGAAATTTCTATTTTTACCAAAGTGTTATGGTGACAGATTTTTTAACATCAATATCTATTCTAGTTATACTTACGAATACAAAATACTATTAAAGTATTAAAGAAGGACAAGAAACTCGATCATAATATAGCATTGTTAACAAAACGGATCGCGGAATTAAAGAAGCCCAAAAATAACGAACCTTTTTAACGGGCTATTAGAGATGCAGGTAAAGGGCTTATCCTGTGAACATGAAAACATCGTTATCAATAGCTAAAGAATTCATTGTTATGGTACAGTTGACGGCAAATCAGTAGTTTTGACATCCACATTAACTTTGACATTCACACAAAGCTTATTTTCAAAGCAGTAAATCTGGTATTCATATTATTAAGTTCATTATAATCACTGCCTTCCTAGATATGTGACAATTCTACAATCATTAACGCTGATCGAATCGGTCAAATGTATGGAAGTGACAAGTCTAAGTCACGTGACTTATCGAAACGAAATGTCATTTCCATACATTAATGGCCTAATTTATAAATCTCAACAATGATTAGCAATTGATTAGCAGATTCTTATTTCAATTTTTCTATAGAGCATTTTTAATTTAGAATTTTCTTGGCAATTGCTAATGTCTACTTAGAGAAAAAATTGCTCGCATATCGAGTACGAACTGTAGGCACTAGTATGAACAAGACATGACAAAAATTTGTGTCAAAACAGACCGCGTTGTTTTATTAAAACTATCTCAAAATTTTACTAATCACGGAACCATCGATATTTTCGCATACGTCTGTAGTCGTACCGAAAATCACTTAAATCAGTAAACGAGCGTAGTACTTTTAGCTAAAAAAATCTGCTTACAATTGCTACAAGGGGTATGCACGTTTATGTAGTGTTTACTTTAACGATTTCTATCATCTTTATTTCTTGTAGAAATGTCACTTGTCTAGTGTTCTGTAGTTGACTGTACAACTTTTTTAGATGGAATGAGTGGCCCTATATCGATAAAATATAATAGAAAATTAACCCATATAAGAGTTTAAGAGTTTATTGATAGCTTTTTTATTATAGAGTTCATGGACAGCGGTTTCTTTATGTCAATGAAGAAAACGGAACAAAGCTTATTTTTTATGTCGATAATATTTATTCTCTATTTCCTGAATTGAAAGAGGTTTTCACTCAACTCTTTTCTAAAGTATAAGCAATTTAATTAAAAAAAATATTTGTACACTGTTCTTGCCGACGACATCGTCAGGGTCGCGGGTAACTGGTGGATGCAAGCGGCAAGTTGCCGTTCGTTATGGCGTTCTATGGGGAGGCCTTTGTTTAACAGTGGTCTTTCGGCGGACGATGATAAAGTATTTACAGTATCTATAAAAACTTAGCTTGATACATCGAACTACAATATATTAATTAAACGGATTCAATATACTTATAATTATATATGTAACCTGCGACCACTGGCGCGTACTGCCTGAGGTTGAAGTTTTTATTTCCACTATTTGTATTTAATTACAAATATTCGCTCCGCATGCGTTAATGCGTAACAAATAATTAAAATCAGTATACTTATTCTATTTTATTTCATATGCAAATTTGAATTTAATTTTTGGTATTAAATGCTAGTCTTTTCAAAGGTTTTTTTTTTAATAATTCTCAAACATTAAATTCACATACACAAAAACAACATCAGTTGGAAGGAGCAATGGTAGATCACACAAATGCTTGTCCCACGCGGGGATCGAACCCGCGTCACGTATCGTTGTGGTAGTTAGCGTGGTAGCCTATACCACTCGGCTATCCGTGCAGTCACACAGTTTCACTAAATTATGCAGCACCACCTTGTTAAAAACATTAATAAAAACTAAAACATGTCTTTTAAATATGGCCTAAATTCTACCACACAAATTACAGGCTTACCCTTTTATCATTAATTTTTTACGATCGCAATGTACTCGTATTTACTTTTTAATATAGGTTATTTTAACAAACGATCTAATATCCTAAACTCCATCTAAGTGGCCGGCCTCGGTACCAACTGAGTTTGATTTGCAATTGGCCTTTATAAAATTCAAATTTGAGTTATTCTTAATATACATAGGTATAATACAAATAGTATAGTTGTTTTGGTAGAGTGAGTTCATTTAATGTTACATAATTATGAAATAACAGCTATTTTAATATAAATATTATTTAATAATTAAAAAATTATAATTCTCATCAGGTATTTTTATAATTATTATAATAAATATGCGTTTATAATATGCAACATTTTTTTAGTTCACAGAGATTAATTTAAAACGCCCAAAAATATATAAGTAGCGGTTCGGGAGAAGGCTGCCTGCTGAAGGATGCTGTAGTAAAAAATGTTAGTTATTATAGTACTTATAGTAGTTATAAGTTATAATTATAGTTTGTTAGTCTAATTCTTTATTTTTCCTAAAGTAAATAACTTAAAAAAAAGTAGAAATCCTATTATAAGTAGGCAACGGAAGAACAGTGACACTTATTATTTTTCACAAAATTTCAAAACAAAATCCTATACATAATAACCTTAGAGTATATATAACCAAACATAGAGTTCGCGCATTGCTAGTAGCACGTTGTACCGATCGTAAGCAATTTTTTAACTGTAAGTATTACCCTCGTTTACTGATTTAAGTTATTTTCCGGCAAGCAAAAATGTCGATGACTCCGATATTTCTTCTTCTTCTTCAAGTGCCTCTCCAACTAGTGAAGGTTGGCTACCAACTTCTGGAATTGTTGTCTGTCCTTAGCGAGTCGAAACAATTCGGATACGCTCGCTATTCCAGTCCACTCTCTGATGTTACGGAGCCACGACTTCTTTCTCCGACCAACTCGCCGTTTACCGGCAACCTTGCCCATCATTATAAGTTGCAAGAGGCTATATCTATCGTGCCTGAGCACGTGACCGAGATATTATGCAGTTTTTCGTTTCTTGATGACAGACAAAAGTTCCCTTTTCCGTCCAGCTCGCCGCAGAACCTCCTCATTTGTGACTCTATGCGTCCAACTTATTAGGGTAATCCATACTAATATTATAAAGCTAAGAGTTTGATTGTTTGTTTGTTTGTTTGTTAGTTTGTTTATTTGAATGCGCTAATCTCAGGAACTACTGGTTCGAATTGAAAAATTATTTTTGTATTGGATAGTCCGGTTATTGAGGAAGGCTATAGGCTATATAACATCACGCTACGACCAATAGGAGCGGAGCATAAATGAAAAATGTTGCAAAAGTGACAAACCGTTGAAACTAAAACACGCGAACAAAGTCGCGGGGGACAGCTAGTATTAGATATTGAGATAGATGCTATGTTTTGACACAAATTTTACGACGTCTCTTGTTCATACTTGTGCTCACAGTTCCTGTGTTAGGCGCACTTTATAGTTTACTTATTTATAAACTAATATAATATATAACTTTGTTAGACAAAAACGTTATGTAAAAATAATACCGGGACATACAGTATGGCCTCAAATGGACGTTACAATGGTTAGAAGCCTTGTCGCTGTCTAGGACGGTAACTGTCTTAGAGCAAGGCGTCTAACAGTTCAGACAATCAACAAGAATTGATCACATGTTCACAAAATCGTAGTAACACGATTAAAAAGCGATAATTTACATACGTAATAAAGTACTTTAAAATTCATTTATTTAGCCCGGAGGCCAGCATGCTAGCCTACACGCTTGACGAATAACAATGTGACTGATTCAATGTCAACACTTTCTAGCTTATCTAAGACTGACTAACAGGGCAAAAAAGATGATGTAATTAACAGTTGAAATTACCAAAAACATTTACGCAAAAAATTACGTTGTTCTAGCATTTCATTGATAAAATGTTGCAACAAGATAACATCTGTTTCAAATTCAGTTTTTTAACCTTAGAGTATACATTGCCTAGCATAGAGTGCGTGCATCGCTAGTAGCCAGTTGTGCCGAGCGTAAGTACATATTAGCTGTAGTACTACGCTCGTTTATTGATTTAAGTGATTTTCTGTGCGACGACAGACGTTCATGCAAAAGTATCGACGGTTCCGACTTTTCAAGGTTATGAGATAGTTTTAATAAAACGGCGCGCTTCGTTTTGACACTAATTTTACGATTTTACTTGTTCATACTAGTGCCTGTAGTTCATACTCGATATGCGCACTCTTAAGTTTACTTATTTTTTCTCTAAGTCTTTAGCAACTGCGATATTATTGGATTTGTAAAATTTTGCATTTAACAACAAATACTTTTTTGCTTCACGATGTTGCCCACTGACACTATTTTTATATAAAAATAAATAAATGTGAACAACATCACATACATTGCTCTGAACCCAAAGTAAGTAGCTAAAGCACTTGTGTTATCAAAGACAACGAAGCTAACACAAACACCCAGTCCCGAAACAATGTAGAAAATTGCTTTTCTACATTGACCCGTCCAGAAATCGACCCCGGGACCTCAGAGCAGGCGATACTTTGAAAACCAGTGCGTACGCCACGCGACCACGGTCGGAAAAATTTGGAAACATTGCTCCACATGAGGATGCAATCCATTGTCCATAGATAATGAAATCAAAGTAGTGAATGAATCAAAGAAGATGTTAAAAAAATCTTAATCTTATTGCAAAGCAGGCATTAAGTGTTCAATACTTCCAATGGCGTTTGTCATCTGGCATTGGGGAAATTACAAACAGCTTTTATTATAATAAGGCACGCACCTCTGGCTTCTGATTATAAGTTGCAATTGTCTGAATTAAATAAACCACTTGTTTTAACCGTTAAGGAAAATTGTAAAATAAACAAGCTTGGGAGATAATATTGGTTTTTACCTTCAATAGGGGATCGGACTTTTTTTTTATTCACGCGTCACTTATATATTAAAAAAAATATTACACACGTATTTTTTTTTAATTAAGCAATCATTGAGGAACTTACAATGAATAGAAATATCGCGTGAAGTCACTTGTAACACGGGTACAATTTTTAAACACACGTGACGTCACAAGCACTCCAGAACTTTAAAGCACTTTAAGTTTGTCATTTTTCATTGATTTGATAAAAGAAAAAATACAAGTTTTTTTTTGTGAAAGTGTTAACACTACATATTCCGGTTTACGAGATACAACCCGCTAACAAACAGACGGACAGCGGAGGATTAGTACTAGGGTCCTATTGACACTCTTCGAGTAAGGAACACTAAAAATCAAGTCAAGCCCATTCTAAAATCTAGATTTTCGACAGAGAAGAGTTAGCGACGATTACCTTGATATATACTGATTATCGCAATTTGCTAATACCTTCTAAGTACATACTAACATGCGATACAAGGATGCACTAATATTTATCAATTTTATTTTATATTAAAATACGGCGCAGGACCGTGAGTTGTGGCTATCCTTGGGGGAGGCCTATGTTCAGCAGTGGACGTCTTTCGGCTGAAATGATGATGACGATAATAGTTATGATAAAATAATATAAAGTGTCAACTGTCAGCACGTTGGTATCCGAGAGCAACTTTATAAAAAAAAAAACTAGCAGCTGTGCCCGCGACTTCGTCCGCGTTGAATTTATATAATAATTTTACAATTTTTCTGAAATTAAAGTAGACTAAGTTACTCCTTATTACATCAGCTATCTGCCAGTGAAAGTCCCGTCAAAATCGGTCCAGCCGTTCCAGAGATTAGCCGAAACAAACAGACCGACGGACAGACGGACAAAAATTGTAAAAAATGAAATTTTGGTATATGTACCGTATATACACTCATATGCATGTAGTAAAAAGCGGTTATTTTAATAGTACACACAGACACTTCAATTTTATTTATCTATATAGATTACTATTATTTCTTCCTCATGATAGTGTCTTAAGCATTGTACCTTTATATTAATACATTAACTATTAATAAACTAGATAACAATCGGAACTATAAAATCTATTGATAAGAAATATGTTTCCTACATCCGACAGAAGTTGATACAAGGAGGTGTACGTTATAGGCAATGGTATTGTAATTTGTTACACAAATCGAGCAATTAATTACATTGATATCAATTCTTACTATATATATTATTTACTATAATCATTGTTACTATTAAGGAAACATACAGAACAATAAAAGACGTAGAGTGGCTCTTTTTATTTTGACATAAAATAATTTATTAAAAAGAATATCTTTACTAAATAGAGCTAGATTATTTTTTGTACGAGCTAATGTTTTAAAATACCCGTTAATTAATAAATAAAATAATTATATATAAGCTTATATATAAGCCTCATTCTCTTAAAAATGTTTAGAATAAATAAATAAAGTATAAACGGGTAATTTTAATTAATATTTTATTTAAATTACATTATAATTTAAAACTTGCTATGTTATCTCTATCTTGCTATCTTAAAAATATATTATTTATAATTATAATTTATAAAAAAATATTAATTTCATTCAACATTTTATAGGATTTAGCTGTACTTACCTGTAGTTAAATAGGTAACTTTTGTTTAAATTAATATGGTGTTTATTTATTTTTATTTTATAAATGTTAATAATTACGAGTCACACAGGACTGTTGACTTCCTTATTGCTTAAATAAAAAGATTGTATCTATTTGATATTAAGAGTTAAGTTAATTATTCTAAGTGCTGTATATACCTATAATTGGCATATACATTAGTTAGTTACCTGTTAATATTAATAAATGTAGATGCTGGTGATGTAGGTACCCTTTGGTAATAAATAAATAAGAATTTAGTTTTGTTTTAAGTGTTTGTATATATTTAAAATTGTAAATAATTAATTTAATAAATAAATAACTTTTTATACTTATCTAATTGAATGTTTCAATATAATTGTGACGGAGTTAATGTTTTGAGTATTTTTTTTTCTGTTGTAGTCGAGTTTAAAGGCCAGAGGTTCAATTGGAATTAATGTTATTATTTGTGTATATTTTTTACTAGATATCTCCGGCAATTTTTAAATTGATTGTAAAAACTAATATTATTTTTTAGTGAATAAATGTGTTAATTACTTAAAAAAGAACAACAAACATCGCCATAGTTTTCCTTGTCCACATGGGCGTTACCGATTCCGGTAGTGTTGACAGTCGCAATGATTCCGAGAATGTGTGTTGCCAGTTTTAATTAATTCTGACACACGAGGTGAGTCTGGGTTTCCCTGTAGATATAGTGCTGAACTGTGTAGGATATCTAGGGGTCGCTATGAATAGACTATGTTGCCTTCAAATAATTTGAATGCGTTTGTTCCGGTTGCAGAGATTCGTCGCCTTTTATATGCGGTTTTTATGTTTGTTTTTTATAGATGTAATGGAGCAATTATGTTTAATTGTAAATTGTCAAACTAATTAATGTGTAGTAATTTATTATTCATAGTAATATTATAAATGCACGTTACGCTACTTATCTAATGTATGGTACGCTACTAATCTAATCTATCTATATCTAGGTCTAATGTCTCCGCGATATTGCGAATCACCCCAAACCAGGCGCCGTGGGAAGCGTCCGTAGCGTAGACGCGTCTGCCCCGACCCGTCGTCGCAATCGACTGCGTTTCCAAGTATACAGAATAGAGACGATTCTCAAGACTCACTGCGTGTGGTCGTCGGCTGTGCGGGGTAATCCGTGATATCACACACCGGCTTAACAGACTTTTTCTAACAAACATGGTGAATTAAATGAAAGAAAAACCATACAATCTAAATCTATTGGGTAAAGATAACACTTTTTTATTGTGGATTTTATTGATATTCATATGATCTCAACATGTTTTTATGATAACTTTTTATATGATTGTAGTTATATTAGTATTCTTAAAAAGTCATTCCATAGTGAATACTTTCGATTAATAAATCAATAATATTTTGTTAATAACCATTACAGGCACGACTAAACCATCATAAATCACTGCCGTCTTTAAAAAAGTACTTATTAATCTAACCTTTTTAAACGCAGCGTCGTGTAAAGGAACGCACTAATAAACGCGGGATGATAACACGCCATCTTTCTCATTAAACTTTTATGACTGGCAGGAGATGAGCGACCACGTAATACGTTATATTTTCCTCATCGAGGTCTGAAGAGAAGATGGCTAATGTCCTGTTTACACAGTGGCCCATGCTACCATATTAGTTGGCCATGTCATCAGCGAATTCATTAGAACGCCTTCATCAGCCGTGTGGATATTTCCGAGATATTAAATTGATATTACGCTAGAAGTAGGTACTAGATATATGACATATGTATGTAAAGTCTTTAACACATGTGGTTTATTTCATAGATAGATATTATACAAATTATCTTATATGTATGTAAATTCGTTAAAGTTTTAAACTCATGCTATAATGCATTTTGTTACTTAATTTCTAAATTATGAAAAGTATGTTCTTAAGGTGGAAGCGTCAGGGTATGCCGCGAAATTAATAAATAAATAATAAATATCTTGGGACAGTTCACACGGCCATCTGATCCCACACTAGGCAGAGCCTGTATTATGGCCACCAGACAACTGATAAACATACTTATATATTTCTAAATACATACATATTATAGATAAATTACACTCAGACACAGAACAAATGATCGTGCTCATCACACAAAGATTTGTTCTGCGTAGGAATCGAACCCACGACCGCTAGTTTAGCAGTTAGCGTCACTAACCACTAGACCATCAGGCCCGTCAATTCAATTTTTCTTACGTTTTTTGCAATTTGCCAGTCAGTTTTAGGCGGTTTTTTGAACAAAATACGATTCGCAGCTGTAATTCGTTTGTATTTACTGAATTATAATCATTAAAATAATCAATCCAATCCTCTAATTTCATGCAAGTTTTTTATGAAATATCATTCAATGGGATTGAAATTGCGAGCGAATATAAGGTACATTTTGCTTGATAAATAACTTTCCAGTTCATTTACGCACGTCACTTCCTTTTACAGCAAGAAATGACCATGTTCCATGACAAACAGTTGAAATCGACGTCATCAGAAATCCTGTTGTTAATTTATCAGTGCTACTCTTAATTGATCAGTTTTAAAATGTTGGTCTGGTTTACATAAAATGCAATAATAACTGTCTTTCTGTCTGTCTGTTACGCTTCAGGGCCAAACCACTGAACCCATTTGGATGAAACTTGGTATAGGGTAAGCTTGGATCCCAAGAAAGTACATAGGCAACTTTTTACCTTGATAACCGACACCTAAACTGGTAGAGCCTTGTTTTACTAATAAACGCAATTAAAAAATAATGAAGTGTTTTAGTTTAGCATCAATTTGCCGAATGTTTCGTGAATCAGGTATAACCAACCTTTTTGCGTTACCGTTAACAACTCAATAAGCAAACTGCACATACTGCAAATGTATTAGTAATGATCAGACCGTACATTGCAAGTTTAAGGGTAGATGCACACGGGTCACGCAACAGATGTTGACTGCGCTTACCGTACATTCTGTTGTGTGGTGGCAGAGACCAGCGGTGTATAATAGGTCGAGATCTTACAATAATAGTTGCAGTGAGTTGCCCCCTCGCACGGTAAAGGCCTATTTCAGTGAAGAAATAGTCACACTCGCAGGTTTGCGACTCTAGATTCCATTTTGGAATCCAAGTTACACTGTTGGTCTATGTAAAAAGGAACATGTAACTGAAAGTTGCTGTACTTACTACGGGTTACTAGGGGATACTGCGGGTTCGATTCCAGCATGGCACAAGCATTTGTGTAATCCACAAATGCTTGTTCTAAGTCTGAGTGTTCTTTGTGCATGTAATTTGAATGTTTTTGAAACCTCCTACGATACAAGGATTCAATTCATTAGTGCGGGAGTCGTTTTAAAAAAAAATGTTGCATTTCAATGAATCTTAAAATGTACAAAAATGCAATAAATGTATCGGCGTTTTGTGGCTGTGGCGCAAGGATCGTGTGTATCGACCCTTATTCGTTGTCGTTACGTTTTTATTTATCGTTAACAAGCTGTATACCCGACTGCAGCACACACGTCACTCAGACATTTCTTTAATTAATTGTAAATTATTACCTATATGTCTCGATTGTGTCTAAACTGGAATATGAAAGCATAATTAATTAGGTTTATACTAAGCTAGTTTGGACTTTAAATAATAATATAATATAATATAATATCTTGGGACATCTCACACAAGGTCATCTGATCCCAAACTAGGCAGAGCCTGTGCTATGGCAACCAGACAACTGATAAACATACTTATATATTTCGAAATACATACATATTATAGATAAATTACACCCAGACACAGAACAAATGATCGTGCTCATCACACAAAGATTCGTCCTGGGTGGGAATCGAACCCACGACCTCCGGTTTAGCAGTCAGGGTCACTAACCACTAGACCAACAGGCCCGTCAAATTAACGTGTATAAGGCATACATTCTGACGCAATGATAAATCTACTGTGCCCATAATATATTTTAGATTAAAATCAGCTAGATTTTTAAATATAATTAAAATTAGCAACTGAAAATCAACGTCATGAAGCAAAAACTTTGTACCGCTTTTAACAAAAATTACGCGGACGGTGGATTATGGGCACAGTTAAGTTATATTTTTACTTTTTATAATAATCTATACTATACTAATATTATAAAGCTGAAGAGTTTGTTTGTTTGTTTGTTTGTTTGTTTGAACGCGCTAATCTCAGGAACTACTGGTTCGAATTGAAAAATTCTTTTTGTATTGGATTGTCCGTTTTTTGAGGAAGGCTATAAGCTATATAACATTACGCTGCAACCAAAAGAAGCAGAGCATAAATGAAAAATGTTGCAAAAATGAAAAACCGTTGAAACTAAAACATGCGCGGACAAAGTCGCGGGGGACAGCTAGTGGTTAAATATACATTAAATTAATAATTACATCATTACACATACCAATATGCGTGTGACTCACATCTCATACAATATTATTTTACAACTTACTGTCAATAAATTGTCTCAAGTTTATTTTTCCTGCTATCTCTACCACCCAAACCATGAAGTATATATATATTAGTAATGTTGAACATTAAAATGTAAACGAATTATGATCGATTTTTAACTAATGCTCGGTCTCTAGTAATTATCTTCTATACATAGTATAAAACAAAGTCTCTCCCGCTGTTTGTACACTTAGATCTTTTAAACTACTAAATGGATTTTAATGCAGTTTTCAGCTATAGATAGTTATTCATGAGGAAGGTTCATTTGTATAAAACCTTGCATCCATGCGAAGCCGGGGCAACAAGTTGCTATAATTATTATTAATAAATGAACTTTCGTCCTTACCTACCTATTCTATGGAAGATTTATGCATTAACATTTATAATTTTCTGAAACAATTTACACACACACAATCTCACATCGTTGTGTTGCTATATATTATTTTTATTTATTTAAAATCATTGTTACATAAGAAGACGTGCTTAATAGCTTCAATAAATTATTCTTTGAATGCATCAGTCGTAGGAATATTTATTAACAACCAGTTTATTATTATTATAAGATGAATTTTAATTTCCTTGTTCGTAAATATACGCAATTAATGCAAAATGCAATTTTATCTCATCTTTTATTTGAGATTGTTGTTACCGAATGATGAAACATTAAGATTTTGAGTTGCTTAAACAAATGAATTGTTCTCTAGTTAAGTGTTTCACTGATTATTTCGGTTTTTTTAAAAACATGCGGCATTCTTTGCTTTTATTAATCGAATTCACTTGGGTTATTCAATTTAACTTTGATACAGTTTTTTACTTCAGAATTCCACCGATACCGTAAAGTACATTTTGTACCTACAAAACAGCTGTCGAAAATGGCTCATAAGATAACACATGCGTTATAACTATAAATAAAATAATTTAAGAAACCCCGGAAATATTTTAGAAAATTGCTGATCTTTTATAATCTTTGAACAGATCTTAATGATACTTAAAAACATCTAGAAATCAGATGTCAAACAAAAAAAAATCGCATTACACTCGGTCCATTCCTTTAGGATCAACGATACCACAGATATACATGCAGATCGACACGTCAAACTTATAATACCATTCTTTTTTCGTCGAGGGTTAATAAACTGATCTATTATGCATATGACAGAATGTTTCTTACGATGTTTTTCCTCAGAATTCTAATATTTTTCGTTCAACTTTTTCAGTTGCAGAAAAGATTTTTTGCTCGTACGATTCACGAAATGATTTATTTCGTTGTAAATAACAGAATATGAGCTATTGTATAGTTTTTTACTGATTATAAGTTTCTTCCTAGTAATTATATTGTAAGGATATCAAACACTTTCCGTGGCCAGTACGTGATGCGATTCTATTGCTGACAGACGGTCTGATTAAGTTTTTATAACCTAAAAAGTTAGGTAAAAAATTCTTTAGTTAACAACTATTTAGTATGCCAACGTCCTTATTAGGAATATAACGCAAAATAAAACAAAGTTTCATAAAAATGTGCTGAAACTTTGGGTAATGTCGAGGTTTATTACTCTTAATATTATTATTACCTTATCTTAGAGATAAAATGGACTAAATTTTGTAATCATAAATACATAGAAAACAATTGCTTTGACAGTTTTAGGGCTAGACCCTTAGAGGAATAAATAAGTAAACTATAGAGAGCACGTATCGAGTATGAACTGTTGGCACTAATCTAAACAAGTAAAATTGTAAAATGAGTGTCAAAACCAAGTGCACCGTTTTATTAAAACTATCTTAAAACCTAATATTACCTTAATAATATTTGAACCGTTGATATTTTCGGATAAACGTTTATTGTCGAACGGAAAATCACATAAATCAGTAAACGAGCGCAGTACCATTAGCTAAAAATATGCTTACGCTTGGCATAAGGGGATACTAGCGATGCGCGCGCTCTATGCTTGTCTATCATGGCTCGATCCCGTCTCATAGAAGTAACAAATATGAATCACCACGCATGCGCAGTTATTTCGGCTCCATATACGTCAGTTTCCTCAGTGTTGTAGTTTTAAATAAAACCTGTTTCGAGCCTACGAACTGTGAATATTATGTAAAACTCAGGGTCAATGCGACAAGCGGTTAACATCAGAACTGTAGCAACTGACGTCAACCGCCGAAGCCTTTGACGTAAGTTGTCAAATAATTGTGAACTTTTCTTGCGCAACCAGAAACGATTCACGCATAAATATGGTTAATATAACATTTGAAGATCGTAAATAGTTATCAATATTTTGCTTCCGACCTTCCCATGGCTAAGAAATAAGTTATTGACTGTTGGTAAAACGCCATGACTCTTCGCCTTTAAAGCAGGGACGTCCAAAAGGAGTTTTACTATATAATTATATAAAAAAGAAAAGAAAAATGGTGTGTACTAAAAGATTCTTCATTCAAAAAGAGAGAATAAACTGGTTACTCAAGAGAGATATACGAACTTTAAAGCAGGAATTTAGTAATTTATGTATTCAGTTGCTATAATACGAGTAATGTCTAAGTTTTGCCGTGCATCTCTCTGCAAATAAATTTATTTTAACAAAAAACGTTCCTTACAACCCCCAAACTTACAAACAAACTTTGGAGTATCTTTTTTTAATTTCATTTCTGTAAAAATAAAAGTCACGTATTTTTACTTATTTTATGTAAACAAAAATCACGACGATACATTGATGACGTCACAATTTCGTGCATTTTGTACACAAGCATGACGTCATTAGCGGACTGCTGAACTTTAATTCCATTTATACTAAGGGTGGGTTGTTTCAAGCCGTCTGTTATCGTAAGTCCATACGTCAGACACTACGATTTCTAATATAAGCGGCCATGTTTAATGTCAACAGACATGTCAATGTATGTTGAAGCAACCAGCCCTAAGTGTTATTTATTTTGAAAAAGCAAAAAACTCGCGTCGAATATTTTTACGACCTCCGTGGTCGAGTGGCGTACACACTGGTTTTCAAGGTGTCGCCAGCTCTGAGGTCCCGGGTTCGATCCCCGGCCGGGTCAATGAAGAAAAACCACTTTTCTACATTGTCTTCAGTCTGGGTGTTTGTGGTATCTTCGTTGTCTCTGATTCCATAACACAAGTGATTTAGCTACTTACTTTGGGTTCAGAGCAATGTAAGCAATTTAAGTACGTCTATTATAATTTTAAAAAAATATATATTATCTCCCTGACGGATTAATAAGATTTTTATTTTTCATACCCCATTCAACCTCTTTATATTTCACACCTAATACCTAGACGAAGATATACTTATATCTGAATATGTAATCTAAGCTTAGTACACATATAATTAATGTGGTTCTGTAGCTTAGGCATTAATTATGACGTCACGCGAGAGGTCTAGGTGCCATTTCATTTGGATCGACATCAAAGGGATGGTTAGCGGTTAGGTTTCTAATTATTTATTCATGTTTGATGTATGCAATACTAGGTGTTACCCGCGGCTCTGCCTACGTGGGTGTCGGTTATCGCAGCAAAAAGCCTAGGTCCTATCTTGAGAACTAAGCTTATTCTATACTACGTTTTATCAAAATCGGTTCAGCGGTTTAGCCGTGAAAGCGCAACAAACAGACAGACAGATTTACTTGCGCATTTATAATATTAGTACGGAGTGAAATGTATGTAATATTTACTAATAATGAAATGGGGAATACATTATCTCATAGCTAGGTCTATTTAGCTGCAATTGTAACTTGGTGTAGCTGGGCTGTTTACCGCACGTTTTATTGGGCAATTATACGTGAGCGATTGTAACTTAATATGGATTTTATATTAGTAGGTAATTGAACGTTCTTTGTAAACGTCTATCAATCATTTGAATATTTATGGAAATTATCTATGGAATATGGAATATCTTTTTTTTTGTTTTCAATTTTAAAATTTTAAAATTGTCTTCCTATGCGATTTTAATTACTTTTTCTTTTACTCATTACAAACGCGGTTCTAATAAAACTACAGTGTAACGGAATCTCTGTAAACTCTATCCTTAATATGGAAACTGCAACCCTGAGTTATAATTTTATTATAATTATTAATCGATTCATCCTAAAAAGGATTAAACAATTAATTTTATCTTACTTACTACCCATTTTGAGTCTGTTTATTTCTGCATTTAATTTTGAAAAATATAACCTTGTTGGCGATTCAAATAAATACGTTCTCATTTAATATACCTTTAAAATTGATTGAAAGTAAAAGGTAAAAAGAAAAGATAATTAAAATACCCACATGAGTAGACAAGAAACTATTAAAATGTTCTTTGTCTTGATTAATTAATGCTCGGTTTCCGGTAGCACTGTTTTAGCACTAATTATCTAATTCCCATTGTCTGTAGTATGTAACAAGTGTATGTTACTAAGCTAACGACCTTTACCGTTCCTATGACTAAATAAACCATTGAGATAATTTTCTAAAACATAATATTTTTCCTTTCATCACAACCTTGACAACTATGACATCGATTTTATAATGGCTGACGACTGAATCTCATTGACGGCCCTATTTTTTTATAGTCTCCGATAACAAAGCAAACACGAAGGACTATTTTACTAAAACATTGATCTAATTGAATAGTTACTAAGAATGCGAAGGCGGGCGGGGCTTTCAGTAGCTTTCAAGGTTGGTAAGGAAACCAGCAAGATTAGTAGTCGACGCGCACCATACCCCGGCGCACGCGCCCATGTTACCGCTGCAACCTATTTTGTACACATAGAGGTTGTATAGGAACATCATAATAATTAAAAAAATATTAGGCAATCGAGTTCGAAATTTTAAATTCGAAGCGTTTGATAAATCAAATTCCGCGCTTCTTTTTTGGCGGGATTTGGTAGTGTTGCCAGTTGAATTTAAGGTGTTATTATCGAAGTGTCTTGCAGTTTCTTGGTGAGTACATTTTTCATTACGTTTTCATTATTTTTTAAGTTTAGTAAGTCGATAAATTTGACTATTTAATAACATATAACTTATCGTTCCATTTATCATTAACTAAATACGTATCTGCGTTTAAAACAACTGGAATTTTTCACGCATGCGCAGAATAATTCCCGTCATAGGAATATGACACTAGCAATACTTAATGATCCTCAATTATTCCAATAAATAGTGTAATTAGCAAACACAATTTATTAGATATTGCAAATACATGTTATTGTATGCAAATATCTTTTAGTATTACTAATTGGATAAAAAAGAGGTATATTAAAATTAATCATTTGTAGATAATTACTAACGACAGTGTCGGTGATAAAGACTTTGTGATTTGACAAACGAAGTATTTCTCTCATCTCTTATTAATGAATTTATTTATCATTAGAAATGTGGAAGGTCCATAATGAAACCAATTAACAAGATTTTTACATAATATCTGATACCACATGAATATAAAAAAAACTGACTAAAATAAAGTAAGTGATAAGCATTTTAAATTAGAAGGGAATCAATCAAAAACGTGAAACACGTAATACGTGCCATAATTATTATCGTATATCAAACATACAGTCAAATTAAGAATTTATTAAGTCTGTTAAAAATATAGCGATGCCCTCGATTTTTCTTAAATCCTATGATCTTGACCTGAAGAATATAGGACCATCTGGGAAGCATACCCTTTCCAATAAAGAGAAGATAAGTAGTTAAAATTATTATAGCAATTATTTATTGTGTAATTGCTAAGCTGTATTAGAGTAGTTTAGGTCATATATCAAAACTATTATTTCCTGATTACATTAAAAACACATTTTAAACCTACCTACATTAATTAAAACATAAAATTAGAAACAGAACAAGTAGGTTTTGATATAAAATCGTTTCTGTATATGTATGTCTGTATGTATGTATGTAATCAAATAATATCTGTGTAACTTTCATATAGTTTTTTTTTTCAATGACAATGGGTACCTAATAAAATAGATAGGTACCTAGGTATAACCTCTACATAAAGTCTAGAGAATACAAGACGCTTTGATTATATACATATAATTATTTTGCAAATAATAACTACTTACCGAAAATACGTGCGAAAATTTTATAGACGAAGGTGATCTGATAATGATGTTAACTTAATGTTTTTAATAGAACCTAAGTTTAATGTTAACAACACTTATAATTAAATAATTACATAGTAATATGATAATAGTCGTTTCTGTATCTGGATATAAGGTCTATTTTACTAGGGACAGCGGTCGAGAACATAGCGTAAACATGGTTTTTTAACAACTCCCGCACTTTATTTGTATTTAAGTAAGTCTGGTAATAATCTTTCACAGATTAATATTGCATGTTTTTAAATAAATAAATAATATAATGAAGGCAAATAAATATTAATGTGGGCAAAGCTGCGGTCAAAATCTAGTCTGAAATATTGACCAATATACCCCAAAGTGTTTTAATCGAGTGTATTAACTCGATTGAAACATTATATTACAGCTACTTTGGCAAAAAGAGGTGCCAAGAAAATATAGGTTTTGTTACTATAACGTGATAGCAAAAATATTTAAGTATTCAGGTATATTAACATTTACGTAACTTGATAATTGTTTTATAAAATTTATATGAAAAATAACAGTGAAAGAATATACTAGACGTTAAAAAAACGTTGACAAAAACATCAAACGTGTAGTTCAAAATACTAAAAATAATACACAACTACTCTTTAATTATTAAAATGTAAACTTAACTAGCTTAATTACCTAATGCTGATATTATTTTAACATAATACATGCAAGATTATTTTTTGGCTTAAACAATTACTACCTTTGTAAATCGTAGTCATAAAATTAACTAACAAATTTAAAGTCTAAATTAGCTATTTCACAGGTATAACAATAAAACATGAAATAGGTATAAATTTATTGTTAATATTTTATTTTTTTTAATTACCTGATTTGCGTATGTTAAGATTGACAAGAATTGATATGCGGCCATGATTGAGAGTCGTGTGACGTCACATTCCAAAAAATCTTTAAAAGTTCAACACAAAATATACACAAAAGTTAGACCGTCGTATTCGCTTTGTGTGTGATTCGACGTCACAGCCGTCAAATGTCACGTGACCGACTGTTTTAGCGGTATTTAAAGTCAATGGATGAAGAAACATTATAAGTTTTATCTAATACACGAAGATTAAAAAAAATTAGGTATAGAAAAATATTACGTAAATTATAAATATTTTTCCAAAATCTGTCAAGTAGTCAAATTAATATTACACAATACACAGATATAGAAAAATATAACATACTAGTAATGTCCCGCCACAACCTTGCACGGGCTATACTTACACGAACCTTCCTCTTGAATCACTGTATCCATTGGTGAAAAGCATATTAAAATCCGTTCGCTAGTTTTCAAGTTCAGTACATACAGACGCGGCAGAGGACTTAGTTCTTAGTTTAATAATATGTACAGATTAACAGAAAGAACTTAACAAAACAGTATAATAAAATAGTTTTACATTATTACTTACTTAAATATTCCATTTTAATAATAAAAAAAGTTTATCTTTTGCATTAAAAGATACGTTCTGACGCATTTGTATGGACTGCGCAGCTGTAGCCACAAGCTTGACTGGTCTCGGGTCAATATCCGTAACAATACGATTGGATGGTATCATGCAAAGGACAACAAGAAATATTAAAAAAAGATAAATTATAGCAGCTAAAAAATGTTAGGATGATAAGCTTTTATAAATGACTAAATAGACTTTATTGAAGTTAAGCAAAGAACAGTATAAAACAAGTTTTCGTTTAAAAAATATACCGAAATTGAGTCATCGATATGGAAGCTAGGGCACCACAGATAGTTTCGACTCGTAAATAAAATAATATTTTGGTTAAAAATAGAATTTTGAAATTATAATAACATTTATTTATATTTTGATCGTACATTCTAGAATTAAAACTACACACCGATTAAGTACAAACCATATGTAATAAAAATAAATTAAAAACAAAAAAATACAAGGAAAATCATAACAACAATAGATTGACAAAAAATTAAATATTCAAAATTAAGAAATCAAGATTAAATAATTAATTTAATATTCAAATAATAATGTTTCTAAATTTATTCACTGTACGTCATTCAAAATATATTACACGAGTCTGATTAAATTAACTACGTTCTTTCAATGTCTAGGTCTTCTTGAGGTTAGTAGGTCATTCGTTGGAGCCCCGCCGAGCATGATTTAGGGAACCCGGGGCTCCGGCAAAGGTAAGGACGGGACCGGGGTATATTTAGTCGGTTCATGTCTCACATATCCCCACGTTGCCGTGCGTTAAAGTCATTAGATATTAACCCGTAAACTAAGAACTAACATAAAACTGTTTACTTACGAAAATTTTTCCAAACTGTAGTTAGGTTAGTAATCTATATATACTTATATATAAAGCTGAAGAGTTAGTTTGTTTGTTTGATCGCGCTAATCTCAGGAACTAATGGTCCGATTTGAAAAATTCTTTCAGTGTTGGATAGCCCATTTATTGAGAAAGGCTATAAGCTATATAACATTACGCTGCGACCAAAAGGAGCGGAGCATAAATGAAAAATGTTGCATAAATGAAAAACCGTTGAAACTAAAATACGCGGTCGAAGTCGCGGGGAACAGCTAGTATAAAATATTCTCATTACATTTGCATAACGTAAAAGTTTTTTTTTTTATTGTTTTCTTATATCCTATTTTTCCACTGCTACAAAAAGATCTTCCTGTTTGTCTCCAGGCTTTTATGTCTTTACCCACTTTACACTTACTATGATTTTTTTATGTAGGTATATTAAATCCAATCGAATGTAATTACTGTATCAATATCAATATAGACGGATACAGATGGTATTACAATATTGCGACACGATTTTCTTATAATGATGAATAATTTCCGCATACGTAATAATGGTTGCTCACGGATCTAATTTATTACTTTATGTTAAAACAGTATGTTGAATATGTCATGTATGAACTAGTTACTAGTTGATCGCTGTAATGTCATTTATTGTATTCATAACTAGCTGTCCCCCGCGACTTTGTCCGCGTGGTTTATTTTCAACGGTTTTTCATTTTTGCAACATTTTTCACTTATGCTCCGCTCTTTTTAGTCACAGCGTAATGTTACATAGCTTAGGCTATCCAACACTGATATAATTTTTCAAATCGGACCAGTAGTTCCTGAGATTAGCGCGTTCAAACAAACAATGTCTTCAGCATTATAAATTAAGTGTAAATAATTCACGGAAATTGAGAATCAGAATATAAGCAACAATTTACCCTATACATATACATTTAATAATTTATCTATATATATACATTTAATAATTTATCTATATTAAGAAAAACTAATTACCACATGTATGACGGAGTATTACTTAAGAACGGCTCGACCAATTTGGCTGTTTTTGTGTTTGTAATGTCAGGACATAAGTAATTGTAGTAAGTATGAACGCAAATTTGCAAAAAAATGCGGAAAAAGTTGAAAATTTTAATGGTCACTATTAATAAGCCTACGTTGTCCGTCCGTCTGTCTGTCAGCTTTCTCATGAACCGTAATAGTCCGAGAATTAAAATTTACAGTGTGTATTTCGGTTGCCGCTACAACAACAATTAATTAAACTTTATGAAAGAGGTATTTTTTACAATAAGTTGGCTACCATATGGCTTTATCTTATAGGTGTATCTTATGTAAAATACATAATTATCATTATTTTATCAGTCGTTCAAGACCTAGCAGAGCGAGGTCATCTGTATTCTCTTTCCATCTCTCTCTGTCTAGGGTGAAAGGTAAACCAATCTCTATCTAAGTAGCCAAGCTCATCCCTTCATCACTGTTTATCTAAATGCGTAAAAAAACACTAATATTTCGATAAGAATATGAACGAAGTCTTTAAAACTCAAATAATGCGAGAGCTTCCTTTTTAAAATGTACAAAATAATTATACTTAGCAATTAACCCAAACACTCATGAGATTTATTAATTAATACAGCGTCCTTACGTAATTTTAATAATTAAATGCAGTGTTGATCTTAGCTCTTAAGTGGGAAATGTGTCTAATTTTACGCTCGCCAAGCTAAATGATATTTACCGCCATGTAAATTGCTCTGACTGAATCTGATTAATCTTAATTAAAGTTTACTAATTGCAATTATTGCCTCAAGTCGGGTCTAGGCTGAAAATATAATTGAACTAAAGATTAATTTTTAAAGCCTGAGAGAAAAGACGACAAAGTTAATTGTTCTTCAGAAATATTTTCAATTAAAAATATAAAGTTAGAAATAATAGTTACTTGTGTTCGATCAGTGTTTTAATTAATACTTAATTTACCTTAACCTTATTTTGCTAATTGCCTCTATGTGTCCTTAGCCTAAAAACCGAAGACATGTTATGCCTTCATCGTTATTATTTTCATATTATTATTCAAACTAGATGCTATCGTTAACTTTGCCAAACACTGGACCCGAGTACTATAATCTTTGTACCATCGACTCAAAAAGAAGAAGGATATTATTATTCATTTAACACATGAAAAGTTAAAATCTATTTAATCCGTAAATCAAACAATGAAAAAATATTACACACGTAATTTTTACTTTTTTTATTTAACTAAAAACTAAGGAGATAAAGTGAATGAAAGTTCAGGAGTGGGGAATAATTACGTCACGATGTTATACAAAACGTACGACATCGTGACGTCCTCCGTCATTTCAAATTATACTTGTCTAATATTTACTATTAATCTAGCTAAAGGACATTAAAAAAAATTTTCGTTAACATTCCTCTTCTGCCATTGTACCATCATGACACTCAATATCGTCATTGCTAACTAAAAAAATCCGATTGAATATTTTAGTCGATCTACTCCACTGCCACTGACCCAGAGTGTGCACCTAATTAATATAATGTACTTTATTTAGTGTTCATTTAGTCTTCATAAATTAATTTATTTTTTAATAATAAATAACTCAGGTACTAACTCAGTACTGCATAACACTATCCACAACCCTTTCACTGCATTGGGTTCGCTCGTGAAGTTCAAGGCTGCGTAGTTTTTGTTGGCCGTTTCTCACATTCTTTATTGTAACATTTCGATGTCAATGTATTTATCTCAACACGTGGTATGCATAACAAAAAATACACGGAAATTGTTCTTGTTTTATTTATTTATTGAATATTAATTTATTAAAATATAATATGTGTGATATAGTCTGGTTTTTTGAGGGATATTCCATTAAATTAATTGATTGTTTATATTTTTTACTTGCAATGTTATTTATTCTTTCGACGTACTTGTATGTACAGTCGACAACAAAAGTTGATGAACAAGATCATTTTACCAAACACCGAAAAACACAATTTAATGTATGATTTGAAAATTGATATTGCAACTAGGAAAAATAATAGGAGGCATACGCTATGATAATCCTAATTAATCTACAAAGTTCAAAAGTATTCATGTGTATTAAAGTAACTAAAATCTTCATAATTTATCACATTTTACATAGGATATAAGATTATTTATATTGAAGTAATCTTTAGTAGTACACAAATAGCAGAAGAGGGCTCAAAATGCAAACTAACACCAAATGCAAACCAAAAAGGTATGTTTAGTTCTGGCTATATTAGTTAGGTACTAGGCTATCAGCGAAGCTCAAGAGTTTAAAAAACAAAACCTAACTTCACTTGACTCCTACAGAATTTAATCGTCCATACATTCATAAATAAAGGATACAGCGTGATATAACGCACGCACTATTCCAATTATTTATTGATGGTGAGGGTTCTCCTATTTGGAAACCAGGTCACGTCCGACTCCGAAAGAAATCGAACGTTATGAGATTAATCTCCATATGCAGAAGATAGGATATCCTGTTTATTTATTTTTTGTTTTATTCACCAAATGTATGATCATGATGTTATTTATTATTTTACATGACCAAAATAAGTAACAATCTATTTTTTTTATTAAAAATAGTACATATCTCTTTTTATTTTAAATTTGACGAGAATTTTATTAATGTATCTAAAAACTGATTTAAAACTTTAATTTATTTAAATAATAACTTATTAATTTGAGCAATAGTCCGTACAGAGTGGAAGAGTAGGAGCGAGGCTATTGCCTTGCAAAATAAGTTTAGTGTTCTGTGTATGCAGTCTTTACTCAAAACTTACGTAAAGCTACTTAAATTTTATTCTTGATTACCCAATAAATTATATCCGTCATTATCGGTTTTAAAAATTTACTATCGACAGTCACTTAAAAATATTTAAATCGAATACAAAATTATCGATGTCAAACTTTTTAATTTGGATTTATTATTTCCATTTCTGTTCCGCTTTTGTTTTTGTTTCTTTTTTTCTTATATTCTGTCTCTAGGCTTAATTAAGGACATTGTAATCATTCAGAAATCAGACATTGAACCACGTATGCAGACACTGTGAGCTTCCGTTTATAATCAAGCGACATTACTTATGAACAATACAAAAGATTTTTTTATCCAAGAAAGTAATATTTGTCAAGGAGATAATATTTTGTATTACGGCAACAATTTAATACTTGAATGTATTATCTTTTCAAATGTTTTTTTTTATTACCTCTCATACCAGTTGTTAATATTCAAACGGACTATGCATATTAAAATAAAAACAACATGACTTCTTTCGCAGCGTTGTTCTGCTGCAGGGTCAAAATTTCGAATTTAAACCACACATTTAAAGTTTTTTATTATTCAAATAGCAAGTAAAAGTGGTCTATTGATATACTTAATATCCTCAGAACAATATACCAACCAAAATATTTAGTTAGAACACGTTTTGTAGATTTTTATTAAAATCAGTGATTCAGTTTGTTATAATATTTTTTTTTGTGTATAATAATTTTGATTTACAATTTTAAATATATACAAACTTAACTAAATATACACTTAAAACAAAACTTAACTCTTAACTAATAAAAAACTATAAAAAATAGCGTCAAAAAATTCATCCGCATCGCTGTCGACTGGAAGTATACCCAAAAGACTGGCGGCATTGCCACGTTGTATGGCAATGCTTATTCTCTGTTTATACTGATTAATTGAATATTGCAGAAAACCTATATATAAGCTCATTCCAAGACCTATAATAAATACACACATAATGTTAACAGCTGTTGTCTGCATAAAATTAATTAAGATTAAGTTTTTTTACAAAACGTCACAAAGTCTACTTCCTACTAAGTCATTTTGATATACATAAATCTGATTATATGTTACATAATATTACATATTTTATGTAAATGTAACTTAGTGTCACGCATTTTTTTGCATATCTTTACATATTTAATCTACCTAAGTGGTCCAGTCCTTGATTAAGTATGACCGCAAGGCAATTGGTGCAATTTAAAGGTATTGTAAGTATATTTTATTGTTTGTTACATCAGTATTTAAAAATACAACAACAATCACTTATTGTAACCATTTAAATCAGGCAAAGGACCGAGCCCACACCTTGAGCGGAACTGGCAATTTCGATTTATCTTTTATTTTGTTTCCATACATTTTTAATCTTATAATTTCTTCATTCAGCCACATATGTTATTCAAATTAAACGTTTTATTTTCTAATTCTAAAATAATGTTATTCTAAAAAATAAATGTCTTAATTTGATTAAAAGTTAAATTTGTCAAAACAGTGATTCTCGATGTAAATTGTGACCATGACTTAAAATTTCGATGTTCCAATACTAATTTATAATCGATACTATAAAAGTGTTACAATAATTTATAATCAATATACGCAAATGGATGCAAGCATCCATTTTTTTTCGATTGCGTATATATGCGTTTCTATCGCGAGAGCTACCTCAAATATTATAATTCAAACGATAGCAATTTATCAACTGACTTAAAAAATAAATAGACGATCTTTTGAGATTGCAAAACTATCAAATACGATTTTTTTTATCATAATTAGCAGACAGCGCCCTGGACTTTATACCTAAGACCCCTGAATTTATTTCGACAATTCACGCCGTTTACAATAAAGTAAATCTTCCTAATGAAGAGGTTTTCGAGTCTTCAAAATGCGAGGGCTAATTTAAGAACATTAATCTGCCACATTTTTATGTATAATATATATTTATAAGTATATAGTAGTTAAAAATAAGCTTTAAATAGTATTATGATCATGTATTAGTGATTGAACTTCCGTCTTCCAGAAAAACAATTTCATTTAAAACGTAAGATTCTTCGTTTTTACACAGTAACTAATTAGCATCATCATAATAATTACTAGGAGTACACACAAACCTTCACACTTAGCCTACGATTTTGCAGATACGGTCAAGACAGATTGTTGGCCTCGGGAATCAGTCATGAGCGGAAATTAATTTAGTATTGATATAGCTGTATTTAGTGTAAGATATTAATCTAGATAAGTAGACAGTAGAAATTGGGGTTGTAGAATGTAATGAAAATGGAGTGTGATATTTTTAGCTTGGTACAAATAGAAATTTTAATTTCTTATAATCCTTAAATTCTGCTTAAATTGTGAGAAATATGAGTGACGTTATGTACAAACTTTGGGACGTATGTAGTAGATATATTTATAAAGTTATTCTTTGCATAAAATAATAAGACAATAAATTTATATAAACATATTAATTATTATATCTATCATAACATTCACCTGACTCGATGTCACTGCTCCTGCCATACTAATCTCTACTCCACCCTCGGTTGACTGGTAAAGAATGCTAAAGGCGTAAGTCCGCCATTGCACTGTATTTTGTGTGCATAAAATTAAAATAAATAAAAGCAACTTAATTCTCTCTTGTTATTAAATCTAGCTTAGGAATAATGCTCCCTGCTTCTTCAGTTCTGAGTGTTTTTTTCTCTATTCAAAACCTCTAATTTAACAATTAATTTTTCGATGTTATTTCCTATTATATAGGAACTAATCAGCAAACATATTTTTACTTTAAATACCTTGTACAATGCCTACATTGTCCGACGACCGGCCAATAATAACTGGCCTAGTTCCCCTCAAGCCAGCTAAAGGCCACACATCGCCTGCTTTGATATTCTAGAGCCAGACAGAATGGTCTGAATAATAAACCTCTTTGCTCAAAAAGGCCTGATCCTATTGCGACCTCTTTAGTCATACTTACAGAGACAAAATTATATGCAGAAACAATGCTGGCATAATATCTTGGCAATGATTTGACAGTAAGGAGGTGACTATACAAACTATTTTACTATAAAGAAGTGTTGATATTCTCTTTGCTATTATACTACTTTCAAAATGTACACCAGTGATATTAAAAGAGTACATCATTTAAATTACATACCTTTTAAGACTATATAGTCATCACACACTATACCTGCACAGCTCCAACTCAACGATTAACTTGCCATTTAAATAAGTGCATTAAAACTTGTGTCGTAAAATATATTTCACAATGTCAATATGAAAAACCCAACAGCGGGCGCGCTAGACATGTAAAATGCTCAAAAGTGATTGTTTTACTTTTTTTGGGACTTCCCGCCACACATGGCCATCATTGCAACTCCTGCAAGCCACGAACTACAATGATAACGAATGAATACCAGCGAGACACTTAAGCTCGGTGTGTCCCAGGGAAACAATTGACTGTCTGGTGCCAGCTCTGGAACCCGCAACAATATATTACTTTACAAAAGCAGAGTAGTAATGGGTGCTTTCTAATAATATCTCAAGGAAATAAATATGACCGGAAACATTTCCTAAGTCATTAACCCGGATAAAAATGACCTTACTAAATACCACTCACGATATAAACTGGCTTTGAACAATAGGGAAATGGACAAACTGACGTGACTTGCTCACGGCAATCTTAGATTGAACTTATGTACCTAACCACTATGCTAAAATAAGCAACTAATATTGAAACGACATTATTATATTGACGGTCCATGAAAATAGCGGACCCTGTATTGTCTGAAACACGAAACCAATTCCTAGTCTTATGTATGTAGGCAGGAATAGTGTAAATTCTAACATAAAACCATATAAACATTCAGCTTTAGGGACCCACCAAATCAATTATTTGCTTATCCACACGTCTAGCATTATTGTATGACAGTTTTTAACATTAACTTATCGATCTATATCGACTTGTGGCATTTTTGACCTTGTCTTCTCCTAACACCCATTAAAAAAAATTACAAATATAATATTATTTATTTATTTATTAAGTTCTTCCCATAGCTCATGTTCTACAGCATGCAACAGAAACCCAGTCCGATCCTTTTAAGTATTATTCGGCATTATAGTGAATGGATTTAAGATTATTACTATGCCCCGGTGAATATAATTAACTTAAAATAAAACTGATCAAAGGCAACACTCGCTCGACAAAGTTCACGTGTACTACCTACAGTTTTGTATCAAAGAAACCGCCTGAGCGGGACATTTTATTCTAGTACGTATGTTGAACCATTAATACGTCTTTATTGGATCGGACAAGGGGTTTTGTTACATACTGTATACATAAATTTAGAAATCTAAGGTTTACTCACTAGCTTATTATGTGCTAATCAACATAACCAATATTAAAACAATAGGGAAATAACGAATCAAATTTCGTGACTGGCCTCAAGCAAAGAAACTCAGATTCAGCCTAGGTATGCTAAATAGGCAATAATGCATAAGAAACTTCATCACGGTTAAGATAATCAAGTTTGTTGCAAGTTCGTGACCAGACCCTTGGTTAACTGCAGGCGTTTACCAAATATGTAAATCTTTTGATGTTTGTATAAATGTTTACGTTTCTTGGTTTTTAAAGGCTTACTATACACAAGGTTGTGTCCAAAACTGGATGATTATGTCACTTTTCCAAGCTACCTACTATACCTATGCTTTCTTGGTACAGGAGATGGCACATCAGTCGAACTTTTCTTCATTTACAAGATCTAGGTATATTTTAGTTATTATTTCGAATGACGAACTTATTATGTTCAACGGACAACGAACAATAATCTTGTGATTATAGCTCATTTTAACTAGATTGTATTTAGCTTCACCAGTAACTTTGTAAAATCTTGGATCTTAAATTTGACTCATTTCCCGATTTCCAATTAGACTGGAATTTAGCATATGCGTTTGGTTCAGAGGACGATACATAGGTTTTTTAAACAATATTTCTTAACCTTTCATTCATGCCTTGCCGTGTTATATGATATACTGACTCTACACATTGTATAATGCACTTGCTTCACAACTTTTTTAACATGGATAACAAGAAAAATGGTCCAATACCCTGAAATGCTTGCCTCAGATACCACGGGACGAAGATGATATAGGATTACACAGCTGAGGCAATTTGTAAATAAGACGAGTTTTCCCAACATCACAACAACACCGCTTTTATTGATTTATTCATTGGTGATATTAGTAATCAATAAAATTGTAATTACTGTAATCCCTTCGTCACTTGTTTTTTACCCGACTGCGCGACGCCAGGAGGATAATGTGTTCACCTGTCAATGAATATTTGTACCTTAGTGGCATTCTAGAGGCGAAACGCAGGGGCCGATTTTGATGATTTATATCTTATTTTAACTTGGTGAAATTCTGATAAGCTTACTAAGTTTAAAAAACTGAATGTAATACAAACTTATTATTTGCAAAATAGTATAAAAATGAGTGGCATTTGATAGATAGTTAATTTAATCAGATAAATTAAATATTTCACTTTCAGGAAAATGCTGACTCATTCCGTAAATCGTCTGATATCACAGTCATCGGCATTATAACCTTATAATGTTGCAAACCCATCAATTGCCTGCTACTGTAGGTCTCAACCATAATACAGATAACAACAGTAGGACAACTAGAAACAAGATATAAACTATATTTGACCTAGAGATCGGTTTGTTCTTCTGTACTAATTATAAGGTAATGATAATGATATCTGCAGTCAGAGTAAATATTTTATTTTAATTTTCGGTGTGCACAGAGCAAAATAAAGAAACACAAACCCCAAACACCAACCGCTAAAACATGTAAATAATAATCGTTTAGCTCTGGCACCCCTGTCGCCTCGTTTTAACGGCTAAGAGAGCGATGTCAAACTTTTACCCGTATGGGCAGAATTTTCCAACGCCGGATAATTTTCATCCGATAAATAATTTTTCATTTTAGACAGTTCTTCCATCCAAAAACTGTCAGACGTCAATTTAAGTCCACGAAAAATTATCTGGCGTTACAAAACCAGCCCTAAGAAAATTAATAGCTTTAACTTCTGAATTTTATTTTATTGTGATCTAAAGTGTGCGATCCAAGGTCATTGTCAGAGCGCTCGCCCTTGACATAGTTGTGTGATAATACGAGAATGATATTGTTTTATTAGGCTCACAGTTATGTCATAACAATGTACTTAGAACATATTTTTCTTAGGAACCGCTATTAACTATTAAATTGCAAGAATTCTTACTGCTCATATTTATTTTTCTTTTGTTTAAAAGACTTGTGTAATTTTGAATTCATTCATTTGATACGTTGGAAGTGATATTTGTTTTTTTTTCTTTTTTGTTTTATCCAGCCTTCAGTTTATTACAGTAACGAGTTTTTTTTTTAGATGTAAGTGTTAATGTTGATACCGCAGTGTTTAGGTTTAAACAGTATTTAGCTATGTTAAATAGTGATAACAATAGTCTTAAACGCTGTTCTAAAAAAGTTTTTATTTGTGGTAACGATATATTTATTTAGCTATAACTAGTATAAGAAATCATTACTATAAATATTTACAACTAACAAGTCTGTATCGAATAAAATAAAATATAAAACAAAAAAGATTTATTTTTCTATTAATACTTTATCAAAACAAAAAATTGGCGGAATTTTATGAACACGTGCCAGTATGGTTTTTGTGTCATTGTAGAGTTGATTAAAGACATGTTGATTACAATCTTAGTTCCGTAATAAGTATGAAGTATCCTGTTATTTTTTGCTGTCGTGACACACCACGAGGAAAATCGTGTGCCGGAAATTTAATCATGACCACAATATGTCTCTGTATGACTTTCTGTCCCAAATATCAAATAATAGTTACAGAAAAAATAAATGCTTATATTTAATGTTATTATTTTTATGCGGACCATAGACGTTTAAGTAATTTGATCAAACAGTTGGATCAAAATGTTTCATCAAATAGAAATAAGGAATTTCATATTATTATTTCTTATCAAATTTTGGCCCGCATTATTCAATAAGATTAAGCGTTGTCGTGTTGTACGGTACTCACAGGATATCATAAAAGATGGTATCCCACCAAAAACATTTACATGTAAAATGCTGCCAAGACGAGATCATATGACTCGCACTGTGAAAAAGTTATCAGATCTCATTTAGAGCCCAGCTTCTAACTCTTCACGCCCTAACTCTACAAGGCCTAACATCAAAAACTCTACACCTTAGTCAAAATATGCGGCTCGGCCATTTCGCTACATTCACATAGGCGTAAGGTGAAATATTTATATTCACTAGTTATTAGTTTTCTGTTATACAATAAATAGTTCTTGTAGTAACGAAACGGCCAAGCCATATATTTTGAAAAGACAGATTTAAATAGATTGTTTTTTTAATAATCTCTTTCTATTTTCTCTCAACGACATAGCTTCTAAAAGTAAACACTTAACAAGACTGGTCTAGAACGCATTTATTTTATGTAAATTTTCTTCATTATCGTAAGTCAACTTTACAAAATACTCCCTAATTCGTGAAATTTATAAATTACTACCTCCATAGCTCATAAACTTTAACAAAACCACAAGTATAAAAGTAAGTCATCTGGAGGTATTTACATACGCAGATGCTTCATCTAAACGGTTATTACTTGAAGTGTCATAGCGACATGATTAGAGACACCTAACTTCATCTCGACAGCCGATCTGACCACATTCCTCTTGCTCACTGACCGACATAGGCATCCAAGTATATGTCAGTTAATGTTACATAACTGACAATCGACATGTCAGAATAATAGAAGCTTAATCTATAATATAAAATTCTTTGTCCTGAATTCTCCATTCTTTAACAGAATTGATAAAAGATGTGTTTCGTATTTTATTGAAACCCATCGCGCGCACGGGTTTATATCGGGGTAGAAAGTTATTTTGGGGGTGATTTGCAGTTGATATAATACTCCTTAGTGCTTTTGATTTACATTACATTTTATTTTAAAACTCAATTTGATATATTAAAAAAACGGCGAACTCACATAAAACCTTGTGGAATGTCAAAAACCATTTTCAACTTCTACGCGGACGAAGTCGCGGGCAATAGCTAGTATGACATAAACACATAACTCTTTAACTGTCTATTATAATGCAGCAGAAAATTTCAAAGTTGAAAATTTAAGTTATCTGTATGCATTTGACAATTCCAATTCTTAAGAATGAATTTGGTCTATCTAAACGTCTAGAAATACATCTACGCTACGACGACTCTCAGGAGCCAAACAAAAACGAGAGAAACTGCAGGGTACGGCTAATCTAACCTATATAAAACAATGTCGGATTAGTTACACCATTATAACTCAAGAACGGGTGGACGATTTGCATGATCTTTGAATTGTTGGATTTGTCTTCACGCCGAATATCAGAATAACTTTAAAAACATCAGAAAAAAAATGACAAAAACAAATTATGTCTTACGAGAACGAGAACTACTTATGCGGGTTAAACCGCGGGACACTGCTAGTTTAAACATAAAAGACACTAAATAGGTACTATGGACGGTTTTAAAGCAATTAGCAATCTCGATAGACAAATAAAGCTAGGATAGTGTACAGTATACTTATGACAATCAATAAAGTCAATAATACAACCGCAGTACCAAATAGGTAAATCCTATCTATAAGCAATAGCATTTACATAATTATCTTTAATTCTTAATTTTTTTTTATCGCAACATATTATGGAACATAAATAGACACTTTCCCAATATAGGTACACTTTAGCCTATGGTCGACACTTTACCACATAATGGGATACTTCCATAGCATATGTCAGAACGATGTCATTTAGTACTAGTAATAATTACCACATTTTATATGAAACAGGGAATACCCGCTTTAATTTTATTTGACGACTAGCTGTCCCCCGCGACTTTGTCCGCGTATTTTAGTTTAAACGGTTTTTCATTTTTGCAACATTTTTTATTTATGCTCCGCTCCTATTGGTCGTAGCGTGATGTTATATAGCTTATAGCCTTCCTCAATAAACGGACTATCCAATACAAAAAGAATTTTTCAATTCGAACCAGTAGTTCCTGAGATTAGCGCGTTCAAACAAACAAACTCTTCAGCTTTATAATATTAGTATAGATTAAATATGAAGGCTGGAATGGAAAATACTTAGTTCACTATGACTCGTTTCAAAGTAATATAATCATTTAAAGGTAACTTTGATCGGTTTTTGTTTTCTTATGAACACCAATTTGTGGTCTTGTTTCTTGGTTTCATTAGTCATTGAAATAAATGGGATTGGCAGCAAATAAAACCATTTGTGTTCCAATTAATTAACTCAGCTTATACCATTCCGCTACTTGATATACTCGTAGGCTTTCCGCAACCTGCCATCTAGATTAATTTTAAATAGATATTTTAAGCTATATAATATACTTCTTTGCATTATTTAATGTTGTTAGAAACACGTCTCTTAATTGAATCGGCGCTGAAGTCTCCGTATCGAGGGATTCTAAAGTGCTTTCCAGAAATAGCGATCAGATGTTCAACATGCATTGAGGAAATATACGGCGTAGTTTAGCTGTTTTTTAAAGACGAATAATAATCGGGATTGACATCTCACACTCGTCGTGGTCGATGTTGATAATAAAAAATAAGCTAAATCAAATTTAAATTAAACAATTAGGCCTTTCTTACATAGGCTATACTTGGTCTTCTTCCTTCCACATCAATTTTGACCCAGCTACCGGTCTTAGGTCGTCCGTTTATAAGTTTTCAGACATTAGATTACAAACTCATTCATAATTGTCAATTCATGTAAAGTCTGTACATCAAATACACAGGCCTTAATCTAGCAAAAAAAATATATAATCATGGAAACAGAAATCTATTTATCCTCAAATTATTTTTCAGTAATTATTTATCGCTTCACGTAAAAAACTATATAGATTACACAAGAAAACCTTAAAAAATGAATGATGATGAAAATTTTGTAAAAAAAAAAACAATTCTATTTACCTTCATACTTATGGCAATATACGCAACAACTCAAGACGACTATTACCAATGTTTTGAATAATCTTAATGAAGCGTGCTTCACGGACAGATCGCAAAAATAGCTCTTGATAGTCGGCGTGACAAATTTAAAGATACGTTCGACCTGACTCAAGGTCTGCAGATAATTGTCGAGAGGATGACTTTCACTTCTAACGATAATGGACAAAAAACACAAATTATATTGGACAATGTTTGTAAAAACATGTTGGTATACCGACACAATGTCCTTCAAATCGCAGTGGAAATATTGGTTTATGTTGTTGGAGATTGTGAGTTCCTGTTACATGTTACATAACATTAGTAACTTGATTTATATATTGCAAAACAATTATAACAAATAACAGTTATTGATGATATGATTGAATTTCAAGAGTGTACAATAAATGCACCATCAATCTTAATGTAAATCAATTCATGCTTTCATACTAATCTTATAAATAATAATAATAATATCTTGGGACATCTCACACAAGGTTATCTGATCCCAAACTAGGCATAGCCTGTGCTATGGCAACCAGACAACTGATAAACATACTTATATATTTCTAAATACATACATATTATAGATTAATTACACCCAGACACAGAACAAATGATCGTGCTCATCACACAAAGATTCGTCCTGGGTGGGAATCGAACCCACGACCTCCCGTTTAGCAGTCAGGGTCACCAACCACTAGACAAATGCGAAAGTAACTAGGTCTGTCTGTCTGTTACGCTTTCACGTCTAAACCGCTTAACCGATTTTGCTGAAACTTGGTATGGGGAGAGTTTGGATCCCAAGAAAGAACATAGCCTACTTTTCGCTGCGTGCGACAGTAGTATTACAAAAATTAAATCAATAATATTTTTCTAAATTTAGGATCAAGGTCTGACTTGTGAATTAGACCTTGTTTACAGATTTAATATTATATCAAAAACTACTTATATAGACTCCCAAATACTCAAACTATTTCGCCCTTTTACTTACCAAACAATTTCTATCCCCTTATTTTTTATTACACTTATTTTCCCTCAATATTGTATGCTTCAGAAATCTTATGATTATGTACATTACAGAGAACCGGATATTTCGTATCCTGTCGCGTTTAATATTTTGTAGCTGCCGCGATATTATCAGGCGGCTACGTGATGTGAATAGGTTCACTCATTCATTCAACTGTATCACTGAAGATTTTTCCAAGTTACATCACTAGGTTTATTTAGTCGTGTTAAATCCGCATTCTCATGATTTTAATGATGGTGTTTACTGTATGTGTGACTTGAATAAATCGATGCGTATCCTATCCATGTCTATCTAAAGACTGATATAGTACCTATAATATGTTATGTTACCTTAGAAACATACCTATTTTTTTATTTATTATATCATATCGTTAAAAGAAAATAATAAAGCTCTTTGTAAATCTGCTATTGTTGTTTTTTTAGTAAAGTTTCCCGCACTAAGGAATTTAATCCCTGTGTCGCGAGGGTTCTACGAACATTAAAAACTCTTGCACAAAGAACGCCCAGACTTCGAACAAGTATTCGTGGATCACACAAATGCTTGTTCCGTGCGGGGATCGAACCCGCAGCACGTTGCGCACAATGGTAATTGGGGAAGTGAACGGCTATCCGTGCAGTTAAATAGTTCCATAGTAAGATAATATACATATTATTTATGTAGGTACATTATGAAATAATCACAGATGTTTTCAAGCTCCCCCATTATGGTACTTGGCAGTTAAACAATGGTGTCAATTTGCTGAAACCTGAAGCTATAATGCGTTAGGGATTGGAAGAAGTCTCTAAAACATAATAAAGTGGATGATAAGCAAACCATTTTCGTATTATACACATACATTTGTAAAGGTATCTGTACACAATACATTTATTTATGTTTTTTGGTACTTGTTTATTACACAACTCCTTAAATTATTCCTTAAAATTTTCTAGCAGAGCGACATGCATCTGTCGTAGTATTTTTTATCTGCCTAGCCCTTGACCTCATTTTTTTGAGGTAAAATGTTATTATTTAGAATTTTGTCAGTTTACGTTTAAAACCCCAGCAAAAAAAGTTCAATTAGTAATGGTTGTTTTATAAAACACTACCGAACCGACCCGGCTTTGCGCGGGTAGCAAACTAAGGATAAAATAGCATTGTAATGGTAAAAGATTTTTAATCGATCCAGTAGTTGAATTTATTTGTTACAAACATACAAAAACACAATTCTTTTCCCATTATATTAGTAGAGGAACATAGACTAAGTAGTATAGATATAGATTTATAAAATAGGGACGCCACAAAAACGCTATCTCTTTTTCAATGGAATCTCATAAATAAATAATTTACTATTTATTAATTTATTAATTAATAGTCCTAAATAAATATATTTTTACTTGGATAACAAACCGAACGTGCCAATAAATTAAAATTAATCACTTTAAGTGTTTCTTTTATAATAAAGCTATAAATTATCCATGATTCAGGTTGCAATTAAAAGACGCTATATTCAGAACAAGGACACAACTTCAAGTAGGTACGGCAATTGTCAAATTACAGTGCGCTAAAAAAGATGATGTGAATTAGAAACAATAATATTAATTTATTAAATATGTACCTACTACATCCATAAACTATTTATTACATTTTTTTTCTTTATTTAAAGCTTAATGATCATTTTTATCGAAAGAGTTCAACTGTACTGTTCACGAGACATTCAGCCAAGAATTAAAAATTAAAAACTGAATTAAGAATTGTGATTTCTTCTCATAGTTTGAAGCATATTTTAGTTTTTTTTTTTTTTATTATTTATCGCACTGACGTTAACTTTTCATGAAATAAATCAATAGTTATTACTTTTAAATTTGTAGTTAACCTCGCTAATTAATGCCAATGTAAGCTACCTCAGTTTTATAAATAATTGTTGTGGATCGATTTTTATTCCTAATCGTGTGTTTTAATTATGACCGTTGATATATGTTATACATTCACACTTATTTATTTTTGTTTTGCAAGCGAATACAAATTTTAAAACTACATTTAAGTAAAAATAAATGTTCTATAAATTGTCGTATTTTTCTGTAATTTGGATCTCATTATACTAAAAAAAGAATATATTATAATATTTACAGTTAAAAACCAAACTTCTAAAAATTTATTATTTGCCTAACAACATTTTTTTTATTTTTTCTTTTTGTACGACTCCCGCACCAAGGAATTTAATACTTGTATCTTGGGGGTTTTATAAACATTGAAATCACATGCACAAAGAACACCCAAACTAAGAACAAGTATTTGTGGATCTAAAAAATGTTTGCCCCATGCGGGGATCGAATCCGCAGCACGTCGCGCACAGTGGTAGTTAGCGTGGTGACCTATACCACTCGGCTATCCGTGCAGTCAAAAAACTTAAAAGACTTCATTATTTTCCCCGTCTTACAGAACAGAATTACATTCCCTGTATATTTTCACTTTGACCAGTAAGTTTGACAGCCTATTATTACCTATCGTCTTTTAATAAGTACTTCACTGTACCAACACTAGCCGTTTTGTTTCTCGTTAACACCAGGCATTACAGTAAATTTGAATGTTAATCAACCTTTTTAAACGCGTCCTTAGCATTGTCCATTGTTTCATAACACTGGACAGTTAAGTAAGGCAACTAAACAAGCCTTCAGATTTGTGAATAATGAATAGATTATAGAAAAATGCTGTCAAGTGATTTAACCTTATCAAGGATTCAGGTGTTAATTGGATCGTTTGATACTCTTTGCATAAATACGTCATTTTTCTGCAATCAATCATTAGTAACTTATCTCATTGATTAGCTTTTCCATTAAATTAATAGGTTTCTATCAAGAAGAGTGGAGGCGGTAAATTGCCATTGCTGTCCCGCCTGGTCGCGCCTGGGAGCGCACCTTTTTATACAAACTATTTCAAAACATAATAATATCGGAACCATCAATATTTTTTGCATAAACGTCTGTCGGCGCTCGAAAAAATCACTTAAATCAGTAAACGAGCGTAGTTCATTTAGCTAAAATGTGCTTACGCTCGGCATATAAGGCTACTAGCGATGCGCACGCTCTATGCTTGTATATGTTTACACTTTACACTACGGCTCCGTGTCAAATAAACAAAAGAATAACGACTGATAAAAAAGTATCTAATCTCCAATATACTTTAATACCTACACATTAGGTAAATTCGTTTAACTGCACATCTGTGGTAACATTTTGACAGCGGCGTCTTATTTTCAAAGCAGAAAGGTCGATTTTTCTTACACTCAGTTGTTAACCGTACATTAGAATATTACAAGGTCTTATCAAATGGTAATGAACGATATTGGCATGCCGTTTCCTCGACCTTAGCGTTACGCACATAATTAGCAAATAACACGGACACTGTAAGTAACAGCCCACATGTGCTTGAGATATTTCCGTGTTTATATCATACAATTTCATACATAAATATATAGGAATACCAAAATTACCGCTAAACAGATTTAGAAGACACATTTCTGCTTTTCGTTTTTAGAACATTCAGATTTCAGATTTTATTTGACAGCAAAGAATTAATAATTGTGTAACATCATAAGATGAAGATCATTTGACGACCTCCGTGGTCGAGTGGCGTAAACACCGATTTTCCAGGTGACGCTAGCTCTGAAGCCCCGAGTTCGATACCCGGATGGGTCAATACTGCAAACGATATTTCTACATTGCCTTGGGTCTGGGTATTTGTAGTACCTTCTTTGTCTCTGATTCCATAACACAATTGCTTTAGCTACTTACTTTGGGAACCGAGCAATATATGTGATGTTGTCCAAATTAATTAAACAAAAAAAATATAAAAGATCGAACGAAATGTCCGAATAGTTGCACGTGCTTAACCGTGCATAGCATGTAAGTTATGATCTTTTTAATTGCGTGACTTTTACGTTAATATTTTTTTTTTATATTTATCTAACAAAAACCAGGCAGGTACTAAATGAAGTTACTTCCAGAAACAGCAATAAACTCCTAATAAGGCTACGGATACAGCTAAATGTAAAATGGAAGTTAATTAAAAAAGTCGAGGCATCCTTAATATACGATAAGCAGGCCGGAGATAATTTAATTAATTTCTCAGTTCGAAGATACAAAAAGTTTGCGAAAAAGAGGGCAGTATTAGCTTGATTAATTTTAAGAAAACGGTAACTTTTTTTTAGATTATTGAAATTTACTGACACCTGCAAACGACCCCTAATAAAATTGTGTGTTGGACTGTCGGGTAAGGGGTTTTTATGAAAAATCTAATTTAAAAAAATAGAGTATTAAATGTGTTTCACCCTTTCCTAAACAATACGTCTGAGGTCACACTACTTGCCCTACATATAAAGCCTTGGTACCTTCAAATACAATGCACGTATTCACTCGTACAAAAAAAAAAACAAAAAAATACTATAATTTTTTAATCCACTCCACTAAACCCATTGCACCGTGTCAACAATTCATCCGTGGTGTATTTAACTAGTCGTGCGTCTTTTATTATAGTTGTAGTAATTCCACAAGTAGAACAGTATAAAAAAAATTGAGGTCGAGACATAATTACTGGGTTGATCACCCAAACACAATGGAGACGTGAACAGATGGTACTGAAACTGCTGAATATTGTAGTGTCAAAGATTAAACAAAAAAACAGATTCGCTTCAGTGATTTTAATCTGGCGTGACGCATTGAGGAATTTCGCATGCAGACTATCAAGTGTTTGGCAACAAAAAATATATTGCTTTAGCACCAAAAAAAAAGAACAAAAAATGCAACGTGCATATCTAAGTGTCATTTTTTCACGTACACTACATATTATCTAAGTGACGAGATTTATTCGTCTATTGCACCGTCTTTCAACGTTAACAATTAAAAGATGGCTGGAGGCAGAAACAGGCAATAATTTTCGACGCGTTAAGATCATTCTTTCGAAAAAATTATGTTAAACAAACCATGAACATTTTCCTCTGTCAGAATGAAACTCTGAGTCCACACAATTAATTTTTTCAATTCTATATTAGATAAAAACTGATGACCACTGACTATGACATCATTGTTACACCTGCTTGTCATGATGAACAGCCTAAAGAATGCAGAAAGGAACAAGGAGGGAATAAATCCTGCGGGTAAAGTAATAATAATAAACGAACTTTAATGGGGCAAACAACTGGGTATGAAATGCCAAATTCTAATTAGTTCGACAGTTAGATAACAAAAAAATATTAGACATGTATTTTTTGGTTTTTTCGAAATAAGAAAACACAGAGTATATCAAGCGAGTCAAAGTTCTGGAGTATGAGTTAATGATGTCATGCTTGCGTACAAAATGCACGAAATTGTGACGTAATGCGACATTTTAAATCAGTGTATCGTCAAGAGTTTTTGGTTACGTGAAAAAAGAAAAAATACGTGTCTAATATTTTTTTATTATCTATCTACAGACTACATTAAGTAAGAAGTTGTCTACTTTCAATGAAGCATGATTTTTCAATGACGTTGTTAAATTACTTAGAATAAGTTGGATTAAATTACAATTTATATAGAAAACTTTGGCACAACTCTTACCCTGAAATTAATGAGTTACCAGAAATACATTAATTTAATAACAAGAAAAATCCTTTAGGAGAGCACAAGGATTTCTCACAAGTAGTTTAAAACCGCATGCAGTCAAACCTGACCTAGAAATCTTTCTAAGAACACCAGACTCTAATTTAACTTAATATTCTTTCGATGTATTTTTGCGAACTACTTGATGACAATCGAGATAGGAATTGTAATGAATTTCATCACTATCGAAACTAATTTCGTAATACATAGACTGTTTTATAGACAAAACCGACGCAAGGAATTTATTGGAAAACATTGTGAGATGAATATACTATATATATGAAGGGTTATGCCATGCATCATAACCATATGGGTAAAAGAGCAATATAATAAATAAAATATTTTAATTTATTTGTTTTTAATTTATTTGTTGTTATAGGCAGCATCAATACACAATTTGTGAAAATTTCAACTCTTTAGCTATCACGGTTTATGATATACAGCCCGCTGACAAAACGACAGACGGTCGGATGGACAGCGGAGGCTTAGTAACAGGGTCCTGTGGGCACCCTTCAGGTACATAACCCTAAAAAATATCATAATGGGCAATAAGCAATGTAGGGTTTTTACGCCAAAACTGGAAAACGGGCAAGCGGTCCAGCCTATGGTGGGTGAACAGCTCCAAAATTGATCATACAAAAAATCCTACGTTCCCGGCCTCCAAAAGGATTTTCTGCCTCCGAATCTAACACAAACTCAAATTAATTTGCCGCCATCTTTGTTAGAATATACTTGTTTTTTTTTATGCGACCTAGATTTTGGCCGCATAAAAAAAAACAAGACAGGCCACAGCATGACTCTAACCCTACCAAACTATTTTTTTTTTTACTGCCTATCTGGCTGAAATGGGTTGCTTTTGCCTTTAACTTGGGCCATGTAGGAACACATTTGTACCTTAGCAACGTTTTGAGTACCATAAATCTAGTGTTAATAGGCCTTTCGAGTGACCATAACATACTTTCAGAAATTATTCGTTTTGAGTTTGTCGTGTCATGCATCACGTGTATCCACATAACCTCGGAAACGACTATTGTCATTACCTAACCGAGTAAACAACTACTGACTGGCTATCATTACGCTAGTATTAATCGAGGGTATCAGCTGATAAGCATTTAACAGTGCTTTCTCAAAGGTTCAGACACTTTTCTTAATGCAATTACTTTACCAACCAAAATTTTACGTGTTGACATTCGTTTGTTTTTTTTTTTGTACTTGCTGAGGTTTTGTTTTGATTAAACGGATAACGATTCTAGTTAAAGCATGTTTCATTCCGTCTTTTGAGCCACTCGTTTTTGGGTTATAATAAATACCTATGTGAAAATGTTGTTTGACACGGGTTTTTTTAATATCTTAATTGTCTGTCATTGTTTCATGTATGGCATTATCATCATATCTTTAACTAAATCATTCAGATTAGGTGCTAGCGACCCGCTCCGCCTTTGAAAGGGTACACAAAATATTTATGAATTATACACACAAGCCACAAGCTTGAAGCTCTCTATCCATTAATGAAAACCATAAAGATGAAAATCCGTTCAGTAGTTTTTGAATTTATCGCATTCAAACAGACAGAAGTTGTTTTTAACCAACGACGCAAAAACGGGTGTTATAGGTTTGACGTGTGTGTCTGTCTATCCTATAATATGTTTAGACATGTTGCACAATGTTATTATAATATTTATACGAAATACTAAAAACTTTCATACAAAATCCGCCTAATTAGGACTAATTGAACAAATCAAACGTAATCTTTGACAACTAAAACAAGGCAAAACTTTTGATAATCTTATCAGATTTACTGAAAAAGATTAGATAGCAACAAAAGCTATTAGCAATAATAAAATTTAATAAATGTTTAAAAGCTCCCAATTAACTTTGAGTTTAGCGTGAAATCGTGAACGCGGAAGTCTGTTTATTTTTACTTATTGACGTATCGAGATGTAATGATGAATGGACCAAGTGCAAGGTCAAGACCGCCAAGTAAAGTTGTAATAAATACTATGTTTGCTTACATAAATGATTTGAGTGCCATCGACGCGAATGAGCTTACGATTATGGACCCGACGGGGTCCGAAACAAGTCGGACATCTCCGAATGCATCTCGTGAGTACAGACGTTTAATGTTCCTACATAAAGTTAATGTGCCTTATGACACTTAAGTTTTTAGGATTCCGTACCCAAAGACTGCCAACGGGACCCTATTAGTTAGACTCCGCTGTCCGTCCGTCTGTCAGCCAGCGGGTTATATCTAATGTTGTAAAGGACTCGAGTCTTTTAGCCTTAATTCGATAGACTCGGCTCAATTTTATAGAAATTAGGGAACTAACTGAACTCGGAGTCTTGAGTCGAGCCGAGCTTCAGTCCTATCATGAAGACTCGAGCGCCAAAATTGAACTCGAACCTTAAAAAGAACTCGACTCTTAAAAATAACTCGAGTCTCAAAAAGAGCTCGAGTCTTATAAAGAGCTTGAGTCTTAAAAGAGCTCGAGTCTTCTTCAAACTGTTCTTCGAAATGCTGAAAGTGATTTATTTATAATTTATATCTATACTTCTATACCAATATAATAAAGCTGAAGAGTTTATTTGTTTAATTATAGCTCACAAAAGTAACCTTTTATTGGCTGCTTTAAAAATAAGGACTCCAAGCGGAAACGAGCGCGACTCGCCACGTAAAAAGGACTTGAGCGCTAAAGAAGACTCGAGTCTCGAGTCTCGAGTTCAAGAGCTCTTATAGACTTGAGTTCTCTAGTCTTAGAGTCTTACTGTTATGAGTCGAGTCGTGAAAACTGTCAGCCGAGTTCAAAATTTAGGACTCAAAGACTCGAGTTCTTTACAACCTTAGTTACATCTCATGAACCGTAATAGCTAGAGTTGATTTTTTACAGAGTGTGTATTTCTGTTGCCACTATAATAATTAAAAAAAAAATTAAGGGGGTTCTTATAAAAGGATTGTTTTTTTAATTTTTTGTTAACATTTTGATCGGCGTAAATCCTTTACGATGGTTCATGCGTTAGCCGCTTCTTATAGCCTTTATTTTGCTGGAACATAAAACAATCAGTCTGGTTTGCAAATTTATTCTGCTAACAGTATTTTAACAGGATTACAAACAAACCTAAAGATTCCTTGAATGATTAGTTATAAGTACAGGATTATAATCAGAATATTTCTTTTATTTCAACAAGTATTTCTGTATTAGCATTTATAAGCTAATATATTATCTGAATATTAAACGCATAATTACAACTGTGGTACGTGCTGCAGGTTCGATCCCCACATGGGATGATGGGACAAGCATTTTGGTGTTCAACAAATGCTTGTTCCAAGTCGGGGCGTTCTTTGTGCATGTGATTTGAATGTTTGTAAAACCCGTGACACAAGGATTAAATTCCTTAGAGCGGGATTCGTTTAAAAAAGACAGTAAAAAATATACATATGAGTAAATATAGTTAAGAAAACTTCATACTGCTTGCTTACAATTGCACATTACGATAGCATATCTCACAAGAATCAATAATATACCTCTTTAATTCTAGGTATATTGCTAACGATTGGTCATAATTAATCATGATCAGTTTATTGTAGATATGCATATATATTAAACATGTATCAATCATACATACAATATTCTAGAGACATCTGTTTTACTTAAATGTTGATATATTGATTTTAAATCATCTATTATCTATACATATTAAAGAAACAAGTCCCTCGCAGCATCTGTCTGTCTGAAAGCGATAAAAAAAAAACTGCCTTACGGATTTTCATGTGGTTTTCACCAATGGATTTAGCGATTCACATGGAATGATTGTGTTTATAATTCATTAATGTTAGGTAGTGCCCTGCGCTTCCTCTGTGTCGTCTTGGCGGGTTCACTACCGTGTCCTCAGATTAATTTGTACCTACCTCCAGCTATAAATAACTACGAACAACAAAAGTCGTATTTTAGGAACCATTAACCTGTCACAGGGACCTATTTTCGGATAATAAAAACATAACAATGACCCAGATGATAACAATGATATAATTATGTGTATTTACGTCGCGTGTCTCATTGTGTCGCGGCGTGGCGTAGCGTGAATCTGTTACTGACTCTTGGAAACTAATTATAGATAATGCTGCGAGATTTGTCTTTTACCATTTTTGTTTGGCTTTATGTTGCCGCTGAGATTTGGATTAGCAAGACGTAATTAAGACACGCGATGAAATGAAATTACCTACTCATTTTTACATCAAATAACGTTATGTTCTGAGCTACATGGTACAAATTTTGCTCAAAGCTGAAGTTAAATACAAATATGTAGTAGAAAGGATATTTTTTTTATTTCTCAGTCAGGTCTCGAACCCGCGACTATTAGTTTAACCGCACGAGTACTATTTGTAATGAATTACAAATATTCACAATAAAAAATATTAGTTGTTTATTTGTTTTTCGTGGTAGTGTAAATTTACTACAGGCCGGAGAAATTATTTCAATGATGGACTGATATCGTAGAACCTATTTACCCAGATGATACCTCTAAGGAGTTGTAGGATAGACCTTTATTTACATAAATATATAAATGTAGAAACAATACCAGCTGTACCAGTAAAAAATGTTTTTAAATTTAATTAAGGGTTTCGAAAGTTTCTCTTACATCAAAACTTAACTTCATTAGATATGTAAAAGTAAGTAAGTAACTTCATTAGATGTGTGTCTTTATTTAGGGCTGATTTTTCAATCCACAAATAAGTTTTATTCGTGAAATATCATTGTCTGACAGTTTTTGTAAGGAAGAACTGTCAAATTTTAACAATTTTTCCTCGGATAAAAATAGCGTTGTAAGAATCAGTTCTTCATGATGTAGAGATCATCATTCAACTAATTAAAAATGATCCGCGTTCCATTTGAACGATCCCATTACAGTTGCATAATTACAACAGCGGATGACTGCGTTCGCAGCTGTCAGCGGTTATGGGTTAATTGGCAACTTTTTATAACATAACGACGATAATCGATCGCTGATTGTAGACAATTAAAATGTTTAATACTGTCGTATCGATTATGGCTATTCCAGTGATATAGGTAGGTGCAGTCGACCGCAGAACGTAATCAGAAACATAAACTATTGTTTATTTTTTTACCAATTTAACAGATGCTACGAAGAGGAATAGTAAAATAGTTTTATCGATATTGTTGTCCATTACAAACATTCATAATACATATATTGACCTTTGTTTCCTTCTAATTAACTGTTTATATTTATATAATAACTTTCGTGAGGAGTATTCATAATTTTTAAAACAAAACGGTTTACTCACGCATGTTCTCGGGTTCGCCTGACTAGTTTCAGGCTCAATAGGAGTCCCTAATCATGAGCTGACGCGGCGGCGGTGGTGTCGCGTGTTTCACAAACATTCAAATCACACTCTAAATCAATCTTAAATGTTATAATTTGAGACAGCTGTAGTTCTTAGGTACTTTGACATAAAATTGACATATAAATAGTCCATATCAAGTGGTATACTCATGGTATTTATTATCTACAAAAAACTTAATAGGCTTATAAAATTTATTCAACAATTACGCAGATTTTAGCCAGCGTTACATGTTCACTAACAAAGCAAGGTTACGTCTTGACTAACTAAGCTATAAGTGCTTGCACAGAGGATATGACTCAAAACCCTTAGCTATCTACCTCCAAGACTTGTGACCTCCTCATATCCTTAGCTTGTCGCATAATTCACGCGTTTCCGTTGACAGATTTAATGTTAATGGCCAATAAATACTTCGCTTCAGGGCGCACAGTTTTTCAATCGAAATGACATCAAACTATGTCATGAACGTGATACAGTTTAGGCCGTATAAGGCCTAATTATTATAAATTAAAGGCCGTTTACATGTGGCAAGTCAGTGAGAACAGCGAAGTAGGAATATGAACTTTATTCCATTGATATAAAGGTGATATAACTATCAATTTTACTATTGATGGGCGATTTGCATTACACGTTATCGATTTCATCCGGTGTCATGCAATCTTTTCGCAGTATTTGAATTAAATATGGGCTCCAATCAGTATTTTAATGAATTTTAGCCATTATTATTTTAAGATTAAGGTCTAATTTGTAATATATTGCGTTAAAGCGGTTATAATATTAAATATACGAGGTCAATACGCACCTGCGTAATCTTAATCTACTTAAATATTAAACTATTTCCCTAGTTTTCTATGCATAGATAATTTGACACTTAAAACATGCAAATTATATGCTGTAAATTATTATTTAGTTAAGAAATTTCTCTATTAGGCCTGTTGAATGGATAGCCCATTACCACACCATAGGCGTACTCACATTGGCTTTTTTACGCACATGACGTTGACCTCTCATAACAATAGTATGATAAAAAAAAAAAATTGAATTAAATGTTGGATTTTAAACAGGTTAATTAATCATTAAATATCAATGCATACCTCCAAGAAAGTATGGTATAAAAGATTGAACATTATATTACAGCACAAATTTTGCTATATATTAACAATATGCAAATAAGAAGCAAGATACATAATGGTAGATTTCATTTAACGTTTATGTAATCACAAATTAAATTACTTTATATTTCAATTTCATTTATGACTATCAATTTAATTGATTTATTCAAATTATTTATTTATGGTTTTTTCTCTTGTCTACAGAAACAGTCAGAATGTTCCACGGAGGAATTTGGACCAAGCTGCAAGGCTTCTACAAATGGTACGTCTTGGGCCTGGTGTCCATCGGCTACATCCTAGGAGAACTCGGACATTATCTTATTGGTAAGTGCTTTGTCTACAATACCTACGCAATGAAATAAGAGTAGGCATCATTAAAATACTTCTTGCAAATTCCTTCTTAAGTTCAAAAACTTTTTCAGTTACAAATTGATTAAAAAGAAAATCAGAAATAAATTAATTAAAAGTATTTAAATAGTTTCTTGATCTTTGATCTTGAACGTTTTTTAGTCAGTGACACATTCAGTAGAAGTTAACAAACACAGTTCTTTAATAAAATCATAGACAATAAACACGTCTAAAACAAACTCTTACTGAAACACTCGAAAGTAATCCCTCTCGTTACCAAACTACTTACCCTAAAAGGTCTCAAATATATATTTACATTATCATCTCATATCTCAAACGTCTTCAAAACAAAAGAAAAATAAACAATCCAATCTGTTTCCATAATGAATTAAACGTGTAAATGTTTTATAAATCCAAATATGTATTTTCGCAGACAGACACATTTTAGGCGATGTATTTAAATACCATTAATTTTGCAAACAAACATGTACCGATTTCCATGAAATCTACATAGAATATAGACAGTCTTAAAAAACAATTCACGGATAAATAGAAATATTTACATATCTGTATTGGTATGGAAAACAAAGAGGATAACGAATGAGGGCCGACTGGGGTGCATGAATACATATATTATTACCCTCGGGATCCGTTTCCAATAGTATTGATCTATCAGAATAGGGCTCATAGCTAGGAATGAATTTCAGGCCTGTATCCATGAAGAAAAAAAGGCGCCATCTCCGCCCTCAAGTAATACACGAAAAAAAATAAGCGAGTTATGTATTTTTTTTGCAGCACTCATAAATTGAGAATTTTAAGGATTTTAAGGCTGGTAATTCGTCCCTAGTAGTAGTCCCTAGTAGTAATCCTACTTTCAACATTCCAAATTCATCAAACTTGTTCCTTCATCAAAATAAATTACCTTGTTCACCCTCAATTTGATATTTCCTCTACCTTATGTATTACTTGCTTTTGCCCGCGGCTCCGCCCGCGTTAGTGTCGGTTTGTCCTTTCTTGGGATCCAAGGTTACCCCATACCAAGTTTCATTAAAATCTGATCAGCGGTTTAGACGTAAAAGCGTAACAGACAGACAGTAACTTTTGCATACATAATATTATAGCTGTCCCCCGCGACTTTGTCCGCGTGTTTTAGTTTCAACGGTTTTTCATTTTTGCAACATTTTTCATTTATGCTCCGCTCCTTTTGATCGCAGCGTATGTTATACAGCTTATAGCCTTCCTCAAAAAATTTGCTATCCCACATTGAAATAATTTTTCAAATCGGACCAGTAGTTCCTGCGATTAGCGCGTTCAAACAAACAAACAAACAAACTCTTCAGCTTTATATATTAGTAATATTAGTATATATAGATTAGTATGGATAGAACAGTAAGTACCTCTGTATCTTGTGAGACAAAATAAGGCCTTCAATTGCCTACGTCTGTATTAATGCCTCGCCTCAAATCATGTGCCAATTAATCACAGATTAGATATTCTATAGCTATAAAGTACCTACATAAATTAGAACCCATTGTACCGAGACGATCGTGAAAGTTAATTAATTGTACCATGATACTTTAATAGCTCCCGTGATCACAAGATCGCGTGGAATATCTAAAAGATACATATTTCACAACGATTTTTCTAGAATCGTTTTAAGTATCATCATACCTTTGTCCCATTTTACTTGGAATGGCCTTTTTTTCGAGGTGATAAGCTTATGGCATTAGACCACCCCGAGGCCACGGCGTGAGGATATGTCAGACTTTCACTGGCTAAAAACTCTAAAGTCCCGTCTCTGCACTTGGCCAGACTCAACGCAAGCGCATTCTCTTGCAACTCCGGATACTTGGAATGGCCTGCAATTGACTTTATTTATTCAATTTATTGATTCCTGCCAGCTGTTGCTCTCTATGTAAATGACGGTATTCAACAAAACTGGAAACCGACCAAAACATCAAACCGAACCAGAAAAGTTCCAGGCAACAACTGTCGTGTTGATTTGATCATGGAATTAAAATTATTATTATGCTAAGGTTTAGAACTAGATACCTACATTAGAAATATTAGCTACATATACAATATTACAAATGCGAAAGTAACTGTGTCTTGCTGTCAATCTGTTACACTTTTACGGCTAAACCGCCGAACCGATTTTAATAAATGTTGGTATGGGGTAAGTTTAGATCTTAAGAAAGGATACTTTTTACCGTGATACCAGACACCCACGCGGGTGGAGTCGCGAGAACCGCTAGTTTATTATAAAAGTACTTAATGTCGTATTTCTTTTTCATGATATTAGGCGGATGGTTAATCTTAACAATGAATAACCTAAAAGATACTTAGTAGTTTTTACGACCTCCGTGGTCGAGTGGCGTACACACCGGTTTTCAAGGTGTCACCTGCTCTGAGGTCCCGGGTTCGATCCCCGGCCGGGTCAATGTAGAAAACCCCTTTTCTACATTGTCTCGGATCTTGGTGTTTGTGGTACCTTCGTTGACTCTGAATTCTAGACAAGTGCTTTAGCTACTTTGGGTTCAGAGCAACGTATGTGACGTTGTCCACATTTATTTATTTATTATTTATTTACATTTATTTAGATTTCCTCCACATTAAATATATAGCAACGTAGAGGCCTTTCTTCGTACTATAACTATTGTTATTATGATATACGCGTGACAGCAAGGGAAAAGGGAACCCTTATTCACAAATGGTTATAAATACGACCCAATCGCACGTGTTTCTGGCCTAGTGACCTGTTAGCGATGTTTACCTACTCTACGACATTTATGTGTTGTACCAGACAACCAGAGAGAGAACCAGCGTCAACCACAGGTATTTACCTGTGTTTGACATTACGCTGATCTGGCCAGTCGTGAGATATATATAGGTACTAATTGTAATAGAATATATTGTTTTTCCTTTTTGGCTTTACTTATGGTAGTTAGTAGTTATGTTAGTGTTAATGTAATTGTCTCTGTGCTGTGTCCAAATTAAAGATTCTGTCTTTCTTATTGTACCGCGCATTAATGTAAAGCATCTACGATATCTTAAAAAATAAAATAAAAAGACATTTATTGCGACTAAACTAAAAAACACGGTACATATTATTAAATATCAGTCTGAACACAGTATATATATTAAATCGTGTTTCGCTATACCTATTTAGAATTTCTGAAACTAAATAATCGATTTCCAACAAATAATTACGTATATTCCAACGTATTTAATCGATATCAACAAAAACTCCGTTTCAAATCTACGAATAAAGGTTAATAACAAAATTAATGGAATTGTAAGTCATGATCATGGCCGTTCAATGTCATTACAAGACATTAAATCAACAGTTCACACGAAGCCAGTATTTTACGCAAACAGTTTTTGTAAACAGAAATCAAAACTGACTCGTGCGATATGCGCGTTACCAAAACATATACTTACCCCAAAAGGCCTTCACAAATAACAACAAAAATAGAAGTTTTCCAAAATGCTGCGTCTATCGGCGATGGCGATGAATCATTAAGAAACTTCTTTTGTTTTTAAAACGACTCCCGCGCTAAGGAATTTAATGTCTTGCGAGGGACTATACAAACATTCAAATCACATGCACAAAGAACACCCAGACTTAGAACAAGCATTCGTGGATCACATAATGGTGGTCTCATGCGGGGATCGAACCCGCAGCACGTCGCGCAGTGGTAATTGGCGTGGTAACCTATACCACTCGTTTATCCGTGCAATCTAACTTATGTACTTCTATAGATTACTTTTTTTAAATTCATAAATATACTCATAATTACGTTCATATAAAACACATATTACGTCAAATTAATAATAATGGCATCAAAATTGTATGTAGATTTCCTATATTAGTTAATTTGAATCCTCAATTTATAGCTGTCATGTCTATTTAACGGTTTAATCTTTGCCTTTGATCTTGTTTCACGTTACAGTTACTAATTACTAGCCTAGTATAGCGTCTAAACACGCAATAAGACACCAGTGATTGTCTTGTTAATCAGCGTGAAAAATTAAGAAGACAGTCTTGATAATTCTATTAGTAGAACTTACTATCGCAACCACAGATATAGATAGTCCTGGATTTCGCCCGGGTTAAGCATAATATGCTTAACGTGGTAACTATCGCGCTCAGTCTGCATCGGTGCGCCGCGCTAGTGGATTTCACAAATATATACCGGGCATTATTGACAAACGAATCGTACCTACATCATATTTTTAAGTTCATTCTAGTTTTAAATCATCACTAAATAGTGTTTGTGACGTCAGAGTAGCTAATAAAAAAAATGGCACGCTTTTTATTATACAGATTGGTTTTAAAATTTGCGCTACTTATATATATATATATACTTATATATCTGTATATTTATCTATATCTGTGATAGCGACTGAATTATCCAAGAGTGGATCGTTCTCTTTTATCAGAAGTCTTTATACTTTCATTTTACTGTTCACCATAATTTCCATATAATCGCTGGCAAGACCATTGCGATCTGCGGAACTACATAGGGTTTAAGACCTCCTAAGACTTAATTGAAAACTGTTGAGGGAACTTATTATTTTATATAATTATTTTTTATAACTCACCTACGGGTTTTTTTGTGTACTACGATCTTCTAAATAAGTCAGTTTAAAATCACAGGTGTTTTCATTTTTGTTTAATTACATTTTCTTAACATCGTCATTTAAGGTCGGTATCTCTATGCATCTTAAACTTTATCCCAACAACTCCTATAAAAAATAAACGCAGGTGAACCTTAGGGGATTAGCAAGTTTTAAATTCAAGCATACTTTCGAGTCAACTAATCTTCTTCTTCTCTTTATTCTTCAATATCTTCTCTGGTCCTCAGGTACAACGTCGAAGGTGACAGCAGACGACCTCCACTACGGAGACAAGTCCTGCATGCTGAACCTGTCTCACGTCTCTCTGAGCCAGCTTCCAGTTGTCTGCGAAAAGGTCAACTCTAGCGAAACGTAAGTGCATTCAATACTGAACGTTAGCTTCTTGATTTTAGAGCTCATATTATAATGAACGATCAGCGAATTTAAAATTAGCTGAACTAACTAGTATATTATTCGGAGCTGAAAATATTCTGGATGTTAACTAAGAGCTCGTTAGTTTTCTAACTTATAAAAACTGGATTGTACTTTACATCAACACATTGCTACTAATTAACAAGATTCAAAGTAATTCAAACATACACACAAGATGTTAAAGGTAGCAAACTTGACTAAACGCCGTAAGGTAAAAGGTAGCTGGTCTTATTTAAGTTACTAGCTGTTTCCCGCGGCTTCGCCCGCGTGGATGTCGGTTATCACAGCAAAAAGGAGCCTATGTCCTTTCTCAGGCTCTAGACTATCTGTGAAACAAATTTCATTTAAATCGGTTCAATAGTTTTGACAGGTAGAGTTACTTTCTCATTTATATACTACGAAGTTGTGGCAGAATGCGGCAATTTATTTAGCACATTACTTAACAAAAATAAAAAAGCCTTAGGTACAATAAATTAAGTCGTATTTAGTTTTAACATTAACACACTATTACATAGATAATGTGCCCATTATTCTATCATAAGTGGCTAGAATTAAATACGTAAGTATAATTTATTAATTAAAATCTAACAAAACAAAAAAAACAAAACAAATAATAAATATTAACAATTAATCCGGAAGAAATAAAGCTTATAAAGTAGATGTCGTGCCTTAAAATTACGTTAAATAACATAAATATATTTTACGACGTATTATGTACTGTATAATTAACGAGGTTGTTAATTGGAGGCTGAGAAACTTCGACTCTGAAGTAAACTGCTCAGGAAATTACTACTAATGTTATAGTAGTAATAATATTTTTGTTTACTTATAAAGACTGCCTAATATAGCTATTATAAACTCTTCCTCTCGAATACTCAAACAAAACTTAACTTCAAGACGTCCTTAAATATCTATCCTACTACTATTAGTAGCTACTTTAGATCTTCAAGTGTCAGACACAGCACGAGACTGCACGGCGATTTAAAATTGAGTTTCGTATAAATTTAACTTTAAAACCTGACGAACATTCTTGTATTTTACAATATAATTACAATAAAAAGTAATTGTGTATCGCCTTCAAGTTTACGTTAAAGTTTAGTTTGCTTTACAGATTTAAACGTAAGTATGGGATTCGTCTATTTTCATTTTTTATGTATGTTCCCCAACAACTCTAAGTCACCTGGACCGATATACAAAATAATTTTGTTTTTTTTTTTTTTAATTTAAGTATTTTAAAAGTTTTTATTTTAAATAAACTTAACTATATATACATACAAAAGGAATAATAAAATAAACTAATATAATTAAACATTATTCTTTTTTGGTTATTAGGTCAGGATCTGATGATGGCATGCCAATGCTAATTGATGGCCACGCTGAATTTTTTTTAGGCACGTATTACGTGGTTCAATTTTTCATTGATTATCTTCTAATTTGAAATGATGATCACTTTTTACGCTTTAAAATCGTATCTTATATGGTTATATTATGTACCTACCTATATATAAAAAAAAACCGGTAGAGTTATTCTGCGGGTTAAAATAGGTTATTCTTTTATTTGCAAATGAAACTGGCTTCAACGATACATGTTTTTATAAAAAGCCAAAGCGTGTCTATATTATGCAGTCAAAGTCAAGTTAAATAATTAAACCATATTCTACATTAGTATTTGTTTCACTATAAAAAAGTAAGTAAATTCAATTAAGACATTTTTTGCCTTACCGCGTGTGAACTAATTAAACCACTTTTCGTGCAATAACCTCGTTATTTTAGCTCTAAATTATGATAGATCATTGTAAACAATCTTTTAAGTTAACTTTGGAGTTATTTTATTTTAAAACAGTTCAAGTTCAATGTCAAGTTTTTTGTGTAAACCGTTTACGAGTTACGTACTTATAAAAATCGTGAGCGCAAAACATTTGCGCGTAGTCACGACTCTCGTTGTTCTTTTTACTTTTCAAGAATTTCTAAGGCTTCGTAAAATACTTTGTTTTCAGTGGCAGAAATCTGATAATAATCCTGGCTAAATTCCTCCTTTCGTCCCAGATTTCATTGGAATAGAAGCCGTTTAAAGTGACAAATATTTAAACGGCTTTAAATTTCATGAATCAGAATTATTTGATTACTTAATTCATTGCTCAATATTTCAAACTCAATTATTGTTTATCTAGCTTTTACTTTTAGTAAAAGGTACCTTAATACGCAGTGCCAAATGTACCTTTTTGTAACATTCAACGTTAATAACTAAAGTCATGAAAGTGACACTGAATATTCACTATTTCGGATTTTGCGGGAACAGAAAATCAGAATAAAATTCTATCCACTGATCTGTTCTTTAATAAAATACTTAAATAGGTCAAGGGAACGGTTCGCAAGTAAGACTATTAATGAAGCGATCTGTAGATCCCTCGCCGGCCTTGACATCGTAATCTTTTACAAACCTATGAATTAATCATATTGGAAAATTGTACTAATATTCCCGTCATACAAAAACACATATCTACCTAATACTTATGTCAGACAACTGAGCTTACTTTAGTCCACTGCTGGACATAACCCTCTGCCAAGTAACGCCCATATAAGTACCATATTTTAATATTAATATTCCTCCAAACATTAGCTAATGTATCCTGGCGTAATCTTTAAGTTAATGAAACATAATAATCTAGCTACTAACTATGGTCTATTCAAAAGAATTTTCTGTTGTATCATGAAGCTAATCTTTATGCAATAATGTTTATGACGTCATCGGTCTTGCAATAGCAAACTTAAAGGAAACCCAACAAATAGATACTTGATAAACGTACAAAAGTTCAAATCAATAAACTATTTATATGAAATCAAATCAAAAAACGTGCAAAAATTCGAGTCAATTTTTATTTTGATAGATGTAAATAAATCTTACAAATAATATACTACATTGTTCTGATCCCAAAGTAAGTTAAAGACCGCTGAAGCAGTCAAAGCCTGCGCTCAGGCTAACTGCGTAAATCTCTTCCATAAAAAAAAACATCCTAAAGCAAGTAGCTAAAGCACTTGTGTTATGGAATCAGAGAACGAAGGTACCATAAACACCCAGACCCGAGACAGTGTAAAAAACTGTTTTTTTACATTGACCCGTCCGGGAATCGAACCCGGGACCTTAAAGCTGAAGACTCCTTGAAAATCTGTACGCCACTCGACCGTGATGGCCGTCATATGACAACAGATAATATTATGTAATTTTATTAATATGAGATTAAATAATTACACCTTACATTAATTTCTTGCCAAGTCATCCTCTCTCAATTACCCCCTGTTGCTTACAATAATATTGTCCACGCTAAACCATTACATTATCATCATGATGATCATGATTGATGATTGCCAGCATGGCTTACCTCATCAGCCTTTGAACAATGGCGCGACATCATAAGTAGCGTCCAGACAATTTGTTTCAATTAGATGTGTCGTTGGCGATGCTATCGTGGGACATTTTCTGTTGTTTTATTAATATTAGTGCTGTGACATATTTGCTTCAGTTTGAACTATATATACCTACAGTAATATGTGGGCTGTCTCTGAAACTTTCCGTCACATATTGTAATTTATCCGGAATATTGAAATTGTATTTGTTAATTACTAGCGACCCGCCCGGGTTCGCAGGGGTTAAGGTATTTCATTTGTTTGCTTTTCTGTACTATAATATGCATGTATTATACATATAAACTCTTCTTTTAAATCACTCATCTATTTGCTGAAAACTGCATTAAAATCCGCAAGCGTACAAATAGCGGGAGCGTCTTTGTTAACCGACGAAAAAAAAACGGATGACGTTATCAAATCGACGCGTTTTTATATTTTTTTATGTTATGTAAAGATTCCTCGTCAAAACAGTAATTTTAATGATCTCATTTTCCATTAAATTATTTATTATCCATTTAATTATTGATTGATTAAATGGATATAAACCATATATCGTTTCCTTATATCCTTATTACAGAAATAATAAAAACGATTTATTAACTTTATGATCGTCTCGATTCAATTCATCGAACATTATAATCAACGTCGAAGGCGGAAAATCCTGTTGGTGAAACTAGACCATTCCATAAAACATAGATCCTGTTACTATCCGGCGCATTCTGTAGCTTATAATAATGGGTTGCATGTATTAATACAAAGCAACCCATTACGTCATAATACCCATAATAGTCGCCAAACGACTGCGATTTGGTTGAAAGCCAGACATGCTCCTGGCAGCAAGAATTACGAGAATAATCTCATTATAAAATTCGCTACGGATTGTGCAGTTGCATATGTGAGGATATAATTTAAAAAAGATCTTTCCGATTATCTCGTAGTTATGACCCTAAAAATCCAAGAGTGTTATATACAAACTTTCGTTTTTAATAATAAGAGTTCAGTTGAAGTCAATGTAAACCCCAAAGCATTTGCTACCTTGACAAAATTGCTCGGTTTGTCTGTTTCCCTTGGGTACAGAAACGCAACTTAACTTTAAGACGTTCTTAAATGTCTTTAAGTCGCTACTTTGCACGTTCAAGTGACAGAGATAGCACGAGACTTAACGGCGACTTCAAACTGAATGACCTTTCAGTATTCGGGCCCTATGTCACTTATTAAAATACTTACTTAATCTAACATGCAGGTACTTTTAAGGTATCACTTTATTGCTGCAATATTTTATAGTTTCCTTTCGACCAAGTTACATAAATGGTTATTTAGCTCTTGTCAAGTATATTTACTATGTGTACCTATTAAGGGACATTATCTGACTACCAACGCAAAAGCCTTCACAAAAATTCTGATTCTTTACTTAAATATTTAGTCTTTATTTCATGAATAATCCGAAGTAGGACTTTTAATTTTAATGGTGTGGCATAGCAATATAGATCTGAGCCAAAAAAAAAGAAACGAACTTCGTGCGGGCCCGGAAGTATAAAGACCTGTTTTCACAAGGTTACAGGTTAAAAACCTGGGCAAGTGCCAATGTGACTCTTTCAATGTCACATTTCTATTATCAATTATTATTTAAGACAATAGTTAGGTTGAACTTGAACAAGGATACCAGAAGTAAGTATCAACGAACTAACTTAATAACAACATAAATAAATGAGTTAATTATCACATTTCAACAAAGTCTTTAAAGATTGGCTCAAAACAAGGATAGTTCGCAGCCTACTCGTCCTTCGGAAAGGTTCTCGCCTGCAATATTGGTTTATTTCTACAAAAACACTTGAAAACCTTGAACAGTTCCTTTGTAGAAATAAAAAGAGGAGTTAACCCCTCATTCGGTTTCACAAGCCGGTTTCGCAGCTGAATGCATGGAGGTTTTATTCAATCTTGTCTAGACATATTTTTTTCTTTCCCTGTGGCTGTTAGAGCCTATGCACACTGCAGTTTTTTTTCTCGCCGTCGTAGCCTTCCAGTCAGACAAATACAAGCGGAAACAAACTGCTGTGTGGAATGAAAAACGCGGTGTGCATTGGCTCTTAGAGGCGCGTATTAAATAATGCTGGCTTCGTCTAGCTTTAAAAACAAAATAATAAGACGTCAATTCCTAGGTATCTTTCTGAGACAGAAAATAAGATCGCGGAAGCAAATTAACCTATAACCACTAATTGTCCAATTTTAATCCAGTCTCACTCGTTCTGTGAAAAACACTCGGTTTTTTATTATTATCCTGTACCAGTGACAGCAACGAAAACAAAAGATGGATAAGCGTTAAAAAGCATGTTTTAAAAGAATACTATAGAGATAGTAAAATAATTATTAATATATTTTGATAATAATATTAATTTGTTTACTTACAGGTGTTATCCATTCCATTTTAATTTTATTTTATTTATTTGTTTTTTTGTGACACAGGTATTTATTTTTTCTGCCTGATTCCAGTCTCTTACTATAAGCTTATATAGGCAGTTATTGACCGGTATTTGTAAGCCAGCGTTATTACTGTATTCACGATAATGCGCATTAATAAGCCAAATAGATATTATCTTAGCTCAGAACTTACATTTAATTTTAATCGTATAATTTGTATACAAGCAAGACCTAAAATGTCACGCAAATATCACACTTATTTACTAAATTATTAGTTAGGTGCTAATGGTTCGTTTATAGTTAGATTATAAAGTGGAATCGTAAGAATATTTTTTTTTAAACGACTCCCATCTCAATTAATTTAATCCTGGTATCGCGAGGGTCGTCACAAACATACAAATCATATGCACATGGAATATCCAGACTTACAACAATTATTCATGGATCACAAAAATGCCTGTTCCCATGCGGCAATCGAACCCGCGAACAAGTCGGTTGGCGCGGTGACCTAAGACTATCCGTGCAGTCAGTAATTTTGAACCAACCCCAAATAAATTGTAAGAAGAAACAGACAGAAGTAGGTACCGAAATTCATTAAGATATTTTTACTGGTGACTTCTATAATGTTCCATTTATGATGGTATAGTATTTAACGAGATCAAAACAGCAATATTGCTATACTAGCTGTCCCCCGCGACTTTGTTCGCGTGTTTTAGTTTCAACGGTTTTTCATTTTTGTAACATTTTTCATTTATGCTCCGCTCCTATTGGTCGTAACGTGATGTTATATAGCCTATAGCCATCCTCAATAAACGGACTATCCAATACAAAAAGAATTTTTCAATTCGAACCAGTAGTTCCTGAGATTAGCGCGTTCAAACAAACAAACAAACAAACAAACTCTTCACCTTTATAATATTATAGTATATTATAGTATAGATTATTATTCTGCGTCCTTTATACAAAAATATTGTAATACTAGCCGTTTCCTGCGGCTCCGCCCGCGTGGATGTCGGCTATCGCGGCAAAAAGTAGACTATGTCCTTTCTCAGCTTCTAGACTATCCGTGTACCAGACATCATTCAAAACGGTTCAGTAGTTTTGTTGTGAAAACGCGACAGACAGACAGATAGACAGAGTTACTTTTGCATTTATAATATTAGTAAGGATTAATCATCTTCATTACACAGGCATAGTAAAATAAACTGATACAGTTGAATATATTAAGAAAAACAAAAACAAAACGTAAAATATTAGGATGAATACAAATACAAATAAATAAAATGAAAGAAGAATGAAAAAAGAGACTTGGAATTGGCTTTAAGACACTGACACATACAGGATGTTACCGATAGAATTGAATTGATATAAATCTATCCAAATATTGCATCTGGAAAAACTGACTCTATAGTCAGTTTACAAAATTTAACCTCATAACCAGATAATTAATTTTTCACATCAATTATTCGACACCAGAAATCATAGCAAATGTGTCAACGCACTATAAGGGTCCAATATCTTATTACGGCGCTACATTTCAGCAAACATCGCTTTAGCTGTCTGGTTATGATTTTTGTTGTCAAATAATTCATGCCAAAAGTTGATTATTAATTATTTAATTCACTTATTTTGAGCTGAAATTTTGTAATCTCACTCTGTACCAGATGTTCTCCTCACCCCTTTTTAATAGATATATGTTCAAATCGGTCTTATGGCGACAATTTTAAAGGGGCACATACGAACTTCGTATACCTAATACAAATTCGTGATACCCACAACCTTAGAATATCAAATACATAACCCCCTGTTGCCTTGTCGTAGTCGCATATGTCCGGTCTCAACAATCATTGTACCTGTCCCCAATAGATTTTAAAGTTATGTAACAGGTGAGCTCCGTTTCTTTTCCTCAATATGACTATAATGGCTTTAACACTACTTAGTATAACCATCAATTATTTAGCCCTTAGCAACGGTATTAATCTACATCGAACGTTGCAATGACAGAAAAACTCAATTATCTAGCAAAGTAGACGGATCGAACCTTATAATTATATCTATAAACTATAAATATGACAATAAAACATAATCGCGGATTTACTGTAGATGGCCGGCCTTCGCAGCGAAGGCTGACTTGAATCTACATATTAATCAGGAAGCAATTAACAATAAATATTAATCAAACTGGTTACTATTTACCTCGTCGTTATTGTTTTTAATATAGGTAAATAAAATAACTGTAAGCAATGTAAGACCGTCGAAGATAAACGAGAGACTTTGTCGTTATTTCTCACAGTACGGCGATTAATATTGCACATCGCACTTTGCAAGTTTTTTGAAATAGGCCTCCGTTACGTCAACTTAGGTTATATAAACAGAGAAAAATATAATCTTTATGGACGAGTCTACATACATCTTAGACCAAGGAAAAAACTTGGAGTAATGGATAAAAAACTTGGAGTAATGTATGATAAACAAGTAAAAAGGCCAATCTGGATGTGCTAATCTGGATATTTATCGCCGGGAATGGTACATAAGATATACAATTATTTATTTACCTACTTTCAAAATTAATAACTTTTCTCAGGTGGTTATCTCTACTACATATAGGACCTAATTGGTAAATTGGTAGCTGAATAAAAAAAATATGATAATTTATGTAAATCAATATCATAATATGTCCCTAGATCATATGTTTTGCACTGATAGTATATTTTTTCTTCGTTACTTAATAATAATAATATAGTAAGTATTTCTTTATTTCAGCCCATATCATTGGGCCTATAAAATAATACATAAATAAAATTTATAAACTAATAAATATTTTATATCCATATTTTTAATATTTAATGGGAAATTAACTCTATCTGTTTGTCTGTTATACGTGTGAACGCATCACGACTAAACCACTAAACCGATTATCATGAAATTTTGTATGGAGTTATTTTGAACCTTAAGAAATAACATAGGCTACTTTTTGTCCCGATAACCGACACCCACCCGGGCAGAACCGCGAACAAAGCTTAGCGTAGCTAGCACGATTAAAGTATATACGCCAAAACAAATTATACATTATTGGTGTACTGTTGTCAGTGTAGTTAGTATAGCGAATTGACTTTAGGCTGATTTAGACGGTGCGAGTACATACATTGCCGGGTGACACGGCTATGGTATAACAATTTTCCTAACAAATACTACTGCTATAGTTGGTACGACCTTCCACCAACTTCTATATAAACACGGGCTTCATAGACTTACTAAAATACTAATTGACAAGACTGCACGGATAGCCGAGTGGTATAGGTCACCACGCCAATTACCTCTGAGCGCGACGTGCCGCGGGTTCAATCCCCGCATGGGACAAGCATTTGTGTGACCCACTAATGCTTGTTTCAAGTCTGGGTGTTCTTTGTGCATGTGATTTAAATGTTTGTGAAACCCCCCGCGACACAAGGATTAAATACCTTAGAGCGGGAGTCGTTTTTTAAAAAAAAAAAAAACAAAAAAAAAATATTCCTATAATTAAATAAATTGATATCCAAATATACTCGTATGCAATTTTACAGGTAAACTAAAGTTGACCGCTATACTAAATGCCGGAAAACAACTCCACCTAACTACGATTAGCATATTGTCAACTGGCCATAAATTATATTAACTAGAATATAGTACACAAGGTCAGGTTATCTAGGTTCCTATCAAGTATAATGAATACAACAAAGGAACTAATAAATATCTCTTTGCTGCAAACTTTTTGCGGACGCGGAAGGTAAAAACTTATACAAACTATTAAACCAGGATTTAAATTTCAGTTCTTGCTCCTGTATTTCTTTTTTTTGTAGAGCGGCCTTTTTTTGCTATTTAGTGTCAAATCATGAGTCTGCAAGCATTCTCGCACTCATAGATATAATATGTCTAAGTTCGCACTACTTCAATAAAAAAAACACTGGTATTTAAATAATAATTGCGTAGTTATGTATAGTTACCACAGATTACCAAGACAACCTCTTTGCAACTGTAGCAATTTTGAATTGCAATTGCGAAATATTTGTGTAGGCGCCTAAAAACAACATTTTTTGTAAAACAAAACCTTATTTCTAAATACGATTAAGTACGGTTGTTGTTTGATCGCATTCGTATAACATATTATTATCTGTCCAAACCCCTAGAGGGCTTATTATATGTACAATTCTGTTGATAGTAAGCTCTGGCAGCAAAAAAAATATACAAAAGAAACAGAAACGGTATTTTTTTCGGCTTAAATAGAGCCAATAAAAAAATATAAGACACCTGTCCAAACCCCAGTATTTCGGCAATGGTCATAATAATATTCGTTATGAACAACATGGAGCGATTTAAAGCGACAAGCGACATGGAGTGATTTACTACCTAGGGTATACATAGACAAGCATAGAGCGCTCGCATCGCCTGTAGCCCGTCGTGACGAGCGTAAGCAATTTTTTTTCTGTGAGTACTACTTTCGTTTACTGAATTAGTGATTTTCCGATGCGACAGACGTTTATGCGAAAATATCGATAGTTCCGATATTATTTAGTTACTATTGAGTTTTAAGATAGTTTTTATAAAACGGCGGCCTTAGGTTTTAACACAAATTGTACGGTTTACTTGTTCATACTCACACGCACTCTATAGTTTACATATTTTTACTTTATGGTTATTACAATCTTATACCTTCATTACTCACCCATCTGCTAAAGAAGGCTGGAGCCTAAAAGATCCCGGTTTCTTCTCAAAATCCCGGAATCCCAGACTTTTCCTAGTCCCAAGATAATCTCAAGATTTAAGATAGATTATGTCAAAAAAAAAGTCAGATCGCGTTTTGAAATCCCGGTATCAAATTCTCTAACAAAGACGTAACTCAAGAACGCGCTTTCGACACTCGAAGTGTCAAATAAATGTATAATTAACCCCGAACTCTCACTTGCATATTCTACAACATTACACCAATTTAACCAAACAAGCCAACATATAAATTATAATAACTTCACCCTCTGACAATGCTTTCATATTATATTTATAGTGTTTAGATTACTCCCTAACTCATCCGAACTTCGCTTTAGTATTCAAAGCTGGTTCGCGGCGACGGAGACGCCATTTTACCTATAAATTTAAATTTAAATCAATTTTTACAATCTGTAGTTACTTAGTGTTGTTATATTTTATGTAATGCATAACTTAAAACCATTGAAGAAGTGTAAATTGTGAATTTTAGGATGAAGAGAGAAAGCTTGGTCGTATTTATAGTGTTTACAAATGTTTATTTTTGTACATATCCATATTAATATTATAAATGCGAAAGTAACTCTGTCTGTCTGGCATTCACGGCTAAACCGCTGAACCGATTTTGATAAAACTAGGTATGGAGCAAGCTTGGATCCCAAGAAAGGGCAAAGGCTACTTTTTGCCGCGATAACTGACACCTACCTGGACGGGGCCAAGGGCTTCAGCTAGTGTTTAATAAAGCTAAACATTTTTTTATTTAAACGCGATTGGTGCAGATTTGAAAAAATCTTTTTGCATTTGATAGCCCAATTCTCGAGGAAGGCTATATGCTATTTAACATCACGTTAATTGCCTTGGTGGAAAAGCAAGGTGAGTCAAACCACGGGCCACATCTAGTAATGTTATATCTTTAATAATATGTGTTGGCGTAAGATGCGTAAATATGCAAAACATTAAACTGTTCCGACACGATTGAAGGGCACGCACAGATTTTTAATATAAGATTATAATTATACCTTTATCTATACATAGGTATAGGGTACAAATGTATAAAATTTAAGTGTTTGTTTGTTCTGACTAATCTCTGGTACGGCTGGACCGATTTGGACGGGACTTTCACTGGCAGATAGCTGATGTAATAAGGAGTAACATAGCCTACAGCTATTATATAAAAAATCTAAAATTATTATAAATTGAGTAATGTTGCTTTTTTGTTAAATTTCACGCGAACGAAGTCGCGGGCACAGCTGGTATAAAATATATGTATACGCAATATATATTGGTTAAAAAATGTATATTGCGTGCGTAACAAGGTCGCCGCCTAATTCGATATAGCTACTTATACCTTATACTATGTCATTACTAGTTAATTAATTATCTATAATAGGCTTGATGCAGACTTCCGGCATACGGTCACTGTGGTCATGTACGCGTGTCTACTTAATTATAAATAATAATTAGACTTCGAATCAAATTACTCATAGCTAGAACCAATAGCCTGAATTCTGATAGTCTGATTGTAGGAAAGAGGTACTTTGTCATGCTTGTTTTTTTTAAACTAGCCATGTGCTGTCCAATGTGTGTACAACGTGTTGTTTTGCATGCTATGCTAATGATTCTCGACACGAATCCATAACAAAATATGTAGGATTTCTTTTTTCTTTTTCTATTTTCGGAAATAGGCATGTGTCGGACAAGCATTTAAACGCGGCCCGTGTGATACCGCACTGAAACTGCTCTTTTACACATAAAGTCACTGCCTACCGCATTCGCAACGAGGCGATCCTGTTTTTTGAAAGTGGTGTATTCTGAAAAACATTTAAACTTAAATAACTAAAAAAACAAGCAGGTATTAATTATTGAGCAGATATCATAAAAAGACTTCCTGAAATTTGACGAGAATGCAAAACGGCACGTTGCATTATTATCTCATAGTCCGGAGAAGCAGGCAAAGCTTTTTTTTTTCAGTTTTGATAGCTAATGTCTTCAAACCACGCCGAGGGCACGGCGTAGGAATATGTCGAACTTCCACCGACTAAAAACACCTCTTTCTCTCTCAGGTTAACTGCGGTACACCTCTTTCAAAATTGGCAAAAATCTCTTTACAAGTATTAAACACCCGATTCTTTGCACTATGTGAAATAAAATATAGTAGAAGCAAATAATAATAAACCTTTTGGTCACACCAATTTTCATAAGAAAATATATTTTGGGATTCTTTTCTACTACATAATTTATTTTTATTACATGTCAAAAAATGTCCACAAAATATTGAAATAGCTATACATTTTCCCCTAGGCACGTAATCAGTATGTTAAATAAATAACAATATGTACGTAAGCATTATTTATCGTCAATAAATAGCGGTTATGTCGACCAGAATTGATTTATAGTTTCTAATAATGATAATAACACACGCAGATAAATCCTAAACGTTTTAAGTGAGTATTATACCGCCCTATGGCTTTGAACCTATATTTAAATAAAACTATATCTATAGTAATACCTACTTAGGCTAACGTCGCGTCGTGAGATCTATGAAGAAAAAATACCTTTTTCTTTATATAAAAAAAAATGGCAACGGCAGTAAATTTATCACCCCCGTGACTTTGTCCGCGTGTTTAAGTTTCAACGGTTTTTCATTTTTGCAACATTTTTCATTTATACTCCGCTCCTTTTGGTCGCAGCGTAATGTTATATAGCTTATAGCCTTCCTCAATAAATGGGCTATCGAACACTGAAAGAATTTTTCAAATCGGACCAGTAGTTCCTGAGATTAGCGCGTTCAAACAAACAAACAAACAAACAAGCTCTTCAGCTTTATATATTAGTAAGTATAGATTAACCTTTTGTTAAAACGGTATACTTCCTTCTTCGAAATCATGATATAATTAACACACTCACACTATTTAATGGCATGATTAAAATTTTCATAACCTAGCTCCGCCTAAGTAAAAGCATAACGTCGTCTGGACTCTGACCACCCACAAGCGCCCCCCTTCCCCTTTACCAGGAGTGACCAGGCGGGCCTATATTACCCATCTACTGGTTCCCGACCGATATTGTATCCTACTATATCTAAAATGTCTATTTGTCCTCAGATGCGAGACTCTAATGCTGAACGGTACGCGGTACTGCGAGTGGGGCTACAACGGGCTCGGTATAGACTACCAAGTGTTAGCCGGCCCCGCGTTCATGGCGGTGTTTACAGTTGTTGGAGTTATCATCGGCGTCGTGGCTGACAAGTAAGGATCATTTGGAAATAATCATTGATACATATAGATGGGCCAGTTATACGATCAGCATAATAAGGCTGAGCTCAGATTAATTGACATCTATTGATGAGGACTTACCAATTGAGCTCTTAATTCTCCTATGTTCATGGATGATATTGATTCCTACTAGATCTGTAATTATCAATTCCAGAGGGTAGACTACTGGACTATAGGGCTAAGCTTAGATGGCATTTAAAATCTATGTCTGCTTAACATCATCAGATTGGGTAAAGACAGGGATAAAAGAATTTAATACTTTAAATAACTTTATTGGGTGTTTGTGGTACCTTGGTTGTCTCGGAATCCATAACACTAGTGTTTTAGCTACTTACTTTGGGAGCAGAGCAATGTATGAGATGTTGTCCACATTAAAAAAAAACTTTGTAAGCTCAAGACTTTTATTTGAACATTTGAAGAAAAATCTACTGAAATTATTCAACTTTTTTAATTCTTTCGTCTTACTCCAACTACAAGACATTATTTTATACACTAAAATTAAAAATACCTTTTTGTTCCACAGATATAACAGAGCAAGGATCCTATCCTTCTGCACGTTGGTCTTCGTGATCGCCATCCTACTTATGGGCACGGTCAAAGAGTATTGGCACCTCGTGGTACTGCGAATGATCATGGCCGCAGGCGAGTCCGGCTGCAATCCCCTAGCTACCGGAATTCTGACAGACCTGTTCCCGGAGAAACAGAGAGCTTTGGCCTTGTCTATCTTCAACTGGGGAATTTATGGAGGATATGGTATAGCGTTCCCCGTTGGTCGGTATATACCTGAAGTGAATGCTTGGGGCTTGGTGAGTAACATTTTATGTTTAACTTGACCCTATAGGACTAAGATTATTTAGAAATATGTAGATGCAGATAGGATAAATTGTCTGGACTACTGAGCCTTCTTAACTGTACACAGTAGCAGTTTTCCAAACTTTTAAGAGATTTTTATGATTCTAACTTCTAAAAATTTTGTATATTCCAATTTCTGGCCTATTTCTTGATTATTATAGGTAAAATAGTTTCATTTTTCTACGTCGTATTTTATTTCTGTTAGTATATTTGGGTACTCTATCTTTTCTTAATTTATCTGCAATTTTACGATTATCTCATTTTTAATTTTACAGAGCTGGCGTGTGTGTTACTTCGGAGCCGGTGTCGTCGGCGTGATCATCACTATCTTCACCTTCCTCACGCTTCGCGAACCTTCCAGAACAACCATCGGAGAAGAAGGTAATAATAATAAAAATATCGACCTGTAAATGTCTCACCGCTGGGCATAGGTCTCTTCCCAAATAGAGAAGGAACGAGCATTGGCCACAAAGATTGCTCACCTGCGGAGATTTCATTTTAAAATCCAGGGTTTCTCACATAGATAACCCGGCGGCGCTTGGAAGAGTAGTATGTATTTAATACGTGTCACAAAGATTGCCTATCATATTTTTAAATCTATTTATTGTCCTCTTAACTTCCTTTTTGCTCCTTCAGAGATTTGCCCAACAGAGTTTATACTGAGTGAACTTATACCATAATGTTGTATACACAACCTTTTTCTGGACCCTTAATATATACCTACTCTTGCAAACCGTAACGGCTCCCACATATTGTAACATCTACAGACCTGCACCTAAGGAGAGCAATTAGGTAGGTTTTTCTCAAGTTCATCATGTAACATAGTATCGTATGTGCAGGAACTATGAAAACTACCGACGGGAGCGTGGAGTCCGGCAAGAAGATGCCTCAAGTGACCATCTGGCACGTGATCGCGCAGCCCAGAATCATTCTCCTGTGTCTGGCTGCCTCCATCAGACATTGCGGTAAGTTCTGAGTGTTCTGATTCCACTTCCTACTATCGACCACCACGAATAATATCATTCTCACTCCGTCCGTAAACGGTCGTATCTGACCGTGAGTGACTAAACTGGTAAAATAAATTTACCGGATGAACATAAAAGTAAATCTTCTGATTAGAAAAGAGTTCCTAAGATTATGAGTGGACTTATTAACCTATTGTATCATACAGTGTTTCATCGACATTGATTCTGCGATTAAACATAGTTAATTTATTATCATCTTACCTACAAGCTTTTGTCAACACTCTGCCGGGCATAGATCTTTTTTTTTGCGTCATGTTATGTAGTCCATTCGAGCGCAAATTATAACCATATTAATAATTCCAAAGGTATTTAAAACTTTGCAAGGGTTGATTTTTACAACATCAATAAAACAATAACCGAGGAATAAGATTGATTTTTTGACAGTTCTTCCATACAGAATATGCCACGAATAAAAATTATCAGGCGTTGGAAAACTCAGCCTAAAATCTACGAAGATAAAGATAGACAAAAATCTTTATGTACTCTATTAGACCAACTAAATAGTACTCTGTGTAGTACACATATCTTTGTATACGTTCGTTGTTGCTATTGAGTGTCTCTCTTATCGTCGACCTAAATCTGACAGTGTTTTGTTTATTGTTTCAAACTTAGGACCCTTTAAGAGCAATGAGTCATTACTAGGTATTATATGAATCTCTTCAGAATATACTATTAGGTATGTAATACAACTACCTATTTTTTAACCGACTTCCAAAAGGAGTATGTTCTATGTTCCACTGTACGTATTTTTTTTTCATAATTTTTTTTCTTATAGGTACAAAGCCCAAGATAAATAATCCCTATTAAGGTTATCATTAGGAAATCATAAACTGATAGATATTCATTATTCGTACAAGGATACAATGTATTTAATTACGTAAAGATCGACTAAGATTATGAATTTGATTACCTTAATGTAATGACTCGCGACACCTGCTTTAGGTAGGTACTATATCTACATAAAACCTTATTCACAAAAAATAAACAACATTACTGCTTCTATCCAATAAAAAATATTTACATTTATGGACCTTATTTCCTTACAATAAAGATCAAATAGCTAAAGAATTTATTCTCTAAAGAGTTTTCAACGCCAAATGTAAGTTTGTTATTACATCCTGCCAGTCTGCAATACACAACTGTCTTGTCTGTCTGTTGTCATGTCGCGATTCTAGTAGAGAGGAAAGTACCATTCAAGGGCGAAATAGTGTTGTTAAAAGCTTTTGCGGATCCTCTGACATTAATATAAATGACTCCCCAAATAAGATAACACCATTGAAATATGAAATTACACTGTTTTTGCGACGTTTCTTTTGTTTTTGTTCTGTTTTGTTAGTTACCTATAGTATAACTTTATGCATTACGGTAAAATAGGGTGAATAGAAATACTGAGGGAATAGAAGCTTGTAGTATTTTTTTAATTCACATGATTAAGGTATTGATTATGACTATAAAAAAAATATAAGAATGATGTTTTTATGGTAAGGTAAGTAAGGTAGGTCAAAATCCTTTTTCAAAGTTATGTCTATACCCCCCCCCCCCCCTATATGTATACACCCCCCTATAATTTTACTGTACCCATTTTACGGTAGCGCTATAAAGGTAAATAAAAAATTATAGAAAATCTTTTTATTTTCGCGAAAGTTTTTGTGTTTATCGTTTATAAAGATTCTTATTTTTCATGAAATATCATCGGACTAATGTCTTATTGGCTATTTTAATGCCTGAGCTTGGTTAGCCTTGGGTTCATTCTCATTTTTGTTTTTATTCCTAGAAACTACGCTATTTACCAACATCAATTTACATAAATAACTATGCTTAACAAATGGATCAAGTTACAGAAATAACAAAGCTTTTAACCGTCTAGGGCAGTAATAATATCTAGAAACAGAATATCTATCCTTTACCTACCTATCGTCCTAGCCCCAATGCAAAAAAGCATAAAACCTTTTTACATTTAAATAGAGGTCGCGTTAACAGAGTTTGGCCCGATACAATCCTCTAAGGGCACATAATAGCTGCTGTCATATCCAACTCCTTGCAGGCGTTGCGAAGTCCGCCATTGTTAATGTTCGCGCCAATTCAACATCACAACTCCATTTTATCTTAATTGGCTTTGAAAAGGTCGCGGCCGTTTTTATGGCTTCCTTTTAGTTTAATTTACTTTGGGAACTGTATTCCTGTATTCCTTGAGTTTTCATTTATTTATCTTAACGTTTATAACCTTACTATCTAACTGTGTTTGCTAAACTGTAAGTAGCAAATTAAGATTAGCAAAATTTTTTATTAGATCACATCTTTCTAGTACATTCTTCATCTTATAGGAAACTAGATCTTTCTTTAGCTGGATTTACTATGTCTGTCTGCTGATAAACATCTAACAGCCGAATTTTGAAACTTCAATCAGCTTTAAGTCGCCGTTAAGTCTCATAATAACTGTCTCTGTTACTTTAACGTGTAAAATAGCGACAAATAGAACGTGTTAAAGTTAAGTTGCGTTTGAGTGTTCGGGGGTAATACTTGTGTAATAAATGGTACCTACTCTCATTGTAAGTATACAATGAGTGCACAAACTTAAACCACTTCTTAATCGTTTAATTCAGGCGGTATGTGCTTCGCGTACAACGCGGACCTGTACTACCGCGACTACTTCCCCGACGTGGACCTCGGCTGGTGGCTGTTCGCCGTCACCGTGGGCATCGGGTCTGTCGGTGTGGTTGCTGGGGGAGTTATATCTGACAAGTAAGTTGCTCTATTTGTGGATTGTACACCTATTTTTATAATTGGATCGCCTATAAACATGTTGCTGTAATTAATTTTTTTTTTTGTTTTGAAATTTACTAGCTATGTGGGTGTAATTCACATTACTAGCAATCTTGTTAACCCCTCCAACTAAGCTAAATATGCTTGTTTTTGGACTGGGTTCACTTCAATAGTGCACTAGTTGGGGTTCGAAACTGCGACCTCTCGATCTCAAGGCGGTCACCCTAACCATTAGGCTATTGCCACTTAAGTTCGTTCATAGTGTTTTGTTTATGTACGAACTAGATTTATTGAGGTTTTAATCTATAAAAATATAAGAAAAATGCTTATTTGGCAGAATGGCATTCACAGTCATGCCATCCCGCTGGACATCTACGACAGCGCCATTTGGATTAGCTCCAAACGACAACAAATATCACATTCACGATAAATATTTTGTTTTATACCAACCCGTAATTGCCTTTCTTTTTAAACTAAGTTTTAATAGAAGTCAGCCTCCTTTTATGAATTTTGTAACCATTTTACAGATACGTGGAGAAAATGGGCGTTCGTTCCCGAGTGCTGGTGCTGGCTGTGTCGCAGCTGATCGCCACGCTGCCGGCCTTCGGCTCCGTCGTGTTCGGCCCGCTGTGGGCCATGATCACTCTTGCTATCTCCTACTTCTTCGGTAAGCAATATGCTGTAACTTTACAATATCTAGATACTTAATATCTATAATTACTTTAGTCATCCTTGAATAAGACGCTCAAACTTTGCCCTATAAACGAGGGAACGGCAACTTTTTCCCACAATAACTAGCATTCACCAGCAGAACTTGATCGAAAGCTGTAAGTGACGTGTGAAATGAAGTGTAAAGAAAGCAAGAATTAGCTCATTTGTCTGTGGTTTAAATTTAGACCTAAGTATAACATGACTTTGGAAAAGTGTTTTCCTAAACAGAAAATAACCCTACCTAATTAGTTTGAATCTTGTAAAAGCAAACTATCTACTACATTCGATATTTGTTAAACCTAAGCAGTAAATTATTAGGCTATTGCAAAAATTTTCGATTTTTAATTGTTTTTTTTTCCATTTTTTTTATATTACGTTTAAGTACTTAATTGATAAGTCCTTGTGCGCGCTCTTTGGTGTGACTATACCTAAATGTATTTTCTTCCTTTAAATATTCTCTCAAGTGTTGAGCCACTTTCTTCACTTTTTCCCATCATGGCTTCAAAACGATAGCAAATAATAAGTTAACGTCTTTAATTTTGAAATTTCAGCTGAGATGTGGTTCGGCATCGTATTCGCAATCCTTGTGGAGATCGTGCCTCTCTCAGTTCGCTCCACAACGGTCGGCGTGTTCCTCTTCGTCATGAACAACGTCGGCGGCAATTTGCCCATCCTGGTTGACCCGGTTTCCAAGATCATAGGCTATAGGGAGGCTATCATGATCTTCTACGCTGGATTCTATGGCATAAGTAAGTTGTGCAGAATATTGACTCTGAATCGAAAAATTAAGAAAATAGACAGACGGACTGCTATTAAACTGTCTGACTGCAAATTTCTTTTAACTACTAGTTATCTACGAAAAAGTAACTGCCACTTTCAGCCATCCTATTCCATATCTCTAGCTATTTCGACACAACTGTATAAATCAGTAGTCTATAAACTTGTTATCACTAAGAAAAAGTCTGACTAAGCTACTCGGCAGACTGTATAAGTGTGTTCTATTATAATGTCGATAGTTGGATGATCCCTGATAGAAAGATATCTTATTTCACTTTAAACTAAAGTTATCAATGAGGCCACTATACCTTAGAACTGTGCAATACAGGTATTGAGGACGGTACCACTGCATAGGGTTCCTTCACATCGACAACGATCATAACTGTATTTCTTTTTTCGTTTCACAGGCAGCATTATGTTCTTCCTGACAATGTTCCTGATGGATGGGCCCGTGGAAAAGGCCACGCCGTCAGAGGAACCGACAGACAAACGCACAGGCCTTGACAACAGAGCATTCACACAAGACGAACTCCCGTCTAGAAATACAGGCCGAAGTCTACCAATCGCCCCCAGTGAACGACTGTAGATATACAAGTTAGGAACTTTTTGGAAAATACAGGGCCGGAATCAGGACGTTCGAGGGTGCAATTAAAGTACAAAATGGTGCTGTGCATGGATTTGTTTTTAAGCGATTTTTGAGAGACATTGGAGATATTAAATTTATGCGTTTCTTCCAAAGCTTAATATTATTGTTTAATTAGGTTACATGTTTTTTTTATTTTCTAATTAAATATTTGTCACTGTTCGTCGTCAAATTAAAACAAATTTTTATTTAATATTAACTAACATTTTTAATGTTTAATGGTTTTACCATGAAATGGGACACCCATTAAACAGTGGTCTTCTGGTAAAACTGTTAATTGAATTAGATCCGCCTAAAAATATCTCAATTTTTTTTGTTCATTTTCAACTCGGCTTTGACTGACGAGCGTAGTTTTTATCAAATTGCAGGTTGCTATGGAAATCTGAGTGAAATGTGGAGCCTCTAATACAATGCATGTTCCTTTAGGAGTAAGCAAAACAATTCATTTGTCTTTATGCAGCATAAAAACGTTTCTGGCGGTCAATTGCCTGCATACAAGGCGCAATGGAAGATTTTTTTATAATTATGCATTGTCGTTTGTACCGATAAGATATGTCTGAGTATGTAAGAAATAGAATAAGTTGTTTTAAGTTTACTTAGGTTTAGGGTCTATGTGGAAACACATTTAATTTATTGACTTAAACAATTTACGGTCAGCATTGAAAGTCGGTGAACACATTTAAACATCTCAAGTAATCTCAACCCTAATCTTTCAATTAGTTTAATGACATGTCTAGTAGACAAAATACGTCTTTTTTTTTAACTAAAATGTATGTCTTTCGTAACAGAACATTCAGAATCATTAACTAAACGTAATGTTGTTAAATTGAGTTTTCATCGCCTTTTATGTTGACTGTACCTACGTTAAAAACGTATCATAATGCTGTAATCAGTTAAACGAAAAAAGTTTTTTAAAAAAAAAGTTGCTCAGCATAATTTTGAGTTCATTCCAGATTTATTTTTATTGAATAAATAATTTAATGGCTAGATTATTATGCAAACAACCACTTTTTCCGGATATTTATGTACTTATGTGAAATATAATAAAATACAAAAGATTATCAGGATAATATTTTGCTTCACCTAGTGTTTTTTTTTTGTATAAATTCATTTCAATACCAACTTTTTTGAAATTTTTAATGATTAACGGAAGTGAATTAACTTCCTAAGTGAAAAGCAGTTACTGATGTGATAATGATCTTTTGTACATATTTATTTCTTAGTTAAGTGATTATTGTAAATAAAATGTTTAATGTTTTATATGTATTTTTATTTCGAAAAGTCACCTAATAGATCAACAAACTTAGTACATCTATATAAATAAAAATAAATTGCTACATGTATGACAGAGCATATTCTTAGAGTAGCAAGAGCGAAATTTGGCAATTTTTTTTTGTTGTGTTGGTAATTGTCTTCGGGGAATATCGAAAATTTATAGGCCAACGACTGTCGGGTTAGCTAGTAAGTAATAGTTATATCAAACATAACAAGATTCTTGTCTATTCTACTGCTATCAAAACTTTACTTTTCTTCTGCGGTTTATATTTGAAAAGCTTTTCTTTTCTTCTTGATTTCCAACTTTGTATTTCTTCTTTAGATAAAACATATTCTCCACTAACAGCTACAGCTTTTACTTTATCTAGAAACAAAATAAGTAATGATAAGATTTAAAGATCTACAGATCAGCTTGAATATAGGTCATTCAAGGCAAGACATCATTTATTTACAAGATCTATGCTGTTTACACATTACAGCTGTTGGTTTATGTTTCTTTGAGATATATATAGGTTAGTCCCGGTGTAAACACTCTAAATTACCCTATTTTAAATTGTTGGTACATCAAAAACGAATCACTCCTCTCCCATCTTCTCTTTTCTAGTAGGCTGTGAAAGTGAACTAAAATAGAAGTTTCTAGCCATCATAGACATATTTGCGGAACTTTTTTAATAAATTTCTTATATGTTTCATAATCCACAGTCCTTATCATTCCATCGCTGGATAGACCTCTCTTACGTATAGGTACAGATTTTTGATAAGCATTAGAAACATAATAATTTACCATCTTCATTTAAGCCTTGGTCTTCAAGCACAAATTGTCTTCTTTTATTTTTTAGTTTTTTCGAAGTAATATTATGATTTTCTGTGTATGTATCTTTCACCTCTTCACATGTTAGAAAGCCTTCTGAAGCTTTAAAGAGTTTTACACCCCCTTTGATCTTACGTTTCCTGATATAAAAAAACAACAGATATTATAATAATTTCTAATGAATGAAATCTGCTATAGCAGTTTTGTAACTCTCTATAAACAATATAAAATGTATGACAATATATCAAATATAAAAGAAGTTATAACTGAAGTAAAAAACAATTAAATTCTTCTACTTGGAAACAAAAATATGATTTTGAAAACAAAAATGTGATTTTATTATTCATCTGAAAGAATTAATCAATTTTGCCTTATCAGTTTGTCAGTCCAGCCCTATTACATGTAAAAGCAGAATAAATGATAATAATTAACTTGTCTTACTTAGTTTCATTTTTCACATCCACAAATTCAACATTTTTATTTATTATAGCAGACACTTTAGAGCCAATTCTCTTTTGCATTTCTTCTGGTACTTTGACGTCATTATAGTGGGATGCTTCCTCTAAGTATCTTTCAGATTTATGTTTTTCTTGTACTAAAAAAAAGCATAAATTAAAAATTTATAATGTATAGCAATATTTATATCCTTATAGAAATATAGTAAAGTACGCAAGTATTTAGAAAAAGTATTTATGCTACGAATTCTATTATGTATATATCCAAAGAGTATACCTACTCTTTATTTTTATTAACTTCCAAATGCGGCTCTGGTCTGTCCGCACGTGAGGTTATTTTTATAACAAAAAATTAACAGTGGAATAGGACGAAATGTGTGGAAATTATTATCTAAATAAGCAAAATACATTGAGATTTACGTCTCTGTGTTATTCATTGCGACACTCTTGACTTTAACGATAATAATTCATTGAAGTATACAATTGAAACTTACTGTTTTCATGTTTGTGTTGTGCAGGTTCGCCTCGTGATGCATTTATTAACTTAGTGAAAGATGTGTCTATTACCTCTCTAAAACGTGAAAGATCTTCCTCTTCTGACGAGTCGGACATTTTTTAAAGTTATAAAGATTTCAAGCAAAAACAATTCATTCACAAAAATATTACCTCTTGTGTTTAGAGTTGTTTACGAAGCTAGCTTTGTGTAAATGGGTATTTACTACAATGTGTTATAGAAAATTTGTAGTCGAATTAAAACATGAAGAACTTTAATCAATTTGCATTACATATACGTATACACCATATACGTTACAGTTTTTTTACTAATAATTTCAATAAAAATAAAAATGTTGTTATAATCGTAGATATTTTCGTAAATACACGCCTGTCAATGTCACTGTCAGTAGTGTCAGTTCCAAAGATCAATAGTAATCAGATCAGCTGAATATTTTAGGTTATGAAGTTCATTACATTATTATCGATTGTCGATCTGAATTTATTTTATAAGGATTGATACATGGTACATTACAAACTTAATTAAGTATTCTAATGTTATCAACAGTTCACAATGACGGACATACTACCAAGACCAGCCGCCGACCCGCATTTAACTCAATTTATGGAGCATAATGATTATGATTCGCTCGCGAAGTACCTGGTTGGTAATAATGAAAGATTTCGCGAAAACATCATTATACCGCGAATCCTCGGCCCTGTTATAATAAAGACGAATGAAGAGAAAATGATTGAAGCCACAATCGAGAGCTGTCCATTTAAATCAGTAACTAGTTGCATTATTGGTAAGTATTTAGCACCTAAAAGATCTGCATACTGTGATTATACTTGTAATTAAACAATTTAATTTATCAATTAGTTATTACAGCTGCAACATGGTTTATAGTTTATTAAAGATACTACAATAATCATTAGAGCCCGAGTAATTTATGTCTCTCTTAAAAATGACCTTCACACATATCTAAACGAAAAGCATTTAATTAATCCTTTAAATTTTTACCTCTGTTTTATTCATGACCATTTTTTTTAAGATATCTTTTTTTTTCAGGCTATGGCCTTGGAGCGGCTGTGGGCTTATTCACATCATCTCTAATGCCCAACATAACAGACCCCACGGCACAGCAAACTCAAACAGCCAAAGAGATACTAAGAGAAATGAAAACCTCTATGTTAAGTTATGCAAAGAATTTTGCAATCTTGGGCGCTGTGTTCTCCGGTATTGAGTGCTGCATAGAGTCGGCTAGAGGGAAAACTGATTGGAAAAATGGAACATATGCGGGTGGGGTCACAGGAGGGTTAATAGGGTTAAGAGGTGTGTACACTATGTAAATTGTTCATGAGTTTAAGTTCCACACTGTATGAAGCTTCTAACTAAAATACTCTCTAAGACCTATTTTACTAATATTTAAGTAACTAACTATAAGTGATTGTTTAAAGCATTTGGGTAATCAAATACAATTTGTATTTGACAAAACACCTCTAGTAAAATTGTGTGTGCCTAAGGCAAAATAAAAAAAAACATGTTTAATTTATTTTTGATCCAGATTTAGTTCTATTTTTAGCAACTATCTATTCTGTTCTAGGTGGTTTGAGGGCGGGTATGTTTGGAGCTGCAGGATTTGCGGCATTTTCCACAGTCATCGATTATTATATGCATCAGCGTGGAACATAATTTATAATGATATTATTTATACTTAGTACCCTTAGAAATAAACCACTTAGACATTAAGTGATGGTTTTCATTAACCTGCACACTCAGCAAACTACTGAAAATTTCGCTTTTTTTTTTAGCCTACTGAAAATTTCGCTTTTTTTTTTAGCCTCATTTGTCTCATAAAATGCAGATTGTGCAGTAACCTTTACTGATAACTAAAATTATCTAATCTAACTAACTGTCCTTTGTCTACTTAAGTATTTTATTTATAGAATAAAATCAAACCTCATTTACCACCACAGATTTAATAAGATAAGAAGGTTATCCATTTCATTACACTACTAGAAAGAGTACAGACGCATGACCCAAGGCCCTTGCCTACGTGCTTTCTACTATCGTGAGGCAGTGAGATTGAAAAACCCAATAATGTTAAGGCCCGAATCGAGATCAATCCCCAGTAATCAGGAGTCTTAATTCATTTTTATTTTTTAAAACGACTCCCGCACTAAGGAATTTAATCCTTGTGTCGCGGGACTACGGGAGGTTTCACAAACATTCAAATCACATGCACAAAGAACACCCAGACTTGGAACAAGCATTTGTGGGTCACACAAATGCTTGTCCCATGCGGGGATCGAACCCACGGCACGTCGCGCACAGAGGTAATTGGCGTGGTGACCTATACCACTCGGCTATCCGTGCAGTCAAAAATATATAATAATTTTACAATTATAATTTTATTTTATATTCTTTATGAGCATGCTAAAAATCCGACATAGCTGTCATATTAATATGGAACGTTGTGCTAAAAGGCAAGTCGCTAAGTAGTGTTTAAAAAGAAAATTCTAGTTTCCGTTAAAAAAATCAACAAAAGCCAGCAACGGTTCTTCTGTCGTGTACAGCAAAATTGATTTTTACATCAATATTGTTGAAAATGTGTATAGAAAAGTGATATTTTACTAGATTTGTAGCAAGCTAGGAGTTTTAGCTGTTTACTAGAGTATTTATATTGAGAGTGCGTTGCAGATATTGTTAAATATGAAGGATCCTTTTGTGAAGGATTCTATTATCGATTCGCCGGCTAAGGATAGCTTGAGAAATGTAGACGGGTGCTACAGCAAGAATTTATTTAAGAATAATTCGTTCGCGAACTCTCGACGTGCGTTGCAGTCGGGTGCAGACAAGATATCAAGAACATTTCGAAGTGTTAGAAACACTTTCGGGAATCTGTCACAGGTTCGTAACAATGAGATTTATTATTATCATATTCTCTATTACTAGCCTTTTTATGGGTAAAATCGAATAGAAAAATAATTATTCTTCAAGTAATAACTTTAATGTAGATTGTCAAAATTTTCGTCTTCTCAAAAAATCAATTTTATTGTCCGTCTTAGTTCCATGGCAACCGAAGTAGTCATTTTATTGTCGACTCATCGTTACACTGTGATCATAATACTTCTTATTTCACTGCCTAGTTCCTTAGTAGTAAAGATATTTGACTCCAAAGAAAACATGAGTCAACACCAATCAAAATTTATTGTTGAGACTCTTTTTAGTTGCTTTAACTACAATAAGGTTTAATTAAAGTCATAGCTGACTGCTCACCCCACAGGATATGAAAGGTCAAGGAGTAATTTGAAATATTACACACATTTAAAAATTAATAAAATAACACATGCACTCTTGTCTATTGTGTTTTTAATTCTTTAATTATTTTTTTGTTCTGTACACATTTAACTATTGGTGTTGCCTATAGATAGGTTGTGTTCTAGTCAGGGTATTTTTAGAATATTCTTATGTATTTTTACTACCTATCAAAGATAAAGTATAACTAATACACTAATAAAATATAAAGATAAATGTTTTTCATTTATTAATATTTTCATATGATATAACATATTGTTAAAATAATAAATTCCCTCAAAACCAGTTAAATCAAACTTGTAAATAATAATTAAAAGAACCTTCACGTATCCCACATAAATAGAATTAAACAAAATATTTTCCTACAGCATTTCAGATTGGGAGGTAGGCGTCGTCACCGGTTAGCTGAGGCTGGCTCTCCTTGCCGGGCACCAACCACGCCAGTCATGAAGAAGAAGCAGGTTAATGCTATACCTCTGTTTTGTTTGGTGGTTGGGTAGATAGGGCTAGGGAAAATGTATTTACAATGTTACATGTACCTATTGTTATTTTTATTCTGATGCAATTTGAGTCTTTATCACACAACTGTCATACTTTGCACTCATTTAGAAGTTATATTTAAGTTGCTAAGAATATGTTTAATGTGTTTAGATTCTGGGCAGGAGTCCGACAAAGCTATACAGTCCATTTGGCATAGAGACACCGCACAGCCGAGACTTTAGAATGTCACCTTACATGCCTGACACACCTGATCATGGGTAAGTGTATGCTTATAAACAACTAGCTTTTGCTTGAGTGAATGTTGATAATCACGGCAAAAAGTAGCCTAAGCCTAAGTCCTTTCTTAGGATCAAAGTCCCATACCAACTTTCATTACAATCTGTTCAGTGGTTTAGCGCTCAAAGAGTAACAAAATATACATATTTGCCATGTTTATTTTCCCATTTATTATATAATGTTAATATGTATTATATTAGTATAGCTTTTCCTGTGGCAATTAGCTTGTATATGAGTAACTAGTTTATGTTTGCCAAGAACCTATATAAATAGTCAAAAGACGCCCTTTGCCTTAGTTTTGACGGTAAATAGCTTATTACCCTTCCCTTGGGTTTCCAGTACTTAATAGATTGCTACCCACTATCATTCATAGTTGTCTAAACTGACTGATAATTCTCAGATATTTCTTAAGACCTGAATCAAACCTTCATGCCTGCAAAGACAGATTCAAATCAATTCAGCAGTTTTGGAGATATACCTGATTACATAGACCTTACGATTTTATATGTATATTATTGCCTGTTTCAGCCTTTCACCCAAGCGACGTAAAGGCGTCACCCACTCGTGGCATATCCTCGCTAAAAAGAGACCGCGAGCTCTCTTCCATTGAAGCTTAACAAGTATAAAGTGTACGCACAAATAATAATGTATCCCACCGCTTACTATAAGACTAGCTTCTAAAACACTATAGACTGTTAATCGCGAATCTAATCTTATAGAAAAATGATAATACTATTTTAAGACTACACGAAAATTTAATACTACGAAAATAGCAAGGCTTTTTCGGAAACAGTAAAAAGACAGAGGTTTTTTGATAAAAACACAAAGTTCTTAAATTCATCCAACCAAGCTATACCATGAAGTATTAAGGCCGTTTTGTCCATTATAAAAAAGTAAGAATGCTGTCTCTATTGTCTATATAGAAAAATACCTATATACTAATAAAACTGGCTCTCAAAGGTCTGAGTGTTGGCTAAATCGATAATTAAGAATGCCTAAGTAAGAATTAAAGTCTACACCCCTGATATCTCTTTGACACTGGAAGTATCGTAGTTTTAAGATGTTGTTTTACCGCATCTGTGATTTGAAAAAGGCGTTAAATATTTCTCTATGGCAAACATAAATCAAACAAAAACTTCATCGATTTTTAATCGAGTCGCGATTGACAGTCTCAGTTTGCTATATCGTCGATATTTTCTATGCAATTGGTGCTATTCAATAGTATTCTCTTATTTTTGTAATACATTCGCGATTGGCTTGTTACTTTCGAGTTACAAAAATATTTTCAACATTAGTACATTAAATATTTAACTTGAGGTAAAAAATGAACTTTTAAAAACAAAAACCAAAGAACAATAAAATTGACTTACATTTTATTGTACTAATTTTGAGAAGAAGCAATTGTAAATTTTTAATTTCTGATATCTCATTCTGTTGAATTTCTGTAAGGAAAAACTATTTATTAATGAACTAATTATGTACTTATTCCAATTGTATTGTATTAAGATAAGTATTTATATCGTATTCAGTATTATAACGCCAAAATGTGTAGCTTTGAGTACAAATTGTATAAGTAATGTACCTATTTAGATGTGTGGTGTAGCAAAACAAACACGTAAAAAGAAGCAATATTTATTTAAAAAAATATGATGTTAAGTGAAAGTTTAGAACTATCAATATTCTTTACATTACTGACAAGATATTAAAGAAATATTTTGATAGTTGCTACCATACAAAAAGTATGTCTTTGAATCTCAGCATAAATTATGGAATTGTTTAATTTGTCTGCAAAAGACAACAAAGCAATATGATAGATCATGATTGTGGAATGTTTAACATTAACAATTATATATAAATACTAGCGGTGCTCCGCGGTTTCACCCGCGTTAGTCCCCGTTCCCGTGTTTTTTTGTTCACCAAAGGTATAAAAAATAGCCTCTTCTCAAACCTACCAAATATACACAAACAAAAAAAACATAAAAATCGGTCAAGCTGTTTCGGAGGAGTTCGATAACAAACACAAGATTGTCATATATTAGATGTTATTGAAATTATTTAAGAACACAGTGTCTTGTAATATTCTAAATCTTTGAAGTCTTAAAAAGCGGAATTTATAAGTAATAGATACATTGTTTTGCTACACCAACATCGTTAAAAAACGTATCACGTATCTACGTAACATATAATTTTTACACTATACGCTTCGCTGTGACAATATTGTAGTCGGCTAATATACACGTAGGCTAAGTTTGTGTGACTTTTCTGGTTATTTTTATGGATTACAGTCCGCGTCATGAGAAATGGCATCTGAATATTCTGAATGTAGGAAAATTGGCAACTTTTTGTATTTAGGGTACGAAATTAACGGAAAGTGGCGTTGACTGTACTTTTGAAGACTGATTGTCTTGTAGTTCGTATATTTTTAATTTTATTTCTCTGTCCGAGGCTCAAATGTATCTATTTTTAATAATTATAGTACTTACGTATTATTTAGAATGTTTTCATGATTTGTATGACATGTAATGCATTGGCTATGTTCTACAGTATCGTCTTATTATATTTGGTTTTCTACAAAATTTGTGTTTTATTTAAAGCCAACCGACGTAGGAAATTTATAGATACTACTGGCTGTTGCGCGGCTCCGCTCGCGTGTATACCGGGTATCGCGGCAAAAAGTACCCGTGTCCTCCTTAGGATACATGCTTACTCCAAACAAAGTTTCGTCACAATCGGTTCAGCGGTTTAGCCGTGAAAACGTAACAAACTGACAGTCATTTTTTTATTGTTTCTACATTCTTTACTAGAAGAGATAATGATAAAACCATTTCGTATTTGAAAATATTTTTTATTTTTACAAGTTAGAACATGTTAGAAATCTGCACTTATTGCCTTGAAAGCATTATTAACAGATATTTTACAAACAAGATTCTTAAAATTAAAATTAACTTCGATAGTCAAGTTTAAGAATATTACTACTTGTCTTAAAGTTATAAGACGATCACAGCTGTGTCTATTTCTAATTATAACTAAAAATTTACACGTCAAGTGTAAAATATAACTTGTAATAATTTTTATCAAAGCTCAAAAAATTCAGGACTTGCAGTACTAATAATTTTTATTTCGGTACTTACGACCTTAAACTTAGTATAATCTTTAACCTTTTAAGCGCTTGACTAAGTATCAATTTCCGTGCCCCTAGCGCGCGGCTACAAATCGATAAAATTTGTTTTTTTTTTAATCTTTTTCAATACTTAAATCTACGAGACATCATTTTAAGTAATTGTTGTAAAAAAATATCTCTATTTAATAGTAGTTGTACCACGCAGTTAATAAACGAAAAAATCATGCATATTGTCTGTCGCAGAAACACGACACGAGTTGTAGGGACACGGAAATAATATGTGTCGTATAAATGCCGACACAAGCGGTCAAAAGGTTTATCTATACATTTTAATTCTTAGTATAATATTACATGTGAGCTATGACCTGATTCGACGACTATTTTGCAAGATAAAGATATGTTACAAAATTTGGTTAAATAGTCAAAAATTTTATATTTTTTTAAACACACCTTTCTTTTGACTGTTTACAAATAACAAAAATACTCTTTCAACTAACAACTTGTACTGTCATTCCGTCAGAGACGTATTGAGCTTTAACGTCATTACAATATTGTAAAAAATAACATAACCGTCCAACAACAGTCGGGTAGAAAGAAATGGGTTTTGAAAAGGAAAAAAAAAACATTACATAAAAATAGTACCTAGTCTTATTCATAACATTCTAATAATAGGTAACACTTTTAATTTTACTTTTATTGGTACATACTTAATCAAAATTATAATTTTACATACTAAATAATAATCAGAAAATGTTAATGAAAATAACCAAGTAAAAAAAATACCATTTTGGCTTTGAACCGGGCTGGTCGTCTAGAGATTTCAAACTCCCTAATAACTAGTTTGTCAGTGAGGGCAACCGTGATTACATGCAACCGCGATTTCGCCACCAGGGGCGCTAGTCACACGTGATGTCCGAAAATGTCAAATTCCATAGTTTTTTAGTGGGCTTTGACAGGTGACGCGCCAGTGGCGCCAACTGGTGAGCGCAGTAACTGTAACGCATTACAAAAGTACCTACTGTTTTTCTAATAAAAAATATAGTTTTTTTACCACCACACAAAATAGGCACAATACCATATCTTGAATACACATCTATACTAATATTATAAAGCTGAAGAGTTTGTTTGTTGGAACGCGCTAATCTCAGGAACTGCTGGTTCGAATTGAAAAATTCTTTTTGTATTGGATAGTCCGTTTATTGAGGAAGGCTATAGGCTATATAACATCACGCTACGACCAATAGGAGCGGAGCATTAATGAAAAATGTTGCAAAAATGAAAAACCTTTTGAAAGTAAAACACGCGGGCAAAGTCGCGGGGGACAGCTAGTTATTATATAATGATATACAAAACCAGCTTCTTAATATTTAAACAACGAAACGCAATTTTATTACGATTAAGAACCATAAAGTGCTAAATAGACGGACAATTCGTCCGCCATTGTGGTCGTTCCTGTCCGGACTGGTGGGGGCTACCCCTAGTCATATCGCCGCTAGAGGCCAGAGGCGCGCGTGATATCTCCGAAATATCAAATGCCATAGTTTGTTGGTGGGATACGCGGGTTTATTGAATACAGTAAACTTTAAGCCATCTTGACGTCGTGCACATTTTCCAATACCTCTGGTATGGCAAAAATGAGTAACGAATCAATGACTGTCAATACTTTAAAATACGAGTTTATGCTTTAAAAGAATTGCAAAATTAAGCGGCTTGAAAGAACAACTAATTCAGAGGTTTACAAAACACATTTTTTTTTTAAAGTATACCAATATTATATAAAGTTAAACTTTTTCGAGCCCGGACCTACTTATACTCTATGTCGGGATATATATTCCAGTGGCGCCAACTGGTGAGCGCAAAAATGGTAGCCCTCATTGTCGTATGCTCTGCAGATACGTCATACGGATCTCTATTTCTAACTTTCTTATTTACAAATAGACTAATAGGCGTATTGGAAAACTCAACCTATGTTCAATTATAAAAATAAAGGCTTATGTTGTTGACCAACTAGAATTGTAGTAGATCTAGTTGGTGATTAAACGTCAGCCGATAAGAAATATGCGTTTTCTTAGTTATTTTTGTATCTAGTGATAATAGTTTAAGTTGTCAACCGCAATAGCCAATAAACCAGCAATAAGGTTATTGGCTATCTCCAGTTGACAACACAAGCGATGTTCACTAGATATACATAAATAACGGTAAAAATGGCAAATTTATTTTGCACCATGCACATTATATTCTTAACTTATTACTATAATAAATTTTAAGAGTTTGTTTGTACACGCCAATCTCAGAAACTGTCAACGAAATTAGAAAAAAAAAATTGATAGCTCAAACGACGAGGAAGATTATAGGCTATTTACCGTATTTGTAACTCTAGAAATAAAAGCTAAACCGCGGGGCCAAGTTATATTTTGTTTAATTGGCAATTATGTACATTTGACATTAATATTTAAAGAGGTAATGTTGCTTACAAGTCTACTTTTAAAATGCACAAGTTTCACAATTGAACAAGTTAACAACTAATTCAATTATGAAACTACTAATGAAGTCCAGTAATTAAATTTAGTTAAAAACCGACTAGATTTTTTTTAGGAAATAATGAACTATATTTAATGTTTTCTGTACCTAAGTATGGTATTATTTTGGGTTACAAAAAAGTACTATCTGAGAATGATTACTATACACTACACAGGATGAGTTTTTTAAGTGTGTACCAACTGGAAATTTGTCTTGTAACAAGCATCCATAACTTTGTCTGCATATAAATAAATCATATACCTACGGGATATGTGTTAATCTGATGTTTAATCTATAATACTGTACAATTATCGTTAAGTATTTCTTGCGTTATAGAAAAACACTTTCATGGCTTAAAATGTTCGTACGGAATTATTACGAAAATCACAACCAATGGAAAGACATTTAGCGTAAAAAACTCGCGCAAAAAAAAGTGTGAAATACTTGTGTTTTAAACGAAATCTGACATTTGCACGAATTTACCGCTATTTCTTATAGTTTTAGTAATTAACACACACTTGAAAAAAATCACCCTGTAACCGACAAATATATGAAATGAAGGTATTTACAACAATTACTTAACTCAAAAAACTTATTTAAAATTTTCAATATTTCGGAGCAGGCGGCCTTAAGACGAAACTCTGAAAACAAATTTTTAATTACATTAGTAACTTAAAACAATAATAAATTATTAAATGCACCAAACTAAAAAATTGGTCGAACTTTGCTTGCAATAAATAAATTTATAATAGTAGCGGTAGTTAATAATTAATTGCTATTAATGAAGAATGTATCTCGATAGCATAATGCAATTTTATTATAGTCTCGTGCTTAACTAAATTTAAAAATAAAAACATAGCAGTCGGGGAAAAAATTACTATATATTATTCATAATTCCATCTATCTATACATTGCCTTTAGTCAAAGTTCAACCTTAAAATATCCACTTGTTAATAGAAAATATTAGATAAATGTCTTAACTTCAGTATTTCTATTGTTTTGATTTTACCATTACTTTTGCAATTTTTATCTATAACTGACGTAGTCTTATATAACATTTGAACGTCGCGTCAGTCAACTGACGTTCAAACGACGTTCAAAGTTAACCCACTCTTACAAAATCAGGTATACATACACCGGGGCCCCTGTACACCACCTTTCGACTGTTGAAAGGCATGCTTTGATGCCTAATGTGGTGTCTATTCGGAACTGGTGGAGGTCTCATGGGCGAGAAAAACTTGGGACGGGCGTGAGGGAAGATGGCCCTGTTCCGCCATGTCCCGACGTTGTCTACGTCATTATCTGATGATCCTGAGCTGTTCTGTGTACCGGAAGCATTAGAGTTTGGCGCTCGATTGAAAACTATTGGGGGGCTCATGCCTATGGTCCTGGTGATAACTGGACGCGTGGGATCCTCCCGTGGTTTGTTCTGTTAAGGAAATTTGAAAAAGGTTGATATTTGTAAATTTTTCACCATTTTTTAAACAGCTATGCCAAATATGGATTATTTTGCAGAGCTATTTACACTATAGTACCATCAATTAACAATTTTGATGATCACGTGTAACTATCAGCAAGTAACTTTATTACGTCTCTCGGCTTTTATTTAAAGCATAGCTGATTGCACAGCTGATTTATTTAAAGTCTTAAGGAATATTTTAATAGAAACAAGTAATTTTATATGTATAGTGTATAAATAAACAACTATACGAAAATAATGTAAAGAAAAAAGTTAATTTAGAAAGAGTAAAAATATTTATTAGGTACTATAATTTTACTAAATTTTCGCGTTCATCATCAACAGTCATCCCACAGCTGAGTATAGGCCTTCTGTTGGCCATTCTCTACTGTCACAGAATCGCAACATGGCAATATTAGATTAGAAATATTAAGAAAAGATTTGTAACTCACCATTTTATCGAGGTTGGTGGTGTCAGGCAAGGCCGCGGGACGTTGGCTGTCCGCGCCTGCCACCTGCGGTTCCTCCGTCTGCGGAGAGCTCGCCGCCAACATGGACGTAGCTAGCATCGACGCAAACTTACACTGGTTCTTCATCATCGTATACTCCTCAAACACATCCTTATTAACAGATATCTGCTTCTCAAAATACCTAATCACTGAATTCTCGAAGATATCAGCTTTAGTTAATCTCATCATTTGAATCACAGCCCTAGCTATCGGCTCTTCGAAAGGCAAAATACTAATCCGCTCTAAAATGTGTTCAACGACATCCTTGTTCAAAGTCCGGTCGTTGTCAACCATGAAATAAGTGAGATTTAAAAATACAGACTTAAATCTAGAAAAGTTTTGGGTTATCGACATAGTTGCCATAAAAACGTCACAGAGTAACGTCCTACTGCCCTGATCGGTGGGAATGGGCAGCTTCAACAGATCTTCACAGACGCTCAGATCGACACTATTCAAATGCAACAAAGTGGCTTCGATTGTGTTCACTCTTAAAACCTTATCTTTATCGAAGTCATTTCGAGCCTTCACAATGAAGTCGTAAGCTATCTCTACGAGCATTCTAGTGAGCCCCCTTTTAGCACTTTCCTCCACAAAGCACATCCCATATTTCCGCCTGAGTTCCGCCCAGTTTTTGATAAGCAAATACTCCTGCATGACCATCCTTTCATCTAGTAGCAACAGCTGAGTTTGGACTTGTTCGGAGGTCAGTACCGTATGCTTAAACCGACACTGACCGTAATAAACTTTTTTGCAACAGTTCATTAAATTGTAAAAACATATGTTGTTAAAGATTATACTTTTAGGTTTTGGTAACATTTCGAATAAAGATTCCATTAGTCGCGGCTTTTGAACAATTTCGGGAGGACTGATCCTCGTATCCAACTCTGTATTTTCGGTGAAGTCTTGATAACTCTCAGTATCACACGTACTGTTGCTCTGTTTGAATATGGACGTAGAGTCGGCATTTTGTTTTTCGCACACGGTCCCTTTAGTTGTGATAGTTTCGGGATCGTCTCTTATTTTAGTTGGGCAGTAGTTATGCCTTTCTGTGTAGAGTAGGGAGTCTTCTTTGAGTGGTTTGGGAACGTATTCCTCGTTTTGGCGGACATTGGAAGGGAACGTGGTGGAAGTGTTCACCTTGCATGATTCGAACCCGCTCATGCTTTCAGCGTACAGCGATAGCGCGTCGTCATCGTCGTGATGATCGTCAGTCATGTAGTTGTTGTCAGGGATATCCTCATCAGGACTGTCAGTTCGCGTTACTTTATTACTCGAATATGAAACATAACCCTCACTACTCAACGGCTGCCTACAAGGTTTTGGTTTTACAAAAGGATCTACTTCTTTGTTAGTTTCTACAATAGGAGGAGGACTGTTTGGTTTAACGTTTTCATCTTTATTAATGTTATTATTATCAGTAACGTCATCTTCAACCGGAATTAACCGGGAAACCGAGTTATTGGACGTCTTATTAACTTCTTTTGTCTTAGTAATTTCTGCATTTGTCATAAGATTCAATAAAGTTTGTTTAACGCGTTGACAGTGCACAATAATTTCGAATTCACTGTCGAGTCCACTAAACATTTTATCTTTGAATTTAGTGAGATCGTCATTGATTTCTTCATTTTCTGCGCAAATCCAATTAATAATTTCTTTGTCATAATTTTTCTCAACTATTGAGAGTTTTTCTGCAGCCTGCTTGTAATATGAGCTAGTGTCTTTGCTGTGAATTTGTGGGACATGACAGCTAGGTGCAGATGATACGCTTAGACAAAGGGAGTTTACTTCTATTGAATCATTTAATTGTTTTGAAGGGTTTTCGCTCTCGCAGTGTGTGGAATCAGCGCTGCTACTGCTATCGCTACTTGACGATGAGTCTGACGACGAATCATCCTCAATGATTGTCTCTTGTATGATATTTTTACCTCTCTCATTCTTGTTTAACTCATAATCTATGTTAGTCAATTTGATAACAGGCAGTTTATTGTCAAAACGTACAAAGCTGTTCGAAGCCACCGTAATACAAGTTGTATTACTTGAACTAGATATATCTTTTGTCCATGAAAAATTAGAATTACTACTTATGGAAGTTTTGCGGGAATCCACCGGTCCTGGGTTCTTTGAGCCAGTGTAGGCTTCTTTTTGAGGAAGTTTTCGGATGGTGTCAAGTATTGAAGGTGACTTGTCCCGTTCCATGGTGTTTTGCTTACCTTTGACTGTTCTTTTCTTAGGCACTGGTGGTTTCCGTTGAATCTGCATCACTGGCTGTGCTGCTTTATTTAATTTAGGATCCTTCACACTTGGTTTTCGTTGTCTTCGCTTAGGTTGGGTTATGGTAGGATTAAGTTCCATAACTGGCTCATTGTCGGCAGAAATTGAATTTGGTTCAGTTTTTATTTTTCTTTTTGGATTAAACTCTAGGCCTGGTTCCAATTTGGGCACTTTGGCAGTGTCATCTCCTGTTGAATCAGCTAATCTTTTTCTTGTTACTAAAAAATAAATCATATTGGTTTATTAGTAATTTACCTAGTTTATTTTAAAGGCGCGATAATTGTTTTTCTTTGTTATTATTGTTATTAGTTCGGAAAGAGGGAAGTCCAATGGTTTTTGCCCAGTAGTGGGCTATGAGAATTATAGAAATATGTTTGTTACCAATTACCTATTCTTGTGGTTGGTTTTGTTTTATTTTCAGTAGTTTTCTTTACAGGTTTCATTGTATTTTTTGTTTTTGGTGTATTTTCAGCTGCGCTATCTACTTTAGGATCTGAAATTAGAGAAAGTAAATCAGAAATATGCCAAGTATTAATTTATAGTTAATTAATATTTCATAATATGTTACATTTAACATTGAACTTTGTTTACTTGCGATAACAGAGTGTAACAAGATTCTATATTTCACATCTATGGTAGATGACATTTTTTTTTAATTTCCTTCGGATAAATTATTTAAAAATATAAGACATTTTATTTTACGTAACCAAAAACTCACGATACATTGATTTCAAATATCGCATGACGTCACAATTCGTGCGTTATGCACACAAGCATGGCGTCATCAGCCCCAACTCGTGAACTTTGAATTCCTTTATCTACTTATTAATAATAATATCTTGGAACATCTCACACACGGTCATCTGATCCCAAACTAGGCAGAGCCTGTGCTATGGCAACCAGACAACTGATAAACATACTTATATATTTCTAAATACATACATGTTATAGATAAATTACACCCAGACACAGAGCAAATGATCGTGCTCATCACACAAAGATTCGTCCTGGGTGGGAATCGAACCCGGTTCGATTCGGTTTAGCAGTCAGGGTCACTAACCACTACACCAACAGGCCCGTCAAATTTAATTTAGAATTTAGATTTTTTTTTATTCTCTAACAGACAAATTTGGTTTTGACTTTTTATACCCAGCCATCTAAAGCATTTTTTAGTAATTGTCATTTAATAGGCAACAAATTATTTGTGAATGCTTACGTTCAATTTTACTTCATATAAGTTGTATATCACAAGAAAAAAAAATAAAAGTTGATATAGTTTCACTTACCTGGATTAGCATTTTCAACAATACGGTTTTGAAAAAAGTCTGATATAAGTGTCTTTTTTCTTCCTTTGGTAACCAATTGGGAGTTAGCAACTGAAACAAATAATTTTTAGGTTTAATAAATAATACTTTTTTAACTATGAATACTTACTTCACTTATAAGGTATTTGGTCATAGTTACTAAGCCGCCTTCTGGCTTTATCATCTAACAAGGCAAGTTAGAAAAAAGCTTAAAACAATATTATATTGCCCTCTTCGATTAATTGTAACTCCAATATAATGCCAATGCAAAAAGCAGACACCTGGAATAGTGCCCTTACTCTCCAATTCAATTTTAATTATTATACAATGCCAGTGCAAATTGATATTAAATTGGCAGGCACATATAAGTCTGCTATGAACCTATTTAATTAAACACCTATTTAATTTATTGTCACTATGTATGTCATTGTACAGAATATTTATGAAGGTAATTAACATTGGCATGATATTTTTTGTGACATCCATAGTTATGTTATTAATAGTACGTAGCTCTGTCTGTTACACTTTTACAACAAAAAACATGGAACAACAATTTATGAACTGAGAGATAGATGAACATCAGCAACAAAGTACACAGACACTATGTGAATATTTCAACTCTCTAGCTATTTCAGTTGAGATACAGCAGTCATGAGATACAGCTCGCTAACAGAGAGACGCTTAGTAAAAGGGTCTTTTACTAAGCGTCGGTTTCGGGTATGAAAGCCTGAAAATTGGCTACATGAAGTAATTATATTTTGCAGATTAGACTATATACTACTTGACACAACACCCGCACTCCACAGTGTACCAAAAAACATTTATTAAAACGTTAGCCCCTGGATTCTGAAAGGCTGTTTAACACAAAAATTTGTTAATAACCTATCTAACCTTAGGTCAAGCGCTATGATTGGTTGTTAGTCCTTTGGCCAACCAATTAAATCAGCCTTTCAGAAACTGGGAATGTATTTTGGTTTCTTTTTATTTGAAGCACACTATCCAGACAAAAAAGGCGTTATATTGTGAACAGCCAAGACTTTTATACTTGAAAACATGAAAAAGTATCATAATGTATAGCTTTAACTATTATCCATGCGCAAAATAGAAAAGATATATATATATCTTTTGAAATATAAAGATAGCTTTTAGCTAATGTGTTTCAATTAGCTTAGTCATAAAGATTGCTCAATTGTAAACACTTGCTCACATAAATTTTTACATTTATAAAAGGTTTTGATTATATTTTTATTATTTGTTATGCATTAACATATGCAGAGTCAATATTTGTAATTATGTACAAATAGTACAAAGGGAAAATTTGTTAAGAAGTTTTTAGTTGAAGATCAAACATAGTAAATTGATTATCCATCATAGTTCACATTGTAAACCAAGAAAATTGAACAGCGCAGTTTTACAAAATAGAGAAATGAATGAGCTGCTAATGATATTAGACTGTTTGATTGTGAGTGAGCAATACATTAAATCAATATAGCTGATATATATAAATGATAGCACAATTATATCACTTACTCAAGAGCTACACAACTTTATTAGCTGTAAAATATATTACATTCATTTGCTACTACACAACTTTATTAGCTGTAAAATATATTACCTTCATTTGCTAGTAGTAACTGTGTTTCTTTGTCCACTTTACGTTGTATTCTTGGCATGGCTACAACTCCTGTAAATAGATAAATTAAGGTTTGTTATACACATCAATAACTCATTTAACGCTCAAATTTAATCATTTAGATATTATACTGTTGCTATTATAACTCCATAGTTTACTGATCGCTTTTATTGTAGTCAGGTAAGCAAGAGACCAATATTAAGAGCTAGCACCTTAAAAATGTTTATTACATTTCATGCAACAGATATTCCATGAGTAGGTATTTAGTTATCTGATATGTCTCTCATCTGAAGTTGTTACTTACTTAAAATTGCACGCATAAAAGGTTAAACACAAACACTAAATTTCGCCAAAAAATATTTTAAATTTTTGAGTAAGTGTAATAGATTGAGACTTCCACGTCTGGAAATGGTTAATTAACCTTCTTAATAAAACTAACTTGCTACAAAAATGGTCAACAAAACGGTTACAGTTCTTAGAATAACTTTGTTCATGAAATTTGAGTCCATTTGATTACACAGTATAATTTAATACGCGAGTCAGTTGTATCTTACCGGCTCTTTTCAGTGGTATGCTAACTTTAATGTTAGCAGGCATGATTAATTTTCGTTTTTCCTTAACCACGGTCCGTTTTGGAGCTCTTGTAATCTTTTTATTTGGTGTCAAATTTTTTACTTCTTTTTTAGGTGTCATTTTTGAATATTTCAAAGTTATGTGGCTTAACATTCACAATAAGCCTACATGTACGTTAGCCTATGGCTAAAACTACCTAAATAAACATGAAGTACTGAAATAGTCATACAATTTGGCAAAACAATATGTTATTCCCAAGTACATGAAATTTTTAACAAACAAATACGACTGATTCGTGAAGGTTATCTATCATTTCGCAAAAATGTAAATCACAGATGTAAATGTATTGGTTTGGTGTACTCCGTCGCGCCGCCGTAGGTACGTTTAGTTAGTGCTTAGTACTGCTTAGCTTAATGCACAATACACATGCGCACAGAACACAACATTGCATCTCTATGTAGTCTGTGGTTTATACAAATTTACAAGTTTGTACCCTCTCTGTGAATGTACATGTAGCATATTTATACATTTTAAGTTAAGCGCCTATTAAATTATCTAATTTTTATGATATTGGAAGAGGATTGAAGATGTAATCGCAGCTAAAACAGTTAGGAACCGATTTAGTGAGATTGGAAGGTTCCTGTCCTCTATGTTTCCTAAATTCTTTTACGATTTAAGTGTGTTATCGCATTGCTCTGATTAAGAACAAAATTATTGAATCTTGTTTACCCGACTTCCAAGGAAGGGTCATTATTAGTTTTTTTAAATAGTTAGATCTTCTGCTAAATAAAATTGCATTCTTTTTCTAAGCTGTGTTGGGTTCAGCTTCCAGTCTCACTGTCTTCAGAATCACATTTCACACATCACATTTTTCGATACCAAACTTAGTAATTTAATTTAGAATCGAAATGCTCGATTTCGAACGAGATGGTTATATAAACTTAAATCATTTGGGTTGAAAATGTGCACAATTTTCATACGAGACAACTTAATTACTATTTTTCTCATCGTTACAACTATGGCAAGCCCTATCTTTAATAGCTTAAATTAGTCCAGTAAAGCAATAAAAGCCTCTCTCGAGGCTAACTGCGGCAGACCCCTTCAAAAAAATTAAAAATAAATTGAGAGATATTAAGGCGCCATCGAAACGTGTACTCCAATGTAATTCTATTTCACGACTGCGAGTCGTCTCTCCGATTTAGAATCCCATTTAGTGTAGTGTGTTCGCTAGCTTCCGACTTCCTGTAACTGTGTTTTTTCTTAGTTTGATAGTGTGTACTTATTCGTATCCAATATTTGTTGAAGAAACGGCCTTTAAAATTGTGCAGGAGTATGTTCACCTAGAACATAGCATCTAGCTTGGTAGACACAACTACGAGAAAGAAACCGACCGAATAATTCGTTTGGGCTGTGCAGTGTTTGGTAAACTACACCGAATCTGATCTATTCTGGTCGCCTACTTATACCGCAAGTTTGCAGACAAAAGTCTTGCAGACAAAAAACCAGGGCTGGCGCGGCGACCTGCCTGTTATGACCTACAGTGCCGAAACGTGGACACCAACACCACAAACTCAAAGTCACTTTGTGAGCTATGGAGCGATCTATGCTCAGAGTTTCTTTGAAATAAGATCTAAAATTAAATTATCCGGAAAAGAACTGTAGTGACCGACATCGCAGTGAGTCGGTAATGTCTGTCAAAGGACCAAGGACCGATGGCCGTTGGAAAAGCCGAGTCCTTGAGCGGAGACCAGAAATCGGCAAACGTAGTGTAGTATGCCCCCCGCCCGATGGGCCGACGTCCTGAAAAAAGTAACTGGGTAGGACTGGATGCGGAAGGCGAAGGACCGGGTGTTGCGGCGAAACTTGGGAGAGGCCTATCGCGGTCCACCAGTGAACCGCGATAGGCTGAGTTGTTGTTTGATACTGGATAGTGTAATATGCGCTATAATTTGTGCTAACTGTTCCACCTACATTAACCAGTGCAGTGCCTGTAAAAGCATAGGCAATGACGACTGCCTCTAACTTTTAGTCGATTTTCGAAAGTTAAATATAATATTTTCTTTGGCATAACTACGTTAGTAGTATATGTGTAGAATAATAAATAATACTGTTTTATAGGCTTTTCAAAACAGATTATTATTTTAATAATTTGTGAAAGAAATGTTTATGCTAATATTATGAATACTGTGTTTGGAACGTGACTTATTATTGAATTTATCTAGAGGTCACTTTCAGGTTATTTATGTCAAGTCAATAAAAAGGAAAAGTATCGGCTCGATTACATCGCCGGTCAAAGTATATAGAAATAAATATATTTAATCAAACAAAATGCCTGGAAAATACAAAATTGTAATGATCCGTCATGGTGAAAGTAAATGGAACGAGCAAAATCTCTTCTGTGGATGGTTCGATGCTGACCTTAGCGAGAAAGGTGAGACTTATGCAAACTTGTAGCAAGTCGATTAAGTAAACCTATAATATTATGGTTAGTATTGTTCTCATATAAAATTTAATTTCTAGGCATCAAGGAAGCTGTAGCCGCTGGCAAGGCTTTAAAAGCTGAAGGTTACGAGTTCGACATTGCCCACACTTCAGTTTTGAAACGTGCCCAAATAACACTGAACACAGTTTTAAGTGAGCTTGGTAAAACCGATTTGCCTATAGAAAAGACTTGGCGCTTGAACGAGAGGCACTATGGTGGTCTCACCGGCCTTAATAAGGCTGAGACAGCCGCCAAATATGGTGAAGCTCAGGTAAAAAATAAAAATAATTGAAAAAGTTTTATTACATATACAGGTATATTAAAACTATGGTTTTATTCGAATTTAGCTAACAGGTCATGTTTTACTGTTGACCTCACACCACCACTACTTTACTTACTGTTGGATAGAAACCTGGGGACATAAATAATATCATAAATATTTGTTTACCTGTAGAGGATTGGCAAAATCAAGACAACCAATGGCAATTACCACCATTTTAATCTCTGAACTTCAAATAACCAATCATATTGATTTATATATAGAGTTAGAAATATAGCAAGAGATTAGATTATAATATTCTTTATTGTACACAAGGAATTACAGTACTTACAAGATACTAACTAAAATAGTAAAAGCATTTATTTAAATATTTATTTACACACAATTTTTTCAAGTGTTTAAAAAACAACATTATGGAACAGATGTATAAAGTTACTGCTTATTTCCAAAGAAATCTTTAGTAAATTATGGTGGTCAACCATGTGCAACTTAATAAAAGAAACTATATATTATTTCGCAGGTACAAATCTGGCGGCGTAGTTTCGACGTGCCCCCTCCTCCGATGGAGAAGGACCACCCCTACTACGACACTATCGTCAATGACCCCCGCTACACCAACGACCCGAAACCTGAGGAGTTCCCCATGTTCGAGAGCTTGAAGCTCACAATTGAAAGAACTTTACCCTACTGGAACAATGTTATTGTGCCCCAGGTGAGAAACACTTTTTTTCTGCTTTTGCTATCGCACGCCTAGGCAATGAATTTCCCCGGCTGTCCCCTTCATTTATTCTTATTCAGTTCCACTTCAAATCTGCCTGGTACGTGTCCCAGTTGTCCTGCCACCTTTTTCTGGGTTGGCCTCAAAACATACAAAATCTAATTTAGAGTAATAAAATTCTGACAGTATTAATCTGCTGGGTGTTGTAGTTATGTTAGTTTAATTTGTTGTTTTGCTGCTAAACAAATAAGCATAATTTCATTTTCATTGCGCGTTTATACACAAATGAAATAATTAATAGAGCTAATCTGCAATATCAAAATGTTTTCGTGCCAAGAAAAACTTATTTTTGATGTAAGAACTAATTATAATATACTAAACAATAATACTCGGGTACTTTATCTCATAAATTATGCTTCTTTAGTCGCTAGCGACGCAATCAGCGGCATTACGTTATTAACGAGAATATTTTAATATTGATTCGCATTATGCTGAGTAAGCACGAATGATGTAATTTTGTATATCTAACATCAAAAACCACGATAAAAAAATATACTATCAACATGAGAAACATAAATTCCTGGCCAGACTTAACGAAAGACCTTTTTTATTAGCTACCTCTATTGTAGCGATAGTCGAAGAATATAAGTATACCTAACGATATATTTCGATAAGATCTTTGATGAAAAAACAACATACTTGATTATTCGTGACTTGCAACTGTTTTAAACCTGAATGGGACAGTTTCATGCAGATCTGAGCATTAAAACAACGTAGTTTTTATTTCAACTTTTATTATAGATTCTTAATAACTACCTACTTTAAATATTTCCAGTACGTTTTTAGATAATGATTACAGGAGTCTTATTATACACTATGCCGTATTATATAACGGTACCTATTCTTATCCTAACTGCCTTATAATAGTGGATAATAAATTAGTATATTTTACAGATTAAAGCTGGCAAGAGGATCCTCATTGCAGCCCACGGTAACAGCCTTAGGGGTATTGTCAAGCATTTAGATGGTATGTATTATAATATGACGAATACTTTTTCTAAACTGTTTTTTTTAATCTTTTTATGCCATTAGATATTGTATTAAAATATCTACTAAAATTTGAATCGTAATAGATTTTACAAAATTAATATTTCTATCGAGCTTTTAAGTAATAAATAAGTAAGTAATATAAAATGCTACATTTACATTACTTTCAGGTCTCAGTGAGGAAGCCATCATGCAACTTAACCTGCCCACCGGCATTCCATTCGTCTACGAATTGGACGAGGACATGAAGCCAGTCGACTCTATGGTCTTCCTCGGTGACGAAGAAACCGTCAAGAAGGCCATGGAGGCCGTAGCCAACCAAGGCAAAGCCAAGTAAAAGTAAAAAAAAAATACAAATTTATTTTTTTGTAGCCGTAATTTTTATTGTAAAATTATTATTATTTAAGAATATTAAATAAACTTGTTGTGTATGAAGATCGAAATGCATCGGAATCTCTGCGGAATGTATATATATTTATTCAAAATTTGCTGATTTAATAAACGTTGTTTGTATTGGGTGTATGCCAAGACATACCTTCAAGTTGTTGCGTAGGAGATTACAATATAACTAATGTAGAGTTCTTGTGAATCATGAATAAAACGTATATAAATGTGATCTTCTTTTTATTCCGGTAAACTTTCTTTTAAATCAGTCATTACGGAATCCATATTTACATCTTTAGAGGATTTCTTATCTTCGCTCTTTGTAAATTTTCGGCCAGTGTATTTAGCAAATGTCTTTAATTTGCTATTATTGAATAGGAATTTGCTTTTACCTTCGCTAGTACTCGCAGGATCTAATTCCATGGCAGCTTCATCAGTCGATTTGTTCGATTTCGACTTTTTCTTGGTTTTGTTTTTCGGTTTTGATTCAAACCCAAATTCCTTTGGCAGTTTATGTTCTTTTATACAATGCTGGTTTCTTTCATCGCCATTCACAAATTTTAGTTTGCATTCTTCTATGTAGCAGCAGTACTGTGAATTAAAATATGAAACAATCTTACAAAGTACGTGGGAACGAGTATTTAAGTATAGAACTAATTAATGTTGTTTACCAACCGAAGGCTTTCTTTCAGATAACACAGCAAAAAATGAATCGTGATTTTCTTGTATGTGCAAGTCTAGGAAGTGCGGTGAAGGCAACACTTTTTTGCACTGAGCGCAGGAGTACCTGTGTGACGAATTATAATGGTTTTCGAACTCCAAAAGAGATTCAGAGGTATAACAACAGCCAGGGATGTTACAGGTCGACTTTACTCTGAAACACAAAATGAACTGTCATTAGTTAGGTATTCAGATTAAAATTATTACGTAAATGCGTGATAGCGCGACTAGAGATTGAAGTTAGTCATAAAACTTGTAGATTGTTACACTTCACAGATTACCGCTCTGTTGAATGTTATGTATTGGTTCAGGGTTGTTTAATTATTCAATGGAAGGTCGACAAATAGTTCTCTTACAAAGTAAAGCTATTACCCAGAGATATCTGTAAGAAAACTACCTAACACTACTATTTGCCTGCAGTTAGGCGCGCGTTTGTCAGAACATGACTTCGCAAGTGTTCCTTATCCATTATTTGCTTTTAAAATGAAGTAGATCTACATTTTACATTTCTTTGCAATTTGTTTTCTCTTTAATAACGATTAAGCTTAAAATAGGTGTTTTGATTTAAGTGGACTGAAAAATCTCCTCAAAATTTAATCTTGTCGTATCTAAATGACTTGTGACATTGTGATGATAGAATGAAAGTAGATATAATACGTATCTCTATGAATTATTGGATGATCTAATTTGGTGAGGTAATACTTGTTTTGATAAAGGTGTTCGATATATTTTCTATAAATAGAAACCAAAGTTCAATTTCTCTTCAATAATTTAAAGATAACTAACAGTTCTATAAATATTTTAATAATAGTGCAGATAATTTTTATTACACTATGGTTCTAACCTAACGATAACATAACACGTGGAATAACTAGAGTATTAATCAGGATAAAATTAATAGATCTGCGAAGGTCACGGAAGTTAAAGATACAAAGTTCATCTACTCGTAATTAACAGGTTTTCAAATATTACGTCTTAAATAAACCACACCACTAAAGCACCACTGGCGGACATTGACACGACTTTTTAGAAACATAGACCTCTTGTTTGGGTTATCAGGTACGAGGTCTCACGCGCCGCCGGTCGTTTTAAAGATCAGTAATAAAACTGGTAGAAGAATTGTGAAACTGTCACCTAGAAGCTGCCGCCAATTCCCATCAGTGGTGGATAATTTGCGGTGGGGGAACAACGGGAACAATCGGCTATATCCGCCATGAGACTCGGCAATAATGTAACTACATTTCAGTCGAAGAATTTTTGAAATCGGATGAGCAGTTTCTCTCCCAAAGCTAATCTTAAGCTTTTTTTTGTGTTGTTCAAAGCTCAAAAGTCAACTTACACTTCATGGCAATAGTTTTCCTCGTCGAAGTCATATACTCCAAGCCTGGGTGGCGGCTTGTCACTGATAAAAAGTATATCATCGAGCTTTCGACGACCCACGCCGTACGACTTTAATTTGTCGATAAAATACTCAATATCTTCCATCCTGAAAATATAGATCATAATTTGAAAAGGTACTCATCAGAAACAAATGAGAAATGGTGTCTAAATGTAGCCTATATTGATCTACTGCTAGATAAACCTAAATACTTTACTTAAACTAAGTTTCTTAACTATAACTAGGCAAGCTCAAAAAGCACGATAATAATGAACCTATACGATTACTTAATGGTTGTATATAAAATGATGCAAATCATCTTAAAAAAAAAACAAGACTTGCCACGGAATAGAGATAAAAGCTCGAACAAATTAATTGGCTACGTATTTACAGTAGGTGGTAAATACCATAAAAAAGAAATCTGGAAATTCTCAATCAAATGAGATTACAGCGAAACATAAACATTGTGTTCTGTGTGTTAATTTATAAGGTTTAAAACATTTTTCGATCGACATTAGATGTTGGCACGATCTTATCGTTATCACATTCAGAACGTTTCTGTACGGCTATTGATAACAATCGTGTTTTATACCACGATAAGCTACCAAGGATGCTCAGTCATCATTACAAGTGTTAGTAGCAACGTTGTCTAGTTATATAGTCTGTGGTTATACATTTGTGATGCGCACGTCTGATAGTTATTAGTGATCGTATTTCTTATATGTACTCTACGTAATTATATATATTACAAGGTCGTGATAATTTACTTGACATTCATATAAAGTTTAGTTTACGTTCAGCAAGTATGCAAAGAGGTCTTACATCATAACTTTTTGTTAATAATTTTAAAATTTAATCCGGAAGTTAGTGTTATATTTTTTTTTAATAATTCTGTGGAAATGGATAATTTATCACAATCGAATCTACGGCAAAGAAAGGTTAGTAACTATATAATAATAAGGTTTACTCTTGTTCGGTTTGTGGTTCAAAGGTTATGTTATGTGTTACTTTTGTTATTTTTTATTTAAAGTGTTTTATTATTTAATTTAAAGATTTCTAGTTGAAATAAAACAACCTACTTGGTAGGTACCTAATAACAGTAAAACCAGCTACATAAATATATGCATGAAATAAGTCCTACATACCTAAAGATTAATTTCCTTGTTAGTATTTGTCTGCAGGGTAAACAATAATTTTAAACTAGTTTATCCACTTAAACAACATTAAAACGTTAATTAAACTCACTGATATCACAAATTGATATAATGTCACTTCATCTGTTCACTTGTGCAAACAAAAAACAGTAAAATTAACTGATAATACCGATACGAAACATGTTAGGCATAATGTTGTGCAGAAAGCGAGCGAAAGCGTGTTGGTCATACAATTCTCGCTTTCAAAAACGAAATAACGAATTAGGTACTGTCTTGCTTAGCTTAGAGCCTTCATGGCCTTGAGATAATAAAAATGATACTTGATGGTAGGTATGTGCTTAATACCAGACAAGAAAAGTTAATAGGTTTAGTCGATTAAATTTAATAGCATAAAATCGACTAGTCATGAATGATCACTAAGTATTGTAGTTATGCCACAGAATCATTCCAATCTCTTTGGTCCGTGACTACACATCACTAACTTTAAAATGAAAAATGACAATGATCATTTGACATTGACGTATTACATTACCAAAAAAAATAATCGAGTTACCCGACGTTGTGTTTCTTCAAGTAGTTTTCACTAATATTTATTAAAATGTCTACGTACCGGTTATTGTATTCCAGCTAGAATATAATATTGTATTGAACTGATTCATCGGTTGTGATGTTTATTTTAAGTCAAGATGGGAAAGTTCAGCACGTACCGATACTTAGAGGTGCGTATTTTGTCATGTAAATAAAAGTAAATTTACGCATTCTAAAAATAAAATCATTTTATTTATTTTTATTTTAAAAACGTTGGATTACGTAAATTTGTAACATGCAACTGTTTCATGTCATATAAAATTTAATAAGGTGTGTTTGTTTTGTATTTTTTACGCTTTAATCTATGAAAACGAAAATATACAAAATAATATTAATAAGTTTCTTGTTTATTGAAATCTAATATCAACTATAACTAGGAAATTTAATTAAACTGCTGAAAGGTTTTAAGTGTCTAATTAAGTAAACATTGATTATTCTATTATTAATTAAAAAGTTAAAAATCCTTAAATGGTTTACAGTTATCTTTGAATAAAGTTGGATTTAATATTATTATTGTATTCTTTAGTTAATTTATGCGTATTTTAACAGTTATTTAATATTAAGGACCAGTGTAAATAATTAAACTTAAATTCTGTCTTATAGAAAACTGTTTAACATTTTATATTATCAAAAATAGCTGCACACCACAGTTTTATTTGATTTACTGTTCTCCCAAGGCTAGTAACAAGATGTTAAATAGCCTATAACCTCCCTCAACCAGGGCTGTAAAATGCAAAAAGATTTTTTCAAATCAGACTGGTAGTTTCAGAGATTAGTGCATTTAAACAAACAAACTTACCTTTTTTATTGAGAAAAAGATTAGTTAATGTGAGACTAAACTTCCAGGTATACTATTTGTACTAAAATCTGAAACTAAATAAAAATATGGCTATAAAATTTTATCACTCATACTACTAAACTGTTACTCATAAAATGTTGATTAAAAATGGTATAACACCTCTTTATTATTTCTCCGTATAAGGATCCAAGAATGTATAATCAATTTTACAAATTAAGTAGATTTGTTTATACTTGTAAAATAAGTAAGATGTTTTATGTTTTCCAGTTAAAAGATGATACCTCAGCCCCACATATCAATGTTAGAAATAGGACCATAAAGCATCCAAGAAGATTGAAGAAAATTTTTATTTTCCTCATCGTGTTGGCACTATTTGTCACATACTTTTTGGGTGAGTACTATAACTAGTAACTGTAAATAGTGAGTAAATATAGGAAAAATAATTTGTTGCTAATAATACTTATTATGGATTTTATATTTAATAGCACAGGAATATGCATGAGATTTAAATTATTTAATAGACACTAATTATAGTATGATTTAGCACTATTAAAAATATAAATTCTTACTTTAAAATCATAAATTTTCAATTGATTTATAGATAATTATGTTAGTTATTATCCTAGTATATCCAAACTATGTATTACTTTCGTAAATAACAATATAATTATGTTACCTTATATTCCTTGTACTAAAATAATTTGCCAATATAATATATACATACTTGAAATACTATTGAGTTATCTTGTAAATTTGTACTGTTTCTCCTGGGCATTGAATATTCCAAAATCATAAATAATATTAGTTAGTTTAAACGTTAAAGTTTAACATTAGTTCATAATACAGCATTTGCAAATGAATACCTCAAATGAATAACAAAAAAAAATTATAAAAAAAAAGCAAATATTATCTATGCGAAAATTGCTGTGGCTGTCTGTTACTCTTAAAGCCCTAATCTTGATGTAATTAGGTATGGCTCAAACCCAAAATCTATGGCTGGCAGAGCAGTAACGGGAAACCAGAAATCTACTAAATAATGTTAGCTATTAGTCTTGCTTGACAACACAGAATAAAACACTCTTTTGTTTCTGTGTGTTTACTTAACCTACTATAGTTGGATAGAACCTACTTATTATTATACGTGTCACGGCATTGCAGGCATGTAATAGCCATTACATTTTATGCTACAATAAAAAACAAATATTATATGGACTTAACACGACTGACGTGAGTTCGTGACAAATGTTTACGACACCTGCGTGTATTTGTACAGCCTAAAGCCAACGTTGGCCCAATTCTATTTATGTTCAATGCCAAGATATTCGGCCAACAATGGTAAAAATGTTGGGCCAACATTTGCTAATACTGAATTGTTTTGTGCTGCCATGGCCACGTAAAAGTGCAGACACTATTAAATATTCAACTGCAGTAAAATCGATAGACATTGGTATAAACGGTTTTCGACAAACTGATTTTATACCATGAAGAACGACAGTTCTATTTTAAATCGAAATGTTTTACGAAGTCTCTTTGAGAATTAATTCTTTAGATTGTTAGAATGTAATCTCGTTTTCATGATGTTTGTAAACGCATATAACTTTTTTATAACTGTTACGTTAGCCAGTTGATCAGATTAGAAAAGAGTTTTGGTCCATATTTTTTCGTAGTAATATTCAAGTGTGATAGTAGGTACATATTTGAATTTATTGAGCAGCAGTTATTGAGTTCATTTGTTACAAACATACAAAAATACAAATCTTTCCTCTTTATAATACTAAAGTAGATGTAGATTTACTAAACTTTTATCGGGTCTGTTGAAACATGCAGTTAATTAAAACACTTTGTTAAAATACTGCTTGATAATATGTTTGATAACAAATTGCGTCAGATGTCTAAAACAAACGTTATAATTATTTCCGGAATTCTGTATACAATTTGAGTTTTTTTTTGTGTGAACCAGTTGACAAAAACGCAGTAAATAATAATATTTTTTTAAGACTTATTTGGGACTTGCAAGCGCGGCGGTCAAATTCACAAGCACTAGTTTTTAGTTGTATTTGATTTAGCTAATTACAGTATCTTACCACTGGCATGATAATTCCAAAGAGGTGACCATAACCTCTTTGGAACACCATCGGATCGGACTAAGTCGAACAAAAAGGTTTCAGCTATTCATTTTCGACCTTGTTATAATTATCCTGTATCCAGTCTTCATGGTTGTTACTTCAATCTATGCAACCTTTTTACTTGTCCTGAAGTTGATGTTATTTGTCGACGTACGTCATTCCTATCTTCTCACAAGACCGGATAATTGAACAATGCTTGAGAACAGTATTTCTCAACAATGCTATAGGTAGTTATAATGTTTGCATTGCAAACATGATGAACTACATAGGATTTTGTATGGAACTGAGAACATATTGTTCATGTATTGTTTCTTAGTATACAAGTTACTAGCAAACTAGGTACTTAAAATATGATTTGGACTTAAAGCCTTTAGCGGACCGAAATGGGACTAGTTGATTTCGATTTCGCAAATTCTTTTAATAAATCGGAACATCCAATAAGTATTATCTGTAATGCCGTTAAAAAATTGCGGATTATAGCATGTACTTATGTAATATTAATGCTGATTATGTGATTAATAAATTTTTTTATTTGACGAAGATCTACTGTCGGTAGCTCTCTCCCAAAAGTTTGAATTTTGTGCTACATTATTATTTTCAAGGATTTTTCCTTACTTAATTTAATTGTCTTCTTCTTTTTTATGTCCTCTTTATTGGCCTTGATTCTGTTAAACACGCACTTAGCACTAAATTTATTTTAGGCTATCGGATTCTTTTTTAATTGTACATAATTAGAAAAGGACAGACGAACATTAGAGCTGTCGAATTTAGTTACAACTAATATTCTCATACAAATTTGCGGACACTCAAAAAAGTGTGCACTAAATAAGTACACGGTGATGTTCAAGGCGAAAATTGGTTTGACATTTTTAAGTTAGTTGTTATCCATTGCAGTCCTTTTCTAACGCTTTATGTTAGTAAAAGATAGCAATGCTTTATAGATAGTTTGCTTACAAGGGAATCAGCGTAATAATTCACTTATATAATTTATACGTCTTCATCAGAATATTCTGTCTTTGTATTCAAGATTATAATTGCCTGACCCTTACTTGTTCTCCTAAAATTAAACTATTCAAAATACACAAATACAATCTACGGACGCCTTAGTTTATATTCTCATAAGTATTAAACATCGCCCGTACAAGTTTACTAAACAATATCTGAGATTGTTAAACATAAAACAACATTAATTTCACGTCAATTTAATGTTCACTCTTCAATGAAGTTTTTAGTAGGTGCCTAGAATATTAAAAATACCGAAATTAGTGTTTAAAAGGTTAGTACTTTGTATAAATTATTTTATCTCATGAACTACAGGTAAATGCCGAATTTTTTACTAGGTCACAAAAAATAAAAATGTATTCTGAAAAATTCCGATTTGAAATTCCGATTGCCATCGACAAGATAACCGTAAGAAGGAAATTCGTTTAGAACACTAATTAGTGTTCGAGACTATCTGTTTGACGATATGAATCGATTAGATTTACGATACTTTAGGATGAATCGAATAAAATTGTAATAATGTTGTAATTGTCATGCTTGTGGTAAAATATTATCAGTTATCACCAGTTAGTTGTTATATTTCCTCCAAAATGTGTTTACGTAATGTATGATGTTGATATATAGGTATACCGACAAAATTATGATGTAACTAATTCAATAATATGGTGGCCTTATATTTTTTTATACAGGTGTACATATGCGTGGTCATATTTGAAATTCCTTATTCAAGGTGTACAAATGCGTGGTCATTTTTGAAATTCCTTATACAGGGTGTACAAATGCATGGTCATGTTTAAAATACTGCTTCAGCTCAAAGATATGGACAACTTTCTTCAAAAAAGTAATAACAAAATAAGCTTACTGCGAAAAAAAAATTTTGACCTTTTTTGTACTGATTTTGATCAGCTGATGATAATTTTGTATGTTAAGGCCAATTTTTTACTAATGTTTCTATGGTTTGCTTGTTGAAAGATGTCCATTTCTAAGCGGAGAAGCGGTATTTGAAATAGGTCCACGCATTTTCGCTACATTCTGTAGATGAAATAGTTGCTTCATAATATTATGTACAAATATTTACTATCTGTAGAGATATTCCGTACACCGTGTAGCATTAATGTACTCGTGCATCTACCTCGTTTTGTCTCTTCATCACCCTAAGCTTGACTGGCAGAGAATGCCCTCAGGCATTAAGTCCGCCTTTGTGCAACATCGTGCTAAAAGTGTAAACAAATAAATAAATAAATTTACCTTTTTTTTTCTTTTATAACAAGAGTAATTTAAAAAACCGCGGCTTGTGGCTCATAAAAGATATATTAATATAACATATGTTGTACATACCAATCCTTTCCATTCCAGACTAAATCAGACTAATTTCCGTGCATAAGTGACAATGTATATTTTCAATATTTCATATTTCTTCATTATTTTGCTATAATTGGCATAGCAAAGTAAAACAATGAGTATCGTTCCAGTAATATTAATAATTCGCCGTGAACCATGACAAATAATGGATTAAAAATAATTCAATAAAAAACTCAAATCACTTTATTTGACATTGTTGTGTGTTAAAGTGGATATAGAATTCGTTTATTTATTTAGGCGATTTTAAGTGTTTTGTTTAGACAATAGTCCGTACAGAGTTGAAAGTGTAAGTGGGTTATTTTATTTAGCAACAAAGTAAGACTATGATGTTAAATAAAAAAAAATAAAAAAAAAAAATTTAAGCTTAGGATACGCTGGTTGAAACATTTTTGCAGTCCTCTTTGTATTATGTATTGCTTCATAAATTGTAACTCGTGTTTGTTTTGTTCGGATTAATACTTTAATATTATTTAAAAAAGAACGGTATACAATATTGTCAGTATACCATCTAAATAAAATTAGACAGATCTCTAGTCGCTTTAACAAGACGTTAATTCTACTTAGTTTTTTTTACTGAATTATTAGCATAGTTCCTGTATATATTAGGGTCTTGTGGCTAAGTGTAAGCAGTACAATATGGTTTCACCAATAATACGGTTTAAGCCGCGCTCGCCGCGGTCGGTCTGTGGATGGGTGACCATTTGAAAACATACCGAGACCCCTCCGTGCCACGGAAAGCTCCCGTGGCGGTCCCGACAGTCATACGTTGATCTTTGGCAGTCGTCAAGTCATTACTATTCTGACAACCAGTCTTACTTTGGTATACTGTGTTACCCAGTAAAATGGGTTGTGGAGGTCAGATAGGCAGTCGCTCCATGTAAAATACGGCGTTCAGCTGAACCTGGTAAGACTGGAAGCCGACACCAACAAAACTCGGGAATAGGATAGGCAGAAAAAGTCCTGTATATTTTTATTATAATTCATAGTAAAAAAGTAAAATTAAAATAATATTACCGCAGAGTAAAATGCTTGTAGCTAGTATATTTTATCAATAAATAAAAAAATATGGCCTATATAAATCACGTCTAAAACTAGTTTTCTTATCTATGGCTTTTTAAGGTTCTGTAATGAAACGAGTAATCCATTGTATGTCATATTTGGTCCCAATAATGACCAATTTGAAAGAAAATTTAGTTTAGGCTAGTAATTACTGTTTTATCCGACTGCCATGAAAGAAAGGCTTATGTTTTTCGCGCGTATCTTGGGTGAAAGTTTCATGTTTGTAAACTTCTTTATTACCTCGTATCTTCCAAACGGCTGAATAAATTTCGACCATTAAGGCCAAGAATCAATAAATATTCGATTTGAAAAAAAAGGCGGAATTTTGGCGATAAATAAATTGTAAGTAAAATAGTTTATATATTTTTCTTAACCAAACCTATCGAATAAGGTATCCAAATTAAGGTTTTTATTAATGGTTTGCAAAAATATGGGCAAGTTGTATTAAGACAATATGAATTTAAACTCTTAAAATGTTGCTACAGAACCTTCACATTCTTTTGTTATTTTTTTGTCAAAAGCAGTTTCGTTTCAATGTCGCTTTAATTTCCATATTTATTTGAATAGCAACTTAAATAATAAGGCATTAGAGATCATAATACATTGAGGATGTGCTTGAAATGATATTTTCACGTTCGATCCAAGGTGCTAAGGTTCAGTCGACTTTGCTTCACAGATAGATTCACATATTTGGACTCAAGAAAAGTGAAAAATGGAAAATGGTCCGGCCATATTAGTGCGTACGATTGTATACTTATCAGGTATTTTGATTGTAGTTTATTGTACTATAAATATTTAGTATAATAGTAACTTTTGTTATATTTATATTTAGATATTTAAAGTAGATTTATATTCAAATTGTATCTACATTATATACTGCTAACATAGAAAATTACGATACTTCAAATTCTAATAATAATGTTTTTATATAAAAATATGAATTTCCTGGAATTGAAATTTTGTTTCGGTTGACAAGTTAAGGTCTATAACTGTCTCATAGCATTGCCAACGTGAAAAATTGATCAAAAATATTTACCATGTGAACTGTTTATGGCAGTTGTAATTTTAGGTCAAATGCAGCCCTCTTGTTTTTTAATGCCAATTTAAAACGTAAAGTCTTGAAAGCATGATTTATATATTCAGTGCGATACTTTCCAGCGTATGTAGGTTTTTCTGATGTATTTTTGGGTCACTTAAAATAGCATTTTCACAGATCAAAAACATTAATTTACATAGGGTAAATAAAGGCAGCATATAATAATATTGTACGCTGTGCTATGCCGCTTGGGGGGTGCAAATAAGTCTACTGACTCATTTTTAAACAATATTAGGCGGTGTGAGGATGCGTAACTCAGCTGTGATGATGTGAGCGTTTCCACCAAAGATACGCTAGGCCAGTGAGCGGTGCGGGGAAGCGTCGGCTTTGTGAAACGGTTCGCAGATGACATAAAGTCCGGTGAAGCAGTCAAAGCCTGCGTCAGGCTAACTGCGAAAACCTCTTAAAAAAAATGCGCAGATAATTGGAGCGAGGATGTGTAGCGGACTCTTTTAAATGCGAGCAAGCGGGTGAGGTGTGGTGTTAGCATCCCTAGCACACATCCTTCGCACACTCGCACCCATGTTCTGTACGTACACAAACCTCGGACCGCTAGGCCGTTTCCATAGGATATGCGCTGAGCGAGGCTTGCTAAATTAAGCGATTCTATTGGTGTCTTTACAATCACATCCACTGGCCACGCAACCTCGCTAAATCTCTGGTGGATATATATTGTCTGAAAATATAATATTACTAGCTGTCCCCCGCGACTTTGTCCGCGTGTTTTAGTTTTAACGGTTTTTCATTTTTGCGACATTTTTCATTTATGCTCCGCTCCTATTGGTCGTAGCGTGATGTTATATAGCCTATAGCCTTCCTCAATAAATGGGCTATCCAACACTGAAATACTTTTTCAAATCGGACCAGTAGTTCCTGAAATTAGCGCGTTCAAACAAACAAACTCTTCAGCTTTATATATTAGTTCTTATAGATTATTATTGATACGCTACGATAATACAAAATGTTGTTCTTTATGATGTTAGTAATGTACTACGACTACTACGAGGTTATTAATCTTTAAATTTAAATTTAAAACACTGTATAGAGCAATGGTTTTTTAATTGGCGTAAACATTTTTAACTTATTTTCTTTTACATGTAACTGAACGAGTTATGAAATTTTGTATGGATATAATTTTGACTTAGTGTTTTAAAAGGCTAGTTGTTTTATGAAAAACACTTTGATTAAAATCTTATCAAATGTCAGGCGTTTACAAATTGTTGATATATAGTTTCTAATAAAGTAACAGTTGTAAATTCAGAATTGCAGACAAAGTTAAGCTGAGCTAAACTCGTTATGCTAAAAAAATATAAAAAGAAAATTATAATTAATTATACACGCAAATCGTTCGGTAGATTCTGAGTTTGTCGTGTTCAGACAGACAGACGCGGCGGGGGATTCGTTTTATAATATTTATAGATAATATAGTTCAAGGTCTAGTTGATATTTTTTGCCGTTTTCACAAATTTGGCAAGAACATGCGAGTGATAAAAAAAAACATTATAAAATGTAGGTTAATTAATTAATAATTTAAATAAAATTATGTTTAGAAGTCTGTGTTTATTAATAGATAACAATAATACTAAGAATAATCTTTTTTTGGAAAGCGATGCATATGCATTAACAACCCATGTAGGTAGTAAGTCTGATAAAGTTTAGAGACTGAATACAAAATATTGAAGAATCTATTAGACGACTAATATTTACAAAAATATATTTTTAATAGATAGGTCATAATGTAGGCCATTTGACACTTAAATGACCCAAAATACTAAATTATCCACTTTTTCAGTCCTAGTCAGTCTGAATATGAACTTTATTTACGCTTATTATATACTAGCTGTCCCCCGCGACTTTGTTCGCGTGTTTTAGTTTCAACGGTTTTTCATTTTTGCAACATTTTTCATTTATACTCCGCTCCTTTTGGTCGCAGCGTGATGTTATATAGCCTATAGCCTTCCTCAATAAACGGACTATCCAATACAAAAAGAATTATTCAATTCGAACCAGTAGTTCCTGAGATTAGCGCGTTCAAACAAACAAACAAACAAACTCTTCAGCTTTATAAAATTGGTATAGATTATAATAACATTTGACAAGAATTTAAATTATTGCTAAACCTGACTTATGTTTACTAGAAGATTGATATCCAATAATTTGATTGGTTAAAGCATCGTACCTGTTGCGTGATATGCGTGAATAGGTATTTCAAAAATAAACGTTTCAATCTACAGTTTCACCCTGTGTATAATACAGGCTGATTGAAATTATTTATTATCATATTATGTGTAAACATTATATTACACTTAAATTTGAAAAAATATACATATTTAGATCGAATATTGAGTGGTAAATTTTGTAATGTAATATAAGTTTTGTAATCGTAAAAGACGTAGTTGAACGTACCTACAAGTAACAGTAATTAGTGTACCTATAAGTAGATGTAGGTATTAGGTTCAATAATATAGGTCATCTTGAACTTAATAATAATAATGTTAAACAAATTGATAATACAAGCCCTGTCAGTACCTACTTAGTTTATAAATATTCTAGTCATGTGACAGACGCGCAGTGTAATTCCCTTGGAACAAGATACGCAGAAAAAATCTGACAGAAAAATACACGGAATATTTCCGTAGAAAAATACGCGGGGATAATTTTGACAGTTTTATTTTTTTTTAATTATGTTCGCGAAGGTGTTGGGTTTGTTCTTCCGATTGAGCGCGAGGTTTTGTGTTGTAGGGTTGTTCGCGGGCCAGTCGCAATGGCTGGACGGCCTCGCCAAGAGCTTGGGCTACGAGAGCGTGTTCCACCACGCGGTCATCATCGACGCCGGCTCCTCGGGCTCCAGGGTGCTTGCTTATAAGTTTAGGGTACCTTTTACAGGTGAGTCTTATATTCATATCATACCTCTTTTAATGTATTTTTAATAATGTTATGGTAGGGAGCGGATAAAGCCCTCTAACCAATAATGCTCGGTTCCTATATTCAAAGAACTATTGGTTTTGTTAACGGACGGTAGATTTTTCTAAGGGAAATGAAGAAAATTGTACCGTTCGTAAGTAAAACGAATCGTTTGTTGAATGTAGGAACTGAACATAAATGTGTTTCATTTTTGTGACGACACATACTTAGGAGTTTAAACTTTTCTGTCATTCGTTGTAAGTAAGAATGAAATCAAAAAAATATAATTTTGCATTTCATACGACAAATGAAAGTTGTAACGAAATTATAAAACTGGATAAGTTATGACTTCCTACCCAATTCGGATCATAATTCATAACTAATATGATTTATACCTACCTGAAGTAAATTTTTAAAGTAAATTAGACCTTATTTACCAGGAAAATGTAAACTGATGAAAACATAGAATTTCCATTAGAAATCATACGAATGTTACAATCAGTTGGACGTTATCTTACGATGTTTTATTGTTTGTAGCGATTACGTAGCTCTTATATTACTACCTACTACCGACGTGTTATGCAAAACATTGTGCATGAGATTTTTAACCCACATTAAAGATGGAATTTCGTTAAAAATCTATTTCGTTTTTGTGTGTAGGGATGGTAGTCAGAATATTGCCCGTATTATGAAAATTGTAAACTTTTTTTTTTAGTTTCTTTATCGTTTCGTGACGTGACAGTCGTCTAATGTCTGTTTTTATACGTGTATGCGTGTTTTAGCGCGTAGTTTCAAATCAATGAATTAAAATATAATATTTTTATATACAGCATGCAACAAAAACCCTGTCCGATCCTTATGAGTATTATTCGACATCGTACTGCGTATCCATATACTAGTAACTATTGAATGGATTTGAGATTACTATGTTTTCCCGGTGAATATAATTAAATTAAAATAAAACTGATCAAAGGCAACACTGATCGCTCGACAAAGTTCACGTGTACTATAGTGCGATTCAAACTTAAAGGCGGCTGTGAAGTGCGCTAAACGCTGCACAGTACCTCGCCCCGCATCCCCGCTGGCGCATGAGTTTGGTACTGCGCAGCGACTCGACTCGTGTTCAGAGCCGCCTTTAAGTTTGCACCGTACTGTACCTACATTTTTGTATCAAAGAAGCCGCCTGAGCGAGACATTTTTTATAGTACGTATGTTGAACCAGGAATTCGCCTTTATTGGATCGGACAGGGTTTTTGTTACATACTGTATAAAAAAAAACCTTTATAAATAAAAACTATAAAATAACCTAAGTAAAATTTTAAATATTGTCCTGATAACTCAAGTAGCCAATTGATTCATACTAGCGTGGTTTTAAAATAAAGAGTGGGTCAAATCTAATATTTTTGTTTAAGATCATCAACCTTAAGATTTTATAGAATTGTGAAAATGTCCACGTAATGCTGTCAATACTGTGGTTTTTATACCAAGTAACAACTCTTACGGCGGCTGTTATCTTAAATTTAATGTGAATAATTATTATTCTGTAAATACACGAGTACATAACAAGTCCTCGAGACAATGTTGTGTGTATTTAAGACACTTTCAACATAATCAAGTCTTAGGCTAAGTTGCCAGATGAATTTTATCAAAAATTTACTCATAGTGTATGATTCTGTTCCAGTATTCGGCCAAGCCAACTTGGATCTAGTAGATGAATATTTCGAGCAGTCAAAACCTGGTCTATCGTCATATGCCGACGACCCAGAAAAGGTAATTTAAGTTTTATATTGTTACTAGCTGTTGCTTGCGGTTCCGCCCGCGTATGCGTTGCTTATCGCGGCAAAAAGTAGCCTATGTCCTTTCCAAGGATATAAGCTTACCCCATATCAAGTTTCATCCAAATTGGTTCAGCGGTTTAGCCGTGAAAGTGTAACAGACAGACAGACAGAGATGCTTTCGCATTTAGAGCATTATTATGAATATATCTTTATATTATTATTATTATATGGATTATCCCTTTTGGATTTCTTTTGAATATTCATTTGATATTGATTTTCTTCGATAAAACCGTCGCAATCTAGACAATGTTTATTGAAATATTTGATCTCATGTTTTAAATTAACCCTTGACACATAAAGAGTGGTGTTATGAGTTTTTTGACATCAGCCTCCTCTTCATGGATGAACCCTGAAAATACATTATCATTCGAATATTTTAAGGTCATGCGATTCGAACACGATTTTTTTTTTAATTTACTAGCAATAGTTTTGGAATTCACGTTACTAGCAATCTTGTTTACCCCTCCAACTAAGCTAAATATGCTTGTGTCTTGAGTGGGTTCTACGACTTCTCGATCATAAGGCGGCCACCCTAATCATTAGGCTATTGCCGCTTAATTTTTTTTAATTTACAGTTTTTTTTTTGTAAAAATATGTTTTCTTACTATCATACTTTTATTATTTCGTTTCCTAAGGGCGCGGACACAATAGTGCAGTTAATAAAGAAGGCGGAGTTCCTGACGCCGCCAGAGAAGAGGCGAACGACGCCGCTCATCGTCCGCGCGACGGCCGGCCTGCGTCTGCTGCCCGCCGACAAGGCCCAGCAGCTGATCGACTCTGTAGCTAAAGCCATCGCCAAGTAAGTTCGATAACTATGGAATTTGGAGACTTATATTTACCCTGGATTTTTTTGTGTTAAAACTTTTTTGAGACAACCTTTTTTTTGCTACTAAATTTACCCTGAATCTGAAGCGAATTTATTTTTGTATTTTATAGGTAACGGTTTATCTATGTGCATGTTTCGAGATTTTCCGACTAATTTAAACAAAAGATTTTAATCGTGAGGCTGTTGCTTATTTTTTTTTATCTTGCCGAAATATTATATTCAAAACACATTTGGAACTGCCGCTATCTTTATATTGACTCTGAATAAAAAAAAATACAAGACTTTTTTATCAGTATGTCGCATAAACCGTAGAACTAGTACATAGGAATTTACTTGAATCTTTTAAAAAAGATATCATAATATAAAATATTACCAGGAGACAAGTTGTCCCTGAAGTGCTCCGTTAGTTTTTTAGTTGCATTTTAAGTCTAGCTGGAAAATTATCTTGTACTAATACGTTGATATTTGTCTCCAGGCTGGGCTACGACGTTGGCCCTGATGGCGTGAAGATCATGGACGGCTCCGACGAGGGCATTTTCATCTGGTACACAGTCAACTTGCTCCACAGTAAGCTTTCACAAATACTTTTAGAACAAGAATCACATTTAGGCATGGTTTTTCATCCAGAAAAATAACTCAAAAGGGTACTTTGAGCCAGTGGCGTGCATTGGTTTTCCGACCAGGTAGGCAGAAATTAGGCAAATCGAGCAAAATAAAATACCTACTACTATAAATAACGAAACAAATGTAAAAAACTATTTTTTACTTACTTTTTTAAAGTTTCGTATTTCTTATTCTGTGGTTCGGATGTTATCCTACAAATCTACTACTTCATTAATTTGTTTTGTCAACAAATGAAAACTTTATTAAACTTCTTGAAGGGGTTTGCACGTAATTTATCCATACAGATTGTATTTTCGAAACACAAACAAACTACGCACTGTAACTTTTCCATATTTATACAGACACAACAATTTCTGTTTATAACACTACAGTAACTTTACAAAACCACAATAAGTCAATAACACACAAAACAAATAATTACGAAAATAATGCAAACTACAACAAGTAAACAAACTACAACAGATTAAAAATAACAAAAAGACGAGCAAGTTGCAACAGATAAAAGAAAATAAAAATCATTTATTGCAACTAAAACATGTTTACATTATTAATTATGTTGTTGTTAACTTTAAAAAAAATCTATATTCAATTTACAAGTTATTAGTATTTTATAATATTAGTTAGATATATAAAAAATATAATAATAACTAGAATTTATATATTTTTTATTTGTTGAGCTGTATGGTCAATGCCTTTGCTACAGAGTAGGCATGCCTACTATAGTTCTGGGAAATTGCGAAGGTCAAATGTCAGGGTGCTGTGCATGTCAAACAGATATTTTTTGCTTTCACCGTATTATAAATTTGAGAAAAAAGTAGCTTATTATGAAGTGTGCGTGCGTATATGAATACGCCAAAATGGTTTGAGTGTATGAGTGTAAAGTAGGCACTGGCGCGAGTGCCTACTTCGCGACGTATTGTGAAATTGTGTTGAATGTAACGTCATTTTTTATTTGTTTTGTAATGAAATGTTTGGTTAATTGCCTATATGGTATGCACGCCACTGCTTTGAGCGTACCCTGAGCTACCAGTTATAAAATGAGTTTGATAATTTTCTGACTTCTCTGGGGATAGAAGTTAATCTCACAAGAAAATCTCCTGTAAAATTTCTGACGTTCTCAGGAATTTCCACACTGATACGACTTTGGGGTGGAAGAGGTTTCTCTTGTTTTAAAGGCCTGTGTCTCTGTAAAATCAAATTTTCCAATTATTTTTTGTAAAATATAACTATTCCTGCACTAAGGAAATTAATCATTTTGTCGCGGGAAGTTTTAAAAACATTAAAATCACATGCACAAGGAATACCCAGACTTGGACAAGATTTGTGGATCACACAAATGCTTGTTCCATGTGGGGATCGAACCCGCAGCACGTCGCGCACAGTGGTAATTAGCATGGTGATCTATACCACTCTGCTATCCGTGCAGATCATTTTAGTAATTTGTCTAGGGGTAGCGGTTTTTAAAAGTAAGCCGCTTATCCCCAAATGGTTAGTTATAAGTATAGTTTCCGCTGCGCAGACCTGATGGACGGCAACACGATGGCGGCGCTGGACCTGGGCGGCGGGTCCACGCAGCTCACGTTCCAGCTGCCGCCGGCCGCCGCGCCGCTGTACCCCGCCGCCGACCAGTACGTCGTGCCCGCCGGCACCAACGTCACGCTCTACACGCACAGGTCTCACGAGCTTACCTCTTACAATCATTTAAACAGTTCTAGTTACGTTGTCGCATATTGTACAAATAATGTAGGTATTTAAAAAAAAATGTATACTGTATGTAAAAAAAAAACCCTGTCCGATCCAATAAAGGCTAAAAATTGAAACTACTAAACTAAAAAATATGATATGTATAATATATCATCATATTATTCAGAATAAAAAATAAACGTCCTAACAGTTTCCCTTTCTTATAGCTACCTGAACTTAGGACTTCTAGCGGCCCGTTACGGCGTGTTCCGGCTGGAGGCTGAAGACAACGAGACGGACGAGTTCACGTCCGTCTGCGTCGACCCCATCATACAGCGCGAGCCGTGGACGTATGCCAACAAGAATTATGTAGTCAGGTTAGTACAATAATGCCAGTGTTTTGGTTAAATTACTATATTGTTTCTCACAAGACGTTAAGTGTTTAGATGACTGTTACGTTATATTGTTAACAGGGGAATTTTATTTTATTGTTATGATATTTTTTGTTTCTTCTAGTCATATCTATTTTTTTTTATCATTGAGCTATAAATTATTTTTTCGGTAGATATGAAGGGAAACTCAAATTTTATCCTAGCGTGCAATATTGGACGCTTTTAATTCGGTCTAATGCCGCATTTAAACTTATCATATTAGTTGTCTTAAAATGCTCCTCTAATGTAAAATATAGTTAGTACTGCGAGGGTTAGTTTGCGCGTAATAAAGAATTATAGAAGGAGGAGGCCTTTGTCCAGCAGTGGTCCAACATAAGCGGGAGAAAAAAAAGTTTGCCATTGTGCTTTTGTATTCATATCCTATGTTCAGCAGAGGACGTCTTTCGGCCATGATGATGATGATTATGATTCATTTCCAAGTAGTATATTTAAAAAATAGTATGTGTGATGTGTAGTGGCGGTCGCCGCGCGCCGGGGCTGAAGCGCTCGGCGGCGTACGCGGCGTGCCACGCGGTGGTGCGCGCCTACGTGCTGGCCACGCTGGACTGGGAGCCCAAGCGCGCGCCGCTCGGACAGGTGGCCGCCATGAGCTACTTCTACGACGTGGCTGCCGATGCCGGACTCATCGGTAAGCCATACATACCCATACATTCCAATCTTAGGTACCTTTTTTTTTGTTACGGGGTGAAAATCTAATGTCCTCAACCCACGAAGAGGGCACGACGTGGGGATATGTCGGACTTGCACCGACCAAAAACACCCCGGTCCCTTCCTTGCCTTTGCCGGAGTCCCGGGTTCACTAAAGCATGCTCGGCGGGGCTCCGGTGAATCTTAGGTACCTGCTTCATGAAACCGTCACCAGTATTGACGTGAAGGAAGGTGTGTGCTTACCGCACCAACAACTAAGTGATGTCACTGCGACATCTCGAATTGAGAAGTGCGTGCGCGACGTGCGCATGCTGCGTTTGCGAGGACTGTCCTGTGCACCGGTTCTACCTAACTTTTGACGACCTCTGTGGTCGAGTTGCGTATACACCGGTTTTCAAGGTGTTGCTAGCTCTGAGGTGCCCCAGGTTCAAACTCCAGGCGTGTCAATGTAGATAACCACTTTTCTACACTGTCTCGGGTCTGAATGTTTATGGTACCTTCGTTATCTTGATCCTATAACACAAGTGCCTTAGCTACTTACTTTCGGCTCAACCGTTTGACGTAGAGGTAGAGAATTTTTTTCCTAAACTCAGTCAGTCAGTCTCATTGAAATACCAAAGCTTATGGTGTAACGTTTTGTTCTAGACGTGATGAAAGGCGGTACAGTATCAGTATCAGCGTACCGAGCCAGCGCAGTGCGAGCGTGTTCGGCCGCCAACGTGGAACAGCCGTGGGCCTGCCTCGACCTCGTGTACGTGGTGGCTCTGCTGCAGGATGCTTACAAGATCGACAACGACGAGCCCATCTCGGTACGTACCACTTAACAATGCCCACTTAAACCTCGGATACATTAGGGATCAAAATATTGCCGGGAACTGTAGAAATTTGCGATGTGATCCCGACATTCGCCTTTGTCTTGTCCAGGGCGCAGGAACTTTAAAAACACTTGCCCCAGTGAAAAAATGAGGACAAAATATCCCCTAAAATGTCCCGAAAAGGTCGATTTACATGACACTGCAACATTGCTCATTGTTGCATTTGAAGTGGGAATTGTTGCCAGCGCAGGTGTAATGCGTCAGTAATGTGCTAATCGTTATTGGCGCATAAAAGACGCGTTGCTTACACGACTTTTTGTGTAAGCTACGTGCTTCCCTTAAAATATCTCTAATGTGAGTAAACTTATTGATGACGGGCCTGTTGGTCTAGTGGTTAGTGACCCTGACTGCTAAACCGGAGGTCGTGGGTTCGATTCCCACACAGAACGAATCTTTGTGTGATGAGCACGATCATTTGTTCTGTGTCTGGGTGTAATTTATCTATAATATGTATGTATTTAGAAATATATAAGTATGTTTATCAGTTGTCTGGTTGCCATAGCACAGGCTCTGCCTAGTTTGGGATCAGATGACCGTGTGTGAGATGTCCCAAGATATTATTAGATATTATAAGCGCAATTTGGCAATTAAAAATTTTGTTTGACATTTGAGCAAAATTAAAAAATCACTTTATTAATCTTGTTAAAATGTCTGTGGTTTTACACACAGAGCAAAATTAAAAAATCACTTTATTAATCTTGTTAAAATGTCTGTGGTTTTACACACAGCTAAATACCTCTTCTCATAAAGAGGAGGAACTAGTAGCGATCCCTATGCTTACTTACTATTTTTGCGATTTCAAAATAAAATTTTAGTTGTTAAGGATACCGCTAGATGTTTTCCTTTACCGTTTTTCAGTAGTGTCTTAGTAGTATAATTGTCTGAAATTTACATGTTTTTAAATATGTTTGTTCCAGTTGTTCAAGAAAGTGAACGGCCACGAAGTGTCGTGGGCGTTAGGGTTGGCCTACACCACCGTCATGAACAAGATCGTGATCACGCCCTAAAGCTGTGACGTCACGCCTACAACTCGGTTGTAGCCAGTTGAAACTGGTACGAACTGGATATCGAACGATAATGCGTTTTAGAAGGTATGTACGAATTCTCTCAAATATGTGTTAGATTATGAATTGCGTTGACATTCCGTTTTTATTAAGTATTTTATATCATACTGTATGTCATTGCAAATTCTGGGTATCAGTATCTTATTTCACGAACTTAATATATCTTTATTGGATTATTTTTCTTATGTAAGAAATAGATTGATTAAACAATTTTTGGGAAGAGTTTCGTACATATTAAACAGGGATTTAATTTATTAGTAAAACAACACTGACATTGTGACGTGTCCAGTTCGTACTAATTTTAAAAGTAAAGTGATTTGAGCTGCAAACATTACCTCTCTGGTACCACTGTATGTGATATAAATAATATGTATCATAGTATTTTTATTATTTCTGTCTATTCCACAATATTTGTAAATAATATTCGCTGAAAGCTGATATTATATTTTCTATATGGCAATAGTTCGATGCACATTATAAACCTCATAAAAGTACGTTTTATTATGGTTGCCAATTAGAAAATGTTCGAATTTATGTCGTGATTGTGGGGTAGTCTATGGTCAATCAAACCATAGACTATGGCCTTGGGTACGAATGAGTGACTGTTTTTAAGATATTACTATAAACTGGACCTGTGCAGAACTTGTATGTAATTTTACTGGATAAACATTGAGCGTTGACAGAAACCATAAAGAAGATATCAGTCATTGAATTTATGATAATTATACAGTTTTAGTATCTGACTTATATGGGAAATGGCTGTATGTATGACTGAATACAAACATTTTATAAATGCATAAAACATATGATTACATCGTATAATATTTTTACATCTATTTCCTTGAAATAAGGTCCAAATTGCAATAATTCACTCACCAAAGTAGGAACTATTCGTTCTTGAAAAAATCTACTTTATGTAGCTTCTATAAACCCGATGAATCAAATACAATATAATGTATTATATATATATACAAAGCTTGCATAAAGAAAGGTTAGTTTTCAATAGGCTAATATTTTTGTATACGATTTTATACTTTAATCTCCTGTTGCGAAGGTACAAATTACTATAGCAAGTAGCGGGAATTAACAAACTGTTATAGTAATTTATACCTTGATGCAGTTGTTTTAAGGTATATATTTGATGGCTTATAAGTCAACTGTAGATCAGAGGTTGTGTTGTATATAATTCTTTTTGGAAATACGGGTGTTATGGCTATTCAGAAATCATTTAGTTTGTCTATTCTTTCATAGATTTATTAGCAAGTTAGCCTTTCTTTTTGCGAGCCTCAATAGACATAATATGATTATATAAAGCTGTATTGCACTTATTTTAATCTACACAATAATTTATATAACAATTATATTATGCACAATTATTTAATAAATATTGCTCATTTATTTAAAACTCAATTATTACGAATATTATTAAATAAGATCTTTTTTTGCTTGTTTGGGAAGAGTTTTATAATTTTTCTTTAACGTGCGTTCATGAACCTACATTTATTATTACATTAAAGTCACTCATAGGAACGTAAGTTAAGTCCATTCCTATTTTCTTACTAAATAAATTGTAAAGCAATGAAGGAACGATAAATGTCAAGATTTTATTGGAAATGTGGGTAGTAATGATTTTTTCTGTTTGTCTACCAGTGATCAAAAATACAGGCTAGTAGTTTTAAACTGAATTGTCGCGTCATTAATACATATTGCTATAGTAAGGCTGTTTGTACACGAGGCGACACAAGCACGACCGATTTTGTATCTTAACGAAGCGTGCCTATTAACGAAAGTCTATGAGTTTGTAGGATAGTAGTTGTTGGTGAGTAAAATCGTCGGGTATCGGAGACTTGCGTCCCGTCGTGTGCGATTGCCGAAATATGTAGAACAAAGAGTCTGGTTTTGATGTTGGTTCGGGCGACTAAACGCCATTGCTAGCATTGAAAATTAAATAAATTGAATTATGAATATTATATATTATATATTAATAAAATTAAATAAGTTAAGTTAATTAAATTGAATTATGACTTAGGGCCGATTTTTCTAAAGCCAAATAATTTTATAATTTTGAATTTTATTACACGAATAAAAATTATCTGGAGTTGGGAAAATCACCCATTAGAAAATATACTTTATTACGTTGCAATAGAGACGTTATTAATGTCAAATTGTTGGTACTTTTGTGTGGCCGGCCATATTGTGTGACCAACTCTTGGATAACTAATCCAAATAGCTAATTCGCAGGCTATTATTATTGTTATGTTGTTCTACGAAAATATCGTCATAATTTTAGTTGTTTTTAAAATAAGTATTATCATTTTCATGAGATTTCAGTGCCTGACCCGCGCAGGCGCGATGTACATTCCTATTCAAATTATAGGTATATTGGCAGACGAGTCAGTTTAAAACACTAGTTCTGTTTTTTCAGTGCTTGTTATTTTGTGAACTTCACTTATGTATAAGTAGGTAATTTTTCGTTTTTGACCGTCATACACCTGTATGCTCAAACGAAACTTAAGTTTAAGATGTAATGATTAGTCTAACCCCAGAATACTGCAAATTAACTAAGACGTTATGAAAGTCTATTTGTTGCTACTTTACACCTTTCAGTGACAGAGACAGACTGACAGACAGTATTCCGCCATATTTGTCGCTACATAACACTTCCAAGTGATGATGGCATGAGTTGAGTTAACGGCGATTTAAAAGAGTACCGTAAAACCGGGTTATTTTGGCACTGAGGGGGTAACTTGATCCCAAACTGGGGAATAGTTAAAACTTCCTGTCCTATCTCAACCGTAAGAGTGAACGTCCTAATCTTAGAGAATACATAGGCAAGCGTAGAGTGCGCGCATCGCTAGTAGCCAGTTGTGCCGAGTGTCAGCAAATTTTTAGCTTTAAATACTATGCTCGTTTACTGATTTATGTGATTGTCTGTGCGACTACAGACGTTTATGCCAAAATATCGATGGTTCCAATATTATTTGGGTAATTTTATGTTTTGAGATAATTTTAATAAAACGGCGCGCTCTGTTTTGACACTTATTTTGCGATTTTACTTGTTCATACTGGTGCGTACAGTTCATACTCGATATGCGCACTCCATAATTTACTTATTTCTTCCCTAATGTCTTAATTCATACTTTTACGTATTTAAAGTATAATTCACGACATTCACTCTTAGGGTCGTGACATGACAAGACGTTTAAACTTTTTCCGGTGTCTTCTTTTACCGCTAAACCAGTTTTACAGTATTTGAATAGTAGCTCATTTTAATACGAAAAATCTCATTATCTTAAAACCAGTTAACATGTATTATGTACTGTTAAAACCATCGTAGTTTCATCAAAAAATGTATAGTTCTTTGTTACTGGAACAATTGTGGTTTTAAAACGACATAAGACATGACTAGGCGTCTAACTTTTATTGATTCTTACTGCGACGACCTCAAATCTTTTAATGTCTTAAATTTATAAGCTTGTTATTATATGTTTAGTCTAATGAGATCTTTTTAAAGATATTTTGTTATTCATCAAAAAAGGTGGGCTGTGATCTCCTATAAACGTCATCGGCCACTTACAGCGCACTTACTTCTACTCATTTAGTCTGAGAGCAGGCTTTGAGTGCTTCCCCGGACTTTTGGCGAGAACCTTAAGGGCCTCCAGCCAGAGCAATAGAAAAACTAGCTACGTCAGCAACGTTCACTAAGGGCACCTCCTGTAGCGTTCAGACCTCGACTTAGTGCGTTGCTAACAATCTTAATGAGGCAAAAACAGCAAGGAAGGGCTGGATCTAAGGTTTTATTATTTAAGGACACATTTTTATTGCGGCTCGGGCCATCTTGATCCAGTTACGGTAAGGGGGAGGGGGGAGGTAACATTTACGTTACAATTATTTATAATACAATTAGCGTCACGATGTACACGGGTAAACGCCGACGTCAGTGTGTGAAAGATTGCACAACAGTACATTTCTTTAGTATCGTGACGCAGCGTACATCGTGACGTAAGTGTTGGTCGTGTCGTTGGCGTTTACAGGAAATCACACCCTAAATAGTTGACATGATATTAATATTCGAGTGAGACACTTGTGTTAAAGTCTATGCTTAGGAAGTACTTCAGCTTGATTTTTAAGTTAATGTAAAAACGTGCGATTTTAATTTTAGGTAGAATTTAATTCGCAAGTTACTATTATTTTGCTAAGGAGACAGTTATTTTATGTTTCAACTATGATTATTATAAATGAAGGTTGTATGTGCGAGTTAAGTTATTCAATAACTTATTAATATTATGTAAGTTCTTATGATAAGCACTTTCCAAAACAAAATATATTCAAATGCTATTTTTATGATGACATTGTTTTCCATTTTCTATGCAATATACTAAAGATTTTTTAGCTTACTGTGCACTATTTAGGTATCAGTATACCTAGCCGACGTGGTCAAATTGGTGTTATATGTAAATTGTACAAATTTAATAAATGTTGGATCTTAATTCTGTATTTTTTTTTTATTAAATACCCAATTTTTTTAGAGTGAAATTTTTTTCTGAATCTCTAACAGTTTTCTTAGGTATTCTTCTTATTTTAATTGGAAAAAAAGCTGGTTGTAGGCCATAATGACCTCACGAAAATAGAATTGAGATGTATTACAATATGTAATAGGTAAGTTAAATAAAAGAATTTTTATAGGGTTTTCCACCAACAACTGCTTAATAAATCAGATAGATAGACAACGTCAACATATTGCTCTAAACCCAAAGTAAGTAGCTTAAGCACTTGTGTTATGGAATCAGAGACAATTCAGGTAGGTACCACAATCATGCAAACCCCAGACAATATCAAAAAGTGTTTTTCTACATTGACCCGTTCGGGGATCTCAGAGCTAACGACACCTTGAAAACCGGTAGAAATAAAAATAAATAAAACACCAAATGTTACTGAATTTTCATAGTTTATTAAGAACTATTCAATAGGTACAATAAAAATGTTATTCTAACGCACTTTAATCCGATAACGCTGCGTTCAGTCTCGTCTAAAATGATTAGTTTAAAATCTATGGTTGAGATTACACAATATTTAACTAGAATAATGCATCGGTTTAATGAAAATAATGTACTGATTTGACAGGACTGTGTTGGTATTAAAAGATTTTCTATTGTAAATATCATATACATAGATTGAATTCATGTATTTGTTCAAAATTGTCAAAGAGTAGGTACCTACAATTTTAATGTTCTTAAATTGCATCGAATCTGGTATTAAAAGATTCTGGTAATAATCTTTGGAGCGATGCTGGGTACTCAAAATTTTCATTAATCCGATTTGTGTATTAAAAATGTATTAAATTGAGAATCGCTTACTTTAACACGAATCTTAAACGTTTATCTAACAGCTATGATACATGCCAACTAACATGCAAGGTGTTGCAAGATAAAAATAATGTCAGTATTATTTTCAGAAATACATTTTTTCTGGAAAATATTTCTGACGATATTGTTGACAACATTATAAATTACATAATTATTGCACTTTTAAAATATAATGCATATTAAGTAAACACTGAACTAATGTCCCTTACAGTGAAAGAATCTACAATACGTGTTTTAGCATGAGATTGTGACATGTAGCATTCACAATACTTGTCAGGAAAATAAATGGGATCGGATGACTGATGAAAAGTCAAAATCTAATCGTCCGCCAGTTAGATAATAAAAAAATATTAGACTCGTACTTTTTGATTTTCAAAATAAGAAAACACTAGTTCAGGAGCAGGTAATGACGCACAAATAGCACGAAATTGTGACGTGATGCGACATTTCAAATCAATGTATCCTCGTGAATTAAGATAAAGTCTAATATTTTTTAATAATTTAACTGATGGTAATTAAACAAAATATATTAATCAACCCCATTGTTAGTAAGCCTCGTTCCATTTCCTATCCCAAATTCCTTTTTATATGGCAAATACATTTCTTGTTCAAAGCAATCAAAATAGATTTTACATTGGTCTTATCATCCCATGCTAAATAATCACAAAAATATTTACATTGAAATAACCCATTTTGGGCAGGAAAAACCTAGGTCTTTGGTATTCATACAAGGTAACATCTTATTAGTAGAAACTGAGAGTTAAACGGCAACATGTCTACAGAATAACGTATGAGAATTGACCACTGCTAAGCTACAAAAAAGGTTTTATACCACAAATATTCCAGTTAATACGTAAGTTTTATATAAATATTTCTAGTTTATTTTCTATTGAAACGAGTTTGAATAGTGAATGGGGATATTGACTTTTTTAAATGTCTGTCTTTTAGATAATAATAATAAAAAAACACGTACTTTTTTCCTTATAAAAGCAATGAAAATTGACAAAGATAAAGCAATTTAAAGTTCAAGATAGAGGGCTTGTCAAGTCAATATTTAGCTAAAATTGTAGTGACACGTTTGACGTTAGTTGATCTGTCATTCATTGTATGGACCAAAGGAAAAAAGGGCCGAATATAGTTTATTTTCTATCTAAAAGACGGACATTAAATAAAATAATTTAGTCAACATCTCTATTGTGTAGGTACTAAACCCTGGGAATGAGTAATATATCAAAACAAGTAGAAAATATTGACGCAGATTTAGAATGCTAACAGTTTTGTAAGCAATTAACGACATCTACATTTATTGTTACTTAAAGCCAAGCCAGATATTTGAAATTTAGTAAGGATCAGATTCTGGCTTCCCTCGGCGCGTGTTCCCGCCCGCTCGCGTTACGTGTCGTGTGAAACCGTGACTCGGCGCGACACCGTATGGAGCCGAGCGTGAAGGCGTGGGAATGCGTGGGCGGTGGCGCAACACGTGAAATCAAGTATCCAGCATTAGAGATAAGTCAACTTTTACAATCTCCCCTCCTAACCTGCCCTTTATAATTCTTCTATTAATAATCAAAACACTAAAAGAACTATTCTGGTGGTAGCCAACAATGAGATCTTTGTCTGAAGAAATAGTGTCGTTATTTGCTTGCAACCTTAATTTCATGTGTTCTATACACATTGGGAATACGATGAACTCTTTAACATAGGGTTACTGTAACTGTTTGATGGAATTACAACTTCTTGTACCAGAATAAGTAGTGTTCTCCATCTTCAACTAATAGGTCATCCACACCTGTAAATAGAAGTTTTGTTTGAGAATATACTTTTATTAATTAGGTAGGTACATAGTTTTGGATTTAGTCATGAAAAAGTGTAATAGTTATGGTTTTTCGTGATAGCGGTTGTACGGCAACAAAGATGTCATGTGATGTCATCTAAGACTATAAATAAATAAATATGGAAAACATCACAGCTCTTAACCCACAGTATGTAGCTAAAGCATATTATGGAGTTTTACAAGTCTCATAAAAACATATTTTTTGACTGGAGTTTTGACACTGGATTCGACATTTCCTAACTTGCTATCCTGAGAAGAAATGTCTTTGTCTCTTTTAGATTCCAGACAATCGTTGTAATTTAAACATTGTGTAAATAAATGCAGGGTCTTTCAGGACTGGCCTTTTGAAGAAATTCAAGTAGTTATATTGTAAAGCTCCTTACCAACGGGAGCTACAAGCTGGTTGCCGGGCGGGCTGGCGGGGTCGGGGATCTCGGGCAGGCGGTACAGCAGCCAGTAGTGGTAGCCCATGGGCTCCTCCTTGTGGCCGGCCAGCGTGTGCACGTAGTGGCCGTTGGGCCACTCGCTGGCCTCGAACTTGAACTTAGGGTTGTGTTCCGCCGCCATTTGCATCACGTGGTAGAATGATACGTTTCTGAAAATTACGTCAAATTGTGTATTAAAATAAATTTTACCGAAATGGTTTTTTTAAATACAAGCTTTTAAATCAGCCAGGATCATAGCACTAGTAAAGACAAATCAAACAAGCCCAAACACGGTGGGATTGCGTCGTTTTGTGAGGACATGCGACGTTCCTATGGCCACCTTCGGGATCCATCATCAGAGCATCACCATAAAAATAGTGTATTGTCATTGGATTTATATAAGTATGCAAAATTTTAACTCAATCAGATGCCAGGAAGTGTTTATAATTTAGCTTGCTAGATTTGACTTTTGGTCAAATCTAGCAAGCTAACCTAACATACATTATATATTTATTTCAAATTCAATAAAAGCTTGTAACAAAAGTTTGAAGTTTCATAAGTGGATTACAAATACCAGGTATTTTGTTTTTCTTTGAATAACAAGGATAGAGAATAGGATCTCTCTCTCTAGGATGCAACGACGGTATGTAACAGTATGTTACCTGGGAGTGACCATGTGCAGGGTAAAGTTCTCGGTTACGTTGGTTCCGAGCCACAGCGTGTACGTGAAGGACACGTTGCGGGCGTCGGACTCGTTGCTGGTGCTGCCTGACTGGTAGGCCAGCTTCAAAGTGCCGTCGCCGCCATTGTTGTCTGCAACACGAAATTATTTATAATAGCTTTTGCCCGCGACTTCGTCCGCGTTTCCGTCGTTTTTCGTAAAAAAGTAGCATATGTCCTTCCTCACAGTTCAGTGGTTTTGATGTAACAGACAAATTAACTTTCGTATTTTAGTAGGGAAATATAATATGTCACGTTACACAAAAATTATAATCCTTATAGCATGATTCAGTATTCACGCGCGACGGCGCGATGGCTGATTATCGTATTTCATGTATAAGTTTGGTGTTTCTATACCGATTTCTATGATTCTTTTTTTATTGAATAGGTAATAATGTTAACTTTTTTTTAATTAGGGGTGAGTGAGAGTATTATAAACGTAAGAGTAAACAAATATAATCAGAAAGCTCCGAACTGCTAAGCTATCGGGAGTTACGTGTTATTGTGAGTCAACCATAAAAGATAGACATATGCTGTTGTGGGATATTTTTTAGATAATTTTATGTAGAACATTTCCGTCATACATGATTTCTATGTAGCTTTAACCATTAAGGCTGCATACGCGACGGAAGCTTAAAAAATGGAGTAACTTCTCCCGTTTTCCCAACATTTCCCTTCACTGCTCTGCTCCTATTGATTGTAGCGTGATGAAAAGTATACTATAACCTGCCCAGGAGTATGAAGAATAATTGTACCAAGTTTAGTTAAAATCCGTCGAGTAGTTTTTGTTTCTATAAGGAACATACAGACAGACAGACAGACAGACAAAAATTTTACTGATTGCATTTTTGGCATCAGTATCGATCACTAATCACCCCCTGATAGTTATTTTGAAAATATATTTGATGTACAGAATTGACCTCTCTACAGATTTATTATAAGTATAGATAAGTTTGATTATTTTCACGCAGTAATTACAGTTCCCTGCTGGACAAAGTGTCTCTTCTTAGCGACTAAAGGTTTTTCTGGCTGAAGCGAATTTTTATCAAGCCAGATAAAAGTCAAAAGTTATAGATAATTTTGTTCCTTTACTGATAATAGTTAAATAGACGAATTAATATTCTGCTATGTAACGTAGAATTTTTTATTTAAGCCATAAAACCTTCTTACTTAGATAAAAATTATCGTGTCTACTAATAAAATATTTCTGTAAAAGGAATTCAGTCTTCAAACCGTTCCGTCTGTTTTAAAATCTTCTATATATTATATAAAAGATACCGAATCTCTTATACATTGGACCCTTACCCAATGGTTCGTGTCGGCTATCAAGCAGCTTATCACTGCAGTGCGGAGGCCTCACAGCCGCCAGAGAAGCAGGAGTGAGCGCCGCCACGGCCGCCGCAGTCTTGGACACGTCGCCCCAGCCGCCGTCCGCGTTCTGCCGCTCTAGAAGCCACTTCCTGGCCGCGGGGAAGCTCCAGTGCTGGTGGGCGCCCGGTCCACTGTCCGAGTCTTCGAGAGCCTGAAATTTTGAAATGATTGGTTTTTTATTTGATAGCTGACAAACTTACAAGCGGTTCACCGGATCGTAAGGAAACATCGCTGCCCTTCATTATACTAACAGTAGAGGTTTCGGTCGTGCGTCTATGCGTCTATCTCAACGTATCATTCCAAAATATTGAGATTTTAATAAAAGATTTCGGAAACGATGAATGCAGCCGCTTATGAACAGTAGTTGTGCATATTTAAAATGTTTGTGTATTTATGGGTACATATGCAAGTATTTCTTGTATGTGTTCCTTGTAGCTTTGCCCTCAGAACATTACGAAATACTCAAAGATTAAAGGCAAAAGCTCACCTGAATAGCAAGAGCAGTGGTAGTAAGAGTACCAAAGCTGCCATCCGAGTGTTGCTGTCGCGCGAGCCCGGCCATGGGGCGCCGCACGAAGTGGATGAGGCTGCGGTGGCGGTGGTCCTGCACCACGCAGCGCAGCGCCAGGATCACCATCGATATCGTGTCTAGATGTAAACATATATTATATTTTATAAAAATCGAAAAATTTTTTTTTGTGAATATTAATTTGCTATTGGTGTTCTTCGGAATGTTTGCACTGTCAAGGTTAGTGTTTATGTAGTTATATGCAGTAGAATAACTATTCCAAGAACCGTTTCTCTTAAAATTCATTTTCGAGTATTTGAAAGATTTGCTGTTATAGACGTTAGGAACAGATTGCAGTTGTACTGTCTTCGATTATATAGGGTCCAGTAGATGTGACATGCTCCTTTATTACTTACTTATTTTAAGTAAATTAATTAAAAAGTAAAACAAAGCACAGTATTGGGACCCGCGTAAAAAACTTATAGCTGACGTGAAACGCCACGGCTCTACGTATTCCGCAGTCATCGAACATGCTGAAGGCTCCAGACATTATTTTAGATTTAATAAACAACCGATCCTCACTAAAGAACGCAATTTCCTACCTAGGATGTTTCGTGAGGATATTGAGATTAAATAACACCATTATTTCAATAGAGAAGATGGCTGGAAGATATCTCCTATTTAGGACCCAATAATACACAAACTTAAAACTAAACCCAAGAGCAGCGCTGCAAGACACAATGAGCTCATATAGCGTAGGTCGGAATACAAATAATTAATTAAAATATGAAGGTAGATCGAGCAACATCTACTGTCAAGTCGAATACCACCTCAGTCTGTCCGTGACATATATAAAAGTACTCTGTGTCCGTGACCCTGACACCTACAAAGGCGTTGAAACGTCGGGAATTAAATCTAAATAAACCGCGATAAAATCCTTTTACAAAGTAGTGTGAATTTAATAATTAAACCACTCTTACCAAGGCTATGATCGGAAGCAGCATTAGCAATATCCAGCAGCCGCCTAATATGTCGGCGACGGACATGAGCGGCCGACGAGCAAGCAGCCAGTGTTGCGTACGCGAACTCAAGGTCATGGGGCGGCTCGCGGTGCAGCAGGGCTGCCACCAAGTCGCGGCCGTGGAAGGACCGCGGGTCCTTGCAGAGCGCGCCCAGGGCGAGCGTGTAGGCAGCGAGGCGGCCTAGCGGTGGGGGAGACTCGTGGTGCCTGCAATTGGTGAGTTAATTTAATTTAGTCAAATTTAAATGTATAAAATTTAGCCTCATTTTTGTGTTCAGTAAATTCAAATAGTTGTTTTTGTCTTTCCATACGCACGCACTTATACGCAAAACTAATGAATAATTTTAAAAAGTTAGAAATTTACATGAAGGTCATGTCTACTAAATCTTAAATAACAATATTCATAGAAACAAGTAGGTGGGTGTCCTTTAAAATACTAATTTGATAAATCGGGCATTTCCTTTTAAATTTATATTATTGTAATTTGGAGCAGTTAGAATGAAGTAGATAGAATCTTCAACACGCGGCTTACTTGGACATCATGAGCAATATCTCAATCTCCATTTGCTTGGCAGACAGCTGCATCTCGAGTCCTTGCTGTTCGATCTCCTTGCCTGTATTATTGGCCAACTGAAAACAAATTAACATTATCATAAGAGCCTTGAATCCAGAAGTCTTTCTCCTGTTTCTATTTATACTTATAGCTTTTAGTTCTTTAAAATTTCATAAGGGATTGTTGTAATTACACGTAGCTTGTGGTGAACGCCAAGTGCCGATCCCTTCGAATGTGTCGGTATGTTTGATGGGGCTTAGCAGAGCTATTTGGTAATTTGACACAGGCCATTTGGCCAAGTGACAAGGAAATACTCATAACAGATATATCGATGCTATTGTAGAGTTCCAAACGTAATGATTGTTGATTAACGATTATTGATCTTCTGTAACAAGGTATACGCACAATATGTGATATGTGCCAGCCAAACATGTTTCATTATTTTAATACATAACTATCACATTCATATAATGGTGGAGGGAAACAGTGAGGAAACCTGAATCTATTATCCAATGCCATTAACTTGCAGAGAGCAAGCATCTTGATCAAAATTATTTCCTTCACAATTTTACAAAAAGCCTATATATCTTGCATTAAGACAGTCACTTCAAATAAGCAAATTAATATACAGAATTAGCATAATCTTCCTGTTTATACAGTATGTAACAAAAACCCTGTCCGATTCAATAAAGGCGTATTCCTGGTTCAACATACGTACTAGAAAAAATGACTTGCGTAGCCGGCTTCTTAGATACAAAACTGTAGGTTGTAGACGTGAACTTTGTCGAGCGATTAGTGTTGCTTTGATCAGTTTTATTTTAATATAATTATATTCACCGGGGAAAAGAATAATCTCAAATCCATTCTCTGTAAATAGTTACGCAGTATAATGCCGAATAATACTCATAAGGATTGGACAGGGTTTTTGTTGCATGCTGTATATGTGTAACAAATACTTCGTCGTTTGTCACGTACCTGCAAAGTCAGCATAACATGGTGCGTATCGTTGCCCCAGCCCCAGTCGGGCAGGCGATGCTGCAGCAAGTACTGAAGCGCCTTCTGGATCGCCTGCCCCTCGTTGAGCGTCTCAGTCTCCCACGCAGTGGTCGTTGATGTTACAACAGTTGTTGTTGTAGGAGCTTTGGTAGTTGCAGTTGTCGGTGGTTCCGTTTCTGATGGTGGAAGTGGAAATAGTAGGATTATTTTAAAGTCTAAATGTGGCGCTCTAGAAAGTTTCTGAGGATAGATGATTGTGACTCTTTCAGACAAAAATAAGTTAACTGGTTTAAATAGCTACAGTCAGCAACAAAAGTTGATGTACACAATCAGTTTTACAAAACACCTAGAACATAATTTAAAGTCTATAAATTTAAATAATAAAATAATATAGCCTTATCACGAAGGGTTAGTAGTAGTCACTCTATGATAGTCTTAATAGTTAGTTTGTGATTTTTTATTGCGTTTAGGTGTTTTGTAAATCTGATTGTACTTTGTATCACAGCTAATTAATCTATACTTCTTCTGGATTCCATAAGTTATCAGCATTATATACTATTACTTATAAAAAATCTTATAATACAGACTTAGTAGGTTTCGAACTTCTGTGATATTAGATTCGAGCAAGAAAATTGTGCGATGTGCATATTTCAGTTCAATTTTATGAGTTGCAATGTTTGTTACACCTATTACTGACTATGACAATATAAAAACCTGTAATAAAAACGGTGTGCAGCAATCGTTCATCGTGAAAATGAATCTAACGTACATGATCCCGTATCTAGTTAGAGGTATGAATAAAAGTTACCGGTCTGGCAGTAGCCTGCCGCGACGAACATCAAAACCCATAGGGAAATTAAGTAACGTTGGCCCATGGTGGTTATCTGAAACAAAACATACATTTACTAAGTAAAATATGTATATAAAGTATAAATAAAATTTGTTTATAGAAGTGATTAATCTATAAAAAAACAGTTGTGTCGTACAAAAATTAAAATATGCAAATTGGTCAACATTAAGTTTAGATCGGGGTGTTTTTTTGAAGAGATCTACGCAGTTTGACTGCTTCACCAGACTTTTGGCGAAAACCTTAAGGGCCTTCAGCCAGAGCAATAGAAAAACTATATACGTCAGCAACGTTCACTAATTGCACCCCCTGTGGGGCATCGACTTAGTGCGTTGCTAAAAATCTAAGGAAAAAACAGCAAGGGAGGGCTGGATCTAAGTTTTTATTATTTCTGTACATATTTTAATTGCTAGTTTGGCCGGCTCGGGTCCGCTTGTTCTAGAGACATAAAGGTATAAGTCGGGGTTGCAAAGTTGAATAAATATTAATTATGACTAACAATATGATATTTCAAAGCTTAAATGGATCGACAGTTCTGTGTACAAATAATGTTTATTTATTTATTTATTTATTTATTTATTTATTTATTTATTCATTTATTTATTTATTTATTTATTTATTTATTTATTTATTTATTTATTTATTTATTTATTTATTTATTTATTCATTTATTTATTTATTTATTTATTTATTTATTATCTTTAACATATACATCTATCATTACAGGTTACAACCTACTGCAATAGTGTAGCAAAATAAAATAAAACCTTAAATCTAAACATTCATACACACAATATAACAAGCGGCCTTGGTGAATTCATTCAAGGAGCATGTGAACAGATCGACGTGCTCTGCTATAATGTTGAGCGACCGCAGCGCGCGCGTCAGTGGCGCCCGCTGCAGCAGGTTGGTACGCGCCGGCGGCACCGAAAACAACGGCGGCCGCCGCCGCCGACCTACATATCTATCCGGCACACACAGTCGCACGGAATCCAGAAGTTCGGGGTTGTGTATGCTCCCACGTGCCAGTCTTAATAAATATGAGGCAAGAGTTACTTCTCTCCTCACTTCAAGCTTGTAATAGCCTACCATACCCAACAAGAATAGTGAAGGATATAAAGCTGGTCTGGTAATGTAGGTCTATATCGAGCCAACATGTATTCGGTATCGTTAGCAGTGGACGCGTCAATCAGCACTCCCATTCTGTACGTCAATCGACTCTTTAGTGCTGTCTGCCTGTCCGTTACACCAGACAAATGAGAAGTGACCGAGTCTATAACATGATCGAACTATGGGCTTGTCAAATGGTCAGGACTTTCTATTTGGTTTGATTTTCATCTGTCTATTTTGAATTAAAAAGCCTCTGCTTTAGTACTTAAGTACTACGCTCGTTTACTGATTTAAGTTATTTTCAGTGTGACGACCAAAAATTTCGATGGTTACAATATTATTAGGGTAATATTGGTTTTTAGGTAACATTGATAAAAGGGCGCGCTTTGTTTTGATACAAATTTTACGACGACGCTTGTTCATACTGGTGCTCACAGTTCATACTACAGATGACAGGCCTGTTGGTCTAGTGGTTAGTGACCCTGACTGCTAAACCGGAGGTCGTGGGTTCGATTCCCACCCAGGACGAATCTTTGTGTGATGAGCACGATCATTTGTTCTGTGTCTGGGTGTAATTTATCTATAATATGTATGTATTTACAAATATATAAGTATGTTTATCAGTTGTCTGGTTGCCATAGCACAGGCTCTGCCTAGTTTGGGATCAGATGACCGTGTGTGAGATGTTCCAAGATATTATTATTATTTGTATCTCTCTTTTTTCACGGGCTATCCTCAGTATTGAGAATACCCGGTCCTTTGAAAGGCTTACGTGGGGACACAGGTCCAACACGCAGTGGCCTTGTTGAGAATATTACTCTAAACTGGGATGGGGCATCTACTAGGGCCCATCCACCTCTGCTCTATGGAAGAACAGATATGAATGGTCCAAAGTAGATACAGAGCTATTGTAAATTATGAATGGAAAGTAAAAATTTTGGCTATGTGTAGGTAAATATTAGTGGATTGGTTACTAGAACTAAATCGGAAAACTATGGCACCTGCCTTCTAACACATGTTAATGCAATCAAATAGGCAGGTGGTGACTCGCCAGCTCACCGGATGGGCCCCCCAACATAACCGCCACGATAGGCAGCAGGAGGCAACACCAGTGCGAGCGGCTAGGGGTGTCGAGCGGTGCGGCCCCGATTTCACCATCGCGGGTCACAGTAGCGGACCCGGAGCGGGTTTCCTCGCTATTACGCCATTAGACACTTCCACCCCCGAGCATATAGCTCTAGCGACCCCTCTCTAGCCAGCCAGTTAAGGCAAGAAAGAGCTGGGAGCCCTCCTAAGGAGTGACTCCCTGGAGCACTCAGGTCCGTTGTGTCGCCACTCACAAACAGCTCGCCACAAGCTGCCCTGCGGATGTATGCTCCTACATAGACCTTAAGATACATTTTTTATTTATATCTCAAAGTTGGAAAAAGCAAGTTAATATGCCCTCAGGTATTGCGTTATTCTCATGATGAGGTAACGGCTTGCCCCGAGGGGTTTATTTATTATTATTATTATTATTATCTGTATCTCTCTTTTTTCACGGGTTATCCTCAGAATCGAGAATACCCGGTCCTTTGAAAGGCTTACGTGGGGACACAGGTCCAACACGCAGTGGCCTTGTTGAGAACTTTACTCTAAATTGGGATGGGGCATCTACTAGGGCCCATCCACCTCTGCTCTATTTAAGAACAGACATGAATGGTCCAAAGTAGATACAGAGCTATTGTAAATTATGAATGGAAAGTAAAAATTTAGGCTATGTGTAGGTAAATGTTAGTGAATTGGTTAATAAAACTAAATCGGAAAACTATGGCACCTGCCTTCTAACACATGTAAATGCAATCAAATAGGCAGGTGGTGACTCGCCAGCTCATCAGATGGGCCCCCAAACATAACCGCCACGTTAGGCAGCAGGAGGCAACACCAGTGCGAGCGGCTAGGGGTGTCGAGCGGTGCGGCCCCGATTTCGCCATCGCGGGTCACAGTAGCGGACCCGGAGCGGGTTTCCTCGCTATTACGCCATTAGACACTTCCACCCCCGAGCATATAGCTCTAGCGACCCCTCTCTAGCCAGCCAGTTAAGGCAAGAAAGAGCTGGGAGCCCTCCTAAGGAGTGACTCCCTGGAGCACTCAGGTCCGTTGTGTCGCCACTCACAAACAGCTCGCCACAAGCTGCCCTGCGGATTTATTATTATTATTATTATACTCGGTTAGGCGCACTCTATAGTTTACTTATTTATAGTATATACAGGTATATACCGTTGTTGAATGGCGTGTTAGTAAAGTTACGTATTTATGGAGATAGCGTTATTTTGTGGAACACGCCATGAATAAAATATCAGATGTGATTGAAATAATCCCTCTATTTCCGTGTTACAAAGAAACGTTTATACACAATCTATTGTAGGAGACCTGTTTATTTATTTATCTACTTATGTACACATCAATCTTGTCGTTAAACAAAACATAATACTAATGAGGAATTCCGTGGTCGATTAGCGTACACACAATTTTTGAAGAGGTTCGCCAGCTCAGAGTACTCCGGACGGGGTCAATATAGAAAACCACATTTCTACATTGTCTTGGGTCTGGGTGTTTGTGGTACCTTCGTGGTCTCTGATTCCATAACACAAGTGCTTTAGCTACTAACTTTGAGTTCAGAGCAATGTATGTGATGTTGTCATTATTTATTATTATTATTAATTAGTAAAAGTTAATCTAATCTAATAAGCCTGTAATGTCAAACATCTGACTGCTGGCAAATGTCTTGCTATTTTCCAGACATTTCAGTCCCGTTATTAGTTAAATACACCTTAACTTCAGATTTTCATCCTACTAATCACATCTAACATAGCAATACATAGAAGTCCTTATCTTCTATCCCCATTGGATAAATGAATACCTAGCGATAAGACCACCATTGTACTGTCTCACTGTCCCGTATTATTTTAATGCTTATTCTTTACTCATGGTTTACAATAAAGACTACTCTATCTATTTATCTATCTATCCATCTATATATAATCAATTGTATGTACCAAAGGACGTTAGAAAAGTAGAGCGATTGGGTTCCACTTGAGATGTCGTTCTCCCTTTAGATACGACACGTACCCAATCTGCGGCTCTCCGATAACGCAGCACCTCCGTAATGGACCAGACAGTTCAATTAGCTCTCAACTTTAGTAATGAGGTTTTTATTCGAAGTGCTAAGAAATTAAGGATGGTAATGGGTTGCAGTCTTTTTTATTGTAAAGATTTTTGAAGTTTAAGGCCATTGCCCTTGTATATAGTAGATGAAGGTAACGTTTGTAAAATCAACTTAATATGTGCATCATGGCTGTTTAAACCTATTCATTTATTCTGTTCTAATTTTTGTTTAGGTATTAAACCTATGAATTAGGCGGCAAATGCAAGCGACATTCTATGTATTAAATTAGCTACACCATGGCATGCGTTGCAATGCCACGTTAAAATTTTTTGTTTTTTTTTAGTCTGAACCTTCTCGGTTTTATTCGGAACATCCTGCTAAAGTTTCATCACAATCTCATCTTTGTTTTAGGAATGCATGTTCAAATATACAAACATGATTATTATGAGTGATTTGATTAATTTTATCAGTGAAACATCATTAAGCAAGGACGGCAGGATTGTTACCTAATGGTTTTGTTGTTAATTTTACCACAATATCAAAAACGGATAAGTACTATAAATAAACAATGAATTGAGCCAACTTCGAGGCACTCAATTCTAATTCTAATTTTCTTCAGCCTTTTCGTAATTAATCCTAATTTTAGAAACAGCGATTTGAGGTTTATAAATTATTAACAATAAAGCATTTCGTTTGCGTCCAGTCTCAAAGGAGAAGCGCAGATTCGTTTGATATTCAAATTGAAAATGTTCCGAACGAGTTGGACTTGGTCGTGCAAGCATTTTGTGTCAGAACATAAATTATGAACGATTCGGACAGTGAAAATTGAATTTGGATTATTTATTTTAAAATGTTATTTAAATCGATGAGAAAATCAATTTTAAATTGGAGGAAACATATCCCTTCTCATAAAATCAATAAAAATCTGTACCTACCTAGACATTGTGCTTTTTTTTTATTAAATAACTTCCGCTTTAAGGAATATAAACCTTGCATCGCGGGGGGTTTCGCAATCATTCAAATTTACATGTAAAAACACCCAGACTTAGAAAAAGCATTTGTGGATTACACAATTTAACGTATTGAACATGTAATATATAGAAAAAAATAAACGAATTTCGACTAAAATAGTTTACCTTTGTACTACATCAATTATACCTAACCAAGTTTCACAAATATCTATCTATCCTCGCACAAATTTGTAAAGCAAATTTCGGTAGCGTCCATAAAATATAAAGTAGGTATGTTTACTACCAAAATACTTTGAGTGGAACGCTTCGATCACCGATGTTCAAAGTAAACATCAATAGCAGCAGGATGACCGCGCAATATTTCCTTTGGCGCCTACTTTTAACAAATTGCTATTTCCTTGCATGATTTATTCTCCTCTGGGACGCTTATTTTGTACCAGGATAACATAAAATCAATACAGTCCATCGCCGAACGTTAATAAGTTTTGAAAGAGGTTTACTTACTATTATTATAAGCTACGTCAGATTATGCTGCGACATATTATTATTGTCGTGTGTATATCCCCTAGTTAAATTTTTCATGTGTATTGAATCTACAGTATGTAACGAAAACCCTGTCCGATTCAATAAAGGCGTATTCCTGGTTCAACATACGTACTAGAAAAAAATGTTTACGTGAACTTTGTCGAGCGATCAGTTTTGCCTTCGATCAGTTTTATTTTTAGGATAGAATAGGAAAAGGTTTTTGTTGCATGCTGTATAAGTTTTCAATGTAATAATTTGAATGAAAAGAAGGGAGTTAAATTACATGGAAGAAAACCGCTTTCCCTGCCTACTCTTAAGAAACCGTACATGTATAACTTACGTAGAAATACCAACTTCGTGTACCAGGGGGACATAAAAGCAAGTTCCCTTAAATTTATCTCATGTAGGTTAAACACCCGCGGCCATATTCAAGCTTATTTGTCTTCAATACTCCGGACTAATGAAGCAATCATGTAAGGCCTATTATATTTTCTTTTATTTTTTTTTGTGTGGCTGCTCAAATACGCTGAATTTCGTGATATTAATAGCGCGACGCTTGAATTACATAGATAACTTAAACATAATCTACGAGGATACACAGTATTTTATAAAGTTTAGGGCCTGATAAATGTCATTGTTAGTTTCATATCCGGACGATGATGTAAATTATTAAAGAATCGCTAAATAGAACAAAAAGGACTTTAGGACCATAGTAAAGTAATGACCATTTATAAATTACCTCTTACTCTTATGTATTTCATCACAACATAATATCTAACGTAAATCCATCTTATCGAAAAATCTCGAAGCATTTATTTGGCAATAGTAAATTCCACACGTAACATGATATACTGGAAATAAACAAGATAAAGTTGCGATGTACGTCTGGAGTCCTTCCGAGTCTGGTAAGCGAGTGTGAGCCACTGAATATGTATTATCACGAACATCATTTACTTGTTCTTGTGCGGCCATGAGACGCACGGGTGGAATGAGCGGAACAAAGGACTGTTCCGTACTATTTAATAGCGGTTAAAGTGAGATAATAAATGAATGTCTCTGTCTTACTTTGAGCACAATTTGCGTCGTAATTTGGTTTTCTGATGGGCGTTAAATATTTTAGCATTTTTCTTGCTTTTTAGAGTTCCGCACCCAAAGGATGCCAACGGACGCTATTGCTAACTAAGCCTCTGCTGTTCATCTGTCTGTCAGCGGGTTGTATCTCATTAACCGTAATATCTACAGAGTTGAAATTTTCATACAATGTATATTTCCGTTGCCGCTTTTATAACAAATATGTAATATATAATAAAAAAAACAGGGACTCTATAAAACAGTACGGAACCCTTCACACGCGAGTCCGACTTGCACTCAGCCGGATTTATTTTATTTTATTTAAGTTGTAAGATTTCCGTAATAGGCATGTTTCCTATTTTTTTTAATGTACGTCTTGTAGATTAATGAATTTTATTAGACACGTATTTTTTCTTTTTTCCTGCAAACAAAAAATTATCAAAATACAGAGAACGAAAATTACGCGTGACGTCACTCCTCGCTACGATTTTTAGCGAGGCGTGGCGTCATAAGCCCCCACTCCGAAACTTTAAAGCGGTGTATCTTTGTATTTTTTTATTGTTTTGATAAAAGAAAAAATACGTGTCTAATATTTTTTTATTATCTAACTGACGGAATTAATTAACAATTTTAAATATTTACAAACTTTACTATATATACATACTAAAGGAATTATAAAATAAACTAATCTAATATTAAAAATAAACCTAAAATATGGCATCAAAAAATTCCTCCACATCGCTGTCCACTGGGAGTGTTCCCAAAAGGCTGGCGGCATTGCCACGTTGAATGGCAATGCTTATCCTCTGTCCAAGGTAAAAGCCAGCCCTTGGGTCGCGCGAAGTGTCAACGAGGCGTTTAGCTAGATCTTTAAAAAGCATGTGCGCACTCGGACCCCACGGACCAAGGGTCTCAACCCCAAACGGCTCGAATATATAATTTCCAACTAGGTTGTTATATTTCCGCCGTTTGAGGTTCTCAGCAGCCGCAGCGGCGGCACCAGCACAGCCCGATTATTTAATTATATTAATTAATTTAATAAAGATATAACTAAGAAAAAAAAAAAAAAGAACTGACGGAATAAATAGATTTTAACTTTTCATACCCAGGAAACATCCCTATTCTCTTTATAACTAATATGTCACCTTGTATGACACCTTTGTATATAAGTATCTACATTATATTGTAACTAGCTGTCCCCCGCGGTTTTTCATTTTTGCGACATTTTTTTTCATTTATGCTCCGCTCCTATTGGTCGTAGCCTATAGCCTTTCCCAATAAACGGACTATCCAATACAAAAATAATTTTTCAATTCGAACCAGTAGTTCCTGAGATTAGCGCGTTCGAACAAACAAACAAACTCTTCAGCTTTATAATATTAGTATAGATTGTAAGTGGAAGAATTGTAGTGCCACTGTTTTTTGGTTTTACCTTGTTAAGGGCTGATTTTTCCAACGCCAGATAATATTATCTGACGAATAATTTTGAATTTTTGACAGTTCTTCCATACAAAATCTGTCACACGTCAATTTTATTCAACGAATAAAAATTATCTGGCGTTGGAAAAATCAGCCCTAATAGTAGTAAAAGTTTGATTTGTTTACGAAGAGATTTTGAAATCGTTTGTTTAGGGTCCGTAACAAACAGCTCCTCTGATATTTGTGTATGTTACCGAGACAATTTATCTGGTCTGAGGCGCGCAACGATCCGTGTCTGATGGCGCGTGATTGATGGAGCTCTTGAGGTGTGATGTGATCCTAGTACCTCGGGCCATGAAGAATGGTAGTTTTTCTCTTCACTGAAGGAACGAAAACTCTTGTTGGTAAAATAAAACATGTGCTTGGTTGGTGTTTTATCGCATATAAAGAATGCTTGATACTCTTGAGGTGTGATGCGAGCCTGGTACTTGGCGATGAAAAATGAATGTGAGCAAAGAAAATAAATACGACACAGTTGGATACTAGTAAAAAATAGAGATTTTCAGAAGAAAATCCATAAAGCATATTTAAAAAAAATAGAGATAAAAAATTTTTTAGGTTACAAGAAATAACTCGTCATCTTGGATAATCTCGGTAAGCGTGGCGTAGTTGATCGACCTCAGTTACCTAAAGGGTCCCAAGCTATTTAACTTCATTTGATGTGGTTTCCAAAATCACTGAATACAAAATCCAATCTCTAAGTATTAATTACACTACGTTAAGCAAGAGAAAAGCTGTACTATAGTAACTAACACCATAACTTTGATCGCCTTACTAGCGAATGTTTCTTTCTAAAACTTTCTTCAGAAAAGGAGGAGTAATTTTATTTTGAGAAAACTAAATACGGTACTTGACTGGCTAATAACGAATACATCAAAGCGTGATTATTTCAGTTAGTCGCGCAGAAGCGTGGCAGGTGTGCGTTTAGGTGTCGAGAGGTAATTTTCCGTCTGGTGCGCTAATTGAAGAGGCGTTTGCGCATCCGCCCGTGAAACATGCCCCTCTCCTATTTATTTACATGCAAACTATGCTTAAATTTATACTTGATTTTTTTTAGGACGCTAAATGATAGTGAAAATTCAGGTTATAAAAAGGACTGCAATTGGCAAGTCCTTCTGATTGATGGTGTCCTTATTATGTTCGATTCAAACTCGTTATGTTTGTTCTAGTTAAATCTAAACATGTCAACATTGTTTTTTTTTAATCTACATACTTAACTTCGACATATTGTTAGGTAGGTATTATCTTAGAGCATTGAAAACTTTTCCGTCGGCCAAAGTGCGTACCGGCCGTACGATAGAATCTACTATCCTTTTGTAACTGAAGTATCGTGTAGAATGTAATTACAAGAAAATCTATAATAGTGTGCTTAATTTTTGTTTGTGTGTCGGATTTAGATTAGTGCGTCTGTCAGGATATATTTGTTTTACAATAGTGTGTGTATATTTTCTTAGTGTACATCTTTCTCCGCACTAACTGGTTAGCAAAACCCCCTACTTTTGGTGCGCTAGGCGCCTAAGAATATTATAATTTGTGTTTGATACATAATAGAATAGAACCTGCTTGACAATAGGTACGTAGGTATTAAAACATAATAGCGGACCGAAATACTTTCTTTATCTGTACTTAGCTATAAAGATCATTAAAAACTTTACGAATAAAATAGTTGTAATGCGACCTTAAGAGTCACGAAATATCTCCTAACAGCCTGTGTTAGCCGATTTTCTTTCTTTTTTTACAAACCAGTATTTGAAGTTCCAATTTAGAAGTTCAACGAAATCTGTGCCCTCGGGAAATTATCAAAAAGTAATATCGTTAGGAAATGTTGCTTTGTAAATCAAATACTTTTAGTTAGATAACAGATGTTTAATTAAAAGAGATACCAATTAATATTTTAGGGATTGTTTTTAATTGTTGGAACGTTGTGTTGATTACGTAGGTAAATGTTATTAAAACTAATCCGAGATCCAATTAAGGGTTTCTAAATTTGTGTAATGTTCCTGTTTAATATTAAGAACTAATTTTAAATTAAAACTGGCTACGATTCTGTTAAACCCACACTAAATTTATTTAATTAGGCCATCGGTATCTTTTTCACTTGTACACTTTTAGGAAAGGACAGACGAAAATTAAAGCTGTCAAATTTAGTTTCGACTAAAATTCTCACACAAATCTTCCGACACGCAGAAACGTGTGCACTAAAACACTAATGTTCAAGGCGAAAACTGGTTTGATATTACTAAGTTAGTTGTTATCTGTTGCCGTCCTTTTCTAACGCTGTATGTTAGTAAAAAATAGCTATGGACGCCTCTATACTAGATACACTAAAGACTAAATTCAGACATTTTGCAACAAAGTCTGTTAATAAGAAGCGTTTTATTAACAACCAAAATAGAACAGAGATTAATCTAAGAAAGTTAAACTATTCATCAATCAATGTTGCCACACTTACGCTCCCTTACAAAAGATAAATTACTTTTCTTGTATTCACGTATTTGTAGGATTACTTTATTATCTTTGTTTCGTTGTTTCTTTGTCTTATTCCGAGTATGTTTGGCGTAATTGTTTCGTTCATATACCTACTGGATATAACGCCTATATTAGGTATAAAAGCAGTGTGTAGATTGGTTTGTACCTATATAGAAACTAAAATAAAAATATATAATAATTTATTAATTAACTAATATAGGTATAAATTCGAAAGTAACTCTATCTGTTGGTCTCTCTGTTACGCTTTTACGGCTAAACCGCTCAAGCGATTTGGATGAAACTTGGTAAGCTTGGATCCTAGGCTATAACCGACATGTGCGCGGGCGGAGCCGCGAGCAACAGCTAGAAATAATAAAAAAATATCTAGGAACATTTGTTTGAATTTTTATATTTTTCTGATGTTTCTATGAACTTTGGTACTGAATGTACGAACTATAATCGTGTTTTTTTTACATCTAACATTAATATATAAAATTTAAATTTCAAAGTTGACTTGACTGATCTTTTTAAAAACATTTTGGAATATTGCCACTTCTGTGGATCTTTCTCAGTTTCAATACAGCCATGAGGGATGAAGATGCAATAAATATACATACACTTTACAACCACCAATAGCCCCCACTAAACTATCTCCCACATATCTTCACGCTTGTAGTCAGAACTTAAGGATTACGTCAGACAGATTGACAGCGTACATCTTTCGCTGATAACAAAATTCCTGATGTTTTCCTAGTTCGCTTCCCGTTGTACTTGACATGTGTTGATTCTCTTTAGGTAAGTGTGGGTATAAAAATTCTAAATGTAGATAAAGTGTCCTTTAAAATTGACATTTAAGAAAAAGCAAGCGAAAACTATTTGCGGTATTTTTAAACGAGTTTTGTTCGCGGTTTCTTAACATTAAACGCATTTGTATGTGTATGTAAGGTCTTTTTCTTTTCTTTTCCTCTTTAAAAACAACTCCCGCTGTAAGGAATTAAATCCTTGTGTCGCGGGAGGTTATAAAAACATTTAATTCACATGCACAAAGAACACCCAGACTTAGAACAAGCATTTGTAGATCACACAAGCTTATCCCATGTCCATGACCATGGTCTACATTTATCCTGATCTTTGCGTATAAATACCATCCCTAAAATTATGTTTTAAGGCGCTCAAAAGTCAGAGTTAGGAATACCCATCTACTACCATTAATTCACGTGATTTTAAAGCAGGAATTTCATTAAAGCTAATAGGATTCAAAGTGGCTATTAAAATGAGAAATTAATATCATTTACAACTTTCGTTAACGCATCGAGATACAACATGGACGGATGATTACGTTGGATTTATTTAGAAGCCCTACGGCAGCTGGTCGACAAGATGGTGAAAAATATTGTTACAATATTTTAAGGATCTTTCTGATGGCTGTATAAATGTCCTAATCCCTTAGCTCAGTCAGTTATGCTTTGGACTGTAGATAATTTTTTCAATTTTATATCGGAAAGATTTTAACGCCGATATATTTCTAGGTAGCTTCTTGTAGATACTCTTAGTCGCTTACTTAATTTTGTTATTGTTTTAAGTGAGTTGTTGATCAAGACAGATTCACGGAAAACATTCATTCAGATCTATTAATCATTCAAATCCCTGTTTATTTCAATTTAAATGGCTGCTGCTAAATTTAATGCCCTATTTACAAACGAAATCAAAACGTTTAAGTAGAACTGATTAAAATTAATTTATTCTGAATTAATTCATGAATACATCATCACCACAAACGATTCCTTTAAGCTACTAACAGCTATTAAACTCAAGGCATCCCCATCAACATTAAAACGGGGTAAAGCTCAAACTCCCACAAACCGTTTAACAAGCAAACTTTTGTTCAAAGTATGCGTTAAAAATTCTACCAGGCAACCATAATGATAAAGATCTCTCCCCTCGCACGTTAACGCATGCAAATTTGCTTATCGACACATGATATGATATGTAAAATATGCATTAGGAGCAACGTCGGGCGAGCTTTCAAATGCGAAGGACAATTTGCATTTTTACCTCGCTACCCTACCATTGTAACGAAACACATTCACGCGAGACTCTAATCCCGAATATGAAAGGAAATAAGTATACCTTCGTTTCCATATTTCTCGAATAGCGGAAGGAAGCTGCTTATCCTGTATAAAAGATCGTCGGGAAACGTAATACGAATATAGGGTTCTTAATACGAGAAAAGAATTTCAATTGTAACATTATTTACAGTTATCAGATATTAAAATCATCTTTCTAGAAATATTTTTACTGAAAAAAGCTTTTTCGAAATAGGTACATATTTTTTTCTGTCGTCCCTGTCTGGTCTATCAGACATCGATTTTGTACTAGACTAAGATCATTCCCTCGCAACTTCAGCTGTCTGTAAATTTTATGAAAGTGTTCTGGGAGAATTTACCAGATCTTAATATTCTGCGAAACCAGATTGAAATAGCTGAGATGATAGACAGGTCAATGACTTGTGGCCTCGCTTTGCATATGTATCGAGACGAGACACCAGAGTTTGCCAATGCAGCTTAGCTTAAGCCCATTATATGTGCCTTCCAAATATTAATACCGTAAGCTGTTCTTAAAATAGGTATCTACTAGACAGATTAATGATTTATTTATACATAATTATGGTCACACACTATTTGTGTTAAAAATTCTTTGAATACTATGAATAACTTAAGAAAATATGAAAATATATCTACTCCAAATGTTTTTTTACGGTAAGACGAACAAGTACCTTATTCTTGTAAATATTTTATTTAAAAAACTAAGGTTAAGACTGCAGTCTTGAATATGTCAAGATTAAGCTTTAAAAAGGCCGTCCGAAAAATCAACTTCTAAAAAAGAAATGTTCATTGATAGTACTTGAAGTACAGCACGAGTATATGCTGAGCTCAACATCGACTGTATCTAATCAGACTGCAATGTTTCATCTAGTTACAGTTTTCTGCCACATGGCAAAGTCGTCAGCTAAACGAGATTGTAGCTTTGAAAAATCCGATTTCTCATTTATCAGAGAGAGTTTTTTTCTTGTTTCTTGGTTAGTTGAGATTCCTGACGCTCTGTTATGAGTGCATGCTGGACTAATTTGTTTGTTGAATGTAGAAACAATCACTGCAAATTTTGTGTGAAATAAAACTAAAGATGATGAATTTGCATTGATGTGAAATTATAAAAATCATTCAAGATATAAAAGTCTGGAGTAGGTTAAAAAGTATTTTCTTTAGCGACTTTAAATATCCATTTAAGGAAACTTGAAGTCAAAAACAGAAGAACATTTATTAAAATTTTCTATCATTTTAGTTAGATCATGTAATAGATAATATTGTACAACGACTAACTAAAACAATTTGTCAATACAGTGATACATTACATATTGCTAGTGTTCAGAAGTTATGGTAATTTATGGAGTTGATACACATTCAATTTGGCGACTAATAATCGCAAGATTAATGGCATAACCATCTTGGATAAACCCCATAACATTCAACCTTCACTTATGGGAAACCATATTTTATTTAGAAGTTGTAGTTTATATATGCTTTTGTGTTTATCTGAATATCCTCAGCTGTTTACTTCTGTCGCATGATTATAGGTGCCTTCTTCCTTATCACACAGAAATATATTTTTGGTAGATAGAGAGATGTACCAAGTTATCGTCACTTAACCCAGCCTTTTACCATTACTACTTTATTTAAAAGTTGTTTTAGTAGATGAAGACGCTAGAATATTAGTTGTTTCGTAAACGAGTGTTTAAATTCATTTAGACTTAACTATTTAACATAGGTTTCCATGTAACTCTTTTCCGATATGCAACCCTGGTACCATTAGGATTGCGATCACGATTAAACCTGGTGGAATTGTGAGCGGTTTAGGTGTGTCATTAGAATACAAAGTGGCTACTGTTTTCCATCACCCCGATAAAACCTCTTATCGGCTTTTACGACTCCAGTGGATAGGCCACTTTGTTCTGGCGTTACATAATACTGGCTGTGTTCGAATCCACGCGATCCCGTTATTTATTTGGGAGCAATACTCTTCTGAAGTCGATGCCACATAGAAAACGGACTTTGGCCATGGCCACTGAAGGTAACTTGAATAACTTAAGGATCTACCCGAAGACACTATACTCGATTCTTAACCGTAATTAATCCTTGATATTTATAAAACTGCGTAATTTTGGGGCGTTCCCAAATTAACATACCTACCCAAAAAAAACCTTTGAAAAAGAAATGCAAAGAAAATTTGATGATATTAAAGTGAGAAATGTACGAATTAACGTCGTACCGTTTTCCAGTATTACTGTTGAATGTTAATATTAGGTAGGAAATGTGTCGCGGGCAACGCCCGGGGGAAATGCCTAGCTCGAACGCGACGACAATGAGTTTTCGCCGAGGGCAACACCTCTAATGAAAATTGGCTATCGCCTGCTTCTCGCTCCCATGTGGACGCGGCTTTATGTAAAAAATGTGCGAGATATAGGAAAATGTTGCCAGTGTAAATATTGTGGCAGAAATGCGCGGTAAAATTAAATTACTAATAACAGTATCATGTTATTGTTGTACCTAATCTTTTTTTTTTCAAATGGTCTCTCAGTATTTATTATCTAGATACTCTTGAGTAAATTGGAATTATTTAGAAAGAACCTTGGTCTGCTTTGTAAGTAAGTAGTTTCGAAAATCCTTTTAGTTAAGATCAAAGGAGAAATTCTTTTGCCTAAAACCTAGATTAACCGAATTTTTGGACTTCTGGTACTTTACTAACTTGTAACGGATAAGATAAATAAATGACGGCAATAAGGATACCTAAATATAATTTAGTAGGTAGTTAATTTAAAATTTAGTAGGTAGTTAATGTAATTAAAAATAAACTATTAATTCTTTACACTGAACAACATATTTTATCATTAGATTACATTCAACAGTACATTTACAATACAAGAAATAAAGGCCAGCGACGCCATGATTATTTTACGATTAACACGCGAGACGCGCGCGCCGCCATCTTACTTCCTCGCGTAGTGTTGTTCATACTTCCGGTGGTAGTGACGCGACGTAGCAGTCGATATTAAATTCGATTAACAGTATCAAGAAATAAATAACTTATAATCTTTTTAATGCATTATTATGAAATCTTTATTTCTTTGTGTCCATTGTTTCAAACTTTAGCCGAACTAGGTTTTAGCGTCAGGTTATTGCTTGCTAAATCTCGGTTGTATTAATTACATACTGTTTATTCATCAAGCAAGCTCGTGTGTCGTGTCATTAAGACTCGCCGAGGGAATTCGTATGATTCACACCAGACATGCGACATTGTGCAGCGCAGTGATTTCCTCCGCCGCCATGTTTAATCCATGTATAGTGCCCAATTCGTTAATTAACTGCAAGTCTAATGTATTTGTTTGGTCTTAATTAAGCATATTTAGGAACATTATGTAGTAATAAACCTATGTTTATAGGTTTCGTCGACCTAACAATTGTTTCCAACGATTTTTCGTCGGTCATTGTTAAAAATGAGCATTGTACCAAACTTTAATGGTAAAAGCAAAAAAATTACTCTTTTCTTATTACTTTTTTCTCAGACACTTACCAACTCACGATGGTAATTCCTAAGATTTGCTAGTAAAACCTATGATATATCAATGTATTACAGTATAATATATTACAGTAACATTCATAGGCATTTTAATTTTAATATCCACATTATAAACCTATCGAAGGAAGGTTTTATCCGTACATAGCCTTTGTCGTTGACTGTTCGTTTGACTGAATAAGCCATAGAGTGCACAAGCACAGAGTGTGCACGTCCCTAGTAGCCCCTTGTGTCGAACTTAAGCATATTTTCAGTTAAAAGTACTACGCTCGTTTACTGATTTAAGTGATTTTCCGCGCGACTACAGACGTTTATGCGAAAATATCGATGGTTCCGACATTGTTAGGGTATTATTAGGTTTTAACAAAACGGCGCACTCTATATTGACACAATTTTTACGATTTTACTTGTTCATACTAGTACCTGCAGTTCATACTCGATATGAGCACTCAATAGTTTACTTATTTTTTTCTCTAAGGAATAAGCAATTTCTTTCATTTCGCTTTGACTATTATTATAAATCCAGACAAACCAATCTCTTGTGTTTTCCGAGAACCTCATCGATTTAGAATTCTTGTTTGTTCCATTTTATTTAGACTGCATTCCGTTATGCAAGTTCAGATGAAACAGGCTGTATGTTCAGTACTTGGGTCTAAAATTGGAACCACTTTAAAAAGAAATTGACAGACAGTTCTCTCAAATTGACAGCTCGATAGGAACATGTAAAACGTTTTAAGCATGTACCTACTTTTTAGTCAGCGTACTTCCATTACTAATTAATTAGGAAATACTTTATATACGCACTTTATATTAAACAGTTTGATGATGAGGTAATTAATTAACTTGGTCTAAGCAATAAACTAATTAAAGTTAGACTGTACTGTACATTTATTAAACGTAAAATACTCTACTTCAAAAGAAAACTTCTAATTAAATATTTGTTTTTTTAACAATTTCATCCTAATCTGCTTTTAATATACTTGACCAACACTATTTTCTTTTTAAAGTAACATTACTATTCAAATCCAGTTTGATTGTGCCTATTCAAAAATCGAATTTCCTTTTAAATTAAGCTGTCACGAGTTGCAAAAAAAAAAACAAAAATCCAGTTTCAAATATAAAATTGGAGTTCAGGCGTTTTTCTCATCTGATTAGTATTCTGCAATAAATTCTAGTCTGTCTGTACTTCAGTAAATTATATATAGACCGCTCCCAGATAACTAACTCGCGAATTATTTATTTCGTAGAACTGGGCATTTATTACTTGGCTGACTCTACATTCGATTCGTACTGCAAATTGCTAAAAACTGAAGCTGCAAAGGTTTTTGAAAGTATTCGGATAGGTTTGCTTGATTGCTTTTTTAATATTCTATGTAACGTAGACATGCGTTGGTATTGAATGTTAGGTTCAGATGTAGAGAAAAACCTAACCTCAATTTTATTTATTTATTTATTTATTTATTTATTTATTATACACCTTATATCTAACATTACAGAGAAACCTAATTCAATATATGCAGTAATTCTAAATACAATCAGCACAGAATACACAGCCTTTCAAACTATCATAAACTTAAACTTAAATACTTATAAAAATACTTTATTTATTTATTAAAATATAAGATTTTAAGTACTGCTTTGTCTCTTTAAATTCCATAAGTTTTATGATAAAAAAAAAACGAAATGTTATTTTTATCGTATGTTTAAAATTCAAAATATAATATTTTTATCAAATAATACGTAGCTTTTCTTCCGTTCAAATACTTTCCTTTTCGGTGTACATAACTACATATACACAAGAAATTCAGCCGAACATAGTTTTATGTGTAAAATATGGCGGTACAGTGATGTTCGGCTTATCTGGCCGCGTCGTAAAAATCTGCGAAAAGGGTTGTGCCTAAGGGTGACCGTCCATAGCAGTGTAAGCTGCGAAAGAAATACTTCGCGTTCACTGGCTTATGTTTATTAGAATAAATTCGATGGTATATAAAATTGTCTAAATGTTTTTATAAAATGTATAGGTACGGAGCAACTTTGATATAACGAACCTCAAGGACCTAGAAAATAATTCGTTATATCAAGTAATTTGTTACAATGAGGTTCGTTATACAGAGGTTAGGTTGGTCTACGATTCGTTATAACAAGGTAAATAAAATGAAAACGAAAAATTGAACAAGTTTGAACCTCACGCGTTCATGTGACATGAATTATTGTGAAATTGAATGTAGATAACAGATAGAATTCGTTATGTTGAGGTTATAAGTTGAAGAAATTCGTTAAATAGAGGTAAATAATACTATCTATGTATATTTTGCAATGATTAAAAATTCGTTATAAAAGGGTTTTTGACAAATGCATTCGTAATGTAAAGGTATATTCTGCATTAACTCTTACGGGTAGTTCTAGGGGATTTGGAAAAAATTGTTTAATCGAGGAAAACGTTATATTGAGGGTCGTTATATTAAAGTTACACTGTATTAGTAATATTGTTGTTATTGTAATATTTCTACACCGGATACGGTAGTATATGTGAACCATTCATACAACATCTGTAATTAAAATATACTAAGAAATAAATAAATTTCTATTCTATTCTATTCTTAAAAATATAATCAATAGGGATGTTTCCTGGGTATGAAAAGTTAAAATCTATTTAGTCCGTCAGTTAGATAATAAAAAAATATTAGACACGTATTTTTTCATTTATCAAAACAATAAAAAAATACAAAGATACACCGCTTTAAAGTTTCGGAGTGGGGGCTTATGACGCCACGCCTCGCTAAAAATCGTAGCGAGGAGTGACGTCACGCGTAATTTCCGTTCTCTGTATTTTGATCATTTTTTGATTGCAGGAAAAAAGAAAAATACGTGTCCAATAAAATTCATTAAGCTACAAGACGGACATTAAAAAAAAAATAGGGAACATGCCTATTATGTAAAAGAATTAGTCGCCATTTATGTAGAAAGGATGCCTCTTGATTTAGGCCCTGTTATTCAGACTAAGTTAGGAATCAACGTCACTAAATACGTAGGATTAGGATAGATTTATTAATGAAGAACTGGCTGACCCGTCAGTCGTTGTCTTGTCAATTTTCCAAATTTCCCGCGGATTTTTCGCAAATACAAACCAACTACAAATACAACAAAAAAAAAGTCAAGCCGGTTCTTAAGTGATGCTTCGTCACTCGATACACGTGGCAATTGATTTTTATTATATAGATTTGTTGTACTTGTAATAAGTTATGAGAAAGCAGAAAGTTTATTTTATACATTAATTTTGTATAAACAATATACAATTTAGCTTTTTTACATGTTATGTATTCATAGTGTTCATATCTTCCAATTTTGATATGCAAACAAGAGTGAGACTACGTTTATCTAGAAAAGGAAAAAGTAAATCGCGATGAGCCCGGGGCCACGTTATTTTGCGAAAAAAATATTGTATTTTTTATCTTGTTATTGCAGTGTGTCGAGACCTCAGACGAATTGCGGCGGAGAGTGGAATGAAACGTCATCAACTGCGAATGGACACGACTATTGTCCGTTGTTTATGCTTTTTCATCTTTTTTTCTCCATGTTTATTTCTGTGTTAGTTTGTTGTGGTTTTTACAGTGAAATAACTCGAGGTCCGCTGTTATTTTTCTGGGACTTTCAGTCGGACTCAGGGCGGTTAAGTCAGACGGATTTATTAAAGCGTTGTAGATGTTGCGGTGAGTGGCCTTTTTAAGTATTTTCGACTCTTGCAAAGTTAAAAAGGTTATAAACTTGTAGGTACGTTTTATTAGTCGATGTAAGTATTACTCTGTTGCTGGGGGTCACACTAACGGTCAACGTCACGTATGTAATAAAAATTAGAGAGAATATGCAGACTCTCGGCTCGCGACCACGGCCGGTGTATCCTGGTCTGAAACGTCAAGCGTAAAGGTAATTATGCATGTTTGCGCTAATTCCCGTTACATAATATTATAAAAAAACATGCAGCGTGATAGTTTAAAACTTACGCTAATAGTTATTACAATGATAGTGTCTAACTAGTGCCCACACTAACGTTAAACGTCTATTATCTTGATAATTAACTGGGTTTCCCGTTAGTGAGGGCCTAGCATATATGTATAACTCCATGACCTTTTCGTCGCGGAGTTACACAACATCACGATTTTAGATGCCTCAAGTGAAAATTAATCATGAATGTATTTTTTTATCGAGACTTTACTATGCAGGAGATTTCTATTTAAATAAACAAAGAGAAACAAACAAATTTTGGCGTTTAAAAAAAATAACGTTAATAATATCTTGGGACAACGGACACACAGCCATCTGATCCTAAACTAGGCTGAGCCTGTATCATGGCAACCAGACAACTGACAAACATACTTATATATTTCTAAATACATAACTACATATTAGTATAGGTATCAAATTCTCAGTATCTTTTAGACCATTTTAAACATGGTATTTCTTTCACAGCTTTGAACATATTTTCATTCTACGCGTGAGCTCGGGCAGTTGCCTGAAACTTTTACAGGAACTAATGCATTATTTAATTAGAAAGTAGGTGGTACGTTTAGTACGAGCAAAATTCCGGATGAGATTTAATGCGTTATATTTCAGGCTTTTTGTGCTTTAGGCGCTTTTAGTTTAAAGTAATGTATTGGTTTTAAATCTGGGTCTTATTCTATAAATTTTACTGAAAACTAAATAAATAAATGTAAAAAAAACATTATTAACCTAATGATCCCAATTTTTAGTTATGGTAGATTTTATCATCGATCTTTAAATACATAACTACATTTCTTGTCTTATGCATTATCTTACTATTTGGTGCGTACATAAATCCTTACTAATAATATAAATGCTAGAGCCTGAGAAACGACAGGCTACTTTTTGCCGCGATAACCGACATCCGCGCGGACGAAACCGCGGGAAACAGCTAGTTATTAAATAAATAAATAAGTGAACAGTATTATTAGTATTCTTTTAAGTAAAGTTTATGAATAAAGGTTGAATCAAATGTATAAAAGACTAGCTTTTCCCTTGTCTCCGCCCGCGTGGATGTCGGTTATCGCGACAGAAATTAGACTATGTCCCTTCTTGGGATCCAAAACTATCGTCATACATACCAGTTTTAAACAAAGTGCCGAGGTTTAGCCAAGAAATCATAACAGACAGAGTTACTTTTGCATTTATAATATTACTATGGAAGTATGGATTTTGTAAAATCCATGATCTTAATTTGTCCTATTTTATACTACTCGTCTCTAGTACCTACAAACTATGAAAATAATATAATATGCAATACCAATCCTAGTACGTTTTATTTTCAATTGGTTTATTGAAAACAAATAAATGTACCGTAAACTTTACGTTTTGCTATTTCAATCACACCACGTTTTGGTTAGCAGTGTGCATACCAATCCCTGTACCATAAACTCTCAAAGCAGGACTGTAGCCATTGTGGAAGCGAGATGGCGCAATACTCTGCACGTAGCAGCGTCTCGCTTCACGACGGCAACAGTTCTGCTTAGCTCTTAGTAAGCGCACAGTTTAACGTCCTTGGGACCAATAAAAGTCAGTTTGCACGATCCTGTGGTTGTCGATAAATGCAATCACCGAATAATGGTTGAAAAGTATCGCGTTTTCGAAGATTTTATGTAAAGAAAATAAGGTAAATATACTTGAGTTGATCAGATTTGATGAAAAGTAAACAGTTGCTTGTTATTTCGTTGAGATATTGTTTGGTAAATGTTAATTTAAAACTTAATGTAGATTTAGAATATTTAGATGAATAAATCACGTATCAATTTAAAAATATTTTTCCATTTTAAATTAAACCTTAAACCAGCTAACATTAAGCGCTTATTACAATACTCTGAATCAAGGTCCCTAAACCATAAGAGAGTAATAAGAGTTAGGGAGTAAGGCTCCCTACTATAGGCCACGCCCAACCTAAATTCAGGGCCCTGAAGCCTTTAGAGTAGTACTGTAGTGTAACACCGGCTTAAATTAATTGTAGGAACTATTTGAAATCCTTATAATTTAAAAACGAATTTATGGAAAGATTTTTATGATGTAAGACTTTGATTTAAATATTTATAAATGGAATACTGCCAAATAATTAAATAAAGAACACCCAAAAAAGAGATGTCTACATTCTTCAATACACGTGGCTTACAATTGTAATCTAAATCTACCCTCACCAAAAATATATTTTTATTTTCGCACAAAATAAAAGATATCTCATTTGTACAGGCCTGGAATACTTTGTTCGCGAATTTGTTGCCATTGTTTAACGTTACGTCGTAAACTGAACGTCATCAAAACTTGTTCGGGAAACTCCATTAAAAGTTGACTCGCTTACACATACGCTCACAATACACTCTGATATTCTTTGTGATACTTGGTTAGACCGTTTACTCGTTAGGTTTACCTTTTTTGTTGTAATTAGTTTTTAAGGGATCAGGCTATACTTACCTAACTAAAACTTGCTTTAAATCAAATCAAATGAAATATCTTTATTTGCAAAAAAAAAAGGTACTAGAGATGGATAATAATGTAGAAAGAAGTTTGGTTGGTTCCATTGAAGAAACTATAAACTATGGTGCAACGATTATTGTATAAAGTAGACGCAAATCTGATTACCTAACTATAAAATGTATGCTAAAATTCAGAAGTAAAAATATATGTTATGATCGAATATACGAAATAAATAAAGAGGCTTTTAAATTCTTTGTCTAAGTTGCATATTGGCTTAGACCTCACTTGATTAGATGCTAACTGTAGGAGAAACTCTATTTAAGCTCTAAGTTAAGTACACATTACTTTCAACGTGACTGTAACTAATGGCGCCCAACGTGGGACCATACTCCTTCAGTGGAGCTTTTATTTTAATTTCAGTAAAACGCAGAAAGAAATAAGATATTCTGTTTAATAAGTACGTTTATGTATGTACAACAAAAAATAAAATGTTTTATTAGGGGTGTAATTTAAGTTAATATTTCCCTAGTCGATATTTTTAAATTGCAGGGCAACATAATTATAAAATAATGTATTTGTTTTATTAATCCATCATGTATTAAAACAGTACATGTTACGTACAAGTTCACCATCAAATCCGTGGGCTTGCCAAATAAAGCAAAGTTATGTAATACTTCAAAACTGGAGGCAGTCTATCTACACATTATTGATGTATGGCAACTTTTTGTGTAGTTTTATTAAATTTCGTATCCGTGTTCTCGAACCGTTTTGTTTGTTCAGAATATTCAAGTCTGTTCCAACCTTGTTTGTTATTTCAAACTTAATCTGTTATGTATTTTACGAGCATATGACGTCATAAAGATGTGTTATTTAAAGTATACAAGCTTTTATATACATACCTACGATACATACTAATATATATATATATATATATATTATAAATGCAAAAGTAACTCTCTCTGTGTGTGTGTTACGCTTTCACAGCTAAACTGCTTAACCGATTTTAATGAAACTTGTTATAGCTTAAGTTTGGATCTTAAGAAAGGACATAGGCTACTTTTTACCAAGATAACCGATACCCATGCGGGCGGAGCCGCGGGCCACAGCTAGTAAGATTTAATACAGTGATTTTATTGCAATAGGATTTACCCTTTGTTGGCTCTATCATCCAATCTATCTGATTCCTAGACTACTACGTGGTACCTTGTTATTGTTAAAAGAAGGTTTCATTCTGACTAAAAAAAACAAAAAGCGGCAAATAACATTATTGCGCAGCTTAACAAACTCCTTACAAAATTCTAATTACATCTGAGAGTATACAATAAAGACTTAATACAGAATCATCAAACATATCCCTTAAATATTTACTCTGTGAAAAGTAATAAAAAAAAGGAAAAAATCAGTTCAAAAGATTGTACGAGGACAATTGAAAAAGGAAGGAATCGTTCCACCATGACCGATTATAAAGAATCCATTCGCGCGCCGATCAATCAATGTCCTTCGACAAACATAGCGATATTAAAAAAAATAAGCTTCATTGTACGTAGGTATTTAATTTTCGAGATTTCCTATTGAGATCGAACGGAGTTTGGCACACAAAGAAATAATTTGAACCTGGAACGAGCGAGCGTTGAATGAGTTCAGAAAGGTTCTGAATTCAAATTCTGTACAGACCTTTGTACCATTGTAGGCATTTAGATAAAAAAAACTTGTACACCATTTTGTTTGCATATCAAATTATTTTATAATTTATAAGTAACACTTAAGTAGCACCTTAACGGGGCTATACTACAGACCTTTTAATTTTTTTCAATTCAATTTATTTATTCAGATAATACAATCCATATGGTTAGTAAAGACATACACAACTTACAAACTAGTATTAGTACATATATATTTGTCATCTTATAAAAAAATCAATTCATTAACCATGTCTTAAAGACAATTGTGTGTTTTAAAGACATATATAATGTATAAAGAACGGCTTTAGTACAGATAGGTCCATTTATTTTATTTACCTACACCGAAATAAATAAACGTATTTATTCGGTAGAGGATTTTGTCATTATGTTTGGTAACCCAAGACTGAAACAGCTGTTACTTTCCTTTCCTTGTAAGAAAAACATTTATTGATTTCGAATAAAAGTTCCACAGAATGATTTAGCAAGTTATAAATAGACGATACCATTCACTGAACTACCCACCTGTCCTTGAAGCTTCGAGTTCAAAACGCAATTTATTAATTGGTTTTAACTTTCCGTTCCAAGTTTAAAGAACTGTGGAGTCGTCACGTATCGGTACTAAGATATACCTCATTATAGGTGTAACATGTTTTGGTTGTTCGTACGATGTTGCCTTAAACATGCTAATGGTACAACGTACCAGGAGAGCATAGATACGAAGCGTCTTAATAACAAAATATTAAGACGCTTCGTATTTATGCTCTCCTGGTACGTTGTACCTGTATTTTTATTTACTCTGAGAACTCAGCGTTTCCAAAATAAATAAATGGTTACGTTGCCAGTTAGTTGAGCTGTGCAATAAATTGCAAATGGATGGCCCCATATATTTATTTTTTTAAGTCTATCTGTTACCCTCTTCTTCCCTGTGTAGATTTTGGTTATCGTGGCAAGTTTTCAAAAGAACACTATGTTCATTATTCGGATTCAAGCTCTAATCTACCTACCAAGTTTCGTCAAAATCGGTTAGCGGTTTATCCGTAAAAGCGTTAAATACAGACAGAGGTTACCTTGCATTTATAATATTCAGTCAGCAACTATCACAATAGTGCCATGAACGCTAAAACTACGGGCTCGCATTCCACATTCATATTTATAGTTTCCACACAGTCATAGGTATCATACTTAAGTTCATAAATAAAATAAAACTCCATCTCGCACATCTGAATCTGGCCACTATACATACGAGTAAATCGAGTAAAATTAAAACATTAAAAATGAAATACTGTCATAAAACGGATCATACATTATAATTAAAGATGGTATCTCTAAAATAAACAATTACGGGGTAACCGAGGTAATAAATTGCTTTATAATTTCAATACAAGTTAAAGGAAATACGAATATTCAGCCCGCAATGTATATGGCCGGTGATAATCGATAGTCGATTAAAATTCGTCTAGCCATGTATTGAATATGCAGGATACATTTACATACATGGCAGTGCTATAAGCAGATATGATGAAATTGTTGCGTAGCTTTGAACCTCTTAAGATTTATCCTCTTTGCATTTATATCTTGATTGGGATTCGATAATGTTCATATAGGCCCACTTGCATGAAAAATCTAACTCAGAGTTAGTTGCTAATACGAGGTTATATTAAAAATTATGTAATGTATCCTAAGTTGATTAAACTCTTGCCCGCTTGCACAAACCTAGGTTATCTTTTTAGTTCAGAGTAATAAATGCTAACTGAAGTTAAATTGGAAGTTTTTCATAAAATATTGTTAATTTAACCTCGTGACAACTAACTCTGTTTTAGGTTTTTCGTGCAAGTGAACCTATATGAACGTAACCGAACCCCATTCACTGACTCTCTGATGGCCGATTCCTATATTCAAGAATGAATTCGGTTTGCTAACGGACGGTAAAGCTTTCTTTGTTTTGTTTTGAAAATTCTAACTTCCGTGAGCAAAACTAATAGTTTTTCAAATATAGGAACAACGCATTAGTCATTATCTCTAACGCCTAGATCCTATATCTTTTGATTCGTTATTCGTTAACGTGACGATCCGTCACTAGGCTGTCTCTCATCCGTTCGTAACCAGACGTCAGTTATTTGGGTAACGCACAGTTACATTTTTTTTTTATAGGAACAGCTTTTTTGAACTCCTTGTTGATATGTTAACAGTTCGTTAAGGAAACGATTCGTTTTTTGTTTATTGGTCCCGGCCATAAGTCAGTCACTCTGAGTTAGGTTAGTTTAGTTTTTTGTCCAAGTGGGTCTTAAATAGATATCAAATAAGTATCCTTATCCGAAAAGTTGGTTTCGAAGTGCTCAAGTAGCAGTTATACACTCAACACTATTGGATGTTTGTATAATGTATGGATTGGTTCTCAGACTCAGTTGAATATGCGTTTTGAGGTAGTATAGCACTTCTTAGAGTTTAAATTATTGTTTAAAGAACAGGTTTGTTAGAAAAACAATTGAATGTTGTTTTAGTGAATTTAATTAGCTGTATGGAGCTCCACGTAAATGTGCCATAAATAACCGTTCTAGCAAAGTTCTGGCATAATGTAGGTTTCGTGTACAATAATTATTCTCTCTCTCAGGAAAAATCGTTGGAAAGATAAATTTTTTGGTTCGATTATCGCCATTTTAGGAAACTATAACTATGTATGTATAAAAGTATGTCTAATTTAACCTTACTTTTTAGACCTTGCTATCAACTATGGCATCAAACCCCATGGTTAATGTTCTAAGCGTCAATTGCTTAGAATTCCTTCCGTTGCCCTCATTTTTTCAAATGATAGGTGTATCCATTTCCTTAGGAGGTCTCTTAAACGATATAGTATTATGTTTACATGTATATTTTACGTTAACCTAGCGAAACGCAATTATTATATAATTAACACATCAACACGAAATTATTTACTAGAATTCATAACAAAAGTGGTAAAAGAAGTATAACGGTACTCGAATGTAATTATCCATGTATATATGACCTTTTTTTTATAAAATAAGTAAATGTGGACAACATCACATACATTGCTCTGAACCCAAAGTAGCTAAAGCACTTGTGTTATGGAATTCTGAGACAACGAAGGTACCACAAACACTCAGACCCGAGACAATGTAGAAAAGTTGTTTTCTACATTGACCCGGCCGGGAATCGAACCCGGGACCTCAGAGCTGGCGACACCTTCAAATAGAAGTTTACCTAATGCATGTTACGTAAAATTTTCTTTATTTCACACCGCATTAATACAAAGTACGTTCATTGTTCATGAACATTAAATGGGTTCTATTTCCTTTCAACTAACAATCGCTTATCGTTAAAGATACATAGACGGTGGAGTTATTGCAAAAGTGCAATTTCCTGCTGTAGCCTGTACTGTTGGACCAAGTGCTGTATTTCAGTAGGCAGCGGAGAGCAATGTCCGGACGGACGGACCGAAACTACCCCGCATTTACTTTCTAGATCGAGGTAGACTTTAAATGTTTTTTTTTGCTTTTAGAAACTCGTTAATTAGCTTGTACATTAATTAAAATATCTTTCAGTTTATATAACTCGAAGTTTTAAATGTTGGCATAATGAAAATACCTTTGCTTCAGGTTCTGATTTAAAAAATACAGAAGACATCAATTTCTTTTCTTTTCATTTAGCAAATAGATACAAATATTTTTTTAAAATTTTATTAAAGAAACAATAAAACAAATTGTTAATCACATCATTATAATACTATAACTGTTGTAGGTATTACATATAAAACCTCATTACAAAAGTAAAAAACAAATGAATACAGTTCGCCATGAGGATCATCCTTTTTTAAAGCGTTCTAAAATTGAAAAAATGTAGCCGTCGCAAAAAAAGCGGGAACAAAGCTGCGCGCTCTTTGGTCGGCCATTCGAATAGTATCGCTGCTTGAGAGCGGTGGGGAACGCTGCAGGAGTGGATGCCCACTCGACATATATTCAGCTGGGCTACCATGGAAACTCGCGGGGAACTAGATGAGTTATTCAGTTATGATGAGTTTGTTAGCGTCCGTCCATAAGGCAATCTGAATTTGTACGATAAATCGTTACAGTAGGCAATTTAAAATAAAAATAATTCATGATGCATTTTTAACAAGGCACTGGCAATCAAGATCGTCGGTATCTTTTGGATACGTTAGAATTACCTTTAAAATAAGAATAAGGTTAATGATAATAAAATATAAAAATAGTGTAATTAAGAAATTATTTTGTATTTTTTGTATTTAATTACATTTTCGAGTTTCCATAAATGAGCTCCATAAAATAAAAGTCTTGATACTGTTTTATAATGCTAAAAGACGGAAGAAAACTAATGAAATAAATAAATTGTCTACAATCTTGCAAATAGCCTCCAACGTTGGTCTGTTAATTCTGTGAGGTTGAGGTTTTCATGAAACATTACATTCAATGTTGCTAGGCTTCCATTTAGTTTTAACGCTCGCAGTAAATTCTTACATACCTCAAAATTCTGTTAAATCCGTCAGTTAAAATCTAGACGAAATGGCTGAGAAACGGTGTCTAAATGCTGTGGGGAACGTTGAAGTGACAATTGTGTGTGGAATTGTTACGTCTACAGTTGGTGTACAATCGTATATAAAAATGTTTGAATAAAATTAAAAAAGAACGTGTGTATGTATAGTGCGTTTAATAGACATGAAATCATTAATACATGGATCGGAGAAAATGGCTGATATCGCAATTATTCCAAACCATGAAATTTATTGACGGTCTGTTGGTCTAGTGGTTAGTGACCCTGACTGCTAAACCGGAGATCGTGGGTTCGATTCCCGCCCAGGACAAATCTTTGTGTGATGAGCACGATCATTTGTTCTGTGTCTGGGTGTAATTTATCTATAATATGTATGTATTTAGAAATATTTATGTATGTTTATCACTGGTTGCCATGATACAGGCTCTGCCTAGTTTGGGATTAGATGACCGCGTGTGAGTTGTCCCAAGATATTATATTATGTTATTATATTGGTTTTACTGTTCTGTTCTGAAAAACTATGATCCACACACACACAAACTTTATCATGCTTTATTGTATCTCCAAATTATAGTTGGTGTAATATTTTTATCATACATCTGCGAAACCTTTTTGCTCATGTCTGTACACATTCATACATTTTCCTACAAATTTAACTTTACATAGATGAGGTTACCACGAGTTCGTGAGATGGGAGCTGTAATATCACAATTTAACAGACTGTGAGCCGACGACGTATGAACATGAACGTGTTAGTTTATTTCTAAGAAATTTACCTACGAATAATAAATAATGTGTTAGTTTCTGTTCTCGTAGTTTCTTGTAACCTGAGGCAATAAGATATCTATAATGTTATATATTACTGGAAAATAGCTTTATTACGAAAGAAATGCTATTCGCTACAAACTGTTTTGAGTTACCTGTTATTTTGCACGATTGCTAATAATTGAAAATATTTTTTCAATATACAAATTCTTTGAGTTGAGTTTGTTGTCGATATACAAACGAAAACTATGACCTCTATATCGGAATTAAACAAAGAAAGAAAAAAAATCGAATTACCGTAAAACTCTTACGGCTACTGTATTGAAATTCCGTTTTACTTCATTTGTTTTTTGAGTTTATTATACCAATAGTTTTTGTAATCGATATAGAAGTCATAGCTTTCGTTTGTACAATGACAAAAATCTCGCCTGGTATTAGCAAAGTATTTTTCTATAGTACTATAGGATTATCTTATCGAAGCTAATTGGTCAATCTCTCAACCTAAATCACATAATAACGAAGCTCCTACAAAATCACTTCACATTACATAAACAAAGCAAGACAAATTCATGTGGCTTTCACACGAGGTAGGTGAAATAGCTTCGAGTTTTTGTCCATCAGTAGCCCCGCTCGTTATAGCGGCAAAATGTTACAGATGCAACACAGCCACGGCTGCGTTCGTGAATTTATGGACAATTGTTTTGCATAAAGCAAACCAAGTCGCGCGGATAGTTTATTTTTCAATTGGTTCTGTTTTTAAATAAGTAAACGGGTTTAATTAAAAATATTTTGTTTTGTTTTGTATCTGTGGTTACGTTTCGTTATTCTGAGGTTGTATTGTGCAATTGCTGGTTTTTACTTTATGCCGTTTAAAATTCATTTAAAACTATTGTAACTAATTGATAATTGTTTTTGGTGGTTGCCGTGGTTATTTATAATGCTGTTATTTTCACGTTTAATATGTATATATTCGATATAGTATTGTACCTATGTTTTTACAATTTAAATTTTACCATAGAGAGTCATAGTAAAGCAAAGGTTTTGCGTAAAAAATAAACGGGTCAAGTGCGAGTCGGACTCACACACGAAGGGTTCCGTGCTTACAAGATAAATCTATACTAATATTATAAAGCTGAAGAGTTTTTTTGTTTGTTTGTTTGTTTGAACGCGCTAATCTCAGGAACTACTGGTTCGAATTGAAAAACTCTTTTTGTATTGGACAGTCCGTTTATTGAGGAAGGCTATAGGCTATATAACATCACGCTACGACCAATAGGAGCGGAGCATAAATGAAAAATGTTGCAAAAATTAAAATCGTTGAAACTAAAACACGCGAACAAAGTCGCGGGGGACAGCTAGTATGTTATAACAAAATAAACGTCCTAACTGTTAACCAGTCAATCGCTACAACGTGTCTTGCTATTTTGAAAACTTGAAGCTTCAAGCAAATAATATTCATTATTTTACATTCATATCTAGTTTATGAGTTTCGAATTAATGCTGAGTGTAGCTGCATCTAATTTCCACAATGGCAGCGTTCACTTGCTAGTAAGATCCATTTAATTACAGAAACATCGCGCCTTGCTCATTGTGCAAACTTGTGTGGGGAACATTGGGAGCATTATGTCTGTATCTTAGAAGATATAAATATATAAAGAACAATGCTACAGAGATATACGTACTTGCTAAATGTTATACAACGTGGAAAATTGCAACTCAATTTGGATATTTTTTTTACATTATAGATATTATTTTAAAGACCCGTAAATACTAACTTCAGTAAACTCAATAGTCTGTTTGCCATAATACAGGCTCTTCCTAGTTTGGGAGATCGGATCAGATGCTCGTGTATGAGTTGTCCCAAGGTATTTGATATATTTATTACTTACCTAAAAATCCTGGTATGAATATATATACAGAATGCAACAAAACCCTCCAATCCTTATGAGTATTATTTAGCATGGTACTGCGTACACATGTACGTAACTATTGAATGGATTATTTTTCTCCGGTGAATATAATTAAATTAAAATTAAACTAATCAAAGGCAATGCTGATCGCTCGACAAGTTCCCGTGTACTACCTATAGTTCTGTATCAAAGAAGCCGTCTGAGCGAGACATTTTTTTCTAGAACGTATTGAACCAGGAATACGCCTTTATTGGATCGGACAGGGTTTTTGTTACATACTGTATATACCTATACTAAATTCATAACCTACATTCAAATGAATCATGTACGGTAGCTGTTCATAATTAATGTACGAGTATACATTGCTAGCTAACTTTTTCATTCTACTTTTCCGCGTCCCCTCGGCTAACCGCCGAAAGGGTGCGTAACCGCGCAATGCCGCCGATTTCATTTCCGCCGGGAAATGTGCGAGATAACTATACAATGCTCCGCATACACACTAACGTAAAAAAATTGCAAAACACAACCTTACTGCTACGAAATAAAGTCGCTGTCAATTACCTTTGAAAGCGCGGTTGACTGTTCCCTAGTCTGTTCCCATTACGTGTGTTTGCGACGAAAAAATTCGAAAAACACTCGCCGAAAATATTTTATGGTTATACAGGTTTACTTCCATTGACCTTGCGTGTGTCCGCACGCTGCGGAAGGATTACGAAATTAACCTTTTTTTTGTTTCATTACACGAACATTTTGAGGTTTATGTGAATTTTTCGGTTTTGTGAACGAATTTTATTTATGACAATTTAGAGACAAGTACTTATAGTGAATTAATAACGTATATGCTGACCAGTAGACTTATTTGCCAACCCAACCGATGTTTACTGGATAAAAATAAGTATAAAAATGCTTATTCTTTAAAAATGAATATTTATTATGACGTATTAAATAGTAGATCTAGTTGGTCATCCAAGTTAGACGATAAGAAATTTGTGTTTTCACTGTGTTTTTTTATAAAGCAATAATCGCTTTAGTTGACAACCGTCATAGCGAATAACTTGCCTGTACTAAGGTACTTAATGTAGTTTCTACCTTAGTCTTAAAAACAGCTAGTAGCTAGCAGCATGCCTATACAATGTATATCGCGTTAAAAGCACTTCTCGTCTTGCTTCAGTGCGGTTTAAGTTGGTTGCACTTTACACTCTTCCATTGAGAAGTCGAAATACAAACGTCACATTTGTAATCGTTGTTTTAACGTGAAGAAATTTACAATCGCTACTCAAAATAAGTAATACTTTCAAAGTGGTTTCCTAGTTACTAGCAGATAATAGGCTATCAGAAACAATAATCGGCTGGATTGCTCGATAGCGCATGTGGGCCATAAATAAAGCTTGTTGTTCGAGCCGAAACAACCGATACGGGCTTCTCTGTACCTATGTTTGCCTAGTACCTGCGTGCGTACATATTCGGTACCTATGTAAAACGATTGGCTGTGTTGTCAGCTTGTGCTGTATTTTTTGTACGTGTATGTTTGAAATTTAGTACGGGTGGGTCCGGTGGGTCGATGACATCATCATAATCTATTATTTGAACGTATTTTTCTCTTACTGAGACCCTGGTAGTCAGTGTTTGACGTATTAGGTAAGTAGTGTACCGAGCTCAGTCAGTTAAGTTTGTTTTGCTAAGAAACTACAGGACCAGCTAAGTTTAGTTAGGGTTAAAAGTTTCATCTGACAAGTCTTGAGCTGTAGCGTATTTATTGACTATATATTTAATTAAACATGCATACATAGAACCTAAATTATATCACAAGAGTGTTTTTACCCGAAGCCAGTCGTAAATGTAATTTATTATAATTTTTAGGTTAAAGGTGTAGGTATACAAATATATAAGCAATTCGTATGTTTAAATGTAAAATGCTAAAATAAATAATTATTATAAATTTATTTTGATCATAGTTGGTAATATAGCCAGGTTTTATTGATTGATAAGTTATATTAACTTATAAATGTAAAAATACCCCATAAAAACTTATCATCACGCGTCACACAGGCTTCGTCTTTGTAAGAGCGACATCGCATTAAGAAAATTAATTGCGGTTGTACCGCAGGAACAATGTTAAGCTACTTACTACTTCACGAGAAAAATGTACGCATTTGTCTTATAGACTGTACTGTTGTAGATTCTTAGAAAGAAGAGTTCCCTTTGTTGGGTTAACGAGATTGCTAGAATAAAATAGGTAAACTAAACAATGAGTATATGACAATAGGTAATAGTAGTCTAACAGAATAAAAAAATATAACATATACCTACCTATGTGTAAAAGATAATTAAAAAAAGTGATGCTTCAAATAGTTGGGCAATACGTACGATCATTTCATAGGCGTTAAATGGCCCTATGTTCATCAAAGGAGGCCAGCATCATTCAGTTTCAAAACAGGTAGCAATATTGGCCGATATTTAAGGTTGGCAATAACGTATGGCTATTATTTATCATCCATATGTATATTATTATGGCCTTAATTATAAAAATCTTTGTCTTAAAACTACTTTAAAATCCGTATCGTTGTTTATAAGATCTAACCGTTCAAACAGCGATAGCGAGCTTTGTTTTATACTATGTAAAGATTGACTTGTATGTCTGTATGTTATATCAACATCTTATCGAGTGAACTATGATATAATCCTAATATTAATCGTTTATATTTCCTCTGTTCGTCGCTTGCTATAAATATTCTGCCGAGAATTAGTATTCAAGATTTAACTCACCTGCCGCACCGGTACAGAAGCCTACCTTTCCCTTTGTACCGAATAAATAAGGGAGAAAAAAGGGACATTAAAATAAAGCAGGAAAGGTTACTTTGATTGTAAAGCGTTAATGATGGCGACAAACTTGTTTGTATGCACGTTAAACATTGCTAATTGCGTCCGGGTAGCACGGGTATACGCAAAAATATTTAGTGGCGATGTGCAAAATATATATCACTGAGCTGAAAAATATAAATATATTTCCTTGGATATAAAGATTGGACCTGAAAGAACAATGACTGACCTGTTGGTTTAGTGGTTAGTGACCATGACTGTTAAACCGGAGTTCTTAAACCGTCCCAAAAAGTCCGGAACCTCTAATCTCGAATATTAAGGTAATTTAAATTAAGAGTAATATAAATAGGACATGTAGGTAAAATTATGTAGAGATGAATTTATCGTAAATTAATAATTATATTTCGTGTTATCCATGTCAAATGTTATAAATATATTAGCAAAATCTTTGTATTTTTGATGCTAATAAAATAATATTATATGAATAAATACTAGATTTACTACGTAACCAGTACAAAGTGTCTGCAAAAAACATATGTAGAAAAGCAGATGTGAGGGAAATAAAAAACGTTATCGTTTTTACAGCCAGTGACTTGGAAATCATGGCGACGTCGATGTGTCGAAATGTGATAAATTCCCCTACTTACCGCAAATAAATCTGATGACTGCAATATTTTATGTGTTTTGAAGAATATGTGAAATGACAATGGATCGTAAATATACAATGTATGTCAAGAGATGATAGCTCTGTCAGTATTGAATCGACAGAAATTTGAATTGTATGTATTTTTATTTTATTTACATTTTTGTTTGAATTTAGTCTTGTATAACAACTTTCGTAAGGCGTATTCATAATTATTTAGAACAAAACGAACTCACGTATATTCTCGGGATCGCCCGACTAGTTTCAGACTCAATAGGAGTCCCTAATCATGACCTGACGCGGCACCGGTGGTGTCGCGAGTCGAACTGAAATTTAGGCTTTATTGAAATACTAGTCTTTGTTGAACTTAGTTAAAGATGAAGTATGTATATAATTTATATGTATGTATTTACCAAAACTTTGATTGACCTCTCACAATTTATTGAACCAATGGCTTCTATAATTTTATGTAGCCTTTTTTAACCTGCGTAGGTAAGCCTGTTGCAAGTGGTATCTAGGTTTTTCTTTTGCATGTTATACATTTCACATCAATGTCAAAATTAGACCACTGCAACCACAATAATATCATACATCTTCCTAACTAACTTACAAAACCTCTAACTATTAAAACTTGAACCTAAAAATAATATAGTAGAAGCATTATAAAACGTTTTTCGCAGTAATTTATTTCTGTGATACAAAAACAGAGATTTATATGCCAGATATTAACTGTGAGCTAAGCTTACAAAAAAAAATGTTCATAAAAATGTGGTATGTTGGTAAGCTTTGATTTATTTTGGCGCAGAAATGTAAAAACCGGTCGGTACCCGGTCGGTACCTTTGTCATAAGATATTTCGTGTATTCGATGTAAAAGTGGGTTGTTTTTTATATGAATACTGTATCTAAGTAATTTCTTTATGTTTTTGAGATCAAAGGAACGAGTGTCTTTTTATTTTACAATGGACTAGCTTAAGCGAACACCAGTGCCCAACGTATAATATGTATATAACTAGCTGTCCCTCGCGACTTTGTTCGCGTGTTTTAGTTTCAACGGTTTTTTCAATTTTGCAACATTTTTCATTTATGCTCCGCTCCTATTGGTCGTAGCGTGATGTTATATAGCCTATAATCTTCCTCAATAAACGGACTATCCAATACAAAAAGATTTTTTCAAGTCGAACCAGTAGTTCCTGAGATAAGCGCGTTCAAACAAACAAACAAACAAACTCTTCAGCTTAATAATATTAGTATAGATTACATACTATAAAACAAAGTCACTCCCGCTGTTTGAACGCTTATATCTTTAAAACTAAGCAACGGATTTTAATACAGATTTCAGCAATATAAAGAGTAATTGAAGAGGTTTTGTGTATAATTCATTAATGTTTTGTCTATCCGGGCGAAGCTTGGGCAGGTCGCTAGTTTAATATCATGCAATACAATACTACTCGTGTGTAAACTACAAATGGCCAGTTCCTATATTTAAGAAACTGGTTTTGCTTACGGTCGGTAGATTTTACTTCGTTTTGCTTAGAAAATTCTACCGTCCGTTAGCAAAACAAATCCATTCTTGCATAAAGGAACCAGGCAAAATTTGATCTTGGCTAAGTTAGTAGTAATTTGACCAAATTTCCGCTATTAAAATGACCGGTAACTTTGTACCAACATATTTAAAGAGATAACTTACACATTTTATCTTGAAAATTAAATGCATAATGCAAAAAAAAATGTTTTCTTCAGAATAAGAAGTTATTTAAAAAGTGTTGTAAAAAGTACATAGTAAGATCATGAACGTCTAAACACTATAAGCAAAGGGAAAAGTTTTAAGTCTCAGTATTAGTTTGAGTAGCTTCAGAAAACATTACAACGTATCAACAGTAGACTCCACAATAGTGTTAATATTAAAGCTGAGCTCGCCCTTTAAACCTTCATTCTTGTCTCATATAATTTCATAAAAATCGTCATTTGTCCCTAATTTCATCAATTTTTGTTTTGGCAGGATTCCTAAAATTTTCGGCTAAGAAATTAGCCTAAGATACTTATTATATAGTCTGCTACCTCTGCCTGGAAAATTATTTAAATCAGTCCAGCTGTTTTAAAGATTACTCGGAACAAACAGACGGCCAGACAACCAAAAAAAAGTGTGAGCTCAAAAATAACTATTATTTTGACAATACAAACAGACACTTTAATTTTTGTCGTTGTGTTGATTGTATTGATTATAAGTTAATATTATGAATATGACTTACGATATTTTTTAAACAAAATCATGTTTTTGAGCATAAATAGGAATTACAAAGACAGATTTCAATGTCTTAAGAAATATTTACAAATTAACCCAGTTTTGGTCTTTGGCCGAAGAGAAACAATAAATAAATTTACTTATGATTATAAATTTTGCTATTATCTGAAACTATACCTCAATCAAAACTTATGCAATGAAGGCCTTTACAATGCCAAAATTTCTTCTTTTACTGTATTACCTATCTACATTTGGTCGGTTCCATGGTACATCGTTTTACGACTTTGTGCGTGTATCCCAAACGACATCGAGGCTGCAATGGTAATAGGTACAGGCAAATTGGAAACCTCCCGAGAGACACATAGACTGGCTTATCGATTGAAATGAAAGGTGATTACTGATTTTATTCGGCGAATTCGGTTTCACGTTTATTCACGTGAGTGTGTTATTAAAATTAATGTGCTTTTGCTAAATGGAAAGTTTGTATCTTGTGACCTACATCGCGAACCGTGATAAAATTCTGTAATACAAGGTGAGTTTTTTGTCTGTGTACAAACGAAAACTATGACCTCTATTTTGGTAATAAAAACGATTGGTTTTAAACTTAAAAAAAAAAACTAACGAAAAAAAGTACTCGAATGTCAGTACCTAAGTATCACCGTAAAAACTTTTACGCTACTGTACTGAAATTACATTGATTATTCATTTGTTTTTTTAAATTTTTTATACCAATCGTTTTTTTAACCGTTTTTTTTTAGTTTCATCGGTTTTTAGTTTTTGCAATTTTTTTCTTTTATGCTCCGCTCCTTTTGGTCGCAGCGTAATGTAAGCTTTATAGCCTTCCTCAATAAATGGGCTATCCAAGACTGAAAGAATTTTTCAAATCGGATTAGCGCGTTCAAACAAACAAACTCTTCAGCTTTATATATTAGTATGGATTATATATAGATTAATATCAGTTAATGATATCGAATAATGTTGATGCTTTCGCCATTTTCTCTTAGGATAAAAAAAAAAAAATAATTAATTCTAGTAAAAATAGATGTAAATAGATGTTTGTTATTGTTAGAAGTTTATATGAGCAAGTAATGTTTAACTTTCTTCTACTTACCTAGTATTAAAAGCTCAACTTTTCCATACATTTTTAGTGTAAAGTCAGGTATGATGCTGAATTCTAAGTGCAAGCTTGCATGCAGGTACGCTTGTTTGTCAAAGGCATCGGTGGAAACCGCGGCGTTCTTAGCATACCGCTTTTGGGGGACTACAAATGATAAGGAAACTAGCTGTTTCCCGCGGCTTCGCCCGCGTTGATGTCGATTATCGCGGCAGAAAGTAGTCTGTTCTTTCTCAGGCTCTAGACTAATGTACCAAATCTATGTACCAAATTTCATTTAAATCGGATCAGTAGTTTTGGCGTGAAAGCGCGACAGACCGACAGACGAAGTTACTTTCGCATTTTTAATGTAAGTAAGTATTATTAGATTATTGTTTTACCTGCAAGAAAGTACTCAGATGAAAATAACTGTGTTATATTAAAAAAAAACAACTTACCTCTTTCGTATTAAAATATAATTAGTATTATTATTTCATTATGCCGTTGTTAAAAAAAAAACAAAGTTACCTGCAGGTTTTTATTTTCCGTAAACCTATAAAAGGTGCTTTAAAAACATTAAGTTTTTAATAACCCTAGGTGTTTGCGGTATTATTTATGACTGTTCCATATTAATGATATAGTTTGTAACATCTAAAACTAATATAAATATCTACAGACCTACATAATACACGATTATAATCTACAAATCCTAAAAGGTTTTGCTTTCCATTTAAAGCATGGAAACTATATTCCAAATCGTACTCAAGATTCCGTTAAGCAAACCTAAAAATAATTATGAAGAGGAGTAGAAATTTCCCCGAACATTACATAAGCTCTCAGATACGGCAAAGTAAGACCGAATGCAACTCGGAATCTGCAAGTATTACCATAATAAAGGTGTCTGCATGAATACGATGAAACGAGTATGTTATGTGTTTCTTATTGCACTTGGATAATCCTGTTGCCTTGAACTTGTTTTTACTGAAGGTATTTTTGAATCTTTAATCTAAGCAGGTTTGAACCCATTGCAGGCAAGTACCAATGTGACATTTTCAAAGTTATATACTGTGTTACTGTACTTTCTCAATTATTCTAAGACATCTTTGACAATCGGTGAAGGATAACATTGTGAGGAAACCTGGATTCCAACAATTGGAATCTGAAATCGCTACCCCGCAATGAGCATGCGTGTTATCAATGCTCGTTCCTTCTCTATATGAGAAGAGCCCTTTGCCCAGCAGTGGGATATTTATAGGCTGGTATTATTATTATTTTGAATCGGTGGTTAAAAATTTAAAGAAAACTATCCAACTAATATGTGAGTGAAAAAACCAAAAATAGTTTTTAAAAACTAGCTGTGCTACTACTACTGCCTATCCTATATACCTATTTTCTCATTCAGTAACTCACTTTTCGTATTACGAGATTTTAAAAAAAAACTCCTTTTTTTTAATTTTCCTTTAAACAAACGTCCTGACATTAACGAACACAAAAAAAAAAACTAATTTGGTGCAGTTTTTCGAAAGGTATCGTACATAGATTTAGGCAATTCATTTTTATATAGATTTAGAATAATAAATTAATCTAAGATTAAAAACAAGGCTGTGAACCTTTGTCTATGGTTTTTTCAATTATTTAATACAATATCTCATGCTTATGTATCTGTCTTTTTTATTTTTTATTCGGCGTTATAGACAAGACTTCCAAACTTGCACTGCGTCCCATTCAACCTCTTTCGGGCGCGTTAATCATAACTTTTGTATAGATACCGCAAGACGAAGTTTGACAAAAATCTGACTACTGAAATATGAAAAGTTGTTTTAATTAACGAGAATAATGTAAAACAGTAACCAACGGTGAAAAAAGCCGCTTATTAAAAAAAGTTTTAGATTTTTTAGCGGGAAATTGTAATTAATAATAATAATATAACGTGTGTGAGTAAAAAAAAAAAAAAAATCTTGGGACATCTAACACACGGTCATCTGATCCCAAACTAGGCAGAGCCTGTGCTATGGCAACCAGACAACTGATAAACATACTTATATATTTCTAAATACATACATATTATAGATAAATTACACCCAGACACAGAACAAATGATCGTGCTCATCACACAAAGATTCGTCCTGGGTGGAAATCGAACCCACGACCTCCGGTTTAGCAGTCAGGCTCACTAACCACTAGACCAACAGGCCCGTCAAATTACGTGTTATGAGGATTATGTATTTGCATCATTTTAGATGTAGATAAACACAATAGCAAAATTATAAATTCTACACATTTACAATTTATATACAGGGTGTTGCGAGCGAAAATTTTGTAAACTGACTCCATACTAGGTGTACTCTTTACCCCTTTTGGATTGTTATGACCTTTCGGTAGCATTCTGTATAATGAATTATATAAAATTGAATCCAGATTTCCCTTGGTCACGCCGTAACTTCCGACCTAATCAAATAATTATATTTTTGGTATGTTCCTTATTGAAAGAACAAAGATTTTATGAATGAAAATAAAAAACGCGTTTAAAAAAAAAATAATCTCACCACCCCCATAGCCGGGCAGCAAGTTTGATTGATGAATAAATAGGAGGATCCGAATTTGATGTCATCCTGGTAGCAGGATGTAATGCTTTACGGAAGGGTACCTCTGATGAAGTACCAGGGCGACATGAAAATGGACTGGTATTCATTTGCATTGCTAACGTATAAATTTCATGAACGGTCGGACACGTTCTCATGTCGCTGGGCGCCTATTACGTTTCGAAGCAATAATATCATCCCAAAAAAGCTGTGGTTCTTTTTAAATAAACTAGTGTTTATTTAAATGTAATGAGCGAACTTATTCAAAGGCGCATCGAATTTTAACAAATAAATTAATGTTTCTACTAAGTAAGTTTACTACGTTCACAAAAAATAACGCACGTATCTCCAATTGGATATGGGATCCTCCAGGGAGAATTCGAGGAAAAGTTGTTTTTTTTCGTACGTCACCAATGATGTAACCGATTCATCTGTCAAGGTCAGTAGTCTTGTTATTACATACACCTTCCTTAACTATTATTAAATATTATTATGTATTTAGGAGTAAAATCGTATCGTTGTTAGAGCGAATATAACCGCGCGCGCCGTTTTATTAAAACTATCTCAATATTAAAAATTACCCTAATAATATCGGGATCTTCGATATTTTCGTAGAGACGTCTATAGTTGCACGAAAATCTCTTAAATCAGTAAACGAGCGAACTTACAGCAAAAAGAATGCTTACACTCGGCACAACGAGTGCGCGCGATGCGCGTACTCTATGCTTGTCTATGTATACTTAGGCAGGTAGAGATTCTGTATGTCAGTCACAAGAGAATAGTTTTAAAACAATTAAGCTATGTAACCAAGGCACAGAGTTTCAATGTGCAAGGAATTGCGATCATCCCAAACGTGACCGCATTAAGACCAGCTTAACTTCCTTACATACATAGATACCACCAGCCGACGAACATGAAATTAATTAAATTCCAATGAAGTGTGCAAATACCTCAAAGCGAAGATTTGTATGAGGGCAAAGTGATTTTGTTAAGGGTTTCCTTTTCAATTAACTCCCACCCTAGCGAGCGCCTTCCACAGGATATGTAAAATTGAATGCGGTCTGATGAGACTCGGAATTGCCTAGTTTGTTTAGGCTACGTTGGTTCAGTAGGCAAAGAACTACGGCATTTTGTAAGACTCCTTCCTGGTTATGATCGCCTGGTACCGCATGGTAACGAATTCACTCCCACGTTGCCTTGTTGTTATTCGCTATGGCGGTTGTCAACAAAAGCGATTGTTGCTTTATAAAAAAGACAGTGAAGTGAACACAAGTTTCTTATAGTGTAACTTCGATGAGAAACTAGATCTACTACTACTTAGTTGGTTACCGACGTTAGCCGATACTGAATAAGCATTTTTATACTTATTTTTGGCCGGTAAACATCGGTTGGGTTGGCAACTGGAGATAGCGAATAGGCCTGGATTGAAATGGCAAATAAATGCATCATTTTTCAAATAAATTTAGATATAATCTAAATCCATACTAATCCGATAATATTATAAATGCGTTTTTCTGTCTGTAACATTTTGACGGCTAAAGCACTGTACGGGCCGTGTAAACTCGGTATGTGGTAAGCTTGAATTTTTTTGCCGCTATAACTGATACACGCGGGCAGAGCCGCCGGCACAGCTAGTTAATAATATAATTAAATAATAATAATTAAATTGGTAGGCCGGTCTTATTAAATTTTCTATACAAAGTTATTTGAACTACATGAAGTCCATTTTGCGGTTTGGTAGGGAATGGAATTTTCAATTTGAATTTATGGAATGCTTTCTGCTTCATTTCAAGTTATTTTTTTTTAACAAAAATGAAGATATCGGGATATAGTAAGTAGGCACTAGTTTTAAAATGCGGGTAACTAAAACTCGTATTTAGGATCGAGGTAAGTTTTTAGCTTTGCACCTAATATGCATTTGGATGTATATATATCATGAGACTTATAATCATATTTATGGGCTGTTTATCAAAGGCCTTTGTTGTCTCTAAGTCGTTAATTACGTCATAAATCATCTGAATTAGACGTATTTGGTTAATGTATGTATTGTATACTAAACCAACATTAATAAACATAAGTTTTTATTATATAACTCGTTCTAATTTAGATTGCAAGATTTGACCTAAAAAAATATGTAGGTGCCTACATATTAAAAATTAAAACTTGTAAAATAACCATTGTAATTAAGTAATTAAAAAATATTAATTATACTCTCATTTAAGTCAGGATACATTGTACGCAACATGTTAATTAACCTAAATAAAAATACACCTTCGTTAAACTTATAAGTTTCATTCGAAAAATAAAATACAAACTAAGGGCGTGTGCACACATTAAAAAACGATGACGGTCTATGCTCGGTGAGGTGTTTCACCCGCCACGCTCCGCCAGATAATCGCGTTTGATCAGCGTTCATGCGTGATAACCGCAGGTGAACACACGCCCTTATACCTCCGTTTATTTTTATACGGGGTAACGTGCGTATGGTAATATAGTTTGAACAAGGAAATTAAATTCTTTACAAAATTGTGTATGATAAAAATACTGTATTTTCGCTAACATGTTTACAAAAAGGAAACAGAAGTCAAATTTGCCACAAAAGGGAGAAAATTAAAACCAAGTACGAACCAAAGCCATCGATCATTCCCAAAATAACGCTGGCCACGTAAAAAAGGAAAAAATATGTGAGCAATAAAAAATATCAGCGAAACAGCAAATAAATCTACTGCGAAAGTACCAGGATTACATATTGCCACAGGTGTTCTGTCCTAATATAACCTCTCCTGGACTGACCGCTTTTCTGAAAAGGGTCCGGGCAATCGGGCCGTACAAAAATATCTGGCAAAATATTCGCGTGTCATCGTGTAATTAAATTGTCGTCGCCTCACTGACTACAATTGATATGGATACCAGGATAATTCAAGTGACTGTTTTTTTTGTACTTGCCATGTAGGTATGAGATTTTCTTTTTACTTGACTATCAATTGGCGAAAAAATATGCTGTATACAAATTGCATGGAATGGAAATACTACCCACCCTATTATGTACTATAGATAGATATTATCTTCTTGAAGGCAGCCTCGTCTTGACAAGTATCTAAGTTGAGTTTCTAACGCGTATTTTTTTTCTTTATATTATTATCTAATTAACAATATACCGTATGTAATGAAATTGTACGTATTATTTAAAAGATTTAATTTATTTTACTTTATTTAATAAAGATTTAATAAATATCTTAGCTAGATTGCAATTCAATAAATACGTGTGTAGGTAATAAAAATGTTTTTCTACGCATATTGCGCATATTATAGTGCATGCTTAGACATAAGTTGTCAATGTATTTTTTTTATATGTAACAGTGTACTCAATGTTTAAGAGCCAAATAAATAAATCTTTGCTATTCTGAATATTACATGTTCCTCACTTATAATAAACAAATAACATATTATTCAGTGAACGCCAATTTTTCCATCATACACAGTCAAATATAGATTTCTATAAAATGATTGCCGAAGCCATCAATCAGAGATATATCATTAATCATAACAATTCGCGAGCTGATTATTCATCGTAGTAGATATTAAAATACATGCGAGAGTAGTTGTCAATAACGACGATTTATGAACTCCTGGTAGTCCGACAGAAAACTGTTTCATTTGACCTAGAAACACAAACAATATGAAAACGTCAAGACGATTTCATATAACGCAAGCGTTTATGTTGCCTTGGTACTTCTTCGATTTTTTTTTTGATTATTATGGATTGTGAAAGAAAGCGAAATAATTAAGTAACTTTTAAGATATCCTTACTACTACGTTATAAATGCGACGAGTACCTCTGTCGGTCTGTCGCGCTTTCACGTTAAACTACTAAACCGATTTAAATGAAATTTGGTACACAGATAGTCTAGAGCCTGAGAAAAAGGACATAGGCTACTTTTTGTCGCAAAAACCGACATCCACTCGGGCGAGAAACAGCTAGAGTAATAAAAAAATCTTTCTATTTTTTTATTTTAGATACCGAGACTACTAGAAGTCGTAGCTTATTTTTGCATTTAAAACACAAATACATCAATCAGCTTACAAACTAAGTTTTGGAAAAGCATGAGATACAAACTCTTAAGTGAAACCTAAGTTTTACAAATAGCAAGTCTTGCAGTTTTATAAGTCGGACTTCAACGTCCAAGTCCAGAATAAAAATACTGGCACAGTTTACATAGAGAACGATGTCGCGGTATTGTTGCGGACTTCGGACAAACTTCGTGTGGCATTTCCGATTTATTTATATTTATTTAAAGTCTGTTTTGTAACTATTTTAAGATAAAGTGTACCATTTTTATTTTTAAAACATGGAGAAACTTTTTAAGTTATAAAAAAGGTGGTTATTTTGTACATAAATATTTTGTTTTCTTTTTTATTTCTTTGCGCCAAAGGTATTAATATTATACAATATAAATGCAATAGAAATAAAATATATTTTGATGTAACAGTTGATTCAGTTCAGTTGATTTTTATTTCCATTCTAAATTGTTGGTTTCATCCAAGACTCGGCGCTTCTCAGCGGGTGGCAGTCGACGAAGCTTCTCGCTAAGACTTAGATATAAAATTGTAAAAAAAATAGATATGCTCATGCTCAATGTAAGTAAACTGTTTTTGTTCCTTTTGAGTAAATAAATGTCTTTAAACTGATATTGCTATAGTGAGATGTGTATTTTTTTCAAATTCACTTTTAGAGAGCCATTCATATTCATATCGTCCGGAATCTCTATTGTACTAATATATAAAGCTGATGAGTTTATTGTTTGTTTGTTTGAACGCGCTAATGTCAGGAACTACTTACTGGTCCGAATTGAAAAATTCTTTCAGTGTTGGATAGCCCATTTATTGAGAAAGGCTATAAGCTATATAACATTACGCTGCGACCAAAAGCAGCGGAGCATAAATGAAAAACCGTTAAAACTAAAACACGCGGACAAAGTCGCGGGGGACAGCTATACTAAAATAATTGTAAAGGCTACCCGCCGCGAAAACTTCAACTACCTATTCTATAAAATATGCAAACGAATCTCCAATAATTTTTCATTCGTATACCGGGATATCAATAAAGATATCATCTGCATCGCTCGTAACGCCATCTATATATCATCATGAATGCAAATTTCAATAACGGATCAGCTTGGACGTTGATTGGCAATAATCTGAATCGCGCACAATACGTGTCCGTCTTGCTATTAATTAATACCGGCCATGTTATGTACCTACAGTTTGCGCAACTCGATGAAAACTCAAATGTAATGCGCATGTCTTTGAGGTTAGAATGTTCGCTGTAATGTTTTAAATAAGTTTTTTTTTTATTATTCCTTTGGCCATGCCATCACCGCTCGCGCGACCTACGTCTTGCGTCTGCGAGCGTGGTGAGAAATTATTGTACTTTCCAGTTTTCGTGTCGTTTTCTTCGTGAAATATTGATTTGATTCCATAATGTATTCTGAATAGCCGACCAGTAAGGACATCTTGGTTAGTTTGTATGTTGGTTCATTGGTTGAGTTCTAATGCACTGTGGTGCGAGACAATTTAGAACACAATTAAGGCAGTTGTCCCACCGCCGACCATGAAAGAAAAGCGAGTAGAGTTATGAATTAGATGCGAGTTGGCTAGCAGCGAGAAGCGAGTGTGTAGTTCCGATAGTTTTGTCGCTGGCCTATAAGCGAGTGTGTGATTGCAAAGGGCGATACTCGCACGACTGTGGGAGTGGAGCGCGCTTTTAAATGCCGGTGCCACAGCACAAATTCTATCATAAAATACATCTTAATAAATGCGTACACTCACACACCCACACACACTGGAGAGTAGAATGGCCGCTGGTTGGTCTCTAGGCGAGTATTTTGATCTCGCTCAGCGAATATTATCTTTGATAGCTATTGTCGCCGGGATAAAATAGTGGCGAGAGAGTTCGCGCCGGCCGCGGTGGCGAACAGTTACCGAATAACTGTTAATATATTTATATGTACGTACCTATCTCTTTTATTGACACGGGATATACTTCGTACCTACATTTCTTAATTTAGTAAGAATATAGTTGATAGTTTTCGTTTTATCGTCATTGGCATTACGTAAAATTTATACGTATATTTTTTTAATGTATATAAAAGAACTTTATGTAACTTGCGAATCCCAAAAAAAAAGAGCAACAAACAACCAAATGACTGGACACTGATGAAACCAGATGAAACCACAGAACTGATAAATACAGGATGAAACCACAGGATGAAACAATCAAACTATCGTTAGATAGTCTTTTACCAGGAGTTCATAAAGAAAAGCAGCAATTTTACTCGACTGCCGATTGCCAAGTGTCAGCTGTCACTAACAGATGTGAGTGACCTAACGAGTTATTCCTGTGTTACGTCTCTGCCGTTGACCCCTGTTTATTCAGCACTATGATAATGTTTTATAGCGGATTTTTCCAACGCCAAATAATGTTTATTCCTGAAATAAAAATTGACGTCTGTCAGATTATGTATGGAAAAACTGTAAAAAAAAGTTGGTAAAAACCCGCCCTTGGTCTGGTTAATTTAAACTCGTGTTAGTAAGTTATCAGGACGGTTAGTTAGGTGCTAGGTAAGTTTACCAAATCTCTTAATGTTGGCTAAGTAAAAATCTTTATGTACCTATGTTTAAATGTAATTTTGTTTTTTGTTGGTGTTGTAATATTGATAATTGTTCTGTAAATAACAATGACTACTATAACGGCCCCACGAATCTATGTAGTTCAACGAACGAACATGACAATATTGACATTTCACCACACGGAGCAAATACGACAAACAAATTAATAGCTAATGAAATTGCTATTGTGATCATTCAACACTCAACCTAAATAAACGTAGAACTGTTTAAACAGTGAACATGACAAATAGCAGCGTTTTGTTCATAATTAATTAAATATTTATTACCCGCGCTGCGTATGGTTTTTGCGATAATACTTTTGGGGGATAAATTATATCCTATCCAACATGCGTTCCTGGTCATACGTTAATTTAAAGCTATTGTTTGGATTGTATTATAAAAGGTAACCTCGCTAATAAATAAATAAATGTAAATTATAATTATGTGTAACATTAATTACGCTTGTATGAATTGAAAATAGCAAAATTATTGAAAATAAGTAGTAAAAACTAACGCCGTTACTGCCATGTCGTCCTAGTATTAATAATCACTTTTATGATGCGTGTCAAATAAAAAATGAAGATAAAACAGTTAGGTCACAAATATTATTTATGTGGATTTTTAGACTTTGTTTTAACACAAAATAGCGTTCTTACAAGCGGAGTATGACCTAAATTCTTCGACGCATAATAAGTAACAACTTGTATTTTGAATCACAAATAGTAGTCCATTATGTTTGAATTGCAATGTATGCAACCAATTTGTACCCCTTCATTCTCCGTACAGCAACAATTTATCGATGTCCAACCATCGTTTTGTTAGTAAAACAAATCTAAGCAAGTTATTCGAGTAACACGCAAGTCTATCTTGGTCATTTATTCTAGCAAACACTATTGATTACTGTTCTCCTGGTAGTTGGATGCGACATTGACGCTATTCCAGAGGCATTTCCGGTGGATATTATTTTATACGGCACTTATAAAAAACAAAATAAGTTTTTTTGACGATATCAAAGCAAATCCATACTAATATAATATGTGTTTCTGTCTGTCTGTCTGTTACGCTTTCACGGCTAAATCGCTGAACCGTTTTTGTCCAAACTTGGTACGGGGTAAGCTTGGATCCCAAGAAAGGACATGAATCATACATAGCTTACTTTTTGACGCGATAAGTAACCGATTTCCACGCGCGGAGGCGGGGGTAAAAGTTAGTTTAATTTAAAATTATTAAATACTAGTTGCCTGCCCCGGCTTCGTACAGGTAATGCGAGATTTTCAGAACGTTTATTTTTGCTTTTATAAAAACCTCATCTCTTGACAATATATTTATAATTAACACAACAAAAAAAGAATATCCGAAATGGTCCGTCCATTCACGCGTGATGCGATGACCAAGAGATATTGAGATTCATTTTTATACCTACACTTATTTATAGATAGATTTATAATTTTAACAATTTTCCTTACGCTATGTGTAATTTCTTACTTGCTTGAAAACTCATACATAATTTCGTTGCCATAATTTAATGTTTTTGTTAAAATATCTAATCTAGTAATTTCTACACAAACATAATTTCTGTAATGCGTTTATAATAAAGTTAAGTCTACATTTAAGACATCACTTGGCAGTGTTGTGATTTTCTTTTTTTTGTAATCGTAAATTAAACTCAGAAATGTTACCTAACTGCATTTAGATTACTTTATGATAAACAAAATACAGAAAGAACTTGTCATATATTTATTTCCATCATTACTCTTCACTCACTCACTCATTCACTCTATTAGTCGTTTGATCCCTTAGAGTAAACATATACGAGCATAGAGCGTAGCGTTTCGACTTAAAAAACTTAAATATCATATTTAGGAAATTCTCTGTGCACTGATTTACTTTGCATTTAGTTTCAATAGGTAGTTAGTATTATTGATCAGAATCAGAATATCTAATCAGGATCTTAAGTAAGAAGCCAGTGCAATATAATATTTTACAAAGATAAGTAACTTTTTGTTTAAAACATATTATATATATACATACTATACATATATATACTAATAAACTCTGATAAAGCAACAGTTATTTAATTTATCAAATTATACTATATCACTTATATTATCTTGTGTCATTTAGATAAGAGAGTCAAGAATACAATATAAATAAACTCAAATTAAATACAACTCAGTAAGCGTTATTTCGGCAGAAATGAGTTTCTCAAACAAAGTGGTGTTGGTGACGGGAGGCAGCTCTGGTATTGGCGCTGCTGCTGCAGTGCTGTTCGCTAAGGAAGGCGCGTCCGTGGCGCTCGTGGGCCGCAACCAAGCCAAGCTGGACAGCGTCGCACAGCGCTGCCGAGAGCACCACGCGACTCCACTCGTCATCACAGCCGACATCTCTAACGACGAGGAAGCGAACACTATCGTACAAAAAACTATCGATAAATTTGGAAAACTCGATGTACTTGTAAATAATGCAGGTATAGTCAATTTAGCATCGATGCTTACTGGTGATATAATGAAATCGTACGACACAGTTATGAGCACAAATCTTCGAGCTGTAGTTCATTTAACCAGTCTTGCTGTTCCGCATCTTATACAAAGCAAAGGAAACATAATCAACATATCCAGTACTCTTGGAAGATTGATTAATACGTCTATGATGTCGTACTGTATTTCTAAAGCTGGTTTAGATCATTTCTCAAGAGTCATAGCTCAGGAATTAGCAGCCTCTGGAGTTAGAGTCAACGTTATTAGTCCAGGGCCTGTTTACACAGACATTTTAGAGAATGCTGGACTTCCAGATGTTTACGATGATTGGGGAAAAGATACTGCTCTGGGTAAAGTGGCCCATCCAGATGAAGTGGCTGATATGATCCTGTTTCTAGCGAGTGATAAGGCTAAAAGTGTTACCGGTGCTAACTTTTTAATTGACAATGGTTCGTTGGTAAAGAAATAATTTATTGTTTGTAAATATATGTATGTGATAAATATATTTTTATTTTTTAACCGAAATTTAATAAAAAATCGTTTTATAAAAGTGGTATTTTATTGTTTTTTGCCTTTACATAGTCTAAATACATATAATGACTAATTTACTTTATAAAAATAGAACTGTGACGAATTCACACGTACTTTTTTCCGTGCAAATTTACTTTAAAAAGTATTAAGTATATAATTATTCTGTAACATCAAGGTTATAAAAAAAAAACAAAATGTAAATATTACTTGATTAGATAACTAGTCTATAATATAAACTGAAACATGCATTGTTGGATGCAGTATATTTAATAATATTGTTCAGAAATGAGTTTCGCGAGCAAAGTGGTGCTGGTGACGGGAGGCAGCTCGGGCATCGGCGCTGCTGCTGCAGTGCTGTTCGCTAAGGAAGGCGCGTCCGTGGCGCTCGTGGGCCGCAACCAAGCCAAGCTGGACAGCGTCGCGCAGCGCTGCCGGGAGCACCACGCGACACCGCTCATCATCGCCGCCGACATCTCCAACGACGAGGAAGCCAGCACCATAGTACAAAAAACAATCGAGACATTTGGGAAACTCGATGTACTTGTAAATAATGCTGGAATCTCACACATGGCTGGACTGCTAAGTATCGACATCATGAAATCTTACGACATGGTTATGAACACAAATCTCCGAGCTGCAGTTCACATCACTAGTCTAGCAGTTCCTCATCTTATAGAAACTAAAGGAAACATCATCAATATATCTAGCACGCTTGGGAAAGCACTGAACAAACGAATGCTGTCATATTGTGTATCTAAAGCCGGTTTGGACCATTTTTCTAAAGTCATAGCTTTAGAACTGGCATCATCTGGAGTGAGAGTCAACACTGTTAGACTAGGGGCTGTTGTTACTGACATTCTAGAGAATGCTGGACTTCCTTATTCTTGGGAAGAGTTGGGCAGGGAAACTCCTCTCGGTAAGGTTGCCTACCCTGAAGAAGTAGCTGATATGATCTTGTTTCTAGCAAGTGATAAGGCTAAGAGCGTCACTGGAGCTGACTTTACGATAGATAATGGTGTGTTGATAAAATAATAATGATAGCTTCTGTTTTAATGATGATAATTATATGTATTATTTTTATGAATGTTTATTTAATAAATAAATACTTAGTTCACTCCTTTCTTTCTCCACTTTTATAGATCAAATCTCTTTATCACTCAAAGGTTTGCTAGTAGAAAACTTATTTTTTTTATATCAAATGTCAAATTGTTGTATTTTGTTTTGTAAATTGTGTGTAATAAAGAATAAAAATAAATAGTTTTTTAGAAGTATGTTGGTTTTATTTGATAAGAAAAATAAATAACAGATGCATGAACTAAAAAAACACGTTTATTTAATGTCATGCTTTAATAAATAGCTCACGAAAGAAGTACTGCATATTTTTACTGTATAATTTTTACATGTCCGTAATATTTCCTGAGATCGAAAAACATAAGGTTAAGATGATTTACTGTCATAACAAATACCAGACAAAAACTTTTAGGATATATTTTATCTGTCAATTTTGTGATGCACTCTGTATCTATTCTGCACATCAAGGTTATGAATATAACACGATAATAAAGCCTCATATAGATAACGAGTCTGCAACATAATATAAACTCAAATGTGATCCTGGACTTATCAGTCTTTAGAAACACATTTCCAAATGAGTTTCTCGAATAAAGTGGTGTTGGTAACGGGAGGCAGCTCGGGCATCGGCGCTGCGGCCGCAGTGCTGTTTGCTAAGGAAGGCGCGTCCGTGGCGGTCGTGGGCCGCAACCAAGCTAAGCTGGACAGCGTCGCGCAACGCTGCCGGGAGCACCACGCGACTCCACTCGTCATAAAAGCCGACATCTCTAACGACGAGGAAGCCAGCAGTATAGTACAAAAAACAATCGAGACATTCGGAAAACTCGATGTTCTCATCAACAATGCAGGTATTATAGATGGAGAAGGATTGCTCAGCGGCAATATTATGGAATCTTACGACAAAATAATGAACACTAACCTGCGTGCTGTCGTTCACATAACCAGCCTAGCTGTGCCGCATCTTATACAATCAAAAGGCAATATAATCAACATATCTAGTATATTGGGAACCAAAGTTTGTACCTGGACTCTTTCGTACTGCGTATCCAAGGCAGGTTTGGATCATTTTTCTAGAGTAGCAGCCTTGGAATTAGCATCTTCTGGGGTGAGAGTGAACACTGTTAGTCCAGGACCAGTTGTCACTGATATTTTGGACAATGCTGGGCTTCCTAATATGTGGGAGGAGTGGAGGCAGGAGACGGCTCTAAAAAGAGTGGCAGCCCCGGAAGAAGTCGGTGATATGCTTTTGTTCTTGGCAAGTGATAAAGCTAAGAGTATCACTGGTGCTAACTTTACAATTGATAATGGGGAATTGTTGTTATAATTATCGTAGTTTGAATTTCAGTTTTCAAATGTTTACTCCACTCAATAAAATTCTGCATGTTATTTATTGGTCGTTATTTCATTCGTTGGTTTAATATTAAACTTATCTTTTCTTATCTCATAATTATGTTATGTCACCGACTAGACTAGTTTTGTAGTATCTGCGTACTGCTGTGTCATCAGTGATAAGATTATTTTAATAATACTTTCTCAACTACTTTAACAGAGATCTTAATTATTAAATTAAATTTGAAAGTTATCATGGCGCCATACTACACGTAAGTCATTAACTACATCTAATTATTTGGAACAATGAGGGAAACAAATTTTGTAAAATTTTACATCTTACACAATAAATAAACACAAGGATCAGTTTGCTGAGTTAAAGTTATAATTAAGTTACAGTTAATTTTAAGGGGGTGCAAGTTTAAAATTTAAATAAATTCAGTACCAAGTACTAGGACGCCAGAGAAACGAAGAATAGATTAACTCGACCGCTGCTCGTTGGATATTAAGCGCGGCTACTTGGTAAACCTTTTCGGCTCTAAAAATTTATTTTGTGACAATTGCTAATGAGCTGTTTTAAAGCTCTTTTGGTATTGTGCTCTCCTGGTACCTGGGCCAGGTTTACAACAATTTACAAGCGGTAAGCGGTACAAAGACCCCACAGATAACGTTGTATGTTGTTTATTAGTAGTCAACACTTTCATTTTTTTATTATATCGTTTTGGACTTGTAAGTATATTATCAAATTACAACAGCACTTTTAACTTTTTAAGGTTTTTCGTAACGGCTATATATAACACTAGCTGTCCCCCGCGACTTTGTTCGCGTGTTTTAGTTTCAACGGTTTTTCATTTTTGCTACATTTTTCATTTATGCTCCGCTCCTATTGGTCGTAGCGTGATGTTATATAGCCTATAGCCTTCCTCAATAAACGGAATATCCAATACAAAAAGAATTTTTCAATTCGAACCAGTAGTTCCTGAGATTAGCGCATTCAAACAAACAAACAAACTCTTCAGCTTTATAATATTAGTATAGATATTGCCCAAAATTCCGCTATTTGAATTTAATTTTCAAAACACCTATCTAATGATACTTGGGTTTTTGAGACTAATCTAAAACATTCCTTATCTAATATTAATATTTTGGATACGTGGTAATAAAAAAATTTACAAACAGTAATATAGCGCAAAAAACATAATCCTTCCTTGGCCATCGATTAAAAAAATACGAAGGTATAGTAGCTACATCACTTAGGTACGTAGTTCTTGATCCGTAACATGAGCTCGACGATTCTACTTCTCAACAGTACGCGTCAAAGTAAGCATGAAAGTAAAATTAACACTGAAATGCGAGCACTCACATAAATGTGAAGTCATGCTCTGAAAGGTTAAGGGGGTGAGAGGGTTAAGAGATCAGCGCAAAAATGAAAAATGGAATGTTTTAGAATTTTATTACGAAAAAGTTTAACAATGCTAAACTCGAATGAAAGCGAGAACGAAGTTATTCTTTTAAAAACAATGATTTTTATACAAGACACGTATTTTTTCTTATTTTACATACCCAAAAAATAACAACGATACATAAAAGACAGACTTATCAATTAATTAGATTTTCATTCTTCATCAGTCATCTATCCACCCCATTGTAGATTTTGCGTTGTTATTGCAATAATTTAAGTTAGTTAGGATTTTGGAGAATGCATTTAGTCTGCAATTTAGTATCCTGAGTAAACCAGCCAGGATTTCAGTGAAACACTATTATTACAACTAGATTCGAAATAGTTCGAGAGTCCTTCAATTTGCTCTTTTAATTACAGTCTCTACTCAAAGATAGTACTAGGAATACAGAAATTGAGAAAGTCATTAGTGTCTTTAAGTCTCCAGTCTTCTAAGAAGACATTTAAATTGTGTTTGAGACCAAAGCAAAAAAGTTATTGGCTATTTTAATTTACAAATGCTTAACTTTGTTTGGTAAGAATAGCGTTTTATTTTACTCATTTTCAATGTTAGGAAGATAGGTACCTGTACTTTTTTTAAATAACATATTAAATGAAAATATTAAATAAGTTTTGCTGTTTTAACATATTATATATTTTTTTTGTTAACGAAATAAGTTTTTTACTAAGCATAGATTTATTTATTATACAGATGTTTTAATTTATTTGTAATCATTAAATTGGGGTAAAAATATCACCGTTGGCAACACCCCAATTTTACGTAGGCAGGGGTCAGCTACCAGGCAATCAGCCAGTGCAAAAGTAAACAGTACAAAACTATAGTAGATCGTAATACTAGCTAGCAGTTCTTGTGTTGTTTAAGCAAGTACCTCTGTTAACTTTTATATGAAATCGTGCTTCGTAGCTAAATGTTTCGTAGCAAGGTTGACGTAGCATATTCCGTAGCATCAAAACGTGTACTAAAAATATTGACTGCATTTACTTTAAAGTACAACGTACAGAAATAATACCGTAATATTTATATAAAAAACTGATGTTATATATATACCTAAAATAAAAGGTTTGATTAGTTTAATATGACTGTTTCCATATATCGCTCATGATTTTCGTCTATAAATATACATTATGGGCCTTATTTCTAAAAACCTCAACGGAGTTTAGCTACTCCATTAAAGGTTTTAATTCAAGTATTTTAGGCATATATATTTAGTTTTTAGTTCGTGCCCGAAGGCAATTCGGACCGACCATTTTATTATACAAGAACAATCATTCAAATTTATTTGCTCCAACAGTATTATATAAACATATATAGAAGCCCGGAAGGCTTCAGTCGTTAACTAAGGACCTAACTTAGTTTGTAACTTTCAGATTCCTTTGAGAAAGACCCCTCTTTTGTACTTTATATGTTTACAAATCTACGTCATTTAAATTCCAGGCACATTTGGTAGTAAATTAAGAAATCAGTGACAGTACTATATTCAACCATTAGATTAGTAGATCTTTGTAATTTTTTAATTAATGAATAGCAGGAAAAGATTACATTAAACAGGAACATGACAGTTTTTACACATACTTTTTCTTTAACGGCTAAACAGCTGAATCAATTTTGATGAAACTCGGATCCCAAGGAAGTATAGGCTGTTTTTTGCGGCGATAGCTGATACTCACGCAAGTGTAGCCGCAGGCAACGGCTAGTAGTATATTTAAATTATGCAAGTCTGATAAATTACCATTAACATTGAAATCCTATTTGAAACCGTCATTCAAACAGAGCCAGACATTGCTCAATAATTCATACTTAAATATACACGTACTCTTGCTAACTTTTTTCACCGACTCGGCCCGCACATGTCCTGCATGCACTAACAGGACAGACTGACAGGTGTGACTATTGAGCGGACAATGGCCGCCTGAAACGCGAACGGCATTTTACGCGAGTCAACATTTTGTGCACGACTGCAAACCAACAAGGGCTTGTGAAAATGAACCTTAGATGCTTTGAAATAGAGGTAATGATAGTTTAAAACAGTGTTGCTATGTAGTAGGTTGTACGACAGGAAAATAAACTTTACTGCTATGGAATAAAGGTGATGGTTACATAATATAGTATGTTGCCAATGTGTGAGTGATAAGCCCTTAGGACTGACGTAAAACTTTGATTCTGTACGCGAATTTTGAATCACTCACTCGCAACTATATGTGTGCTTGTCTGAAAAATATGTAACGTATTTTAAAAGTAGCCTGTAAGATAATTTGTTCATGAGATTAGGAATTTATTACCGTTATAATGTTGCAGGATTAACAGCAGAAAATACTCAATATTTGAGTAAATTATATAAAATATTTACGAAAAAATAAATTTAATATTTTTGTCGGTCAAAATCAAAGTTATTGCATAATAAAGCTTGGCAGCAGCATCGACACTACTTAGATACTATATATTTTTGTATTATAATTGTATTTTAGTGAGCATTTCGTTACAATTGGTTAAAGAAATATATTCTTTTAAAATAAACCCGTAAGGGCTTGTAAACCTTCTGAAAGAAAACCTAATAACTCTTTCCCAAGTCTGCCAATCGATTCGAAGCCTACTTCTTCTACTTTTTTTTGTTTTATACGAATATTCTAATCAGGCCTCTTGAGTCGATATTACAAGTACCTTTTGAAACCTTTCGTTCACATGGAGGGGTCTATTATTATTTCATAATGTTGCTATTTCTGTTCTATTGTTGGGTGGCGCTATGTTATAGGTATAATTCAGATACTTGTTAGAATCACATGAACGGATATTTATGCTTCATCAAACAATTTTGTTTAGCTTTAGCGCTTATGAAACTTTTAGTCAGTACTCTATTGTTTAGCTATTTTGGAGATACAATAAGATGATTTTCAATTGTTTTAAGGCGCTACACGAATAATTATTACGTTTTCAAGTAGGCGGAGTCATGCAGTCATGCATAACTATCGCGCATGCAGCACGATAGTTAAGTAATCTATATATTTTCCTAAAGTCCTTTAAAAACAGCTTAATTTCAAGTCTTTTTGTCGATATTTCTTTCACTCATTTTTGGAATCTTCGGTAAATGTTACTCTAGATTGAAAAGCTTAAAGGGATTTCATGTGTTTGGGTCCCAAAACCGACTGTGATAGGGTCGTGTAGGAGCTTCATGATAGTTCACTGAAAGCATAAGTCGTGTCCAATATAGTTAAGGAAAACGCCTTTCTAATAACTTTGTTGTTACTAGTTATGAAAGCTAACTGTATGTAGGTTGGCAGCTTACAAACAACTTCGATGTATGAACTCACGAGTTCACTCAAGGTACTAAAACGTTAATTTACTCAGAATTCTAAATAGGTATACTCAAAGAGGACAAAATGCTACCATTTATAGAAATAATCCTACATTTAGCTGAAAAATAACTCGCATTCTTTACAGCCCCATAAAAACAAAAGTTTAAAAATAAAACTTTTCCAGTAAAAAGTGGCTGACGTAATTTTAAATGCCAAAGGGCCGTCGCCGCCATCCATAACCGTAAAATATTCTTCCTTGTGTAAAATACATACATAAATCTTCATGAGCCGCCATCTTGAAAGTGCATTTACCACGTACGTAGGTAATTTCGACGCGTTGCTGGCAACATTTATCATCATTGCACTGGCAACACCAAGAAAGATGTATCATGTTTGAAAACTATGTGTGCTTAAGTATTATTATCTTTTTCAGTCACGAGTTTGTATATTATTAGCTGTGGTTTAAAAGGAAATGATGAATGAGATTACTTTAAAGCACAGAATAACTCTTTGCACGAGAATATTTTACGTATCTATACTAAATAGTTATCTAAAGAAAACTATAACGCTAAAGAGTTATTTGGTTTCAAACAAAATTACTTTTTATGTGATCTCTGAAACTACCAGTTGGATTTGAGTAGCTGATTACACATAAATGTATGTGTAAATGAAAGAAACCGACTTTAATTAGATTAATATGGGAGGTTTATACCTCTGATGTATATACTAATTTACTAATATACCATCGATAGCAAAAAATATTTTTTGAAATCGATTTAACGATTGCTGGAGATATTGCGTAACAAACATCCTAAAATATTCCCTTTTGAAATCTGTTAAAAATATCCTTTTGCATTTTAATAGCCCAATTCTCAAAGAAGAACATAGGCATATTAAAATCACGATACAACTTGCTTGCTTGCTTGGAGAACAGCAAGGCGAGTTCATTGATAAACTATAACATTAGGTAAAGTTTTTAGGTTGATTTATGCGCCGTTAAGTAACTAATAACTTTCTATATTTAACGAAGTTTTTATTAAAAATAAATTTTTAAATTCAAGCTTTTAAATCAGCTAGGCTCTATGTACTGGTGAAGACAAATCAAACAACGATGGGATTGCGGCGTTTGGTTACCGAGTTCCTATAGCTTCATCATTAGACCAGCTCGAAATACCATAATGTTGTCATCAAACTTATATAAGTATGCGTTATTTTTTTTTAAACGACTCCCGCACTAATGCATTTAATCCTTGTGTCGCGGAGGGTTTCACAAACATTCAAATCACATGCACAAAGAACACCCTGACTTAGAACAAGCATTTGTGGGTCACACAAATGCTTGTCCCATGCGGGGATCGAACCCGCGGCACGTCGCGCACAGAGGTAATTGGCTTAGTGACCTATACCACTCGGCTATCCGTGCAGTCTAAAACGTTATATCGCAATCGGATCTAGAAATAGTTCTAATTTTTTCTTGCAAGATTTGACGTTAAAAAAACATACATACATTGCAAGTTAAAGAAAGGCTTGTATTCAGTAGTTAAATGTGTAGAATATAATTAATAAACACGGTTTATGCGAAAATAATGTAAATGTATTAATGTTACATCTATAACATCTGTTGTTAGTTGTTCAGATTTGGTAGTAGCAAAATTTTCTGCTCCTACATTGTTTCTAACGAACCACGAATACTAGGAACAAGCCAAATTACCCGAAATACAGCCTAATGCAAAACTAGGCAATTTGCCGGTGAGATTAAACCACAACATGCCTTGTACAGTGGTAGTGTATTAACCCTTAAATTCTATGTTATCCTAGTAGCTTATTTAAATAAAATATTGTCTTAGTTTTTTTTTTAGAGTATTAAATATGATAAAATTATATTTTGTATATTTTTAGAACGACTAGCTGAAACTCTTTTAAGATAAAGTTAACATCAATAAATAAAAAACAATGTTTGATACACCATCCAAAAAAGCCAATGATTATTTTCATAATAGCAATTTAATATTAAAGTAAAAACAATGAAATTTTAATCTATCCTTAAAAGGCGTCCTCGTAATATATTCTTTCCCATAATTACACCTCTGAAATTAATAACCTGGGGATATTTTGTACCCGCGGTCTTTTGTGCGTGAACTTTGTGGCCGGGAGTGTAAGATAAAATATAATAACAGGGGCCCATACGACCCAGGTAAGAGGGAAATTACTTACCAAAACGGTGCCTCCTTGACGGGTTAATATTCTGAAAAAAAAATGTTCAGTTTAAGAGCGTGGTAAATAATGGTTTTTATTTTGCACAGTATTATTTTTATGCCTGCTTATATTAAAGAACCTTTAAAGGTTTTCAACGATATTACTTTTTGGGCAATATCTTAATACCTCGGAATATTTTAGTAATGCTGCGGCTTGGAGAGAATATAAACGTTTTATTGTAGGTGGCGCGCGGTCATATTTTACAAAATGTTATTGACCCAACGTGTATCCGACAGTTTTAAGAAAACTTGACATATGTGTAAATAAATATACTAAAAATGGCCGCAAATTAAGATACAAAAAGTAAATTTTATCTGAGCAACAAACCAACATTACAATTAATCCGACACTCATCCGTGGATTAAAGCGATACGAGCCTTAAATCCCACTGCGTCGTTCGTAAATTAACCCTCAAATTGTACAATACATTTTGCTAGCCAGTATTAATACAATTTCAACACGTTTTCAATTTTCAACCTCCGATGTGAAGTATTATTACATCGAACTCCTCATTTGTTCTAGTGTCCTGGTACGCGGTGGTTTTAATTGAAGAGATCTAGGAGGACTTTTTTACATTTTTAGGTAGGATAATGTTATTTATTATTTTTATCCTAGCTAACGACAGGTAAAGTTAGTTAGGTTTTTTTTTATCTAGGCGTTTTTTTTTTCTTTTAAGTAGAGTGCACTCAGAAATGATTATTATTAAAAATTAGGTGATGAGAAAACAGAAAATACGAATGGAACACATCAATTTGTAATAAAATAAATAATTTTATACTAATTATACAAAATTTACGTATCTCTTAATTTCTTCTTGACGCAATCAATTCACACAAAGATAAATTATACCTAAACGTACACAACAAAAGCGCCACTTCGCTATTCCATCGCCAACAAATCGTGTTAAGCCTTGAAGAAAAATATGAGTCCTTCTGTAATGAGTCGGAAGAACATTCTAGAAAAGTTACAGCTCTAACGTCCTAGCCATATGAATTATGCTGGAGCATGCCCCAGCCAAGTTTGGCTAGTTAAGCACACACGTGGTACGCTCGTGACACACTGACTCTCAAGGTGACGAGCAATTTATTCAGTAAATATAAATTTAATTTTTTGCTGGGCTTTTGTTAGCGAAATTTATTAAATAGTTAAGAAGTTAGTTATTAACTAACTTGTGAATACTATAAAGAAAATAAATATTTAATCCAATTTGTTGTATTAATTGGTTTTGTGGTATTAAATTAATAAGGGAAACACAAATTTCGTATCGTCTAACTTAGATGACTAACTAAATCTACTACAACGTAGTTGGCCACCGACTTTAGCCGATACTAAATTTGCATTTTTACCGTCATTTTTACTTAGTAAACATTGCTTGGGTTGTCAACTGAAGATGGCGAATAGGCCTACAGGACAGAATCTGGTCATGGGATCCCAGAGAAATCGAGGAAAACGCAAAAATTTTTCATTGGTTCGCTTTTGCTAATTTGAAATTATTATCACTTACTTTTAAGTCGGCTTTTACATTAATGTGTAATCAATTTAATTATTTAAAGTACTATACGACGTTGTCCAATCTTCACGTAAGTGTGTGTGGTCTGCTCTCAATTAATGACGTCACACGCGCGCACCGCAATAAATATTGATAACGAAGTTCCGTTCGGACAACAAGCCCCTCGGACGTTCTCGTGAGGTAACCCTGCGAGTTTATGTGCTCCTGGTACTTTGGAACAGTAGACTACGTGTGTTTGTTGTTAAAAACACTTTGTTACTATTTATTTGCAAAGAGAGAGTCTAATAAATTAATTATATTATAATGATGTCTTTTGACTTATATTTTAAAGATAGAAATTCTCTTCATATTTCTTTATGCAGGTAACACTAACGGGCAACGTCAATGGCCGTCATCGCGATAAATATTGCATGAATATCACAATGGGACAAAGAGAGTTATCGTGACAGTATTGTCTACACCAACGTTTAACGTCTATAATTAACGGCGTGTCTCGTAAGTGTAGCCCTAGCATTAGGAACTTAAATTTTGGTAACATTATGTCAATTGTATTGATAATTATAATTTAAATAACATAATGTATAGATATAAGATACCTTATAATGTCACATAGCAAGAGTAAATCACAGTAAAATCAGAATTACGCATACAAGTTCAATTTATTAATTATATCGTCAATACCAGTGGTGTCAGTTAGGTAATCAAGATTAGTGGGTGTGTACATGGCATAATTTAAACCACGAGTCTAGAAATAACATCAGACTGGCTACATAACCTATTATTATTTCTCTTTGACCGATAGCGTAATTTGCGCTGACCAATGAACGAGCATGACAGTTTCATTTTTACTTTTTTATCAATATTGAAAAATACATTACTTTTATAATCTACGTTTTAAGTAATATTTCATTATTTTTTTGTTGAGATGGTATTTAATAATTTACCTATATTTTTGTTGTAATTTGATCTTAATTAAAACAGACTTCAATAACCTAATGAGCTTCAACGTTATTTATAATACTGGTTTTTCTCAAAGTAGGTACTGTTTATTGAAGTATTTTTGACTAAAGCTCATTAATTTCTTTAACACTTCGGGTACATTACAGTTTACAAAGTATTTATTATTAAAATTAAAACCTAATACGATAACTTATTAGGTTTGCTTTTATATAGGTTTAGGATTACTTTACGATGAAATTTAAATTTTGAATAACAAACTACATACAAAATCCCCAAACCAACAAAAAACAAAACCTAGAATTTACAGCAAATATTTTAGACAAAGCTCAACCAAACCAAACTATAATATTCCCATACAAACATTTTACAGTCACGCTCGCAAAATTTTGCGATAACACTGCCAGGAAAAACGATATTTCACAGCGGGAAAATTAAAATGTGTCAGAATGACTGACCGCGCCCTACACACGAGCTGGTTGTTAAAAATGTATAGTTTTTTCACAGTATCACCTCATTTGACACATGCTTTGTAAATAGAACAAGCATTTGACAGGCTGTAACTAGTGTACACTATATATTATGCGGTTGTCCAATAAACATTTTTTATTGGTTGAATTTTTAGAAACAGCATCCTTTATGTTTTTGTTACAGTCTAAGTACCTACTAGTTATTAAGTTCTGTTAAAGTAGGATATTATCTAAAATGTTATAAGTTAATAGGTAAGTGCGATAAATCAATGAGCTTTTATTTATATTGTGCGTTTTCATTAGAGTCATCGCAGAGGCAAAATGGGAGTACCAACCACGTGTCAAAAATCCGTTAGGGTCGCTAGTGGCGCATCAGGTCTATCTGTCAATTCCCACCAATCACAGACCAGTAGATAGTTGTCTCTCTCTCATTGGTGGAGAATGACAGATACACCTGCTGGGACAATAGCGAGCCTGGTGAATTTTTAACTAGCCTCTGCGATATCTACCATGAAGAACAACTTCACTAAAATGAAAACAAAAAACATCATTCTTATTCATGAGAAGATTTTTATTTAATCCGTGTAAAATGAATAAAAAAACCCTTTAAACGAATTTTCCTAAAATTTCCAAAAACCGTAGCGCGCTCACCGTAATTAATTGCTATTCATTACGGCACCCATAGCTCGATCATTACGACCGACATAAAACAAGCAATGAAGAACCCAATAAAACCCCTCCCCCACCCCTTCAAAAGTCGCGGCTTGAATCCACAAATATGGCGACGGAAATAGACATGAGAATAATCCGATAATAAAGTATCTCACGAATATAGGCTGAACGCTATTGCGTTCAGCCTATATTCGTGAGATACTTTAATATACCTTTGCCTCAAAAGCGAGTTGACATTAATGACAGTTATAATATTGTTACGATATTTTTTTGTAGGCACTGTTATCTATAACTAGGTTTTGCCCGCGGTTTCTGTTTTCGCGACAATAAAGTACCCTGTCCTTTCTAAAAGTTAAACTTTCATCAAAATTGATTGTGTTGTTTGGCCTTAAAAGCGTGACAGACAGAGTTATTTTCGCATTCATAATATTATAGTATGAATTTAATGGCAGTGGTCGGAAATTAATTGTTAAAAAGTCTGTAGCAGTTTACTGATGAAATAATAGATTACTTCTTAACTACACTCTGGCTGAATATTAAATGTCAACATTTGCCGAGCAGTATGGTGATTCAGATAATAGAATATACATTTGGTGCTTGTGTTTACTTATTTACTTAATTAGTAAATTACTAGCTTTGTAAATCTTAAATGTGTTTTATGTTTAGACTTTGAGTAGTGTCATTTCCTTAAAATCAATTTTTAAAAAATGTTAATAAACGTCAACGTCAAATAGTTTAAAAATACATAGGTAAGCTAAATCACCAATATTCCAAGCAGCTCATAATTTATTAATCTAATTTTCGTGTTCCACATACGAAAATCATAAACCACGGCCATTTTGGAATTTACGTCAGTCATCCACATAACCCATTTAACAGAGTTCTAGATTCAAATATTTGCCGTACAGATACATCGCACTCCAATCAGCTGTGAATCATGGCTCGCAGCTAGCCAATAATTTCTACACATCCGTATTCCATTTACATACTTAATTCAATAGCGGTTTGGAAGTCCGAAGGCTATTTATTCGACAGACTGAAGTATGAGAGTTGAATGAGTTCGTTAAATACAAGGCCAGTTTACGTACAACAGTCCCCCTAGACAAGTGACATTTTTAAAGACGATAACGCTGATCGAATCGTTCTTGTCTGAAAATGTATGGAAGTGACAAGTCCAAGACACGTGACATTTCCATACATTTAATGTCATTTAAGCGATTTCTATCATCATTAATTCTTGAAATGTTTATAGGGCGTAATTGTCTATAGGGCGTAGGTAGGTACTACATAACCTTCTAAACAACGTTTTGTTAACTTAATAATGCTTGTATCTTTCGGAGACCCTTTGTAGCGATTATTTTCGTACGATCCAGAGACCTTTGCAATATGTATTATATGTTTCTCCTAATCTTCTTAACGGTTGGTTTAGGTACCGCCCGAGTTTTGGATAGAAACAAATATCAGTGAGCTTGTGAACGAATAGGGATCTACTTTTGGTACTCTTTGATTGGTAGTGGAAAAGTTTTTATTACGGGTTATTGGATTTAACATAAAACTTATTATATTTATTTTGGGTCTGCTTCGCAAAAGGTTTTTGGAGCATTATGTGTTTATCGAGTTGTAAAAACATTGATGTTTGTTTTTGTAATATTTTATGTTATTGCTTGTTACTAGTAAGGCTTACAAAATGTAACTATACGTGAGTTATGTAACATATAGATGTCTTAAATACCTACATGATGTTATTTTTGACTTGCTTGAAATAAATTTTTACACAAATAAAGTGAGCTGTTTGTGTTTGATCTGTTCACAATTAGAATTAAAAATCAATTGGTTGAGTCTAAATGCATCTCCAAGTCTGGCTGAAAATCGTTAGGAGTTATTTTTTAATTAATTTTTAACTACTAGTGTAGCATAGTACTCTTTTCACTATTTTCTCATCGCTGCTCCATCTTTCAACACTTACGAAGTACCAGGTTATCAGAAAGTTAAAGAGCGTACTCGACTAATAAAACAGCGGGAAGTATGAAAGAAAAATGTAAACACACAATATTCCCTCGAGACTGCACTAGCTGTAGTTGTAGTAGGTATGTAGCGCCCGACAGACGGAGTAGCGATTTATCTATTAGCGAATCAGAGATACGGGACGCTTGGCACAATGCCAACGACTTATGCATTCATGGGGTGACTAAACAGGTACTGTTGGTAGAAAAAAAAACGTTTTAATGTACTAAAAGTGTAAGTTTTTCTTTCAAGCATATTGTACTTTTATAAAGAAATGCCCTGGTGCTGCTTTTAAAATAATAATTTAGTTTAGAATAAAGTTCAGTATGGATTTACTCATTAACTTTTAACTTAGTGTACTGCGACTTGGTCATAAAATTGCGATTTGCTTGTAAAGGTAAGATAGAGCAGAGAAAATCGTTAAATCAATGAAACTTCAGTCTCCAATATTCAGCACTATTGCATTTCTAAAGTACACAATCATTGTCGAAACGTTTACCATGAAGGTCGCAGTCGCATACCAAATAGTGAGACAAAACGGGAATTTGCGGCAACAGGATAAAATTCAGAGGCAATTCGACTGCTCGGCAAAATTGGCGTCGCGAGGACCTCCTAACTAAATTGCACTCACTGCTAAAATCACGTATACTCTCAACGAGCTTACTTACTTACTTTTTTTTTAAGAAAAATTGCTTCTATACTGCCAGTTATCGAGTTGAAAGGATCATGAATCGAATGTTCAGTTTTCTTACAATATTTTCGTATATCCCTATCGTTTATGTTAGCCTGGTACCTGGATATGGCGGATTATGAAACTTTGTAAGATTAACTTTACTTATTTCATTCAACCTCTCTCTTTGTGTATTTCGTAAAGGTATCGTGTGTTTGAAATAATACTCAGTTTGATGGGTCGTTTGTTAATTTATACTGTGCAGTTAGGTCATTGGGGTATTCACCCATTGCGCCACAGAAAATCAATAACACTGGATCTCCTTAAAATACGTGTCTTTGAATTTTATGTAAATGTAACCTTTTTGAGATCCAGCCTACAAAATAAAGGGCGCTAAAATGACATTTAATTTTCTTAAAAAGGTTGCGTATGAAATTAAAGAAACTAAATTAAAAAGGCCACGAATTTAAGTCCTACCTAAATGTTTCTTAATTACTTATAATAAAATGGCGGCGAAAATAAACGAAGTATTTTTGAACAAACGCACACCAAAAATGTTATACCTTCTAGTTCAAATAATTTGTGTGTTTTCAGCTCCATTAAGTACCTATATAAAAATAGAATGTTCATTATGACGCCAGGATACTGAATTTGAATACTTTATCAATAACGAGATCTTTTGACATATGACTAAGTCGCTAGACTAGTTGTTAGTTGGAAATTAAGTATTAGAAAATCTATCAATCAAGAAAGACAAATTCATGACGTAGGATTACTAGGAGATTATAAACAAAAGCAATGTTGTGTCACTTCAGGGTATGAGCTTAGAGAAAACATAGACAAGCATAGAGCGTGCGCATCGCTAGTAGCCCTTTATGCCACGCGTAAACACATTTTTAGCTAACGCTCGTTTACTGATTTATGTGATTTTCCATGCTACGACTGACATACATACAAAAATATCGACGGTTCCTATATTATTAGGGTAATATTAGGTTTCGAGATAGTTTTAATAAAACGATGCACTCTGATGGAACAAAATGTGAATGAATAAATAAAGTGAGGAAAAGCGCTCTGTTTTGACTCTAATTTTATGATTTTACATGTTCATACTACTGCCAGCAGTTCATACTAGATATGCACACTCTATAGTTTACTTATTTATCCCTCTAAGGGCAGTTACTCTAGCAACCATAACTTCAATCAATAACAGGGGGTAGCAGATGTATAGCTAACTCATTAACTCGGTACTGACTCACTTAGCGTCAGCTAATTAACTCAAAATGGACTTAACTGACATTACGATGGAAAGCACAGAGCGGGCTGGAGTGCAGTTACAATGGATTTCGGGTCAAACAGTCGATGATTAAAAATGCACGAGATTCAATTACTGCGCATTGCGCAACAGTGAAGTAAACTAGTTATTGTAGTAGATTTTATTCTGTTTCGTTTTTGGCATGAATTCTGGACACAAAAAATAGTCATAAAGATTTTAAGACTTGCTTATCTAAGATAGGATTTCATTGGCATCTTTATGGCAACAGAACAAGGCCGCCACCACCACCTAGTCAAATAGTATGAAGTAATAATAGGAAACTAGATGTTTACCTCGGACCCACCCGTCGGCGTGGGTGTCGATTATCGCGGCAAATAGTTAGCCTATGTCCTATTCTTAGGATCCAAGGTTACTCATACTTTCATCAGCAGTTTTGTTTAAAAAACAACCCGTGTTTATTTTATTAACGTTAGCTACTAAGTATAAAAATCGCTATAATTTAACTACCAGGCAATCATGAATAGAGGAGTGTGGTATCGTAAAATTCTATTAATAAGCCACAATACCGCTAAATAATGTATAACTTGACTCCCAATAAAGTTTTGAAGATACTTATCCCCGGTATCGGATACTCCCGATAGGGTTGAAACTGGATCGTGCTTAATTAACCGAAGGGTTAAAAGTCAATTCTCCCGACAGCTTCGTTAGAAGTAGCAAGTTGCAGGAATTATTCTAATTAATAATTAACGAGTTTATTGTTTAGGGCGACCGCAATCATTCCTGAGTTTACTGGGAGTTTCTCCGCACGGAAGAAATAAAAACATTCCTGAAAATGATTAAGATAGATTATTCTTGAGACAGACTTAAACATAAAATTATGACGATAACCTGTAAAAGGTAAGTATTAAAATTTTTATCACATAAATCGAAAGGCAAATCTATTTTTGTCATAATATGTAAATAGATTTTTTTTTTCAGCTTTATAGGAATAAATAAAGTACACACCACATAAGTTCCTTTTTTATATCAACGACCTAATTTATTGACCGCTTTTAGCTGGAGCGTTACTGATTAAGAACATTTGAATAGGCTTTTTGTAATAAACAACTGTGTTCTGAGAAAAAAACATTCAAGGCATAATAAATGATATTCTCTCTGTTTGTAATTCCGAGATAAAGTAGTATTTATTATACAGGCCCACATGAGATAACAAACATAATATAAATAAATGTTTTGTCTGCCTAATCTTCTGACTGTCCCGCATCTATCCGTTAGTCTCTGGAGGTTTAAACAATAGATTGTGCACAATAAACATTCGAGAGTCGCGTACCAAACGACTTCTGAAGTTTCCCTAATATATTCAATACTATTCAATGAATAAACAACTACGTATTTCATTGAAGTTCGATTTAAAATAGATGTAACAACAGTTTGAAAGTTTAAAGTAAGTATTGTAGTTATATATTTTATTAAATGGATATATGTATAACAAAAGTTTACACAGGATTGTCCGTGGCGACTATGTTTTCCTGGTAGCTTGCTTAAGAAAATCTGTACCGTTTTGCATGCAAATTACGTTTTTCTGCCTCGAGGGATTTAGCTGCTTTTCTTATTTTTAATTATGATGATTATTGAAAACTTTTTTCATGTATAATGTAAGTGCTGTGGGCACTTGTAATGAGCATTCTAGTGATTGATATATTATTTACAAAATAAACAGCAGTGTTTTAGCGAGCATTCTAACGAGCATTCTAGAGCAAAACGACAGTAAATACTTCGATCTTTTTGCCGAGCCAAACAATTTTGTATTTGTTCCCTGACCTCTTCGTGAAGAATACATTTTTTGATCACCGTTTGCTAGAATTATCGTGAATATGTTTGTAGCTATGTTTGGCTCTATGCTAAGATCTATTCATTATTCAGTCCGACTTTAAAATCGGCGAATGCTGGATGTTCTGTTGCTTTATTTATTTTACTTTTAACATGCAAATGGAATAAATATTTAGTGCAATAGCCGCAAAACTTTCAACGCACTATTTCAAGTAAACAAGAGGTGAATCAACCCATTCATTATTATAATGTTGGAAAATTCCATTATTTTAGCGTAGACGATATGTTCTCTCAGGCACAAGTTACAAGGAATTAGGGTGAGGTTACCATTACTAATTGCATTTCCGCGTTCCTACCTACGAACTTAGCAAATAATAATTCATGAAGTTATTAACTTAATTTAGTGGCGAATAAGTTGGTTAAGTTGCATAATACTCTCAAAGTGGGGCTGTGAGCGACTGAATGGGGTATCGCGTATAATTTTACAAAGCCATTGCAGCCGTAACTAAGATTCCCTAAAGGCGACTAGGGTTTGCTATGAACCATGAGCGACGGCGTCTGTATAAGATTTAAACGATGTTACTACTTATGTTAGAGTCTATAATATTTTATACTAGCTGTCCCCCGCGACTTTGTCCGCGTGTTTCAACGGTTTTTCATTTTTGCAACATTTTTCATTTATGCTCCGCTCCTTTTGGTCGCAGCGTAATGTTATATAGCTGATAGCCTTCCTCAATAAATGGGCTATCCAACACTGAAAGAATTTTTCAATTCGAACCAGTAGTTCCTGAGATTAGCGCGTTCAAACAAACAAACAAACAAACTCATCAGCTTTATAATATTAGTATAGATATATATACAGGATGTTACGTAAAGGTATATCTACCTAAAAGGGGTGAAGAGTACATCTGGTATAGAGTCAGTTTACAAAATTTTAGCTGAAAATTAGTTTATTGTTATTAATTAATGAATTTCCAATTTTTCGCATCTATTATATTTGACACCAACAATATTGAATACTTTGATTTAGGAATGTAACATTTTTAAGAAAAAAAATTTACATTCCTAAATCAAAGTAGCATTTAGTAATTTAGCATTTGGCAGCACTATGTAGTTCGTACCTACTTAAGTATAATTTTGTAAATAGTTTTTATTCATGTAGCTGGCATAACAGAAGTTTTCTTATATTCAAATTTATTGTTTTCATTCGTTTTATTTTATGGCATTACTCTTTTTTTAAATAAACTTTGATCCAGTTTATTATCCCTGTACTCTGTGCCTGACTTTGTCTGGTAGTACTGTTTTATAAACATTTCCAAATATACGTTTTTCCGATTGCCATTTTGAATATTATAAGTTTATTGCAATCTATAAACCTACTAAGTAATATTATAATTTTGAAGAACTGTTTTTGTCAAAAATAACCCAACATAAACATTAACGTAACAAAAAAAGATTCGTCATTATTTTTGCCATTATTCAAAATAACACTAAATCAGAATAATCGCGTCTGGTAATAAATTAAACCTGATATAAATGCACTGGACAATGGCAATCCCTGGCGATTTGAACCAACGTCGTAGCATTGTGCTAAGCCGCTTACGCCACAAAATGTTCCTCAATGTTGCCAGCTAATTATTGTTATTTGCTGCGTTGCTAATAAACGCTTTTTTTCTCAAGGGAGAAGAAGGCCATATAATTGTTAATTATGTTCCTTAGGTACTATAATTAAATTAAATATTCTCGTTTCTTTTTTAATTATCACCTCCTTAATATAATAATTTTAATATTAAAACCTCGGTTTCTGTATTTTTGGTTCTAAATACAAAAATATAGATTCATTTTGATCTTTTTCCTATCGTTTACTGCAGTTTTAATACCAAAATGTAATTATTAGCACAATATAGGTATTGTCCTTATTTTTTTATCTTGTTTAATTAATTAACCATTTTTCGTCAATACAACTGGCTCAAAAGGCTACTACTAGCCCTTGTGTCTATTGGTCCAATGTTACCAGACTAGATAAACAGCTAATCCCACAAAAGCGTCATTAAACCGCTTACTTTGTGTGAACACGCTACAACTTTCTGCTTGCCTGGTAGCGCTGATTTTTATTTTTAAATATTTCTTTGTGTTCGCTCTACCTTTTAAAAATAAACGGGACATCCGACAGAATAGAAAAGTAAAAACCCTCATGAAATAAAATTATTCTTGAATAAAATTGTCGTTGCTTTGCCGACCATCTTTAATTCATCTTTAATTCGTTGTCAGATGCTTTTATTATTCAATTTATTAAGAAAACTTTATTTGTATTTTATGGCGATGTTAATTAAAGACTATTTTGGTCAGGATAATACCTAATTACCTATATAGTACTTTTACTAGACCAAGAGAGGTAATACCAAATGTTATCATATAATTCCTGTCGGTGCAAGACAACCATTTACGTCCGGCGAGCTCTAAGTCTAATGCAAAGCCTAGTTAGTACACTGCATCCTACTTCGAAACCATAAACAGATTACTTTCTCAACACTTTACCCGCTATAAGTTCTGCTCGCCTGGTAGTTGTAGTGTCAAGACCAAGGCTTACATGCTATGATTTGACAATGAGGAAGTTAAATAACGCGCAAAAATAGGTTTCTAATCGTAATCGTCGCAAATATGGTTAATTAATTATTTTAAGAGGCAACGAGGTTAACAACACAAGTGAACTTTTTACTTTCAACAGAAATTAAGAACAATCTACTGACATAGAGAGCCCAAAATATTTATCTAAATTAAAAAAGTTCTGTCGCTAATTTAATCGGTTTCCTCTGGGAGTCTGGCGTCGTGTAAGCTAAATTAACTCTCAGCCACGCAAGATCAAACCGAGCCTTTTTACCCGACTGCGTCAGACTGAGGGAGTTATTTATTTTATATCCTTTCTAAATACCACATCTGTTAAAAAATATAATTTAAATTACTTTAATATTTGAACAGATTTAATGTTACCTAGTAGGTCCTTGACAGTCTCTGTTTAAGTCTCGGTCACACAGGCAATGGCTGCTCGTAGCGAGATGGTCTTACACAGCGAATACTTGCGGCGAGTGCGCCATTTGCGGAGAGTAAAATTAAACATAGGCCCAAAGCAAATCGCGTCGAATTCAACTCACGGCAAATGAATCTATTCGTATCAAATAGCTTGTCATACACAGCGAGTTCTCGCGGCGAGTGCCTTACCGCAGCGAGTATCCCCTGTGTGTGACCGAAGCTTTATCATTTTATGGTATACGTACAGATATAACTAATCTACAATCCTTACAAATATTATAAATGCGAAAGTAACTCTGTCTGTCTGTCTGTCGCGCTTTCACACAAAAACTACTAAACCGATTTAAATGAAACTTGGTACACAGATAGTCTAAAGCCTGCGAAAGAACATAGGCAATTTTTTGCCGCGTTAACCGGCATCCACGCCAGCAGAGTCGTGGGAAACAACTAGTCATACATAAATTAATGTCCATGCTTACATAAAATGGCCGATTTAATAAAGCTGTCGCATATTAACGTATGTAGGCTGAGCCTCCTGTAAACCGGCCAAAGCATAATAAATGGAATCTCTATTCATAAGACTTTCATTAGAGAGAGAATATTCAGACTCGCTCATGCATGTCTACAGCGCCGACCCTACGTCAATTAATGTTAACTAAGGCATCATAGAACGTTTAAATACTAAATAAGGATTGGATTAAGACAGACACAATCTACTGTTTTCTAAATTCCAACCGCGCGATTTAATCACTCTTGCTGTAAAAAATACGGTTGGAAATTGCTTGGCAAACATTATAATACATAATTTGTAACGGACAGCGAATGACGCGGCCCGGGGGTCAGATAAATGGTTAATCTCATGAATAGTGAGCTTCACGGGATTAGGTTTTGTTCGTGTCCGCTGCGGTTTTAAGGTTTAAATTTTTTAAAGGAAAACTGAAAAGCAAAAAATATAAATGCTCTCTGCTATTTTTTTTTCTAACAGTCGTTTAGTTAAATAATAGATAGTATATGTAAACTTCAGTACAGACACAGTCCATAGCCTAAGAGATAGTATTGACAACGACAGATTTCCCCTTGCCCAAAGTATTAGGTACACCGGGTGTATGGTAGAATCTACCGTAACCTTTTGTGAAAACTGACGTATCGTGTATAATATAATTACAAGAAAATCTATAATAGTGTGCGCAATTTTTGTTTGTCTATAGAAATAAGATCAGTGTGCGTCTGTCTGTTCATATTTTATTAGTGTGCTACCTCGTCCCTCGCTAAAACTGGCTAGCAAAACTCTCTACGTTTGGTGGGCTTGGCGTCAACCGTTGTTAATGTTCTAAGCTCATAGAATAAAATTAACGAAGAAATAAAAAAACTATTTAACAACATTTAACAAACGGGTTTTCAAGGTGTCACCAGCTTTGAGGACCCGGACTTGATCCCCGGCCGGGTCAATGTAGAATACAACTTTTCTACATTGTCTCGGGTCTGGGTGTTTGTGGTACCTTCGTTGTCTCTGAATTCCATAACACAAGTGCTTTAGCTACTTACTTTGGGTTTAGAGCAATTTATGTGATGTTGTCCACATTTACTTATTTATTTATTTATCTATACTAATATTATAAAGCTGAAGAGTTTGTTTGTTTGTTTGTTTGAACGCGCTAATCTCTGGAACTACTGGTGGGAATTTAAAAATTCTTTTTGTATTGGATAGTCCATTTATTGAGGAAGGTTATAGGCTATATAACATCACGCTACGACCAATAGGAGCGGAGCATAAATGAAAAATGTTGAAACTAAAACACGCGAACAAAGTCGTGCGGGACAGCTAGTTAAATATAAGAGAACATAAACAATGTCTAAGCCTTGTAAGATTTGGAATATAAACTGGTTATATGGGTATGTTTAGTTTTATCTGTTTGTTATTCATATATTTCTTTCTGTAATAGTCGTGTGTCCCGTTTGATATAAATACATTAGGGTCGCGCCCTAGGCAAGGGTTAGGTCGCTTTGATCAGATTCAGTTCACTCCCTTAAAGTAATGTTACGTAGATTAATGTTTATCCTCATTTACATGCGGTAGCTATGCGATAATTTAAACATATGTGTAAGCTTAATTAGGGCCTTTGAATAATAAAGTATAAAAATATAGTTTAAGGTGTAAATAAGTACCTAAGTATCTTATTCACAATTATATCAAAGTATGTAACTTAATCACTTGTGTTATGGAATCAGAGACAATGAAGACCACAAAAACCCAGATCCTAGACAATGTAGAAAGGGGTTTTCTGCATGAACCCGTCCGGGTATCGAACCCGGGATTTCAGAGCTGGCGACACCCTGAAAACTGGAGTGTAGACCACTCGACCACGGCACGTGAAATGCCGTCAAATAGCCTATATCCTTTCTGAGGCTTTAGACTATCTGTGAACAAAATTTCATTTAAATCGGTTCAGTAGTTTTGGCGTGAAAGCGCAACAAACAGACAGAGTTACTTTCGCATTTTTAATATTAGTAAGGATTATTACATTGCCAAACAAACGCGCAGGCCTGCGTTTAATCAAACATCCATATGTTTTACTCTTACTAACAAAATACATATTGGTAACTCGCGATGAATGCATTAATATTAATTAAAGAATTAATGTTACCGCAATATTATACCGTCTGATGTGATTACAAATTCATTTGAATGTGCCCAAATAGTTTTGTTTGCTCTAATGTGCCTGTGATGGGGGAGGTTCGGGGAAATTCGCAAATGTACACGTGTACATTCCAGACTTTGTTTTGTACTATTGTTGCCCCTACAATGGACTTTGTTTACAAACCATGAAACAAATATTTCGCACACCAGATTATTATGTACCTGTTTTGGCAGATTTAATAATAACGTTGTAGAGATTTTATTTCTAAACTGTTTTTAACATTTCACGAGACTTTATTGATCATGAAACAAAAAAATATTTAATTATTTAAAAGTTATTTCTTTTTTAACTAAGACTGGATACATTCATATATAATTCTAGCCGTTCAGTCAATGTAAAACAGAAAACAGAATCTTATGAAGAATTATATTAAAACCCAAATCTAGATTGTATAATAATAGTCTAGCTGTGCCCGCGGCTTCCCTTCCGTCAACTGACTACCTACCCTAGCCTATCCTACCCGCCCTATCTACCTACCTACCTACCTTACTACCGACCTACCTGCCCTACAAAAAAATCTGATTGCTTTGTTTTTATACAAACCTGGTCCTTACACTAATGAACATAACAAAAAAATGCATTTTGGAGATTCATTTCTATATTATATAGATAGATTCACGTCCAAAGATCTAGGTCACAATATTTAGGTCCATGGTAAACCTAGTTAATCTTGAGTAAATCATATTATCCATAAATTACGTTTGGCCAGCAACCATTTTGGTTAAGTTTCGTTCATTAGTTCATAGTTGATTGTATATTGGATTCTTGTCATCAAGTTGTCAGTTTCTTGATATAGGGGATTAATTAATATAGTTTTGTGAACAAATTAACCTATTTACTTATACGATACTGTTTATTTGATGTGTAGGTGGAAACAAGGAGGAAATGTTCGATTTTGAAGTTTGATCTTAGTTATAATTGGGTATTTGGCTACTCTCGAATTATTTGTTTATTACAAATATTTCTAATAATAGTATTAAATTAAAGCAGAACTGAGGATTAACATCAAAAAAATATACACGAATATAAAAGTTAATAGATGGCGCTTGTTCTATCCCTCTTAATAATATGTACTTTTGTAAAAACCTGTAGTCATTTAATAAATTCATTCGTTAAATATTTTCTCTACTTTTAAAAAGCGTTAAAGCTACTTCTGTTGGTCATTTATTCTTTGATTGTTTTGCAGTAGGTCTATATTATAGGTAATAAAAAACGCCACGAAAATTATAAATGAGACCATAGAGCTTACCCTACACCATAAGATTATATCTCAACGTATCAATACCTAATCAACTATCTACAGAATCCATAGACTGCGTTTGGTCCATTCCAATCATACTTCATACCCGCATGGTATCCTCCCACGGGAAAGCCATTCTATCTGAGGCAGACAGTAATAGCCCGCAAGACGATAGATTCACAACCATATGAGTCAATGTATGCGCTTAGTCTTTGATGCTAAATAGATAGGAACTTCAGAATGCATAACTATGAAATAAATATGTGGGAATAAGTATAAATTGGTGGGAATGATAATAAGGGTTTATGTTTATTTACTATTTAAGTGCAGATAGAGTCACGAACATTTGAAGCACACTTACAGCAATTTGTTAAAAGGCAATGATGCTTTATAATGGTGATTTATAAGTATGGTTTTCACCAATGGATAGAGTACCTAGTTCAAGAAGGTTTGGGTGTATAATTCATTAATGTTATCTCTACTATGTAGTTTATAAATAAAATAAAATTATTTTATGCATCTTATTTTAACAGAAATTTAAATCTCCAACTGGACATTCTATCCCAACAATTAATTAATATTTTGATTTTTCCCAAAAACAGTATCTTACACAATTTCCGATTTCTTTCGATATTTACAAAACCTAGCCTGCTGATATTATTTATCCGAAAATTTCAACAATTTATTTAGTACTAAAGTGTCTTAAAAAGTATTTATTTCGTTTAAATCTCAAGTCACCAAACATACACAATGCTAGCTTCTTGCGGCGTATGCTATTTTCTCGCCAAACTGCTTTAAATGCAGTAACAAATTCTCATTGCCAGACATTATGGCCATCAAGTGCACTGCAGAAAAATATAAGGTGATATGTTTAAACTAAGTAGGGGTAGGGGTGACACTGGGGAAATCCCGCCGTGATTCAGGCCATTCTTTTCCAATATTATATCGTTCACTTCTTTGTTAAATATTGGGGTTAAACCTGGTTTTTAATTCATTTAGATACAGTGTTTTGTGAATAAAAGTGTCATATTTCTGGATTTATCTTTACAGTATAAAACAAAGTCGCTCCCGCTGTCTGTTCGCTTAGATCTTTAATGTAGTTTTCGGTAATGGATAGAGTGATTCAAGAGGAAGGTTTTCATGTTTTTTCTACTCATGCGATGCCAGTGTGGGTCGCTAGTGAGTCTATAAAGCAAATAAATTTATGTTTTGAATTAGTAACAGTATTATTTATTTACAATTCTTGTACTATTAAATAAGGATGAAATTGTTATTTTAACTGGTAATAAAATAACTCAAGCTCTTTACAAATTATAACAAATTTCTATATATATATTTTTTATTATTGAATATAAAGTAATAAGTACAATGACAGTTTTGGTTTCGCCTCACCAACGAAAACGCTGGTTTATCTATGACGAGGCGATCAAAATGGCGGCCTTCAGGAAAACCAACTCTTCTGCTGCCTAGCCTTTTCCTGGTGGGCTTCCAGTCCTACCGCATTCAGCTGAATACCGTATTTTACATGAAGGAAAGAAAAATAAAAGCCATGCATAAATAATTTAGTTATTTATTGGGAAGCGATTCTGTATTACTGAATAATTAAATACAGTATTCTTTGAAAGACTTGTAGGTACATCATTGCAAGTATGTCACTATGTTATTAACACTCGCCTGCATACCAATCTAGATCATTTTATTTCCGCATAGTCACGTTTACTTTTTAATAACATTTTAGAGGATCGTCTGTGTTTGTGTGCAGTATGTATTTGCGCACACGAGATAAAGATTTTACTATATATACTCTAGTTATTAAGAAATAAAGAGGCATTACAGAACACGCATTTGAAGTTTTCACTACAGACTATTTAACAAATAACGAAATCAGTATACAAGTACATTACAAACAAAGCTAGAATCGAATGTTTTCTCGATAGCTCTTCAGATAATCTGTGAAGCATGACTCTGCAAGACAAATGACTCGCGCTGGCCATCTATTTGTAAACCGCGACAGATCAACAAGCACAGATGTAGTCATTAGATTGATTGAACTTTATTTCGGCTTCATTTATTTTACTGAGATTCGTTGTTCCTAGTGATAGTCACATTATGTAGGTACTTATGAGATTATCTATGTAGATATTAAACAATGGTAACTTAAATAATAAACTACACATACATAGGCTAGTTTAACTACATTAGGTAGTGAGTATCTGTATGTACCTGTGTGTGTAATAGTTTTATGTGTTTGTGTAAATAAATAGATAAATTTTAAGCATGAATTAATTGTAGGTATTAAGGTAACTATTGAGTTACTTTAAGGCGAGATTTAAAAAAGGTATTCATTACCACATTTTGCCTCCCCATATTTATTACTATATTGTCTATACACATTCTTATAAATTAGCGATATATCTATTAGGCATGTTGGTTATAGATACATATAAGTATAAACCATTTCTAATGTTTTTTTTTTAATTGCTTTTACTTTAAAAATACTGAACAGATCTTCATCAATTATAGCCCAGAACCATCTCGATCACGTCAGCTTTTAAACCAAACAAAAACATCATAATCGGTCCATTAGTGTAGGAGCTACGATGCCACGGACAGACACACAGATTCACAGAAAGACCCGTCAAACTTATAACACCCCTTTTTTGCGTCGTGGTTTATGTATGTACTACTACTCACAATTCCATAAAATGAAAACTTCATATTCATATAATATTTAAAAAGCTTTTTGATTCAATATCAGAAAGACATAAAACAGAGTGCAATGACAGACGCTTTCAATATATTGGAGCACCGCGGCGTTCATGCTATGAACATATTTTATTATGAAGGATGCATTCAACCGCATTTAAATACAAAAAAAAATACTTCTGTTCACTCTACAACATTTATCAAATAAATTATCTGTATAAATAGTCTGTAATTATACATTTCAGCACTTGTAGATAGGCACCTATCATAATTATAGGTGTAAACAAATGTAGGTACTATTACTAAACAAATGTAATAAGGCCAAACAATAGGTACTATTACTGTATACATGTTATAAGATGTTTTTTATTTAATATTTAAAAATACCTAACTTCTTTGTCTATTGTTTCCAAATTTTAATCTCGATAAGTAAACAGTATCCACAAATACATCGGACTTGGCTTTAATACTGTGTTTCGTCGCAAAACCAAATCAATACCGCAACACAAGGCTCGACATTCGCAAACAAAGATGTGCATAATTCATAATCTCTGATCTGGTGTCGCGAACCGGGTACAAAGTGCCGGTGGAAGCGGTGTCCCGGCTCCGTGCCGGATGCGGTGCGCTAGAGGGCGCAATATCCGCTTCCTAAAGAACCAAGAAAGTTCAGTTTATAATAAACTCCTCTAAGATATGCGCGCCTAGTCATCGCGCTTAACTTGTGGTACTGTTATGGGATTTAAGAAGATTTAAGTTGGTTTAATGGGTTTTAAGATGGTGCGGATATTCACTGGTTTTGATGAATGCTAAACTTAAAATAATAATTTGTTATAAATTGTATAAGTACAGAATCTTGTTATTTAGATAATGGAATTAAAGAAGAAACACCTGAAGTCCGGGCTATATCAAGAGCTGGTAAATAGTTAAAAAGAAAATTTTTAAAAGATTCAAAATAGTGACTATTACTATACAAAGAACTAAAGAAATTTGACATAACTAACAAACAGTTTTGATCTGTAATAAAAAAAAATACTAAAGTATATATTAGGTTGAAGCGTGGTTGAAAGATATTCGCGTCTAAGACTGTTCACTAATTTTGTGCCTAAGAGCCCAAAGGCATAAACTAACTTGAAATTCTATTTACTAAAATAAATTTTGAACTAAATTAGATTTTCCTCGAGCTTCATAACGTAGCTAGTAATAGTCAGCTGTCAGACATTTCTAAAGATTGAAATTATCATACAATTTTGTACATCATTTACAAATAGGTTATTCTAACAAATCATTTATACTTTGACTAGCTATTAAATAAACAAAATAAATAAATAGATTAGTAAAATTATTTCAGCCTATCATGTAAATCGATTAAAACAAACCTCACATCGTTTTACGTCTCCTATTTCGAGCAGAAAATGAGAATAGAAACGAGTATCGGCTAATAGTTTATTTTTTAAGACTGCTAATGGCTTTTGTGGATAATGGTTCATGTTCACTTCAGTGCGAGTAGTCTTGTTCGTTCATTCTTTGTTCTAAAAGTAACTGTAAGTTACTGTTTAACGTGATGAATACGTACAATATTTAATACTGTTTGATATACGTACGTAGTACGTAGACTTTCGACCCGCCCCCGCGTCTATATATACTCTATACTAATATATAAAGCTGAAGAGTTTGTTTGTTTATTTGTTTGTTTGTTTGAACGCGTTAATCTCGGGAACTACTGGTCCGATTTGAAAAAAACTTTCAGTGTTAGATAGCCCATTTATTGAGGAAGGCTATAAGCTATATAACATTACGCTGCGACCAAAAGGAAGTATAAATATAGCGGAGTATAAATGAAACATGTTGCAAAAATGAAAAACCGTTGAAACTAAAACACGCGGACACAGTCGCGGGGAACAGCTAGTTATTCATATAAATGAATTATACACAAAAACCTTCCTCTTGAATCCTCTCTCTACCTATTGATGAAACTGTATTAAAAATCCGTTGCGTAATTTAAAAGACTTTATTTTTTATGTAAAGATAAAAGATAAAAGTTTTTTAATCTAATTTGTCACGTCATACGTATACATTTTGTTACTGGCCTTCCAGGATAAACGGTAAAATTATTTGAAAAGATTTTCTAACTAGCTAAAACAAAAACCAAAATACCAGGACAACATACACGACGAGGTAATTACGCTTAAATTCGTTTCTAAATTGGGTCTCGAAAAAAATGCCACGAAGTAACAAATTGTCAAGTAAATAATCTTTTTTTGCATGTCTGAGACATAATGAACCGCTGCCAACCATTGAGCGCTGTTTCTCTTTGCCGTTAGTCTCAGTACTGACAGTGCATTCAACCCGATTAAAATGCGAAAAAAAAAATGTACAATTTAACAATGACAATTGTCATTTGGTCAGAAGCTGGTTTACGGAGCGCGTATTGCATAATTATGTTAGCATAAATTACTAGGTTCATTTACGGTAGGTTAATTGTTAATTATGTTCTTTCATTCATTTCATTTGTTTGTGTCCATTACTTGTTATATTAAAACATGTTTGTTCATTAATATTTATGAAACATTTTATGGTCATGAAGATAACACTATACTATATGTAAATTAATTAGTATTTCGTCGCAAAGTACGCAATTAGTTAGATTACATTACACTATTTTAATTGAGATTTTTTTATTTTTGTTTTGCCATTACTGTCAAATAAATAGTCCGTACATAGTGGAAGAATAGGGTAGGCGTATGCAGTGAGACAATAATGGCTAAAGATTATCACATAAATAACACAAAGTTGTGTCCTGGGGAAAATCCAATCTATTGCAGTTCACCTCAAAGTCCCCTAAAATTTCTTTTACACGAGCTCATTCTCCTATTTCACCACAACTGCAGTATCGACGTACTTTCTTAATTATTCTAAGACACTATTACAAACGGTGAAGGAAACATCGCGAGAACACCTGGATTCCAAAAAAATTGAATCTGAAATCGCCAAAACGCAATGAGCAAGCGTGGTTATCAATACTCGTGCCTTCTCTACTTGAGAAGAAGCCTGTGCCCAGCAGTGGGACGTTTATAGGCCGGTATTATATTTAATAAAGTATTGACGAATTACAGCTGGCGCGAGTGGCAGAGGTTGGACACTTAAGGGGTAAGGTTTAACACCAAATTTACGTACTAGGACTATATAATTAAAATCTGAAAAGAAGCAAACTGGACCCGGCTTTATTCTTAAAAAGAAAATTTACCGAATTTTTAAGAAAGTTTATACTTAAGCATCTTTACAAAATTTCTGTTCCATCACAATGTCAACGTTATATTTAAGGCGTCTACCTCTCTGGCTATCACAATTATGTATTCACAAAAGCAACCTTTCACCGTCGTAATAATGTCTTTTAGTTAGATTTTCTGTGTTGTAAAAATAACATTTTGCCTTTAAAGGATTTTAAATCTAAGTTATGGCTAGAAAATTTTAAATTGTAAGTACAATTGTTGCATCGTTCTGTATGGAAAAGAATAACTAATTTATAAAAAAAAAAATCGTAATATGGTAGAGTATCTATTCCATATATTTTTTTTTCACAAATTAGTTATATTTTTTTTTATTGACATTGTAGGTTTTAATTATAAAAACAATAATATTTAAGGTAAACGCAGCTATTACCGACCCTGATAAGACAATTTTAAAATCGATGATAATTATTAAGAGCTGTGATTGCTTTCAAATTCAGTGTTTTATTTTTATATGAAACTGTTATTTGTCTAGTTTATATTTATTACCTTATATGCCCAAGTTTAGAATGTTTTCTTAAAATTAAAAAAATATTAAGTGAATAACTCGATTTTTGGTATTACCGACCCATAGGAACGGCTATGAAGCTATTAACGATTTTTATGAAGCTATTACCGAGTGTAACAAAACTAGGTATTTTGTTTAAATAAGAACAAGTAAATGTGGTTTCGTGAAGGTAATTAGCATGGATTAAGAAAGGCATGTAAGCTTGCATTGACTTTCCTCCGCTTTTGTTCATCCATGTTTCTGCAAAAAGAAATTTTATGTATTTCGTTTGCCATATTAATTTTCATAATTATTTTTGTTATTAGTTAATAATATTAGCAAGTATTTTCTGTAACCAGTTAACCAGTGTAATGTAACATTATGAATAATGATCAGTATTTTTTTTTTTTATTATTTTGCTTTATTTTACATTTTAGGAAAACTTACAGCTAGATAATACAATAGTAAAAATTGTAAGTAAAATATGGCCAATTACAAGTTTTCACTACTAAGATAAACAATAGTAAACAGTACAAACCTTATTCAGAAACAAAACATTAAAAAATTTAGAATTTTTGATTTTTCCTTAAAATAAATAAACTAAGTAAACAAATTAACACGTACAATTAAATGCTTGCTAATGGTTATCAAATATTATCAAAGAAGTAATCGCACAGAGTCTTTTTAAGTTTAGCAATACTAATGTTACAGAGATCGATGTAGGAGTATGGAGGATCATTAGGAATATGGAGTATCAGTATGGAGTCGGTAATAGGTTCCCATACTTGCTATCACCGACTCACACGGGTCGGTAATAAGCGATGTATATACAAATATGAAAGCGTTGCACCGACCCACAAAAACTAGATAATATGTATTTATTTGATATTTATAACTTTAACAGAGATTTTAAATAATTGATTAAACAAATAAGATTAATAAATGCACACATTATTATACGATGAAAGGTTATATAATTATGTTCCTTTAACATAACAATAAATGAATAATTTTACTATACGTGGTGAATATAAAATGGAAAAACAAGTAAACTATACAAAAAAGTATAGGTCGCTAATGGTGTGTAACAATGGCTGATTATTTGAGATTAAAATGTCTTATTAAAATAACTGTTTTATCATCACATATCGACAGAAAATAATTAAAACTAAATATAATGTTCAGGGCAATTACCGAGCCATGGATCGGCAATAGCTGCCACTATTAAAATTATTGAAGCTATTACCGCTCCATTTAAATTTCAAGTTTTATCCTATTAAATTACTTAAACTTTATGAAATACTATACGAAATAAAGAATTTACACTTAAATAAACACATTTAATAATACACAACACGTACAGGCTTCGTATATTTCTGTAAAAAATCTTAAGCAAAAATTGAATGTGCTTACCTGTAGGAACAAGGACTTGTACCACACGGCCGGCGAACTCGCTGTCGTCACAGAAAATAACGAATTTTGTCTCTTTCCCGGGATACCACGCACACAAACGTTAGTTTTTACGATGCTCAATGAACAAACATTCATGTTTCGTCAAGTATCTTCAGCATAAATCGTTCCAGTAGCATAAAAATTGCAAATTAATGGAATGGATCGGTAATAGCTGCGGATTTTCGATGGGTCGTTAATAGCTGCATTTACCTTAGTTGTATAAGGACCATAATTGTTAAAGCTTTTACTAAGTCTTTGCTAGACAGTAATGGCCTTGTTTATAAAAATCTCATATTCTCAAAACGGTGCTAAGCAATTGCTAGGAAACCGCTAAATTCATATTCTCTACAGAAAAATTGAAATAAGAATCTTCTAACCATCGTCAAGATTTTTATAAATAAGGCCATAAGTAGACACAAAAAAAAACAAAAAGACATCTACCCAATTCAAATCGCAAACGGCAATGAAGAGGATCTAAAACACTGTCATTTACGGGAGTTCACAACGGAGGAAGACGGAGGGTCTTAAACAATTGGAGCTGGGCCAGCGGTGACCGACGTTATTTGACATTGTTATTGCGAACTGCTGAACACTTAGGTGTGGGTATTACACTTATTTGCACTCCTTGCTTTTCCTTGATTTGGAGACTCCTTTCTTATTTGACTGTGGTGCATTTAAATATACAGTACGTCGCTTTTCTTTAGCTGAGACAGCGCGGCATTTGTTTTGAATACTTTAGAAAGTAATAGCCAAGAAATTGTGAAAACATTATGCAGTTCTAATTAGATGGTAAGGTTTTAACACAGATAAGTATTTGGTTATTAACAAAAAAATATCCAAAGATAGATTTGATATAGGTAGTAAAAGAATATTAACTAAAAATTCCTTACACAATTATGTTTTTATTGCGTGAACGTTTTTTTATGTAAAAATATTATTCAATTCATTGGTTGTGTAAATACCAACACTTTCGATTTTCTTTTTTAAATGTCAGCTGTCAAAATCTATCACATTGATGGCAGGAATTAATTTATCTTTACGTTTTAGTGGTTTAAAATAAAAATAGGCAACTTTTCACAGGCCAAAAACGTAACAAAAAAATAATTAATTCATCTTTTAAAAAAGAAAATACTTTGATCAATTTAACAAATGAGGACGAAAGCGTTTAATGTTAATGCTTAGAAAACATGTTATTGGATTTTCCTATTAATTTATAATCCAAGTCTGGTTTGAATCAGATGAAATAATTAATGATCATGATCAAAGATTCAATAAAAACATCAAGTTATTATTTGAAGTATGGGTTTAGTAAGGCATTATGTTTGCATATTTAATGATCGTAACTTTACATATACTTGCCTTTTTGTGCCAGGAAAAGTTTTTATTAAAAAAAACTAAACGAATCAAAATTCAAAAGCTTTGTTAATACTTCATAATTGACAAAAAAGAAGGTTCACCCTCATGATTTTAAGCCATCCAAACACTAGAATCTCCAAAATAATCAACACAAAAATACAACTTTAAATAAATGTAACGTTGAAGCACTCGAAACATCTTAATCTGGAGGCCTGAATATCTCAGCAGTTAGCAGATTTAAGGATTAATAAAAAATACACTTATACCGTCAGTTTCAATTTTACCAAATGAAGTCGGAGCCAACGGATTGAGATAACGAGATTCAGTCTGAATAGTTGCCGAGGAAACAGTACTTGTTTGATTATGAAATCTTTTAATTAAATGTGGTCTGGAATGAGATTTCGATTGCATCTTAAGTTTAAAAGGAATAAGAAGTGAAAATGCAATTCTGCTGTTATTAATTTGAGAATTTACTAAAGGCCACCCGTTAGGCAGTGATCAACGATCACCTCGAGCAAAGAAGGCAATAATTATGAACAATAGTAATCATTAAAAATAAAAATTAATGTTAAGGTTTTTTATTCTGTAATATTCTAAATGTATCTTTATATTCGTGCGATATTTTCCTCAGCTATCTTTTACGCTGAGGATAAACAGATGTTGCTGTTTTATCAAAAACAAAAACGCGGGAAGTAGAAAATAATAAGGAAAAAAAGTAATAAAGCATTATTGTGTCTGATACAGTGGAAAGAAATAAGTCTCGATAGCTATCATAGCAATAGCATTTATAGGTAGGTAACAGATATTGCAGTTTTAATAACTTTGAAAGGTTTCTCTTTGGTCGTATCAGGCTTTGACTGCTTCACCGGACTTTTGACGAGAACCTTAAGGCCTCCAGCCAAAACAATAGAAAAACTAACTACGTCAGCAACGTTTACTAAGGGCACCCCCTGTGGGGTTCGGACCTCGACTTAGTGCGTAGCTAACAATCTTAATAAGGCAAAACAGCAAGGGAGGGCTGGATCTATGTTTTTTATCTCTACCTTTTATTGGCCTACGCGATATTACTAAAACTCATTTGAAAAAAAACATTTTGATTGCTCATCAAAAAGTTTTTTTAACACACGATTAAGCGAATAATGTATTAAATGCGAAAACTTTCTAAAGTAGAAAGAAAACCTTTATAAGTAGGTATAAGGCCTGTAATCAAAGGGAGCCGCGTACAGTGTACCAATAGCTTATACATTTCAGAGCAACAATTTTACCCTCGATTTCATTTCGCCACACAATGAACACGCGAATTTTAATGCGGCACGAAAGGAAAAGTTGCTCTTACGTAGCTATTTCGTATTTTTCATACATTTTCGAGAACACTCTCGCATATAGAGTTCCGTACCTGAAAGGTGCCAATGGAACCCTATTACCGAGCCTCCGATGTCCGTCCGTCCGTCTTTCTATCTGTCTGTCAGCAGATTGTATCTCAAGAACCTTAATATCAGTTCGACTCGCAACGCCACCGCCGCCACGTCAGCTCATGATTAGGGACTCCTATTGAGTCTGAAACTAGTCGGGCGATCCCGAGAATATACGTGAGTAAACCGTTTTGTTTTAAATAATTAAAAAATATCTAATAGAAATAAATTGAACGAGGCTCCCTTGATGCGTGTGATCGCCTCACACTTGACCGATTTTCTACAGAGAATATTATGTGCTGCTTCAATTTATAAAAGGTTTGTTTTTTGTTAATACTTGTGTTTAAAATAATGTAAAACATTTTGTGAAGGTAAATAAATGGCAAGACAAGTAAATTTATAGGCCGCTATTATTATAGTTTAAAATTTTCCATATAGAGTAGGTATGAAAATTTTCACTTCCTGTAAATCTACATTCATATGAAATAGCAATATTAAAATTTCTTGTAAAACTTTATAAACATTGTTGTAACATGTCGCACGACTCACAACTATTATAACCCTGCGGTTCTGTATTCATAAAATAAACGTAACGTGGTGTCGACGTTAACGAGTCTCGTCTGTCTGTTTGTTCAGAGGTGCTATTCTCAAAATATCCTGCCTCGAACTCGTTGCTATCCACCGTCAAAACTCATATAAATTTTAACAATTCGACATGGAAATCGCTGACTTCGACGCTAGATGTTTCGAAAATAACATGCCAAATCATATAGGATCTGAATGCATGACTATTGGCAGTTCCCAGTACATTCCCTCCCACTTCCATTGTACACAGGTGAATAAGCTACAATGAGGTAATTTGCACCGTTTAACAACCCAGATGCATCCACTTAGGGTTTAAATGGTTAAGAGGTATCTTGAGATCTAGACCCGTTATTATGTAATAGGTAGTTTATATTTAGATCACTATCTTCTCGTGTGAGTAGGTATATTTTACTTTAAATACCTTAAAAAAATACAGAAGGATTTTTTTTAAATACATTATTTATGTTTCAACGTTTTAATTTGTTTTGTTTTCCCTCTATTTTATTTTGTTTTGAACATACATCAGTGAAATACCTCATCAGTGTACCAGGACGACATAAGAATTTAGGAGATAATAAAAACAAAATTAACGCATTCGAAATACGAGCTCTGAAAATGTGCGGCGTCACGCTCCGTTTAAAGAAGGTCAGTTGTAAATGAGAACGGACTGTGGGTCGGACATGTGGAAGGAATGTCACAGGATAACATAACGACCGAGGAGGTACAGTACAATGAATACATTACATTGGTTTTTGTTTTTTAGACAGATGCTCACATAATATTACAAATGCTCATTCAAAATATGTTGAGGGTACAATGGTTATTATAATTATTTTAACTTTATAAAAAGGAACCATGTCTGAATTTGTGAAAGTGTTGAATTTCGGTCACGGCGGCTAATCTCAAAAGAGATAAACCATCTGCAGAGGAGATATTTACTGAAATACACGAGTATATGCAAACACAGTTGCACTTTCTATTCCTGCAATCTCTTTGTCCAATGGGACGGCAGATTGATACAACGGGAGAGAGATCAGGCGCAGGACGGACGCTTTGATGTGTTTTCCGAACACGAGCACGGGTATGTATACACCACCTCAATTCCTGTCTCCGGGATGTACTGAGTACTTTTAAACAGAAAAACCCACTAACAAATTTTCGCCCGAACCGGGATTCGAACCAGAGACCTCATGCACGGCAGTCGCGCTTGCGACCACTACAACGAGGCAGTCAAATGGAAATCTTGGGGTCTCAAACACAAAAATATATTTTAATAATTTTTTGATACAAATGAATCTAAGTAGATTAATCCTTCTATCTAACTCCAGTAAGGGCATTAACTCAGTTATTAAAGTTGAAAGGAACGTAGCCACAGGTACAATTTTCTCCAAGATTTAAGCTATAGAAATGGACTTAATTGTTAATTGGTGTTTAGGAGCTGTTCACCGTTTCATCCGTTCTATTTACTTATTCTGAAGGTATCTATAATTACAATTTATCAGAACTCTTCTTAAAAAAAAGAAATTTAGTAATAATATCTCGGGTCACCTCACACACAGGCCCAAACTAGACAGAGCCAACAGAGTATTATGCCAACCAGACAACTAATAAACATACTTATATATTTCTAAATATATACATACCTATTGTAGATAAATTACACATAAACACGGAACAAGTGATCGTTCTTAACACACACATCTCATCAAATATATGTCCTGGGTGGGAATCGAACCCAGGACCTCCGGTTTAGCAGTCAGGGTCACTAACCACCACCTCTATTATGTATTGAATACGAATAAAATAGAATATATATTTCCTACATTCGTGTAAGTAATCAATTATACGTAAGTTAAGGATTATTATTAGAAGCCAACGTGGAAAATATTATGATCATAAATATTGGTTTAATAGCTAGCCACGCTAAGGTTACGCATGTTCTTACCATAAATTATTTTTATTTACTCAGAACTTTCATCATAATGATATAGAGAGCTATATTCTTGTGTTAGGATTATGTACACAGCAAACTAGATAGGTTTGCAGGTCACACAAACATTTTATATTATGTTCAGCTTATGTAAGCGAAATATAGGTAACAAGTAATAAAAATGTTAGTGAATAATATAATATAATAGGTATAATATAATATAAAATGTTAGTGTGGCCTGCAAACCTATTTAGTTTGCTGTGTCTATCTAATAAAAGTAGTTTTTTGTTTCTCAATCCAAATATATATATTATTTGTAGATTTTTAACTATTAGCAGAGGGAATAAAGAAAACACGTATAATACGAAAAAATATTAGGCATTGTACACACAAAATAGGTATATCACAGTCGAATAAAAAAGTATAAAAACTCATTTAAATGCCTTTCCATTTCGAATCTACAAAAAATATTAAAATTATTATCCCTGTCGGACGCGGGCTTCAAAGAATTAAACAGGAACATTCATAAACCTCATTCTCCACGAAGTTTGAAAACTGAATACCCTTATAATACGGGACTCGGTTATTTTGTGAGTATATAAAAAAAAACCTTTTAACGTATAAACACGTGCAGGTCGTTTACAGGTTTTATCTTTTACACTATTGTCCTGCAAAAACACACGGCTCACATAAAATACGAGGTACCTTTACACCGCCTCTCGTTTACATGAAAAATTACTTTGAAAATATGCGCGCTACACATTGAGCGAAAAATGTGCTCGTCGCGCGATTTATACGCTGACGTATTTTATTTTTGACAATTTCCAGCGCTATCGAGCAACGCTTCGGTGTGACAACCAAAAAAAACAATTGAAAAATAAATAAATGCTCCGATTTAGTTGACTTAATGTCGTTTAGCTTTTGTATTTATTTTTAACTAGCTGTCCCCCGCGACTTTGTTCGCGTGTTTTAGTTTCAACGGTTTTTCATTTTTGCAACATTTTTCATTTATGCTCCGCTCCTATTGGTCGTAGCGTGATGTTATATAGCCTATGGCCTTCCTCAATAAACGGACTATCCAATACAAAAAGAATTTTTCAATCGAACCAGTAGTTCCTGAGATTAGCGCGTTCAAACAAACAAACAAACAAACAAACAAACTCTTCAGCTTTATAATATTAGTATAGATTCACGTGAAATGTGAGCACAGAATGATCTCAACAAATCTTTTTAGTATTCTGGTAATTTATCCGACGAATGGGCAAAACAGCTACCAAAGACTTATTTGAAAACGCTGCGACAAATGCTCCGCAAGCTGAGTGTAATCGAAAAACCATTTGATTTGAATAAAAAAGTGGCCTCGTATTTTTTAAATACAATTCTATTCAATGGCGGAGCTTTTCTTAATGAAACTATCAGCCAGAAACCTTAAAATGTTGATTATCGTACTGTATACTGAAAGCAAGTAAAGAATGATAACACAAAAGGCTCAAATGTAGCCCAAAATACAATAAGCAGTAGACAATGCGCGCCTCGATATTATCGGATTTTCTCCTCCCTCTTATGTTTTCCTGGTATCTCAATAGAGATGGATGAAACGTTTTGTATTCATGTCGATTGTTGTTAAGTAACGAACACCCTTACAATGCATGAACTATTTACACAATGGATTGGGTTGGACAAAAACTAAAGTGGTATAAAAAATCAGAAAACATACTAACACACTTAACTAAAAAAAAAACAGAAATCATTTTCCAAATATGCTCCGAAATACTGTCATGTAAGTCGTCATCACTTTAAAAAAAATGTAGCTATTGTTGTATTTTTTTCCGAATCACTGAAACATGAACAAACAAAGCAATTTTGGGTATAAAGGCTTGATGATGCGTAAACCGTAAAAAATACAGACGCCGACATTTTTTTTTTTTTTTCATAAATTTTTTAACGAGTTGACACATGCCAATTACTGTCTTTCTACGAGTTAAAATGGTCTATGTTTGCAAAAATTCAGATGCTTTTACATATTTTATTTTGATACAAAGAAAATCGCCGATATATCGTGATGCGACCACACTTGAGTACTCTGGGACAACGTTATAAAAATAATAAAGATATAGAGCATTATCTGAACTGTTTCCTCCCAAAATAACCATTGCGATAAAGTGCTATGATAGTTTTTGTATCGTTTTATTACCTTCGCAGATCCTTTATTTTATGAGCTCCTAGTACCTACTCGATCGTGAGATGCCGACCAACCATAGTGGGGCTTTTTATCTTGACTAGTCCCTTGACATTTAAAAAATAAATAATTATTTAATAAAATGTCTTAAATTTGTAAACCCTCTTCGTTAAACTTAGTTATGAAATTAATGGAAGAAGGGGTTTAGAAAAAAAAATAATTGTATTTATTTAGAACTTGGTTTTAATGAAATCTTTTTAAATAGCTAGGATATATCAATAGTGTACCACCCTGGATCTATCATCAGACCAGCTCAAAAGTACCATCATATCGTATTGTTACCGAACTAAGAAAATTTCATCCCAATCGGATGTAAAAAAGTGATACTAATTTACCTTACAAGATTTGACCTAGACAGACATAAATAATACATTGCAAGTTAAACAAAAGCTTAAATAACTATATACTAGAAATCCCGACCAACGTAATCGCTTCACTAAAATACAAATTGAATAACAAATGAAGAAAAAATTCATTCCGGGATGAATTTATATTCATCCGTTGTTTTCTCAGATAACCAAGAAAACGGGTAAACACAGATCCATTTATTAAATTCCAATTGTATAAAAACACCTGCGACTATATCATTAAAGAAGTGTGGCTTGCTTCAGTTATCTAAAGGTGTCACGCTACAATGAAATATTACATATGAATATACAGTAAAAAGTTTAAATTTGTATTTCTGTATTTTAGTTTATGCATAGGAACTAAGGTTTGTAAATATAGAGGTTGTTACTAGAGTCACTTGTTTTCGCTAACTTTGGCCACAGCTATATTTGTTTATACTAAAGATATACAGGTTATAACTAAAAGGGTGTATCTATCCAAAAGGGGTGAAGAATACATTTAGTATTATAGTCCAGTCATTATAGGAAGTTCACCTCGGAATTCGAGATACCCAGCTGTAAGTCTGTAAATACTTGTATATTGACACCCTAAAAGTTGTCTCAAAACCTACATATGGTAGGGTGTACGCAACTATTAAATTTCAAGGTCAAAAGTCACAAAAATCAGTTTTTTGTAAATATCTCATTTCTTATGGGTTTTTTGCTATTTGTATTTATTATCAATATTGTAGAATAAAAAATTCTCTACAAATTTTATTTTAAAGGTTTTTTTATACGGTGAACCGTTTTCGAGATAGAGGGCGGAGAGCGCGCGGTCACAGCATCACTTCAGGGCAACCGGTGCCTCCGGTCGAAAACGCGCCATATATAGTTGATGGACTATCGATAAATCAATGGTTATAAATATTTGTCAATTTTTATTGACTATTATATTATAATTATTTTATCATTTTTTTCCTAACCTATCCACTTTTTATTCAGTATTAATTTATTTAACAACACTTACCTGCCCATGTAATTGCACAATTGTTAATGAAAATATAGGAATTATATTTGAATTTTAACTTAATTAATATTAATAACTTCTTACATGATGAAAAAAAAACAAATAAATTATGAATTAATCTTTTTATTAAAAAATAACATTCAATACATTTATTTTTATTAAAAGTAAAAAAATGGAAAAAACTACAATTTATAATTTTAATCATCTTCTTCCTCTTCATCGTCGTCTTCCGGCTGCTGGTAAATTTTAAACTGGTCTTCATTATCGTCTTCAACCACATTTGTCTCAAGTTCTTCCATGATTTCGGGGTCAAAGGTCCCATCTTCGTTAATGTCGCTCTGATATGGTAGAGCATTGAGACAAGCTTGCCTATTACATTGGCGACAAGCTAAAGAGCATGGCAAGCCCGCTTTCCTGCATCCGCATCGCGAACCACAACCACTCATGCAGTTGCAGAAAATTGTATTTAGCAAATCTTCTGGAGCAGGTGGTAAAATTGTCATGATAGGCTCCAGAAAATCGTTTCGCATTGCCACACCCCATACCTGGAGTTCCAAATCATGCCCTAACCAAGTTTCAACTTGATAATATACACGTTTGAAATGTTGATTGCTCTCCGCCCTCTATCTCGAAAACGGTATATCGTATAAAAAATTTTATTTAACAAAATTTGTAGAGAATTTTGTATTCTACAATATTGATAATAAATACAAATAGCAAAAAACCCATAAGAAATGAAATATTTACAAAAAACCGATTTTTGTGACCTTTGACCTTGAAATTTAATGGTTGCGTACACCCTACCATATGTAGGTTTTGAGACAACTTTTAGGGTGTCAATATACAAGTATTTACAGACTTACAGCTGGGTATCTCGAATTCCGAGATTCTTACCTAATTTAAGCTTAAATGACTGGACTATTAAGTCAGATTACAAAAATTGAGCACAAAATGAGTTAATAAAATAATTGATATCTAATTTTTCGCATCAATTATTCGGCATTAAAAATCATATTATAACAAATTGGTTACCGCACGACGAGGGTCAATATCTTGCTACGATACCCGCTAAGTGTTAAGATATATCGCATTTGCGTTCTGGTTATGATTTTTGGTGTCAAATAATTGATGCGAAAATTTTTGTATTAGTTAATTAATTACTAATTTTGAGCTGAAATTTTGTAAACTGAATCTATATCAGATGTACTCTTCGCCCCTTTTGGATAGATTTAATCTTTCGGTTACACCCTGTATATCTGTAGTATAAACAAATATAGGTGTGGCTCGAGTTTGTGTAAAACAAGTGACTCTTTGAGAAGACAAAAAAGCTGTTTTTTTAATCAAAATCCCGCTCAATAATTAAATTCGTGACAAAAATGTTATTCATAGCCTTTTCGTGGATTTGTATAAAATACAGTCACGTAATACCTAGGTTTGACCCATTTCTTACAAAGTTTGCTAGCGTCCCTTTATGCCGAAAGTCTACCAAAAAGGGCAATAAAAGAATTATAACGGTAAGCGGGAATCACGAGAAACTCCCAATCCATCTCGGGGTACCAGGATTGTATAACGAACTAGGAGTATTGTAATAATAGAATGGATGCACGCCCGCCGTCTCGTGTATTTTCGCACAACATCCGAATGTATTCGGTTTTAGCACAAAGAACACATTCTTGTGTACAAAGGTCTCATTGTGTTTGCTTGGAAAATATTATTTTCAGCGATCCCTTACATAGATTGTAGTTAACACGTGCAGAGAGAAGAAAAATAAAGGTTTTCGGGTCCCAATGTGAAGTAATAGCGTTTGTTCCCCCAAGAGGAATAAATGAGTAAACTATAGAGCGCGCATATCGTGTATGAACTGTTGGCACGAGTATGAACAAGTAAAATCATAAAATTTGTGTCAAAACAGAGCGCACAGTTTTATTAAAACTATTTCAAAACCTAATATTACCCTAATAATATCGGAAACGTCGATATTTTCGCATTAACTTCTGTCGTCGCACGGAAAATCTCTTAAATCAGTAAACGAGCGTAGTACATTTAGCTAAAAATGTGCTTTCGCTCGGCATAAGGGGACTACTAGCGATGCGCACGCTCTATGCTTGTCTATGTTTACTCTAAGATCCCTCACTCCAAAACCGGTCTGTTTTATACGAGTGCTTTTAAGTAATGCCTTATGTAAGTCGTAATTCATTTGTTCAAAGGACAAATCAATTGCGAATTATTATTGTATTTGTATAGCGAGAGAGAGAGAGAGAGAAAGAGCAAGCAAAGCTGTATACATTACTAGTTTCACACAGACAAGACAACTTTGTTTTGCGAAAAATAAAGGAATAAACATTCTAAAGAATTTGTATCCGTCTCGTGAAGATTATTCTTTTGAAAAAAAAACAGCGTCGGGCGTTTAGTAAAAAATATTTTCTTGTGAAAATGCGAGCTGCGGAACCATTTAACGCTTGGATGCAATTCTCTTTGAGTATGGGCGTACCGTCTGCGCGCTTTCATATAATACAACATATTGATGCATTGTCTATATTTTATGTTGGGATATTTATATTATGATACAATTTATTATTAGATTACAGATTCAAATATTTTATTTGTATCACCATCAAAAAAATAAATTAAAACCTGGCGTCTCATTTTTTACAGGTATGGTAGTAAAAGAGTTATCTCTCTTATCTATACTTATTATACCAATATATAAAGCTGAAGTTTGTTTATTTGTCTTGATTTAATTCTTTTTGTATTGAATATTTTTAATTTATGCTTCGCTCCTATTGGTCGTAGCGTGGTGTTATATAGCCTAAAGCCTTCCTCAATAAACGGACTATCCAATACAAAAAGATTTTTTCAATTCAACTAGTAGTTCCTGAGATTAGCGCGTTCAAACAAACAAACAAACTCTTCAGCTTTATAATATTAGTATAGATTCAATAACAAATAAGGCAAGGAGCAGACCATTCGCTCACCAAACATGCACAAATGATAGTGCTAGCTAGCGTTGTGTATCCGACCTGTCTGCCCTCAGAATATAAAGCAGTCTGCCCGTTTACCAAATATGTAGGATTGGGTTACAGGCCCTCACCGAAGTTACCTGATACTGCATTCTGACAATGTAACGTCAGTAACATAACCTCTATAGATCCTCTTATTGTGGAGTAAAGTGTAGAGGGTATACCTTAGAGTAAAAATAAGTACACTATAGAATGCGACTAACATATATGAACTGTAGGCACTGGTATGAACAAGTAAAATCGTGCGCGCCGTTTAATTAAAACTCTCTCAAAACCTAATATTACCCTAATCATATCGGAACCATCGATATTTTCGCGTAAACGTCTGTCGTCTCACGGAAAATCAATTTAATCAGTAAACGAGCGTAGTACTTACAGCAAAAAATTTGCTTACGTTCGCTACAACGGGCTACTATCGATGCACGCACTCTATGCTGGTCTATGTATACTATAAGAGGCATACTGATACACTCAGAGTTGTATACCCATATGTTATGCACATTTTGCAACTAGATTGCTAGTAATGTGATTCACATCGCTAAAAAACTTAAAAAAAAAATGTCGTATAAAAGTAGTACAGAAAAATAGATTGAAAATATGACATAATATACAGTTCTAGCAAATTCCGATTCGCTAGGGAACAGAAGAAATGCTAAATAGACTTGGTCGTACTAATTAATTTGTTTAAATGTCGAATGTCGGTCATTTTACAAAGTCAAACAGGCCATTTGAATTAATTATAAAACTGTCAGTTCTGTATTATATTTTAGTGATCGTTGGGGCCACCTGCGGTGTTACTCTTGAGTGAATTTCAGTTCTAATACAATGTCAATGCAAAATTGTTATTCATTTAGCACGCACACAAACATGACAGTTCAAAAAAATACTGTCGTTTTTTAGATTCCAGTTAGTTCCTACCATGGACAATTTGTTTTTTTTTTCTAGAAAACTGAACATGTGCCGGCTAAATAAATCTTCTTGCTTAATTAACATTGTATTGTTGCAATTAAAATAAATTGAAAAAAGAGCAGCATTGATAATTTCTAATTATTCCAATTCAAAGCATTGCTGACTAAGTGAAGTACTAGGACGACAGTCACACCAGGATATGGGTAACACATGAGTACTGTCAGTGAATGGAATATGTTTTTTAAATAAATTTCTGCGCATTTAACATATGAAATTATATTAAAATGACATAATTATTAAATTCTGACGCTTATCGCGAAAGTTCTGTGCCTTTGAAAGCCGGTTAAGCCGTTGGTCCCGCTTGTCATGCGCTGACCTTTGATAATCGTTAAGCGCCTCAAATTGTCACAAGCAGGCTTACCAAGATACCGCACTACCCAATAAATGGGTCGTGGAGGTCAGATAGGCAGTCGCTCCATGTAAAATGCTGGTATTTAGCTGCATCCGGTGGGACTGAGAGTCGTCTCTAACGTTGTAAGGAAAAGTCTAAGCAGTGTGTCGTTTTTTTTGTAGAGATTTACGCTGTTAGCCAAAGCGCAGGTTTAGTTAACTTTCGGCCGGACTTTTGGCGAGAATCTTAAGGACCTCCAGCCAGAGCAATAGAAAATCTAACTACATCAGCAACGTTCACTAATGGCACCCCCTGTGGGGCCTCGACTTAGTGCGTTGCTAACAATCTTAATAATCAAACACAACAAACGAGGGCTGGATCTAAGTTTTTATTATTTAGGGACATATTTTTATTGCTAGTTTGGTCTAGGGACGGAGGGTTCAGTGTGTCGTGTCCTTTCTCCATTAGCTGCGACTTCATGTGTCCCTAGTACATATGTACTCAACTACTCAGCTAACATCGTTATACTGTATTTGTCTTTTCAATACGAATTTAGTTAGGGTAAGGAATAACTATGTTTATTGTAAGGGTTCGCGATAAATTTGTTTACCCTCTTTGCATAGTTTGCGTAAGACATTTATGGAGATGTCTTGACTGGCTAAGTGCTTAGTTATTTGTGTTTCATATTCCTTTCAGGGTTCAAGAAAACCAAATACGAAAGTTTTGCGACATTCCGATCATTTTGAGTAGTTCATCGATGTATTAGATAAAAAGACAGACAGTTCTAAATATTTAACATCTTTTTCTATATCTATCTATACCATAAACGTTCAAGTAATTTACCTGGTTTACCAGCGACCGTTTTTAAATTAGCATAAATATCTGTGGGAAAATTAAATCGAAAATGAGTCGTCAAATGGCGTGAAAAAATACGAAATTCGTATTTCTATTTGATTAAACAGTTTGATCAAACTGCTTAATCACATTATTTAAACGTCTTTGACCCGCATAAACCAAAAAAGTGTATTTAGTAAGTATAATTTTCTATGTTAAAATAATACAACGTAAAAATCAGTTGAGCAGCGGGGTCATGCGTCTGCGCAATGAGTAAATAGCCGTCCGCAATAAGATAACGACCGCTGCCGACAGGACAATGTTCTTACTCGAAGCAAAACTAATCAAGAGAGGACAAAGAACTAACTGTTATATAAACTATGTATGTATGAGAAAAACTTTGTGTTTGCGCACAAAACTCGGAAAGTAATCGATGAATTAAACGAAATAAAGACAGTATTTAGTACCTTTGAGACGGAAGCCAGTGTTATTCCACTTAACTAAAGTAAAACTAAAATGATTATTTATTTACAGATAAATAAATAAATGTGGCCATTATCATATTTGAACTCGAAGTAAGTAGCTAAAGCACTTGTGTCATGGAATCAGAGACAACGAAGGTACCACGAAAACCCAGACCCGAGACAATATAGAAAAGTGGTTTTCTACATTGCCGTCCGGAAATCGAGTCCGGGATCTCAGAGCTGGCGCGACACCTTGTAAAACGGTATTTACGTCTTGACCACGGATGTCGACAAACTTTGTACAGCAACAACATAAATAAACACAGTATACATAAATTGATGTATTAAAATCAAACCCTTTTTTATAGCTAACAGTTGGGATAAGTACATAAATATATCAGCAACGGAAAATGGATCCATTATAGTTACAGTACATAGTCCTACTTAAAAATTCATGATTCCAACCTATTTTAAGACCCTAAATCTCCGTAACAGAGGCCGATAAACGTCACTGTCACCTCACTCGATGTTTTTGATCGCCCGAGGACTAGGAGGAGATAAGTCTATGTGGACCCAAATATCAACTTAATCCGGGCCAGACTAGAATAATAATGTCTTTTGGATCCTGCAGTGCTGGTATGTTTATGTAAATTAGATGTCATATTCCTGGTCTATGGAGTAATATATAAGGTTTTTTTTTAAGTCAAGCAAGTTCATATGTAGGATGATAATAATATAATATCTTGGGACATCTCACACACGGTCATCTGATCCCAAACTAGGCAGAGCCTGTGCTATGGCAACCAGACAACTGATAAACATACTTATATATTTCTAAATACTTACATATTATAGATAAATTACACCCAAGATACAGAACAAATGATCGTGCTCATCACACAAAGATTCGTCCTTTGTGGGAATCGAACCCACGACCTCCGGTTTAGCAGTCAGGGTCACTAACCACTAGACCAACAGGCCCGTCAAAGGATGCATCTTTATTATAAAAATTGCTGATTTTGATAATGTAAATGAAGTTTTTGAAGACCTTATAATGTCAACAAGCACTAAAAATATATAGTGCAGCTAAGGAACAATTAATTTATTCTAATTGTCCAAATTATCTATTAATTTATATTAGTTATCCAGTAGTTTCAAATTGAATTACTAAATAAATATTAAAGTTAGTAACTAACTATTACGGTGTCGATTGTATTTATTGCTTAAAATATTTTTACTATTTACTACTATTACTTCTTTTGCGACGATCGAATTACACTTACCGAGCCAAGTCAACATATGGGTATCGTGTAAGTAAGGAATCGTTACCCTCTCAGGGCGAATATATACACCGCTCGATTCACAGCCATTACGTACTGACGTGGTGCCAATCCGTCCGCTGTTACCCTTATCACTTATTGTTACGATCCGTCGAAGATAAACAGCTGTTACCCCCTATTTTTTCTGCTTTCCTGGTACATGCGTGTGGATTTTATAACTTGTTTAGCCAATAAAACTGTATAGTTTCCTCAACACACAACAAAACTTCAATTCTTTTGATAATCCTTTTGAAGTCATGATAATTAAAAAAAAAACTACAAAAAGAAATCTTAGGCTAACTACAATTACAGCCAGTACCAATTATTTGGGCTAAAAGTAGTCAATGGTGTTTAAATTATCTTTAACAGTGCTTACAGATTAAAATGGACTTTAAGTAGTTTGGTATTTGCTATAAAACATTGCGTCGATATTTTTTTTTTTTTACCAGAATAATGCCTGAAACACAATCCTGAAGCCATCCTTAACATTTTATATTCTTAACCTTGAAAGAACTTGGGTCTCGTGTACGGAAATTACATAAAGAAAAAAGTACGCCTTTCAGAGTAGGAAATGTAAGGAAATAGTCGTTTCTTGCCATAAACATGTCCTTAGCATGTGTGAGAAAATACTTTGATATTATGGTGCCCTAGTAAATGTAACGGTAACAACTGCCTTATATTGCACCGTCGAATAAGTGTTATATATATATACAGGTCAAGAGTATTTTCTTTGTTTTAACGGGAGGTTGCACAAACACTCAAATCACATGCAAAAAGACCCAGACTAAAAACAAGCATTTGCTTGTCCCATGCGGGGATCTAACCCGCAGCTCGTGCCGCACAGTGGTAGTTACCACTCGGCTATCCGTGCAGTCATATTACATATATTTATTATTTTTTTTATTTTTTTTCAGAATTTTCAGACTTTTTTTACATTTCTGAATTTTGAGAAGTTTCTATTCGTCTTTAACAATGGGATAGTCTTATGTACCTAACTAAGTACGGTGAACAATTGGTTTTCATTGTATGTAGTTAAGTATTGTTGGTATGTAACTATCGTCGCATTAAAACGTCTCAAAAGCGCATTTAAAAAAAAAAACGCTTTCTAGAAATAACAAACATTTTCGTTGTTGTATAAATAAAATTGGGTTAAAATTGGGGCCATGTTTCATACGAATTCGTCCTTATTGTTATTAAAAGAACAAAGCTACTCAATCAAAACCAATACTTAAATTTTTCAATAACTTGACTCAACCTTGCGCATATTTTCCAGTTTTTGCATGTTTGACACCTGCTTTTTCCGCAGGGTTTAAAATGTGATGGTCAACATCAATTAGTACTAAAAACACGAAACACATGAATGTCGGAAGTGCTCTTAATTTAAACGGCTGGTATTTATGAATGCCGAACATTACCCGCTTAAAATTCCGGCCGCCTTTATCTAACCCCGAGGGAACAAGGAGGATAGATAAAAGTCGAATTTATAATTAAGTATTAAATTATGAACACGTATCATTTAGCCGCTTTGAATGCTAAATGTTTTGTTTTTAAAAATTAATACAGTCTGTTGTTGTTTGTTCGCCATTATCGTTCGGCAATTGTTATTTTATTTAACTGCGATGGAACAGAAAATATAACATTTTTTAAACTTGACTTCAAAATATTCATTGTCTATAAAATAATTCAAATGTTGGAAAATTTAAGTATAAATAGCTATAAAATTTTATTTAAATCCCACAACACCTGCGATAAATTGGAGAGGGCAGTTACCACTCCAGGTTTCGCACTTTTTTCATTCACACGTTTTTCTTTACTTTCCTATATTTGTGGCCTTGCAAGAAAGAACAAAGCAAAAAAGAATTATCTGATTTCGTGCAGTCGTCCGTATGTTATGGCGTGAGCATGGGAAATCGGGATTCGATTTTATATATTGTATAGATGATCAATTTCAGTAGATACATAGTTTTCGCAAACTGGATACAATAAACAATTTATTTATTTACGGACCGAAATCGGTAGGAGCCGTTAATAAATATTTATCTCGGATCAAAGTAAGTCCTAGGAAATGACGTCATCTCTTTGTTAATCCGAGCTAAAGAGTCTCATTTAAAATACAGATTAATTACATTTCAATTTTAATATTTGCTGTACACAGAACTCTTTGCGAAGTTTAATTAAAATGCTGCGAATGTTATGATCTTCTTAGATTTTAAAAGGATTATTACGTAGCAATTGTATGCAAGAACGATTTTTATGAAAATGCACAACTATTTTATTTACAACTAAACCTTTTGAATATTTGTTATAAAATCGGAGAGTATTTATCAATGGAATAATTTAATGATTTCCTTAGGAGCAGAAATTGTTAATTCCCTAGTAAGAATATTGTAATTCGAACAAATGGCATTTATAAACCTAACTGGCTGGAGCCCGGTGCGCTTCGCTTTACCAAAAAGAAATCTACGATTCGACCTATGGTTCAAAAGATTAAAATCACTGCCACCTATCTGACACTAACGTATTTATGTTCGTCGGAATGACCATGTTGCCCTTTATATGTGTGCAAAATTTCATATCATTTGGGCTAACCGTTTTTGAGTTTTAGGTGAACATACATACACACATTCTTTTATACAAGGTGAGTTTTATGACGTCGTAAAACCGAAAACTATGACTTCTATTTCGGTTACAAAAACACTTGGTACAGAAAACTAAAAAGAACAAATGAAAAAAAAAACTAAAATTTCAATAAAGTAGCCGTAAGAGTTTTACGGTAATAGTACTGACATTAGAGATTAATTTTTTGTTTGTTCGTTTAATTTTTGAAACGGCGTAAATTAAATATAACAAACTAGTTGGAAGTTATATATTCGAGCCGTTTGGGGTTGAGACCCTTGGTCCGTGGGGTCCGAGTGCGCACATGCTTTTTAAAGATCTAGCCAAACGCCTCGTTGACACTTCGCGCGACCCAAGGGCTGGCTTTTACCTTGGACAGAGGATAAGCATTGCCATACAACGTGGCAATGCCGCCAGCCTTTTGGGAACACTCCCAGTGGACAGCGATGTGGAGGAATTTTTTGATGCCATATTTTAGGTTTATGTTTAATTAGATTAGTTTATTTTATAATTCCTTTTGTATGTATATATAGTTAAGTTTGTAAATATTTAAAATTGTTAATTGATTAAATAAATTTTTGATACCAATCGTTTTTATAACCGATTTATGGCCGGGACCAATAAACAAAAAACGAATCGTTTTCTTAACGAACTGTTAAAATATCAACGAGGCGATAAAAAAAGCTGTTCCTATAAAAAAAAAATTAACTGTTCGTTACCCAAATAACTGACGTCTGGTTACGAACGGATGAGAGACAGCCTAGTGACGGATCGTCACGCTAACGAATAACGAATCAAAAGATATAGGATCTAGGCGTTAGAGGTCATACTTTTCGTATGTAGAACAATAAAAAACGAACCTTGTATATATAGATTTAAATAATATACCGCAAAAAGCACATATCTAAACACAAATAATCAAAAATAACTGAAAAAACAGGCCCACAAAAAATATCGATAAAAAAATCGGTTGCAAAATTCTACAACCTTCTTTTCCCTTATTAAATTGTCTGGTAGGATCATAAAAATAGTATATAAGTTAGGCAAAAACCTGCCCGAAGCATTCGATAACTGGTTTATCTGTCTCGCTTCCGTTAACTAACTTATATCTTCGTTCCTGGTTTAACTTTTACGGAATGCAAATCGGTTTATCCTGTCTCAGTTTAATTCGTAAGGCTCATGATATGACCGGTCTTTTTGCACATTTTAATGACAGGCTACTAACCTATGGGTAGAGCTTAATACACTATCCAAAATTTATGTTACTTAATTAAATTGACCATGAATGTAGGTGTAATGGCATTCAGTCTTATTAAATGCGAACAAATCAAATACCTAGTTATTTAGGCTTGCTTATTCAGTGACTGAATTTTATTGCAAATGTAGCAAAATTCACTGTAATGTAACGGTTTGTCCAATAAATTAGTTTTCCTGTATTGCAAATAGTGATTTAAAAACGGGTTTTAAACCCATTATAATTTTATTTATTAAGACTTATTTTAATTATTAAAAAAATATAGAAAAAGAACTCGAATTTCAATACTGCAGCCGAAAGAGTTTTACGATAATAGTAAAATAGATATTTGAGTTTTTTTTTTGGTTCGTTTGTACAACGGTAAAAACTTACCTTGTATATATTTTAAGCCTTAATAAGGAATTAAAGAAAGAACTAGGAGAGGAAGTTTAATTTTAATGCTTTCATTCTGCATAAAAGGATGATTGGAAAGTTATTGTTTCGTTTTAAAACCTTGACTTTCCACAAAACTACCAAATAATTTTCTTTTTTTCATAGCCTTTTCTGTTCTATATTAAGCGTTATCGTCTACAATTAGGACTTTGATATAGACATTAAAAATATTTATAAGTCTTACAAAAGAAGGTATGCGTTACTTTTTAATTCGGGTAAGTCACACAATGGACATCTTTTGGGGGACACATTATTATTCTGTTAACATACATTATGTACACATATTTTATTCACGCGGGTCGAACCCGAGGCGTCGCATCTGGTTTATGATATGACAGACATACCTACAAGTAAGTATACAACAGGATATGTCTTGAGCATCCCTTCTACCTGATCTTAATCCTTACCTCATGGAAATCGGTTGACCTATTTCTGTCTTTACAGATAAACTTAACTACAGTTAACGAATACATTATGTAGCGATAGGACGCGGTAGGTGACTGGGTATTAAAACTTAAAATCTAATATGTGTAAGTCAGTGAGATAATAAAAAAATATTAGACAATATTTTTTTTGCTTTTTCAAAATAAGGAAATATCTATTACTAATATATAAAGCTGAAGAATTTGTTTGTTTGTTTGTATATTTGTTTGTTTGTTTGAACGCGCTAATCTCGGGAACTACTGGTCCGATAGAAAAAAATCTTTCAGTGTTGGATAGCTCATTTATTGAGGAATGCTATAAGCTATATAACATTACGCTGCGACCAAAAGGAGCGGAGCATAAATGAAAAATGTTCCAAAAATGAATAACCGTTGAAACTAAAACACGCGGAAAAAGTCGCGGGGGACAGCTAGTTAAGAGATAAAGCGAGTCAAAGTTCAGGAGTGAGGGATAATGACGTCATGCTTGTGTTCAACATGCAAAAATTGTGACATCATGCGACATTTCAAATCTGAGTTTTTGGTTATTTTTGTTTTTCTAATTCTAGAAAAACAAAAATAACCAAAAAAAAACTAAATTAGATAGATTTATCTTTATTGATATAGTTATTTTGATCAGGTATTGAAAGCTACCATTTAAAACGAAACTATTTGATTCCAGTAAAGTACATATTAGTGGGATAAAACACAATATTCAATATTTTAAAACGCATTTAAAACCATGATTCATTCTGTACACGAGAAGAGTTCTATAAAACTGATTTTGATAACGATCTAGTAATCTGAGACACATTCCAAAGTATAATTATTCGGTAAAAAAAAATATCCTAAATTGTCAAAATAGAAGAACACATCTCTACGTCATATTTCTTAGAAAAAAGGCTCCGTAATAAATATACTTACATAAAAGAATATTCTATTTAGAAAGTAATTATAATCACGTCGAATAATACGTCATTCAGAATACAATAAAGTAGTTCTGAATATCCTAATAACATATCTCGTAAAAGTCAAGGCCGAAGATTTCTTATTCTCTCGTGAAAAAACATAGTAGGCTATCATATAATAGCGAACTAAAATAGACAACCTATTAAATAAATAAAATCGTAAAAGTAGGTTAGATAAATTTCTTACATGCTATTGTTTAAGGGTTGACTGGTGAAATGTAACCACGTTTATTTTATATATTACTAGCGGCACCCCGCGGTTTCACTCGTGTAAGTAGTCCTCTTTACTGTAAAACATCTTAGTTTGACTTCTACCGATGTTTTTATAGTTATCCGGCTATTCAGAGTGGAATGGAGACGAATTCAACAAATCAAAAATCATGAAAAGCGGTCCACACGTTCTTGATGTAACTCGACTTTGTTTTGTATATAAAGATTTATTTTTACCGTTTTTTTCTGGAGTACTATAATGAATAGATATACACCAAATAATGGATTAACATTAATTAATGGAGATAAAAGTGAAATGCTGTTTTTTGGGAAACGTATTATTTTCGATCGTTCTTCAGAATTAGGTAATGGTTAAATGAAAAGAAATACCTATTTTCGAAAATATCTTCTATTTCCGGAATAACTAAACGTCCTTTATCTATGAGAAAACCGGACAAGTGCGAGTCTGACTCGCGCAACGAGGGTTGTATATAAAGTTTGCTGATCCACACGTTAATTCTTCAAAAATAAATTAACTGTGTTTAAAAAAATAATGATTGTTCACATGTATTAAAAAAACGACATATATTACTATTTTTTTTCAAACGGGTATATATATAGAAGCTTTAATTTTTCATAGCATCAAGGGTACGTAAGTATTTGTCATAATGATAAACTAACCGCTCCTGAGAAAAAAAACTTTACAGACGAACAACAAAGTGATACTATAAGGGTTTCCTTTGTTCCTTTTGAGGTACGGAATCCTAAAAATGTCGACATTACAACGTCAGTTGGGACAGCTAAATACCTACAATGTATTCTATAGTTACTTGAAGCTGGTATCGACACCAATCGATATACTATTAAGTATCGTTAAATAAGTCACGTCTAGTTGGTAAATATTTAACGAGTATTATGCCTGAAGTCCGCCCTCGACAAGATTTTAGTTTCCAAGAGAACATTGGTTTACCTTAGAAAAAGACTTAAATTTAGAAAAAAAAGGTTTATTTCTTCATGAAGTCTGGTTCCAGGGAGCGCTGGACTTTAGATAACCTTTGTCCAGTAGTGGGACAATATAGACTAGAGACAAAATAATATATTTACTCTGAATGTCTCGGACCTAGTGACAATCGTGGACTTAGCAATCGGCATTTTAGGTTCGAGTCCGACATTAAGCAGATATAGATTAGTAATAAAACCTCTTTAGAATATTTTTATTATAATTATCCTCAACTTAATCAGCAGTTTATTCGTTTTTAAATAATTTCATCATTCATGTTTCCAAAGGAAAAATTACGATGTAATTTTTAGCTTTTTTGCATCCGAATGAAATGTTTCAATAAAATACACCTCTAAACCTAGAAATATGATAACTGAATTAATCTTATTTCGTATCAATATTTCCAAATTTTACTTTTCTTCTTGATACAAAAGAGCTTAACTAAATATGCTTGAGATTTATTTATAAACATGACATCAGGATACGGGATGAATGTTCTTCATTTTCCTGGTTACACCTAAGCAAACACCCACGGAGCCGCTCGCGTGGATTGCTTCAGGTTATTAAATTTATTCAACATAATACGCCATCAAAAAGCCCATTATGTTATGTTTTGTAAAACACATCAGGCTCTTAAACAAAATCATGAGCGAACACAGCAAACAGCTGGAATTTGCCGCAAAATGTTATCAAATAAAAGGCACCCAAAATTGTAATTTGCATATCGTTAACCGGCCACATAAAAGCTAATAAATCTTTACCTTAACCAAAGGTAGAAGCACCTAAAACAATGTCGACAAATTACGTCACTTTAAAAGTATAATACGGACAAACCGTAAAATCAAGAATTTTCCCGAGCCGAAACCGTTTTAAATACTCTCCGATGACTTTTTAAATACACCGCCTAAACTTCAACTTTTTTAATAAGCCCTCCCGACGGAAAACCGTTGGATTAACTACCGAAGTTTAGTCGTAAAACAGAAAAAAAAGGAATCATTAGAATATGTAACAACGCGTTCCAAATCAAGAATTATGAATATTAAACTGCACTTACCTGACCGCTGCCGTTCGTTCTTCAATAGAAAAGGTAAAAATAAAACACTATTTTTTAGATATGGAATGGAAAGTTCGAAATCTGGTGAGCGCGCGCGAAGCGTCCGTTCTGCCCCACGGACTGGCGAAGACTGAACGTTTTAGAGAACCGAGAGGGTTGTTTCAACCCCCCTATGCAACGCGTCTGCATGTACTCTTCCCAATACACCAATAAAGACGTATTCGTCTAATTTCCGTAGCAGTTTTGACCTTCTTCTACTTGATTGGTATCATTTTAGTTATTTAATACATGAGGAATGTATCAAATAAAATTAAACTTATGATTGTGTGTCGTAAGGTGCAGTTTCGAGTGTTCGTCGTGGATGATTTGTGACTCACATATCGTGATGTACGACTGGCGCTAAATCACTGGGGTCCTAGCATTTTGCACAGAGCTATTGTTAACGTTATTGTAACACTCTCACGAAACATTACAGTATTATTTCGTCGTCGAGAGGTGTTTATATTAATACAGTTAGTTATTACGTCGTTATATTATTAAGTACCTATACAAATATAATGTATATTTTACGTATTAATGTAACGCAATTGGAATATAATAGTTTTGTAATTAAAACAAATAGTAGAATGGAAAAATTTAAACCTAAGGCAGGACTCCAACATGCATGCTTGGTTCAACGCATAAGTCGCTTTACCAACTAAGCTACAAAGGTCACTGCCTAATGTTCAAATTACTTCTGTCTACTATTGCTATTTGTATTTATTTACAAGTATTGGCGTTGCAGACGTTAATGCGTAATAAATCATTACTAATATTATGAATGAAAGTAACTCTGTCTGTCTGTCTGTCTGTCGCACTTTCACGCCAAAACTACTAAACCGATTTAAATGAAATTTGGTACACAGATATTCTAGAACCTACTTTTTGCTGCGATAACCGACATCCACGTGGGCTGAGCCGCGGGAAATAGCTAGTAATAAATAAAATATAATAAAAAATAATGTCCACCATATATAAATTTACCAATCTATCTCTATAATAATCAATATTATATTTTGTAATGCCAATAGAAATGTATGAAACTGCCTCGTATAGTACTGCACAGGTGCTAACCATGAAAGCCAGCCAGGATAATTTACTATATTTAATTCTATGCTCGTCAATTTCTCATAGTAAGAGTAGAAATCTTCATTTCCTCTCTCACACGCTTTTAATGATTTTAAGTGCGATTTCAAGACATGAAATACTTATAACTGTAAAACGCACAGACTAAATGCAAATACAACCCTTGAGATGACGTATCAATTAAAATATAGAATTATAACTACATCCTGTGAGGCTGGAGATTAATTTCTTACTCATTAGGTTATTTAATTCGTCTTTGATTACGATGAAATTTGAGGCAGAAGACCTTGGGAAGGAAACAGAATCACTGTTTCAAGTTACCGACAAGAATTTGGCGCAGGCAAATCCAAAGGGTAAACTAATATTCTAATAAATAATGTTCTAATATCGCTATAATCGCTAAACGAGTAGATAGAGAAGTTTTACTTTCCAAAAATTTGTTACTAAGTCCCAAGCATTATTATGTGGGACTATAAATTAGTAGGCCCCTAGCAATCTCAAGTTATTAATTAAACTAGCTGTCCCCCGCGACTTTGTTCGCGTGTTTTAGTTTCAATGGTTTTTCATTTTTGCAACATTTTTCATTTCTGCTCCGCTACTATCGATCGTAGCGTGATGTTATATAGCCTATAACCTTCCTCAATAAACGGACTATCCAATACAAAAAGATTTTTTCAATTCGAACCAGTAGTTCCTGAGATTAGCGCGTTCAAACAAACAAACAAATAAACAAACAAACTCTTCAGCTTTATAATATTAGTATAGATTATTTTCCAGTTCCTATATTGACGATACTATTCGTTTTGCGTTTACGATCGGTAGAATTTTCTAAATTCTACCCTCCGTAACCAAGACGAATCGTTTTTTTAATTATATGAACCAGTCGCATAAGTGTATTTTTTTTACGGCGAGTGTATGTGCCTTTTCAAGATGGTTCTATAAATAAAATACATTGAAATGTAGACAATGTTGATACAATGGCGGCATAGCCTAATGGTCAGGGTGACCGCCTTGTGATCGAGATGTCGCAGGTTCGATCCCCACCCATTACACTATTGACGTGAACCCACTCCAGATTCAAGCATATTTAGCTTAGTTGGAGGGGTTAACAAGATTGCTAGTAATGTGAATTCCACCCACAATGCTAGTAGCTTTTAAAAAAAAAAAAATGAAAAAAAATAACTTGTAATTCAAATTTAGAACAATTAGGAAATAAATAGTTTTTTCATTGGTTTTTGCTTTGTTTCGTTTACAGATTTCGTTCTTAAAGTCTGGGCATTAAAGTACTACGCTAACATAGACTTAAGTAAGTCGCATAAATCATCCAATGATAGGAGGCAGTCACCTGCAAACTAATGTCAATATACTGCGATTGCCAATTCGGTGCCAAACGCGGCCATTAGTTGCAACGATTTATGGTACAGGCCAGTTCGGGTCCAGTTGTTCGACTAATTTGAATAAGCATAATATATATATAATATATACCATCAAACTTATTTCTACAAGGAGAATTCAGAGATATATACAGAAGTCTGATTGCCAGTCTTCATATACCTGCAATAGTATAGCAATAATTAAAAAATACAATAGTAAGATTAGCCTATGTCCTTCCTTAAAGTTCAAACTATGTCTATACCAAATTTCATCAAAATCGGATGTGTCGTTTAACCGTGAAAGCGTAACAGACAGACTAGTTGGCAACTGTACCATACAAAAGTATAGCAGAGGTATACTACGCAGTAACAAAAATATTTTTCATCAATTCTCATTTTTTTTTCCATATCGTTAAAAAAAGTAAAAACAAGAAAAAAATCTTGCGTGAAATGTTTAATGAGTGAAAAGCATTGGGTCCTGGCGCTGAGATGTTTTTATAGGATAAAGCCATTACTTCCGCTCGTCTGACCGTCGTCTAAGGACGTGTACACAACGACATTATATTTCATGCGACTAAAAATCGTCACGCGACCTTCCTTTTTCTTATGCTCAGCAGTGAAGCGTAATAGTCAGATTTTCCGATTAAAATATGTTCACGCGACTTTCTACAAATCTTTTATTCTTTGATAGAAATAACTAAGCTTATGTAATATAGAGTGTATATTATCTAGAGTCAAAAAATAAGGATATGGATAACGAAACCTCAAAAGTTAGGTTTGTGATAATTATTTTGTACCTATTAGGTACGTGTATGTTCTTAGTTTCAACATAAAATATATCCACTGGGACACTCTTGCTGTAAACCATATTCATTGCAAATTGCAATGCTGCAAAAAGCTACTTTTTTAGTATTTTTGTTCCGTGATAACTCCGCGAACTGTGGAACAATTTAAAAAAATTGTGTTCTATAGGATATATCTCATCTCCCATTAAAATTTCATCAAAATTGATTCTGTTTTATCTTTTTTTTTTGTATAATTAATGTCGGTACTTATTTTTCATTTATGTGTAATAAATTATAATTCTAGCGATAGCTTAAAACACTTCTTTCCGAAATAAGTAATTATTCTTCAAATAAGTCAAAAAGTTTAAATAAAGTAAAGTTCAATTAAAGTTTACTTTTTTATATACAGCAGCGCGACTTTTAGTAGCATGACCTTAGAGCCGCTATGTGGATACGCCCTAATAATCTAACAGGACTCTGTTTTTTCAGGTCAATGAGCACAGCACTCTGAAAATGCTTAAAATGTCATTTTCTAACGTAATCTTAGATTTTTATAAAGGCAAATTAATTTGTCTAAAATAATAAGGGTACCCTAATTACCACTCTTCAAATTAAACAGTTTCTTTATTATTACCTACTTATAGACCTATTTAAATATGCTGAAACCAATTAAATTGTGCCTATTAGGAACAATAGTTATACAAGTTATAAGTATGACTGTGAATGGGTATATACGTAGAAAGAGAATGTACCCAGAAAGAGATGGATGGATTGTGTGACGGATGTTAAGAGAAGGAAAGGAGTTAATGCATGATGCAAAACACATTGCGCCGACCCTAAATAAATTGGGAACAGTGCCCTTACACTCCAATTAACTATTAATCATTTAGCAGGCACACAAACAACAAACACTACTAAAAATGTGTGTGTGTACTTATGTACGCACGTAAGAAGTTATACTTTTTTGGCGGAACAAGATAAAATTCTTTCTCATAAACTGGTATAAAAAGCTCTAAACTCTATAACTGGCATCGGACATCTTGACATATGACATTTTTAACATTATATAGTTTGGAAAAACTAAAATGTTGACTACCTAGCTAACTTCAGGGTGTAGGTTTTCCGTGACGGTGTGCGCGCGCATCGTTTTCGAGGCTTAATGAGCGGTTAAGCAGACAGCTTCATACTGTTAATTTTGTGTCACAGATGCGCGCGTATCTTAAAATTTCACTCTCATCATTTTTTCATAACGCGCCTAAAGCCCGGTTTCCACCGCGAGCGGAACGGACCCATTAATGACTTCGTTAAACTCGCAAACGCAAACTGCATACTTGTATTTCCACCAACAAATAGTCGGACGGAAAGAGCCGAGCGTGTAGAAAGAGTAGAAATGAGCTCGCTCAGTTCTAGGGAGCGGAGCGGAGTACTTACGGACTCCGCTTAACTCGCAATTACAATTTATATAGTAGCGTTTCCACACAGAAAGTGGTGAGCGGGGCGGATTGAGCGAGTAAAAAGAAATTGAAAAGAGTCCGCTGCGCAAGGCCTGCACCGACTAGTTCAGAACGGACTCGCTCGCTGTCTGCGATTTCTCTATCTCAGTTTCATTTATCAGTGGAAATCAAATGACCAACTCTTCGTTGGTGGAAACGCAAAACTATTTCATCAAAAAGGAGTCCGTTCCGCCTAACCATTTTCCGCACATTACCCTTTCGCAGTGGAAACCGGGCTTAAAGAAGTATAACTTCAAAAATACTCTCAATGTTAAGATTCCAGTCAGCTCCTTCCATTTACAGCATTTTTTTTAAGAAAACTGAATCTAATGCCTACTAAACTAATATCAATTTTGCATTGGCATTTCATTAGAGTTCAAATTAAATTGGAGAGGCACAGGGTAGGGAGATATTGATAAGGAACAAAGCAAAATAAGAAGCAAATTAAGAACTTAAAAACAATGTTTGTGTTGATGAAAATTTGAGGCGCAAACGTTTTAATTTAAGCTTTTTGGTGATTATGGTTCAATAACTAATGCACTTCACACCGCACCAGCATACTTTGGAAAAAGGCTAGACAGAAAAAGAACTGATGCAGTCCACGATAAAGTGATTTCACAGAAACATTTGTATTTTTAAGTATAGTAAAAGTATTCGAACTGGAAAGTTCGACGATATTAAAGGTTTTTGAGATACTGACTACTTACTAGCTGAATAGAACTTTAATACATTTATGTAATCCTGGTAGTTTATTAGAAGTGTACAAACACAACGGAGCACAGGACGTTTTGGAAACTTTTTCCGGTGATATTCATCATTTTATCAATTAAATGAAGAATTGTTTATGTATCATTATAGAGTGTTTACTTTATGCACACTGGAAAAATAAAGATTACAACCATAATAAATGGTTCCAAAGACCGTAGTCAAAAGCATCTTTAAAGTCACCAAATTTTAAGTAGTCACGATAGACGTTTAAGACCGTCTTAAAGTTAAGTGGCGTTTGAATTTTGGGGGTAAGTAAGTAAGGTCACCAAAACACACACAGTTAAAATTAAACTGAGTTTAATCTAGCAATTAAGTAGAGGTCAGCCTGACCGTACCAGGGCAGCAGTAACATTAGATCTGTATTAGTTAAGTTTGATGAATAAAGTTTCCTTTTCTTTGGCGTTTAATGTTTTGGCAAGTTTCAATGCTACTTCAAGAGATTAGACCATATGGCGTAGTGGCCGACAGACTCGTTTATTTAATTAAAGTTAACTAAAATATTGCTTATACAACACCTAATTCCTCAAATCTAGAAATATGGAGACACGTGATAATGGTGATTTAAGATTACTGAACGTAATATAGATATATATGTCATAAACGTTTATTATGTATGTTAATTAAGTCTTCAACTAAACATTTAAATAAGAATCCTGATTTCCCTGGTCACGCCATAACTTCCGTCCGAACTACTGTACTAAATCGGATAATTCTTTTTTTGTTATGTTCCTTATTGTAAGGAAGGTTTTTATAAAAAACACGGAAATGTTTGGAAATCAAAATCTTCGCTATTAATAGCTGAAAGTGCTATCTGGGTATACTTATACATAACTAGTTTTTTCCCAAGGTTTCACCCGGTTTAGTAGTAGTTTTGTAGTTCCGTACCCGTGTACTAAATTATTCAAAAAGCTAGGCAAAATTGGTTATCATTAATTTGTTTAGTCAATAACCTATGTTATTCTGCTTTACAGGACGGCGACAAATGCAACAATTTAATTATTATGAAAATCGGTTTAGCTGTTCTTGAGTTATAAATGGTGTAACTAACTCAAATTTGTTTTATGATGACGTCTCAGCTTCTCAATATTATGACAGCCTGGTAGCGGCCAGACATAAATCGTCAAACCAGGCGAACTAACTTAATTGTTACCACACGCGTTATTCCAAAGTACCAGGGTAACATAACTCGCTGCGTCTATAAGTTGGACTCCACATTTTGCAGTCGGACTCAGGTCTCAGACTGGTTGCAGTCGCAAGGCAGACGTCCCGTGGGAATGGCTAACGACTTTGCTCTCTTATTCGCTTTAAACCCTAGACTTTAAGAACATCTTTTTGGGGAACTTTGAACGTTTAATTACCTAAAGATTCATGTGTCTGGAATTTGCATGTGCGCTATTAAAAACTGCTTTATTAGACCCATGGGACACAGTCATGTACCTACAGTATTATTTTTTTATAAATGTTACTATCAATGTAGGTGGAATTTTCGTTACTAGCAATCTTTTTTTTTTTTTTTTTTTCTTTTCTTCATGTGAAACTCATTTATGAGCCAGCCTTTCATCCCCACGGGGGCGGGGATGCAAGAGTCCGGGCTTCCAGAGCCTTAAAAAGGCTCCGACTACTCCGGCAAAACACCTGGTGCCATCCTTCGCTTTAGTGGCGGCGTTACGGGTCCAACCGAAGTCTTAACACCATAACGCCCCCGGCGACTGCTCGCTTTGTGGCGGGCCCGACACATGACCTAGCTAGGAGGGAGGGGTTACTAGCAATATTGTTAACCCCTCCAACTAAGCTAAATATTCTTGTGTCTGGAGTGGGTTAACGTCAATAGTGCAATGGGTGGGGTTCGAAACTGCGACCTCTAGATCACAAGGCCGTCACCGTAACCATTAGGCTATTGCCGCTTATAATCAAGTAATGTTTAATCAACATAATTATTTAAATCCTGTACCTATCTCATTTTATGATCATTTATCTTTTAGTGAAAATTCAATACTTTTGGGTTTAAATGTCGCCTCTTTACAAACATTTACTGCACGGATAGCCAAGTGGTGGTCACCACGCTACATACCACTGTGCACGACCTTTTTTTTTTTTTTTTTTCTTTTTATCGGTGTGAAACTACTCTAATGATTTCAACCCACACCGAGGGCACGGCGTAGGGATATGTCGGACTTACACCGACTAAAAACACCCCGGTCCCGTCCTTGCCTTTGCCGGAGCCGCGGGATCGCTTACGCAAGCTCTGCGCGGCCTCGGCAGACTGTGCACGACCTGCTGCGGATTCGATCTCCGCATGGTTCAACCATTTTATGTGATCCGCAAATGCTTGTTCCAAGTGGGTGTTCTTTGTACATGTGATTTGAATGTTTTTGAAACCCCCCGTGACACAAGGATTACATTCCTTAGTGATTGAGTCGCTTTTTTTTAAAGATTTAGAAATAAAAAAGTCGTTAGATAGGTTTTTATTTCACTATACATTAATTTGTATTGTCTACAAGTCTGCTCAGGTAATTACTGTGGCAGGAAGTACAGTGAGTTTGCTGTTAACTGTGCGTTCACGAACTAACTCCCCGGTAGGTTGCATCCGCCGCACCTAATTCTTGATGCTAATCCAAGTTGCGAGCTGTTGAGGGTGATAATTTGATGACACCTATATTATGTGCACTATAAATGCATGCATTTTGTAGTATAGAGACTGGTATTCAAGTCATGTAGAACAAATACCTTATAATCATTTTTTGATATACTGTTTTACGTACTAAATGCATTGGTGAGTAAGTATTACAAATAAACTCTTAATTTGAACTCTGTTATTTGACGATCTGGTGAGTGGTCGTGTGGCGTACACACCGGTTTTCAAGGTGTCGCCAGCTCTGAGGTCCACAGTCTGATGAGTTCGATCCCCGGCCGGGTCAACGAAGAAAACCACTTTTCTACATTGTCTCGGGTCTGGGTGTATGTGGTACCTTCGTTGTCTCTGAATTCCATAACACAAATGCATTAGCTACTTACTTTGGGTTTAGAGCAATGTATGTGATGTTGTCCACATTTATTCATTTATGAATGACAGTCTCAGCTGTCTATCATAATATTTGTTTATATATTTTTGTTTAATAATAACAGAGTTCAAATTAGAATTACATATTCTTCAAAAATTAGAAATTGTGTGATCAACCACGTAAAGAAAAAACCGGTCAAGTGCGAGTCGAACTGGTGCATGAAGTGTTGTTGTGCTGGTGTGTGAATATGATTAACAACGTTTACTTTTTTAATTTATTTTTCTTATTTGTTGTTATAGCGGCGACAGAAATACACTACACTTCAAATTTTAACTATCTATCTATTACGGTTCATAAGATATAGCCAGCTGACAGACAAACGGACATTCGGACAGCGGAGAACTAGTAATAAGGTGGCGTTTTCGCCCTTTGGGTACGAAACTAAAAATATGAACCTTTAGCCTACTACTTCTCAAAATAAAATTAATGTAAAAGTTAAAATTTAATTAAAACCTTATAAAACGTTTATTAATAGCCGGCTTCTGCATCCCCGCAACTTTAATTAAACTGTCTGTTACTCTTAAAATTAAAATTCTCGTTTCAATAAATAAGTAGGAACTGCATAGTTCTTAACCTCTTTCCTAAATGTAAGTTTTTTCGTCCGTGGCAAAGGGTATTCGCGATTTGCGGGCCTGTTGGTGTAGTGGTTAGTGACCCTGACTGCTAAACCGGAGGTCGTGGGTTCGATTCCCACTCAGGACAAATCTTTGTGTCGATCGTTTGTTCTGTGTCTGGGTGTAATTTATCTATAATATGTATGTATTTAGAAATATATAAGTATTTTTATCAGTTTTCTGGTTGCCATAATACAGGCTCTGCCTAGTTTGGGGTCAGATGACCGTGTGTGAGTTGTCCCAAGATATTATATTATTATTATTTAAAAATCAGCTATACTGGTCCATTCTGTCAATTTCCGCCAATGAGAGACAAGCTACTGGCTCTTAATTGGTAAAATTGACAGTTGGAGCTAGCTGAGAGTATCCATAGACAAGCATAGAGTGCGCGAATCTCTAGTAGTCCGTTGTCCCGAGCGTAAGCAAATTTTTTGCTGTTATTTCTACGCCCGTTTACTGATTTATGTGATTTTCCGTGCGACGACAGACGTTTATGCAAAAATATCGACGGTTCCAATATTATTATGGTTATATTATAGTTTTAATAAGACGTCGCGTTCTGTTTTGACACAAATTTTACGATTTTACTTGTTTATACTGGTGACTACCGTTCATACTCGATAAACGAACCATATAGTTTACTTATTTCTTTTCTAAGAAGACAGGCGAACATATCGGATTTTTATAACGCGAACACTCTCATTTTAACCAAATATGAAAGGCATTTATGCCCACATTAGGTCCTTTAGGGATAGTCGGACAGACCTATGAATACTAAAAGACAATATAAATAATGTTGTAAGACGCGACATTCGTATTTTACGACTGGTTCTATGATATTATGTTTTTATTCTACCTTTTATACGCCTTCAATTTTGTTTCAAGATCCTTGTTATAGATTTATGAACAAAATTCATAAGGCTATGGAATTCTCATTTGCCTTGTGAATTCTGTGAAATGTGTAACCATGACTTTGTTACCCTGTACCCAATATTTAAGTATATTATCAAATGTAGTGTACATATATTCGATTACGTTTGTTGTTTCTATATTATGTTATGTGTGTGTATAATGAATTTAATAAATCTATACTAATATTATAAAGCTGAAGAGTTTGTTTGTTTGTTTGTTTGAACGCGCTAATCTCAGAAACTACTGGTTCGAATTGAAAAATTCTTTTTGTATTGGATAGTCCGTTTATTGAGGAAGGCTATAGGCTATATAACATCACGCTACGACCAATAGGAGCGGAGCATAAATGAAAAATGTTGCAAAAATGAAAAACCATTGAAACTAAAACACGCGAATAAAGTCGCGGGGGACAGCTAGTGTAGTAATAAATACTATGAAAGAAATGGTTGCCTTTGTATATTCGGCAAACTAGATATGTTTGCAGGCCACACCTACCTTTAATATCGCATTCCGCATATATAAGCAGAAAAAATCTATACTAATATTATAAAGCTGAAGAGTTTGTTTGTTTGTTTGTTTGTTTGTTTGTTTGAACGCGCTAATCTCAGGAACTACTGGTTCTAATTGAAAAATTATTTTTGTATTGGATAGTCCGTTTATTGAGGAAGGCTATAGGCTATATAACATCACGCTACGACCAATAGGAGCGGGCATAAATGAAAAATGCTGCAAAAATGAAAAACCGTAACGTTAAAAAAACTAAAACACGCGAACAAAGTCGCGGGGGACAGCTAGTATGTAATAAAAATGTTGGTGTATATAATAGAATATAATATAAAATGTTAGTGTGGCCTGCAAACCTATCTAGTTTGCCGTATGTACATGTAATTTTCGATAGTTAATTAATAAGTAATGATTAAGAATCTACAAAAGAAGAATCTAGAAAAAATCTAAATAAATACTACACTTGCTAATGAAATAGGTTGACTGAGAGGTACACCATCTAACACTCCTGTATAGGTACTAAGCTTTTGATAAAAGACTAACCCCGAACTTTCCTGAAAGGCTGATCTACTAAATCCAATCAAATCAATCCAATCACAGCGCTTAACATGGTTTAACAGGTGGTTACCTAATTTTTGTGTTGATCAGCGTATTAGAAACCGAAGGTTAGGCTATAGGTCCTATGGCCGAATACTGAATCGTCACTCAGTAAGTCGCCGTTAAGTCTGATGCTATCTCTATCACTTTAAGGTGTAACGTAGCCACACATAGAAATTTGAAAACGTCTTGAAGTTGCGTATCAGTAGTCGAAGGTTAATTTCAACCAACAGTCTTTGACAGACAGGTCAGGACAGGTAGGACTTTAAAGGATCTAATTCAGCATTACCTTTAGTCAATCCATTTTCTTTTAAATACCATTTACGGAATAAACAAAACAAATTCCAGAGTGCCAGAGTTAGCATACATGAACACAGTTAGTGACATCTTGTAAAAATGTCCCAATAAATTACGGCGATACAGGTGGCAGGTTATGTATTTACCGAGCTGTGTGCGTGTGAGCGACTCGTAACGCCGCCATTTTGCAAATATCTACGTAAACACTTTACAGTTTTAGTGATGTGACACGGTGTCGATGATTAAATAATTAAAAGTATTTTTTGTTTGTAGACTTTAGGGTTTTGTAGTGTTTGACATAGACAAGAATGTTACAAGATTATCGATTTTATAATTTAATTGTTATTTAAATTTTCATAAACACTATAAAATTTTGTTACAATATGTATAGATCTGATACAGCTACAAGGAGATTTTAAAAAATGTATGATTCACTTTACGCATAAACATATTACTATAACTATGTCCTCATATTTTATCCTCATTTAAGACTAACAACTATATATAAATTACTACTTCACTACCAATATTTTTTTAAATATACAATGTATTATAACACTATATCTCATCATAATAAACATGCATAGTTACAAAAACAACATCATCGACCTAATTTAACGTTAAAAATATTATCAAACAATAGGTTATCACTTAAAGGCGTATCAATGTCACATTAGCGTCCACCGTCCACAGAGCTATTGTGTAGTTAAACAACCGCTGTCTCGAGGGTCTAGACACCGTCTGATGGAAAATAACATGGTTTTAAGTTACCATTAAAGTGTATTTATATTACAGAAGGTTATGTTACATTGGCGTACTGGTCACTACTGGTACAGTAAAATCTAAAGAGGTAGGTAGTATCCAAAATGTTAAAAAAATATATGTGATAATAACTCGTTGATTGAACACTGTGAAATCTTCTGTAATCCCCCTGCCTCGCTGTTTTTGTTTCGTGAACTTTAATGTTTTTTTTTTGCTTTTAATTTTCAGGTGACATATTATTATTCTATATACTGCAAAGATAGATTGGTATAGGTGACCACGCCAATTATCACAGTGCGCGACGTGCTACGGGTTCGAACCCCGTATGTGACCTTTTAAACACTAGCTTTTAACAGAACAAATTGGAAGTAGCTTCTCCGACAAGAACCTGATAAAACGGTAAGTAGAAAAATTACTTTGAATTCTAACTTTCAAGTTCATATCAAAATATTCTAAGTCCGACGTTATTTATTGAAACATAAATTGTATGTGCCACATACCACATAACATACAACTGTTACTAATCCGCAGCTGTAATACTACTATAATCCGGCTACTTAAGTGCATTTAATTATTGCACAATAAACTAATTACTACCAAGGATTAGTTAGATAAATTCCAGATGTTGCACAATGTTGTTAACGTGGGAAATGATCCTGGGATAGTAAGACTGTCACCATGATGTTTGGTGTCTTACCAGGATCAACTTATGAACACATACGACTTGATGACCTCCGTGGTCGAGTGGCGTACACACCGGTTTTCAAGGTGTCGCGGATCTGGGTGTTTGTGGTACCTTTGTTGTCTCTGAATTGTCACAAGTGCTTTCGCTACTTAATTTAGGTTCAGCGCAATGTATGTGATGTTGTCCACATTTATTAATTTGTTTACATTACAACGAAGGTCGGTGTATGGACTACACACAGTTAGTCGGTCATCAACATACACAGAACGCTCTCCCAAGTCGCTTTGTTTTTGTTTTCCCGACCGCTTGAAGCAGTCAAACTGCTATAAGCAGTTCGTGTGCGGTCATAAAAGTCTATAGTTCACCATGCGGTGGCAGCTTGAACTGTGGCCTAAAATGTATTAACTCTGATCATCTCATATCCTAATTAAAGTTTTTTTTGTAACTTTATATTCTTTGTTCGTTTTTTTTTGTGCAAATGCTCTTTTTATATGTGTACGCCTCATAGGAAAAACATGAAAGTACTTAAAATTGAATTTTTTTTAACCCCCTGTACTATTTTGTACGTACTCATGTTCGTACAAAATAAAATGATCATAACTTATCTATAAACGAGTTTAATATAATTAAATGATAATTACTAACTTCCATTAAATTGAATAGGCATATTATGTGTAAAACTATCTTTTTCAATAAGGCTGTTGGTATAATTATTAGCATACATAACGTATACCTATGTCAAAAGATACTAAAAAAAGTATAATACTTTAAAACCTTTGACATACGACATAACAGTTCTCCAAAAATCTTTTGTGTAAATATAACTTTTATACATTTATTTTATCGATATAAACAACATCGACACAACTTTACTCTAAAAAAGAACTCTAAATACAAAATGTAGTCCATATTACAACAAAATCAAACTACAACTAGTGAAGTCCGCTAGCCCGTGATAAAGTTCCCGGCGTGTCGCAGCACTAGTTTTATCGAGTTTGCATAAGGATTTTACGGCGGGCGTGGATGTGTAATACGAGACTGACTTTGCATGCAAGACCCGATTTACAAGCCTACAGCTAATATAGCGACAGTAATACGGAAACCGTACGCATAATACTGGTGTATATAATTGAAATTTGTCTTGAAATTACTATGATTTTTAGGGTTCTGTACTTGAAGGGTTCCAATGGGACCCTATTACTAAGCCTTCACTATTCGTCCGTCAGTCTGTCAGTCTGAAAGCGGGCTGTATCTCATGAACCATAACAGCTAGAGAGTTAACATTTTCTGAGTGTGTATTTCTGTTGCCACAGATTAATTTCCCTACCTGAAACGTGTTTTTTTTTTGTATTTTTTTCTCGATCATAATAATGGTGAAAGAGGCTTGAAATACTCACCACACAGATCTCGTTCCTTTTTCGGTAAAAATAAAATACAACGACGAGACTAGACTCTACCTATCTTCTGGGAGCGTTTCGTCGTTTTTATTACAATTAAATACAAACTTGGAAAATTTCAACTGTCTAACTATTATGGTTTATGAGATAAAGCCCGCTTACAATCAGACAGACGGACAGCGGCTTAGTAATAGTGTCTCGTTGGCACCGTTTGGGTACGTAGTCCTAAAAATGACTGCATTCTAAGTTTCATCATCATCATCATTATCATTTCAGCCCATAATCACCCACTGCTGAGTATAGGCCTCCCCTTTTTTCTGCCCTTCTTGTCTGTCTTGCGCGTCTGTCATCCAGGTGGTTCCTGTTACGTTAACTATGTCATCAACCCAACTAGCTCTCGGTCCTCTGACTCCTTCGACCTGTCCTTGGCCACCATTCAGTCACACTGCGACTCCATCGGCCGTCTGTACCCTAGTAGACTCTACCTATCTTCAAGCTTCTACCTTATTATTCTAAGTTTAACTTGGATATTTATAGCAGTTAGCGGTCATGCACATATCGTGTAACAGTGTAAACAGTCACTATTTCTTACCACGATAAGATATTTTATTTTACATTGCTTATGTAACAAAGGTTCTAAGTTAAATAGTTTGTTTTTTATTACTTTATACATTACTTCTTTGGTTAGTGGTTAGAATAAACCGTTTTTATGGTTTCAGGTTTTTTATTTTTCCTGTAGGCCTATATGTGGTATATAAAATAATCAAATACTTCGTAATACAACATAAGCTTATGCTAGCTTTATATCATTATCACCTACCTCATTTACCAATCACCTCATTCACCATTCACCTCATTCACCATTCACCTCATTCACCATTCACCTCATTCACCATTCACCTCATTCACCATTCACCTCATTCACCATTCACCTCATTTACAATTCACCTCATTCACCATTCACTCTCATTCACCATTCACCTCATTCACCATTCACTTTCATTCACCATTCACCTCATTCACGATTCACTGTCATTTTAGAAATCGCTTGAAATTACCAGGTTTAAAAAAAAACTTTAATAGTTACCTAAATATGTTTGAGTATATTATATCTAGTTATATTATACAGTTTCATTGCTTTACTTCCATAACAATAATGTTTAACAACGGTATAACTAGTTTCTTTATAGTAGACAATGTGCTACATAAACCTGACAGTTTATATTATTTAGAGACGTCCCTAACTTCAAAGGGCTACTTAAAACAACCCTTGTTAACAAGATTTCTTTACACACAACGCCTACACAACTAAGTAAAAAGCTACGCGTAGCCTTGTCGTAGCTTTGACGTACCGCGTAGCAACTTTGACGCTACTTGCGTAGCACCAAGCGTATATGCTACAAAGGTACTCCTGGCTGACTTTTACGTTCGTTTGAACTTACTGAGTGTTGCCTAGATATTATTATTTAAGAAATTAGTTTATTCAAGGCTTAATTATACAAAATTGTATACATGTTATGCTCATGTTTTAATAGTCATATAATAATACTGGCCTGTTGATTTAGTGGTTAGTGACCCAGGCTGCGAAACCGGAGGTCGTGGGTTCGATTCCCACTCAGGAAAAATATTTGTGTGGTGAGCATGATCTATTGTCTGGGTGTAATTTATCCATAATATGTATGTATCTAGATTATATATAAGTATGTTTATTAGTCGTCTGGTTGTTGTAATACAGTGTGTGAGTTGTCCCAAGAAATGATTTGACATTATTATGAGAACAAAGTATTCGTGTTTATTTTGATTAAAAGCTCAAAAACATTATTTTATTCATTGCAGAAGTTATACCGTAGCATATTATGTTTGTTTAACACTCTATTGTTATGGAGTACGTAAAAATATTCTTCTTCCTTGACTTAAAAATGTGAAAAGATAGTTTTAAAACGCCCTGGAAACTACTAAATCTTTCTCGTCTGGTAAAACCCTGTAGAAATCTTTAGAACCTTAACTCCTATACTTAGCAGGATGTGAGGTACTGTATAGCAGTTAATCCGGGAGTTTAATGCGGCTTGCAGTGATCCGTACCGTCGCGAGAACTCAGGAATGTATTACATCCGCTACTTTGCTGCAGAATGGGAGATGCATCCGTGTGAGGCATACTGAACGAATGGTTGGGCAGCCTTATAAATATGTGACTTCGAGTTTGACGAGTAAGATTCGACTTTGCAGTACATTCCACTACGCTATATTAGTTTTTTGTTTTCCAAGAAACGGACAAGCGATTTACGAGATATTTGGTCTTATATTTTTTATTAACATCGCCCAAACTGTACGTTTACAAAAAACACGAAACGATCAGTTAAGTTTACTACTCTTAATCTTATTAACAATTTATCAGCTGTCATACGGTATTTTTTTTTATCCAACTGACTTTCCAAAATCCGTCTGTCTAGAAACAAATCAAAGATTCCTAAAAAAATTTCTTGAAATCAAAAGTATTCGACGATGAAATTAATTTGAATCTAGGTAACTTCAGTAGATATTTTTTTATATCTTGGGACAACTCACACACAGCCATCTGATTCCAAACTAGGCAGAGCCTGTATTATGCCAACCAGACAAGTAATAAACACATACATACATGTCACAGATAAATTACACCCAGACACAGAACAAATGATCATATTCATCACACAAAGATTTGTCCTGGGTGGGAATCGAAACCACGACCTTCGGTTAAGCAGTCAAAGTCACTAACCACTAGACCAACAGGCCATTCAATTTAAATTGAGTACGTCTATATCTTAGTTGGTTAAAGACGACGTGTGTGTGTCACAGGAATTAAACTTAAATCGTGGGTGCTGCGTAAGTTTCGTGCAGCGCTTTGTTCACTCCCCACTTATTTATATCCATTACCGATTGTGAGCTAAACAGCGCTATTTGCGCTTTTTGTGCTATTATACTCTTGATATATGTCCTCCTTTCTATAGACACCAGCTGTTCACTATCTTTGTTAATTCCTTTTGTTTTGAGAAGCCTTTTATGCTCTACTTTATTTGGTATAATGTTTTGTATAGTATTACTTTTATTTCGACGCAAAAAAGGTTTTGTCCTATCGGTCTGTCTGTGAGTCTTTTTGTGGCATTGTAGCTCATAAACGAATAGACCGATTATGGAGCGTTTTTTTTTTAGTGCTGAGTTTATCTCGTTCGGACTGACAAGCATTTTTTTTTATTATCATGTATATACTGATTACATAGCATTTACACAACCAGGCAGATATATAGAAGAGAATAACAGTCAATGTATTTTAAAACTTTAATAGCTGATTTTAACAACGCCAGATAATTTTTATTCGTATAAAATTGATTCGGATTAAAATCTACGATTTTGTATGGAAGAACTATCAAAAATACAAAATTTGCCTTGGATTAAACTATCTTGGTTCGTAAAATGCGCCCTAAATCTGCAAGCGCAATCTTTAATAGTATTATTAATGGAAGTCCAAATTTCTAATGCAAAACCCAAAATTTCATATCAGCATAAAACTATCAAAGGCTATGTTACAATGGTGAAAGTTACTCATTTACAAACTTTACAAGATTACGATAGAAACTTAAACGCAACTAGATTGCATTGAAACAATTTAGAAGATCGTCAGCTGTTTCTTGTATCTGACTGGGGATGATTTATTGAAGAATTAAACATAGTTCTGTATTTATCTTTGCTGTATAAGTTCGATTACTTACCCTCTGTCATCTATACTAATCTAAATATATTCAACTGAAGAGTTTGTTTGTTTGAACGTGCTAATCTCAGGAACTACTAGTCCGATTTGGATTTGTTTCAGTGTTGGATAGCCTATTTATTGAGGAAGGCTATAAGCTATATAATATTACGCTGCAACCAAAAGGTGCGGAGCATAAATGAAAAACCGTTGAAACTAAAACACGCGGACAAAGTCGCGGGGGAGCTAGTTGGCTACAAAAATGTGCTTATCACAAAGCACTAGTTCCATCATAATAATATTTTGGGAAAACTCACACACAACCATCTGCTCCCAAACTAGGTGACATTTGTGACATTTTTCTAAGTTGTATGTACTTTCTTAATCATTCTAAGACCCTATTGGCACACGTTGAAGGAAAACATCGTGAGGCAACCTGGGTTCCAGATATTAAAATCTGAAATTGCCAATCCGCAAGTAAGCATGCGTGGTGATCAATGCTCGTTCCTTCTCTACATGAGAAGAGGCCTGTGAACGCCCAGCAGTGGGACATTTATAGGTTTGTATTATTGTATCCAGTTTTTTCCTTTTATTTATGGCCGGGACCAATAAAGAAAAAACGAATCGTTTTTTTAACGAACTGTTAAAATATCAACGAGGCGTTAAAAAAAGCTGTTCCTATAAAAAAAGTTGTAACTGTTCGTTACCCAAATAACTGAAGTCTGGTTACGAACGGATGAGAGACAGCCTAGTGACGGATCGTCACGTTAACGAATAACGAATCAAAAGATATAGGATCTAGGCGTAAGAGAGAACACCTTAACTAATGTTAAACTTTGCTTAATCCTGACCAAACAGCAACAGTATGCAGCTTACCCAACTTCTACTTATAATCAGAAATAAAAGCATAACCGAACTATTATACAGCTATGCAGGCGAAGTTGGTGGCGTTGGAGAAAGTTATAATGTATGTTCAATACTCCTAAATACAGGGTGTTACCGTAATGTTATATCTATGAAAAAGGTAGAAGAGTACATCTGATATACTTATAGAGTCAGTTTGCGATTCAGCTCAAAATTTGTTAATAAATTAATTGATATGCAATTTTTTGCATTAATTATTTGACACAAAGAGTATAACTAGACTTTTAAAACGATGTATGTTAACATTTAGTGAGTGACGCAATACGATATTGATCCCTTGTAGTCCAAGTATACGTTTTTAATAATTTTTGGAGTCGATTATTTGATGCGAAAAATTGGATTTCAATTATTGAATTAGCTCTGTGAGTTTTTTAACTGATTTAATTTGAATTTTGTTAACTGACTCTATTTCAGATCTACTCCTTACCCCTTTTGGATAGATATAACCTTATGATAACACCCTATATAACGCCCATAAATGAGAACGTAGCAGGGGTGAGCAACTCATTGAATATTATAACTACAGATTGTTTAACGTGAAATAATTTCATGTAAAATTGTAATGTAGTTAAACTGTTCATTCATATTTGGGAACGAGTGACCGAAATAAATTTAAATGCTGTCGATAATACAGAATAAGCAGGTAGGGTAGTTAGGTAGTCAGTAAACGGAAGCGAAGCCGCGGGCACAGCTAGTAATATAATAAAAGAAGATTACTTCATAAGTAATTTACTTAATATTTACATACATTTTATATCTAGGTACATTGTAAACTATAGCTAATCAGTATTGTAAAATAATAGTAGGAACCCGTACTGACTAGATCCACCCATAATATTAACTTCTTTAGTTCAAGTGTCGTATCTCTGGAACTGTATGAGAATCACCAGGTATGTGGTCACTGCTCCTATGACCTGTAAATTTATAATACAATTAGTAAAAAAAAAAAAAAAAGTCGTTACTTTCCTATTTGAGTAGCAACTATTAATCCTGCAATTCCGATTCATCATAATTTAGAAGTTTAAATTTGGCTTTTTTAAGAACATGTTAAAAAAGTATTTTATTTTTCTAATAATCAATTTTCTTTTGGATTTTTTCATTAGAAATATGCACATATATGAACTCTACTTAACATATTTTTAAGAAGAGTTCATAGGGTACTTAATAGAGTGAGAGACGTCGCACGCATAGCCAAATGGTTACCATATTAATTAGTGCTGTAAGCGACGTGCGTGAAGGGTTCGATCCCCGCATGGCACACAAGCATTTGTGTGATCCCCAATTGCTTGTTCTAAGTCTGGGTGTTCTTTGTGTATGTAAATTCGAATGTTTTGCGAGTCTCCCCGTGATACAGTGACTGAATGCACTTGTGCGGTAATGGATAAAAAAACAGGAGATTTTTGAGTTTGAGGATCTTTGAGTTTACTTCTTAAGACTGAAACTAGAAATACAACTGTTGCTTCTACAGTTAAATATACTCACCGAAGCGATCAACGGCCTATGCAGCGTGCACATGCCCATCGGCGCGTAGCTGACGGACTGCAGCATCAGTTGCCGCGAGAATATTTCCAGCCGCGAGGGTAAGATGCCCGTCGATGGTGCCGATGTCATCAGCCGGCAGATTATGCCCTCGGTTCTTTTGCCCTGAGAATGTTACAGCGACTATTGTAATTTATTTTTCTTAACTCCTAGCCAGGTTAATGTCCAATAATTGTTTTTTACTCAGACTCTATAGAAAAAAGACATACCTTCAATTTACTCGGGATCAATATAAAATTTTAATATTGAGAAGAGCAATAAAAAAAACCTGCATGTACATTTTACAGATATATAATGTATACTTTAACTTAGGTTCTTTAAAAGTGGTGGATACTTATTAGTCAAACTCAATTTAAAAAACGCTTGTTTTCAAAACGGCACGATAGGAGGAAGTCACCCTTTTTATTGAAGAATACCTCAGCTATGGTCAGATGACCAGGTTCCACGACGACAATCATGCGCAGCATATGCGTGATGCACCACAGGAACTGCAGCACGAGGAAGTGGAGGCGGTTCGTCGATACGACTGGAAAACCATTGTCATAATAAGTATATACACATAATTCTTAAATATATTAGGATTCATTTTACCGCAAACCCAAGGTTATTGACCTTATTTGAAAAATATTTATGTTTTTTTTAACTGAATTAAGGACAACTATAAACTCATTAACCTAGGCTCTACTTTGTGGACGTCGCTAACAATTATCACAGGTAACCTTACGACAGAATTCCAAATAATTAAACAACGGGCATCCATATTTTCTTTGCCCTTTCCTAAACCGTATCTGGACCTGCTTTCAATGTCACCAACTTCTTCCATTTACTGCGCTAGCCATATTCCCCAACAATCTTCACCAATCACTTACTGATCTCCATAATCAAGAAGTACGGCGTCACGATGAGATGCAGCAGCGTGGATATCAGGATCACAATCAACGGCAGGCCGTAGCTATCATCGATGCTGTTGACGACGTCACACAGAGTTCCGTGGAGGGACGCGAGGCGGCGGACCGCGTCGCAGGGAGACACTATGAGGCGTTGCTCGCCGCTCGCTGAAAGGTAGATAATATTAACGTTGAGTTAAAAACCTTACGTTGCCGTCTTTTTATTCGAACAGCTTAACTGACATCAGGTCAGGACAGTCAAAGACACCGAGAGGCATATAAATAATCTTACCTGTTCGTTTGATAATGACAACTTGTTCCCTCCCCGATATGGAGTCGACCAGTAAGCTGACGTTAGCAGAGCGCTGCGAGTCAGCCGGCGCAACCCTGATAGCGTAGATGTTCAGAGGTGACGAACTCTTGGGTTTCTCCACTAAAAATAATTGTAAGCATTACAAATAGAATTATAGGTTTCAAAACAATATATGGAATTCAAACGATTCTTTCATTTCTTTATGGCATGCCTTCTATGCAAAAATAAGTATATTTTAAGCCTTCTTCCTGCCCTGTTCCCACTAATTTTCAGGCCACCGTGATTCGATGGATCCTTCATGCATATCATCTTTTTCTCTATCTTAAATACTTCGAAATATATAACTAATTTCTATGTTGTTTGCTTTTTTCTCTCATAGTTTTCCAAATATTCAGATTATAAACATCAAGACAAGACAGGTAAAAACCTGGGATGGAGACATGTCGAGCAGTCAGCGCGAGCGCATCGTTGACGGCGGCGAAGCGCGAGCGCACCGACAGAGCGGTGAAAGCGAACTGCAGCTCCAGGAGCATGACCACGAACCACAGCAGGTAGAAGCCTATATAGTTGGTCACCACGTCCCCTGGAACAGGATAAACGACAATTTGAATACGTATGTTTTAAATTTTGTTTTTTAAAGCGCGATGAAAGAATCTTCAGGAAATCAATTTGGTGATCGATGCTCGCTGTCTAATTTATAATTATGAGAGGAGGCTAAACGTCCAGTACAACAGACGAGTAACTCTTCTTCTGGGTAAAACTCAGCTTTAGATTCTGGTCTGTTTCATAATGATCGTATTGGACGGTATTAGCCCGGTACAATTACGAAAGTTTAGGATCAAGCGTGGTTGCGATAAGCACAGGATTTAACCACTACGTACACACCCTGTGCTAAAACTATGAATTACCTTAAAGATGACAATGATGAAAAAAGATGTCAATAATTAAATACTTCAATGATCTGAATGATGACGATACATACATTCTCGATCCAATTTCTTAGCTTGCAACGTGTAGAATGTGAAGTCGTCTGCTATGAGAACAGAGAAGAAGATGAGGATGGCCAGTATAATGATGCACAGCTTCCGTTCTGTCACCACCGAGTACTGACCACCTATGCTGCTGTCTACCTGGAATATAGAGAAAAAGAAGACATAGTAACATTATTATTTAATAGTATAGCCGGTATTTTATTATGCCAACTTCTGTTTATGTACTCATACATGTTTTTGTTATAATGAACTCTTCTTTTTGTGTTGTATTAGTGTTTCGACTCTACTTCTCGTGTTAATAAATTTCTTACCCTAATCCATACTACCATACTAATATTATAAATGTAAAAGTAACTCATGTCTGTCTCCCTTTCTGTTTGTCTGTTACGCTTTCACGGCTAAACTGCTAAACCCATTTTGAAACTTGGATCTAAAGAAAGATACATACAACAAAACCGACATCGTCGTCATCCTGACGTAGAATTTTGGAGTTTATTGGTTTAGTTTACATCTCGTATTTTTTTTATATTTTACGAATTCCGGAAATTTTGTAGATATACCTTAAACTACTATAACGGAAAGGATTTCTTATTTAACTCTACCTGTTCTTTGCTACTTTTCTTGTTCTACTCTCTGACTTACCGAAGCGATATCCTCCATAAACTTGAGCATGTTCCGCATCCTCCTCGGGGCGCCGTACACGCCTGCGCCCGCTGTCGCCACCACCACCAGCACGTCGCACGTCGACACCACCTGCGACATCTTGGACGACATGCGGACTGACATCTCCACGCCCACGTTGATCTCTGCTACGAGACCAAGGATGGTGCAGATCACTGGAAATTACAGATGAATAGGTCAAATTTAAGTAGTCGTGCTAGTCTAGAGAACAATGAACGGACTTGTGTGCATAATAAGGTTGCAGACTTGCAGGTTCGAACCCATTACAGGCAAGTGCTAATGTGACTTTTCAAAGTTACACAGGTGTAACACGTAACAGCCTTATTGAGAACTTTTCTCTAATATGGGATGGGGCATCTACCAGGAGCCCTAATCTATGAGAGAACAGACATTAATAGCCCTTGGTGGCTACAGAACTTTTGTGAATTGTGGCGGATTGGTACTTTGAACACAATTGAAAAAATATGACCTGCCTTTGAACACATAGAAATGCAAACAAATGGGCAGGTGGTGACTCGCCAGCTCACTAAAAAGGCCCCCAAACACATAGGCCGGTATTATTATTATAGGTGGAATTTACTTAGATGATTTGAATTTGCCTTATAAGCGTTACTCTTAAACTTTATTGATCGCGACTTCTAATTTCCGCGTTTAATGGCAACACGGAACCAAGAACACTTTACAATTCATGCAATTAACTAGCTGTTCCCCAGCGGTTTCACCCGCGTAAGTAATCCCGTTCCCGTAAGACATATTTATTTTCTGTATAATATTTTTGTTATTCTAATTGGGGTGGAGATGAATCCAGCTAATCAAAGATCAAGAAAATCGGTCCTCCTGTTTTTTAAGTTATAAATGGTGTATCTAACCCGACATTGTTTTATGTATCCAAAACATAAAAAAATGCTCTGTTCCATTTTGTGACGATATCAAAATCTAGTTAACCTCATAAACCACTACGTTATGTACCACTACTCACATTCAGACATTTCCTTAAGACAATATACCACACCGTTTACGACTCGCGAAGTACCGTCAGCATGTTAAGCAAACACAAACATACCGAGCACGGTGACGAGGATGTAGCTGTAGACACACATGGCGCTTGATATGCTGACCGTGAAGCCAGCGCCGTGCGACTCGAACCGCAGTGGCGCCAGCCCGAACAGACTTGATATCTGGAAAAGGATTTTAAAATAGATTTTTAAACCAATTTTCATTCTTTTTCATTTACAATTTAGGTTAGGAATTTTGGTTGGTGGGTGTGGAAGACAGTTAATCGGTTCGTATATTTATTATTTGTCAATCCTGTAAAGTCTCATAGACTGAGATTCGTTAAGAAGTTACTCTTGTGTCAATTGGAACTTGCTTAATGTAAATGTATTTTTCTCCTGTACTGGATTTATAACAGTCTGCTTGCTCTACCCGCCACCGACGCCCAATCTAAATGAGCCTTCAAGTTTCAAACTACTAGGGCGATATAAATATCAGGAGGTTATATCTATTCGTTCGTACCCGAGTTTGAAGATGTGCGCCGCCATCCACGCGCTCAGCTTGCGGCTCCGATAACTGCAATGGCTATTTTTGATTGGTGTTGTTTGTTTGAGGATACAATAAGTAAATATTTTTTGCGTCAGAAGTCCTGATTGAATATTATGGAAAATCACTCAGTCCCCTACCCAAATCTAAATCAGCCTTCATGTACCTAAAGTACCAGGGCAACATAAGGTGGTCTTGCTCTCACCCTGAGTATGAAGGCATGAGCTCCGCCGACCACGCAGTGCGTGGCGCGCTCAGCTCGCGGCTCCGACCGCTGCGGGACTGGCGCGGCTGTCACTCCCTCCACTTTCGCCGACTCCACACCTAGGGAAACAAGCATATATTTTAAACAATGAATATGAAAAAAAATTGCTTGAGCAAGTCTTTGATCTAGGAAACTTTCTTGGTTTATTATTTTGTTCAGCCTGCATGAATGTGCCAACCAAGACTCACCACTCCATTGATCAATTGACGATCTCCTTGGTCGAGTGGCGTACACACCGGTTTTCAAAGTGTCGCCAACTGTGAGGTCCCGGTTTCGATCCCCGGACGCGTACCTTCGTTGTCTCTGAATTTCATAACACAAGTGCGTATGCTACTTATTTTGAGTTCAGAGCAATGTATGTGATATTGTCCACATTTATTTATTATTATTGATTCTTTTCTACCATTATTTCTAAATTTAACTCCGCTTATTTTTTTAAAAATACACACATTCATGTTTGAACTTTGTATAACCAAAGTATCGTAAGTTATAGTATCTGTATTTCTGTCCCATAAATAATTATTATACTTCTATAAATTCTGTTAAACTTTTATCCAGCTAAGTATTACTATATATTACCTTTATCTAAACTCTTTAATATCTATGTTCAATGATGTACCTACCTATACCTAACGTCCCAAATATAAACCATTAATCCGTCAAACCATTAGCTATTGCATATGCATTGTAATTTGAATACGTGTTAATATGAAAGTACGCAAAAAAAAACAGTTTCGTTGATATATCTATACTAATATTATAAAGCTGAAGAGTTTGTTTGTTTGTTTAAACGCGCTAATCTCAGGAACTACTGGTCCAATTTGATAAATTCTTTCAGTGTTGGATAGCGCATTTATTGAGGAAGACTAAAAGCTATATAACATTACGCTGCGACCAAAAGGAGCGAATCATAAATAAAAATGTTGCAAAAATGAAAAACTGTTGAAACTAAAATACGCGGACAAAGTCGCAAGGGAACAGCTAGTAAATATTTATAGATACAGTAAGTAAATAAACGATCTTCTCTCTACTTTTCTGAACTAGTCAAACAAACGAGGTTAAGTTGTCGGAGCTCATTAAACTGTCCTATCTGTTAAACAACTGTCGATAGACACAACTTTTTTAATTATCTCTATAAAACACTCCGATAAATGTCATCGCAAAATGGACCCTACTTCAATACTATAAAGTTGTATTTGTAGTGACACCTTTATATTGTAAACTTATTTTCTTTATTTTTTCAATTAATTTAATGTGTAATTAAATACAAATAATCGAAGTAAAAACTTAAACCTCAGGCAGGACTCGAACCTGCGACCACTGGCTTGACGCGCCAATCGCTTTACCAACAAAGCTACCGAGGTCACTGCGTGAAAGTTTAAATTTCATTTAATGTGTGCACAAGGACTTGAAAATTAAGCAGACTTATCTAATTATTTTCCAAGATTTAAGCTGATGTCAATAATAATATTGATTGCCTTCTATTGCAATTGTAATTTTTTTAATGGCACAGATGATTAGCATGTAAATATTGTGATAGAAAATTGGTTTCCACATAAACCACTATCATTCTTCGCCCATAGATAATATCCAAAGTGTTTTCATGTCAAAATATCTCATTACAACGTTCGCGGGAGGTTATTAATCAATAAGTACTATGTAATACATAGTTATAACGGAGTAATGCGTCAGTTATCCGATATAATAATCGATAATATACGAGTAATAAATTTTCCGTAGTCAATGAAGAATAACAATGCGTAAAAATATTGCCATTTCATATAAACATCATAGATTAATAAGTCAAAACAAAGATAAAATACACAAAATATGAATAAATTGACTCTATAATAGGAAATAACTAAGTACTACTTACTAATACTATCTAACTAAATATAAGAAGGTAAACTTTGCTTTGACTTTCGTAATCATTTGAAAAATCAAACAAAATAATAAAATATTTGATCTTTTGCACCAATTCTGGTGGGGAAAATAAACCCCGGAATACTAAAACACCATTTATAAACGTCTTTCTGTCGCTAATATAAAACTTAAAGAGAAAGAGACAGAATGATACTTAACGGCAATTTAAAACTAATTAATTCATATCAGGATTTGCTCAATAGTAACATAAAGTGTCGTTTATAACTTACTAGCTGTACCCCGCGGCTCCGCCCGCGTGTGTATCGGTTATCGCGACAAAAAGTAGCCTATGTCCTTTCTTCCTTGTATTCAAACTACTCTATACCAACTTTCATTAAATCGGTTCAGCGGTTTAGCCGTGAAAGCGTACCAAACAGACAGAGAGACAGCAAGACAGCGAGTAACTTACTTATTTATAATATTAGTATCGATTATTTTCGCACTAATGATATAAGTATGGACATATATACGTATACTTGACTGCACGGATAGCCGAGTGGTATAGGTCACCACGCCAATTACCTCTGTGCGCGACGTGGGTTCGATCCCCGCATGGGACAAGCATTTGTGTGAAAATGCTTGTTTCAAGTCTGGGTGTTCTTTGTGCATGTGATTTGAAAGTTTGTGAAACCCCCCGCGACACAAGGATTAAATTCCTCTAGTATAGGAAAATGTTGTAATGTAAAGGGATTATAGCTTTTTTTTACAATCTTTGCTTTATCTTTCATTCTAGAGGTATTTAGGAGTAAGTGTGTATGTATGTATTGTTGTTTAGGTCAAATCTTGCAAGCTATATTAGAACCACTTCTCCATATCCGATAGAAATCAAATTTTGCATATTTATGTACCTACCTATGTCCAGTGGCCATAGGAACTCTGCAAAAAAATGATGCTATTCCAATTTCTTTAGGTTTTATTGAATTCGAGCCTAGATGATTTAAAAACCTTGTGCTAGAAAATATTTTTTTAATAACAAGGTTCACTTTCATTCGTAAGTGACCCAAAAGAATGGCGGCATTGCCACGTTGTATGGCAATGCTGATACTCTGTCCAAGATAAAAGTAAGCCCTTGGGTCACGAGTGTCAACAAGGCGTTTGGCCAGAACTTCAAAAAGCACGCGGAAGTCACGGACTGAGAGTCTCAACCACAAACAGCTCGTATATATAATTTCCAATAAGGTTGTTATATTTCCGCCGTTTGAGGTTCTCAGCAGCCGCAGCAGCAGCGCCAGCACAGCAAGACGAAGGAAGATGGGATGGCGCAAGAGTAACGACACAAGTAGCGTCCCACACTAAAGGCCTACTCATCTTCCAAGGGAACAAAGACATGCCGTCCGGTCTCTTGCCGTCGTCGCGTGCCAGGTCATTAGGTTCGAGTACAGCCGAAACGCCAACGGCAACCAGAGCTCATCGGATGATATCGTTAAATTAATTAAAAATGAATACATACCTAATATCAATGGCTTAATGGGTGCCACTCTATACGGGTAGTCATAGGGTATTGTCCAACTAGACGCAATCATTGTCATTTTAATAACACACCACTATTTATAATAACGTATCACTTTAAATAGTAACTAGTCCTCACAACTCACTGAGAAACTCATATTTACTAAAAACTGTGTTTAAAAAACAATAACATTAATTAAAAAAAAGCTATGAACTGTGTAACAACAAAATTAATTAAAGTATGTATTAAAAAAATATAACATGAATCAAAACAAAAGAACATCTATGAATAATGCAAAATAAAATATTGAGAGATAAAATCTAAACGATTTCTAGCTTAATTATATTTTGGCTGCTTCAGCAGTTGTTTCGATGGCGATCTATTTGAATGTGAGCCGTTTAACAATGTGTACGTCTAAAATATTGTGTGAGTGAGAGATATCAGCAATCGCATCTACCACGAAACAGATAGATGCTATCTAACGCAAGACTCAGACGAATGCCTGCTTTGGCAGATATATAGAGACAATTTCAGTCGAATAGCTACATACTGTAGAGAAGATAAAGAGAATAGTAATAGAAGAATATATAGAAGAAAACAACGTAAGAAAAAAAAACCAGTTAAACTTAAGTGTATAATAACAATATAATATATTACATGATATAATTATTATACTTAAAATTAAATAAAAAAACTTTCTAGGAATTGAAAATTGTATTTTAAATTTAATCAAAACACAAAAAATACTTGCGTAAAAATCAGGACAAAGTTATTTGAACTGTGTTGGCTAAATGAAATTATGTTTTAATAATTATTATTTATACAATTATTATTCACATAGTTTTATAATATATTTATGTTTAAAGTCATAAAATATTTTCTTAAAAACTGTTTACCAGCTAATTTATTTCCGTCAAATGTTTTCCCACTAGAAACAAGCAAAAAATTAGCAAAACCACAATTTTATTAAATGGGAAATACAGCTTTTCAAACTAAGCTCACAAAAGGAACATAATAAAAAATAACGACAGACCCCAGTCTTTTACTGCACCCCTAAAATAAAATTGGTACTGAGTTTAATATCGGCAATATAATAGTTTACTGTTCAATACAATTATCATAAATTTTTAAATACAGTATAAAATCTCATGTCAAGGTCTAAAGAAATAAGTTTATTTGTTAACTACAACAAAATGAACTCCACTCTCTTTTTGAAACATTAGTTCGATATTAAAAAATATTCTGTAGAATTATAAAATTAAATGAATTAAATACTACATTTTATTAATAAAAATTTTGGTACAAAATATTTAATAATTGTTGCATTTATAATGGACCCTAAAACCAACAAAAAGTGTTTCGTTGACCAATAAATAATAATTCATTGGATTAGGTAAAAACCGGCCTAAAAAAAAGGATTCGCTTAAACATAAAAAATATTGTAAAATAAATATTAGGTTATTTTTCACACAGCACTTAGTTTCAATAAACAAACAAATACACACTTCAACGTCTACCGAACTAATGTGATGATAATATGAATATTTATATTATAAGCATAACTTAGAAAACACCGAACAAAATTATAACAACATTAAAGTATTAAAGAAAGTAATGCGTCAAGCGAATCATCATATTTACATTACTGGACGAAAAACAAGGCGTTTTTTAACCAAAATAACACTTGTCTGTAGAAACTTAACAATAAAAGAAAATCACATACAAGAACGGCTCGCGGCGTTTCTTATAAAAAATTGGAATAAATAATCTGAAACGTTAATTGATTATTTAGAATCTCACTCATCTGCCTCGGATAGTAGGTTCTGTTGGTCTTGGGTGATTTCGCTATCGCGGTAGTTTGCACCGCGGTCCCGTGATCCCCAGTATAAGGGAAGGAAGAAGCACTCCGGTGGTTTTAGCCGGTAAGAGTCCAGTATACCCCTCCGCCTTCGCCAGGGCGGAGGACGTCCATGAGGATTTCCCCGGGAAAAAAAGGACGACTTCGGTAACCTTTTTCTGTCGATAAAAGTGAGTTTTGGATGTCCGATAGACAGTAGGTGTGAATAATATTCGACTCCAACTAACCTGAGTAAGAAGCTAGGCTAACGGATACTAGATCATAAAATAAAGCAAAATATGCCTTTTACATAAATAGATAAACACTTGTTTGAGTTGGTAGTTAAATTTTATTAAAAACCAATGTTCAAATAATAATAATAATATCTTGGAAAAACTCACGGCCATATCTGATCCCTAACTAGACAGAGCCTGTATTATGGCAACCAGAAAACTGATAAACATACTTTTATATTTCTAAATATATACATTTTATACAAAAAAAAAACACCCAGACATAGAACAAATGATTGTGCTAATCACACAAAGATTTGTCCTGATGGTAATCGTACCCAGAACTTCTGATGTAGCAGTCAGGGTCACAAGCCAGTAGACCTGGTGGTCTACTGGCTTGTGACCCTGACTGCTGGGCTGGTGCCCAGTCAAAATAAAAATTGAAATTGAAATTTTCTGAAGTTAATTTTAATATAAATACTGAAATCAGAGAAACATGCTTACTGAAATTTGAAAGATATAGGCCCATGAAACATCAAATGCTTTGCTCACCAGCCTCTCCAGAAAACAGCCATAGAATAAATCGAACAAGTGCGAGACTGACTCGCGCAGCGAGGGTTTCCCTACAAAGGTTGCGAATCGTCACGGTTAATTTTCCAAAAATAAACTTAACTGTGATGTTAAAATATTATCTTATATACATCGATATATCATTGAGCGATGAATACAACTACAAATTAACAATATTTGGATATTTTTCCCTTAATTGTGACTTTAGAGCTAGCATCAAGCCCAATTTTCTTGATTATGGGTCAAGGATACCACATATTTTTTAGGCAAAGTACATCTGTGTACTATGATATAATATGACAACGTCTATATAACATATAAATTATATATAACATATATATAACGTCTATATATTATCATCCACATCTTTGTCGAAATCATTGATAGGATGATTATAAGTTATAAGTAGCTAACGATTTGTTTTGTCAAAACTCATTTACACAAATCTTTTTATATTGATAGCCAAAGGTTAATAATCATCAAAAAAAATAATCGATTTGAATGGGGTGAACTGGCAATGATTTACTTTTACAACAAGAAAACAAAACATATATATTTTTACAACTCTTTCGTTGACCTTTACAACTTACTGTCATTTTGTTTTATCCATTTATGGCCGGTTTCTATATTCAAGATACTATTTGTTTTACTTACGGACTGCAGTTTTCTTCGTTTTCCTTAGAATTTTTTATATAAACACTAGCTGTTTCCCGCGGTTCCGCCGGCGTGGATATCGGTTATCGCGGCAAAAAGTATGCCTATGTCCTTTCTCAGGCTCTCGAGTATCTGTGTACCAAATTTGTGTTTCGGCGTGAAAGCGCGGCAGACAGACAGACTTACTTTAGCATTTTTATTAGTAAGGATTATTATGATTAAAAACGTTTCGATTTCTACACTGAAGTAATTTAGGTGATACATTTGAACCAGAAACATTATACTTTTTTATTCATACCCTCATATAAACCGCTGAACCGATTAGAATGAAGCTTGGTATAAGATAAACTGAGATCCTAAGAAAGGAGATAGGCGTTTTACCGTGATAACCGCACACGCCAGCTAGTAGGTACTTTAAAGTAGGTAAATTCTATGATTCTAAATCAAACCTTAGTTCTATCATTTTAGTAGTCTTTTAAATAGGCATGTAGTAGTACTTTTATTATTATAATATAATAAAAAATAAATTATGAAAAGAAAGAAAAATGGCGTCGCTTACCTAACATTGTTCCTATCCTACGAACCAAAGCCAGTTACACCACGCTACTGCCAAGAAAAATACATAGTCTGACACTCGACGTCTCCATAATACACAAGTGTTTGTTCACAGACCTCACCGCCTATTGCTGTCAAAATATTTTTAAAGGTATTTTTCTATAGACAGGGTTTCTTTTATTTATGTTATGAATTAAATAAATACGTTACTCATCTACATATTTCATGTTGAGCTCATAAACTCAAACATAGTCATACTACACGCATCACAAAAATGTAAGTAATCAATCACCTTTTTTTGGAAGTAAAAATGTAAATAGTAAAAAAGTATAATTTAAAACTGTCCACCAACGGCATAACGTGCCTTCCGAGGTACGGAGGGGTCTCTGTATGTTTACAAATGGTCACCCATCGACGGACCAACCGCGGCCGGCGCGGCTTAACCTGTATTGTCGCTCAAACCGTACTGCTTACACTTAGCAACGAGCCCCACATTAAGAAGGTTTTTTAATGCCTTAAGTTAATCAAAGTTACTATAGAGGGCGTTACTATATTCAATTTGTTTTTGTAAACAAACATTAGGTATCATCAGTCACTGATAAATAATTTATTTGTTGGCATTACTAACACCTACACATGTAATTACCACGTCATTAATTAAGCGTACTTGGCCTTCGTTGAACTAAATTGATTGAGACCGGAAGCGATTGAGTTTTGATAGTCATTAAAAAAACAATCTCTATTTTAAAAAATGTACCTAATTATAATTATTTAAAACAAAACGGATTACTCACGCATATTCTCGGGATAGCCCGACTAGTTTCAGACTCAATAGGAGTCCATAATCATGAGCTGACGCGGTGATGTCGCGAGTCGAACTGTTCGACTCGCGGCACCACCAGTCTGAAACTAGTCGGGCGAGTAAACCGTTTTGTTTTAAATAATTATGAGTACTCCTCACGAAAGTTATTATACAAATGTACCTAATTGCAACTTAAATAGCATTTCATATAAAAAATATTTAAGACAGACAGAGATAAAAAAGGCTATAATTATAGACTTATTTACCTTGAAATAAAGATAAAATTATTTTGTTTTTAAACCATAAGTATAAGGTATACCTACATAAAAAGCACTGTAAGCCATTAAAACGACTATCGTTAATGACCGACGCTAATTATATTAGAGTGTCGTCAAATCCCTAAAATTCTAAAAATTGTTTCAGATTTTATAATCAGAGCATTGGCGTATTGTCTTAAGAAAATTTATCATGCAATGGGCCAGTTACACCCGTTTCAGGTAACTATAATATTATCCATTTATTTAAGTCCTGGTATCCCTGCGGGCATCATTTAGGGACTCTATCACAGTCAACTTTGTAGGAAATAATATAACTAGTTTATAAAATAACTATCTGATGCCCGCGCTTTCGTTCACGCTTTAATTAATTCTTAATTATTTATTGTACACATAACACATAAAACAGTAATATAATAAAAAAAATATGTACATAGGCAAGCTTAACTCAAAATCGAGTTCTCTAACAGCAAACCTTTCGTATAAGTAAAGGATTAATGGTTGTAAGTATATACTGTGATGTTCCATGTAAGAAAAATGAAAAGTTATATATTATAGTAAATTAGTTAGTTGCTGTGCCTGCAAAGGGCTACTGAGTTTATAAGTGCAACAAAATTGTTATGAAAGACCAAATGTACACTTGGTATGCAATAAAACTTTGACTTTGACTTATCAAAGTCAGTCGCTCAACGTCGATATTGCAAAAAAATTAAAAATTTCGAAAACTTAAAATAACTCAAAGTTATTCAATTATTCTATTTAAATGAAAATTTTGAGTAATTAATAATTGAAATAAAACTGCCCGTGACCATGACAACTGCAAAGGCGTCGAAACGTCGGAAACTAAAATCTAAGTATAAAACCACGATAAAATCCGTTAAAAAGTAGTTTTATCTCAATTTCTAACATTCGCATAAACCACGGAAAGCAATAATTTATAATTTATCTTAAAACTAGCTGTCCCCCGCGACTTTGGCCGCGTGTTTTAGTTTAAACGGTTTTTCATTTTTGCAACATTTTTCATTTATGCTCCGCTCCTTTTGGTCGCAGCGTAATGTTATATAGCTTATAGCCTTCCTTAATAAATGGGCTATCCAACACTGAAATAATTTTTCAAATCGGACCTGTAATTCCTGAGATTAGCGCGTTCAAACAAACAAGCAAACAAACAAACTCTTCAGCTTAATATATTATAAAAAATAAAAAATAGATTATAAATGATAACGTCAAACCTGTAGAGTGTAGGTATGTCATAAAAGCTTCTTCAATATTGAACAAAGTATATCGACATACCCACATAGTAGTAATGAACCACAGACAACAGGCTTAAAATATATATGTAAATTAAAAGTAGAGAGAGAATTCCATTTTCAAGCTAAGAAGATACCTAGGTATCTCATGAACACAAAATGCTTTTACTAAACCACGTGTAAAATTAGTTATGAATTCCTACATATCTTCCCTGACAGGGAATCCATCAGTATTCGATATAATATCTAACACTAATCATTCAAATCCAATGCTTGCAACGTGTACAGATACTCGGCTGTTATAATAACACATTAGCAATACTAATATTAGATTTAATTGCAGTACGCTGACACGGGTAACAAAATTCGGCAATTCTCGGTAATTTCTATACAATTTTTGTATTGTCATTACAATAATGTGGACACATTATTGTAATGACAATACAAAAATTGTATACATTGCTCTAAACCCAAAGTAAGTAGCTAAAGCACTTGTGTTATGGAATTCAGAGACAACGAAGGTACCACAAACACCCAGACCCGAGACAATGTAGAAAAGTGGTTTTCTACATTGAACCAAGGATCGAACCCGGGACCTCAGAGCTGGCGACACCTTAAAAACCGGAGTGTACGCCACTCGACCACGGAGGTCGTATTGCCATATTGTTAAGTGTTGCCGGTACATCATTTTTAGCTAAAATTGCTAATAATCATGCAATTAAATGGTCGTGTAAGTGCTCTAACATACGACGTTCTGTGCCGGGGTCAATATAAATCTATGTTGTAGGAAGACGACTTCTTACTAATAAGAGCCTCTTAGGGTGATAGTACGATACGTCAGCCGTACCCTAAGTACCAACATATTCTCCTAGAATACTGGAAAATTTCTACACTACGTCACTATGTGTTAAATAACAGGCTTACCCCCAAATACTAAATTGTAACTAAACTTTAAGACGTTCTTAAATATCTATATGTCGCTGCTTTACACCTTAAAGTAACAAAAACAGCAGGAGACTCAACGGCGACTTAAAACTGACGTTACAGTATTCTGCCATTACACACAAAAAAAACCTTAAGTAATATTAACATGGGTTGCCATGACATGGGTCTTGCGTATGACGGAATACTAATAAATCGTCTGTAGTTTTAGCTAAGGGAATCTGTAAGTAAGTGCTTTGGACTTAACTTTGAAATAGTCTGCGGTGTGATTCTGTAACACCTCATTCTAAACTTCGAATCTGAATCCACTGTGAGTTTCTTGATTGACATTCCAAAAATTCGGTTGATAATTCGAATGTACACTAGCGCTACACTTGCGAGCGTGTCAGCGAGTTGAACTAATTTGACGTAAGATTTTGACTGATAAAGTATGAGATGACATAAGAAGTGGGATTCAGTTAGGTAATTTTCTTGTCACTTCGACGCTCACTTCGCACTCGTATCCGATCGAAATCAAGGTCATTTTGATGTGAGAAGCGAGTTGTTGTTTGAACTTTACAGAATCGACATGCAGCAGCGGGTCGTTAGACTTTAGATATATCGTCCCATCATCATCGTTAACCAAAAACCAAAAGTATAAATTATTCATTTTCTACGCACTTCCCACAACAAGTAAAATCGTATAGAACCAATTTTCTACCGATAATTGATTATCGGATTCAAATTACACTACACCGAATTTACGCGTCAATGTTGATAATTAAATTTTAACCCTATTGTTATGGGCCTACGAATTAAAGTCCGATTGAACATAACCTGATTTATAAGTTTAGGTGGGACCAGTCATTGACAAACTGTTCCTATGTCAATATTGATGTTATTTCACAAAACGTGTTGAAAGTCTGTTATAAAGATATTTAACACTGATTTTAATCGTCACACCCACTATAAAATAAATAACTTTCTAGGCTTTTCAATTCGATTTACCTTGTATATGCGTCATAAAGATTATGTAACCAATGTATTTTAAATAAATCCATTATTCAAAATGATATTAAAGTCTTTAAATATACATATAAGTCAAGTACTTTCTATCAAATCTATATCTATACTAATATATAAAGCTAAAGAGTTTGTTTGTTTGTTTTATTGTTTGTTTGTTTGAACGCGCTAATCTCAAGAACATCTGGTCCGATTTGAAAAACCAGTGTTGGATTGATTGAGGAAGGCTATCAGCTTTATAACATTACGCTGCTACCAAAAGGAGCGGAGCATAAATGAAAAAAGTTGCAAAAATGAAAAACCGTTAAAAACTAAAACACGCGGACAAAGTCGCCGGGGACAGCTAGTAATAATATATCTTCTTAAACATATTAGATATCTTTTTCTATATCTATACATGTTATAAAACAAAATCCACCGCCGCGCCTGTCTGTCTAAACGCGATGAACTCAAAAACTACCGAACGGATTTTCATATAGTTTTCAGCAATGGGTAAAGTGATTCAAGAAAATAAAATAAATAATAAAACCTAAAATACCTGTTCAAATACCGTAAATAAAACACAATTATAGACAAATCATTTCCATCTACCTATAAAACCTCTATTTCTCAAATTGTATGAGGACACTTAAAGGTATTAGAATCACCACATACATGTTCCACGATTAAGTGTCCTTTGCCTCTGGACACTCGATCGTCCATAATTTCTGGGACCACCTGTATATTTTAAGATAAACAACACTAATAATATGCAGAACGTGTGAAATCATAGCACGTGTCCCCTTCATATCAGGTTTACACCCCTTTGCATCAAAGATTAACTCGGCAATATTGTCTCGGAAAGCTATTATCTTTGCGACGCAGAAACCTCGTCTAGCACACGAGTGGAAGATTAAAGATGCATCTTATCTAGTCAAACTAGTTATGAACAAAATCTCACATATTTACATATCTATTACAAAGATTCATGCGAGTAATCAAATTATATGTAGATTATAAAAACTCTTTATAGGATTCCATTTAAAATAATTCAATTTTTTGTCATTATTATTTTGTTTATGCCAACCCGCAGTGAGCAAGCTAGGTGATCAATGCTCGTTCCTTCTCTACAAGAGAAGAGGCCTGTGCCCAGCAGTGGGACACTTATTCTGTAAAATCGTGTAATTTTTATATTTCTTTAAAAGGGTCATTAAGAATAATAACTATCTAAAAATTTTGGTAACTGTATATAACCCTTTGCCTCGTATATTTAAGATATACCAGAGAATGCATTTCTTTTTTACATACATAAAAGAGGTCCGCAACTTTTTCGCATATTCTTCTTCTTTATCTTTACATAGTATGTATAAAACAAAGTCCCTCCCGCTGTCTGCACGCTTAGATCCTTTAAACTACGCAACGGATTTCAATGCAGGTTTCAGCAATAGATAGAAAGATATTTGAGTATAAATCATCAATGATTTGTCTACCGGTGCAAGGCAGGGGCGGGTTGCTAGTGAAGCTGAATCTTAAATATTTTTATACGGAATACATACCTACATAATGTAAAGTCTCTACCCACAACATTATATAGGTACACAAATCACTTATAGATAGGAAACAAAAGAATTCACAAACATTATGCTAACGAATTAATTCACGGATTTTTATATTCAACCAGTCAGTATTTGGGTAAATCTTTGGTCCTTACATTCGATGTCCACACAAATTCACTATACAAACTAAACTAATTTATGTTTCGACCTTACATTTTAATCACGTGCCTTTCATAAAATGGTGTACCGAAGTAATTATTTAGAGTAATAATGTTTTAAATGCAGTACAATTATCTGATGTCATAATTATGTGACTAATTGTTTGCATGTCGCAAACAAAACAAGATTTATGTACCTAATTAAATCATGCGATTTGTGCATAACCGTTGTGTTAATGTTACATTTCACATTATTTCTCATGTGGATCGATAGTAATTAACTATAATCAAGTTTTCAACTCAAAACATAAGAAATAATGTCAGATGTCTACAAATTTATTTATACTATGGGCTGATTTTACCGATGACAGTTAATTTTATCCTAAGAATAATTTTGAATTTTTGACAGTTGTTCCGTACAAAATCGGTCAGACGTCAATTTTATTCCACGAATAAAATTAACTTACTGTTCTCGTGTTTTAGGTGAACATACATACACACCCTTTTAAATTTAAATACCTTATAAATATTGATAATGGGTAGATAAGCATTTTTTTACTTGAGTCGTATTTTTTCTTATTTCACGTAACTGGCAATCAATTTTGATAAAATTTGGTTTGGAGATGGAGCTGGAAGTTCAAGAAAAGGCATACTTAAAGACATACGCTTTCACGGCTAAATCGCCGAACCGATTTTGATGATACTTGGTATGGGGAAATCGAAAGGACGGAAGAAGGAATAAGAAAGTAGGAACGAAGGTATCGGTTATTGCAACACAAAGTAGCCTACCTACTTTGTGTCGCTATAACCGATATCCACCGCGAGCAAACCCGCGGGCAAAAGCAATTACAGCATAAAGATGTGTAACTTAAAGTTATAATATTTGTATGCATCTATCTTTTTCCAAATCGGAAGAAGGGTGTATAGATAGTCTCAAAATCCTCTCAAGTGTGCATGGGGAAATTACTTGGAATATCAGAATATGTTATCCAAAGGAACCAGGACTCTCATGTTTTTAAATTAGATCATAAGTAGAAAAAAATCTAATATATTGGTATCAAAGTCATACTTTAATACGCACTACGAGAGTCAACAATATCTTATTACGTCACTAGCTAAATGTTTAAGTTACATCGCTTTAGCGGTCTGGTTAAAAATTTATATCAATTATTTAGAAAATTAAATACTCAGATGTAGTCGTCACACCTTTTGGATAAATATAACCCTTCGGTTACACCCTGTATGATAAACATAAACGTCAAACTAAAACAAAACAACTAGAAAATATCTGTTTGTAACAATGTTTATTATTCTTTCGCTGCCAATGTAAACGAATGTATCAAAACAAAATATTTACTTACCCATGGGTCTCAAAAACAAGATTTTTCACTTAACACTTATAACAACACCATTTATATATATATAATTTCCCATACAACAAATAACATTCAAAAACTTCACTTAGTATAAAAAACTTTTCTTACAAATGAGTAAAATCCGTAAGCAAAGTACTAGGGTAACATAAACCGCGTGGAGATGTCGGGCGGGTGGGCCGACAACTAAGCTGAATTCGAATCACACCAGGCAAACGATTTTGTACAGTTACCGGGATTCTCTCTTAAAGTTAATATTTTTTTTGAGAATACACACTAAGGCATACATAAAGTTATTGTCATAAAATATCAGGACTAATAAAAATGCCAATTAATATTCAAAAAAATTATATATATTTTAAAATGGATTAACTTAAATATGCTATGAATTATATTACCCAAAAATTATTACTTAAGTAATTTAAATCTAATTAAAAAACCAAAAATAAAACCTGTTTTTATATAATAGTAATTGTTAGGTAGTAATAAATTGGCTTTAAAAGATGCACTTCTTTATTCTTCGGCGACGAAAGACGGCGACGAAAAAAAAGATTCGGCAACGAATACCAAAGATTATTTTTAAAAGGTGAAGTCACCAAAAAACAAACATTCCAACTTAGTATACGTATGTGTGTAGTTATCAGTATGAGCAGCATGTATGTGTGTAAGTAGTGACACATTCGATCCGCGCTTGCTCTGTACTGGTGTGACGTCATCACATTGAACTGACTACTGCAGTTTACACGAACGATCAACACATGCAATAATCACCCAGTCTCTCTCCGCACATCATATTTCAAACATTTTAGGTGAAATTATTCATTCATTTAAATAGATTTTAATAAATAAGCTTCTTTTTTTAGATATTATAGATCTACGTGTTGTGGTGGCTATGTAGTAGTTTTATTACCAGATTCGTACCTAACCATCCTGTTAGTTGTTGTGCTTCTTAGCGAGTCGATCAATAGCAGTCAAATTTTCCCAGACCAGTACTCAGCCACGCAAACAGCGTTGTCTTGTACAGGTCCTCGCGAGTGCAGGTGGTAGGCCATGCTGGGCAGCTCATTAAATGGGCCATTGTTTGGAGGAAAATGCCACACGCACATGGCTCAGGTGTACTGTAACCCCACCGGCACATATTTTTATTACTTCGGCCGACTTGGGTCCGGAGTCTATTTAAAGTCTTCAACGTCGGCCATGGGGAGGTTTTTAGGATATTAGGATGGGTGGTACGTTTACGTTACTGTTTTCCCATAGTTCGAGTCTTGTCTTAAGAGTAGTTGTCCTAAGGACGTAATTCTAGTTCTAACCTATAACACGCGTGCTTCACACGATCATTTTATTCGGAGAAACTTCATGAACCCTCTGCCCTGGTCAACGAGATGTCCGACAGACATAGATTTACTTTTGAATTGAATTTTAGGATATCAATAGAAGTAGATACATAAGTGTAAACAACTAGATTAAAAAAAACTGTTTTGTATTTATTTTATTCAAATATCTTTTAAATTACTTAAAGTTTTATAAGTAAGGCAGGCGGTTCCGTGTGCTCCAGTTAGTGATAAAATCTGTTTCAGACAGTCTCGTGCGGTGGAATTAATTAATTTATAAGCTGTCAACCGATGCACTGTTATACTAAAGACTTATAGTTCAGTTCGATCGGAGGAAAATTGACACTAATCCATTTATAGACTGCAACGGACGGATTTTCTACTGAGACATTAGAGACTGGGAATTAATGAATCAAATTCATAACATAAAGAAGAGTTTTTAAAAGAGATTGCTGGCTACGCTGACAGCATGCGTTTAATGCTCACCGGACTGTTTTTATTTTCTATTTTTTTTTGTGCTTAAGGCATCAGACTTTGTAAATATGTCGACAATGTAATTTGGAGTAAAATTTACGATTTCTTATTTCTTCCATTTTGGATGTCATATAATAAATAAAATAAATAGTAAATTTAAAAGTACAACCGAAATAGATGAACTTGATATTTTAGGATTATAGAATACTAACTTTCATGAAGTTCTAGTATTTACCAAAAAAGTTTTAGTATGTACAAGAGTTTGATAAAAAAAAAACAGTAATAAAACAAAAATTACATTATTTTAATAGATTTTCACGTATATCCGCATTAAACACAGAACTACCAATGAATCATGAAATGTTTACACTATTGGCATGCAGTCGTAATATAACGATTATTTTACTACTGCGTACGTTTACATTTACGTTACATTTAGCTATCGCTTCTATAATTATGCAACGGATATTATCAATACAACATTTTACACTTACTTTGTAACTTTGTACGTTATCCATGTGCATAATGAATAATGCATTATTAATGTAACCTCATTGACTAAAAACTATTCGCCGCTTAACGTTCTAACAAACATGTGTCTACAACACTTAGTAATCCTTGCTTCCCTAACTATTCTAAGAACTGAAGGTTCGCCACTAAAATTATTACAAATAAATCAACACCAAACTCAAAGTTATGAAGTCTTTAAAGACATTTTAATACAAAATCTAATTGTAACTACAGATAGTCTGAAAGTAATTTTAAATTGGGAACGTGAAAACACCGGAATACGACTAAATAATGAAGGTATTCATAGCAAACAAGTGAATAATAATATCTTTAATATACCAACTTATGGATATGGAATAGCACCAAACAAGAATGCAATAAAGAAGATTAATGACCAACCTTTATTCAAAGACAAAGGTGATATTTCAAGAATACAAGAGGACGTTGGAGTAAATAAATATTTAAACAAGAGATCACAAGAAATAGATGAGAATTCACTGAACGAGATTACAAAAGATTTGCAACAGAATATCAATGACATCAATAAAGAAAATCCTACTGATTTAAATGAAGAAATTCTATATAATGCTGATGATGATTCTTTAGAACAAGGTGATGTAAATGTGAAAAGACAAGCTGATGCCGGTAATGCTGGGACCTTATCAAACCCGGCTACAGATGGTGAAACCCAGATGTTTATGGGGACGTTTCAAGCTGCAATGAGACCTATGAAATTACCGGCAAAGTTAGGCTAAGTTGTATTTCACTCTTTAAATAGTAGGCTTTGATCTGAAACACTTGAACCTGTAAAACACTACTTATAATAAGTTACGTAAGGTATTTAACTTAGGTTTTCACCAACGCCAGATAATATTTATTCGTTTAATAAAATTGACGTCTGACAGATTTTGTACGGAAGAACTGTCAAAAATTCAAAGTATTCGTTGGACAATATTATCTGGCGTTGGATAAATAAGCCCTTAACACTGTTAATATTTAACTGGTAATTGGGATTTTAAATAAATAAATAAATGATTTTTGACAGTTTTATTCATATTCGATCCTTTAACGTTTTTAAAATGTAAGTTCATACCTGAAAAAAGTCAGAAAACTAAATTATGAGTCACCGTCCAACATAATTATGTGTAAGTCTTATTGATGGTCAACATTGTAAATTGATTTAAATGTTGTTTGATCTTGGCTATGTATTTAAATAATCTTGTTGGTTCACCTAACGAACAAACACATTTTTCATAGAAACAAATATTAAGTAAGACACAATTAATAACCAAAACTGACAAACTACTTACAAGGAATATACAAAATGTGGATTAACCTTTACAAAGTCTTAGGGACTCGCCCTTCGTAAAAATAGATACTTACTTTATCAGGTAACTTTTCTTATAAAAAATAAATAACCAATTGTTATATTTTTTTACCTCTTCTTCTTCTCGTTGCTTCGTAATAAAAATAGAAGTTGATATATTTTCTTAAACTTAACTAGTAGTAAATCATGCCTTATCCTTTATTTTGGAATCCATGTCAACTCAGCATATTATTTATAGTTTGGTAAAAATCAAAATTCATATTATAATGGAAAACTGTGGTGAGTGGAAGTTTTTTGACATCCTTGAAACAGATTTTTTTACCGTATAAGTTACCTTCTATGTCATCGAAAGCAAGATTTAAGAAATAAATATCCAAAACTTTTTGAAATCTGTATAATCTAATATAACTTTTGGGCCTAAACTCCAACTTATCTAGACAGGAAAACTTCATACTGATTCCTTTAACGTTGAAACCACTCTATAATTGTTTGCAAAAATTCCAAATTAAAACTTTTCGGCAAACCTTATAAAAATATATATGTTAGTTAGTATGACTTAGGATTGGCTGACCGAAGTGATTACAGTCGAAACGAGAGATTTAGAGAGAATCATGAAAAATAGAGATAGATACATTCACCATAGCCCAAGACAGAGTGAAATGAAATAAGAGTTGAGAGATCATAGCCCTGCATTGTTCTATTTGAAATCGTCCTTTCTTCAGGTTTAAATCCCCCGCAATGAGTTGTCAAGCGCAGTGCGTGGTGTCGGGGGCTTTAGGCCTCGTGCTCCGCATGTCTCAGATAGCCGGTGTGGCCCCACTCAGTTTCCAGAAGGTTCGAGATGGTTGGCGCGTCCGTGTGTCCACCGCTGCCAGTCTGTATGGACGGGTACTTGGATTTATATTATGTAAGTCAGAAAATTTTGTAAGACTTTCCTACATGTTTTTTACTGGGAAGAAAAAAAAAAGGGGATTCTAAAACATAAATCAAATTATTGAATGAAATTACAAACTTTAACCTTATCACTTTTCAATTTCCATTTCAAATAATTTTGGCTTTTGGCTATTAGCTTGAAACTGTAATCTGCGCCATCTACTAAAACTTGACTGTACTATTCATGTAGAGTGTTCTCTTCCACCCATCTAACCAGCTGATTCATCTAAAGGCCGCTACGACCGTCATAGTTACATAAATCTACAAACACGAAAAATATATTTTTTGCAATTATTTTACATATTATTCATCAGTTGACAGACTATACTGTTAAAAATAACAGAAAATAATATGTTTATCTCAGTCTGTAAAAAAGTTAGTGTGTTTAGTCACGGCATTTTGATGTTTTCTGGTCATCAAAACTGACTTTTTTTATCGTTAGATAATGATACCGAAAAATCTGTACATAGAAAGTCCGTGTAATTAACGTAAAAAAAGGTATTTCTTAAGTCTACCAAACAAAGATGTCCCACACATGATTTCATCATGTCACCTACCTACGTCACAACCAGTCAGTCAGTTTATCTCTATATTAGACATTGAACAATCCCTTTGAAGTCCAAGATGACAGTTTTCAGAAATTCTCCTTTGAAAAACTGTCCATGTCCATTTGGTTCCAGGTTTTATGTCAATGACAGCGATATCAATAGACATATACTATCAGCCGGAGAACTCGTTCCGAACCCGCACGAACTCGTCGCGCGTTGTGTGGGTGGCAGATGTGGGAGTGGTTGGGCTGGTCGTGGGAACGGCGACCTTCACTGGGTTGAACAGGATGAGGTGCTTTACGAGCTACCTCCTGCAGCTGCAGAAGGTGGTTACATACATTTACAGGCTTTTGCTTTGAACCGTACATAGACTTTTTATTGATGACTTTTTATTTTCGACACTTTAGTGATAAATCTGTATTAAATAATTGCTTAATCTCCGCAATGTCTAACTGTCGCTATTTAACGGTGGCACACAGTACTTTATATATACGGCGGCTTTAAACTGAAGTCTTGTCGTTTCAGCATGCGGCCATAAAATATTGACTAGTCCTTTTATAGCTTGATATAATTTCCTCATAGACCATAAAAAATTTAATGGACAATTAGTAAATGGCTCGTGTCTATTAGTAGACCGGTAAGTACTGACTACTAATCCTGTATTACTTCTAGATAAATGTAAAACTGAACTACTACTACCCGAAGCAGACGCACGAGAGATCGCAGATGCTGATCGTGGTCAGCTCGATGTCTCTCACCGTGTTCACCATCTTCCTGGACTACGGCATCTTCATATACCATGTTGTTAATGAGGATAAGAAAGGTATATATAATTACTATAATTTTGCCTTTAACCTCATCATCGCCCTTTGTCAAGTCAGCTCTTCCGATCTTGTACCAGAATTCTCGCAAATAAATTGAAATGTTATTGTAACAAAAACTTTTAGTGCAATGTTCAATGGGTTCCTTTTTTGAGAGCTAATCTTTTTTCTTTGTATTTCAAATAATTTCGTGGCTTTACAAGTGGCGAGATTAAAAAAATATATCAATTATTTTATTAAATCTTTCTCTTTCAGTGGGGTTATCAAGCCTGTACATATTCTACAACATATCGTCGGTGGTGCTTCAGATAACTTTGCTCCAGTTCTCACAGATAGCCACCTCCGTGTACATCGCCGTGGAGACACTCAACAACTGCTTGAAGAACATGCTCCAGGAGGTACTTAATAATTGTAAGTTGTCAAAACAGAACTAACCGTGACCCTGACTGCTAAACCGGTGGCAGTGACTTCGATGTTCTGTGTCTGGGTGTAATTTATCAACGATTGATATATGTATGTTTTTAGAAAAAGTATGACTATCAGTTGTCTGGTTGCCATAATACAGGCTCTGCCTTGTTTGGAATCAGATGGCTGTGTGTAAATTGTCCCAAGGTATTATCATTATATAACTTTTTGTAAGAGATGCATCCTGTCCACATAAATAGGTTAGGTATGGGACAGGAGCAGCGTTGTAGTCTTATGTTTATATGCTTTGTGGTTGTAGTTGTAGTAAATTGCAGAAGTCAATCCCAATCCGATATATCTTCTTCTTTAAGCGTTCGATAATTAAGTTAGTATATACTGTATACGCATACTTAGCAAATATCATAATAATTATATTTTTTACTTTTGTTGCAGCATCAGACAAAAACAATTTCATTACACAAAAATATAATCGTGTAAACTTGCATAATTACAACATATCTTTTAAAACCATTAACAACGTGATCGACACAATGCCAGCATACCAAGGTATGTTTTAAGTTTTTATTCTTTATATTATTGGTTTCCTAAAACAGGTTCTTACCGACTCTTATAAATATAACTATTATAGCTGTCCGCGTGTTTTAGTTTCAACGGTTTTTCATTTTTGCAACATTTTTCATTTATGCTCCGCTCCTATTGGTCGCAGCGTAATGTTTTATAGCTTATAGCCTTCCTCAATAAATGAGCTATCCAACACTGAAATAATTTTTCAAATCGGACCAGTAGTTCCTGAGATTAGCGCGTTCAAACAAACAAATAAACAAACAAACTCTTCAGCTTTATAATATTAAGTATAGATAAGATAATGACGATTACATAAATACATTACCGGTTACAAATACACTATTGTGTTTTAAGTCATCTAATGTCCAGGTTACACTTGGGGCAATTTAACAAGGGAGGCATCGTTAAGAGCACCACGTTTGTAGTCAGTATCAGAAGGATCTACTCCCATCCCACCTAAATTTTCAATTTAGCAGGTGCAATAGAACCAATGAAATCCTCGCCATCAACGATTCGCTGTCTCGCTCTGGTGTACTGCTCGATCTGTGACGTGGTGAGACAGGTGAACAGCAGCTTCGGGCTGGTGCTGGTGGCGCTGCTGCTTTCGCTGCTGCTGCATCTGGTGATCACGCCTTATCACGTCATCACTAATATATGTGAGTTGATTTGTGATTGTCAAATTGCGCCATAACGTAATTGATATAATTTACTAGGCTTATTTTTTGTTTAATTTTGTAAACTTAAATGTTAGCGCATTACGAAAAATCCGGTTTTGATTTAATGATAAGAATTAAACAAAGGAAAATAATATTATCAAGTTAATTGAATTGGAGAATAGAAGTATTTATATAAATCAAGTTTGTTCACAGTCAACGCTGCGAGTTCGGACTGCTCCAGTCCTAGTTTACAAGTGAACTGGGCTGTTATGCACTTCACCAATCTAATGCTGATTATCGAACCTTGCCACAAGACTCACGAAGGGGTAAAGCACAATAAATATAAATACTAGAGCGATTAGTCGAATATCGGTATCACTTGTTCTATTAGATACAATTCCTGAAGTAAATCAATCAGGATTCATTTAAAATAGACTAGGGACTAGACCATGAATTAGCAATTTTTTAAGGTTAACAATGATTATAGACAGCATCCTGATTTAATTACCCCCTTCCCGTTAATTGACATGAAAGTGGCACTAGCACATTGTCTTTCGGTTAACTTCCTTACTAATAATTTAGGCATACAATATTTGATGCAAACTTGCATTGTCTTTGACTACGAACGTTTCCAGATGGAGTTAACAAAGCACCTGATCAGCCAGATGACTCGCTTCACATCCCCGGGGTACGACTCACTGCTAAAAGAGCTGAAGATGTTTTCCCGACACGTCATGATGAACGAGTTCACCTACGCTCCGCTGAAGCTGTTCCCTTTAAACAGGATGCTTATCGTCACGGTGATTACTAATGATATTCTTCTGCTCCTGGTGCTCGATGGTACTCGTAACTACCTATATTAAATTTACTGCAGCGTCATTGGTGATATTTAATTCCTCTTTAGTGCAGGTGTTCGGACATTTCGGTGATTATATAAAACCACTTCTTTAACTAGCTTATATTCCTTGAATATGTAATATGTAATATGTAATAGATTTGGGAGAGGAAAGTAATAAAACATCATCAAAATTTATCAAAACAAAAAAAAAAGAGCTTCACAATCAACATCACCTGAACACCTGAAAAAATAAATTAGTGGAAATAGTGTAAAAGGCGAAGACTTGCCCAGCTAAAGGACAATAATGTAAAAACTTTAAAAAAAGAGTTGTAAAAGGTGCCAGACAAAGACAGTTTAAGCTAAATCAGGATAATTATATATTGATAAAAATGTATTTCTTGTTTACAGTTATTGGGCAGCATCACAACATACCTGGTCGTAATGATACAGTTGTAGTGTTTGAAGTGGACATTCACGAAGCAAATGATTAGTAGATGAGCATTAGAAAAATATGTGTTATTTTGTGAAATATCATGTTTGTAAAAGCACTCACGAAGTCTCGACTAATCCCGGTCATTCACATTTGCACGAATACGCAAACCCGCAAATCAGACAAACAGAAATCAAAGCGCGCGAACCTTTGAGAACAGTTTGCGCGCATGTGATGTATCGAAAAATATAAAAATACAAAGCTCTCTAGACCATTAAAGAAGATACAAGATTTTTTAAGAAAAGTAGTAGTTTATAAGTAACGGTCGCAAATAAGAAAAAAACCTTCATAATTTATTTATGTTGAAAATCAATATACAATTACATTAAAGGACAAGCGTCGGTGACTAATTACATTGTATCGAGTGACTCGGTAGAGTTATTAGTTCCTTTGACGCCACATTATCTATGGAATATAATTTATGTACTTATTCAGAATTTTAATTAGCTAAATAACGAACACTATTAGTAACATCGTGTATTATTTTAGCATTATAGAAATTATTCTTTACGATTCCATTAAAACACCAATTTAGCTTAGCACCGTATCTTTTATTTCACATTGAACCTATTTATACAATCTTGTTCGAGAACCATGGAGTTTTTAAAATTTAAATTACATATTATGGGGATCAAGACTTTAATTCTTCTTGGTTTCTTTTATCTCCAATTAGACCAAAATATGTAGAATTCTTTATAACTTGAATGTAATGAATTAAAGCACTTATTAATCTTTATCTTTGTTAGTATTATATTCATCAAGAAGTTTTTCAGCCGTCAATATTCGTTCCTCTATCTCTTCGGGATTTAGATCTAACCCAAAAAAATGCTCAAAACCATAAAATGCATTACCATGTCCCAGAAATTCATCATCAACATCACTTAATTTAAACACGAAATTTCTTTTTCTTCGACTATTAAACTTTTTAGAATTTATCATTTCTCTTTTTGCTTTAGCTTGAAGGTCATCAGTAGAAAGTATTTTAGATGCAAATCTTTTAAAATTTGGTGCATCGTAGCCTTTCGTTACAACATTACTATTACCGTATTCGTAAGCTTTTGTAGTCTTTGTTATTTCTCCTGTACTTTCAGCATCTCTTTTATCAATATTATTAGTTTCTCCTAACTCATCTTGTTTATTATTATCACAGCTAACATCTCTTTTCTTAGTTTTACTTTCGTCTGAACTCTTACATTCATCATTATCGGTACTATCAATGTTTCTTTTGAAAATAGTGACATCGCTTTTTTCCAATATTTCGGGTCTTTCTTCTAAGGCATCTATGAGATACTCAAATAAAGCTGGGATGTTTTTGAATATTTGAATGTATTCATAACTAGGATGATATTCTTCTGGTTCTGAAATAAAAGTATAAATAAAAATTACTGCAGTATAGCTAAATCCAATAAGACTGGATGCCGACCCCAACATAGCTTGGGAAAAGGCTAGGCAGAAAAATAAGTAAACTGATGGCCGAATAGTAAAACGTTAATCAGATTTAAGTCGCTGTTAAGTCTTATGCTGTCTTTGTTACTTTTAAGTGTAAAGAAGTAACAAATAGACATTGAAGAGCGTCTTAGAGTTAATTTGCGCAACAATACCGTTCGTTAACATTAACCACAACATTTGTTTTTTTTTCTCTCTCTCTCCCGCACTAAGGAATTTAATCCTTGTGTCGCGGGGGTTTCACAAACATTCAAATCACATGCACAAAGAAACATTAATTTAATGATCCAATCATGCTAGTTTTTTTTTTTAATTTTAAAGCCCACTTATAATAAATTAGCGGTGCCCCGCGGTTCCCCATAAGATTTTTTTTTTCCTCACTATTTCGTTATATATTTTTCTATTCGGGGTAGAGTCGAACCCAACAAATCAAAGATCAGAAAAATCGGTCCGCCCGTTCTTGACTTATAAATGGTGTAACTAACCCGACTTGTTCATTTGTAGGTACAACCTTACTAATATTATAAATGCGAAAGTAAATCTGTCTGTCTGTCGCGCTTTCACGCCAAAACTACTGAACCGATTTTAATGAAATTTTGTACACAGATAGTCTAGAGCCTAAGAAAGGACTATATAATACTACTTTTCGCCGCGATAACCGACATTCACGCGGGTGGAGCCTCGGGAAACCGCTAGTATTGTTCAAAGATAAACGAGACACAAACATTTTAACTCACCTTCACCTAACACGCCCAAAGTGTTGAAATTTAACAACACCGCAATGAATAACATTTGATATTTCTTACTCATGGCTATTAATTTGACAACGACCAATTGCGAACTATAGTTATGAAAAACTGCGCAAAAAATACGCACTCAAAAGAATGTCGTATGCATTTACAAAGTCATTATATTTCATGATTAGATAAAGGGCTGTTTTAAAATTCAAAAGCCTAAACCGATAAATGAAGTGGTCGATAACTCTATTTTTAACCGACATTAAAAGGAGGAAGTTCTCAATTCCACGGGTTTTTTTGGTATGTTTGTTACGCGGCAATTGTGGATCGATTTCATAAATTATTTTTGTCATTCCTCAAAGGAGGTCCCATATTAAAATTTCATGAAGTCGGTTCGTTTTTAAATTTATTTGTAATCAATTATTTTAACTAATAATTACTTATATTTTGTGCTAAGTTAAAAATCATATTTTGAGTTCTACATAGCATTATACACTACACACATTCTATTTATAGACATGCTGCGTTAGGTATAAACATTCTTTACGATACCTTTTGACGATTCTTTAAATGTGTGCGTCGTTCGTGCAAAGATTTGAAGAAATATGGGTGAGTAAGTAGAAGTCGTTGTATCTAGGATATTCCCTAAATTTCCCTTGGTTTGAAATATTAAAACGGCACATAATGTACCTATACATTATTAAAACTGCCTTAAATTGTCTTCAATAAGTAAGATTATTTAATTATGTAGAAGATGTACTAGCTAACATTTTGATTTAGGGACTGGGTAGATGAATAAGCAAACAAAAGTTTTATAATGGACTCCCGCACTAAGGAATTTAACCCTTGTGTCGCGGGTGGTATAACAAACGTTCAATTCAAATGCACAAAGATTGGAACAAGCATTTGTGGATCAAACAAATGCTTGTCCCGTGCGGGGATCAAACCCGCCGCACGTCGCGCATAGTGGTAATTGGCGTAGTGACCTATATATATAGTCGGCTATCCGTGCAGTCGAACACAACTCAATATGGAAGTAAGCAAGTTAGTGTTAACTTTGTAACTATGGTTGTTATGCAGATAATGTAGATACAACAACAGACAACTTAATTACTTAAGTTGAATACCTATATCAAACACCAAATAATTTCTATCAGTCTTGAGGGAGCACATCAGCTCATTTTAAAACAGACACAATTATCAAATTCATATCAAATTTCATTTAATAATAGTGCAATGTTTCACTATTCGCTTAAACATGACATCAGTCTTACATGTCATGAATGAAACGTATAATGCTATATTATTTTTGTTATTATGCTATTATGTTCGTTATTGTGTGTCTGTTGTGTGTACATAAACTAATAAATAAATAAAACTAGATTTGTCTAGGCGTTAATTAATGATTTAAAAACTGTTTAGATTTGTAAGCATAAAGGTAAAGGTTTAAAACCAAGCTAGGAGCTATAATATATATAGCATTATACATTTTATTGTGCTATATTATAATCTCAGCTATATGCATTTGTGATACCATTGTAATTACATATGTAACTACATGCATTTAGACGTGGAGTCATCAATATGCACGTTATAGGAATTTAGGTTCTCAAATCATAGCAAATATGGATGAAATGAATTATGCGTTCAATGTTTACGATTTTGAAACTAGGAAGCCAATTAGTTTAAAAAGTGTTTAATTTAAGAATATGGGTTTTCTTTGTCACAGAATGCATTTTACTATAAAAAATGTTTAAAAAACCGACTCCAAAAACTTAAAAGCATAAAAAAACAGTTTTAATTTCAAACACTGCTTAAACAATCCTTTAATATTTATAAAATAATATTATTTGTCTGTGCTACTGAAAGGTTTGAGGACGAAATTCCAAATAAAAAAAAATACCAACCGAATTAAAAACCTCCTCCTTTTTTAAATCGGTTAACATTAAAATATAAAAAATTGGATTGGGCGACAAATTTATTACTATCGTCTTGGAATCATTTATCATGTAAAAGCTTATTCATCAAAGATGTCTAAAATAGCCTTTTGCGAGTCAATGACCTTGTTGTGGATAACGGTATTCGTTAAAACGATCAAAACTTAAAGTAATTTTCATAACATGTTTTTTCACGAATACACAATATTAGTAATTAATAATTTTCCTTGAGGTAATGATTTGATACAAGGAAGATTATTTAATCTGCACCTATTTATGAAATACGCAATTCCCAGCAATCTGGTTCATTGACATGACTAAACTCCTCGCCAAAGTCACACAAACATTCAAATTGTTGCCATAAATTAATATTTAATTATTTGTTCTGCTGAAAACTGTTTATCCATCAAAGATTTAGGAGTTTTGGTTGAGACACGTGTTTGTTACACTTGCTGAAGTAAACATTTATTCAGTATTGTTTTTCGTTGTGAGAAACTTTGGAATTCGTATGAACTATTTATCAAATCGGACTTCTAGGAACGCAATTAGTTAGTAGCTGTTAGTATTTAATAGTTTCTTCGAATTTAATTTAATATGACCAAGGATAAATTGAACAACTTTATCAATATAAGCTATACATTTCTCAACACAAAAAACGTCGAAATATCAAAACTCCGTCCGTCCGTAAAATAAGGATTTTAAAAATGAGATCACTATGAATAGCTATTTAAACAAATTGATATAGTAATTACATGTTGATTATATGTGAACGCGCGCAAAAATATAGTTGGGTACACCATGAGCATCAATTTCATGGTCTCCTTCATGAGACAACTGGTATAAATGCTTGCCATTCACGCCAAAACATACGCACTAACAAACTCTTTTACTTTAATATATAAAGCTAAAGAGTTTGTTTGTTTGTTTGAACTCGCTAATCTCAGGTACTACTTGTCCGATTTAAATAAAACTTTCAGTGTTGGATAGCCCATTTATTGAAGAAGGTTATAACTTATAAGCTATATAACATTACGCTGCGACCAACAGGAGCGAAGCATAAATGAAAAATTTTGCAAACATTAAAATCCGTTGAAACTAAAACACGCGGACAACATCGCGGGGGACAGCTAGTAATAAATAAATGTAGACAAAATCACGTACATTGCTCTGAACCCAAAGTAAGTAGCTATAGCACTTGTGTTATGGAATCAGATACAACGAAGATACAACAGACACTCAGACCTGAGACAATGTAGAGAAGTAGGTTTCGTACATTGACCCGTCCGGGGATCGAACTTGGGACCGCAGAACCGGCGACACCATGAAAACCGGTGTGTACGCCACTCGACCACGGAGTTCGTCGAAATTTGTTAATATACAATGTACATATTACTTATGTTTTACGAAAGGTAAATCGTTGTCTCCTTTATTTTTTTCACTGCATGGATAGCCGAGTGGTATAGGTCACCACGCCAATTACCTCTGCGCGACAAGCATTTGTGTGATCCACAAATGCTTGTGTCAAGTATGGCTGTTCTTTGTTAAATGTTTGTAAAACCCCTCGCGACACAAGGATTAAACTCCTTAGTGCTGAAATTGTCTATAAAATATACCAGTTGTTCCCAATATACGTGCAAACTTCTTTCATACTGATTTTCAGTTACCTTTATAGACAGAAAACACTTAAAAATACAGGATGCATTTACTGCATACACTATAGAAATTAGTAATCAAATTGTCAATAGCAATGATCGCAAATTGCTCTAGTTAAATATTGACGGGACATTATAGTAAGTACGCTTATTTGCGGCTATTATACATTTTCTAGATCACGACCATTTACACAAATAACAGTCAGTGGTTAACCAATCGCTAAAAAATGATTTTTTGTATACATAGAGAAATATACAAACTAAATTTACAACTGAAATTAATCTTAATTGGTATACTTAATTATAAATGACTTGCCCCCGAAAACTGAAACGCTACTTAACTTTAAGACGTTCTCAAATGTCTATCTGTCTCTACTTTACACATTAAAGTGACAGAGACAGCATGACACTTAAGTGATTTTAAATTAATTAACGTTTCAGTATTTCGGCTCTTAGTCCTAATATTGCGGACATTCTATAGAAATAAAATACTTGTGCTGGTTTTACTATATTTATTTGAATACGAGCTGTCCCCCGCGACTTTGTTCGCGTGTTTTAGTTTCAACGGCTTTTCATTTTAGAAACATTTTTCATTTATGCTCTGCTCCTATTGGTCGTAGCGTGATGTTATATAGCCTATAGCCTTCCTCAATAAACGGTCTATCCAATACAAAAAGAATTTTTCAATTTGAACCAGTAGTTCCTGAGATTAGCGCGTTCAAACAAACAAACAAACAAACAAACGAACAAACAAACTCTTTAGCTTTATAATATTAGTATAGATTAGTATAGATGTAGGAAACTGCTATAGTTTTACGGACTTAAAGTTTATTTTATTACTAGAAATGTAATGTTGATTAATTAACTCTTACTATATAAAGTTTCTTACAAAATTAAATTACAGTCAAGCGCACATGCCTTTTGAGTCGAAATATTTATTAGACGATAATGACGCTTGAAAATCACTCATAGGTAACATGCGTGTGAATTAATTAATAGATTATCTAAATTAACTTTTCCAATATCATTTGTCCAAAAATCCAAGTTTTATACAAAAAGTTTGATGATGTTTTCGGTACTGTTGGCGAAATTGATTAAATCAACAAACAAATGATTATGATGTTTCCAGGTAAACTAAATCGGCACGTGCCTTCTGCACGTGTAGATCTCGTATTCATTGAAAATGTTTATTGATTTACATTTTATTTAAATTTTAGATTTTCTTTTGTAATATTTAAATAATAAATTAAGCTGGTATCACTTTGTTTGCCATGTTTTTCAAGATAACCGTTCTGTGTTCATAAATACTAAGGATAATAAGGAAATTTTGCATTCAATTGAATACGAGTTCTAATTTATTAATGGCATTAAGCCTTATTTACTCGATGAAATAAATAAAGCATAATAATTAACATTCAATACAAGCGTACTCGGATATTTTATTATAATTACTGATAGTAAAATCTCAAAATATCATGCAATATTTTTCAATTTCTATTCTTCCTCAACGGTTCTCAACCACTGTCAGTTTCAATTACCAATTACCAGGTTCACATAAATAGGGAACGGTCACAGTCAATGTCACAGTCAGCAGCTAATGTGACATTCTATAACTGTAACGTGTGACCTTATAAATCTCTACAATGACGAAAGTAATTTTCGCAGTGGTTTTAACATTGATAACATTCGCGTTAACAAGATCTGCAAATACTAAAAGTAACCAGATGACAAAGGAACTGCCGGCACATGTTAATGACCAGGACAGCAGCATTGATATTTCTGATTTGAATACAGAGGCTATCATGAACACTTGTAACGAGAGTTTCAGGATTGAAATGAGTATGAGGAAATTTACACTCTTTTTCTTTTAAATAAACAATACTTTTTTTAACGGCTCCTAGTGTAATCCTTGTGTCGCGGGGTGTTTTACAAACTTAAAATAAGCATTTGTGGATAACACACCGCATATCGCAGATCGCATGGGACAAAACAAAATGGTTGTACCATGCGATCGAACCCATAGCACGTCGCCCACAAAGATAATAATTGGCGTGGTGACCTATACCACTTCTGTGCCTCGTTTTGCTTTATGATTCTAGCTCCTAAAACTTTACGAAGTTGATTTTGTTGGATCTATACATAACTTTTAACTCATTGTTCAAGTTCAATATAAGCAAGAAATGTGTGCAAGCAGGCCACTACAAACTCATTGTGACCGCGACCTCTTTGACAAGAGTGAAGCGACCGAGAAAGATAATTTTTTTTTATATTTACTTACCTATTTTATAATTCCCTTATCAGGTTACCTAGAAGCACTTAATACGAGCGGCAGCTTTATAGATGAGACCGACAAAACACCTAAGGTACATAAAATCAATAAATAATTATAATCTCTTGTATTCCCACGCTAATAAAAAGGGACTGTTAAATAACAAAACCACTTGTATTTTATGTGCTCCTAGTGCTTCCTCCGCTGCGTGCTAGAGAATACAGGGATCTTATCGGATGACGGTCGCCAGTTCAACTCGGCGCGGGCAGCCGCCGTCTTCGCTGGGGAAAGGAACGGAAAACCTATGGATGATCTTAGCGATATGATTGCTCTATGTGCGACTGATAGAAGTAAGTTCTAATGACTTAAAACTTGAATTTTAACCTTTAAAGCATTATGAATAAATGTGGACAACACCACATACATTGCTCTGAACCCAAAGTAAGTAGCTAAAGCCCTTGTGTTATGGAATTCAGAGACAACGAAGGTGGTACCTTCGTTGTCTCTGAATTCCTCAGAAAACTCCCAGACCCGAGACAATGTAGAAAAGTTGTTTTTTCTACATTGACCCGGCCGGGGATCGAACCCGGGACCTCAGAGCTGGCGACACCTTGAAACCGGTGTGTACGCCACTCGACCACGGAGGTCGTCAAGCATTACAACGTATAATATAACTTAAACAACGTATAATAGAGCTTAACTCATATTTCCTGTTTTCCAGAGGAAAAATGTCCCTGCGAACGAGCTTACATGTTTCTGAGGTGTTTGATGTCCATGGAAATTGAAAAATATGAAAATTCTCAATAAATCCTCCCTGACCCCCGAAACCTTACCTACACACTTATACAACCCTGGTACTTAAGTATAATTACACTGTTATAAATATAATCAACAATTTGTAGATAATGTTGTTTTAGAGTAGTGAAAAATACATTTATGCATTAACTAACTTCTTGGTTTTTTTCAATCCCTTTAAAAACTAAATAATATTCACATATGTGGCAAGATTTTTTTATTTTATTTTAAAAAATTATTTATTTTTCAAACTATGCCGATTTGTTAAACGGCAGATCAAATTACTTTGAAATTCAGTAGTTGCAATCATTTTAATATTTCTAATTGGACAGTGAGAGCTATAAAAAAATGTGACGTCACTATTCTTTTCTCCATACTAATCTGGGGCTGGCCAGTACAAGTCGTCGTTTTACGAAAAAGAGTTAAGACATGAATCACCTAATAACTTTAAATGCTTATAAAAATTGTATTCGTTTATATTTTTTTGATGTTATTTCGCAGTTCTGCTTCAATTTAATACTATTAATAGAAATATTTGTAATAGTACACCATACCCTTCTAACGAATTATTTATGTACTAGCTGTCCCCCGCGACTTAGTTCGCGTGTTTTAGTTTCAACGGTTTTTCATTTTTGCAACATTTTTCATTTATGCTCCGCTCCTATTGGTCGTAGCGTTATTGATCGTAGATGTTATATAGCCTACAGCCTTCCTCAATAAACGGGCTATCCAATACAAAAAGAATTTTTCAATTCGAACCAGTAGTTCCTGAGATTAGCGCGTTCAAACAAACAAACAAACTCTTCAGCTTTATAATATTAGTATAGTAAAATGAAAGATATAAGACTCATAATTAATAAACTTTATTTAATTCATACAAACATAAAGACTAGCATTCGAACTTACAACTATCAGATCTTTGTGATGTGTTAAATATAGATAAGTGATAACAAACAATAATTAGGTTAACGTTGTCTCGCGCCGAACATGTTCTGGAACACTCCACCAAGCCAGCCGGATTGAGGTTCTCTGGAAATTAGGAACATTAACAATGAATAATTCAATACCTAATAGGTACCCCTCACTTTACATAGGAAATGATTTGAGTCCAAACTAGTCTATAAATTTAATAGCTAATTATAGTGGTGGCCTAGCGGTTCAACTAACGGATTTATATGCATAATGTTGCAGGTTCCAACCCACTACAGGCAAGTACGTATCAATGTGTCTTTAACAAAGTTAAATGTATTTTCTTAATTATTCTACGACACCATTGACCAGCGGTGAAGGAAACATAGTCAGGAAACCTAGAATCCAAAATTTGGAATTTGAAATCGCCAACCCGCAATTGAGCAAGCTTGGTGATTAATGCTCGTGCCTTCTCTACATGAGAGGCCTGTGCCTAGCAGGGAGACATATAATCACACAATGGAGAATAACTAAATAACCTACAACTCACTGTTTCTTGCAATTGTACATGTTGTTGACTTTCTTAACATCTCCGCGGCTCAGTCCTTCTCTTTGACCCAGTTTTACTCCGCCAACCTGTTAATGTTTTATTAAAAAAACTTGACTTATTAACAGTCTAAACCCTTATTAGTTGAAGTATTGTATTTTTAATCGGTCTGCCTGTCTGTGGCATCGTAACTCCTAAATGAATGGCCCGAACATAATGCGGTTTTTGTTTGAAAGCTGACCTGATCAAGCAGGTTCTTGGCTATAATTAATAAAGATCGAAAAAAATTAAAAGAATTTTCAGCAATTTTCTTAAACTTGACGGGGGTTTTTTGAAACATGAACCTGTCTTCATTGTCACGCAATAGGCTAAGAACAAAGATACAGACTATATCAGTGGGTAATAACATATTCGTAAAATGTATTGATAATTACTATTTCGCAATTGTTTTTTACCTTTCAGGCTACCAATGTGACCTTTGCCAAGTTATATGTACTTTCTAAGCTAAGTTGAGATACCGTACCACCGATAAACGGTCAAACACATCGATAAGAAACCACGAATTTTATCGCGCACTGCAAGCAAGGATGGTGATCATTCTACCGGACCCGCGGGCCCGCCGGGGCGGCGCTGAATATACTTTAAAGATTCCGGTGCTCCGACAAAGGCAAGGACGGGATCGGAGTGTTTTTAGTCGGTGGAAGTCTGAAATATCCCCCGTTGTGCCCTCGGCGTAGATTGAAATCTTTAGATTACATTAGACTACCCAAAAGATGGGTAGGAAATCATTTCATCGTTCTCTGAATGAAAATGATTAAAAAAAATTTATATATTTAAATCCAATTAATTTGTTACTGTGGAAAATATATTAGCTACCTTAGGTTCAATAGTTTTCTGGGAGTTCTTGGAGAAGGCATACTCTGAGTAGTGCATGACACTGTTGTAATCGTAAGGCACGCTGAAATCATTCGTGTTCTTCCTGTCCGCTTTCCTGAAGTTGCTCTCCGAACCTACACAAAATTATAACACCATGGAACAAGTGGTTATTTTTTTAATTTTATTGGTAGTAGTCAAACATTTCACCCGTTCCTGTGTAGGAGACACAGAGTAGATATTAGTACTCTTTCTTGTTCGATCTGGATCTAGGCTAATAATCTTAAAGGTCGTCTGGCATAGAATGCCTTCTGGAATTAAGTCCGCCTATGTACACTGTGCATACACCATTAAATAAATAAATAATCTTCTTAACATATAAAAATCTCGTGTCATAGTGTTTGTTATGGAACTCCTCCGAAACAACATGACCGATATGTATATTTGGTAAGTCTGAGAATAGATCATAGGCATTTTTTACACCCCTACGTTGTTTCGCCGTTTTAAAACAACTATTAACTAAACTATAATTATAATTTATATACATAAAGACAATAGGAAAAAATGAGTCAAAATAACATATTCTTCATAAATAAAAAAAATAATCCTGCCATATTCAGTCGGATAAAACATCCGAACCTATTAGGTAGGTACATAAAACACAATTTCGGCAACATTTACCATATTGAGTATGATTACAATTTGCATAATTTACAAAAATATTTGGGCTGTATTTAAAATAGAACCATTTCTCATAGTCCATGTGTGTAGATAAAAAATAGCTTTACTTAACTTTAACTAATATACAGGGTGTTACCGAAAGGGTATCTATTGAAAAGTCATGAAGAGAAGATCCTGATTTAGAGACTGTTTACAAAATATCAGCTCGATCGATCAATTATTCGCCACCAAAAGTCATAACTAACGTGTCATCGCACTACAAGGGTCGATATCTTATTACGTCACTTACTAAATGGTTAGATACATCGCTTCAGCTGGTCTGGTTATAATTTTTGGGGTCAAATAATTGATGCAACAAATTGGACATCCATAAATTAATTAACTCATTTTGAGCTGAAATTTTGCCAACCGACTCTTTACTAGATGTACTCTTCACCCCTTTTGGATAGATATACTCTTACGGTAACACTCTGTATATTAGTTTTTTAATAAATAATTTACGTCTGTTATCTGTACCTGGCTTGATGTTATTGTAGCGCACCATTACAAAGTCGTCCCTCTCGGGGCGGCTCTGCTCGTGCATGAAGCCGACCGCGTGCAGCAGCTCGTGGAGCACGGTGCCCTTCTTGGACGTGCAGCCTGGAGCCTGGAGGTTCACTTCTTGGCGACCACCTGGAGTAAAGCGTAGGTGATGGTGATGATATAGATATTGAGAACGGGTAGCAAACGGTCACAACGACCCGATTTCGATTGAATATTTTTGTGTACATAAATAATTAAACATACCCATAACAATAATTCAATATTTTATATCATTTTAATCTTATGATTGCAAATAATAATTTTCCATTTTCATGCTGCCTAACAGTTATATTATCATAACTAATGCCAGGGGACATTTATGATGTATCTAACTGCTTATTTAATTTAAAGATATATCATGTATGTATTGCACATAATAAAACTACTGCTATGTAATAGTTGAAAAATTTACCCAAATTAAACCCAAATTTCTAAAGATTTTTTAACTTACGTATTTTTTTCATATGCAGTCTGTAAATAAGTAAGTATGATTATTAATTGATAACCTAACTAAATATCGACATTAGAAGGGAAATCGACTTCTAATCCATATTATTAAAATTAGCTGATCTAGACACGCGGTAGCGTGTCAAGCCAAGTCATCTATTTTCTGATTAAGTAGAATAGTGAGAATGTTACCAATTCTGCCGACACTGGACCAGCAGCCGGTGTTCTTGCTCTGGATCGTGATGTAGTCCTTCTGGCCCTTGTAGGGCACGAACCGCAGGCAGGTCAGGCGGTGGTAGTCGGCGATCGCCTTCATTATCGTGTCGCGTTGATCTTGAGCTGAAAACAAAATATTTGTTAGTTAAAAATGTTTCTCGTGCCTATTCAAACAAAGTATTTTTTTAATTGCGGACGTATAAAAAATAAAAATTAATATTACTTGCTTTAAGTACGCTTTGAATACCCTAACAGCCCCTCTGGCCAAGTTACATTTCTTCGAGCGTTAACGTATATATATAAAACGTATGAAAGTGACGAGTCCAAGTCACGTGGCTTATCCAAATGAAATGTCATTTCCATACACTTAATATCATTTAAGCGATTTCTATTATCGTTAACGCTTGTGAAATGTCACTTGGCTACAGGGGCTGAATTTTCAGAATAAAGTAAATAAGAAAGATTCGATGTCTCTTTTAAAGTACGTACGTAGTCAGTGTGCATTAATTACAATTCATATTACATTGTTAACATTATAATTTGTTGAAGATAATTTAAATCGTATCTCGTTACAATCATAGTACAATAATAATCGTCTTACAGAAATGTCCCTCAATAACATAAGGTATGTGCCCATTAGGCCAGCGCAGCGTCTGCTCGCGCACGCCGTTCCGTGTCTGCTGCGGCGGCATCAGGATGTCGCCCTCCGCGTACCCGCCCACCTCCTCAGGGTTCATGAGGGAGGACTCAGACCAGTTCGCTACGGCGTCGCCTGAAAATTTGTAATAAAGTAGAATTTATGACTAAATCTAAAACAAAGTAATAGACTAACCCGTAGTTACACCATTTATACTTAAGAACGGATGGACCGATTTTCATCATGTTTCATCAAGAATCAGCCCTTATTAGCCATTAGGTATAGGTCTTTTCAATAAAAATAGATCTTTGCATTCAATATTGGCGACCTCCGTGGTCAAGTGAACCACACCGTTTTTCAAGATGTCGTTAGTTCTAAGCCGGGTTCGATCTCCGGATGGGTCTAGTGTTTGGTAACCATCGTTGTTTCTAACTCCATTACACAAATGTTAATGTTTATAATTTAATGTATGTGATGTTGTCCACATTTATTTATTGTATTCTAATTTCTTGCTATATTTATAAGGATATTGATATGATGTTGGACTATCTTAAAAATAGATCTCTCAAAACGTTATCGCCATTTCCTCCTTCCTCCGGATGCACGAAAAAAGCATGAAACGATAAGAAAAGTTACGAAAAAAGTTAAGCAACGTCGTTGATACGCGATAAATGGTATTAGGATATCATGAATGCGAGGAAGTGCGCTGTCAAAGTGGTTGGTAAGTGTTATTTTATTATCGGATGAGGACATTGATGCGACACGTTGCACGCAATGTTTATCGTGTGAACATGACAGCCGATGCATCTCGACCTGAATCGATCTACATTCATTATAGTTTCTTGGAACGTGGCTCGTATGTTACGTAATTTATATGCTATCGCGCTTCTGCTGTTTCAGCTATTGGGTGTAAAATGTAAGTACAACTTATTAAAGCAGATACTTATACAGCATGCAACAAAAACCCTGTCCGATTCTTATGAGTATTATTCGGCATCGTACTGCGTACACATATACGTAACTATTGAATGGATTTGAGTTTTTTTTTTCTTCGGTGATTAAAACGAAATTAAAATAAAACTGATCAAAGGCAACACTGATCGCTCGACAAAGTTCACGTGTACTACCTACAGTTTTGTATTAAAGAAGCCGCCTGAGCGAGACATTTTTTTCTAGTACGTATGTTGAACCAGGAATATATGGCTCTTCTTTGATAGTCTATCCTAAAAAACTTGAGTAATTGTTTGGAAACGGCCGATTTTAGTGTTGCCCAAATTCGGTCTTGGTCTTGCAGTCTTGGTCTTGTTCTTGCATTTTTGCAAGACCAAGACCAAGACCAAGACCGCCTAATTTTAGCAAGACCAAGACCAAGACTGACTGTGCAAGATTTAAGCAAGAACAAGACCAAGCCTGCGAGACTCTTGCGTCTTGCAATTAGGACTTTTTTTTAAATACCGGGTGACGCAAAAAATGTATGTTAAGTAGTGTTGCCCAAATTCGGTCTTGGTCTTGCAGTCTTGGTCTTGTTCTTGCATTTTTGCAAGACCAAGACCAAGACCAAGACCGCCTAATTTTAGCAAGACCAAGACCAAGACTGACTGTGCAAGATTTAAGCAAGAACAAGACCAAGCCTGCGAGACTCTTGCGTCTTGCAATTAGGACTTTTTTTTAAATACCGGGTGACGCAAAAAATGTATGTTAAGCGAGAAACCCTATATTATTTGATACACTATAAACTACACTTTTTTATACACTATAAATTATTTTGGAAGGTCGCCATGGTAATTTTCCAGTTTTAAACAATTTTGTTTTTGTCTCACAAAATACAAATAATATATAGGGCGGAGCCAACAAACACCGTAGGTATGTAGGCATTGGCGCGTCCTTGAACCTCGCCAGCTGTTGCCTCGTTGCTTTAAACCACACATAAGTAGGTATACCATGGCTAATTAACGCACGAGTAAAAGTATCAGTAATTATTAAGTTTGTAGGTTTCTACATACCATTTTCCTTTTCGTCTCCTGCGCAGTTTTATTAAGAGTTAGCAAAAGGTCGCGTCACTCATAGTTTTAGTACCTACATGAAAGTATTCACAATAGCGATAACAAACACAACACATACACAGAACTTAAGTCTTTACTAAAATGGTTCGATATGCCTAGTGAAAGTAGTCTCATCACTCCACAAAATAAGCCAGCCTACCGAAGTTTGGGTCAGCACGGATCCGGTCTTGGTACCTACCACTAGCAAAAATCGATGCGTGGTCTGTAATCCGCCTTCGTCAGTTCCTAGGTCCGTTGGTAGTGGGGTATGGGTGTTGTCTGTCTCTCTTTAAAGCACGCCAGGCACTAGTCTGGGTCACAACTAAAGTGGCTGCGGCACCAAATTGTCTGGCTGCTGCGAGATTGTTATTGTCACTCGAACCTACACACATTATCATATCATAATATTCGTTATTCGCATATTCAGACATGATTCCGCACTAAATTCACTGCAGTCCAACGCGAAATTAGATGACACGCATTCATTTCGAAAGCATAAAGTGAACTAGCAAAATTACTTCCATTATGGAATTAACCTACAGCGTACCTACACAGTTTTAGGGATCGTTATTTAATTAGAGAATTCCGATAGGTAAATACTATTTTTAAAATATGGCGTTCTTATCACTTTGGATAAAACACACATTACGACACATGGTTACATTGCCGCTGTCACTGTAGCATCGAAAGACGGGCTATTAGGTGCAGGCACACTGTAAGTTACCTACACTACCTACATTTTGCTTATGGTATTTTTGTCCCATGATGTGATGAGGGGGGAGTCAAACTTGTTATATCTAGGTAAACTTGTAATATGAATTACTAACGAATGCTATTTTCCTTATTTTCTGTAATTTTTAAATGAAAAAGAGATGAAAAGAAATTGAAACAGGTCGAATTAGGTATGATTGTATACAGTTTCAGAAAAGCTCAAAAAGAATAACCGGCCTTGGAATAAAATCTAAAAATGTTCAGGTTGTAGATCATAAATTAATTTAAAACAATAAATTGTACGGAATCTTTTTAACTACAGCGATATCGAAGTCTCGGCGACAAGCGGCAAACTCAAAGGCTTGTGCCTACGATATTTAGGTACCGGCGAGTATAAAAGAGGCGGCATGTAGCAAAGAATTTTGTATTTTTATGCTTTAAAAATTCTTTCGATTTCGTGATGGTGTAGTGTAGGAAACGGTTTTTCATTGGTTGCATTTTTACCAATCAGTAATGTGTAAATGTACTTCGTCAAAGAGTAACGAAACAGTTATAAAAGACTGGTCTGGTACCTATTGAACAAAATAATGGAATTAGTTTATTAATAAAGTTTACTCATAGCTTTTTAATTAATTTTCGTAGCGAGATACAATATTTTTTTTTAACTTTAAAGCATTATTAGTTACTAGCTGTCCCCCGCGACTTTGTCCGCGTGTTTTAGTTTCAACGGTTTTTCATTTTTGCGACATTTTTCATTTATGCTCCGCTCCCATTGGTCGTAGCGTGATGTTATATAGCCTATAGCCTTCCTCAATAAATGAGCTATCCAACACTGAAAGATTTTTTCAAATCGGACCAGTAGTTCCTGAGATTAGCGCGTTCAAACAAACAAACAAACAAACAAACAAACAAACAAACTCTTCAGCTTTATAATATTAGTATAGATGTAAAAACCTATTAAGGTTATGTTTTAACTTGAGTTTTATGCAGATGTATGTACATCCTTGCGTACATACTTCTACTCTGCGTAGGCATTTCGCATACCATACTCATAGATGTACATAAGGCCAAATTCGATTTAAAAAAAAATTCACGACTTGCCTCTCTGATGCAAGGAAATGATAGGCCTTTAACTATGATGTGTCATGTGTCGTATCTGTCGAATTCGTCACTATATCAAAGAAGTTCAACAGAGTTCAAACAATTTTAGGGTTGATCTCATCAAAAATGAGAAGAAAACATGAACATCTCGAAATCATTAAAAATCCTTAAAAAAAATTGTTGGGGACTTCACCTAACGCTTAATACCTAATGTGCAACAGAATATGGGGTTCCCGGGATAACATACGTTTTCTGCGTCACCCTGTATACTTGGTATAAAAATATGTTTTTAAAAGCCATTTTTTTTTAAACAATCACATTTTTCACAGTAGACCCCTTCGAGTATCGGTTTGTCGGAGTAAGCCCCCAACACTAACGCGCGCCGCACCAACGAACGATACCTACATGTTTTATTAAAAAAGTTAATTGTATATCATTTTTTTTTTTCCATTTCATATAAGGTGAGGGTTTATCAATCTCTTTCTAGACAGATAATGTTCTTTAAAATACAGTCAAGTTAATGTCATTAATTGGTTTTCTATGTTAAAACCGTGTTTTAGTACCTACATTGTAGATTATTAAATGTTAAAGTTTATTAAGAAACAGACTGACTTCCGCGCGACACAGTTGATAGCTCAGTTGGTTGGATAGTTAGTTAGTTAGAGCATCGGCACTGAACGCTTAGGTCGTGGGTTCAAACCCCAACCGGTGTCAGTTGTTTTTTTGAATTTCTCATGAAATGTTTAGACATTTATTAATTTATAGTTGGTCTTTACCATGGCAATGTTAATTCGAGCTCAAAATGTACCTACTCTGTTGCGTTGTTCTAATATCTAAAGTAATGTTTAATAAATAGCGACAAGCTAATAGGTAATTGCAAGACTTGCGAGACTCTTGCTGCAAGACCAAGACCAAGACCAAGACTGGGAGTGCAATACCAAGACCAAGACCAAGACCAGGTGTATTGATGCAAGACCAAGACCAAGACTGGCCAAGTCTCGTCTTGTTCTTGCATTTGGGCAACACTAATGTTAAGCGAGAAACCCTATATTGTTTGATACACTATAAACTACACTTTTTTATACACTATAAAGTATTTTGGAAGGTCGCCATGGTAATTTTCCAGTTTTAAACAATTTTGTTTTTGTCTCACAAAATACAAATAATATATAGGGCGGAGCCAACAAACACTGTAGGTATGTAGGCATTGGCGCGTCCTTGAACCTCGCCAGCTGTTGCCTCGTTGCTTTAAACCACACATAAGTAGGTATACCATGGCTAATTAACGCACGAGTAAAAGTATCAGTAATTATTAAGTTTGTAGGTTTCTACATACCATTTTCCTTTTCGTCTCCTGCGCAGTTTTATTAAGAGTTAGCAAAAGGTCGCGTCACTCATAGTTTTAGTACCTACATGAAAGTATTCACAATAGCGATAACAAACACAACACATACACAGAACTTAAGTCTTTACTAAAATGGTTCGATATGCCTAGTGAAAGTAGTCTCATCACTCCACAAAATAAGCCAGCCTACCGAAGTTTGGGTCAGCACGGATCCGGTCTTGGTACCTACCACTAGCAAAAATCGATGCGTGGTCTGTAATCCGCCTCCATCAGTTCCTAGGTCCGTTGGTAGTGGGGTATGGGTGTTGTCTGTCTCTCTTTAAAGCACGCCAGGCACTAGTCTGGGTCACACCTAAAGTGGCTGCGGCACCAAATTGTCTGGCTGCTGCGAGATTGTTATTGTCACTCGAACCTACACATATTATCATATCATAATATTCGTTATTCGCATATTCAGACATGATTCCGCACTAAATTCACTGCAGTCCAACGCGAAATTAGATGACACGCATTCATTTCGAAAGCATAAAGTGAACTAGCAAAATTACTTCCATTATGGAATAAGCCTACAGCGTACCTACACAGTTTTAGGGATCGTTATTTAATTAGAGAATTCCGATAGGTAAATACTATTTTTAAAATATGGCGTTCTTATCACTTTGGATAAAACATACACATTACGACACATGGTTACATTGCCGCTGTCACTGTAGCATCGAAAGACGGGCTATTAGGTGCAGGCACACTGTAAGTTACCTACACTACCTACATTTTGCTTATGGTATTTTTGTCCCATGATGTGATGAGGGGCGAATCAAACTTGTTATATCTAGGTAAACTTGTAATATGAATTACTAACGAATGCTATTTTCCTTATTTTCTGTAATTTTTAAATGAAAAAGAGATGAAAAGAAATTGAAACAGGTCGAATTAGGTATGATTGTATACAGTTTCAGAAAAGCTCAAAAAGAATAACCGGCCTTGAAATAAAATCTAAAAATGTTCAGGTTGTAGATCATAAATTAATTTAAAACAATAAATTGTACGGAATCTTTTTAACTACAGCGATATCGAAGTCTCGGCGACAAGCGGCAAACTCAAAGGCTTGTGCCTACGATATTTAGGTACCGACGAGTATAAAAGAGGCGGCATGTAGCAAAGAATTTTGTATTTTTATGCTTTAAAAATTCTTTCGATTTCGTGATGGTGTTTTTACCAATCAGTAATGTGTAGGTAAATGTACTTCGTCAAAGAGTAACGAAACAGTTATAAAAGACTGGTCTGGTACCTATTGAACAAAATAATGTAGTTTATTAATAAAGTTTACTCATAGCTTTTTAATTTATTTTCGTAGCGAGATACCTACAATATTTTTTTTTAACTTTAAAGCATTATTAGTTATGTAAAAACCTATTAAGGTTATGTTTTAACTTGAGTTTTATGCAGATGTATGTACATCCTTGCGTACATACTTCTACTCTGCGTAGGCATTTCGCATACCATACCCATAGATTTACATAAGGCCAAATTCGATTTAAAAAAAAAACCACAATTTGCCTCTCTGCAATGCAAGGAAATGATAGGCCTTTAACTATGATGTGTCATGTGTCGTATCGTGGTCGTATCTGTCGAATTCGTCACTATATCAAAGAAGTTCAACAGAGTTCAAACAATTTTAGGGTTGATGTCATCAAAAATGTGAAGAAAACATGAACATCTCGAAATCATTAAAAATCCTTAAAAAAAATTGTTGGGGACTTCACCTAACGCTTAATACCTAATGTGCAACAGAATATGGGGTTTCCGGGATAACATACGTTTTCTGCGTCACCCTGTATACTTGGTATAAAAATATGTTTTTAAAAGCCATTTTTTTTTAAACAATCACATTTTTCACTGTAGACCCCTTCGAGTGTCGGTTTGTCGGAGTAAGCCCCCAACACTAACGCGCGCCGCACCAACGAACGATACCTACATGTTTTATTAAAAAAGTAAATTGTACATCAATTTTTTTTTTCCATTTCATATATGGTGAGGGTTTATCAATCTCTTTCTAGACAGATAATGTTCTTAAAAATACAGTCAAGTTAATGTCATTAATTGGTTTTCTATGTTAAAACCGTGTTTTAGTACCTACATTGAAGATTATTAAATGTTAACGTTTATTAAGAAACAGACAGGTCCGCGCGACACAGTTGATAGCTCAGTTGGTTGGTTAGTTAGTTAGTTAGTTAGTTAGAGCATCGGCACTGAACGTTTAGGTCGTGGGTTCCAACCCAACCGGTGTCAGTTGTTTTTTTGAATTTCTCATGAAATGTTTAGACATTTATTAATTTATTGTTGGTCGTTACCATGGCAATGTTAATTCGAGCTCAAAATGTACCTACTCTGTTGCGTTGTTCTAATATCTAAAGTAATGTTTAATAAATAGCGACAAGCTAATAGGTAATTGCAAGACTTGCGAGACTCTTGCTGCAAGACCAAGACCAAGACCAAGACTGGGAGTGCAATACCAAGACCAAGACCAAGACCAGGTGTATTGATGCAAGACCAAGACCAAGACTGGCCAAGTCTCGTCTTGTTCTTGCATTTGGGCAACACTAGCCGATTTAAAGAGTTGTACTTGCTTATATTATAAGATAAAAAATATTATATATGTCTATAAAAAGTTGTTTATTTAACTTGAACGTTCTAAACATATCTAAAATATTCCCGATTTCCTTGGTCACGTTCCAAAACTTTCAAACGACTGAACCAAATCGCATAAATCTTTTTTTGTTTCTCATTGTAAGGACAAGGATTTTGTAAAAAATAAATTAAAAGAAAACCTTTGAAAATGTTTTGAAAATCTCACACTCACGAAACAGGGGCGTACATTTAAGATATTTTTACAAACATTTGAAGGTATAATTTTATTTTTCATTTGTAGGTTATAAGTCATTAGTAGAACTAAAAGCCAATTCTGTTAACTTTTTTGTTTTTGACGACCTCCGTGGTCGAGTGGCGTACACACCGGTTTTCAAGGTGTCGTCAGCTCTGAGGTCCCGGGTTCGATCCCCGGCCGGGTCAATGTCCACCACTCTTCTACATTGTCTCGGTTCTGGGTGTTTGTGGTACCTTCGTTGTCTCTGAATTCCATAACACAAGTGCTTTAGCTACTTACTTTGGGTTCAGAGCAATGTATGTGATGTTGTCCACATTTATTATTATTATTTTTATTTTTAACAAAAATGCTTCCTAGTGTTAGACATCGGCTTCCCAAACCCTTGTTAAGTACCTAAGTATATAAAGATAGGGTAGGTAAACCGCAGACCTTTTCTTTAATCGTAATAAACCAATACTTGTTGTAGACGTCACAAAATGTCTAAAACGCGTGCTTGAAATTTATAAAAATCCAGAAACAGATCTTTAAGGAAACTTTCGATTGCCAATTTACAAGTAGAGTTTAATTACCGGCATAGCGCGAGTCGGGCTCGCGAATTAAGGGTTCCGTACAATCGTACAACATTTACGCCGTTAAAATCAAGCAAAAATAAACTCAAATAATCAAGTCCCTTGTATGGGGATCCCTTTAATTTTAAATTTATTTTAATTATTTGATAATATAATAAATTTCAACTCTCTAGCTATTACGGTTTATGAGATTCAGCCCGCTGACAGACAGACGGACGGTCGGACGGATAGCGAAGGCTTACTAATGGAGTCCCGTTGGCACCCGTTGGGTTCAGAATCCTACAAATTAAATAAACTGCGACCACGGGCGCCTCAAACCAGTGGTCGCAGATTCGAGTCCTGCCTGAGGTTTAAGTTTTTCCTTCTATTATTTGTATTTAATTAAAAATTAAATAAACTATAGACGAACACAAGGTTGCTAACTCATACTAAAACGTTTTTATAACCTATCCTATCATTTCCCGTGCGAGTTCCAATACGCCCGATAGCAATCGTTTATAGCATCATTAAATGTAATTTGATGATATATAAAACAGTTTAATTACATAATGTAATTAAAAAATGCTAACTGTAAACCTAAATAATTAGCTTACCTAATTTACATACTTATTACGTATTTTAATTGTTCGATTTATGTGTCAAATTGCATTGTCAATCTAGGTATATCGTATTACAAATTAATAAGTAGGTAACTCTCTTATACTCGTAATTGACACAAATAAATATTATGCATTGCACATTGTAGTAAGCATAATTTAAATTATGTAATTGATAACAATAAAGAATGTCTTAAATTGCAAGTTGCATTCTTTGTAAGAATATGTATTTGTCAATATTAATATGACCTTTGTACATGAGTGTTTAAACTTTACAAATAAAAGGCATTAATGAATTAAATAATTAAAATAAATAAATAATATTTAAGGAAACGAAGGTTTTTATTTTGACAAAGTGGCCAATTTGTTAGTTGAGCGCGCATATTTTTAATAGAAGCCTATCGCTCCCTAAAATAAAGTACCAAGGAATCATAATTGAGTCATATCAATTACTTACCGCTCTCACTGTTCGGAAGTCCATAGGCTTCAGGTCCCAGGCTCGTTACATCGATACCATCACCGCCATGAATACTGTTATCTTCATAATCATCGTATAAGAAATCGAAATAATTATAACCGCGCGCCGGCGAAGCGGTAATATTTTGTATCAAAAGAATTGAACAAACAAAATGTAATGCCGAATTCATTTTAAAGTTATTTTTTTAAGTTTCCTTTAACTTGGTAGGTATAAGGACTAGGCGATCAGAAGTCAGCAAGTATGTGAGGAGAATTTTCGTGTCGCGGTTTATATAAAGGTGCCGGCTGTCATAGGGTAAACACGGTTGGACAGCGCTCGTCACTGCTTCCTGATAAAGGATGCGAGCGAAAATATGTAAACTAATCGATAAGGACAACCTTGGTGTGTTTTTGATTTACATTTCCTTCGGTTTTGTTAAAGTTTCTTGGAATTTTCGAATATAATTCTTATTATTAAAATAAAAATTATATTTGAAAATATAAAGATTTCGTGTCACAGTGTTTGTTATCGAAATACTCCGAAACGACTTGACCGACTTTTATGATTTTTTAAATAAGTCGTAGGCTTTTTTACACCCATAGGTGATAAGAGGCCCTCAAGATTTTTCAATTTTTTGGACAAATTTAGTGGTATAAACTAGCTGACCTGGCAATACAACGTTTGCCAGGTCAGCTAGTTTATATATTTTAATAGATAAAAAATATATAATTATAAATATATATATTCAAAAATCACGATTTACCCACTGAAACTCGCATTATAAATGCTATGTATAAAAAACATAATGAGGAAATGCAGTATATGGATACAAAGCTTTGTTAGATTTTCGTTTATAGTAGTATAAACTTTTTGCAGTATTTGTATGAAATAACATATGAAAAAGATACTAATTTGTAAAAAATATTTATCATAGGGTTAATAGTCTGACTGTTACTTCATTTAAAACAATTTGATAATGTAAAAAGTTACGTAAATCTAATTAATCGCACGCGCATGTGAACAAGAAAAGTAAAGTAATTATTAAAAAATATGTTTCTTGTGAAGTATAACATAAATAGATTATTAAATGAAAAATAAAGACTAATCACAAAATGTGTAAAGTATTCTAAACTTTACTGACCAAAATAGTTCCTTATAAGAATACTTGTGGGGACTTATTTATAAAAATGTATGTGGTTGGCAACTGATTGGCAGATTCTTTATTTCAATTTTTCTATTAAAAACTTGAATTCAAAACAGTTGACACTTCGCGCGACCCAAGGGTTGGCTTTTACCTTGGAGAGAGAATAAGCATTGCCATACAACGTGGCAATGCCGCCAGCCTTTTGGGAACACTCCACGTGGACAGCGATGTGGACGAATTTTTTGATGCCATGTTTTAGGTTTATGTTTAATTAGATTAGTTATTTCATTATTTGTTTTTTTTGTATGTATACAGAGTTAAATTTAAAACCTGCCATCAATGAGATTTTTTTAAATGAGACCCAGTGTATATCGTTATCTATCTGTATAAATGTAACCCTCTGCGTAATCGTACCAATTATTATGATTAAAATCTTAGCAGATTTTTGCATATGGTATAACTAAAAGGGACTACTCATATTAACATCTAGACCATAGTTTTATAAGAGCATTTAAGGCCTTATTTTAAAAAATCTTTAAGGTGTTTAGCGATTGGTTAGCAGATTCTTAATTAGAGTTTTCTATAGAGAATTTGAATTTAGAATCTGCTAAGCAGTTGCTATTAAAATTTAGACCTAAACAAAATGACTTCACGGATGCAGCTTAGTTAGGTACTGCATTTCCGCACCGAGCGGGTTGGAATTCTTGCATGGTACTTACAAGTTGTATGATACATAAATATTTTAGTTTTAAGTCTGAGTAATATTTTGTAGGAAACCCCCACTACACATTCGCTTCTGTAAAAGTTATTTAGTAAACTCAAATATGTAGGTACAAAGAAAACCTCCTTCTTTTATCGAAGTCGGGTAAAAAACGATAAAGTGGTAGAGATCTAAAATATAGCGCTTTAAACGTCAGTTTAAAAATACATCAAACTCAGACATTGCTTAATTTCTTTTTAAAAATATGTGTATTTATACCTACTAGAAGTTGACTAAATAATCATAACCTGCTTTATACAGCAACTTCCAGAATACTTACCGATTCCCGGAAAAAAAAACAGCCACGAAATATGCAGTAAGCACATTTTTCAAACATTTTAATAAGATTTAATTTATCTGCCTTGGCGCGTGGAAATATTTCTAATTACAAAAAAACAATACAACGATAACATTATGTTACACAGATCAGACTCGACTTCCGTATTATTACGGATGTGTGACAAATTAGCATATGCCTAAATATGTTGTACATTAAATTATGTGAATAATTGTCATATTGAAATAGATCAGGATGTCTTTGCTTTACAAAATATGTATTTAATAAGTATTGTTGTATGCAGGTACATTATATGCTGTTTCTTTAGGTCAGTGGTTCTTAACCTGTGGCTGTGGACCCCTGGAGGTCAGTGGGCATATGTATAGAGGTCCGCAATCTCATCTATCGACTATTTAACAATAATAAAGGTGCAGTGAGTAAGTAGTAAAATAAATGGTCCGAAATTAATGCCGTTTTTTTTTATAAGGGGGTCTTTGTAACTATGCTTGTTTTCCTAGGGATCCGGGGACTGAAAAAGGTTAGGAAACGCTGCTTTAGGTCATTTACATCTATTTAATATCTATATTAACTTGCGTATACCTACCTTAAAAAAAATGCAAATCATGATGATTAAGCTGAGACGATTGAAGAGTGTCACTCAATATAACGATATACATTGGATATACTATATCTTTATATCTGTGTGGGGATCAAACACTTATTCCCTAACAAATGTGCACCAAAATATTCCATACATTATACAGTTTTTAGCAGCTAACTTACTCAGAAAGTCTTGAAAATCTCCAATCCCACGTGACTCAGTATTAACCTTTCTTGTAACGAGAATTCGCTGATCCAAGTTTCCGATCAAAACACTGTCCGAACCTTGACATCACGCTATTGACCTAGACTCTTACGACGTTGCGTCACATTAGGAAATGTGTCAACTGTGCCCAAATACAGTTCGTTGACTTGCAAGGCCCCGCTATCTAAGCGGAAGGATTTCTTGATACGAATGCAACCTCCACGTAATGTATACAGGAAACATTATTTCCAAAAACATGAGATAATAACATCATGCGGTGCTGTGACAGCGTTGTACATAAGCTGGCAGTTTATGTTTGCCTAGTACACATAATAACATCTAATATGGATGCTGTTTAGGAATCGCATTTATTTTATTTAATCTTTTCCTCGTCGCTTTTGGGCATAAACTCGTAAATAATGATCGGTTCCTACATTTTAGTTGAAGATGTTAAAAGCAACTTAATCTTTATTGCAAACTTGTATAAATTAAATTACTTGTCTTTTATAAATTCGACTTATGTTTTCAATAAAAGTCAGATGTACCTACCTATATAAAATAAATAAATAACATGTTGTTAGAACTACTTATAGAAATCCCGTAACATACATCTTGTATAGTATCCCATTATATTTCGATTTCTTGGTCATTACTCCCATGGGCGCATTGAAGTCAGTCAGAAAATTGTGAGGCTTGTGAGTGAAGTGATAATAGTATCTATAACCTAGAAAGGTTTAGGATATTTGGGGATATTGAGAGGTAAAAGTAAGTATTATTTATTTTGTCTTATGTTGGCTGATGCCTAATTTTTTTTTTAATAAGGAGTCATGAGTTTTCATTCCTGTAGTTTTAAGTTGCCATACCTATATGGAGCTACCAGTAAACCCCTGTGGAAGATGTTGGCGAAATACTGACAGGCAAGCTAAATGATCTTCACCACTATTGTAAGAGAGACGGTGGTCTTTATTTGCCCCATCTCTCGAATAATTAAACCCAACTACAATCAAGTAAAGTTCTTCTATCAATAAAATATTTCATATTATTGTTATTAAAAAAAATGCCCATTGACTTGCTTAATCATCATACAAATTACCTAGTCACCAGCTCAAACCGCAGGGCGCCATATATTTGCAAACAGAGTTATTAGACAGTCAATGTAACAAATATGGATTATGATTCACGTGGCGTCCTTCAATACTTTGAACTCGTTCGTGGAACTGCGGGGGTCGACAAGGAAACACTTAGACGATGAGGGATGATCCGGAAAACACGTCTCATAAGGTAAATCCGACAAAATAAACAAATAAACACATTTTAATTCTAAAATATTGTTATTTTTGTCACCTAATAAATAATATGGCACTTATAAAACGCTAAAACTTCCGATTGTTCGTGTGATTTGCATAATTTCTGCATTATATGCTAAAATATTTTAACTATAGATCTTTTGTTGCTACCGAGAATTTCCCATCTGTATATTATTATTGTATGTTTGGTTTTGTTGAGAAAAATAAACTTCCGACTAGATATTAATCTTTATGCTTGTTATTTATTTAGTTACTTAATTTTATAAGCGTTATAACTTATAAGTTTTAATTTTAAATAATATAGCTTACATTTTTTGTGTTTTTTTATAAATTGTTTGTGGTGTATTTAAGTGTTATAAATAAAAACAGAGGTATATTTTACTTATATTTATTTATTTATGACGGGCCTGTTGGTCTACTGGTTAGTGACCCTGACTGCTACACCAGAAGTTGTGGGTGCGATTCACACCCAGGACTGATCTTTGTTTGATGAGCAAGATCTTTTGTTCTGTGTCTGGGTGTAATTTATTTATAATAAGTATATATTTATATATATCGGAATTTAGAAATATAAAAGAACGTTTATCAGTTTTCTGGTTGCCATACTATACCTACAGACTCTGCCTAATTTGGGATCAGATGACCGTGTGTGAGATGACCCGAGATATTATTTTACTTAGGTGGCCATTAGACGATCAAACTGGCATCAGTGCCATCTGTGGTCGAGATTGATGAAATTATCAAAATATTTGGATAATTCGTGATCCTTTTCAATCTAACATCAATGAACACCTTACACGATTAAACTGATGCCAGATTGATCGTCTAATGGCCGACTCACATATAAAGTAAGTAGATACAACACACACTCTGATTTTAAAGAAAATATTGTTTCATTTATTTTATTTTTTTCTCTGACAGGAATCGAACATACAGCACGTCACGCAGTGGTAACCTCTTAGCTACACAACTTTGCCATCATTAGAATCATACTCAACATCGACTAATCTTTGTAACTTTTTTTTTAAGTTTTATACACATACCGCCGAGTACTGAAATGCAACTTAACTTTAAGACGATCTTAAATGTCTATCTGTATCTAATTTACATGTTAAAGTGACAAAGACAGCATGAGACTTAACGGCGACTTAAAACTAATTGAAGTTTCAGAATTCAGTCATTAGAATTAAAACTATAAAAGAAAGTATGTACCTAGGTACCTATTACGTAATCATGCTTATAATAGAGGCAGGTTAAACAACTTTTAACTGTCTCCACTTTATGTCTTAGGTATAATAAAATAGATTAATTAATGGATCGCACTAGGATAATTAAAAAAATACGGGCCCCGTATTATAGATAGATTATAGGCTTCTTAAAGATATCGTAATTTCAGTCGCATGTCAGTTTTTGACATTATTTGACAGCTACCACTATATTTACGAGCGATAGCAACCTTTTCGAGACGGCATTTTAGTACTGCTGGTTCTTAATTTTCATTTTTTGTGTTGATGGAATTCAATGGAATTTAGCATAGGATACAATAGGACTGGCACTTAGGCATCATTGCGTTTAGGTACGTGCGCATCTTCTTTCTAGGGATGTTTTTTTTTTAATTAAACCATTCATTATTTATCTGTTTAGTGTTATATAACATATACTAATATTATAATGCGAAAGTAACTCTGTCGTTCTGTCTTTCTGTTACGCTTTGACGGCTAAACCACTACACCCACTTGGAAGAAATAATACACACTAGACCATTGACCCTTCACCTTGGTTCACGTTACAATAGCAACAGGGTTTAGGGATTAGGGACCTTTCAAGTTCCCAGAACAGGTTCAACCTCCGTACAGGTATCCTTGTCGTATGAACTCAACAGTAATTGGTGATAACCTCAAAGATAACCTTTGAAGGTCAATTACCTACAACTCTCAGAATTAGGGTCAGTGTTAAAAGTACCTACCATTTTCTGATAGAACTTTGTTACTGTCGTAGTTTGTAAGACATATTGTCTTGACAAAGGTGAATACCAAGATTTCTCTGGTTGTCCTTCGTATTGCAAATACTAGCTATTGTTAGTGGTGGTATGCGTCTAATAGGTCTTTATTGTTAAGTTACCAGGGGTGTTATTCTTCAAAATTTTAGCATCGAGCGTGGTGCTGCCAGTTTCAAAACCATGTAAAATCATTTTAAAGGAATAAATAAGTAAACTATAGAGCGCTTATCGAATAAGAACTACTTATTAGTACTAGTATGAACATGTAAAATCGTAAAATTAGTGTCAAAACAGAGCGCAGTGTTTTATTAAAACTATCTCAAAACCTAATAACATTACATACCCTAATAGTATCGGAACCATCGAATTTTTTTCTTAAACGTCTGTCTACGCACGGAAAATCAGTCGACGAGCGAAGTAGGTACCTTAAGCAAAAAAAAACGGTACAAGGGGCTACTAGCGATGTGTGCATTCTATTCTTTACTATGTGTGTACTCTAAGCAAATATCATATAATTTTTAACAGTTCAACATTTTATTTAGCACTGATTGATGTTTAATGTTTAGATAATAAATAGCATGGCAGGACGAGGAGACTACCATGATCGTGTTAAAAATACTAGCTAATAATTAATTGTACGCTTGTATTATTTACTAGGACCTCAGAATAGAAAGAAGAATGTGAATTTTGTACTTTATGGCGCCAGATTTAAAGTTTACTTCTGGGTGTTAGCATAGAATGCGATATTCTACGTTTCTCTTGACCTTTGTTGAACTTCTATGATCATTCTTATGTCACGTGTATTTAGTTAGTGACCGTGTTCTATTTTGCAGTCTGTATGATCAGTTAAGAAACCATAGGTACAAGTTTTTACGAACTTGAGATACCTATGAGAGAGTTAATAATTAGGCCTCCATTTCCTCCATAGAAAGTCATTCCTAAACGTAGAAAAATAAAAGCAATTAAATGTTTTTTTAGGGTTCCGTACCTCAAAAGGTAAAAACGGAACCCTTATAGGATCACTTTGTTGTCCGTCTGTCTGTCTGTCTGTCAAGACCTTTTTTCTCAGGAACGCGTGGAGGTATCAAGCTGAAATTCATATCAAATACTCAAGTCTATGGTCTCTTGGAGCTGTGAAAAAATCAAACTTCTAAGTCAACGCGATCAAAAGATACTCCCGTTTATGCCGCAAAATTCCGCAAATTTTCGAAACTCGCACGGTAATCAAAACCTACAGGGTACTTCCCGTGAACTCAGAATCTTGAAATTTGGTACGAAGTAACGTCTTATAGTACAGATAAAGGAAAAATTGCGAAAACCGTAAATTTTTAGTTACATCATATAAAAAAAAATATTTCAGATTTTTTTTTTTTTTTCATTTTGCAATTATCATACCATAACTATGACTCGATCGTAGTGATGGGTGAACTTTTACTTATATACCTACAGGTGTGTACGGAACCCTCGGTGCGCGAGTCCGACTCGCACTTGGCCGGTTTTTTTTTTTTGGAACCGCGCATCTAGAATAAATTAACGTTAGTAAGTGCTTTAAAAGGTCTTCTTAAAAAAATACCTTGATTTTGATTTTACCATCTATATTATCAACTGAGTTATTCAAAGCAAGGCAAGCAGGGTGTCTCTTTGAAATATATTTATTAGGATTTGGTTTAAGATTATAGCTATAAAGGCTTTGTCACTACGTATTGTCTGTCTCCAGTAGGTATGCAAATGTAAATTTGTCTAGAATAGTCGAAAATGTTAGTGGATTTGGGTCAAAAACATCATAAAACAAAGGAAACAATAAAACAAAGTATTTTATATGTAATTTCCTGTGTATTTCTAACATATTAGTTTTATACACTACTTTATTATTTACATGAGCATTATCGCTTCACAATATTATTACAACTAAAATAATTTTCTCTCTTTATTTATATTATTTATACATTTTTATTTCACCTATTCTTAGGCAAAGTGACCAACTTTTCGCATATCAAAAGCATTAGAAAAAAATACTGTTTTTTTTATATTTTAAAAATAGAATCTAGATAGGAGCGGGCCTTGGGTTCACAGTTTACAGTTAGCGACACAGATGGCGCTGGAAAAGGCATTCGCTTTAAACTTTAATAAATTATAACAAAATAATACGATAGATATATAATATATTTTTTGTGAGTTCATGTATTAGTGATCTTTTATCAAATATTCAGGTTTATTGTAACGGAAACTGTCCGAAACTTTGTAGGTAAAACGTCTGATCACAGCCAATCAACAATATGAAAAACCTTTTATATGTAGTCTTATTTATAAAACTTTCTAATCGAAAAGCTCTAGAATTTTGTTACCATCCTGAGGAAAGGACACGAAAGCAAAAAATATATAGAATATTTGGGAATACTCTTATACCAACAATAATTTAATTCAAAGGAAGAACTTAGGACTTTATTATGTAAGTATTAAAAGAATTGGCCCAGTTTCTTTGTTAAATATTAAAAAAGATTGACAATTCACGAAACTAATATTTATGCAAAAATATCGATTAGCAAATTTTTTGATATTGCACTATAAGTAATTGGATTTTTAAAGCTCGATTCGTGATAACATGTATTATTTTACAAACAGTTTCTTATATTAAAGTATTCGCTTAAGGGCGTAAGGCCAGTCGTACACGAACTGCTCAGCAGTAGGTCAGTGATCAACGTACACGTACTGTGCGAGCTGTCGACCACTACCTTAACTCTTCAATTTAATTTCAACTCTAATACAATACCAATGCAAAATTGTTATTCATTTAGCAGGCACACAAACAACACACAGTACAAAAAAAATACTCTCAATGTTTAGATTCCAGTCAGTTCCTTCCAACGACACATTTTTTTTTTAAGTAAACTGAATCTCCTGCTTGCTAAACTAATATCAATTTTGCACTGGTATTGTATTAGAGTTCAAATTAAATTGAAGAGTAAGGGCACTAGAATGGTGATCTATAGACAACTATGGTCACCCCACAGAAGTCTATACTTCACCAGCAGTCGATATAGACTGCTACAAGCAGTCCGTGTGCGCGCTGTCTAAGGCTTACAACAAGTATAAAGTAAAACGCTTTTCATACATAAACACTTAATTTTATGAATACCTATGTTACATATAATTAGGCATTCATAGAATCTTACAAATGAACTTGTTTAATGATTTGAGGCCATATTATAAAGTAATATCTAGTTAAATTGAACTGTTGTGTAAAAGAGATAGTCTTACTTGTCCGTATAGCGCTATCCCTCTTTCACAGGAACAATCGCATTTTTAAAACTTCATAATACGGCCTCAAAATATACTTAAAGCAGAATTACACTATGTTCTTAATTACGCCCTCGTTAAACTTTTAACATATTATGCTGTCCTATAGACAATAAATAAATTAACTGCAACTATAGTTTCTCAACAATAACAGCTAACGTTGGCACAATTAGGTCACAGATAATCGTGAACTACCTCTCTCCATGCTTTGATCCTATTTTCTCTGGATAAACGTAATCGTTTCAAATGCACTAAAGATTATACAAGCTATTCGCAATCTCAACAGATAAAAAATCTTCAATAACTACTTCATACTTATTATTTTCTTAAATATATCTTTTTGCATTCAATGAATCTAAAAATATATTAAGATTGCGAACTTATACTGTCAACATTACATGTTTTGAAAACGAAGGGTTGAATTTAATTTTGTACACAACATTGAGTAAGTAGAACAGACTAATAAGTTCACTTTGCGACTTGACCATTAATTATAACAACTCTTTCCTTACATCAGGTAGTAGGCACACAGTGAGGACGGCCACCAGGCCCATGCAACCCGGCGAGACCTTGTTCCAACTCCTCGAACCAAGCGACATTACTACAAGCGTTACATTGATCGAATCGCTCAAATGTATGGAAGTGACAAGTCTAAGTCACGTGACTTATCAAATTAAATGTCATTTCCATACATTTAATGTCATTTAAGCGATTTCCATCACCGTTAACGCTTGAAGAAATATCACTTGGCTACAGAAGCAGGACAACATAAAATAACAAGAGCTCTCTTGTTCGAACATCTAAACTTACAAATAAAATGAAGTAACAAATAGTGCCATTTCATCACATGGTACTGTTAAAAATAACATTTGAGCAGGACAGCACGAGTCTACATGTTCTATTAAACTTGCTCAGAACTTATGGTCTCCGGGTGCAATGCCCACTTATCACAAAAGGTGTTACCAAGTACATATTGCATTACGCGACAAATATAAGCCACATATTTATTTATTAGCTAATTAATTATTTCCAATATGTCCATAATGACATTATACACAACTGTTAGAAATTGACAACATCTAAAGAGGTCTTTGTACAGAGTTTTCATAACTACGGTACCTAACTGCACACATCACAGATATAGAAAAAATAAACTTTATCTCGTCAGTTCTATACATAACTAGTACATTTTAGACTAATATAATATTTCACAGAGGGATTCTTCTCTATATTGAAACAGATTTGCTAATGATTATTGAATGGGGCCAATTGGGGCCATAGATGTAATGATAAGCTTAGCTTATGCGTTCACTCTGTGACGTCAGCGCTCAGGTGACACGAGTAACCCAGAAATGAACAGTAAACATGTTCCACATCTGTCTACACGTCCTTAGATTATAAACATGTCTAGTTAGTGTCGCTCTACAAAAGAACTAAAATAAACGAACCAACTTTAGTACGCTGGTGTGCGTCTCGCGAAATTTAATTTAACTTTACTAGTGTGCGTCGAATAATACTTGTTTCTGAGAAATAGTCGCAAACAGTTTGCGACTATTTTTATCGACGCGTCCATTGCTTTGACAGTCCAGTCTATATTTATAATCTAAGTGCATGTGTTGACCTGTCTGAGAACAATGGCAACACAGTCATGGACGCATGTGCTAAGCCAAGAGATATTACACGTGCCGACAACTTGTTGCCACACACTCACAGGCATCCGCTCCATCATTTCTCGATTCTAAACAAACTTGCTTCTTATATTGACTTTAAACAATAAATAAAAGTTAATAAATAATTTATACATCCATTCAAATTATTGTTCAATTCGATCACAATGTGAAAACTTTAACTAGTAGAAAAATATGACGCGGATTTACTTGGTTATTGATATCCACTGATGTCCATCACAAATTGTCACTTTACTCACACCGTCTTTGAAATAAACGACCACTATAGTATTTATTAGTAGGCATTGCATAAATACATTTTATACATTCGCGCGGTCTTAACATAAGACGCGCGATCCGCGTTCCGGACACACATCGGCGTCTACTCATCTCTTTCGCACATATTATAAGAACTGCAATGTGACAAGGACGTCAGTACCGACATCACCCGTCCACCGTCTCATGTTCCACACAGACTGGTCTTCGTCCTCTCCAGGTGAGGTACACGCACTGACTGAGACTAGGGTCTTCGTATTAAAATCTCTCGGTCATCATCTTCTGGGGCATTAAGATACGTATAACTGATTTATTGCTTCAAGTTAACTTTGGCAGTGTATGGCATTCCTGGCCATCGATAGCGCAGTCTAGCGAAGGAGTTTCATCTCGATTCTGTCACACCGAGCTGTATTCGAGGCATGGCGGAGACTGCATACTGTGACAGAAGCGGGCGAGTCGCGAGCCACCTACACGAGTATCTGGACGTACCGCGGCGTCCCCGCGGGGGCGGCGAGGGCGCGCGGGCCGGCCGGCCTCACGAGGAGGGCGCGTGGCCGGGCGCCGACACCACCACCACGGGCTTCACGATGGTGGTGGCGCTCAGGTACTGCGCGCTCACCGTCAGCGGCGCCACGGTGCCCTTCACCATTTGCGTTTCAACCATCTGGAAATATCCCTTCATTATAAACACCATATTATCACCCTTCTGTATTTATCTATTTTAATATTTTTTTTCACAATTTAGCACAGTGCTAGTCAGTTTTCAGTTTAAAAATTTTAGTAAAGCTTTGTAACGATGCTGACAAATAGCAATAGGCTCGCACCTATGTTAGAAACGTCTTTGGAGAAATGTGGTGTGCAAAATCTTAGCCCCTCCGAAACATCACGACTTTATCACGATACATACAAAACTAACCACAGAATTGTCCAGTAAACTAGATTAATCCGTCCGTTCGTCTTTGATGTCGCATATTGAATAATGAAGTTTGATTTACCTCGAGGAAATTAATATAAGAGTTATCAACGTGTCTCGGCGTGGAGGCGCGTTGCGTGGGGTGCGGCGGGTGCTCGCGCGCGTACGGGTGCAGGGCCGCACGCTGTAACCGCGAGTCTTTACACGTCTTGTCCTTATTTTATTAGAAAATTAGAAAAATATTATCGTCAGTTTACTTATTTCATAAAAACACGTACGTTTACAATGTATGGAACATTGACAACGATTTGCTAAACTACGTTCTACATACTAACTAGGTTAACAGATATTCTTGGGAATATTTTGAATTTTAAACGCCCCTTCTTAAAATCTTGGTTGAGAAAAATATCATTTTACGTTTGCGTATGAGCTGGCCATAATTTATAAATACAATTAATAGATTTTTTTATAAAACTATTTCTTTAAATATTAATATTTCTTAAAAACAATTGACGGAGAAACTTTATGTTGGATCATATATTGATCATATATTATGTATTATGGAGAGGCGATTATTTATTTATTAAGTATAGATCATAAACATTAGCCCCAGAAATCCAAATTTAAGTTTTTATTGTAGGATCGAACTATACCACATTTCCCCTAAAGACAATATATTAAAATACAGACAACGGCACGCAACTTGAAATGCAAAGCACGTAACGTAACCCTACAGGCTAAAAGAGTCCAACTAGGTTGCACTCGAAACTGCTTTCTGACAAAACAATTTATAGTCAACTGTAATTAGTGCGAACCAAAGGCATTGAACCCTAACCAGAGATAAGAAAAATTCTTAAAGAAAATCCCTGTTAAATCTTTATATATATACAGTGTGTCCGGTCATGGACTAGCGATATTTTAAATACTTATAAAACAACTATATTAATACATAAATACACTATATAGTTATACCAATAAAAAATCAGCAGTCATTTTGCTTTTTTGTAGAAATTATTGCTACGCATGTGCAAAAAAAAATCATATCTCAATTATCTCAATATATCAATTACCGCATGTATGATGGAGCACCATTTAAGGACCGTTCGACATGGCTGTATTTTATTGTAGTGTTTTTAATTGAAGGTCAATGGTTGTTAAACAGAAAATTTGCAAAAATTTCTCGAGAAATGTTGAAAATTTAAGACAGCCAGTAAAAGATAAGTAGACTTTTAAGGTAAACGCTTGGAACACCTATCCAAAAAGAGACAAGAGACTAAAAAAAGAAAAGAGAAGAGATAAAATAGTTCTAAAATAATTTAGTTCAGTACACACAGACTTTAAAGGTAATAAAATAAGTGTGTGTGCTTACCTTATGCGTAAGTGTGTGCGTTTGTAACAAATGCGCGGCGGGCTGCGACACCACCAGCGGTGTCAACCCATTCACTACCACGCTGCCGTCTGGAAATAATCATATCATTTATTTACAGAACCAAATATACATTATGTACTTAATAAATAGGGTTGTGGAGTTCAAGCAGTTAAGGAGGCCCTTGCATGGGCAAATAAAATTGAGCAATTTCTATACAAAGGAGATCATTCAAGTTTCATACAAAGTTGGGCTCCAAATCGAAAGTAAGAAAAAATTTTTTTAGTCTGTTTGGGACATCATTTTGAGCATTTGTTACTATGGCACCATTAATTTAGCGGCTATATAAATTATAAGTTAAAAAAATCAGATTTCTCGTATATTTGAAAAAGTTCTTAATCTGTTTAGGACATCATTTGGTACTATGGCACCAAAACTAAGGAACCATTATTTTAGCGGATATAATTTAAAAAACTGGGGACTAATTAATATCGTTATGGGTTACCAAGACGGTAAATTATCATCCAACATAATAACTATTATGCCATGATGTTAGGATGTTAGGGTGCTTACAGGACGAGTTACAATAATGTGTATGTTGCTGGCTATAGCATGTGCTCCATGTGTCAATTTCCGCCAATGAGAGACAAGTTACTGGCTCGTTATTGGTAGAAATAAACAGATGAAGCGCATGCGAGACTACCAGTACCTCTAGACAAGTGGCATTTCGACAAGCGTTAACGATAATAGAAATCGCTCTAATGACATTAAATGTATGGAAATGACATTTCGTTTCGATAAGTCACGTGACTTGGACTTGTCACTTCCATACATTTGAACGATTCGATCAGCGTTATCGCTTGTCAAAATGTCTCTTGTCTAGGGGGCTAGATCTTGACATCGCGAACACTCATTAGGACCTTTAGTTAGTAGAACATACCTGCTGTCGTCGACACCGGCGTAGAGGAGACTATTGCGTTCTCTTTAGTTAGCGTTGATATCCTATTTTCGACTGTTGTTGTCACACCTGATAGAAACATGTTCTTAGTTAGCAAAATAGATTTACGTGTTAAATGCGTTATGTTTTTTATGTTACAGTAATGCTATATGCGAATTTATAACAAGTGGCATTTTACTAAATATACATAATAGAAAAAAGTTTTAAGTTTTCACTTACTTTGTAGAAAAGATTCTTATGGAAAAAAAAGAAATTTGAGTATAAAATTGGAGAATTTTAGAAAACTTTACTATTTTAAAATCGCGCGTTTGATGACTGTGAATAATTTAGGTGTTCTTTTTAATTTTCGACACCTATACATATTTAAAATTTATATTCCGAAACAAAATTATAAAAAATACAGTTTGAATTTGAATATTTATGAGCTAGAGCTTGAGACTGGAAGCCAAGTCTGTCGGGTCAGCTAATATTTTAATACCTACATATTTGACTTTCATTTTTTTTTTTCTAAATCTTATATTACACGATAAGCCAATTAAATTAAATGTTATCTAGCTGGCTTCAAACGAAAACATGCTTACGGATTTCAATTAAAACAATTCGACTATATAAATAGGTGATATTTCGACATCGATGTACTAGGCTAACATAACTCACCATTAGTATGTACAGGACCTTGCAGCACCCGCAGTCCACTGCTCGTAGACAACAGCTGCAACGCCGCGGGACCCACCACTAAGCCACTACTACCGACCACCTTGAAAAAAATAAATTATATTTTATTTAGGTAAATGAAAACAACTTCAACATAATAATAACATGTACAGATGTCGAGAATTAAAGTTAAATCGAATAATATCCGTACGTTTAAAATATACAACAATATTTTAAAACAATCCGGCTCGAAGGACCGATAAATTATGGAGGCGTGTCAATAGCGTACACCATGTAAAGAAAAAAAAATATTTTACTAAATATAATAAGCGGAAAAAATCTAATTTAAAAAAATCAAGAAATGGCGGATCTATACAGCATTTGCAAAATTTAATATTACTACTACTTTTGCCGTGCCCATAAGGATGGTCCACATTTCTTCCTTTAAGGGTTAGATGACTGGCTATGATAAGTCAAAATCTATATAGTCCGTCAGTCAAAAAAACATTGCACGCGTATTTTTTGCTTTCTCAAAATAAGATTAGTTTTTTTTTCTTATTTTGATAAAGCGAATCAAACGTTACACAAACATTCAATCCATATAAACAATGAACACCCAGACTTGGAACATACAATTGTGAAATGTTTCTTATCATTAAATAAAGATATCTTACTTGAGAAATAGGCAGATGTATTTGAGCAGGATGTACTAATGTGCTGAGCGCGTTCGTTACGCCATTCTCTACGGTAGTCTGCCCATTCTGTAACAAAGAAATATATCGTTAAACAAATAATAGCCTTTTTATTCGCAGTTTAGTTTTGATTTGATTTGATTTTAATTTGAAAATAAATAAATAAAAAAAATACTTAAAAATTGAATCATCAAACGTGTGGAACAGATAGACTTCTAAACATAGCTACTGGATTAAACGGGGGTGTTTATGTTAATGGTGTATCTGTCTGTGGTCCTGTAGCTCCGGAATTTTGTATCGGGGATTATAACATGGCCCAGGATGGCAGTAAATTACAGACCATGTATCTTTTTTTCTTCTATTTTGGCTGTCATATTTTAAAGTTAAATAAACATTTTGCTATTTTCGTTGTTGTCGCATATTTAAAAATAATTGTATTTTTAACATTTTTAAAAGGTATTATTTATGTTCATAACATAATTAATACCTTTTAAAAATAAAGTTAACTATGGAGTTTCTTAGCCGGTTCTTCTCCATAGGAGTCACATTTTGGAACCGCGCAACTAGAGTCATTTAACGTTTTGAAAGCGCCTAAAAAGGCCTAATTGAAAAACACTGAATCTCTTGCTTAGGGCTAAATCATCAAGAAAAGAGTTGCAAATTCAACAAGAATAAGTATAAAATATAGACATAGCTATTTAATAAGAATTCATAATTATGTAATTGTAAAATAATTTATGGATGGCTAATAAATTAGTACCCATTATTCAAACAATACAAAACATGCATAATTTAAATTTAATATTTGTTACTGAATAATAATAGTTACTCAGTGATAGAGTATCCATTAAGTCGTAATTCGTAAATAATTATTGTAGAGACATGGAGAAAAGTGGACCGATTACATAATCAACCTATTTGTGCATAATAATTGATCCTAAATAAAAAACTGTCTATTGTTTTGCTTTAAAAATAAAAAGTTCTATTTATGAATCATCAAATTCATATTTATTACAGGCCGCTAATTAATCGCAAAGTGTGAATGTTTTATGTGCCAAACGCCGAAGGGGAAAGAAAAGTACCAATTTATAAAAATAATAGAGTCTATCAATCAGTTACGTGCAGTCTGTTGAACAATTTTAATTAAAAGCCAATAAAGGAACATATTTAATTGCTTGGGTGGTGATCAAATCCGTCACTATTCATCGATTTTTTATTTGTTCATTTTGCTTGATTTCAGTTTGCGGAACATTCGTTTACTTAAATTCTCTATTATTAAAAGTTGAATGAAAACTATGTAAAATCTATCCTCTGATAAAAAATTGGTTGCCTGTAAAGTCGGTATACGGGCGAAAGTTTTACGTGACAACGACTGTCAATGTCTGTCTCTCTCGCTCTTAGGCGGGCTAACCATGCCCGAGTGGAAGGGACGCGTGCCTCTCACTCGCTCTCATTGTGAGCGCATAACGTGAGCGGAGCGTTACCCAGTTTCTTGAAGTGTCACCCGGCAAACCAATTTATAAGACGTTGTCACGTCAAAAACAATTGCCACATGTATGACGAAGCATAGCTTTAAAACGGAAAAAATAAATCATTGTCGTATCTATTTTTGTACTGATTGATTTTAGGATCCAGGTATCTCCATAAAAAACACCTGAATTATACATTATTTTTATTTAATATGGACTTTGTATAAAAACTTCTAATAGTTATATGAAATACTGACTTGTGTAGAAGTATCTGCCGGCGCAAGTGTTGTAAGCGTCAAAGTATTGGGTCTCGTCCCATACGACGTCCTCACAACCTGAAAAACGTACAAAAATACTTCAAGTTAACAACACATTTCTATTACAAAAGTTTAAACGCGCTTCTAAAGATTACGAACTGGAAGAATAACCCGAGTAACACAAATCCTAATCCAAGATTAGGTCAGCTCTAATTTCTAACAATGTACCAGGCGAACATACCTGCGAGGTAGTGGGCGTGATTTGTATAGGCAGCGTACGCAACTTCGTGCTTAGGTTTAGTGTGCGCGGAGGTGACGTTTCCATTCGTGCTACGGAACGTGGCGGCGATGCTGATATCTGAAATACGGAAAGTTTCATTAACATCACTGTTATATTTATTAATATTACAAAAAAAAATAGTGTTTAAGATATAAGAAATACTTACACTTATAGGAATTCCTAAAACTGGCCCATTAATAGTATCGTCCATACTTTTATCATCAGCTGAATCTGCGATGAATAAGAAAAAAAAAACAATTAGTAAATACAAAAAAAAAAAAAACAATTAGTAAATACAAAAAAAATATGCGATCGAAACATAAATTTATTTGTACAATAAAGTGAGATTGCCTATAAGTAGGTAATTATTATTTAAAATTAACTAATAAATAATACTTACTAATTTAATTTAACCGTGATATAAACCAAATTACAAGTTAAATTATTAAAAAAATGACATTGAAGCCAAAATATTAAATAATCGCGACCATTTGTACCAGGAGCGCATAACAAGTAAGGAGGTTAACGCACCAATACTCCGAGGGCGTACAGTCGTTCGGACCGAGATCTCTCTTTTCAAGGCGGAGAGCCGCTGTTGCGCTGCGATCTTTTCGCGAGCCAGCCGTTCCATCTCGTGTTCACAATCGCGTTCCTTACGTCGAAGAACCTGCAGACAATGTACCAGGATGTCATAACTTAGTAGAAGGTTAAGTTCAATTTTGATACAAACAAGTTCAGTAGTATTATTATCGCAAGAAACGCCATGTTGATAATAACTTATAATATCCGCTGTTTGTAATATAATAAACAAAATAATCTTGTTTGATAACTTTAAATATCAATACATTTGATTACATTATTTATCAAGTTTTGCAAAGGTTTCACAAAAAATGAAGAAAAACAAATTAATCCAACCGCCTACACATCTTTTTGCATAAAATTGACGAAAACGGTTAATTAAATCAATTTACACATATACATTGAAGGTTTACTTTCATAAATTAAAATACAATTTGGAATGAATGCTAAAATTAATATCGATTAACGAGCGAGCATAGGCGAAGCCGTATTCAAATAATTAAATTACGAATCCTTCAAACTTCCAAAGACGGTCACTAAATAAGCGAAAAACACCGGTAAAATATTTTAGATCAAAACGCTATGAAAAAAATTAGGAAATTTAAGTTTTACATGAAAACGTTTGAATAAATAATAATAATTAGACGAATTTTTTGATGCCATATTTTATGTTTATGTTTAATTAGATTAGTTTATTTTATTATTCCTTTTGTATGTATATATAGTTAAGTTTATAATTGGTATGTAATTAATGTAATCATAACAATTCTATGCAACTGCTCTTCATGTAATTTTAGAAGTAACACAAAATTATTTTATACTTAAAAGTACTGTTATCAGTTATAGGTACTTAATCAAATAAAGTAGAAATACAAGTCGCCGTTATAAAAAGCTAGTCCTTAGACTGTCGTGAAGTGTCCTCTTACACGATCTAATTCATATTTATGTAACAATAAAGATTATGCTTCAAGGGAATACATAACTTACGTGAATGCATTCATAGCTGTATAATTAATATACGCGTACATAACTAGATCAAATCGAAGTCTTCACTATATTTATTAAATATGCTGCTTAATGTAGGTTCAAATTGGGGCCACAACGCCCGACACACTTTTTCATTACTCTGTGACGAATCTTAGACAGTTTAAGAATAATTTATTGATTTAGCTTTTCCGAGAAATATAATTGCGTAAGAGACAATTTAGTATTTCAATTTAGTTAATAAAGTATTTTTTAGTTTTACATACCGCCAATATTACCAGGCAAGTTTGAGCTAATTAAGATGTTACTCGAGACCACGTCTCAATTAAGATAATTAAGTAGTAGTTTCTTGTGTAAATTAATAGTGACTGAACTGTCAAATTGAGTGAATGACCCGATTTTAAAATAAATACAATATAATTTTTTGTAATAAATAAGCAAGTTTTAGTAGTAAAATAATAAGTGATAATTAATGATCATTTAGTAAAACAGATAAAACATGTTCATACTATTTAAACAAATACAACAAACAACCAACGCGAAGTAAAAAAAAAACAAAGGCCATCGACACTGGTTTCAAAGGCGTTAGGTACCAGGCAAACAGAGTTACAAGGCGATATAGCGCAGTGATACTAACCTGAATATATCTAATAGCGGAGCCCAGTATAGAAAGGTTGGAGGTTTTCTTATCATCGGGCGTGGCCGGTAGTTGTCTCTTGAGGAGTTCGAAGCACTCCTTGAGGTGTGCCCGGCGGTTCTTCTCCAGCTTGTTGTGCACTTCTCGCGTGCCGGCGCGGGGCGCGCTGCCACTGCTACCCCCGCTGCCGCTACCATTGCTGCAGCCACTACCGCTGCCGTTACTGCTGACTGACGGAGGGGAAGGGATTGGGGGTGGCCTGTGGACAATGGAAAAAATATATAAGAAAAGTAAATTCATGTGTCTGAGTGTAATTTATTTATATAATGTATTTAGAAATATATTAGTATATTTATCAGTTGTCAGGTTACCATAATACAGGCTCTGCCTAGTTTGGGATCAGATGGCCGTGTGTAGGTTGTCCCAAAATATTATATTGTAGATTTCTTTACTTTGAATTTTGTTGAATTGATTTATGGATTTTTATTTTACTCATTATTACGCACGCCATTTTTTTATTATTACGCACGCCATTTTTTTGCACCATACGAATATCATTTCACCTTTAAACTTATAAGTATATCACCTTTAAACAGATGAAATAATTATCCTACACTGCGTCTTTTGTTCAACAAACAATATTTTAATTACAAAACTGAGTATGAGAAATTAATTAGCTATTAATTAAGCTCGCGTCGGAGTCGGCGACATCGTCACCTGCTCGGCTACACGTAACAACTCGTGTACACTCATAACATAATTTTGTTTGTATTTGACGTAACATTTCTTGCGCAACCATTACTGTAAGCTAGTTTCAAGTTAAAAAACCTAGTTATTGCTGACAAACGTCATTGCTATTTTTTTATATCTATGGAAGAAATATCCCTCAAAAAGAATGAAAAGTCATAGAAATAGAGACTACAAGACACCAAAAGAACAAAAAACCGGCCAAGTGCGAGTCAGACTCGCGCACCGAGGGTTCCGTACAAACCTGTAAGTATATAAGTAAAAGTTATGGTTTTCGGAATTTTTCCTATATGTGTACTTTATAACGTTGCTTCATGCCAAATTTCAAGATTCCAGGTCGTCTGGAAGTATCCTTTAGGTTTTGATTCCCTTGCGAGTAGTTGCGAGTTTCAAAATATGCGGCTTTAATTGCTGTATCTTTTGATTGCGTTGACGTAGAAGTTTGATTTTGTTACAGCTTAAAGATATTATAGACTTGAGTATTTGTTAAGAATTTCAATATAATACCACTACGCGTTCATGAATAAAGGGGTAATAAGTTTAAAATTATAAAAATATTTTTATTATATGATGTAACTAAAAATTTATGCTTTTCGCAATTTTTCCTTTATCTGTGTTATAAGACGTTGCTTCGTACCAAATTTCAAGATTCTGAGTTCACGGGAAGTACCCTGTAGGTTTTGATTCCCTTGCGAGTGTCGAAAATTTGCGGCATAAACGGGAGTATCTTTTGATCGCGTTGACTTAGAAGTTTGATTTTTTCACAGCTCCAAGAGACCATAGACTTGAGTATTTGATATGAATTTCAGCTTGATACCTCCACGCGTTCCTGAGAAAAAAGGTCTTGACAGACAGACAGACAGACGGACAACAAAGTGATCCTATAAGGGTTCCGTTTTTACCTTTTGAGGTACGGAACCCTAAAAAAACGACGGGTTGCACTCCGGGAGTGCCGGCAGAAGTGAAAACTTGAATATTAACGTTGTGCATTTTTGATAGTTTGGAATGGTTAGGGAATAATTTTGCACGAATTGCTTTAATTATCAGTATAAAAGTACTATCATTTATGTGGTAGAATACAATTTTTATTTATTGCGCTATCGTACACAAATATGACAATAAATTTTGAGAAGCCCTGCATTGCACATCGTTCTCTTGGTCTTTATTGGCAATAATTTGACAGAAATTGTCACGCATTGCTTGTCACTGGCCACGATCTTTACAAAAAAAATTATAGCTAAATAAATATCAGGCACCACATAATTAAATATTAATAATATACTAAAATAGTCATGGCTATTATTTTTTTTAGCTAGACATTCTAGTGATAACCCGTGTAACAAAAAAAAAATACAATGCACAGATTGTATTGTTTATTGTGTTTATATCATTGTTAATTTGTCTGCTACCGGATGCAGTGTGCAATGATCATATAATACATGATTTTCCTTAATTACCGCGACCAAAATAGACGTTCTGCATACTCATGCTTTGAAAATTAAGGCTGTGTCGACTCCGACACAGCCTTAATTTTCAAAACAGTCTCGTACCTTCGAATGAATGATGCATACGTTTGCAAGTGACAAGGACTCATCCACTGATGAATACAAAACCCTATCTCATAGATTACATATTCAACTCATGGTTTAATATCCAAACCTTGACAGCAATCGAATGAAAAACAAAAGCATCACACGCACTTGATACCAACCAAACCGACATAAGGTCGAAGAGATGATTGGCAAGGATGAAATTACAATTTCCATTAAGACCTGTTTCCATTAATTTTTATTGTATATCTATGACGTGTTTGTTCTAGATCTACTTTATTAATTCAACAGTGCAGTGTAATTGCGCCGCAGTTGAGTGCAAACACTGAAAGATACGGATACCTATAACAATGCCAAGTGTAAATAAAATTGTTTCCTTTTGCTTTGCAGAATTTTATAAAATTGGACATACAATTCTAGGTTTTTACATTATACATTTTTCTTCTTAACCATTTGCACAGAATAATTTATTAAAAGGTTTAAAGTTAATGAGGAATAAAATGTGTAAAGAATATGTTGAATTCTTTATCGGCTGGCCTGTTTTGTTAGGAATTGAAAAACATTTACTTTACTCTTTTGTTATCAGCCACTTAGCCGGATAATATCGTCCGTTTCATGTTCAACTTGACTTGTTTCTCTAAGTATTACTTTGCCTTTTATCTCGTTATGTGCCTACTTGTTTGATCGTTTTGATTATGTTTTATAAGTTATAGTACATACTTAAATTTTAATAGTGTGGCAAAAAATAACATAAGGAAAATATCTTGACTGAAAGTAAACAGCCCGACGAATTTTCCTACATGCCTAAATGTTGAGAAGATGGTTGATGCATAAATATATAGTCAATTATAATCAACGACAACAATAAATTCATTGCAAACAAAATAATGTAGGTAAGTTAAAAAGTCGTATCACATAGGTACAAAACAACATACATCATACACAACATGCGAGATAAGATAGCTGATGAGATCGTCATCCGAATCTCCAGCTGTTTCGGACACCGCTGTTACTAGGAGAACATACCCATGACTGATACTCGTCGTCCGCGGCCTGGAATGTTCTGGTGGGAAGTCGAGGAGGGGCGCGGGAGGAGGGACGGTCGCTGTGAGGACCGGCTCGAGCGCAACGACGGGCGGAGCGGGCGCGGGTGGGCAGGGGGGCGCTACCGGCACCGGCGACGTCGGCCGGACGACACCGTTGCTGCGCGGCGTCACCGGCAGCCCTGTCACCACTCGCACCGACACCGGCGACTTCGGCTCCTCCTCTGTTAACAAAGACAATAACTTCAGTACGGGCTAAACGTGCATCTAACTGCTTTAAAACATTATCATAATTTACAAAATTTGCCTATCAATCAACTAACATCCTATTAGAAATTGATCCAGGTCATCTTAGGTCGGCCAACACTTGTCAAACCCGTGTCAACCACTCGTCGACGGCTGCAGTCCGTGGCGGTAAACTACCAGGCGAACATAAACAGCAGGCGCTCAATACAGCCACGTAAACGAAACAGACATACCAGAGTGAATGAAACAGCACTATACAAGTTTACTTTCTGATAGTGACGTTACACGATAATAAACTGTAAGTACTAGAACTAAAGTACATAGTAAAGGAAATACGTACAAAATCAGTCACGCTGCAATGACGAGCGAGACGAAGATAACATATTTGAGTGTGGTGAGGGAGATGGAAGAGGGGGCGTGGTCAGACGTTACGATTACGTCAGCACATGTGGTTGCGCGCGTGCTTTCGGTTTGTTTGGCGTTAACAGTTGCCACGCCGAAAATCAGCTGCTCAGCGCGGTGCCAGAAAAAACAAGTCGTCGCGTCGTAACCGGCCCGTAAAATGACTGGCGTCTATTACTACTAGATTGGGCTCGGCTTGTTTTGTTGTTCGCCGCAGCGAGCGAAATTTACGGTTTTATAGCGTAAGTATCGTAAGTATGAACGTGATAATAAAATCGGTATTTTTTACAGATAAAACTTGTATCATCAAAACTTTGACGAATCACTCTTGTTAACGAGCATTATTTTATTGTGAATCAATTGTTTTTTTTAGCGGACAATGTAATGTATCGGGTAAGTTACCATTTCGTTTTATTTAATAAGTAGGAACCTATTTGTTTTTACACAAATATTATACAACTACTATTATACGAAAATGCGCTGATAATTTTATTTAGACAACAAACGACAACTGTCTTTCAATGTAACTTTTAACGTGTACATTCGTAATCCAATAGAAATTGTTATAGGTACATTGCTATTATGCTTGGTTAAGACCAAACAAAATGGTACTAAATACGTAGTTTTATACATACACAGACTCGTGTACGTCAAACAGAGTTTATTGCAGAGAAACCTTACGAGTAGCAATAATAGTACAATATGTTACCTTATACCGACCTACCTACCTAATTGTTATGTGCGATCTTTGTCAACTTAGACTCGAAAGTATTTATAGAAACTTCTTACACGTGTAACCTTAGCTAGGTATGAAGATAAAAAACCTGTTACAACCTATAGTAGATATCTATAATCTATCTTTATTACGAACCACAGAGTAAGTAAAAACTGTTTAAATATTTACATAGGCTAATTAATATAAGTACGTCAATGTTCATAAAGAAATCAAAATTAATTAATGTTTTACAAATAAAATAACAATAGCTTTAAAAATAGTCTAAATAATCGACCAGGCGATCATAAAGCCTTAGAAGTAGAGATGTAAATAAAATGCATCATCATCGCCCTTATAACAATAGAGCTAGCGTATTTATTATTGTAAACTACACAAGCCAAACGACATAATAGGAAAACATGAACGTGGGTGGTTATTGACCGATTTATACAATAGTATAATTTGAATAGTTTACGCAAATCCGAGAGGTGCCTCAGGATTTTGCCCTCACGACTTTGACAAATCCTTACTTTATTTTATAAGTTTACATATACAGCTGCCTACTGAATATAAAGTTGACACCATGGCATAAAATAATGGGGTTATTTGTACCAAGTTTATTATTGAACTTTCAATCATCGTATTTTGAATACTACAATGTAGTCAAAACAAAAGCCTTAGCAATGTTATTTTATACGCAGTAGGTAAGTACATTATTTCATGGGAATTAATATCAAAAACTGTTTCAAATAATTGGAATAAAAAGATAAATTTAAATTTGAAAAATATCTAAATAAATGTATATTGTCTTATTCCAGTTTGTAGCTTGCAACATCATAATTTTAAAATTCTTGAACAATAGCAGTTACTTCATAAATTGAGGCAAAAAAAGAATAAGTATCCACTACACAAAATGATAAATATGAAGCAAGTTTGTGATTAAGTACAAAAACTGTAATGCAGTAAATTATTCCCGGACTTTTATTAGAGGCCAAAAAAGGCCCCGAACAGAGTAATAATTCTTTAAACTTTTAGCTTAAACAAAGACAAGGAAAATAATTGAATTAAATACCTGACATGAATAAAATTGTTACAATAATAAAACTTTATTAAAAACTATACACCATGATAAAGTAGACACCACCGCTAGCAAAAGAAATGGAAAAAAATTATCAACATTGTATCAGTCTTCAGACTTGCCTATTTATCTGGGGGCACGGTAGTGCCCCCGCCAAGACGAGCCAAGCGAAGCGCACGGGCACTACCTACCTTTTCTCGAAGCGCTTCGTCGTTTTTTTGAACCCTCATAACTTGGGTTTGGTTTATCTAGTCTGATTACGTTTTAAGAGTAGAACATTAAAATAAGATGATGAAAGCAAATCTATATCCACAGAATAATGTTATCAAAGCGTTAAGTACGTCTAAAAGATATGAGGTCGGGTTCAGTAGATTACGAATGTCTATTAATTGTAACCTTGCAAAGCACTTAAAATATTTTTTTTAACGTAATTTAGAATAGCACGAGAAAAAGGAGAGGAAAACCAATGCCTGAACCCAGCAGTGGGAATAGTGGGATATAAAATACAACATTGATGATGACAACGTTATTTCTTTTAGAAATATTAAATACTTGCAAATTATTAATATGAAGGTTTTTTTGTATGTTCGTTAGTTACTTTGGTAGGTATATGTTATATAGGTACGTTCAAGTTCATATATATATATATATACTTAATCACTAATTGGTCGGTTTTGGATAAATTTAGGCGTTAATTATCATCAAAACCAGGCAAATTATCGTATAGTTTTCTGCTTATACGTTTCTGAAGGATTTCCGACTAGCACGCAGTCTATAGCTATTGTAGCATATAGCTTAACATAGGTACCATATTTGTAAAAATAGTTAGGGATAATTTATTTATCAACTAGAATATTTTGCACGTAATTATCCTGACTAGGGGAAACAAAGAAAATGAATTGCAAAAACTTAAAAACAAAAATGTTATTCATATAATAATGTAGGTAATCGCTCTCGAAATATATATTTACAATATTTAATACCTACCTAGTTTGCGGGCTGTTTTTTTAGGTTGCCAAAGAACTTGCTAAAACCGGGCTACATAAGTAGCAGACTTTCTTTTGTTACTTAATATTCATAGTCACGAAAAAATATTCTTCATTGGGCCCAAACGTGTACCAAAAAGTTTTTAACAAATTATTTTCATTCGTTTTAAAGAATTAAGACTTCATTTTGAATAATTGCGAGAAAGTTTCATGTTTATTAAATTATTTTCCCTATGTAAGGAAGGACAATGACCGAACAATTGGGAATAATATAAAAAATAACGATACATACGAAATCACAACTAAATATTTATTGGAATCACTAAAACGTTCAATGAACTTGAAAATTACAATATTTTCAGGTAAAATCGTATTCAAATCCATAATCCTGGTTGAAACTGATTTCATTACATTAGAATTAAAGAAATCAATGTTGAAAACCGTACTTTATATAAAGATTTATATACATTATTCCGTAACAATTTGGTCCCGTATTATTACCTACTTATTTGAAAACTTCACCTGGTAAATTTAAAAGACAAAACGTATGTATGTATCATGTCTTATGTATGTAATGTAGGTATGAACTAGGTATGTAGTTTTTTTTTTAACAAATTAGAATTTTGTTTAGCAGTTTAGTTAAAAACTAAACATTGTTAAATACCGAACACCGAAATGGTTATCAGTACTTAAAGTTGACCTATAATGTGTATACTAGTAGGGTTGAGGGTGTGAATAAAACAACCAAACTTGTATACTGAACTATAGCTATGATGAGCTAGTTGTTTATTTTGAAAACATGGCACGAGCCTAACCAAATCCGTGTAATCAAACGATTGCGACTTTTAATTCGACGTCAACGCCATCTAGTTACGTCTTGTACAACACATATCAAAATACAATTTATTTTGCTGATCCTTTTGATCGCTGTTGGTCATGAACATACCGCCCACCAAGGACATTACTGACGGAATGTCATTTATAACTAAGTAAGGTCTAAATTTACAACAACTTTATCTTCCAGTTTGAACTAAAATTAAAAACTATTTCTAACAACATAAATAAACTTACATAAGAATATTTGAACTACTGACTTTGTGTCATTTTCAAAATTGTAAAACAAGTATCAAGGTTTAAAACACTGTTAGGGTAAATATACAATTTCATGCTAAGTATAAATTAATCATCTAAACAATGATGATATAAAATAAATCTTAACCAATAACAGGCATGAACATATTTGTATAACTTAAAAAAATGTGAAAACAAAGATATAATTAATTCATTAATCTGTAACTGGTAATATACAAAGTTTAGATGTTGGTCTCTTAATAGTTGAGGTTTTAGTGCGCAATGTGACTACACGGGTGATACTATCATCCCCGGGATGCTTCTCTATTACGCGACCTAACAACCAACGACTTGGCGGCATATCGTCTTCTTTAATTAAAACAATGTCTCCAATTTTTGGCTCAGGAACCCTTGAAGACCATTTGTACCGGTTCATAAGGTTAGACAAATATTCTTGGGACCAGCGCTTCCAAAATGACTGTACCATCCTTTGAATAAATTGCCACCGTGACAAATAACTGGTATTTGTGCTCTCATATTTAGTATCCGGTACACTTACTATCGGCTCTCCTATCAGGAAATGTCCAGGAGTTAAGGGTAACAGCTCACCAGGATCAGTAGCGTTAATGACACTCATTGGACGCGAGTTCAAACAAGCTTCCACTTGGTTGAGGAGGGTGCTCAGTTCCTCATATGTCAAGGTAGCATCCCCAATTACCCGTTTGAGGTGAAACTTCGTAGACTTCACCCCTGCTTCCCAAAGTCCGCCGAAATTAGGACTACGTGGGGGAATGAAGTGCCACTCTGTACCGTTGGCCTCGACTTGCTCTGCTATTGATGCCTGAATAGATGCTAATTGTTGTAGTTCTCTGGAAGCGCCTATAAACGTTGTACCATTGTCGCTCCATATCTTGGCACAATGACCTCGCCTGGACACAAAACGTCTGAAGGCAGCTAAAAACGCTTGTGTGCTCATGTCACTGACGACTTCCAAATGAAGAGCACGGGTGACCATACACACAAACAAACATATGTAGCCCTTGTACGAACGGTGTCCGCGACCTTTCGTTGTCCTAATATTTATAGGGCCTGCATAGTCCACACCGCTATTCAAAAACGGTCGCGCTGGAGAGCATCTCACAGATGGAAGAGAACCCATCATTTGGTTCTTGATGCTAGCGCGATGTTTAGCGCATGTTACACATTTGCGCACTGCCTGTTTGACCAAATTCTTGACGCCTATTATCCAATAGGCTGTTCTCAAATAGTTTGTCATCAGCTGAGGACCACCGTGCAGAGTTTTCGAATGTGCATCAGCCACTATAAGCTTTGTCAGATGACAAGACTTTGGTAGAACTATTGGGTGCTTTACCTGTTCACTTAATGGAGCCTTCTCAAGTCTTCCCCTAACTCTGATTAATCCTTTCTCGTCAAGATATGGACAGAGTGAGTTTAGCTTACTAGATTTCAGTTGTAAATAGCCTTTATTCTGTAATTCTAAATATTCTATCGTAAATGTTTCTTTTTGCGTTTGTCTTATACAACACTCTAAAGCTGCTTCTAATTCTAAAGTCTGTAAATATTTTTGTTTAACTGTATTATTTCTTAAGAACCGTCTGCAATAAGCAATAATTCTAACTAATTTTTGTAATGACGAATAACGTTCGAACATGGAGCACTCTGGAACGATCGCAATATGAACTCTTTTTGCTTCCTCCAAGTCGGTATTCATTTCATTTGGCCTTTTATATCCTATGGATTTCTCAGTGAGGAACGATGGCCCTGAAAACCACAAACTATGGTTTAGGAACGCACTTGGTAACATGCCTCTAGATGCACAGTCTGCTGGATTGTCCTGAGTTTTTACATGAAACCATTGAGATGCTTTCATATTAGTCAATATCTCGGAAGTGCGATTGGCTACAAATGTCTTCCATTTACTTGGATGGCTGTTGAGCCAAGCTAACACCACCGTGGAATCTGTCCAAGCTTTGATTTTGTCTCTTGAAATATTTAAGACATTTGCTGTTTCTGTTAAAAGATTGGACAAGAGAACAGCTCCACACAGCTCTAACCGAGGGATACTAATTTGTTTGACTGGAGCTACTCTGGTCTTTGCAACTAATAACGACACGTGAATTCTGCTGTCCGCGTCTACTATCCGCAAGTAAATAACGGCTGAGTATGCTATTTTGGAGGCGTCACTGAAGCCATGCAGCTCAATATCATAGTCAGGCTTTGTACCAAGCCAACGAGGTATCCGTACCTTACTAAGTTGCGACAACTGTTCACGGTAAGTATTCCATTCATTCACTAATTGAGTGCTTATTTGTTCATCCCAAGTAACTCCTACCAGCCATAATTTTTGTATGAATGTTTTTGCTAAAACCACACTTGGGGCTAGCCAGCCTAGTGGGTCAAACAATCGAGCTATGTCAGAAATAATTGATCTTTTAGTTACAGGTGCAGTCGTCAGCGGTGGGAGCTTAACTGAGTATTGGAAAGTATCTTCACTACGGTTCCAGGTAAGTCCCAAAATTTTTATTGTGTTATCTAATTTTATTTCCAGGTCTTTCTCTTCCTTGTACTCCATTTTCGTTAATTCACAAGTTTGTACTATTTTTTGTTGATCTATTGTGTTGTCCTTATTTTCAATTTTACTAGTTTGATCTGTTTGTTCTCGGTCTTTATTTCGTTCAAATCTATCAATTCGCTTTAGTATTTCTTGACTGTTGCTGTTCCATTTTTGTAGTTTAAATCCACCCCTTCCTAATAATGCTATCATTTGCTCATATATTTCTATGCCTTCTTCTACACTATTGCATCCTGTCATAAGATCATCCACGTAGAAGCAATTTAAAACCTTCTCTGCAGCAAGTGGATAACTTGTGCCTTCATCAATTGCGATTTGATTTAAGGTTTTGATCGCTTGATACGGCGCAGAAGCTGTTCCGAAAGTCACGGTCAAAAGCTCGTAGTCTTTAATTTCTTTGTCTGGACTGTCACGCCAGAGTATTCTTTGGAACATAACATCCTCTTCAGATACTCTTACTTGGCGGTACATTTTAATAATATCCGCAACAAGTCCTATGGGATAAATTCTCCATCTTAAAACGGTGTGACGTAAATCAGCCTGCAGTGACGGACCGACCATGAGCGTGTCATTAAGAGACACTCCTTTGCTGTTCTTTTCAGACGCATTAAAAACAACACGTACTTTAGTGGTGGTCTTGTCGTTCCTAATCACAGCGTGGTGTGGCAAATATACTGCTTCTTCCTTTTTATCATCATCATCTTTTACGTGTTTCATATGTCCCAATTGTAAATATTCATTTATTACTTCTGTGTACTTGTCCTTTAATTCCTTGTTTTTTATTAATCTTTTTTCTAACGCTTGAAACCTTGCTTTAGCAATGCCACGTGAATTTCCTGAACTGCTAGGAGGACCTTCTTCTCGAAAAGGTAACTTAACTATGTATCTACCGTTGTTATCCCTAGTAGTGGTCGCACTATAAAACTCTTCGCATTTCTTTTCCTCTGGGGTTAATATCTTTTTATTAGTGATATCTTCAACTTCCCAAAATTTCTTTAAAATCTCCTCTACCTTGCAATGCATGACGTTTATATTTTTCAATTTGGTATTTACACTAGCTGTGCCTTCAGGACCCACAGCGCCTGACAGAACCCACCCCAAGGTAGTGTTCTGTGCGATGAGTGTACCAGAAGGACTCTTCACTAAACCTTCTTTAATTATGCAGCTATAAACGTCTGCCCCTAACAGAATATCAATCTTGTTGGGGGTGTGAAACTCCGGATCAGCTAAGCATAAGGTTTTAGTACCTAGCCAGTCGAAGGTGTTTGCATTAAGACTGCGCTCCGGAAGGTAAGAAGTAATCTTTTTTAACACATAAGCACTTAATGAAAACTTAAAATCAGGGTCAACCCGAGATTTAATTGTTAACTGTACCATGTACTTTGTCATGGTTGACCTATTATCTCCTAATCCTGAGACAAACCCTTGAATTGGGATCCTTTTCAGGTTGAGATACTGGACTGTGGCCTCCGTAATGAAACAAGCTTGTGAACCTTGGTCGAGCAATGCTCGTACGGTCTGATATTCACCCGTCTTTGATGAGGCCTTAATTAGCGCAGTGGCTAATAATACCTGTCTAGGTTTTGCTATCCTCCCTGTGGACAAGCAAGACACTATCTGGGTAGCACTAGTTGAAGGATCAGCACTATCGGCAGCAGCGTTTGTTTCAGAGTCTTGGCCTTTATGGTCTGAATGGAGCAAAGAATGGTGACGCTTCTGGCAAATTCTGCAATTCGTCTGTTTTCTGCAGGTATGAACACTGTGGTTACTGCCTAAACAGTTGAAGCAAAGTTTGTTCGTACCAACAAAATCCCGTCTAACTGCGAGAGATTGTTTGGCAAACTTTTTGCAAAAACAAAGCTTGTGACTCTCTGAGCAGTATTCACATTTCATTGGCGATGACGAGTTTGTGCTTAACAATGTTTTAGGTTTGTAATTATTATTGAACTGGTGACCTGAACCTCTATTTGGTTCTAAGCACTCAAACGCGCGGAAACGTTGCTCTAAAAATACTTTAAATTGATCAAAGGTTGGAAATTCATTGCTGGAATCGCTACTACTGACGCTTAGTTCCCATTGTTTGCGTGTTTCCGGATCTAATTTAAATGTTACTATGTGAATGATGATAACATCCCATGTAGTCACATTTATACCCAAGTTTGACAACGCATTTAAACAGTCACTGGTGGTATCAGAAAGCTCCTTTAACGATGTCGCAGAATCAACTTGCATACGTTTAATACCAAATAACCGTTTTAAAATACAGTTGGCGAGATATCTTTTATTACTGTACCGTTTGTCTAGTAGATCCCAGCACTGACTGTAATTGGCGTCTGTTATTGGCGTATTCCGTATCAATTGCTCAGCTTCACCAGTTACATGACTTTTCAAATAGTGCAGCTTTTGCACATTATCCAACGAACTATTTTTATGAACTAATGATACAAAAAGATCATGAAATGTCGTCCATTCTTCATATTTACCAGAAAACATTGGTATAGCAATCTTGGGCAATTTAACTAGTGTATTTGCTGACTTAAGTGCGCTACTAGATGAATTATTTGCATGAGTTGGTTCGCTAACAACCTTAAGTTTATTGAGCGTTGACTTCATTAAACATTTATAAGTAATGTAAGTGTCCTCGGTTGTATCATAAATATCAACAACCTTTTGACCAATATCCTCTAATTTAAAGGTCTGATATAATTTAGTATTGGTATTTTTAAACGACTCCCAATCCCTTTCTAACAATTCTAGTCTAGTTTCAATATATTCGACAGTTAATCTTTCTTGGGACTCTTTTTAAAATTTGATAATCCTTTAATTACAACACTTTGACAGCCCCTCAATACGTTGACTAACCCTTCCATATTTGTAACAATTAACCAATTAAATTTAATAAGTTGAAATGTGAATGAAAACCAATAAATAAACCAAAGTCCGTAAACAAACAATTAACTTAACAAATGTTTGAACACAATGTAACAAAACTAATTTGGAATAAAATATCAGTCCCAATTGACAAAATTATTCTAAGTTACAATTAGTTGCTTAAAATTTTACAAGTGTTTTAAAACAACTTATTATTTGGCGGAAATCGGGCATAGGTTCCCCGTTCCTTCGTTTTTTAAGAAACTATTCTAAGTCCTAAATTTATTGCATTTTGCATAAATTTAATGTAAATTTTCTAAGTTAAAATGTTCGAATTAATAAGTTCCAAAATTGCTTGTCACTAACTGCTTTGTTTATATATAGTAAAATGTACTTACAATTCTCACTTTACTACATACGACACGATGATTTCTGCACACGTCGCGCACTCTGGTGGCGACACGCTGAACTATGAACGTGGCTGATGTCACGTTGAACTGGATGTGACGTCCTTCTTCTGACGACACGTTGAACTTGATGTGACGTCGTTCTTCTGACGTCACGTTGAACTTGATGTGACGTCGTTCTTCTGACGTCACGATGAACTGGATGTGACGTCGTTCTTCTGACGTCACGTTGAACTATGAGGCTGACGTTCAGTCTCCTCACGTTTCTCCGCCGGTGCTGATGCTGTCCACCAATCTGAACGCAGCAGTCACTCCTGATGCGGGAAACGAGGTACTCTTGTCGCAGCGATCCACTGCGAGTACCCCGGGCGATCTCAAAAACTCCGGAAGCGATCCGGCTCGAAGGACCAATGTTAAATACCGAACACCGAAATGGTTATCAGTACTTAAAGTTGACCTATAATGTGTATACTAGTAGGGTTGAGGGTGTGAATAAAACAACCAAACTTGTATACTGAACTATAGCTATGATGAGCTAGTTGTTTATTTTGAAAACATGGCACGAGCCTAACCAAATCCGTGTAATCAAACGATTGCGACTTTTAATTCGACGTCAACGCCATCTAGTTACGTCTTGTACAACACATATCAAAATACAATTTATTTTGCTGATCCTTTTGATCGCTGTTGGTCATGAACAACATAAAAACTTCCAATGGGAAAAATGTGTAATGACGTAAGATGTGTCTGTTTTTGAGAAACAAAGACAACTAAATAATAAAATAAATTAGGCCTATTGGTTGTCAATTACAGACGGTACCAGGGTTGTATAACGCATAGGAAGTGGCCGGGACAGCGGTGTCGTGCGTCACTGCCTCACTCACCGCACTGGCCTTCCTGGTTAGGGGTTTGTAATAAAAACAGTGATTCGCCGTAGGAACCATTGAAAACTTGACAGTGAAATGTACAACTGAGATGACGTAAGTAAACATTAATAAAAGTAAGCAACCGTTGTAAATATATACGACACAGTACCCTAGTAGGTAGTCTGCGTCAGAACTGCAGAATAAATTCGAATTATACGGCTGTCATAATATTTAGAAATCATCCAATAAGTCGGTTCGTGGCTGATGTGTTATTGGTCTTCAAAGAGTGTTGCACAATCTCGATAACCATACCCCGAAATTTTAGATTTTGCGTAAACAAAATTGTGGCATGGTACCTACGTCGTAGACTACGTAGCTTATCAATAGAAAAACTTTTGCCTTTAGCCATGCATATTAGATAACACAAGGTATTTTATTAAATGTAATTGCTTCATTAAAATAAACACTAGGTACATACATTTATTATAAATTTATCTTTCATATTTGTTCCAGAATCCAGCCAAACTCATTTAAGTCTCCAGACTTATTTTTACGTTATTTATAAACATTATTATTTAAATATAAACATTATTATTTAAATAATTCAACTATGTTTTCATAATTTTTGACGCAAAAATGTTTCTGTAGCTACAACGCCAACAAGAACAACATAAATCCACAGGTAGTACGAACTCTCCGCAACGTTAAAACGCGAGCTTCTGTTGTGTTATGCTCGCCTGGTACAATTGCGCATGGCGGGCGCGCGCCTACAAACACCGCCGTCTCCCACGAAGCGGCGACCGACGGGACACCCACACGTGCACGGACTGTGATTCCAGACACTTGTGAACCGGTATCGATGTACGTGCATCTGGTACTGAGAGACCGGTATTCAAATACCACCACCAAATAGGATTGGTTACCCGTATGCAGAATGTGACTTGCAAGTTTGCAACTGCTAAAACAAGATTTTAACAAAGTGCGCATAAAAAAGATTTCGAATTTTATTTTTAACTATCTTTTTCGCGTATTATGAATGTAAAGGATGGTAGATGAGCGATATTATCCAGTGTTTAATGGTATTCATTAAAACTTTGCCAATGAATAGACAAATAATAAAATAATTCTTTATATACCTAGTTACGTACCATAAATCATTATTGTTTTTGAAATTTTAAATATCGAATTTGGTACATGGGCACAATATGTATACCATACACATACCAATCACAGTCGCGATCAGTTGATTTAGCAACAAATTAAATTGATCAGCCTTTTAATTACTTTTTATGTGTTTTAACTAACAATGTACATAGGTACACCTACACAAAACTTAAATTACAAGAGCCTTTTAAAAGTTTCCGCTTTAATTTCATTGTTGTTTCTTGCTTTTAAAAGTTCAACTTTTATGAGCAACTTTTAACTAAAGGATGGCTAAGTTTGAAAGGTACATATTTTGTAGTTATACAAGTTTTCTTTTATTTAACTTTTTTCTTTGTTTTATGGAGAAGTCAGTTCTTATAAAAAGTTTACTTATGAATTTATGATTATGTCGTTGTAAATTTCTGTAACCAAGTGCAAAGTACTATTTGGAGCGAATTGAACTTGGCCCAGATATAGCTCAAGGGTTTTTACTGATTTATCGAATGTTATTTAATGTTAGATATTGTAATAAAATAGATAAAACACACAATAAATTATAGGTCCATAGATTTTTTCCTTCTTATTATGCTGACAATAATTTAAATATAATGTGAACATCAAGATACTTAATATGAAACAATTGATAGGTATTCGTTATCCAGATATATCCAGCCCGTAGTCCGGGTATCATTACTACTAACTTGGTAGAACACTTATCGCAACAGACAAAGTTTTAAACACAATAAATAAAATAACTTAAAACATAGCTGGAAAACAATAAATAAAAGATTTTTCAATTAAATCAAAATGAATTTTGAAGAATTTTAACAGGTCGAGTTTAAACACCTTCCGAAATCAGGCTAAGTATTTAAATGATATTTTTACAAAAAGAACAAGTATACAATCTAAACGGTCATCTTTTTTAATGATTGATTCTTTCTCCGAGACGCAAAAAAAAATCAACATAATACATTCATAGGATGAACTAATAATATACCCCTTTGAAAAGATTGCATATCCAAGTGCGTTTGCATCTTCAGGAGCTCTACAGAGTGCCAGTATAGAGAGAGAAATGAGGGAGGCTCCGGGTCTGGCAGTGATAACCGGGCGCTGGCGGACCGGCCAGGGGGGGTAGAGGGAAGTGAGGAGAACAACGGGGGAGGGGGGGGGGGAGCTCGGCACCGTCACGCGGCACGAACCACACGAACCCACCCGAACGCATCGCCGATGCAACGCTCGACTGCGAGTGGGGTAGGGTAGGAATTGCACCACGATTCACTAACATTCTGACACTTTTCCTCCTAGGCTGCGTAGAAGGGAAGCAATTGTAATTACATGTGCTGTCCGTATCAAAAATATTAAAATTATCACTTACTAATTAAAATGACATTCAGATGTTAATAATTATTTAGACTATAGTATAATAATACTATCAACATAAATGTTACACAGTAAGACGTCTTGTTATTCAACATAACGTTCCGATTTTCGGGGTGTGATATTTTTTTATCTCAATGTCAATAACCTCGCTAGACGCCAATACGTGGCGGCTCGTTCCACATTTTTACAACGCCTCGTTACACGACAACGCATGACACGTGTAGAGCACTTGATAACAATTAGATTTGCCTTGGCAATCTTCACTTGGACCAGTATGAGATAATGACGAATCACAGCGAACAGTACGTGCTTTCTCTAAAGACATACTTTTTACTCAATATTAATTCATTATTAAATATTTATTTGATAATCATCACCAGGAGCTCAGCAAGATGTAGAGCTGATCGATAAACCATTAATAGTAGAGGTCACCCCGTAACGAAGTTAGTTCTAGAACAAAGATAGGTAGCGTGTATCTCGTCGGCGATAAAGAATGCCTAGACTTCTACAATATAGGCGTTATTACAAAACACAAAGAGCACACAATCTAATGAAAACGGCACCTACGCGCGCATGACGCGCAAACCAGCGCTAACCGTATTGAAAGAGTGAAACAAAAGAAACAACGATAAGATAATGTTTATGAAAACAAATATGGTTACGATGAGGTTAGCGACAGAATAACAATAATGTATTTAACGTTTCAGTATTAGGTATGTTCGTAGAATTCGCAAAAAGTGGCCTATAAAATAACAAACATTTTCGCATCACTGTTTACGCGTAGTAAGCGAATTCTATTTACGATTTTGGCGTTAAGTTGCCTTGACAAATGACACGCAGTGTGGTTGCCGTTTCCCGAACCTTTCTGTCTTTCGATCAATGTTGCCTATCACCGCCCACTGCTGGACATAGGCCTATCCTAAGTTCGCCACAACACACGCTCCTCCACCTTCCTACTTTTCTATGTACTTAGTAGTTAATCTCATAAAACTATGTAATTATATGTGTTACGCAACGAGTGTCGCGAGTGACGTCACATTGTCACACGCGCCAATCGCCATGTTTATTGGATTACGACTTTCATTGTGTGACATCCGCCGCTCGTTACGTAAAAATATTGTTTTCATGAAATGCTTTATAAATAAAGTTTTATGAAATAAAATTCATAAAACTACTTATCGTTATGTTTATGATGCTAAATATTGATAGAGTAGGTATTATTTTGATTCGTAGCGAACAAGAAACCTGCCGGTTGTCGGTTGGCGCCTGGTGGTACGTTAAAAAACTTGTGAAATAAAAACGAGACAACTTATAGATATATAAGTATATATCTGCTAAATGTTAATCATTAAAATTTCAATTCTTCGACCGTTATAAAATCACAAGTTGCAGAACAGAATCCTTGTTTATATTTTCTATATTAATACTTTAGTCCTGGTCTTTATAAATGCTATAAGATTTCTATTAATTTATTGTTCAAAATAAACAAAAGAATTCTTTATCTAATTTTAACTTGCTTTATACCATTTATACAAATAAATCTGATTTGGTCCTTCTAGTCGCGTTCAAAAGGACCAATTTTTCATAATTATCATAAAGCGGCATAAAGTTTCTAATAAATAACAAAAGATATTTATCTGAAAAATGGCAGCCAAGAAGCAACATTTCACCCTCACGAAGGTATAAAGATATAGGTATATATTGTGCTAGGAACACGCATGACTATCCGAGATCGACATACGGCCACAACAGCGCATACACTACGGTCTACGACGATTACGACCTTGGAAAGAAGTACGCCTTGACGGCAACACGCTGACTTCTAGTACACACGCAATACCAAGCTGTTTTGTTTGTGCCTCTGCAAGTTATGTGGTCCTAATACAATACAGTTGGAGGTTGGTCCTTTAGAGTCCTTTTAATTAATTAAGACTTTACCAAATTTTCTTATTTTAAATGAAAATTTCGTTAATACCTACTTTTTGACGCGGTGTTACGTGATTTAAAAACTTCCGTTGTTTTTATTACGGAAATATACTTGATGGTTGTGTGAACAACAAAATAAATTCGCTAGTTGATTTCAATGGCATTCATCCGGAGCATAAAGCCTTTAGTTAAAATATTGTACAATGACGACGATACCAGAATGATAACCAACCAAGCCAAGTAAATAAGTCAACAATTTTTTGCACACATTTTTTGTCAATTTGCTTTCTACGCTTAAATCCATTTTATAAAATAAATATATATTTATGCATAAATGCTAGAGTAACTCTGTTTGTCTTCTGGGGCGTAAAAACGCTTTCAAAGCTAAACCACTGAACCGATTTATACAAAACTTGGCATGGGGTAAGCTCGCAATCAAAGAAAAGACATAGGTTACTTTTTGCCGCAATAACCGACACCGACTCGGGCGGAGCATCGGGCAACACCTAGTCACTAATAAACATGTCCTATTCAAGAATAAGGTCAGTTATACATACTAAAAGGCAAATTGAAACAAAACTTAAGGCATTGTTAACAAACAAATTAAAAAAAACGTTACTAATGTAACAAACGATTGTACGTTTATGTACACAGTCATTGTTCAGTTTTCTCTTACTCAAATCTAAACTAGAAAAAACTCAAGCAAACTAAACAGTGACTAACTGCTGGGTCAAATTTCAGGCAATGTAAATAAAATGTATCAAATAGACATATTCTCTTTAAAAAAATACATCTATTTTATCAGTATGTGAGCGCCATCATTGTTTGATTACATTGATTATTTAATTGATTATCAAAGTAATACCTAAATGATTGGCTTGTTTCGCTTGTCACATTAATAAGGATAGTAAAACTTATCGGGTAACAACAGTACACATTAAACATGATTTAATCCATGACCAATTCCCACAATAAGGTAATATACAAGCAGTTAAATTAAAAAAATGCCAATACAGAGTATTAGAAAACACGGGCTAACTGTCTTATCAAAAAGACTACAAAACGAAACGGAAAAGATTAATGCTTATTTAAAAGGCCCTTTAATCTTACGTTACCTAAAACCGGCGACAAATGAAATAATTATTTACATAGCTAACAGTAATAATGTTTTATAAATATGCGTTTTAGTCGCGCTCTTGGATTCGGTTAGAAGCAAAAACAAGACGAGGCTAACGACAAGGTCAAATAATGCACCCATGTGGACAACCTGACCTATTGAATCACTTTCAAATATCGCATAACAATTGAAGATTTTTTTGTCGTGACTTTGAACAAATAGTGAACGCAGTAACGTTTCATGCCTACACCTAGAAACTAGGCTAAGTCAATTTTGCAAAATGTTTTGGCCTTTCCAAACGAATATCAAAAGAACTGTTTGAAGAGGAGTCATAATCCAATAAGCTTGTCGTGAATAATATAGATAAACACCTCGAAACACAAAGATTGGTTTGATAAGATAGAGATGTAGAGCTAAGTAGATATATTGTTGCAGTGTGTATCTGTAACTCACCTAGATACTCTTTTATCCACTTCTTCTTGGGAGGTCTGGTTATTTTTTGAGCATCTCTGACATCTTCCTTCACGGGACTTGGTCGAAAGCTGGACGTTGAAGGTCTTTCGACTTCTGGGAGACGAGGCGCGGCCACCAAGGATGTGATCATTTGTTGCTGCGGGAACCCGTATCCATTAATGGAATTCCCGTGAGCTTGGAACTGCTTGTACGCTTTCAGCGTTATTGGTATTGGCTCTACGATGCTACCGAATTCTGTTTCCCTGGTATTGATGGCTATGGTGTGCAGCGTATCGGCGTAGAATTCACCGGGAGCTCCCATCGCGCCGAACAGTTCTGGTTGCACGCGACGTCTCCGGTAACCGGCAGATCCCACTTTCGCTTCGGTGGTTTCCATAAGTATACCCATTCTACAATGGGCCACTACATTAACTAACTACTACTAGTATTCTTAGTCATAGTCTCACTTGCGTCCTATTCATTTTTTTAAATCACTTTAAAAGTTACTTGGTTAACTTGTTATTTAATCACTTATTCACCATTTCTTAAATGCCGCATAAACTTTCTGTAGAAATTATTTAAAAACTTACGTTGATACGTTTGTAAAGTTGAAAGGATTGTATAAGTCAATTGACGTTGGGAGTCATTGTTATAAGTTTGTGAAACGATTAAGAAATCCATGGGTTTTATTCAGAAAGTTAAGTGACTCGGAACGTGGGGCTTCTTTAGAGTTTTGAAGTAGGGCGACCGTTTGCGCAACAAACTTATTGAAAAAGAAACAAATTAAATTTCAGCATACAAAAGTTTAAAACAAAACTTTGAACATGATGAAAAGGTTGATACAATTTGTAGGGCTTTGTGGACAAAGCAATTGGGAAACTTTCCAACATATTTTGAAATTTTGTACTTGATTTTATACAGGACACTCTCGGCCCTCAGAGTTATTCACCTACCATTAAATCGAAATGCACGGATTTAACAGAAAGATCTTTCTATGAGCTTCTCTAAATAATAAGCGTTAGTGCATTTATGAAAACTTAATCGATAACACCGATTCTTACTCGGAGACGTACGGAAGAATGAGACGTAGCATGTATTATCAAGGTGGTTGCTAGTTAGAATGGGTGATGCGACTGTGGGCGACCTAGGCTGCCGGGCGCAGCGGCCGCGCGGCTGCGGCACAGCGCTCAACAAGTGCGGGGGGCGTCGAACGCATGGCACGACCCGCCGGCACGTGCAATCTCTTCGCCCCGCGCCCGCACCCCGCGCCTGCCACCGACAGACATTGACAGCTAGTTCTACCTCTTCCCACATCATGCGGCCCTGGTATAGCGGCCGACCGAATTGGCAGACATAGTGGATTTCCATCGAGAAACAAAAGAACGTGCGGAAATGCGAGCTGCGAACTTCAATACAATAAAAATTTAAATAAAAAACAAATAGAATTGAGTTTTCTAGTTTCAAAATTGAAGTATAATTATTTGGACTAAATGAAATAAAAAAGACACAACATGTTGTAAGGTTTACTGGTAAACGTTTCTGCAAATTTGACTTGTAAAAATATAAGATAGGTAACGAGGTTTTTTGCTTATATGACGCCAACTAGGCTGAATGGAAGCCAAGAAGCAAATAACCAATAGAGCATGACAAAATAAAGAAAAGCGAACAGGTGCTAGACTGTACGTAAAATGAAGTGGATAACGTTATCGGTTTGGTCACAACGATAGGTGTACACGTGCCTTGGAAAGCATTACTGTTATCGTGAAAAGCAATAACAAACGAGAGTTTATACAACAACAAAAGCCGCTTCAGAAACGTCTAGATCAAGAAAATTGGTAGGGACAATGGTAGGGATAGATAAATACGTATCGTCAGAATCGTTATCAAAATTTATAGGTATACGTGACTATACAAGCTGAAAGATCGGTCAATTTCAGGAGTAAGAGCGACGTAATTTGTGTTCCGCAAATAAAGTTGATTGATGGTGGAATTGCTTATTACAATTGTGCCGTTTACTATGATTTCCAACCAGCATATCATGAAAAGACGTAGGTCAATTTCCAAGATAATTTCCAGTAAAGCCCTCGGTGGAGGCGACACTGACGGACGTAAGCGAGCGTATACACTATACACGCGCGAGTTATATAAGCGATACAACCGACGCCACGTGTCCGTGTTTATATTATGTAACTCCACTTACCTACCTATCGGCGGGCGGCGCAACGGTTGGCTATTATATACATGTCTATACTATTTGTACTAATATTTCAATTAGACGTACTAAGCAATGATTGGATTGCAAACTGATAAACGAGTTTTCTAGAAACTGCGTAGGAGTCCTTTTTCAGAAGTTGGTCTCATGAAAAAGTTATCTACAATCCAGTTGCTCACAGATTTCCTGGTAAAGTTCTATACAATTATATCAACATCTTTGACATTGACATTTAAAGATTCAAATTATGAGTTTATGACATGTATTTAATTTTTACCTTGTATTTAACAGAATATTTTATGATGTATTAGCGTATCGCCATGTGCCTAGCATATCTCTAAGACAAAATGTTTATTTTGATAGAAAAATCAAATATTCAATCACTAAACAAGAATTATATTAGAATAAATAATCGATTTCTATATCGGTTAGACCTATTGTGAAATTTCTATAGATGCTATAAGACGTATAAACTGCAACGAGGAAAATTCGTAAATAATCCAAGCAATGAATGACGTGACAATCGTCTCGCCAACCACTAGGTTTATAGTCCGCAGTAAAATGAACTAGTGTTTGCGGCAAAAACATCACAGTCATGTGTCATCCGAAAGTTTAAAAATAGAAAAATTATAAGTGACAGGTCTTCGATTTATGTCTACATGAAATAAAAACGCCTAACAAATTAAAAGTAATCAAAGTGAGTGGTCAGTAATGCTAATGACAAAGCATTACCTGACATGTAGGACAGACGATGGCATGCTTGCAATTTTTATATTATAAATTGCGCAACTGCAAATAGTCGATAATAACCGTTTATGCACGTAATAAACGCTTTATACGCAGTTTTTATAAGAATATAATAGTTAATAACTTACTAAAGATGGCAAGCTAACACTGAATGTAGAATATCTTATCTAAGTTATCAGTTCATAATATTGGACCAAAGAAAGGAAAATTTTCCCGGAACTGCTTTTATGTAGCGAAAGTATACAGCACCATTTTACTACTAAACCTTTAATTCATTGTTCTTTTGCTGTGTAGTACGATTGGTATAAAACTTATCGATTGTAAAAACTTGTCAACGTATGATTAATCATGATGTTGACTTTTAAACAATCTACGTCTTTTGTAAGTTTCAAGATTCTTAAAGAAAAAAAAATTTATCAAGTCAAAGAATTGCAGATTTGTGTGACACTACAACAACGAGATGCCTTTAAAAAATTAAATTATATTGTAAATATGTATTAAACTAATATCTAGAACGATAAACTGAAAAATGTAAGCGCCAGAGATACTAAAGACAAAGGACTATATTCGTACGAAAGGACTATTTTCTACAGTTATATATTTTCGTTATTATTATTATTATACATATTTTTTTTTAAACTTTATAATAAATCTGAATAAGTTTTTAGTGATATAAAGAAATTATTTGTTGCAATCAATATCAATTAAATCGTAACACTTAGATGCTACAAACTCACTACTCAGTAGAGAAAAATCGTTATGAATCGTTACGAAGACATCCTTACACGAGTAAGAACACTATTACATAAGAAATAATTAAAGGTTCAATAGAAAAGGTAAAAATACGATTATTTGTTATTGTGTCAGTTATTTTCAACTGAATTACTCATGTCATGTAGATAGTGACGACTGGACATAACAATACAATGAATAAAGGTACGTCAAATTTTCACACCGGTCGACGGACGGTCGATGTATGAACGAAATTCAATAACATTAGACATGGACCAAATCTCAATGACATGTTTTAGACAATAATTATGAAAACGCCTAGACATTTAACAATTGAGAATCCTATTGACGATTATGTAAATTGTGAATTCTTGAATGTCGCTGGAAAATCTAGCAGGGTACTTCGATCGTAGCGCGTTGCGATAAAGACACAATAGTATTACACATGTCTGTAACATACCTGTTACTAAGGCGTGAAACAGTTACGTAATGGATATTACAATAACATTACAAACGTCAACTACAACACACGATATTAATAAATTGTAGATACGGACTAAGTATAAAAAATCCGATTACATATTATTTCCCTGAATCTGACTCTTCTCGGTAAAGAACGCCCACGTCCAAGATACTGTGGACAGCCATCCAGTAGACAGAGAGTTTGGTCTCCGAACGTCAATTGTTTAAATCCAGGTTTGTGAACTGCGAAAGGAGACAGCGCGAGGCTCGACTGGCTCGCAAGCCATTACAGGCAGCCAGGCTGGCAGGCAGGGTGCGCGGCGCGGACTTTAGCTTTAATTGCCAACTGACGGCTGCAGCGGGTCGTGGTGGCGTGCACGTGGGGAGCGGTGCGAGGCAGGTGCCGCCGACCTCGCGCTATCTCGTCTCGCCGTTCGAGGTCGCGATGATAACGTACGCTATTTTTGACACAACGTCGTCAGCTCGACGAGTGTGTTCGTGACCGTCGCAAACGCAGCCGCGAAATCACTAAAGACTCCCGAAACGGAAGCGCGACCGGCGGTATATTGCAAACGCGACGACGCGGGCGGTGCGATTCACTCGAGTAGTGTCAGCGTCGGCATGACGTGACAGCGGGTCATCAGACTAGGCAGTGACAGCCGAGGCGCGGAGCCGACCGCCGTCGACGCAATCCGCTCGACGACTGAGTGGCCGCTGCGGAGTGCGGACCGCGGACCGGCTCCGTCTGCGAGGAGGGCGGAGGAGGCGGGAGGTGCGCGACCTCCGGAACCCCGCACCGCCGCTCGTGGCGAGTGAAACCGACGGCGAACGAAATTGCGAGGAGGGAGACGCACGCGGGGGGCGCGCACGCGGTCGAGCGCAACGCTCACCGCTGCACCGCACCGCTCTCGACTTTACATAACGCTGCATGGACGGCGCGCGTCGCATTCGCTTGTCGCCCGCGAAAAGAGGTCGCCCCGGCGGCCGCGCTGCGGGACACCTACAGAATTTAAAGAACTTGTGGCGATCGGCTGTAGGTGATGAAACAGCGGCATTAGCACGCAGATGACGTGTTCCGAGGAGTTAGTCGGTCGGCGGGGAAGTCACTGAACCTCGTCGCCGACAAATAAGGTGAATGGAACATTGCAACCGAATCGAGCGGCGCAACTGTGCGAGCTAACGTAGGAGCCGGCTGTCGCGTAGCGAGCTGCGACGCGCCGCTCCTTATGTACGAGCCACAATGCCGTATAGCTTTCTAATGATACGTGGCCGAAGCAACCGGCGCGGCGGCGGTGTCAGACATCCCCTTTACACGCGAACATACTTTAACAGAAAACTACAACCTTAGTAGTTTGACCCAGATGAAGCTTGAATTACCGTATAGTCAGGACAGTTATAGTATCCGGCTCTAAGGACCACTCACAATACTAAACATGGTATGAACTGTTTACAATTAAATGTACCGATAAGATTGCTACTAGAAGACTAATATTGACGCATTAATAAATGAAGCTTAGCTCTTACGTCACGAGTAGGTACTAATCTTCATAATAGGATTTCTCCATGTTTACGACAGAACTCTGAGATCTTTTAGTATTTGACCGCGTTACGTTGGAATCGAGTCGCGAGTGGCACGTGTTATCTTCACCACACTATATGCTTATGTTTATTTATCTTACATTCAAGATACACGTCTAGCGCCGATGATCTCGCCAAGAATAGTCATACACTTTAATTGTAGAACCCTGAACCCTGTTTGGCTTGCGGAAGCGGAATACAAGTCAAGCCTTAGCGCATGTGAACTGTGAAATCGGCAGCAAAAATCACGAGTACAGGTCCTGGTACATACATACTACCTAAACTAAAATACTTAATTAAAACATGATTTATAGACTTTTTGATGAAATAAATAATATTTCATAAGAACAACGAAAATAATACATACAACATAATTCCTCGTAAATGCTATATATAAAAGTTAACGACTAATAGGCAAGTTTAAAGACCTCATTTTGAACTGAACATAGTATAACAGATTCCAATTTCTAATTCTAGTTCAGAAATGCTGAAACATAAAAAATATTTATATCAGAAAAATCTAGAGAGTTCGCGCTTATGATCCTGGCTGATGAAGTCATTGACAACACTTAAATGTTCCTTCAAGTACGAAGCAGGCGCGACGACGCGACGTTGCGGACATTATTTGGAGTGCAACTCACAGGAACGCATAAGTGGCACGGGTGCAGGTTCCCAGTTCCGATAAGGTGGCAGGTAGGGGAGGAGGGGGGACGCGCATGCGTGCGGCGGCTGACCTTGGTGCGGTGCAGCGTGCAGCCCGGGCCGGCACCGCCGCCTTGCCCCCTCCCCGCCCCGGCTCTCGGCACCGCGCCCCCCGCGCCCGGGAATCACCACGCCGCCGCACAAATACCTCCCTCACTCTTCTTGTACCTTTTGCAACCACACCTGCCGGTTTAGCAGGTTGTTGCGATGCGACCTAGCACCGTGCCTAGATTCTATTTCTGGAATCTTGAGGCCCCATTAAATCAAGTACCCTACGCATCAGAACCACAAGTGAATTCAGAATGAAAATGATAGCAATGGTATTCTCTCAGACGTCAATCGACAAGCGACAAAAATTGACATCATGTTCGCCGATGTCAATTCACAAGCTGTCTTCAAAACAAAATTAAAAACATCTGTATAAGCTGGCAACTTGCGGCTTCTGGTAGATTCGTGCAAAAGAACTTATTATTTAAAACTCAATAACATGATTGAGAAGGACACTAACGACATGAGTGTCAGAGTGGAAACGCTGTGAAAGGGGGATCCACCCGCGGACCCGCCGGATGTCGAGATATGAGCTGTCTGACTGCGTCATGCGAAAGCTCCCTGATTTACACAATTCAATTTTGGTTAAAGAATTCAAACATACTTAGATACATATTTAGAACATACACAGGACTTAAGCCTAAGTGTAAGCCGCCCCTAAAAGTCAGACATCAGTCAGTGACTTCCGTCGCTTAGTAAAGCGACTGATGCGTTGAAACAGTAGTCGCAGGTTCGAGTCCTGCCGGAGTTTAATTTTTTTCTCTCTCGTAATTGTATTTAATTACCTACAATCTCCATCACCAGCACTATCACGTGATGATTTCAAACTAGAATCAAAGTCTAAGTACCTACTTTAGTTTGACAATAATGTCCAGTATTGGTGAAACCGGGCGGCGTGCACCGATTCAAACTGAACGAGAAAGTTGCCACGTTAAGCATATTATACTTAAGCCGGGCAGTCGCACTTGCACACAAAATAGATACTCTTGCGTTATCTTGGTCTTTCTTATATCAGTGGTCAAGACTGCCATACTTTGACAGTCGTTAATTACTTAAGTCATTACAATTCTCAATTCTGACAACTACTCTTACCATAGGATACTGTGTGCCCAGTGAAATAGGTTGTGGAGGTCAGATTGTCGCTCCATGCAAAATACGGTATTCAGCCAAATGCGGTAATACTGGAAGCCGACCACAACAAAGCTTAGGTAGAACATTCACATGGGAATTGTGAGAACAATTCTTGATTGATTTTTCATCCAAAATTTTTAACAATAAATTGAGGACTAAACCGATCAGTTTAATTAAAAAAACATTGCACGACTGGATTTGAAAAATTGGAAACAATATTCATCAAAGAGTTTTTCTCGCTGAATGTAATGTCACAAGATTTATATTAAGTGAATGATTTTGGATGATTATTTTATTCCATCTCATTAGAAATTTTAAAAACCTAACGGTTTTAGTCGAAATTACCGTTGTCAAACTCTAATACATAAGCAATATTTAGATAATGTTATACACTCTCTACTCAATTGCCAGGCTCAATATTAACAATTCTAATAAATATAGGTACGTGTTTAAGAGAAAAGCAAGCGTCGATTGATTTTAGGATGGTTATTTATATTCGTAGGAATATTATACCTAGTTAGTTGTTTAGCAGTGAATAAACGCGTCAGTAACTCGGTACCTACAAAGTATTGAAATGTAAAAACATTTCTACAAGCAGAGGCACTCGGATTATCTTATCGGCTTTCTGCAAGTAGAAACAGGCAGTCGTTTGTGTGACTAATGGCTGCATCGGTTGTGCGTCGCATCGGCAGCGGCGCGGAGTGCGGCGCGCGGCGCGATGGTGGCAGCGCAACATTTCCTCCGAAGTTCAATATACTACGAGCGTACGCGTCCTCACAGACCAGTCGCAGATGGCGAGGTCACGCGATCCCTTTCACCATTCTGCTCGCCCGGTACCGTCGCGGCGTCGACCTTACACGAGCCTTGATGATACGATTGTTTGCCGCGCCTACTTAACCGCCAGTGCCGAGGGGCCCACTAATTAGAGGCGGTGTAAAAGTGTTATGAACGTAAAATGTTACATAGCCGACCATCCGTGTCTAAATCTCGGGCATGGAGATTCGGCTATAACTTTACTGGGATACTATCTAAAGCAGTTCAGTACAGCAATCACAAAAACAAAAGGTTTTTTTAGCTTTGTTCTTTGGATTGCATCAGATTGTGGTTTTAAGAAACTTGTGAGAAAAATAATTAATTAATACAAATTATGAAACTTTATTAGCTTTGTCAGTAGCGCATAGGCACATGGGCACTTCATTCAGAGGACTTCTGACTACGCTACAACGTGCCATATTACATAATAAGCACAAAGGTAACATAAGTGTGTAATACATATGTACATGACGAAAGCGACGCGAAAGAATGAGTGCCTGTAAGTCATCAAAATGTTCGAGTCGCAGTAACAGTTGATATAATACATATAAATAGCATGTCCGATAATGCATATGTAATGCGCGTTAAAATTAGATTAGACTGACAGGGTAGAATTATAGAACGAAATTAATTCGTAGAGAGTTTGGTGTCGTTTAGATCGGGAATCGTGATTCGCCTCCAGTCACGTAGGAGAAACGGTATAAAAGCCATTTCTGTGTACGTAGATAGATGTATTGGCTAGCAGCGTCCACTGATAAGTGTCGGGCAAACATGATAACGCTGCTCGCAGACAAACGAGTCGACCGGCCTTGTTTAACAGTACCTCTTCTCGTTCATGGAGCCCTGGTACAACTGCTGTGTTAAAACGTGTGTCACTTGCGACATTTTAGCGGAAAATAAAATACTATATTTGGTCAGGAAATTCAGTCATTGAAAGAATTGCAATGAGTTTAAGAAAATAAAGGTAAATATTAATTATTTTATTGATAGTACCTTTTGCGTAGCGGGCGCAACGTGTTTGTCAGAAAAAAAAAGATACGTATGGAGCCTAAAATGTTACTTGTAAAAATGCGACCATTGTGGTTCGTGTTTTAAACATAGGTAGGTGAATTCTTCAAAGATTAAAAGATTTGTGGTAGCTTACATATTACGCTTAGCTTTAGGCGTTAGCTACACAAATATTTTATAGACCTGGGCATGTACATACAAAGTATTTAAGAGTGTTGCATTGCAAGAAACAATAATTATTTAAAACCACAAATGAAAAAGAAAGGCTATGTACCTAGTCTATAAAATAAATTATTATTTTTTCATTTAGGTATACGTTATTAGTTAGTTATATTATTTTGTTGCTTTGGGTAAATTTAATAACAAACACAGGCTTTTTATATGTTTATTTATGTGTTGTTTTTTAGTAAGTGTGCATTAAAAGATGTTGAAATTATAAAATTAAGAAAAAAATATAGATTGTAGATAGGTAGCAGGTGTTTTTATGTTTCACTAACTACAGCATTAACTGGACATGTGAAATATTTGAGGCGTTCTTTAGTGTTGGTAGTGCCGCAGCCATTTACCAACAGATTCGATAATGCACAATAAGACAATGAGTTCATCGAGTAGTAAGAACAATAGGCGTGTATGATGTAGATACTAACGCACGCACCGTTACGCAAGCGTGCCTTGTACTAGTTTTTCTTGAGGTAAACATTCAAAAACCTATGTGTCTACACACTTAAGGAGTTTAGGAGGATGCGGAGTTAAAATTACTTTAAATGCATATACAGTGAAGCGCACTGGCCGTGCCTTACTGTGCGTGTGCACACATGAGCCGCGGCTCCCCCCCGCGCCGGCACACGCGTCGATCAGCTGACCGAACTCTCGAGCGCGGCGCCCCCCGCCCGCCTCGGCCAAAGCAATGCGTCATGCGTTATGTTGACTAACTCGCTCCACGTATACATTGCACAGTCCGCTTACCTACCACCCACTCAAACTAGGAAAATACGTTATGAGATGTTATTTTGTGCGTGTTAGCTTTTTCTGTTTTGTTTTCGCATACGAGAACAAAAACACGTACGATGGAGCGAACGTTTTCGAACACGACAGATAAAAGCAGGCACCGGAGCATCTACACTTATCGTAAACGATAAATGCAGTAATCTTTCGTAAACGGAGGTGGACGTGCGATGCGTGGCGTCTGTCGAGTAAATTTCAGGCTTCCTTTGTTTACGTGGGGCGAGGCCGGCGCGGCCGGGAGCGCGTGGCGAGGGAGGGGGCGGTGCGGCTGCGTGCTGTTCAAGGTCAAGAGCGTCGGGCGTCGGCTCGCTGCACCGGCGCGCCGGCGACTGGACGGTCGCGGTTACTCGCGAATCGGCGCACGCCCAGGGACCGGTTTCACTCGTGACGTGTGCCGGCGAGAGCGGGTAAACACCCGGGGGGCGCCGGCTGCGGCGGGACTGACAGTGGACGCTACTCACCGGCCTGGAGGCGCCGCTCCTGCAGCTCGATGAAGCGCGCCGCCTCGAGCAGCGTGTCGAGGAGGCTCATGTCGGGACGGGCGGCACGGCCGCGCGCGGTACAAGCGCGCCCGCTGTCACGCCGCGACTGGCCACGCGCGCCGCGCGCCGCTCACGTGGCCGCCGCCACTACCGACCAATGGCGGGCGAGCGCGCGCGTCACGTGACCGCCGCCGCCGGCCAACCCGCGCGCGGCTAGCGGCGACGTAGCACGGGGCGTGCGCGATCGATGCCATTGCAGCGATGAAATGCATGCCCCATTGCCCCCGCCCGCCAGCCGGTGACGCGGCATGCTCTAGTATTGTTTATCTAATACTTTTCCTGTGCAATTGTTGCTTATTTCATATAGATATTAATCCAAACGTTTTCGCTAACGAATAAAGTAGTGCAACCATTAATACGTCACCTACTTTGTGCTTGTTGGGCGGTGTACGGCCGTGTACGAGATGCGCACGTGTTACTCCGGTCGACTTTCACTTCCTCAGTCAGCGCGGTAATACCAAGTTTTTAGGATAATTGAAAATATACTAATTTCCGTCCGTTTACTTTTTCACATTTTGTTCAACTTTTAATCTTTGTTGTTTTGTTACGTTAATAGTTTAATAGTGTCATAGTAAAGTGTTCGGAAGGGACGGAATCTTTTAATTCACTCCTTCAGCGAACAAAGACTTGTTCAATGTGAATAACAACTTTAGGGACGTCAACAGGCCTCAAATCGTACCTATACTTACAGTTAGACAAAGTAACAGTTGTTGTTTTGCAATTCTGAGAATCTACATCTACCTACTTTAATGACAACAACACAGCAAATCATGAAATAATTTTATTACAGAAATTTCTTATCCACGCGGCGGGGAGGACATTTTTCTGTTGTTATTACCTTATTGTAGGTACCTATATTAAATTAAATCAAATAGAAAGTATAATTTATAAATAGGAGTACAGGGCTGTGCCTCCTATTTAAGAGAAATGTTTACATTAATTATTTACTACTTCATATTGCAGTTATTTTACTTACATTATTTTCAACTGCTGAAATAATTTAAAACTCCTATTGAACGAACAAGTAAGATAATAGGGTACCTAAATGAGTGGGTATGAAAATCATAAATATATTTAGTCCGTTAGTTAAATAGAAAATCATATCTTTTAAACGATTTTTTAGTTTTTCAAAATAAGAAAAATCTACGTAATTACTAGATAAAATGAAAAATACGTGTCTTATATTTTTTTATGAAACAATAAACACAATGTTTTGAGAAAACTCCTACACGCGTCTGATCTCAAGCTAGGCAGAGCCTGTATTACGTTGCACAGATTTTTCCCGGGTGGAAATCGAACCCACGACCTCTGGTTTAGCAGTCAGACACTAGACCAACAGGCCAGTCAGTCATTTATTCACTCTGGCTCATCACGCACCGCCGAAGAACTATTAAAACTTGAAATCCAGCATATTTTTATCAAAGAAATTAACATGTTCAAACAACAGCATATAGAGGGACTCTCTTTAGAGGTTTACTTAAGAGAAAACTTTTTTTTTTTTTTTTACTTTTTTTATTTATGCCAATTCTGAAAGTCTTTGTCTAAATGAGAGTCAAAAAGAAAACGTTCGCCTATAAAAGGATGGAGAAGTGACAATATAGGAACCCCTGGAACGAAAATGGTATGTTTGTTGGTAAGGATAAATGACAACCACACAATAAAAATAGTTTTTGATAAATTTTATTCGCTATAAGGAAGATAAATAACATGGTTTTGTGATAAACAAGCTGTTTTTGACGTGTTTGAAACATAAATATCACAAAATAACATTTGATTCATAACACAATTCTATACTACTTATAACTAGGTATAATAAATATTGAGTAAAAACTGATTATAAGTTTCAAATGAAAATGCCAAATAATCCTGTTTTCATATCCGTATAAATTCTATATTTGCTTACTTATAAAACAAAGTTTGGTTAGTTACACCATTTCTAACGCAAGAACGGGTGGGCCGATATCCATGATCTTTGTTTGATATATTGGATTCGTTTCTACCTTGAATAGCAGAATAAAAACATAGACAATTCACGAAGAAGAAGCTGTCTTACGGAACGGATAATTATTTTTTTAATATCTGATGCTTTATGGTTAGATGGTACTAGGCAAACAGAAAGATTAAGAGCAATTTTGATAAATAAGCCCCTCATTACCGGAATTTAAAAGAAAGAGGTTCTTAATTCAACTGAATGTTTTTTTTTATGTTTGTTACGCGATTTTGTCATCGCTAGGGTATGCCTCTGAAGTGATCCCATATAAATATTTTAAAAATCAATATATTATTTTTGGTCTAAATCAAAATAATTGGAAATTAATAACAAGAACGTCAAAACGAAATTGCGTATTTTGTACTGTTTTTAACCAATGTCGGTTCTTTTTAAATTAATGTGTGATCAATTACTTTTTACTTATAAATAGTTTCATAGTGTACACGTACCGATATTATGTAAGTACTTACATATTTTATATCGTAGTTAATATTTCATGATTTGATGACAAACTGCATGTTCATTTAGAGAAACATTTGTTTTAAAGTTTGACCGTTTTTAAGGCATTTGATAATGACACGAATAATATATTCAAAAGAAAACAATTTATTTTCCGTAGTTGTAAATAACATAATACAACTTTAATATATGGCAACAATAGTATAGTGTAGTATAGTACAATGGTATCTGGTTAAAAAGTGTATTAGAAAAAAAAAGCGTGATTTTTCTAGATTTTTTCTGTAACATACTTAATTTAAACAAGTGTTGGAGGTGAAATAAATTATATATCTACTAATTAAAGAATATTATTTATTGTAATGTCGTATACAGTATGATCTACATTTTTTTTTAATTAAGTATTCACGATTTTAAATTGATGTTAGCTGCGTCTATTCTTGTTAAGCCTATAAAATCTCACTTTTACTTTAAGAATGTTGGTAATCACGCTAAAAAAAATGAATTTGATTTGAAAAGAATAATAATGAAAACTTTCTTTAGAATACCTTTTTATTCGAGCATCACATCTCAACTGGATCTTAAGTATCAATTTCAACTGTAAAAGTATCTTAAATAATTTTGTAAAATACAACGATATAATTTTCAACAAATATTGCAATAAAACATCAAAAGACTTAGATAAATCATTAGTTGCCGAAATAGTTTTTTACTTATACGTAACTAGATAAGTATTTATCAATTCCATTGATACTGTTTGGTCAAAATAACGGCTGTAGAGATTTTACAACATTCATTTACTAAACACATTTAATATTTTTAAATAAAATATCCTTAAAACGATTTCTCTCGCACCAAGTAAGGAAGGCACCTTATTGTGAGTCTATATAATTAATTTTATTGCTATTGTTTATAACATCTCGTATCTTATAATTCAGTATCATTAAAAAGCAAATAATAATTCGTTTAAAAGTTTACAAATAAATGAAAAACTAATTTGATCAAAAATATTTATACAGGACATAAATAATACTAGATTAAATCTAATGTGGACCTTACAATAGTGAGAATACAATTAACTAAAAAAGAAATAACATAATAATTCGTCATTTCACAGTGACATTGCTAACTTTTCACTCTTGTACTATATTATAACGAATAATATACAACACTATTTTACGTTAGGTAAACGTAAGGAGTTTGGGCCGATGTGCCACTGTCGTACAATAATACAGGTTGACAATTGAACTAGTTTACTGATGTAGCGTGTCACTACGTACTGTTTATCTACGACTAACCTACATCACTCGTGGGTACGCGGCGTCTCGCTTGTTTTTTTCGCCGAAGATCGCCTCTTCAAATATTCTGCTACCCTGGTACGTGAAGTGCTCCTGTAAATAAACAATACCTTTAATTTAAGGCAACGCTTAATTTTTCTAGTTTATTATTTATTAATACTGTCCCGCAGAACTAGAAAACCAAATTGGGAATAAGAAATTGAAATAAAAATTGAATAAAGAAATCTATACTAATATTATAAAGCTGAAGAGTTTGTTTGTTTGAACGCGCTAATCTCAGGAACTACTGGTTCGAATTAAAAAAATATTTTTGTATTGGATAGACCGTTTATTAAGGAAGGCTATAGGCTATATAACATCGCGCTACGACCAATAGGAGCGGAGCATAAATGAAAAATGATGCAAAAATGAAAAACCGTTGAAACTAAAACACGCAAACAAAGTCGCGGGGGACAGCTAGTATATAATATAATGCAATTGGGAATAGTTAAAATAAAAAATGTTTTTTATCAGGTTAATCCTGTGTAATCATCAAGTGAGTTTATTTAGGTCGAGATTTTATCTAAAGTAGAACTAAATGCGTGGGCTAAGTGCGCGGCGGCAGCATTCAGTGCAAAAAGACAAGCGAAGCCATTAAATTGATAGTTTTCGCTATCGAATAGATATGGAATTTCAATAGAAGTCACCAGGAATGGGGTCTGGGGCTGTGAATATGCATGTGCCTATGACCATCGGGGTAATTTATATTTCAGTGCTTGTAATTTGAATTAGGGCTAATTTTACTAAGATAATGATATCCGAGGAATCGTTTTGAATTTTTGACAGTTCCTCCACACAAAATCTGTCAGACGTCCATTTTATTCCACGAATAAAAAATATCTGGGGTTGGTCAAATCAGCCATTAGTGTTGTAGCAGAACTTGGGACACGCTGTGGTGGCTGTTTTTGTATTTTTTTTTAATCTCCTAACTTTCAACGGTCTTTTTTTGTCAAAAAAATAACGGTAGAATCTCACCAGAGCACCAGGGTCGCAGCAACGGCAAGTATGTCTCCCGACGCTGTGGGGCGGCGCTATCGGCTGAGGTTGCTGACGTACAAGCTCTTCAGCTCCGTCTTGGGCGTGTTCTCGAACAGCGCGGCGCGGTTCTGGCCCTCACCCTTCTTCACCCAGTGCCCGTATACGCGGAACGCGCACCCGTCTATTACCTGAAAGTGGAAAATTTATGGTTTTACCAATGTCCTTAAAGTTACTAGTCCTGGAGTACCTAGTGCATAACTTACATTTTTACTTTGTTCTTAAAAACCTTCTTGTTGTGACCTGGTCTATCTTGAGTGCTTACGTTGAAATCTCTCTGAAAGTAAAGATACTTTACCTTAAGTTGATGAAGGTAAAGCCAGCCTTTTAGCCGTTCACCAAAACTATGTTTGTCGAAGGCACACGCGCAAGTTTCATCCAGTGCACACGATGCTTTGGAATAGACCTGCGTCGGGCGTACGTTTTACATAGAAATGTCCAAGCCGCACTGCACCCGCCCCGTAGCTGCACCGTATGCAGGCAGCACGTACCTTGCGGAGCGCGCGCATGGTGTAGGGGTCCCGCAGCGCGTCGGCCAGCGGCAGGGCGCGCGCGGTGGAGTGCGGCAGCCGGCGCAGGCGCACGGCGGCGCGCACGCTCACCAGGCACACGCGCAGCTTGCCGCGCGCGTTGAACCCGCCGCTCTTGATGGCCTGCCACACAACCACGTTACCACACGAGGACACTCACACCTACTAGTGAGACCATGTAACCTGACGACAGGACAGGTCAGGACAGGAGTTGACCTCAGGGGGGATAAAATCACTTTTATATGGGATAGTTGCCGTTAATAACTGGAAAAGAGGGTCGTGAGGATACACCATTCTAATTTCTGAATCTAAACTAACGGCGATAGTAAGTGGGGAGGGGAAATACGAAAATCATTTATTTTCTCTAGTTTAAGAGGGGACACTACTCCCGCGGTTTTTGAAAAACAGGTATTTAAAGAATATATTGCAGTCGCACGACTCCAACCTACCGCCGTAAAGTACGTAAGGGCCAGCTGCAAGTCAGGTTATAAAATTGTTGGTCAAAAGACGTTTATCTAGTATTCCGCTGTTTTTCCCCACCAAAACTGGACTAATCCAAATAATTTTTGCTACCTTTCAAAATATATTTATCAAATTTGTCTGATACCGACTATCATCTAACACGGCCGTAAAATGGGCATTTTTGGAGGGTACTTTTTTAAGTACTAATTAGATTTTTTAAAATAAATAAATAAATAAATATCTTGGGACATCTCAAACACGGTCATCTGATCCCAAACTAGGCAGAGCCTGTGCTATGGCAACCAGACAACTGATAAACATACTTATATTATAGATATTATATTATAGATAAATTACACCCAGACACAGAACAAATAATCGTGCTCATCACACAAAGATTCGTCCTGGGTGGGAATCGAACCCACGACCTCCGGTTTAGCAGTCAGGGTCACTAACCACTAGACCAACAGGCCCGTCTGATTTAAAAAATAATAATAATGATAGCGGAACGCATCAAGTAGTCCTAGATCTTTTGGGAAAAAAATAAATGCTCTAGAAACATTTTCCACGAAGAAAACAGCGGAATACGTTTGTATGGAAAATAGACCCAGTCGCGTCCCCTCTTAAGAACTACTAACTGAAATAAGGATTCTACCATAGATTTGATATTCCACGTACCCCTTCCCTAAAAGTAGACTAACAATATGCGAAAATTAAATTACCACACTTAAAAATGGTGCGGTAATTTGTGTAAATTCCAGTATAAAAAAATCACACTTTAAATAAAATACATGCAAAAAAATACGAACTCTGGCACGAAAACATTTTACGGCCCTTAAAACAAGATAAGAAACATGCAAATCTATTGCAGGCGAAATAAGCATTAGTTTGAGGATGTATGTGTAAACAGAATGTTTTTGTGTCAGTGTGTGTTATGACAGATAAGGACCCTAAAGTATTAAAGAATTATCACAAACAAATCAACATTGAACTCTTAAAATCACTAATAAAATAACTTCTAAATTAAATGGATAGAACTAAAAGATTGCAAAAGATTTTTAGTAATTTCCAAAAGTATTCACAAATTTCACACAAAATTAACAGATATGACGCGAGTTAATTTATATAAATTATTTATTAAAATATAAATAATTTAAAAGCTTTATTGGTTGGTTATCTAAAGCTTATTGTTATAAATGCCCAACCAAGATTAAATGGCATTTTTTCACCGTTTTTTTTTAAAGTGGCATGCAATAATATTAAATTATTATTTTAATTTTCAGTCCAAAAAGGTTGCAATCTCGTCATAACTATTATATTACCCAGGTTTATAAATTAGTCACAATGATTACCATAGTCAACTGGTCGATCCTAGACATCCGGCGGCTGGTGCTGGACAAGGACTTCTTGAGCGGCGTCATGTCTTGGTCCCACAACTACCAGGGGCGCAGAAATTTGTAGGACTTGTATTGTGTATCAACATAATCGCATTTAGTTATGTGTTCCTAGTATAACGATTTAAAAAACTTCTTTATAATATTTATAATATTAATTTTCTTTAATTATTAGAATAATCACGTTGCTTTACTAGGAACACATAAATGCAAATAATAAGAATAAAGCTTTTACAGTGCGTCATGCACTGCATAAGTGCAAAAAGAAAAAGTCAATATTTAAAACGAAAATTATCAACAACTGCAGTAGGTATTTGATTCTTATTAGTCAAACAAGCTTTAAATAAGAGTTTTAGGCAAAAGAAGTAAGCAATGCTTAATTTAGTCGATTATACATAGCAAAATCGACTAACTGATAAATGTAATGGCAAATAAAATAGCCTTATAGTACCTTTAATACTAAAATAAAATAATCCATTAAAATCCATTAAGAAAAAAATAAATATATTGATATGAATACCAGGATTACATAAAATGAGAGAGTAACTCACGACAGTGTTGAAGAAGGGATGGGTGAGCGTCTCGTTTATATCAATCCGTTCTTTGGGTTCTACTACCAGGAGCCGCCTGATTAGATCTTTAGGATCATCTGCAATTATACAAAGAAAAATCAAGGTAGTTGAATATAGTACATATTTGTGGGTAGCTTATATTGCAGCAATAATTTATTATACCAAGAAAAACGAATTCTGTTTTTTTTTTATACATTTTAATGTTTATTCATGTCGTGCCGGTAAATATTTGCTTGCAATGGGGTAGATTACTAGGTATAAAAAGTTAAAATCAAATTAGTCCGCCAGTTAGATAATAATAAAAATAAAACAGATAATGAAAACTTAAAATATGCAAACATTAAAGGGCATCAATGTTTAGGACTTGCGCACTAAATACACGAAATTGGGACGTCACATGACTTTTAAAATGAATGCATCGTTGTGAGATTTTGTTTTCGTAAAAAAAGAAAAACTACGTGTCTAATATTTTTTAATAATTTATCCGACGGACATAGAAAATATTTTTTTCATCTACCCAAAAAGATACTATGCATAGTAGGCCAGCCTGTAGGGATTGTTACAATTTTTTTTTGTTGGCTAGAGTAGTAGAAGTTTTGAAAAACTGCAACAACCTTATCTACTGGAAAATCTTGACCCTAATCTATTTGTTAGTTTTCTTGTTGACAACGTGACTTAGCTAGACAAAAATGGCTACATATTATATGTAGAGTAATTAATAACAGGGGTAGTAAGAAATGTGCAAACCTGAAATGTCTGCCCACTCAGGGCTGGTGAAGGAATACTTCCCCTCCATGATGTTCCGCAGCATCACCATTTGTTTCCGATGCCAGAACGGCGGACATCCGACCAGCCTGAAAGATTAAAAGTTAAAATTTATTTATTTTTCACTTACATACTGTACATAAGGCTTTTGCCTTGCAGTGGGACGATTATGGCTGAAATTCAATAAATAAATAAATATTGTAATACTTAAATTAATTTGTGATTTAAGACTATTATCATATTTATTATCTTTAAAATAACTAATAAAGTAGAATAACTTACAATGTAAACATGATGACTCCACACGCCCATCTGTAATTAATAAAATAAAATTTGTTAAGTATAAAAAAAATTGTGATTGTTATGAAAGATATATATGTATCTTTTTAACTTTTGTCTGAGGGAAGGATTCTTAATCTATCGTTCTTACCTCCGAATATTGAAACGCTACTCAACTTTAAGACGTTCTTAAATGTCTGACTGTCGCTACTTTACACCTTAAAGTGACAGAGACAGCACGAGACTTAACGGCGATTTTAAACTAATGTTTCAGTATTCGGCCCTTACTCTATCATAAAATGTCTACTATTTATTTCTAATCTATCACTTGATGTCATATTTCTATGAATTACGAACATATTATAAAAATTCGCGCAAACATTTGTAAGTATACAACACAGAATTCTTATATCATTTTCATTGCATAAATCTTCAAAATATAGATAATACTCACATGTCAACTTCCTTGCCGTAACCAGGAGCATCGTCGAACATGTTGGCTTTGAGCGTCTCTGGCGCCAGGTAGCCCGGCGTGCCACACAGCTCTGATATGTACAAAGGAACAATAGATAAGAACATCATGATAGGTAAGATAGCGTAGCGAAGCTTTAAAATAGCGTAGTTTAAGCCTATCCACACTTGGTTCATATTGACTTGCTGAACATAGTACCAATGCAGTAAAAATATACTACAAAATGACCTCGAAATAATCACCTTTTTTTAATTCAGTTACTGGGCCAAGGATTAAAATCCATGCATATTGTGAAAGTACACGCGACAATGAATGAATGTTCAACTACTTCTTTTGTAGTGATTTCGTGTTCGTTAATCCCCCACTAGTAAGAGATAGCGGAGAGTGTCATAATTAAAGGCAGCAGTTTGTTATTCAGGGCTGAATATGAAGTCTACCAACTGACTGATCATTCAGAATCGTTTTAAGCACAAATTATATTAAACATAAAGAACTATACTCTGAATATTATGTCTGTAGATTATGCAGGTTTTTTTGCTTGTGCTAGATTCCAACCTACAACCCTTAGCAAACGGAATGTGAAGTTGAGTCTCTTTACATTTTCTATAGCCTACTTTCCAAGTAACAAATCAATCTGGTTAACATGCAAATTAAACAGATTGATGTACCAGGAGATAAGAACCGTCACAGTCTAGCGAGAGTTGCGAGAACAAAAGGTTTGTCGGCCGGAGAGACTATCGGGCATTGTTGTACGACCAGATGTAACATAAGATGACAGCTGGGTCGGCGGCGAGGCGGACCGTATCGGACCTGACTGTAGCAATGTTATAGCTAGGTTTTTAGTGATGTAACTAGGATAATATCATCACTTTTACATGTCATATATTTTTTTTTTTGAGCTCGCTGGGTTCGACATTACCTAACTGGCCACCCTGAGAAGATATGTCGAAACAAACTAGGGGACAACAACCTCTTTTAAAGTCCAGACAATAGGCGTGTGGACTGGGTATGAAAAGGACATATCCATTTAGTCCACCATATACATAAAAAAAGAAAACAAAACTCATATTTTTTCTTTTATCAAATCAATAAATAATGACAAAGTTAAAACGCTTTAAAGTTCAGGAGTAAGGTCTTGTGACGTCATGTCGTGGTAAAAATTGTAGCTAGAAGTGTCGTCACGCGACATTTCCTTTCACTCTATCTTTCTCATTGTTTGTTTAAGTATAAAAGGAAACATTACGTGCTTAATATTTTTTGATAGTCTATGTGACGAGTAAATAAAAAAAAATAGTCCAAAAAAACTATTGTTGTGATTTAACATTGCGTAAATAAATGCAGGCTATTTACTGGATTGACTGAAAGGATGTAACATTATTTAAAATAAAAACAAAATTGCAAACTATTAGCTGTAGTTTTAGTGCCCTAATTATATATTAGCAGAAACAGCCATTTACTGTACAGTATAACCAGCATCGGATTATCATAAGAACATACACACGATAACCTCACATTTCACGTGGCTTCTTATCATTCGAAGACATCACTGATTAATCCACGTTTCTCCACACCCGCTGGGTAATTAGGCTCCCTCCATATTACGCTTATTATTTCCTTTATGTTCACAGGCCGTGTAAACTCAAAACAACAAAAAGAATATCCATTTATTCGAGGGTAAAAAAAGTTAAAACTACTAACCAAATAACTTCTCTCCATCTTTAAGCACCTTCGCGAATCCGAAGTCAGTGATCTTGACGTTGAGCTGGTCGTCCAGCAGAATGTTTTCTGGCTTCAGGTCGCGGTGCACGATGCACTTGCTGTGCACGTGCCGGACGCCCTCCAACACTTGCCTGGAAAGAGTAAACTGTATCAAGTTATGTTGCCTTGGCACTTTTGCTATATAATATTTGTGTTATTTAAATAATAATTAAAACTATTGGAGTTGGTGCTTCGTGCAGCACGCTACTTTGCAGAACTAATTAATTAATCATAATGAAAATAATTATGTTATCTACAATAACTTAGGTGTAGTGCGTGTAACTGATCTAAGATAATTCATGAACACTTAAATAAATAAAAATTTGTATTTAAATAAAATAAAATATAAATAAATAATCAATTGCCAAATTGTATGTTTATTTATTACTTAAAAACGGCTCAATCAATTTGGCTGCTTTTTTTCTTATGTTGTAATTGTCAGGACAAGGTTTGTCAAAAATCCGTGGAAAACTCGAAAATTTAGCTTTAAAATTATGTATCATAGATTGACAGGGCAATGACTGTAAGGTCAGCTAGTAAAATATAAAACAATGTAGGACGCTGAGATACCTTATAATATAAATAATAGGTTTTTTCGTTTCTACCATGTTCATTACATCCGGGACAGTGTAATATTTTTCTAAATACCTCCACCAATCGACATATAAATAAGCATCCTATTCTTTTCTTAATAAAATCGCATTTTTTTTAAACAAATGCATAGGTACCTAAAAACTACAGTATTTATTCAATCTTCGGATTCAAAAGCGACTAAAATACTGGCCAATAAATTCTTATTTTTCTGTTGTTAGCTACAAATCTCGTGAAATACATTTATTAAATAAACAATCCATAAACATAACATGTTTTTCATTGTTCAAAGAGCACTCACTACAATAGATACTTATTGTTTATAATAATCGTATAGTCAGAAATTATCAATAAATAAACACCACAACTTTACCTCAAACAATTACAAAGCAAAGCTTCTAAAACTAAATTGTAATAAACAAGAAACTCAACACACGCGAATGTTTCCGTCTGTTTCAGGAATTTCTCCTCAAAATCATTCTTGAAGAACACGCTTAGAGCCATTTTATAGAATAAATAAACAATTTAAATAACCACTATTGTTCACTAAGTACCAGAGCAGTATGACACGGCAAGAGCTTACTCTACACTAGGTCAACACTTAGCCACTACGTTGTATTTTACGCGAATCCGAGCGTTTATCTGTGCACTGCTTACGCGTTCCCACAGATAAAATAATTATAATTATTCGAAATGTTATTTACGTACCAAACGGACTTTAGAAAAGGGTCAATGTTTCTTCAGATATCGTTAGTATTGGATTTTAGGACGATGACGTATTTGCCCCGCCTACTTTTAGGTAGTAAGGATATTGATGACAAGAGTTCGCTCAGGGTGTCAATTTACTCATTTACGTGGTAAGATAAGAAAATTAGGGTCATAATTACATCTCACCTCATTAAAGAGATCATGGTTATAAATCGGCAGATCCGCAATAAAAATCGCTTAAAATTCTCAGGTCCAATAGTCCATTATTGTGGCATGACAAAGTATGGATGTTGAATAATTTCTTTTTTAATGTCCGTCAGGTGGATTAGTCAAAAATATTAAAACCGTGTTTTTTCTTTTTTTACGTAACAAAAAACATACGTACATATTGAATTGAAATGTTGCATGACGTCACTTTCCGTACGTTTTGTGTAACATTGTAACGTAATTAGCCCGTAATTAGCCCCACTCCTGAACTTTAAACCGCTACATCTCTTTTGTTTTTTTGTTTTTTTTTTTTAAAGTAAAAAATACGTGTCTAATTATTTTTTATTATCTAATTTAAATAGGTTTTTACTTTATGTACTCTGTCAACATCACTATTGTGGTTTGAAAAATGGTGTAACAGGTATAAAGCTTTAGTCCAAGTATACAATTTGTATTAGTGATTGTGATTAGTTATACTGTCTAGATGTCTGTCCATAGAAGATCAATCTTAAATCTTTCAATAGACATAGGACATCTTATCAATATTTATCCGACATAAAGAATGTAAAGACAAAACAAAAAAGCAGCAATGTCAAAATAACACGCTATTTCGAAACAATAAGGTTGTTTTTGCACTGTGCAGTCGAAGGCACACAAACAAAAGAAAATACAACGCTTTTTTTTTTGTAAAGCTATTTAGTAATATAGGTCACAATAATAGTAATTAGCATTACACCCGCATACCGCGTACATAAGTAGGAGTCAGCTATAATTAGCCATCGTTAGTAAACGCTACAATTACGTACTTACGTGAAGCTATAAAACGTTACGTGGGTGGTAATGATGTTTTATAATTCGTCAGTCGCCAACGCTACGTTACACAATAAAATAATGTCAGTTTTGTGGGATGCAATACTGTTCAGCTAGCCATTTGCATTTTTTTTTAAACAAATAATACCAATAGGGATGTTGACTGGGTATGAAAAATTAAAATCATTTTAGTCCGTCAGTTAGATAATAAAAAAATATTAGACACGTATTTTTTCTTTTATCAAAACAATTCACAATTATAAAGATACAGCGCTTTAAAGTTCATGAGGGGTGGGCTGATGACGCCATGCCGTCATAAAAATTGTTACACGTAGTGACGTCACGCAAAATTTCCATTTACTGAAGTTACCTACTCATTTTTTGTCTTCAGTAAAAAATAAAAAATACATGTCCTATAAAATTCATTAATATAACAGGCGGACATAAAAAAAAATAGGACACATGCCTATTATATTCGACCTTATAACGTATAATTTGTAAGTAGCAGCTAATGGTCAATATGATTCTCAAAATTTAATCGAAAAAGATGCTGTGAATCTTTGCGATTTGAATATTTAAACTATCACGAAACGCGAAATACATTAAAAAAAATATTCAACACATTTAAATTAAATGGGGAAATAAAATTGAATTAACAAATATATATTTTCCAATGTTTTCCATACTGTCTTGTCCACTCTAGCACTGTGTTAGAAATAGCTATTAGCGATAAGACCGTCCATTGTAACTAGGTAACTATTTTCGTAATACGGTTTCGTCCTTGTTTCAGTGCAATAAATAGTACCTATGATAATTAACATTTTTTTATAATGTGCGTCAAATCAAATCAAATCAAATCAAATCAAATCATTTATTTGCTTAATACAGGTGGGTATAAACAGATGTTAAAAATAAATATAAAGAACACTGTATCATTACCTAATAAGGTGTGCAAATATTTATGTTAATCAAGTTAAATCATTATTAAAACTACATAATTATATCTATTAAAATAACATTACAAAATTAAAATAAATTCGGAATACAATAAAATGTCAAAGGTTTAAAGATAAAAAAAAAATTGACAGATGAATTATATTACATGTCACACAGTTAATTATCAAATACAATCAAATAAATTAAAATATTGGTCAAAAAAGAAAAACAAAGAAGAAATGTCAATTCAAATTATGTGTCACATTATTTTTGTTGTCATAATATTCAATGTCAATAAATTACTGTTACAGTCTTACAATAAGTTTCTATCTATATTTTTATCCTGCAAGTACTCTTTGACCTTATAATAACATTTATTTACTAGAAATTTGTGCAGTTTCGACTTGAACTGATGGACAGGTAACTTTTTGACATCGTCAGGCAACTTATTATAAATCAATGATGACATACAAAGAATACTTTTATTGAGTAGTGCTGTTTTCCCATATGGTACATCAATTTCTAATCTGTTCTTGTCACGTAATTGTCTGTAACGGCTTTTAAAAGCAGTCTTATAATAATTAGGATTTAATTTCACAAAAACATTAAGTTCATATATGTACAATGAAGGAAGTGTCAGAATTTTTAAGCTTTTAAAGTAGGGTTGACAGCTAGTAGTGCTGTCTATATTGCACATTGCTCTAATGCATTTTTTTTGAGCTTTAAATAAGGATTCCTTATCAACTGAGTTGCCCCAAGATATAATACCATATCTTAGGACAGGTGCGACAAGTCCGTGATAAGCAGCTAATACGGTTTCTTTATTAACAATTTTTGAGAGTTTGTACAAAGCAAATGAGGATTTATTAACTCTTTTACAGATACATTCTAGATGTGTTTTCCATGTCAGTTTATTGTCAATATTAATTCCTAAAAACTTTGTATCTGTCACAGGATGTATTATTTCGCCTTGGTAACTAACGTTTATATTTGTCAATTGAGTTCTCTGATGAAAGTGTATTATTTTTGTTTTGTCCATATTTATTTTAAGATTATTTTCGTTTAACCATTGTATTATTGTATTTAAAGTTTCGTTGACTATGAGCTCGTAATCATTTGCATTGTCTCCTTTTATTATGACTGTGCTATCATCTGCAAATAGTACCATTTGTTGATTGATATGGTTAGGAAGATCATTGATATATATCAAGAACAACAAAGGACCAAGGACGCTTCCTTGTGGAACTCCAAATTTAATATTTTTCGAGTTTGATTTATGTTTTATTTCATTTCGTGTTTTTTGACATATTTGTGTTATTTCTACTATTTGTTTTCTATTATTCAGGTATGAAAAAAGGAGATCTAGCGCTTTACCTCTTATGCCATACATGCTTAATTTTTGCATGAGTATCCTATGGTCAACACGGTCAAAGGCTTTACTCATGTCCATAAAGATAGCACATGTTGGTATTTTTTTGTCGATGGCGACGAGAATAGTTTTCAGTAGGTCATAAATGGCCGTATTTATTGATTTCCCCTTTCGAAAGCCTTTCTGTTCGTCTACCAAAATGTTATATTTTTCTAAGTAACTGTATAGTCTGCTATATATGATTTTCTCAAATAGTTTCGAAAAAATGGGGATTAACGCTATGGGTCTATAGTTCCCCATTTTTTGTTTATCTTCTTTTTTGTGTAGTGGAATGACAATGGATGTTTTAAGTTTTTCTGGATATGTTCCGTTAGAAAAGCATAAGTTAATTATATAGCATAGATGAGCTGAAATATCTGGGGATACATATTTTATGACTTTGGTGCAGACACCATCGTCGCCCACGCTATGAGTATTTTTCAGCTGCTTTATTTTTGTGTCTACCTCTATAGGTGTTGTGGGAGAAAGAAACATTGAGTTAATTTTTGTGTTGATTTTATGATTTGAGGGTCGAGTTTTGTTTTGACTATCACTTTTTAAATAATTTTTTTGGTCAGATTCTGAAGCTTGGTCAATAAAAAAGTCATTAAAATGATTCGCAATAGATTTAGGATTTGTAATCTTGATGTCATCTTTAAGTATTTCTGTAATAGGTTCTTTTGGAAAGTTAAATTTGGACTTGTTTATAATTGACCATGTCGCTTTTGATTTATTTTGTGATGTATTTATATAATAATTGTTTTGTGACTTCTGAGTTAGTGATATTACTTTTTTAAGTCTAGCTGAGTATTGTTTAAAGATGTTTTTATTTATTTTTGTTGGATTTGTTCTATACTGCCATAGCATTTTTCTTTTTATTTTACTACAGTTTCTAAGACCTTTGGATATCCATTTAGATTTTTTATTTAGTGATTTTTTTATTACTTTGTAAGGGAAACATAAATTGTAAAAGCATAAGAAAAGTTCTAGAAAATAATTATAAGCTTCGTTCGGGTCATTTGTATTGTACAAGCCAGAAAACGACAAGCTGTTTATGCATTTTTTAAATTTATTTAGATTATCAGTGCTGTAGTCCCGTCTTCTAATACGCCAAGATAAATAGATTAATAAAAAAATATTAGACATGTTTTTTACTTCTTTTACGTAAGAAACCAAAAACTCACTAATGTCGCATGACGTAATTAGCCCCCCCCCCACTCCTGAACTTTGATTCGCTTAGGGCCACTTGCACAAACCCGGGTTATCTTTTTAACTCAGAGTTAAATGCTAACACGTGGTTAGATTGACAGTTTGTCATACAATATTTTCAATTTAACCTCGTGTTAGCAACTAACTCAAGAGTTGGGATTTTTGTGCATGTAGGCCTTATCTACTATTTTTTTTTTTGAAAAAGCACAAAATACCTGTCTAATATTTTTTCATTATCTAACTAACGGATTAATTAGATTTAGGGGTTTCATACCCAGTCATACCCCATTGCATTGTTATATTTCTAGTCTACATAATTTAACTTTTCTTTCATATTGTAGGAATGTCGTCAACCGATTATAGGTATCACAATTAAATGGCCGTTATTAAAATCTGAGTATCCAGACGGTCTTATACGGATAGTAACAATATCAAAAACGATATCAGCTAATTACACTAGGTTAAGAGGTTAGACATAATAATCAGTGTATTCGATTAATCCTATTTTTATAGATTACCTACGTTAATGATAACATACACAAAGTTAACAGATTAGAAAGCATTAGAGCGCGATTAGACGCGATGACATATTTATGTTAAAAATAAATAATCTTATGTTTGACCCTTTTTATGAAGAGCTGATTAAAGAAATATATAGGTTGACCTTTACGGGGATTCCTAACCTTTTGAATAAAATGGGTCGTCGACTTTCTACATAATTCAGTGGAGTTTGTGGCCTTTCTGACCTGACTAAAAATGGCAAGTAAGTAGTTCAAATCAGGCAAACAAAGATAATAATTTCAAATATATGTATATATCGTTCGTCAGGTGGATTATTAAAAAAACTGACGATTGATTTGAAATGGCGCATGACGTCACGATGTCGTACTCCCCCCGCCAAAGGCGTCACAATGTCACAAAACTAATAGAATCTAAGTTCTGGAGAGAGGTCTCCAGAACTTTAATTTGCTTTATCTCCTTAGTTTCGACACAAATATTTTATCATTATCTAACTTAAGGACTAAGTAGATTAAATTTCATATCCAGTCAACATCCCTATTAGATAATAATCTATACTAATATTATAAAGCTGAAGAGTTTGTTTGTTTAAACGCGGTAATCTCAGGGACTAATGGTTCGAAATGAAAAAATCTTTTTGTATTGGATAGTCCGTTTATTGAGGAAGGCTATAGGCTATAGGCATATATAGATATATATAACATCACGCTACGACCAATAGGAGCGGAGCATAAATGAAAAACGTTGCAAAAATGAAAATCCGTTGAAACTAAAACACGCGAATAAAGTCGCGGGGGACAGCTAGTTTATTATTAAAATATAAAGACGATAGCCTATAAACGGATTGAGATTTAAATGATTACCAGAAATAACTGCTCATATTTAGGTCAATGTTGTTTAGCTACGCTTAAAAACAAACAAAGTTAGAATGAAGGTCTTATTTTGAATAATATGTAAAAGATACATATAGCCTTGTTACTAAGATACAGATTGTGAGCATAGCAGTATTGATTATGTATCTGATATAACATACTTATCACAAAATATTAAATTATTTTACTTTTTATTTAAGTATGTAGTTTAAATTTTTGACGCAATTTTTTAGAGCTTTTTATTAGTTAAGAGTTTAGTTTTGTTTTAAGTGAATATACAGTAAAGTTGTATATATTTAAAATTGTAAATAATGAATTAAGTTGTTTATCTGAAATATAATGTTATTTAATAAATAAATTAGTAGTTTTATAGGTGCGTCTTTTGTATAAAATATGTATCTTTAATATGCATCAGTAAGTATTCAAAATTAGAAAGATTATAAATAAAACATTAGTTATATCTATTTCATTTTGTCCTTTTAGAAAACTAACTTTTAGTTTTCTATCAAAAATTTTCGTTTATTTTCACTTTAATATTATTTTTCCCACAGGTCTACACATTCAAGATTTTTTATGATTTCCTAGTAGGATAAAGCAGATTTAAGTAACTTGCCTGATCCCTGATAAATAAAAGGGTAATTTTAGTCGATTGGAAACCCCATCGTCTTTCCCAGAGCGAAAGAAGACTACAAGGATTTACACCAGTAGGCTTATTTGTTATCTCCAGTTGACAACCAATAAAATATAAATAACGGTAAAAACGCAAATTTAATATCGGGTAAAGTTGATGACCAAATACGTTGTATTGTAGTATTTTATTTATTTTTTTATTTATTTATTATCAATTATCAAACACTTATCCTAACAGGTTTACAATCCAATGCGACAGTGTGAAAATTTATAAACTATTAGATTAGATCTAGTTGGTCATCGACGTTAGACCATACAAAATTAGTATTTTAGAAGTGTTTTTTTAAGCGATCGTCGCTTTAGTTGACAACTGCTATAACAAATAATACTCAATATAAAAATATTATATAACAGCAATAATAAACAATGGAAGGGTGTATTAATCAATGAATTGTCACAATAAAGGACCATGCAAAAAAATGTATGGGCAGTGTCCCATCCCATCAACAGACATGGGACAAGTTTCAATATCATTATTACGTCCCATGAAAAGTCAGTACCAATTTTTAGTTCGGAATTCGACGGGGTTTTTTTTTTAAAAAGACTTTTGACAAAAATAAAGTATTTTTATTTTAAAATAAAAAATTACATTTTAGACGATAATTACAAAAAGCAATTGTTCAACTAGACATTTTAAGTATTAATAACACAAAAACAATTGTGCAAGTAGACACTTAATAACAACAGAACTATTATCCAGACAAAAATAACGTTATATTATTCATCTATTATAATAGTCGATAACATTGCCGCTGGTAGATTAAAGTTGATATGTCGACCTTTGCCCATATACCATATAATTGATATTATATGGGCACAACTTCCAACCGTACGCGCCCCTGTTAGGCATGTGCAATACCACTGTTCAATAGCACGTCTGCCAGTTTCACTTCGGTTTATTAATATGTAACAATAATAAACGCGCGATCTAACGTGTCGAGATTGTATTCGTCCTCTAATTAACCAGACATTATCTTCTCGAATATTATACCTTGGCAAATCAGTTAGCTGGTTTTCTCGAAATAATTCAATATAATAAATTCCATTCCGAATATGTTCCGCACAGTAGGATTTTGCAAGTTTTATATGGTAGGTCCCCAAGGCGAATAAAATGATATCATCATCAGTCAGTTCTGGAAAGTCCTCAAGATGTGGCATGGTGGCCTCCATCGTCACAAAGTTAACTCTTTGTCTGTTCAGATTTTTGCCTTCGACATAATTTTTCAAAAGGTTAGGTTGATGAACCTTAGTTTGAATTATTTCAAAGAATTCCGGCGCAAGCCTGTGGTCTGTAGCAACACGGTAATTAGCATTTATTAATGATGCTGCTATGCGGAAATCGACAAACATGTTTGGCAAAGCTCGGTTAAAATAAGTTTGTTTTAATAACTTAAAACGGTTTTTGAATTTGCCGTTAACCGCCTCCACAATCCATCTACACACAGTCACCAACCGAGAATCATTTGCCTTTTCTGTTGATAGCTGGGTCGCGTTCCTGTCCTTGGTAGGTGGCATGTGAGGTTCATAGCCAAGGGACTCAATATCATTAATACTGTCCCTGAAGCCCCTGTCCAAAATAAAGACGTCCTCTCTGTGTAGTAACCAATGTAGTAAGTGCTCATCGTCATTCATTATGTTCTGCATAATAGTTGCATCTGATGTTGTTGCAGGAAAAGGGCCTATGACATCTATGATATATCCATCGCTGCTTACTAAAATAAATGGTTTCAATAAATTGCGAAACTTGTGGAGGCTATAAGTTTTTCTTTGAAATAAATAATTAGTGCTTTTTTCAATATATACATATGTGCCATCTGCGATAATAATTAACTTGGTGTTGTTTTCATTTCCAAAAATATGTTTGGGCAAAAATAGATTTCTCTCTAGAAGCTCATCTCTAGAAATATGACCTATACCAAGATGTCTTGGTACATATTGACTTGTCAAGCATTGTCGCGCTATTTTTAGGCGATATTCAAACACTTGACGTGTTACGCCGAAAAGCGTAGCTAGTCGCTCGTTAGGTTCTCCAGTTCGTATTTTCGTTAAATAAGCTCCGAGAACTGATCGGGGATGTCTGCATTTTTCTACGAGCGATGGCGTTTCTTCCAAAATGACGTTGAACTGCTCTAAAGTGAATCCAGTCCAAAACATAAGTTCACTATTATTCAGTGAAGATAATGTTTCAAAATCGAATCTTGTCCTATTGTTGATTGCTTCAATTAACATGTTTGTCATGTTACTAAAAAATGAAGCATTAAAATAATGTGTAACATTTACATTATCCAGTAACTCTTCAAAATCATAGTTATTTAAATGTTCTTCACATATTCGCGAACTCGGTGGAATATATAATCGATAATGACATACCAAATGTAGCTTGATAGACACAGGAACTCGTCGTAGATTTTCATGTCTACATTGCCTATACATACAGAGCCGTGAAGTGTTCGGTGCACGTACGTAATCGCGAACATAGAAACGAGCATCATCCTCTGGATTGTCCTGAGGATCATTGGGGGCTTCAGCAACATTGGGGGCTTCAGCAACATTGGGAGCTTCAGCAACATTGGGGGCTTCAGCAACATTGGGGGCTTCAGCAACATTGGGAGCTTCAGCAACATTGGGGGCTTCAGCAACATTGCGGGCTTCAGCAACATTGGGGGGTTCTTGATTGTCAGCATCTAAAATTATTTATTTATTTATTACTAGCTGTCCCGGCGAAGCTAGACTGTACTTAGTGATGAAATAATTTATTTTGATAAGGATTAATAGCACAGATGTAATTACCTTCTACAATGGGAGCGTTCTCAAGACGTAGTTGTCCACCGTCATTATTATTGGCTCTCTGCCAGCATCTATGGCATACTGCCATTACGTTATTGAATACTACCTGAAAAGGGAAAAAATGAAGATATCAGCATATGTGTGTTTTTGTAATAAGCAGAAGTATTTTTTCTGTGTTATATTGATTATATCGGTGTTATATGTGTGCTTGTCAGTTGTCTAGAACTCGGAACACAATCTACACTCACTTTTGGACTAGACTATAAAAATATTAAGGTGAGATTAAATAACTATGCAGGTAAAAATATCTCATTCCTCATAGGAATTATGGCCGGACGATTGAGTCGTTCCTAACGTAAGCTATACTTTAAGTGCTATATTTCTATTCAAGCAATTCTAAAATGTATCATATAGTATCGTAGCAATGTTCTATCTGCTTATATATTCTAACTACATGACACTTATTCTTATTCATTATACGTATTCTACATAATATCTAAAAGTTATCGATATATGTATAATAAATCAGTAAATAAATACAATGACTGTGACTTACTTGTGTCAATCCATTTTGCAAAATGTAGGCCGCTAACTCAGGACTACTATGAAGCAATGTTTCTTGTAATATATGTCGTCTCTGTCTTAAAACAGATCTAGGACACATTACACATTGGCGTCCAGTCTCCATATTTATAAATCACAGTCCATTAAACGTGCCGGGGTCATCGAGTAGCAATCAAAAGGTCCAATAAACAAGCAGAGGTTAGTAATAGTCGCAAACAAGCCGATAACGCACAAATAAACAACGCGAACACAGCAGAACGTACTAGCCACGACTGAGGGAGGTGCGCGGGCGCAGGCGTCGAAAGGGTGCGGTCGGGGTAACGGAGCAAGGAGGGAGGGTAAAGTACGTCTTACGGCTGTTCTCTCTCGAGTTTTTTTTAGTTAAATAGTACATTTTTAATTCAGTTCTTAATACTTAATAAAACTGTATAAGTATAACTTATTTTTTTTTATTGCACGATAACCCCATATCCTACAGTGATGTCGCCATAGTAAAAAATAATCATAATGTCGAGATGTATTTAATGAGATATGTTTGGCATCTGTTGATGATATGGGACGATTTTTTGCATAGTCCTTTATATTATTAGTTGATAAGCCTCAGATTAAACGTTGTAGTACCCGGAAACAGTGTATAAGGTACCTTAACATAGAGATAAACGTGACCCACAACGCATAATGAATACCCTTGGGTAATATCACTTGTGTCGCCTTAAATATCACGTGCTTATTCTAATCTATACTTAATATCTAAAGCTGAAGAGTTTGTTTATTTGTTTGAACGCGCTAATCTCAGAAACTACTGATCCGATTTGAAAAAAAAAATCATTGTTAGATAGCCCATTTAGCGAAGAAGGATGTAGGCTATATCACCACGCTAAGACCAATAGGAACGGAGCACCAATGAAGAATGTTTCAAAGTCGGGGTATTTTTTATTTTAACACGCGGACAAAGTCGCGGGTTACAGCTAGTATTTATTACATACCGACCTACTAAGTTATAAATATAACCTACATTACCACTACAAAATGTAGTAATTACGTGGTAAGTTCAATTTAAATATCTTACCTCTTTTTAATAAATATAGGCTGTTAGATATGTACTCTATAATTAGGCATGGTATAAAATGGCGCAGTTTTGCACATTTGCAGTTTTGCCGCAGCCTTTCAGGGTCTTTGTATGTTATTTTACCGATATATCTCATACATTTAAAATAAGTCTCCAAAATGAATGTACGCTATTACTTCCGAACGACTGCACCAAAATTGGATAATTATTTATTTGTTATGTTATGCTGTTATAGACAAGGTCTGTATAAAAAAAAACCGGCCAAGTGCGAGTCGGACTCGCGCACCGAGGGTTCCGTACACACCTGTAGGTATATAAGTAAAAGTTCACCCATCACTACGATCGAGTCATAGTTATGGTATGATAATTGCAAAATGAAAAAAAAAAAAAATCAGAAATATTTTTTTTTATATGATGTAACTAAAAATTTACGGTTTTCGCAATTTTTCCTTTATCTGTACTATAAGACGTTACTTCGTACCAAATTTCAAGATTCTGAGTTCACGGGAAGTACCCTGTAGGTTTTGATTCCCGTGCGAGTTTCGAAAATTTGCGGAATTTTGCGGCATAAACGGGAGTATCTTTTGATCGCGTTGACTTAGAAGTTTGATTTTTTCACAGCTCCAAGAGACCATAGACTTGAGTATTTGATATGAATTTCAGCTTGATACCTCCACGCGTTCCTGAGAAAAAAGGTCTTGACAGACAGACAGACAGACAGACAGACAGACGGACAACAAAGTGATCCTATAAGGGTTCCGTTTTTACCTTTTGAGGTACGGAACCCTAAAAAAAACTAACGGACTTTTTTCAAATCTTATGTTAAGAAAACTGAATTAAAAGGTAGGTAGGTAGTCGGTTGACGGAAGCGAAGCAGCGGGCACAGCTAGTATTGAAATATTTGTACACACCTAAATTTGTTTTCAATAAATACTGAATAACCAAAAGGAGACATATAGCTACACACTACTATACTTCACAGATAAATATAGGCAGAAAAAGCTAATGACGATAGCGTATTGATCATTGGTATCTCCTTTGCCTAACACGATAGATAGGGGCTTATGCAATTAAAAAATCTACAAAACAATTAATAAATCAAATCACGTATTTATTATAATGTTAATAACTAATTAATCATTATTAGTTAACCATTCGTTTATTAACTAAACAATCACTGACTGATTAGATATCGATAGCGATTGATAGCATACTCAAAAGGAAACCGTCTTGAATTAACATTTGAAGTAATTACGAACCGACGAAAAACCTACTTAGCTATTAATTCCGTTAAACACAGTAATATCGTCAGCAAACACGATTAATACCTCTTTTAAGCGTTAATTGTGAGTTGATAAGAGAAATTTTATACAATACATTATTTAAGTTTACGATCAAACATAATCCTTTAACCATTTACTAAGGGTGAACTAATGTACTTGTTAATGTAGTGTAAGTAACTGTGGAGTTTGTTGCGCCGTTTCTTCTCCACAGCTAGAGCACTTAGGAAGCGGTGTAGGGTGGGCAAATCAGGTGCTGTCTATTTTAAATAAATGAGTTTTGATTTGATTTGGTACCACAGATTTTAGCAGTGACTTTTGTTGGGTCGAAGATCCCTCAGACATTTTCTGGATAAGAAATAACGTATGTAATACCTGTCTAAGATATATTATGATCTATCCGTGTGCTTAATGTTATACAAATTGATTAAGCGGTTCTTGCTATATTTTGTTAACTTTATTTCTTTATGATATATTTGGCTAACAGACACATTTTTGTTAATCTAATGCCTGCCTAAATAGTTACTATTTACATTAACATCAGTTAAATCATTTTACTGACGAAATTGTAAGGGCATGTGTCCCTAAAGATGATCCCTTAATGCCGGTCACTCACATTCGCATGAATACGCAAACCCACAAGGATGGCATTTGTAAATGTTTTCATTTCCAAGCTGTGTCAGTTTTTTAACAGACATCAAAGCGCGCGAACCTTTGTCGAAATGTTTGCGCACATTTGAGTAAGTGACTAGGGTAAGAATATAAAAGAAATAATATCAAATGAATTGCGATAGTCAAAGTGCATATTATAGTGATCACTCATGAGATGTGAGTTAAGCACGCATATAAGATAACAGATGTTTGGTGCGTTCACAATAGACTAATAAATGTTCTTATTTGCCCGTTAAGACTTTATTCAATAAACCTTACTATTGTTACGTACACGTGACTTGTACATCACTTTACGTTATTTGAACTTACAGTCAACCTCTACCAGAAAATGGTAACACTGTTTAATTAACAGCGTCTGTATCCCAAAGGAGTAAGAGTGATTTTTGTGAGACAGTTACTGTATGTGTGATTCACGTACCATAGGAAAAGTTGGAGTGATTCACATTATACCTATGCATGTAAACAATGATCATAACAATTAAATATAGAAAGTAATATATAATTACACTATATTACTTATTCAAAACATATTATTGTTTTTACAACTATGAAAATATAGTTATAATAAAAAAAACTGGATTTTCTTCCAGTCTTACTCTTAACTAAACTTTTGTCTATCTTTTGCAAACTTTTACTTTGATTGAAAACTCCAGCGAATAATGGAATTTCTGTGCTAGTAATACAAAGCGGATAAGTAAACAATAGAGCATAAATCCAATTTCTAAACTAGTATTTCATACAGACATTATTAGACTGCATGTATATTATGTATGCTTTCCTTTTTGATTTACACTCCACTGCAGTCCAACAAAGATTGTCGATGTGGCTGCTAAACTAAAGGGCTTGCTTATTTCAGGATTGGTGCCCAGAAACATCTAGATGAGGTCGCGGCAAAGCATGAACGAGATTGCAGGACAATTTAGATGTCTAATGAGACAGATGGAAGTAATGGAGGGAGGCGTTTGCCCAGCTGTGGGACAGCATAGTCTGATAATAATAATAATAAATTAAATGTACTTATACAATATAAGTACATTTAGTAATTTTTTTTTGTTTTCATATATATTTAAAAACGTATTTTATATATAATTCATTAAATAAAGTTAATAATAAATTACTTTCTTTAATAATTTATTAGAAAGTAATTTATTTTGTTCAAGTTCACAAACTATATTACTTAGACGGAGTATGTAACTAAGTGACAATCCATCTTACGTCGTCCAAAAACAATCTCAATCTACGCTTGTTAATGGTGATTTAAACTTAATAAAAACTTAATATAAACTGTACTCACCTCATGATATACCTAGTCTTCTTCTCGGACAGTGTGACTACGGACGTGAGGTAGTCGAACAGCTCCCCATTCTTACACAGCTCAAACACTAAAAATATGAACGTCTCCGACTCGAACACATCCTGCAGCTCAACTGAAACAAATTACGTTTCTTCAGGTGATTTGATATGGCAAGTTATTAGATTGTTACTATTATTTTATAGTAAAAATGTAAGTTGGTATTTAAATATTTAATATTATATAATACTAGTCTATAAATGAAAAGGCTTTCGAGCGAGGATTGATCCACACTCTTGCTCATTGCGTTGGAGATTTCCGATTCCAGTAATTAGTATCTATGTTTTCCTTCACTGATTGTCAATGATGTCTTAGAATAATTAAGAAAAAGAAAGCACATATAAATTTGAAGAAATCGCATTGGTAATTGCCAGTAATGGGTTTGAACCTGTAAGCTTATACAGTACACAAATCTGTTTATTGAACTGCTAGGCTGACACAATGTTTTTAATTAATAATACAATAAATTGATACAAACCAATGTTCAGTAGTAATCTGTCATAAGCAGAAGGATATGGAGAAGGCTTATGCCCTGTAGTAGATTTTATAAATGCTGATGATAATCATCATCATGATTATGATGTAATAGGGTTTTATGTTAAACATAGATCATTAGACAAGAATAGTTAAGGAGTTAAGGTCACTAGGTCAACACTAGTAAATAAATACACATCTGTCCAAATTATTAATATCTTTCCTGACAATGAATATCCAACAACTCACTCACTAATATAGGGATGTCCGGCCACCATCCTCAGTATGTGTATCTCCTGGCGCGTCGCGTCCCTCATGATATGCGTATCCACACCGTCTTGAGACTCCTGACTTAAGTCGATGATCTTGGCCGCGTACTCGCGACCTGTCTCTTTTTCTATACATCTTCTGACTGTTGAACTAATTCCTCTGTAATAAACAAATATTATTTGTGTAATAATAATTCAAACTAAAATATTTGAGTAAAGACTCCTCTCAACCAACTGGTGCTTTGTTTATTAATATTAAAACATTGATCTTTAAATACCTAACAGATAAACTATACTTCTTATATATATGTATGTACATCTGACAATTCAATAATTATTATTTTAATAATAATATTAGTGCCTTTGAAATTACATTATTGTTCTTATATAATTTTATTTCATAATATGTACATCAATATGCTTAATTTAATTAGACAACTAGTGCAAAAGTATAAATAAGTATTAAAGCTTGATTAAGGAGGTCAAAAAAAAGTAATAAAAATAATTTCAATGACAAAAACTAGGTAAAACTTAAAGTATTTTGACTGCATTTTAATATTATACTTAAAAATACGGACAAAATTGATAAACCGCAGGAAGTTAACGATTTCACCTTCAAGGTCAGGCAGAAGACTTATGAGTAACAACACTTATATTGATGCCCGGATGCTTTAAATACTTCTGTAGTTCCTTAAAATTGGCACCAGCGCAACTCATCAAAAATCACGATACACACTTGTGATACACAACAAAAATTTGCTCACCTGCCTATTATTTCTTTGGGTTCATATCTGGCATAAAATTCCTTAGCCGCATCCTTATCCGGCAAATTGTCGTCGTCTTCTTCTTTTGCCATGTTGCTCACTGTCGATGTTATTATATTTTTCGTGTACTAATTATACGTAATTAGCCTATTCACAATGACGAAAGGTTATTGTTGTGAAGTGAACGACTGACAGAACACTTCTATCACTATTATTCTATCAGAAAAACAAACGCTGATAAGCTCAGGGAATTTTTGATAGATTTTATTTTTAACTAGGTATATAAATTTAGTGATCTTCAAAATATCAATAATTATTATGTAGGTATCAAATCTTCAATTTGCTGTGACTCGCGAAGCGAACGAACATGATGTCTATTGTCTATCTGTCAAAAAACGGCGAAGTGAAATCAACCAACAGAACTAAATTTATCTATGTCCATCAAAGTATAATTCGACCATGTTTTCTAGTCGATGTCGAAAATTGGAACTAATTTTTATTAGAACATTTTAATGTCAATGTGACAGATCTTGTTTGACGACGTCTACGCTAGCGCTTAAAACTGTCGTATATTCAAAAAAGTTACATAATAGTAATACCAATTAAAAATAGAAATACAATTAATATAATGATATAATGAGGAGGTTCTTATCATACATCGTTATTTTCTATTGTAAAGTAAACACAAAAAATTAGGGAATATCGTAGTCATAAGCCATTTTAAAACTATCTAACATTTTTGTGATAGATAAGCATAATATGAAATAACTTAAATAAACAACAGCTTTATGATTAAAGGACACTTAGACACTATAATAATTTGATATATAAAATTTGATATATATAATATAAAAGTTTGATAATATTACACATTTACACTATTTAATAATTTAAAATTTTGACGCTATTTTTTAGTTTTTATTAGTTAAGAGATTAGTTTTGTTTTAAGTGTATATAGTTAAGTTTGTATATATTTAAAATTGTAAATAGCATACATCAATAAAAAATTCAAATACAAGTAAATATATTAACCAAAAAAAACTTTTGGCTATTGACCTATTTATTTAGACTATAGTGCTATAATATTAGAATTCAACTCTACATCAGTCTTTAACAGCTGATTTTACTCTATGAATGTACTCGACTGTTGACTTGTAGTTTGCCTAGTTTTTGTCTCATTCACTCGGCGCAGCGTCAACCAAAGAACACATTTCGATACAAGTTTTGTTTGCTCTCTTTTCTTCGCATTCTGTATGATGGAGACATAAAATACTTTAAGCTCGAACTATTGCCTTTTTTATAAAGGTGTCATAATTTCTGTCCTTGTTTGACGTTTCCTTCTTGGTCGTTCGGTATGTTTTTGGTTGTTGTTTCGTCCCGATGGTCTTGCATTTTTCAATGTTGTGCAGACTATGCTTATCAGTAGTTATATCCCGTGATAAGTTTACGTGGACTGTTTGAAGAAAGCCTGGATTACGGTGTTTAAGTTCCTTTAACGAGAGAATTTAACCAGGTAAGCAAACTGCGCACAATTTTTCTTGATAAGTGACAATCATGTTTTATACTGTTGGTACTTGGAATATCTTTTTGACAACCTTGAAGCGTTAAAATACCAGTTTGGTAATATTTTCTTTGTTCAAGTAGTATGGGTTATCAATTGAATATATTGAAATGTATCAGATAATTGCGCCTCGCCTTATCTGTTACCTATTTTAGTTTTAACTTTCACTTTAGCTAATTACCTCATTTTTCTGTAAATAAAATCATTTATGAGGTACCTACCTATTCAAATAATTCTCAATATCGTTTCAAATAGATATTGGCTATAAGTCCATATTGTTATGTTGTTAATATCTCAGTAATGACAATGCCCTATAAAATTAAATGAGCAGTTACCTAATACCACAAAGAGTTAAATTATATTCTCACAGTAATCATAAATAAGTTTTTTTGTTAATATATTATAGACCACATGGGTCATATAACAAGGTCAGATTGTAACTAAACAATGACTATCATAACATAGGATCTTTGAACATTTTTCTTATCAACATCAAACATTTAATACTTCAGATGCTAAAATGTAATAATTTATGTACCCACATATTTTTATTTGACCTATGATTTGCTCACCCCAATAACTTACAAATAAAGTGCAGGTTTAAATTTTTTTATGAAGTTAACCAATCAATAGGAACCCATATATACTTATTGTAAAAAAATAATAAAGTATTACTTATATGCTGTACACTGAGTAATACTGGTTTTATCTAGCTATTTGTTCATTCACCCTAATATTAGACATTCTAGACAAAACTATGTTCAGAGTAACTATTGGACCAGTGAGTTAACATTATGTAGAAGCCCACAAAAGATCAAGATATTTTTAAATGAATCAAATATTTATGTTTCTCTGTATTATTTACAAACTAATATACAATTTGCGAAAGTGCAAAAATTTACATATGGATGCTGCTTACATCATCTTTTATGGATGTTAAACATTCAGGTGATACTATTTCTTTAATTTTTTTTATTTGTTTAAGAATAATATTTAGTATATGTAAGTCAGAATTATTATTGCATTTACCTATTTGAAGTAAAATTTCATTTGTGAAGAAGCCATTTTACATAAAACCTCTTATGACAAATTGTTGCAACTGTCATGTTATTGTTTATATCACCTGTGTCAATATTATTTATAAGCAATATTATACATAAATGTATGATGCCACAAGTATTAAATTTCAAACATGATAATGATGTGTGGATTCAAAACAAAAATGTGAAAAAAATGTCTAAATTATACTTATTTTTTTTTAACAGGTAATGCTTTGTAAGTTATATATCCACTTTGTCCATTATTTCAAAGTAATAAAATTTATTTTAAAATATATATGCCACTATCACGAAAAAAAAAAATTGCTCAACCCTGCAGAACATTCCTCTGTTCCATTTTGAACATCCTTATGACAGTTACTTTAACTAAGTATGACACGGAATCAGCATGTTTATTCAACTTTTTTTGAACTATTAAAAGGTAGGTAATGTCAGCAGTAAGTAGAAATTACACTTTACTAAGCATACTAATTCTGCTGAAACACTTATAAATGTATTTGACAAATTGATTTTGTTGTCACAATATAATCAGTAACATTGTTATTTTATTGCTGACATATGACCTATTGGACATTGCGCCTGACATAACACCTTTGATAAAACTGACCTAATCTTTGAGTTAGTTATCGTGTTATCGAAGAGATGGCGCTAGTAGTAACTACGAGTAATACTAAGTAGGTACATACTCCTAAAATTGTACACGTTTCGTTTGGGCATAGTAATGAAACAGATAAAAATATATTTGCACGAATAAATAGGTACCTACAAACTGATGTATCATTGCATATTTTAATGATTTCATGGCGGCCTTTCCTGTTTTTTTATTCGCTTGCCAAGGATGGTTTATGTTATTCGCGCGTTTCGTCATCTATTATCGTAGGCTCGGTATCTTCCAAACTGCTGTATGGTTTTCGACAGTTACGAATCATTAGATTCGTCTCAAAAACCCAAGAGTTCTTGGAAGGGTGTATAAAAAACACCATGGCCGTTTTTTGGGATTGGAGTAGGGTTTCAAAATTAAGGGTATTATAAATACTTTACAAAAATGTATATACAAATACAAAAATAATCTTTAAACTTGTATGTTTAAATGTAGTATGGAATAAAAAATGCTAAAATAAAAAGTCTTAGCAGGTCTTAAGGTTCCTTAGCAATTGTTATGGTCTGGGTATAGTATGGGGATATATATATTTATATAGCCTGAAACTCTAAGCCGTTGTTTCGCGTTGTTCCGAGAAAAAGCTGAAAAATATATATTTGCTTTCTGAGATTAGACTTTAACATAAGAGCATACAGTAAATGTAAACTTCGCGCGACGTCACTGGGACAATACAATTATAGCCAAATTTTTACGTCACACCCCCCACTTTTGAACTTCAAAGTTCTTTATTTTAGATAAGGAAAAAATACATATCTAAATATTTTATTTATTAAGTCGACCTCCGTATTAGACTAAGTTTTTTTTTTAGTCTAATTTTATGAATGTACTGATCACCTTCAAAATGCTTTAGCTTGACTCATCACGTTTGATCTCTACCAGTCGTTGGTACATACTCTAAATTTAATCGTGACCGCGTTATCTCTGTGATGAGAATGAGAGTCGTGAAGGTCGTTCCTCTATTGCGGTCATTTGAGAAAGTACACATACCTTCATATAACATGTTTAAAATTTGCTGTATCATCTTTAGCAGTCAGGGCGGCTTATATCTAAAATATAAACTCGCGCATTGGACAAGGGTTTCTTACCGTACCGTCTTACTATCACGTTTCTTGAGATACAGCCTGGTGACATAAGGACAGTCGGACGTATATCGGTCTCTTAGTAATAGGGTTACGTTTTACCCTAAAATCTTAAACTAATTACAAACTCTATATAATAACAAAAATTAGGAAAATAAATTCTTAATTAGCCAATTAGGTGAATTGGGCAGCTCTCACTTTTGTAATAGTACTTAAGTTAATGATCAGCAGAAAAGTAGTCAGTCATTTTTTAAACAGATCTTCGATTATTAAAAGTGTGAAATATGTGTTCATTTCTATTTTCTACGAGAACGATAAACATTAGTTGTGCCCCAGTTTTGCAAAACATTTACATTTTCGTGTACTCTAAACGCTACACGAAAACCGAGTGATATATAATTATGATAATAAACTCGAAAGTGACTATTATAAACCTATATTTAGATCGGAGTCATCTCCGGTGTTACGTAGGGAAGACAAGGGTGCTAAATAAAGACGTCTGAACCCTCCCTCTTCTGCTATCTAACAAGGATGATAAACTATCGGATATCTGAATAAAAATGTATCCGAAGCCTTATCCGATATAAAAACACTAGCTGACTCTGCAAACGATGTTTTTCCAGGGCCACCCTTATCATCTAGGGATATAAAAATAGCCTATGATATGTTCTCAGACCTACCAGTTATTCGCGAAATTTCATTCAAAATAGTATTTAAATTTATATGTACAAAATAGTACACAAGGTGGATTTAATGCCACTAGGCATCAAAAAAATACTGTGTCACCAGATTTTTATACATTAGATTGAATTATGGTGGTTTTTTTCCGGGTAGTCTAAACATAACCTGTTCTTTTTTTAGCTAAGTACGATAAAGTCCTTTCACGATAGAACCTAAAATAGATGTATCTGATAATATCCGAAACAGTAAGATATCTTAACAATCCTTTAACGAAAACGATATATATGTAATACTAGTTGTTTCCCCCGGCGCCGCCCGTGTGGATGTCAGTTATCGCGGCAAAAATTAGCTTATGTCCTTTCTCAGGCTCTAGACTATCTGTGTACCAAATTTCATTTAAATCGGTTCAGTAGTTTTGGTGTGAAAGCGCGACAGACAGACGGGGTTCGCATTTATAATATTAGTAAGGTTTATTCATAAGTATTTATGTACTTCTAACGCACCCTTTTCTGCTCGACTGACTTCCATACAATACCCGTTTTCCGTAAAAAGTATGAGAACAGTTCCGAAATGTTCTTCGAAGCAATTTTTGTGCTTTCTTTAAAATGTAGAGAAAATATGAGTTGAAAGACTTGGCTGGTTCAATTCTATAAGGAATTTTCTTTAGATATGGAATTGTTTTTTTAAGGATTTGATACAAAACGAAAAGCATAAAAACGAAGTTAGGTTTTTTTCGGTCCAGGTTTTATTTTTCTTGGGCCTTGTCATTAGAGATTCATCGCATAATCCTTGTTCTTCTCCAAATATAAATTAGTGAAAAGAATCAATAAAGAAAACCACTACTTTTATCGTTGATCTAATAAAAAATTCTAACCAAAGCACTTACGTTAATGCATTTAGTATCACAATAATTAATAGGAATACGTCACATTGTTGCAAGATCCACCGATATCCCCCGTATCCATCAGTGCATAAACCAAGAGTATGTTCGACCGCACGTTAGAAGTAAGAACAAATTTAATAAATTAAAAATTCAAGATCCCCCGACAAATTTTGTATAAAGGCTGATAATGTTCAAAAGGCTGATCAGATTCTTTAAAGAAAAAAACCTGCATCAAAATCTGTACATTCGGTTGAGAGCTACGATACTCAGATACACAGGTTAAACTTCTAACACTTCTCTTTTTGTTGGGGCCTAAAATTAACCTTTCCACATTTAAATGAAGACTGCCGACGTCAATGTCTCCATTGATGAGTCGTCTACTGTACAAGCCTATTCGCGGAAGTTTTTATTATTTAATCCAAAACATAGGACATCACTAGCAATGTTATGATGTATTACTTGTGTATGATTGATATTATCAACACTAAAGACCTTGGAAAAGGTGATAATGTCTAAACGAGGAGCGTTTTTAGTGTACCTACCTATTTACTCGAAGCGATTTCTCAAATGGATTTAAGTAAGTGAAAATGAAAAGGGTAAATAGACACGCGATCCACTTACCTGCCTTTTGTTCTAGACTTATTGAAACGTTTAGCGAAAAAGGGGCTGACCATTTTCACTTAGATGTTGTTTTTTTTTTATTTTAGTTTAATATAGTTATGGTTCCTTCTACGAGGCATTGTTTCAATTAACAAATTTTACCTATCAGATGAAATCGACTCCCGCAATGAAATGAGAAAACACGACACATGCAATATACAGGGCAATAGAAAGATAGGAGTCCATGTATCTTATCTATCGATCTTAATTTTCTTAAAAACCATTTTCTTGTCAGTCTTATGCTTGACAAAGAGAAATTAAACTGTAAATAATATACCTATATTTTTAACCGATGCCAAGGAAGGGTTATGTTTGTCGCGCATTTTTTGTATTTTTTTTATATTTCTGTTTCTATGTTTGTAAATTTCTTGAATACCTTCCAAACCTTTATTTTTAAAATTCCAATCTTCTAAACTCACGCATATTCTCGGGATTACCCGACGAGTTTCAGACTCAATAGGAGACTCTAATCATGAGGTGACGCGGCGGCGGTGGTGTCGCAAGTCGATCCTTTTCTCTCAATTTATAAAGAATGTTAATTCACCTAATCTAAGATCTAGTTGTCATCAACATACTCATATTAATACGCGCATGTTCTTTCTAGTTGGGGTGTAATTCCATGCCTTGCATTACCTAATTAGGGTGCTCACACACTGTAAAGATAGATCACGTTACTATCAAATTATATACTGCAGTTACACTTATCTTAGAAGCTTTCTTGATGCCCTGGTTTGGTGTAATTGAGTGCTAGACATTCTTGTGGTGTTGTATACACGTACATGAGTGAAGAGTTTGGTTAAGTATTAAATATTATATATAGACTTGTATTAAGTAGTATTGACATAAATGCAAAAATAGGCATTACTTATTAATATTACAATGCCTGATTAATATTACAATGCAAGTAACGCAAATGCGTTTTAGTAACAGGACAGAGACAAACCCAACAAATCAAATATTGTGAAAATCAGTTTTGCATTTATAAGTTGGTAACTAACCCGATGGTGTTTGAAATAAATTTTAATGTAGAATATACATAGATACTAAACAATCTTGTATTTAATTAAACCGTATAACTTAAAAATACGTATTGCATGTACCAGGCTGACATAAAATGCAAGGACGTCCTCTTGCACTTTATAACGTTTCCAGTTTTATACACTGTAATTTTCTAGTGATATAAAAGTTGTGCATGTGTTAAAAATAATATGGAGGTTAGCGATGCAGTGCACGCTTAACTTAAACCCGAGGACAACATTTGTAGTTTATTTGGTCACATCGAGTTCTGAATAAAAATGGAAGCACTATCATCATAAACTCATTACCGTCCTTAATGCAAGACACATACTTCGATACTTCTCATGTCTCATGTCGTTGAGAAAGTCTCTCAAGCATGTGGTTTCCTCACTAGGTTTCCTTCAAAGTATTAAGCAAGTTATAATTAATAACATTTACGCAACGCGAGATTTCGTAAAGTGCGTTATTTTGTCGTGTGTTTTCCTACGAACTACAGAATCTACAGATACACGATTTGTCAGTCAAAGCCAACCTTTTAGTACAGTACAGTGTTTTATTAGATAGTATCTTGAAACTTATCAGGAAACTAGTCTACTCAACATTTTGTGTCAGCGCAACGAAGCGCTCGTAAATTTTCGCGGCATTACATCTTGAGAGTAGCTCTGCGTCTTATGGTTGCTACACAATTTTATCAGGCGTTTATAGCTAATTATTATACTTGCCTCAGGCGAGGAGGTTTACAGTACGCTGCCGCCGCCGCATCGTACAGTTTCTAAAAGACGCCAGTTTGATGATCTGTTTCGCGCATGAGTTTTATCATTATTTATTTATAATGTATGTAAGTTTTACCAATATTTAGAATGTATTGGTTGGGTCTTGGCTTGGCACCATATGTTGGATTACCATTTGATAATTATATTTGATTATTTTTATTCGTGGAATGAAATTAACATCAGAAAAATTTTGTATGGAAGTACTGTTTCAAAATTATTTCTCCAATAAAATTAGCCGGCGTTAGAAAAATTAGCCCTTAATCTTTCAATAACTCGCGTGTAATATTGAAACAGAGTATCTATCTATTCTTTAGCAAGTTTCATAAATATCATTGTCAGTGTCATTGTACAAAGTACACTGTACAGGACCTTGCGTGTAGGTGGCGGGAGCTGCTCAGATCTTCATCTCTATAACAACCAGCTTGGTTTACTGTCAGTCGCTTTTTTATAGTCGGCAGCTATTATAGCATATGATTACGGTCTATCTAGATCAGACCGACTGAAGTCAAAGGCGTGAAATGATCTATAAATTCCAGTCTTATCGACAACTATGTAGCGTAAAATAAAGCACCTGTATTATGATATTAATGTTTGAAATCGCTCCAATTTTAACGATCGTTGAACAAATCGCGGCCATTTTTTTTAACGTCACGCGGTATTTTTACGTGTTTCGGAAATCGCAAATTACGAGTTTACAATGTTGTACCAGGATCTTTATTTCGACATGTAGACACAAATATGTTTTATGGACAAAATACAATAAAGCATCGGTTACTAACCCTATAATTTTATGTTCGTGATGTAATTTGTATGTGATAAGATACAACATAATTTCGATGGATAATTAGTAATGAAAACTTTTTGTTAAATTGTCAATGTCGTAGGTACAATGTTGTTTTATGGATAAAACTAGCATAAAATAGAAGAAATAAAAGTGTAAATATAAGAGAAGTACGTTCGTGTGTAGTAAATAGCCAGACTGAGAGCATGAATCTTTGGCTTTAATCTAAAGCCAAAGATTCATGCTCTGTAAACACACCCACAGTGAGAGAGCGTGGGGCATCGTTTAAATTCAACATGTTTTTGTACCGTAGCCATTTGTTAACTTCAGAGCACCTAGACTTGGGTGCACATTGCAATAAAATGAGATATAGGTAACACACAAAGCAAACCTTTTTTGTCTTTTTCGAGTCTTTTATGTAAATGTTTTTCTGTGCTATTTCGAGCGGCCAGTTCCGAATTCAAATATTTTTTTTCTAAATTTGTTGTTATGAAAATTTATATTTGTATTTTTTTTTTAACTTTGTCAGCCAATCACATCACTATATTTTTTTTTGTACTTTTTTATTATGAATTGCTTGCTAAGCTTTTTGTGAATTTGAATGTAAGTATACTGTACTACATTTGTCTTAAGTATTATTAAGATACAGAATGAGATGATCTTATCATATTTGCGTACTCGAGCCGTAATACAGACATCGTTATTATTATTACAAGCTTATATCGGTTTTATTGACTCATTTATGCAAATTCCAACTTATTTACCATCTTTAATTATTTGACCGGTTCTCGCACAAAAATGTTGTTAATTAAGGGCAGTATTTTTTGTACTTTTTGCAAGCTTTTATAATCGTCGGCGTGGGCAAAAGAATAATAAGTCTTCTTGAATTTGTGTTATTCGACCAGTTCTTTGAGTATAATCTCTGAGTGCGAACAGGTAGTCTCTGTAATCATAATATTTTATGGTAATAACGTCTTCCTAATCTTCATTAACACAGAATTTCTGTGTATGCAGGCATCACCGATTTCTACTTGCTAAGATTCTTGCTTGCTTTTCTGCACTCACTTTAATACGAATCCTATTCAATCAAGCCAGTAAGGAAATAATTATTGCTTGTTTGAATAATACGACAAGTAATTATACACTTTAACTTAATATATTTCATTGATTGCTTTGTCTTTGAGCTAAACGACGTATCCTGCCACATTGATGTCCCTAATTACGGAATAATGTCTATTTAATCAACAGAGCTTACTTAACGTTGTTCAAATTGAAAGCTTTATCGACTTGTTATGTTGTAAACTAGTAATGTTTGTTTATGAATGGCATTCTGGGGTATTAGGGCGTAGTTGAAGTTGTAGTCGGTTTTTGTGATTTGGAAATACACTAACTAATGTACTAGTACTCGTTTTTATTGAGCGTGGGAAAGACTGTAATTGTTTGACTTTAATTGTCACATTATTATAATAATACATATCTTAAAACAACTCACATACGCCTATCTGATAGCAGAGCCTGTCATATGGCTACCAGAAAACTTATAAACATACTTATATATTATACATAAATAATAAATAATATTTTGGGACAACTCACACATCTGATACCAAACTTATTAGAGCCTGTATTATACTTACATAAATGGCACCGTTACAGAACAAATGATCATGCTCATCACAAAAAGATTTGTCCTGGGTGAGACTCAAACCCTCCACCTCCGGTTTAGCAGTCAGGGTCACTAACCACTAGACCAACCAGCCAGTCATTATATTTCTGTTTGCTCACTTACATAGAACCTTTCTGAGTGACAGTAGTTGTCAGTACATCTCTCTTTTTTCACGGGCTATCCTCAGTATTGAGAATACCCGGTCCTTTGAAAGGCTTACGTGGGGACACAGGTACAACAGGCAGTGGCGGCTCACCCAGGATAGTCTGCGCCAACCTTCGAGCATATATTCTTAATCGAAGACGATACCGCAATATTGATGGCTCATCAAAAGCTTTTAGAACTCCGAATATCTTCTGAAAATAATCGTACTAATGTTATTTCGTATCAAAACTTGATTACAACACCTCTTTTCTAGTTCTAAATTAAAACAATCAGTGTCAATGGGTGAAACAATTCCAAACATCTACCGCACATAACTTAGGGCTAATTAGCATGAAAGTTGCCTTGTATTATCTATAAAGTAAATCTCAGAATGAAGCAATCAGCTAACAAAACAACGTTTATAACCAGCCGTGTTGTGGATACTATTTAAAATATGTTGCCGCAGTTCCCCGGAGTGCGTTGAACTTCCCCCACCCTTAGTCTATTTTCTAACCCAACCAACAAGTTTGTAACATTATAAGAATCATTCCCATCAATGGACATCATTTTATCACAATTGTAATATAATAATAATAATATCTTGGGATAGGTCACAAACGGCCATCTGATCCCAGTCCCACACTAGGCAGAGCCTGTATTATGGCAACCAGACAACTGATAAACATACTTATATATTTCTAAATACATACATATTATAGACTAGCTGTCCCCCGCGACTTTGTTCGCGTCTGTTAGTTTCAATGGTTTTTCATTTTTTAACATTTTTCATTTATGCTCCGCTCCCATTGGTCGTAGCGTGATGTTATATAGCCTATAGCCTTCCTCAATAAACGGACTATCGAATACAAAAAGATTTTATCAAATCGGACCAGTAGTTCCTGAGATTAGCGCGTTCAAACAAACAAACAAACAAACAAACAAACAAACAAACATACTCTTCAGCTTTATAATATTAGTATAGATAAATTACACCCAGACACAGAACAAATGATCATGCTCATCACTCAAAGATTTGTCCTGGGTGAAACTCAAACCCAACTAGACCAACCAGCCAGTCAGTATATTTCTGTTTGCTCACTTACATAGAACCTTTCTGAGTGACAGTAGTTGTCAGTACATTATTATTAAGCCCGGCTCACCCAGAATAGTCTGCGCCAACCTTCGAGCATATATTCTTAATCGAAGACGATACCGCAATATTGATGGCTCATCAAAAGCTTTTAGAACTCCGAATATCTTTTGGAAATAATCGTACTAATGTTATTTCGTATCAAAACTTAATTACAACACCTCTTTTCTAGTCCTAAATTAAATCAATTAGTGTAAATGGGTGAAACAAATCCAGACATCTACCGCACATAACTCAGGGCTAATTAGCATGAAAGTTGCCTTGTATTATCTATAAAGTAAATCTCAGAATGAAGCAATCAGCTAACAAAACAACGTTTATAACCAGCCGTGTTCAGGATACTATTTAAAATATGTTCCCGCAGTTCCCCGGAGTGCGTTGAACTTCCCCCACCCTTAGTCTATTTTCTAACCCAACCAACAAGTTTGTAACATTATAATCAAATTCATCATTTCCATCAATGGACATCATTTTATCACAATTGTAATATAATAATAATAATATCTTGGAACAGGTCACACATCCGCCATCTGATCTACTAGGCAGAGCCTATTTTATGGCAACCAGACAACTGATAAACATACTTATATATTTCTAAATACATACATATTATAGATAAATTACACCCAGACACAGAACAAATGATCGTGCTCATCATACAAAAATTTGTCCTGAGTGGGAATCGAACCCACGACCTCTAGTTTAGCAGTCAGCGTCACTAACCACTAGTAGATCAAGCTGGCCCAAGCCGGCCAAACTAGCAATAAAAATATGTCCTAAAATAATAAAAACTTGGATCCAGCCCTCCCTTGCTGTTTTTGCCTTATTAAGATTGTTGGCAACGCACTAAGTCGAGGTCCGAACCCCACAGGGGTTGCCCTTAGTGAACGTTGCTGACGTAGTTAGTTTTTCTATTGCTCTGGCTGGAGGCCCTTAAGGTTCTCGCCAAAAGTCCGGTGAAGCAGTCAAAGCCTGCGCTCAGGCTAACTGCGTAAATCTATTAAAAAAAAAAAAAAAACACTAACCACTAGACCAACAGGCCCGTCTAATTGTATACCAACTCCAACAGACTAGGTTCTCAATGACTCAGGTTTGTGTTGCTACTAGCAATAGCCTACAAATTGCTATCCCCTTATTTATAGTGGTCTATTTATAGCCACCCTTGCTGGGATTGCGTATGATTCAACTATATTGTGATCCGATTGTGACGCGTCTTGGGAGAGACTGCGATGGACTTAAATTGAAACTAAATTTAATTTAGGTAGCTGTAAATAGCTGATACTTTATTTAACTAAGGTTTCTGTTCGAGAGTGGTTGAAAAAGGCGCAGGTTAAGTTAAAAAAAAGAAGGTTTATGGCCAGCAGTGAAATAATGAGGAGTAACATGATTTGCTGTAAAAAAATCACATTTGATAACCCCTTCGAATCTGATTTAATATTTCGCTTTAGAAATATCATCAATATTTCTACTTTTAGGCTGCGTTTCCCAAAGATATGCGAGGATAGGTTTTTTTTTGAGAACCAATAGAATTGCTTCATTCCTCGCAAATCTCTGGTAATGTAACTTGTTTTTTTAAAGTGCCCAAATCGCGTCAGCTCTGTCAACCTTGAGGTATTAATTTCAGTTCTAAAAAAAGGTTACAAATAAAAGAGTCAATGTAATCGAATACCTAATTGTATGCGTAAACCGCAAAGTACTATAATGACAGATAAACACATCAAGGACGAATTCTAACTTTGTACCTAGTGTCGATTGTTTTAATTATACGCCATTTTAAAACACCACGGGTTTGATGTGATCTTTTGGTCTTTTAAAGTGACTGTATTTAACCGGTTATTTGCTTTAAACCTGTTTTAGTTGGTAAATGTAATCAAAGTGCCAACCTACGTCTGCAAAGTACTGTGATTAATTTGACATTTGTATAACTATTGTATAGTTCTTGCCGGCTGTGGAGGTGATCTAAATAAGAGTGCGTGGTATACAAAATATTTTGGTGCGAGACAATCAAGATCCGTTTGGAAACTGTATTTATTTGATCAAGGAATACCAAGCAATCATATATTTTTTTCTACTGGGTTTAAATCTATCGACTTCAACCCACGCCGAGGGCACGACGTGGGGATATGTCGGACTTGCACCGAATAAAAACACCCCGGTCTCGTCCTTGCCTTTGCCGGAGTCCCAGGTTCGCCAAAGCATGCTCGGCGGGGTAAACAATCATAACCTAGCCGCTATTTAAACTTACGTGCGACTAGTCACATCCATTTAGTTCGTCTGCACTAAAGGTTATATCAACAATCCTTGACCCGTTTATTCTACGGTCTAAAAATATAGAATTTGAATAATATGAAAAACAACGTCTGTATCTTTTGCGATTCAAATTTATCGTCTGTCTCTAGAATATTTTTTCCTTGCCGCAATCCGATGCCGTCCGCGTCAGTTCAAAGTCCACTCAACGCCTGATCGCTCCATTTGATTGGCCATAATGCCCATAGATTTCCATCAAATCGCTTACAGAATTGCCTATTTCATGGTTCAATTGTATTTTCATATTTTATTAAGAGTAATACTGTCTGTGTCTAAATGACAGCTTGAAAATGTTTATAAGTGAATTTTGCTACTGAAAATCCATGCGAGACATCATTGCTGTTTTAGAAAACGCGGACAAATACATGAAGTAGCAAGATAAATGGATAAACTGTAATTATTATAGAACAATTAAGTACTTAATAGAATATCACGTACATACCTACTGTATAAAAAAGTCGGAACTTACCGCGTACGAATAAATAACAAAAAAATCCACATATTTTTTTAATTGAAATCCTTATCATAATTGTAATAGTTGCACTACATACAAATATAGCTTTTAGTATAGCTCCGGGGTCGTATTCCTATCATGGCACGTTGTCGACCTCTTTATTGTAACAATAATATACAGGACCGGGGACAACAACATTTATCTATTCCTAGAGCTCTTGTTAACGTAACACCTCAACACAATTAAACAATTACCAACATAGTTGTCATTATTTATCTCATATTCACATCGGGGCATCACGCCTTCCACTCACGATTGCGATTTACGAGTATTTACACGCAGCATGCAAATAACTCACGTGCATTGTGCACCAATGAGACTATCGTATCCGCTCCACACAACATACTTAGCACATCGCGTATCAAATGAAAAAAAAACTATTGTTTACAGACACGTCATTAATAAAGCGAACTCCGTACGAGCTTCCGCTGCAAAAGTTTGTATGAGTTTTGTTCAGTGTTGTGTAGCTTTTTCCTATTATTTCCAGTACGTACAAGTACTATCATGTATTTAGAACGACAAAACATGCAGAAAATACTTTGTATTACGCTTTTATGAAACAGGGTATTTTAAATAAGTGGCAACCATAAAATGTTTTACCCATAAAGTGCTCGTATGTCGAAGTAAACAGTTTAGTTTTAAAGCGTAGTATCTCCCGCTGAATGTAATAAAACTTTTTTGTACACAAATAATATATTGGGATGGCCTCAGTGCGTGCACGCAGGCTCGCAGATGCACGCCTGCCCTTGACTCGGCGTGCGCGTGAGTCTGGTGCAAGACAGAGGCAAGCAGCGATGGATAAATTTCTAAAGTAACATAATTAATGAGTGTTACGTTATTGAATTGTTTATCTTCTTGCCAATTGATTTAAATTCAATTTCAGTGTGAATTTGTTAAATCATACAAAATCAAAATTCATTTATTTAGTAAATTAGGCTACTAAGTACTTTTTGAAAGTCAACATATCAGACAGCACCCCGATTCGCCCACCCTTCACCGCTTCCTAAGTGTTCTGGCCTCATCCTTTACTGAAGGGTTTTCTACACAAAGAATTTAATTCAAATCTGTCATCTTAAAATTTGATTAGAAATAACGTTTACAATTTCTGTTCTTATTTAACGCCATATTTTCCGGAATGTTTTCGTCAATTTGATGGACGTTTTTGGATTGGTTTCAATAAATCTCTCTTGTGATTGCGCCGTACGCAGATGCATGCGCCTCGCCGCCGTATCAAAATGCCGTATCGTACTTGATGCGAGCTATTTTTGTCGAGTCCCGTCGCGTCGCCAATCGTGTTTTTCCATACAACGAGCATCTAAGCGGTAAAAATAACTTGTTATTACCCAATATTTAAAGTTCCTACACACATTTACTGCGATTCCCTTACAATTAACTGTAAATTTACATGTAAAATAATTCGTTTGCTGAAATATTTGATCATCCGCCAAGTCCTTCAAATAGTAGGCAAATTGAAGCTATCGCCAGATTTGTCGACCTGTGTTCAAATATGGCGCTTGTTATGTTATGCATTTTATTACGTATGACCTAGTTTGGTGAACGAGCGTCTTTCTGTAACGATTACATCATTAGTATCGAACTACTATCGTTATGATTCATCTCTATCATCAAATTCATTAGCATGAATATTTCTATCGTTCATCGCGTACCTAATAGGAGAATTGCCTTTTAAACAATCATCATTCATCAACATTTTGACAAGAAAGAAATGTTTAATGATTGCTGCCTTCTCTGAACTGTGTTTTGTAAGCTGCCCATTACCGTTATGTTTCGATCCAATACCAACAACTAGATGTCTTCAGTGTCTCCTTGGTGTAATGCTCTTGTATCAACTTAATATTTTGAATGGCTATGGACACACACGATTTTATTTATTATCAGTTAACATAATTATGTTTGGATACCTATTTATTTTATCAAGAATGAACACTTAATTTAATCAATTTTGGTAATTTAATCAAATTATTTTAATAACGCTAAATAATTTGTTTGATGTTTTTGTTGTGGCCTCAAATTTACATTTGTAGATGTATAAGTAGATGGCGCCAATGTATCAGACAAGCACGTCCATGTGCAAAAAATAAATAAATAAAGCAAAGGATTATCATTTTCAGCTGGTAAGTTTCTTCTTCTCTTGAAGTAAAATCAATATTTTTTTTATTAGTCCAGCGGTAACCTCATTCAACTTATTTGGTAAAGCATACTTCGTGTAGTATTTAGTTGTTGTCTATGGTTATTTTTATTTATCATTGCATCGGCGCCTACATTGAGATTAAAACTGTGCGCGTAAGCATCGCGATGTTGTTTGCGATTAAGTCTCAAGTTATTTTTAGTGAACCGGTCTGTTACTGTAACTGCGGTTCAAACGAGTTATTGGAGTTTATCATAACTATGGTCAGTATTAATACATTGAGTTCATGATATTAACCCTAATAAATAATAAATACTAACGAATATCATTTTACAATCCGCTAAAAGCATAATTGAAAATTTAAATGCATATTATGTATTATACTTTTAATGTTCAACGATTTAAATAAAAAATTACCTACTGCGTCATTGCCTTTTAATATTTTTTGTAGTACATCTTCATCATCATCATCATCATATCTTCTCTATAATCGATGCATCTAGCAAAAATTCGATCTTGTATTTAAATAATTTCTTTACTAAAAGTCATCGCGCTTGCGGGGAAATTACTGCAAATGAAGAAGATAAGGCGTATCAAATTATATCTGTTTATTCATAAGCATGTACGACCTTCGTTATTTTAAAGGGCACATAATTTTGCTAGTACTTACTTTGTTTACGTAACTGTGTTTGATAGCAAAATGAGTTATTTTTAAATAATAATGCGATAATTAAGTAATAAGACCTAGTTGGCAGAGGTTCAGTTGCGCAATTATTCTCTAGATAAGCATTTTGCTTTTTTTTTAAGATTCATTGTGTGAGTTTTGTTGATGTTTTTAAAATACTCTTGTCTCCTCCCGCGTCGCCATATTGTACGCTTTTTTTTTGTTGTAAAATAACTTGTTTGACTGTTTTTACTTGTCATGTTTTCATGTGATGACACAATGATGGTAAACTGTTTGGTGTGAACAACGAATAAAGCAAATTAACTTAATGGTTAAAGTCCTGTGGCTAATAAAACATTTTTTGACAAAGTATTCGACTTAAGCTTAGATGTTTGTGGTAAATCGAGTCAGTATTGATGTGAACTAGTATAATAATAACTTTATTTTAGGCACTTAAAATAAAATACATAAATAAAACTAATACATATTATTATAAACTTAAAAACTTTTATAAATTATAAGCTGCCACTTTAGAGTCTGGTGAAACTGTCAAAGCCTGCGCTCAGGCTTACTGCGGTAGACCTCTTCCAAGAAAAGCAAGACACTTGTAATGTTTAATACTTTTGTCTAAAAATTATTGCCGGCAATCAGCAAGGTTTTTCCTCCAATACACGTCTGTTTATTAATCAAAACTTTTCATCTAATTGAGAATGACATTACAGTGCAACCTTAATTATGTTACTATAGTTAGCTGCGACTAATGCGAGACAAAAATACAAGATTGAAGTTAAAGTATTAATATAATACTATATTTACCACTTGTAAATCTTTCGAACAGTAGAAACTTCTCCGATAGTACTGCAAAGTCGAAGTCATTAATGAGTCGATCATACAATTTACCAATAGGTACATCTACATTCTACAGAGATGCAACGAGCTATTAAAAATAATTATTATCCAGCACGGAACACGTTCGCAGAGTGTACAGGGGACCGCATACATTTACTAACAAGGAATTGCGAAAATCAATCTTATTGCTATGAAATAAAGGCGCAGTTGATGTCAAAATATTACTACTGATGTTAGGTTGACTGTACTCTAATAGATGCTTGACTTGCTACATGTTTTGCATTTAATGATGTAAGGATCTGAGTACAGACTTTTGAGTTTGAGGGGATCACGCATACCTACTGAGTACTACATGTTTTATTTAATTAATGAGGAAGAAAAACAGGCTGGAGATAAAAAAAAAAAATGATTGTTTATGAAAAATGCGGAGAAAATGAGTATCTATTTCGGATTCCGAAAGATAAAGGTCGTTGCAAAGAACTGACTGCTATAATTTGAGAGTGATGAAAAGCAATCGTTAAGTTTAACTAAAGGCTTATTTAGAAGGTCCGAGAAATATCGTTCGAGTTGCAGTAGGTACATTGCCGTCTATGATTGATAACTAATGACACCATAACTGCGCGGCAATGTACTGCAACTCGCAAGACATTTCTCGCATCGTCTAAATGAGGCTTAAGTAACTATTTGATTTATGTGAATGTGGAAAACACACCTACAATTACTTTAGATAAAATTACATTCCTGTAAGTAGAAATTTTCTAATATAATAGTTACTTTGCAAATAAAAAATATATTGGCTCCACATTCAGGTGTTACATTACAATGTGAAAGGTAAAGTTTGACCAGCGAGTTTTCCAACTTGGATTTAGCTCGCTTCAGTTTGCAGACCTGCACAAATTCGAAATTTATACAAACGATACCAATTTATTTGTTTTTACTGCCAAAACTAGCTACATTTGCTTTAAAATGCCATATTATTATAACAATTCGTGCCAGTTTGTCGACCGCACGGATAGCCGAGTGGTATAGGTCACCACGCCAATTACCTCTGTGCGCGACGTGTTGCGGGTTCGATCTCCGCATGGGACAAGCATTTGTGTGATCCACAAATGCTTGTTCCAAGTCTGGGTGTTCTTTGCGCATGTGATTTGAATGTTTGTAAAACCCCCCGCGACACAAGGATTAAATTTAAAGAAAAACAGTTTCATAGATTAACGTAGATACAACAATATTTCAGGCTTTGCGTATTAATTTTGGTTTCATTTAAACTTTTTAACCTGCGACGCAAAAAGAGGGGTAGAAGTTAACCGATTGTTATGCGTTCTTTTTTTGTATGAAATCTTACCTTGATCGATATTTTTCTTAGTTATAATTTATAGAGTCGTTCAGAATTATGAAATAATTAACAATTTTCTAAAATAAGTATATCGGGAGTTAATTAAATAATAATCGGGATTAATTTATATTTATTATAATTTTAGCGTTTACTGCAGTTATGTTCTTTCTCTGATTACAATCAAAAGAACTTCCAAAGGACTTCGTTGCATGCACTTGTAATAAATAATCAGAAAAGGGCTCTTTACCTATGTGTTAAAAGTCGTCTTGGGACAACCGTGGGATAAACCCCATCACATTAAAAAAATACCGCATAATACCACGTCTACGTGACCTACGCCACGAAATACGAACATTGTGTAACAAAAACACCTGTTTTTAACTAATTTAATGTACTCAAAAACACTTGACTACCGGTTTCTGTACGTACTTAGTAAACAAGGGACCGAGGACATTTTAAATTAACGTTTTCATATTATTTTCGTACGTACAATATAGCCTTGAGTTCTAATTGACTGTGTTTATCGCATGCAGAAAGTGCATCGACCTCACTCGATTTTTATTTTAACTTTGATGTACACCCACGTGTTTTCTCGTTTGCTTTTTATATCGATAATGACCTAATTTTGGAAGTATGTATGTAAATAAAATATTTTCGGTGGTGTTTCGTATATATATCTTTGGTATTTTTAGTATAAAGCTGCTGAACAGTTGATTGTTCCTCGCTCTCCGTTCAAGAGGCCGATGTAACGTATTCCTATGTGCATCTATTTTTTCTTTAGTTTCATCGACGATGATCGTGATTATAAAATTGCAGTAGCGTCTAGCCATGCTACCAGGCAATCATAGATATATAGATGCTCTACTATTTATAAATCCATGCCCTAAAAACCTGCTATACAACCCTAATTACGAACTCCACTGCATGTACGGTAAAAAATAAGGGAGTTAGGTTATATTTTCATATATTTTTTGTATAAAAATCATAATAACGAAAAAGTAGTCATGAAATCATAAATAGCGATTATTCACATTCTTGTGACTAATGTAAAGATTAAAATGGTAAAAATTACATAACAATGAAATTCAGAAAATGTTTATAACAGAAACAACGACGTGCAATTTTAAACAAAATAAGTTTACCTTTTAATTCGATACATAACGTGAAGTAGATGAAAATGTAATAGCTTTTTTAATACTCGATAATTTTCTAATACAAAAATATAGTCAATCAAATATTTTGCAGACGTTTCATTAAGTATAAAGAATGAATTAAATTATGTTTATATACTTATAAATTAAATCGTGTTTAATAAAAAATATTCTGCTTGTAAATGATATAAAATTATGGAATAATATTAAAATATGCCCAAACTTATGACATTGAATAAAAAAACTGTCACGAAGATTGTGTACTTAAAATGATAAATCTATATTGAAGATATATTTCAAAGTGTGACACGATAGCGCCTTTACCATCAATATTCTACCTGCTACCGAAAATACTTGTACTTTACACACAAATTCAGAAAACCTGTTTCAATACATCTGTCTAACTCAATGAAAACCATATTGAGTTGTTCGTAATTCAAGGCCAACCCTTATCGCATAATGTATCGTTGTTTTTTTTTTCAGGTAAGACCCGATACACACATCCACATTTTTGGTGAGTCATAGATTAAATACGGTATCCCTTGCCCTTGTTTTTTTTTAAACCCACAGCAGGTGGACCTTTTTTTATGTGTTCCGTTCTATGTTCGATTTTTTAGTTTTTATGAAGTTTTAATTTATTCCAACCTTGTTCTTTTGTTAACACATAATCTAATAAATAAAAGTTCATAGACTTAATCATTTTGATTATATTATTTTACTGACGGTTTTTAAAACTCTGGTCTATGGAACCGGATTTTTTAAATAGATACATTAGAAACCTTTTTGATATTTATCCTTAATCTGATTTATGTTTTTTGTGAAGGATTTGTTTTATGACAGTTCTTAGCGTTTTATGTGCCCCTGGTATATTAAGTCGTATTATTAAAAGCTAATGTTGAGAGCACTCTTGGTCTTATATCCAATTCGCGGAACCATTCCCCATTTTATGTCTGGCACGACATTGAGCCTTGCCAAATTGCCGAAAAGCCATTTACTTTGAACTTATGTCTCCATTAAGTTTTTCAAATGACCTTTAAATGCAGTTTCATGCATTTCCACAAAAGAAAACATCGTCTGGAAGAGACAAATATATTTATATGACAATTCTAAGTAACTTTGCCTAACTCTAAGTTATTTGGCTTGACAGCTAATGTCAACTTTCATGACGGTTATCATCTTTAGTATTCATTCTTATCATACGTATAGGCGCGCTTACAAGGGCAAATTAAGTTTGGCAATAGGGATGTTGACTAATATTTTATTCACGAATGTAAGACACCTTTTTTTTTTCTTATTTCAACAACCATAAACTTACAACGATACATTGAATAGAAATGTCGCATTACGTCACTTTCCGTGCGTTTTGTGTAACACCGTAACGTAATTAGCCCCAACTCCTGAACTTTAAATAGCTATATCTCCTTTGTTTCTAGTTATCGAAAAAGTAAAAAAAATGAGATTTTTTTTTGAAGTGAAACTTCTTTAGGCGCATGAGGGTACAATTTTTACAGATGAAACGTCACGCCGGTATGCAACGGAAGTCAATTTTTTATGATAATTGGTTTGAAGGTTAGGTAGTTTTAATATTTACAAATAACATGTGGTATTTCAACTTGCCACTCGTCATTTGATAATTTAATAAATCATTTACCATAAAATAAAAATATTTCATAAATTCGCTTTTCTAAATTTTGAATTCAAAAACAAAACTTAATTAATAATTTCTAATATTGACAAAAAACACGTGGCATTTTTATTTACAATTCGTCATTTGAGATTTCAATAAATCATTGTGCATAAAATACTAATAACAATATTTCATAAATTCTTTTGACGAAATTTTAATTTAAAAATTGGAATTTCTAGAGTTATCATTAATTTACAAAAATTTTGTATATATTTAAATTGGATTAGGTATTTTTAATATTTACAAAAAATCACGAGGAATTTTAATTTAATATTCAACATCTGAGATTTGACTATATTATTTTTCAAACAATATAAAATAAATTTATTTTAATAATTCTCTTTAATTATTTTTATTATTAAATATTAATTTCAAATAACTTTTCATTTTCAGATTGCAATGCCAAAAAGAAGTTTCACTTCTGACATGTGTACTTTGTACGCACGCATGTTTTTTTTTTGTTCTAGTGAACATCCCTATTCGTGGCAATTTCTATACAATTTTTGTATTGGCATACATTGCTAACCGTTGCGGGGACATAATTTTCGGTTAAAAATGTCTATAATCGGCACAATTAATTGCCTATGTAAGCAGACTGTGTATTATTATTCACGTTTCTACTATCAGTATAATGTCTGTTACATTATTAGCGAACATTCTCCTAGAATCTTATTATCGCGACTGTTACAATGTTCGGGTGTTGAATGTTATATCTCATTATCTCTGAAATGCAAACAAGCAATAGTTTTGTTTCTGCTCGTACAATGGAAGGTTTTATTGCAAACAGACATCTCTTACTCGCAGTTGTAATATCTTAGGCCATGTTTGGCGAAACGATAGCTGTTACAGTTATATGTTTTCAGTGCAAACAGGTGGTCTAATTTAATAAAATGTGACATAATATAATCATTGTATGATTGATAAAAAAAACTGATATTTAAAAATAGTCGACATATGTAGCCTGTAGGTAAACTGAACAGGTACCATTTAATATTATTAGAAGCTCGATTTTAATACATACATATATATGAAGTTTTAAGCTGTTTCAATTGTTAGATACCAGTGAATTAATAGTTGTAATTTCTATTTTTCCTAACCATACATTACTTTAAACCTTGTAATATACACCCAATCTCAACTAATATTATAAATGCGAAAGATACTCTGTCTATCTGTCGCGCTTTCACGCAAAAAGTACTGAACTGATTTAAAAGAAATTTGGTACACAGATAGTCTAGAGCCTTTTGCTTAGAACATAAAAAAAATCAAATGTCAAATTACATCCACGCAGGCGGAGCCGCGGGAAACAGCTAGTATATAATAAATTGTACAAAGTGATACAAAGGCTAACTACGGAAAATAACATATTATGTAAATAAAAAAACACGTTACTCAAATAAGGGCTTGCCTAAGTAAACTTCCTACGAATTAACGTTAGAATGTTAATTAGCGTGGCGAAACCTGTTTAATCTAATAAATGCACGTGTTATGGCACTTATGTACCTAATAGTCCACTAATTTAATTTGACAATTGGTATCGGCAGATACCGTTAGGGTGAGCGGTGACGTCATAGTCCACACCCCTATACAACTGGGTGGATAGCCTGTTGCTCCAGACTATATTTATACGCCATCGTTTTAATAACTTTTAGAGGGTAACACTTTAGTTACACGCTTTGAAAAGATACCTCAGATAGACCGAATTACTCAATTAGAAACAAGTTAGGAAATTACTCCTAAATATATAATATTTCGGCCATAAATGTCCCACACTCCTAAATATATAATATTTCGGCCATAAATGTCCCACTGCTGGGCACAGGTCTCTTCTCATGTAGAGAAGGAACGAGTGTTGATCACAACGCTAGCTCACTCACGGGTTGGCGATTTCGGATTCTACTTTTGGAATCCAGGTCTCCTCGCTATGTTTTCCTTTACCGATTGTCGATGATATCTTAAAATTATTAAGAAAATACATATAACTTTAAAAAACCACATTGGTATATATAATACCCACACAAAGCCGTTCATTGATCTGCTAGGCCACCAGGACTTTATTATTATATATATATAATAAAATATAATTATATTGTAATCTATAAGCCATTTCTGTGGTACTGCATGGCAAAAGCCTCGCTATCCACTTTTTAATTCTCTGTCTGGGGCTGAAAAGAACCATCTTTTTTTAATCAGGCTCTCAATAATAACAAGTTAGTAAAAATTTTACTAGTACGTAGCAGAATTGCATATTACATTGTTGTAATTCTGCATTAAAAATACCTTGACTGAATTCTTAGATAAGTCATTCTTGCAACACCTTATACCGTTGACGTGTTATTCATTTCATACATGCTTATCTATTTCTAGTAATTTGATTACTTGTTTAATTTATTTTATCTATAAACAAATACAATGACCATAAATAAAGCTAAAATGCTTCATCACAATTCAAAAAATTATATGTAACGAAACCACTTAAATATCATTTTAAAAATATGAGCTATAGACTGTGCTGTGACTATTTTTTTATTCCCATACAAAGAAGAAGAATCATTCAAATATGTTTTCCTTTATGATTAAATTCAATTTAAATGAAGGAGCTCCATTAGAGAATCATATACTACAACGAGGTTTTATCATCATTTCAGTAAACATAACGTTTTGTTTTTCGTAGCGCGAATATTGTGAGCGTCTGAATGGCTGGTTGCCTATGGCAATCTGCAATAAAGGTATATTCAAGAATTGATGCTTACTAAATGTTACTATCACTTTCACAATAAGGTTCGTAGTATTCCAGGAAATGTGATTCCCGCCCCGCGCCCCTTCAGGTGCAACACTGTAGTGAAAGTACCGTAGCCCTACATGCGTAAAATCGATACAAATTTAATCTGATCCAGACAGTCCCCATCCCTAGTTACAGTTCAAGGTCACGTGGGCCGCCATTTTGTACGGACCGACTGCTTTATGACGTCGCGCGCCGGCTACCACCGAACCCTCTTTAAAAGGGTGGCTGTCTACACAGTTTAAAATTTTAAAAGGTTTTTTTTTGGGCGTAGTACTATGAACGTATGAAAAAATAAGTCTAACTGGTTTGTTTTTAGACGTCTGGCTGCGGCGTGAACTTTGAACACAACGACATTGCGGCAATGTTTGGATTGTAAATTTTATGTGTGTTTGTTACGATTGGTCGATTTAAGATGTATTTTAGTACTTGAGTTTTTGTTACTTGTTGCTAATAACAATGAGTAACAAGGTGATTTCTCTGGCGTATACTCTTCAAGTATTTGTATAGAATCTTAAGCGTTTTATATGATTTATGTTTGTAAACACAAGCGCAAGAGAAGTGCTCTCAAGTAGTTTCTAGAAACATCATTCTTTGATGTTGAAACGGTTTTAGATTAGACAATTGTTTTTTAATCTACTGCCATTGCTTAGGAATCGCTTAATCTTTAGTTAACAAATACTTTAAAGTGATTGCCAAGCAAATAAAATATTCTTTCCTTATATGCTGTAGATTGCTGGATAATTAAGTACTTAATTTTAAAAAAGAAATTCCTATAATCCGATAGTAAGTTCAAATAGTTAGTAGAAAATACGGCCAATTTATTAAATGCGGGCGGCGCATACGGGCCGCATGGTTTCTCAGTTGAACAAATATGGTTTTCAAGTAAGTGACATCACCACAATGGAGGTAATTGGCATAGCGATGCTTCAGCAATTTATTTTTTGATACCAGCTGCGTCTTGTACTCATAGTATTAATTTATTCTCGTATTCATTGCCATTGATCATATAATGTTTCGATTTTTGCTGCATCACTGTTTTTATTTTTTTGTATGTATAAATTATTATTTTGGCCAGTGTTTTTTTTCCTTAATTTAATTTTTTCTTGGATTCGTATGTACTCCTTGTTCAATATAATATTGAGTTATTACGCTGGTTCTTTCTGAGAGCTTTCTATAAGTCGATATCGGAGGAGATATATACTTCTCGTAAAGCTATACTCCAAAGCGCAATAACGAAGCGTGGCCGAGGTTTCCATCTTTTATTTGTTCAATACCTAGTACTTCTCTTTGATTGGTCTTTGTCTGTTCGTGTCTTTTCACGTGTATTCACTTGATTAAATTATTCGATTTAGATTTTATCTGTTTGATCTAAGAACTTGAGCTTCGATCACTAACTTGTCCGGAATTCTTTCTTTTATTTCTACCTTGTACCTACCTTCTACTTCTACTACACCTTTACCATCTGCTACTACTACTATAAGTAGCACTGGTATAGGAAATACTACAGGCCTTTCTTTGGGATTATGTTAAAACATATTATTTTCAACGTTTTCAGTAGATATAGATACCTATATTTAGAAGACAACTGAGTAATTATGCGTAATATAAAAATATCATTTCACAAATTTAAAACAATAATAAATAACAGTTTTCTTACACTAAAGTTTTTTATTGTAGTTATTTACTGCAATTTCAAACTAAGCACTATCAGAGCCACATAATGCTGTACTCAGTAATAGAATTTTTGAAACAAAACAATAAATATTTACATAAAATATTCATTAACCATGTTGGCGTAAAGAATGTGTAATAAATTTCTAATGTCCAGTGTACACTCGAGATCGACCCACGTAATTACTCATTGATGATCAAAGAGAAAACAGAAAGCCCAAGTGTGCATACAAGACATTTCCAATTCAATTTAGCTATCATCACTCAGTCTGTAGTTAATGAAAAATGAACTGCTATCATCGATTACCATTAAGGAAAATGCATACACTCACCGTAAGATATATTCAATAGTTGCTTGATTGATATAAGTTATGGAATTTTTTGGCTGGTCTTATTGACTACAGTCCCATAAATACAAAATGATCTTTCCCAATCATTGTCTGTAATTCTGTATCTAGAAAGGAAAAAATACAAATCTTCCATTTCCCGTAAACCTAGTTAGAAATGGTAGCATGACTTCTATAGCATTGTTCCAAAATCATACTTCTGCAGAAAATCGGCAACGAACTAAATATTTACAATGTAACGAACTTTTAATTAAAGATTTATACGAAGGTGTACTTTTCAAAGCTATTTTGAGCTTTAAGCCTTTAATGCCCTGGAATTTAATACTTAAGTGCCATGATACTTTATGGGCTGGTAGCTTCAAAGTTTTGTAATAAACCATGCTACCCTTTTCACTGGATTACTTTGTCAGACAATGGTGTGTCACACAGATCGCTTGGTAAGTAGGATCACTGTGGGTCGTTATGCGCGGTTAATGGTGTTGGCCCATCATCTGGAAAGAACGCATGCCTGACGTTCCGAACTAAGTCTGTCATATCTTTATTACCCCATTAGACATATGATGCTGTTGCTTATAGCGACATTACACATAGACTGGTTAAAGCAGTCACGTCTAGTACAAACTAAGAATCACTGAATAGTTAAAGATTTGCCGACGTCTTCTGTAACTCGTCGTAGGAAAATGTCTTTTCGTCTTGTATCTTAATTATAGATGTATTAAATTATAAATGTACGTGTTCACTTGTAGTATCGTTTACAGTTTTAAAAAATTCACCATCTTAGGATTATAGTGAATTTTCATATTAAAATTTTCAAAGCAATCGTAATAGGTTATCTTCTGAAAAGCTATTTAGATTTTTAGGTACTTTCTCCAGTTTGATACGACGAATGTAAATTAGACGAATGTAAAAAAAACTACGCGCAACTTTACCTCGCCAGAGAAAGTGTAAACGATACTACAAGTGAAACGGCCCTCTAAGAAAATATAGACGGTTGGACTGCACGAGTTACAACATAAAGTTAAAAAGTTAATGATTACTTATTGCAAGTAGTAATTGTGAGTTACTGACCAGTCTCGGTCGGACTGGCCGATCCGAAGTAAACACACAATGAGCACTAAATGCGGCGAAGTGGCGAGTAAATCAACGCATGAATAGACACGCGATGCCTTCGAAGCCGTACAAAATGTAATTCTTTGGAACTGTTACATTTAATCCACCTTGTAGACTTGGCTGACCGTGTTATTGTAGTGCCTATTTATGGTGATATGGCCTCCATCCTAAATTCAGTACTAAGACGCAATATGTTTTATAAACTGTTTACCCCCGGTTTTTGAAGGGCTATAGGGTGGGCAAATCGGGTGCCGTCTATTTTATTATTTTGACGTTTGAAAAGTGCTACTTTGTAGCCTATTTTAAATAAATGAGTTTTGATTTTGATTTGATTAGTTTAATTTGTTGTCACATCTAGTAATCACGATGACCATAAGACTAACAACCAATCACAGGGCTTGAAATGAAGCTTGACAAGTGATTAACAAATTTTTGTGTTGGTCAGCCTTTCAGAAACTGGGGGTTTGTGATTGGGAAAACGATATGCTGCATTCGACTTTTTAATTGAATTTGAAAACTATTGATGAGAAATATAATTAAAATTGATGTTTAGGAATTTGATCATCTAGATGAGAATGCAGTATGCAGCTTATTACTTCAATACACGACCTCTGAAAGCACAAAGATATAGAAGAAAATATAAGAAGCAAATATTTAATTGGAATGTTTAATATTTTTTGTTAGGGTATATAACCAGCAAGAAGGTTGTGGTTTTATATAGATCGATCAAAGTTTGTAATTAAGTTACCTTGATTGATCTTGGTCGTCGGTCTTAGTTATTAAATAAGTTCGTGCCGTATTGAGGGCGTGAGGAATTAGGTTTGGTTCAATCATAATCAGATGTAGAATTGTATGATAAGGAATTTTGTGCTTAATTCCACCTCCTACCCAATTACATACTTTATAAGTATGTTTTTTTGGGTATGAATGTCCTTCCCTTTCTAGTTTCCATGAAGTTTGATTGATAGTCCAGGAAATATGGAAATTTTGAGCCACCTGATTAAACTGACAACTGATCCTAATTCTCTAGAAAAATAGCTGTCATTCTAATAAAAGTAACATTTGAAAGCATTTCATTAATGAAACCGTGGGAGCCCTGTCAAACCCACGTATGCCAACAAAACGTTTTTAAAATAGTTTCACGTCGCTAGACCATCGCCATCACCTAGAAACATAAACTGACCCACTTGTGAGGCTCGACGATTTATTAGCCACATGAAAAACAAAACAATTTCTGAATGATAATAATAACCTGTTTGTCATCTCCAATACTAATAAAAATAGCTCATTCAATAGTTATTGCGCTGTAAGTTATTTCCAGTAATAAGAAAGTTTAAGAAACTTTACAAAGGGAAAACTTTAACGAGATAAACTTTCGCCTTTGACATTCAAATATTTGAGAAGAAACTGTTCTGTACCTGTCAGAAAGTTTAATAATTATTCGTCAGAACTTCATTTGTATTTAAGCTCGACTGTAGCTGTAAACGCTACTTCTAGAACTAGTAACATTGTAAGAAGTTATTCTAAGGGCAGAACTGCAATATTTCCAGATTAATACTTCCTTAGCATTTCCTTAACGCTATTTAATAAGACCTTAAGACCTGCGGTGAATGTGAGCGATAACAAATCAACATTGTTGTATCCATACGCTTCACTAGTAAACTTGTTTACTTACTTAGGAACTAAGGACATGCGTACATTGTACACGTAACCACTAAGTATATTACCAAAATCATCAACAAAATTCCATTGGCGACCTTGCCCTACTGTGTTTGTCGCTGGCCTACGTGACGCCCTTCACGCGGTTTTCTATTCCTCTAGCTGTCCCTTTCTAGAACTCTCGCGCTTGTTGTTTTTGGGTCAATCAGCTGCTGTGGGAGTCGCCCGAGACGTTCCGCTGCTGATTGATACTATAGAGTTTTTTGAACTTTAGCTCTGCTTCGCTATGTTCGCCTGGTTACATCATTCTAATAATATTCACGATGGCTAGAAATCAGCGGAATAATTTAGATTTATTAGTTGTTTATAGCTTGTATGACAGTTCTAAACGGTATTATATTTCATTTTGGTGTGTTATTCAATAATGTTTAAGTGCCAAGTGGGCTGTTCTTTAAGACGTTTATTTTAATAACAATGGCCCGATTGACTGCGTGCTGTAATGTCCCACACCCGGATACAAAATTAGACTTGAATTACCTTTTCCGTTGTCTATATTAGTAATCTATGTAAATACGGTACTAATGAGCGAGAATATTTTCACGTAAGTAACTTTTGATGTATGACGTGCCACGGCTTGCTCTTGTGAAACAAAGTTCTTAAGTTATTTTAACTTATATTGTGTAAATTTTCTTACAACAATGCCTTTATGCAAAGCGTTGCGTGTGACTGGGAATTTGCCATACATGACAGAAATACTATCAAAATGTAGTGGATCCTTATTTCGACAACATAAGAACTAAAATGTTTTATGAATGTATCGAATACTCTAGTCAGTGTTGCATCGTACATCCTACGAAATGAGCCGCTAAGCTAACTCGACATCCGTTCAGTTTGTTAAGAGTTGGAACACGTATTTATGTGTGGGAAATTGGAAAGTGTATGGCCGCACTAGTACGCACTTGTGAAACAAACTTAACATATACATTAATCACTAAAGACATGCGCCTCTGTTATCAAGAGAATCGGTGTACCCTTTGCGCAATAGATTACTTCTCCTGATTACGAGGCGCTGCTTAACGCCTCGAGAATGACCTACTTCACTAGTTTTATATAATTATGTACACAATTATCTACGCATTTATTTTAGAAAAAGCATTTATTTTAAATCAGCCTATGAATAAATTTGGCCTTCAAAATATACGAGAAAATTATTAGATGTAAGTAAAGTTGTTTTATTCTAATTCTTAAATTAACGTTAAAAATGTCGGGACAATTTAGTTATGGACTCCTAAATAAATAAATAAATAAATAATTAATATTTCTTTTTTTCGATTTAAGAATAATAGAATAAATGTGGACAACAACACATATTTTTCTCTGAACTCAAAGTAAGTAACTATATAGCACTTGTGTTATGGAATGAGAGACTACAAAGGTACAACAAACGAACTTTAACGAACTTTAAATTCTTCAATTTTCTTTGCGAACAAAATAAGCATTAAACAATAAGGTGTTTGTAAATGCTTATTTTGTAAGAATGTCTTAAGATTTGTCCATATTTTTTTTCCACTATGACGTAAACGACTTTAACCACGTTTTTCCCATTAACGAGAATTGAAGGCTGTTTACGGAAGTGCGACGGAAATGACGAGCGCTTATCCAAATGCAGTTGCGTTCAAGTGGCCTCAGATGTGCACCTGTTTAGTGTTAGCAGTACTATAGCATCATCCTTGTTAGTATGCAACTCATGCAGCCGATCGCAATCATAATCGCAAACGTTTTATTGTTTGATTGATGATCAGCCATGTGTGAATAATGAGTTCACTATCCTAGTTATTCAAGAAGTAAATTAAGTAGTTCGCGTTGTTTCTATGCAGTTCAGATATGCAGTCACAAAATTTGTGGGGAGAAATAAACGTTTGTTGAAACGACCACCTGTCTTGCGTCATATGGCGTTTTTTCCAAAGGCCCTTTGTTGAGGGCCATTTGCACACGTATTGCTTATGTTAACATTTAGATTCGATTGGTATTATTGTCTTTCAAATTCCACTTTCATTTATTACTTGCATATATTTACTGATTAAATCTAAAACCTCTTTTAATTATATCAGCTTTTTTGCCAAATATTAACCTCTGTAGTAAAAGTTTGCCAAGAATGTAACTAGGTGTAGGGTCTGATTAATAGGGAATAGAGAAATTCCTTGAAAACCATTAAATTTTCCTATCGGGCATAATGAATACTAAGATTATTATATTACGTTAAAGAAGTTCTTAGTTAGGTACGGTCATGCTTAGCTATGGTCTGCGGTCTTAATCGATTGCTTTTTATTTACAAAGAATGTTCGCTCAATCACAAATGTTTCAATTATATAACTCGGGAACACACATATGAATGGAAATTAATAAAGAAATGCTGTTTTATCATTATCACAGTTTTGGTATTTAAAAGAATCTCAGAATATGCAAGTTGAAGTGGCAATGGGCAGGCCACATCGCTCGCCTTGTTCGAGCGTTGGCACCCCGCCCCGTCCTTCTACTCGGGGACCTCAATGCCAAGAGCACGGCTTGGGGTGGACCGGTAACGGACCGGCGCGGGGAACTGCTGGAGGAGTGGGCCCTCGGTTTGGACCTCGTCCTATTGAACCGGGGCAACACCCAGACGTGCGTCCGGCATAACGGCGGGTCCATTGTGGATCTGTCGTTCTGCTCCCCAGCCATTGCCGGGCGCATTAACGACTGGCGTGTCATTGTGGATATGGAGAAGCTGTCCGATCACAGGTACATTCGGTTCAGCATCTCCCCTTCTGGGGGGCCTAGGGTTCGGTCGAACCAAGGTTCCCCACGATGGGCCCTAAAGAAAATGGACAGGGAACTGCTTATCGAGGCGGCCATCGTCAGTGACTGGTGTGCACCACCGTCGGGCCTCTCGATTGACGACGAGGCGGAGCTGTTTCGTAGCACCATCACAGCGGTGTGCGACGCAGCGATGCCTCGCGTCCGGAGAAGGCCCAATAAACGGGCAGTCTACTGGTGGTCGCCAGAGATAGCAGGGCTTAGGCGGGCGTGTATTGAGGCGCAACGCCGTTATACACGCCACCGCTCTAGGCGCAGGGACGAGGCCGCGGCGGTACCTCTTTACGAGGCCTACCGTGCGGCCAGATTGAATCTCCGCCTGGCCATTCTGCAGGCAAAGGCCGCAGCAAGGCAGGAGATGTACGAGGAACTGAACCGGGATCCGTGGGGTCGTCCGTACCTGGCGGCGCGGAACAAACTTCGCGCTGCGGCGCCCCCGCTCACGGAGTCCATGGAGCCTCAGCTCCTCAGGAACATCGTTTCGTCCCTGTTCCCATCTTACCGGACTGACTTTATCCCTCCAGCCATGGGTACCGCACAGTCGCGCGGACAGCTGGAGGAGATAACCGAAGGAGAGTTCGAGGCGTCTACCCAGCGCCTTCGGACTAAGACGACTGCTCCTGGACCTGACGGGGTACCGGCTCGGGCTATTGCCTTGGCTGTGGGTCCCCTGAAGGACCGGCTGCGGGGTCTCTTTAACGCCTGTTTAGTGGCGGGGAGATTCCCCAAAGTCTGGAAGACGGGGCAGCTCGTCCTCCTTCGCAAGGAGGGACGACCAGCCGACTCGCCGTCGGGTTACCGGCCTATCGTCCTGCTGGACGAGGCGGGCAAGCTCTTCGAGCGTGTCATTGCCGCCCGCATCGTCCGGCACCTGACGGGCACGGGACCCGACCTGTCGGCTTTCCAATTTGGCTTCAGGGCGGGCCGGTCCACCTTGGACGCCCTGAGCCACGTCAAGGAGTTCGCCGCGGAGTCTGCGGAGCGGGGTGGTATGGCGTTGGCGGTATCGCTCGACATCGCCAACGCCTTCAACTCGCTGCCGCACCAGTGCATAGAGTCGGCGCTTCGGTACCACGGGGTGCCGCTCTATCTTCAGCACACCGTGGCGGACTACCTTCGCGACAGGCACGTCGCCTACGCTGGACTATCGGGCCCGCAGAGGCGACGTACTGGGCGCGGTGTTCCACAGGGGTCAGTCTTAGGACCTCTCCTGTGGAACATCGGCTATGATTGGGTGCTGCGCGGTGCCCTCCTATCTCGGACGCAGGTCGTCTGCTATGCAGACGACACCCTGGTGTTGGTCAGAGGGACGACCCAGGAGGAGTGCATCCGGCGTGCGACCTGCGGCGTCCATCTCGTCGTAGGTCGCATCCGGATGCTTGGACTTGACGTCGCTCTGGGGAAGACCGAGGCACTTGTGCTGTACGGCCCCCGGAGAAGACACACTACCGGTGCGTGCCTGACAGTGGAGGACGTGAGGATCCCATTGTCAGGCACCATGAAGTATCTTGGCCTGGTCCTCGACGGGCGGTTGAGCTTCCGGGAGCACTTTAAGCGGTTGGCGCCGAGGCTTCGGTCCGCCGCGGCAGCCCTCGGAAGGCTCCTGCCCAATGTCGGGGGCCCTGACATTGGGTGTCGCCGTCTATACGCCTCGGTCATTCGATCGATGGCGTTATACGGCGCACCCATTTGGACTGACGCTTTGACGGCCGATAACCGGGCGGTTCTACTTGGTTCGCAGCGCGCTGTCGCCAACAGGATCGTCCGGGCCTACCGGACCGTTGGGCACGAAGCCGCGTGTGTCTTGGCTGGGACACCGCCTTGGGATCTGGATGCAGAGGTGCTAACGGACCTTTACACCCGTTGCACCGAGCTCCGGTCCCGGGGTACCGACCCCCTGCCAAGGCAACGCGAAGTTTGGAGGAGACAGGCCCGTCTCGTCACGATGCGGAATTGGGAGCTTCGGCTCGCAATACCGACGGCGGGACGGGCAACCGTGGAGGCGATCCGCCCACATTTACAACCGTGGGTGGAGAGGCGGTATGGTGTTTTGACCTACCGCCTCACGCAAATACTGACCGGGCACGGGGCCTTTGGCCATTTCCTGTGCCGGGTCGCTCGGAGGGAGCAGACGACTGCGTGCCATCAGTGTGGTGACGGTGATGATACCGCACTGCACACGTTGGCCGCATGTCCCGCCTTCGCCGCGCCTCGCGCCGTTCTCCAGGCGGCGCTGGGAGGCGTAGACGTCTCCGCGCTGTCGGCTGTTGTCGCTGCTGCGCTCAGCAGTCGCACAGCGTGGGATGCGCTGTCCTCCTTCTGCGAGACCGTTATGTCCCAGAAGGAGGCGGCGGAGCGCGTTCGGGAGAACGACCCCGACGCGCCCCAAATACGCCGACGTCGAGTGGGGCGGCGCAGAGCCGCGCATGAGCGCGCTCTCCCGCCCTAACTAGGGTCCTGGGCGACGGGCACGGGGGTGTCCGTCGTCCGACTATAGGACCCACGACGGGGGGCCGCATTCCGTGCTACGGGTGTGGCTCCACTACGAGGCGGAGAGGCCGACGCTCTATACACGTCGGTCTCCAAAAAAATCACGATAGTGATCCGCTGGCCCCTATTGGCCGGCGGACCCCGCGGTTGGTGCGTGACGAATTGCAATGCATTACCACGCACCAACACGAAACGCGGATGACGTAGCATGGCGGTTCAGGTTTAGTCAGTAAGAGTCTGACACTACCCGTTCGCTCCCCCGAGTGAGCGGGTGTCCATGAGGATTCCCCCGCCTAAACAAAAAAAAAAAAAAAAAAAAAAAAAAAGGCCACATCGCTCGAAGAACCGATAACCGATGAGGAAGAAAGGTTTTCAAGTGGCGACCACGAACCGGAAGACGAAGCGTTGGTAGGCCTCCCACCAGGTGGACCGATGACATCGTCAGGGTTGCGGGCAACCGTTGGATGCAAGCGGCAAGTTGCCGTTCATAATGGCATTATATGGGGATGATTAGATGTGATGATTATAAAAATTCAACCCTATATTTTCTTGCTACTCGTTCAAGGTTGCTAGCTAGACAAAGAACAATACTTAGATATCAATGAAGTCCATGTGTCAATCAAATGGCACATGATACGTAAATTCACCGTGGCTGTCTGCCGTAAGCGATATATTTTTATTATTACTTTAGTTGCATTACGTACGTTTTATGTCTATCCTTATCATTGTATGAGATGTTTTTATAAACATTTCTGAACAAGGAATGTAACCCTCTATGATACGTATCTCCTGCATTTTATCTGTAGGTTAACTTTTAGGTGACTGTTCCCGGAATATGTGTACTATACCTGGAAAAGTGTTCACTATTAATATATGCAAAAAGGTATGAAATCCATAAGTTTTCTGCAGAAAGAAATCCATTGATAGAACCAGAGGCCACCGACATTCCCAGCCGTGTCTGCTTACCGAATCGAGAAAGCATTGTCCATTGAGTTTGCATTTCGATGAATCCCTTCTTGATAAGAAAAACACAAAATACCATTACCTCACTATTATGAAACTGAAAGTTCCGTCGAACAATTGTATTGTTTTGAGCAATAATAGTAAACTTACTACGTTGAACGTAGACTTCTCGTTTACGGCCCTATTGATTTTCTTGGCCTAATTCCCGCAGAATCTGTCTAGACTAGTTCTGGGTTGAGTTTGCGGTTATCAGTGCTTATAGTGTAATTTACTTCGCTTTATAGCTGGGAGGAACGGAAATGAGTAGTAACATACTTTTGGGTAAAATTTTGGAATCATATGAACGGTTTAAGGATTGTATCAAGGTTTCAGTATGAAGCCTTAATAATGGTAGAAATCCGTCTTGTATTTTTCCTATAAAGCTGTTGGTAGGTAATCAAGTTCTTAGCTTACCAATGAATTAATTGTCATCAGAAAGCCTATTATAAGGTTAAAGAATATGATGTCTCTCATTTCTGGAGATTTTATGTTTGTGGTGATAAGGCTTTCGCTTTATATAAATGTACTAGCTGTCCCCCGCGACTTTGTCCGCGTCTTTCAGTTTCAACGGTTTTTCATTTTTGCGACATTTTTCATTTATGCTACGCTCCTTTTGGTCGTAGCGTGACGTTATATAGCCTATAGCCTTCCTCAATAAATGAGCTATCCAACACTGAAAGAATTTTTCAAATTGGACCAGTAGTTCCTGAGATTAGCGCGTTCAAACAAACAAACAAACTATAGATATAACAAAAGTATAGATATACAAAATCAAGGCATTCGCGACAACTAAATCTTAGAGCGATTCCTTTGAGTTTTTGTAAGAAAATAACTAGAAAAGAATTTGTTCTGTTTTATTTAATAAATGTAATTTATTACACAAATTTGTATTTGATTTGATATTGACAATATGCTCAGATTCTAAATTTAGAAGCTATCTGAATGGAAAGTTAATTAATAGTTACTGATGTTGATCAACATAATGATACGATTATAATAATTGCAAAGTGCATAATTTGTAACATCATATTAATAATGCCAGATATCAATAACATTGGATTATTTATTTCAACCAACTTCGTTACCTACGCCGCCTGATAACCTTATGTCAAATGTCGGAAAAACAACTTTATCCATAAACATTTAGTTTGAATGACACATTATAAATATAGTTTAAATATATATTTTTGGTGCTCAAAGTTTTAATATTGCAAATTAGCAAACTTTCAAATCTTCGAAGATACCAGCTTTTAAATTTATAATTAATATCTAACATTATGTTGAATATTCGTGACGACGATATTTGATTACAGTCAGTCATTCGACCCGCATTCTCGTATATCTGCTCTAAAATAAAGGTACAATTCTGTGGTTTAGGCTGAGTAATATATCAATACGATATAATATTACAGCTGCATTTCTAAATAATATACTAAGTACGGAAGAATTCTCCAAAACCTAAATTGTTTTAAGTAGTAAGTAAGAATCCCAGTCATACCATGGGATACCGTGTTACCCAGTAAAGTCAGATAGGCAGTCGAACCATATAAAATACAGTATTCAGCTGAAACGGCAAGACTGGAAGCCGACCACGGTGAGAACCTATGCTTCTTCTTTCTAACTTAGGCGTCAATCAGAAGATCTTCTTCATTAGGATTATTGTTCTTCTATTTTTTACTGTCCACCTCCATATCTTGTTGTAGCCTCCTCATGATTTGACCTTCATACGTGAAATGTTTTGGGAAATCCATTGACGCAATAACATGCAAATCACTGAACTTGTATTGTTGAGTAGACAATGATGTATTTATCATTTCCTGGAATACTGGAACACAATAATAATTTAATTTTAGATGCCATAAATCACGTGAACTCCCACATAAAAATATGGTTCTACGTTATTTTTGTGGAGTCTGTCATGTGCCAATGCATTGGAAAATTTTCTTTGCAAACGAGGTCAGTTAAAATAGTACGTGTAACTATGTCGGTGTTATCAAATGCAAAACGTCACGATATATTTCAGTGGCGCCCGACTGTGGGCGAAATGTGTGGGCGGAGAATTGCACCACCGCCCACCACACCTCCGGACTGAGCACGTCGTGGTTACTGAGAAACTAACTCTTCCAAAGATATTGATTCCATTGCTCTTTACCTTCATAGATAGGCAAATCTGACACTTTAGGGACAAGCATTCGACACTGCAGCGAGCGATTATTACGTCGCGTCCCCTGTTCATTTGAGAAGACTTATTTCCTTGGACACTGAAAACAGTTGTTCCATTATTATTGGCGTTTGTCTGCTTTCTGATTTTATGTCAAGGTACTGGTTTGTCTGGCACTTTTATTACTACCAATGATCCTAAGCTGGGAAAGGAACACATAAATTAAGAACATCTTTCTTTCACTTTTTTCGAAGAGCCGACCGACCCTACAGTATGATGCAAAATCAAAACTCTTTAAAAACTGCATTAAAAATAAGCCGTTGACATTGTTGTGTCATTTACATAATGCACTTCGGTTGACATTGTAATCTCTTTAGTTTGTTTTACGTCACAAGGATTAGGTATATAGTTTCCATCTGTCCGCCGTTAGGTAAAAATGTTGTTGTCAGACCTATGAAAATCATTTATAAACGATAATCTCCTACAAACGCTACTCCAATCTGTTCTTGTAATAATGTACCATGTGGCAACAAAATTAAACCTATACAATAAATAACAAATGCCCTTAGCATTAACTTAAAAAATCCGATTCTTTTCTTTAGCCATTGCAGGGCAAAGACCTCTTCTTTTTATTTTTTTATCTTATGTAAAAAAGTTAAGTTCAGATTATTTGTTGTATTAGGTTGCGTAATTATACGAACTGGTTCACATGTGATTGACATATTTTAGAATCATTATTATCAAACAAACAAGCTTTGTTTGTTTTTGCCAGAACGTATAGTTTTTCTGATAATTTGAATATCAGTAAATATTATCATTTTAATCAGTTTAATGTGCCTCCAGCTTGTATTTATCATTTAAATACTTAATTTTGTACTGATAATATAAAATACTATCGCCTTTTAAAATTTGTCCTCAAGTTAAATTTAACAGACTGAACTTATAACTGGTAACGTTGAGAACGTTTTATTAGCAGTACTAAAATCGTGTGAGCGGAAAGCAATAAAAATATTTTCGCTATCGCTCTTATTGTACTATGCAACTCCTATAAGTAGTCACCATAGCGACTGTGGTTTCCACGTGTATGCACCTCCGCGACCTTCTGTGGCCCTGATAACGAGTTGCATACTCATAATTGTACACGACTAGTACATGTAGTGAGTTGGAACTAATTCGCCAACTAGTTATCGGTCCAACCATATTGAGTGCTTACTTTCTATGCCACCCTAGTAGTTTTACAATAACAGTTACCTGATATTCTAAATAATACTTTGTAAAGGATTAACATAATTATGCATTCTACAGGTGCGTGTAAGGATTTGCGAGCTTTAAAGCCGTGTATACTTGCGCTAAGTCTGTAGCATTTTGTTGTTAAAATTCTTTAGAATACCTACTACCTTTACAAAGACAAAATTTGGACCAATGAAACATTTTCGGGCTTTTGAGCCATACATCATAATTCTTCAAATAAATAATAACCAACAAGTGGGCCCTTGAGAATCTATGAGTTGTTCTATCAACCAGGACGACATCAGGTAATAATGAAAGCTATGATACGGTATAATCGACAAAAATACCAGTAGGCTGTTGACAATCGCAGGAAATGTCCGCCATTGAATTTTCTTCACGCTAATTCTTATCGTCGTTTCTAATTGTATTAACATTCTTGCGTTGTTGTGTAACTTTGCCTTGGCAGCTTGCGATTATTTGGTAACACTTTAATACTTCTCAGATTGGTATCACCCAGAAAATTTTAAGGCAGGTAGGTCAAGTTCGGGTTCGGATAAAAACGTTATAGAGATTTTTTTTTGCAAATCCTTTTGTTTTAAGTAATAACGCCGTGTTCATAACTATATTTCCTCCAAAATGCTTATCTTTATAATTTCCGATAACACAACTGATTACGTAATTTAAAAGGAACATTCTTCTAGAAGCAGGTGTCTTGAAATTGACATCGTCACGAATTATTTTGTCAGTTCTTCACATACTACCATCTGCCATGATTTTTAATTACCCTGTTTAAGTTAAATTTTCCACACTTTACAAGGTTTATGATTTGGACAAGACCGCCAGTTTTTAATCTTGCGTGCATACTTTATAGCCGGAAATATATGTCTAAGTTGATGGTAAGTCAGCATGCATATGAAATATTTTCTTGGAAGCCTGTCTTGATAGTAAAAATGATAATCTGTTTGATTAATATTATGTTGCGCTGATGAACTTGTTCGATTGGAATTGATTTTCTTAATTAAGCAACGAGCTGCAGTGCACTTAAAGCACGCAACCCGCTTACATTTTCTGATATTATCCCATTGCAATTGCAAGTCAGGACATTAATTTCGCAGATGAATTTTATGCCGACTTAATTTATGTGTGCATATGGATATTCAATAAGAATGTACTAGTTAATTTTCTTCGTATCATTATGAATGAAACGACTATTCCTTTATTCTTGAAACCCATTGTCATTATCATAATAATGTACACTACTACTGAGTATATCACTAATACACCACTAAGTCCCATAATGTGGGAAGGTAAATATTCTTTAGTATAAAAAAGTAAATATTCTTTGATAAATAGATTATTAATTCATCTGATATAGTACGTCTGGGGGATTTTTAGTTTACTTTTCTATGCAAGTTTGTGTTGGCGTCATCTTTAAACATAACATCACGTCATCTGATACTGTCATACGACTGTCTATTGCATTTTTGTTTGCGTCCATGAAGTCATCGAATAAAATCAATTACAAATATTGATTTAATCTCTTGCAGGTACTTAAATCATGCCTTATGATAAGCTTTAGATTTTCTCTTTGCTATAAGGACAACTTGAATTTGAATCTGCTTGGTCAACAAAGTGTTTTTTGTGCTTTATGTACAAAATAAAAACTTCAGAAACCTTCATGTTCAAGTACTACGTGCAATATGTCTACAAGTAATCATTAGCTAATCATCAATGCAATAAAAATAACGCCAGCCTTGAGTTGACTAAAGAAAAAACGATTAATGGAAGCGACTCGCATCACACGCTAATTATAAAGTAACATCGGCGTATAGTATAACAAGTTTATGTGAAAACTGTGCGCTCGCATAATCGCCGACGCAAGTGTTGTATCGAGGTTTTTGTTGCGAACTCCGCTACGGCTGTACGCACGCGCCTGCTGACGTTGCACAATTCACGGCGGGCCTCTACGAGCGAACTAGAGACGCGGTTCAGACGCCGCCCCCCGCCCGCGCCCCTCGCCCCGCGCCGGCACGCTCTCCCCTCCCGCCGATACCACACCCGACAGCGCGCCTTAGTTGCCCCGCAGCTGCCGCGCGCGTCCGTCGCATACTCTATGCGACCCCGCTATCCCTCTACCGTAATATGGATATACAGCAAACCCGCGTTCTTATCAACATCCAGTTCGCTTATTTGTGGTTTTGCGAATTCTTCGACAAATATAAATGGATTATATTGTAAAGTGCCACGAGAAACTATTAGTTTTATAAGGTCCGCATTGGAATTTCTAATATGGCAAACCGTGGCGCGCCGACGTGTTCGGCACATGGCTTCATAATAATATGGTGCTCGCGGAAATTACGTCGGGATTTACAACTGTCTGTGTGGCGGTAAAGCGAGAGTGTAAATATTGTGTCTTGATCAAGTTAGAAATACTTCTTTTTAATTACATACAAGAAATGGTTGCGTCGCAGCATGGCGTAGGTACTCGTGGCGTCCACGTTACATTATGGCGCGTTTTCGCTTTCTGACAAAGTTCTCATCACTAAAACATTCGTAATAAAAAAAAACTATAGTAAAAACATGACATTGAAAGGAGATTATGCATGATTGTTTATAAATAAAGGTTTCGATACAGATTAATAAAAATGTTTTGATATGGGTCGTCATATGTTTTCAAAATTGTAAATGGCATTGTAATTAGTGTTCGGAATTCCTCAAGGGAAGAGAATTCTTTATTGCTTTGTTCAAACTTCAAAGTACGATTTCGTCCGAGGTCACTTGGCTTAGGAAAACGTTGGCTAATAATTTACTACCAATGAATGAATCGCAAGAAACTACGCTACGGCTAGTATGAAACTTCTCATGACTCCAAAACACAAATTCTACTTTTTTAATACCTTATTTATCTAAAATGAGTATTCATGTTCTACGTCTAATATTGGAGCAGCTGTTGATTAGTCATTCAAAATAATTATATTGGTTTACTACAATAATTTAAAACAAAATTCATATTATCGCACTGTCTAAAATGGCGGGCGAATTCCGCAGTCATTCTGCAGAACTTGCATCTGTGTGTATCTAAAAATCGTGCATGTGTGCGCGCCGTGACAGCAGTGCAACGTGGCTGACATGCCATAGTACTACATACCAACTAATAGGATACTGTAGGCGTAGCCAGAGACATTCTCCGATTGCTGACTTCCTGGTACCTAGAACTCGTTACAGAAGTACGGATAGAATAAACTGTTTATTAAAAACTTCTAATATATTTCTAATACACTTAAATTTTGCAGATGTGTAAATATTATAAAAACGTGTGAAAACTTAACATTTATTATAATATCTAAACAAACTTGAGTTCGTTTACCCGCTATAACGTTCATATGCTAATTATTCGCAACACTCAAGACATTCTAATTAACTTAATTAGAATAGATACGACTGACGGGACTCTTCGTGTCAAGTCATACAGAGTATATATTAATTAAGACATAGCTTTCCTAGAAATTAGAACATTTTCCTTTAGATATATCTTCTAGGTATCCAAGAAGAATCCACTTTCACTTTTTAGGGCAGCTTCGTCGTAATATAATTTTGGCAACTGTTTGATGATGAATTTGGAACATTTAAAAAAAGTTTTTAGCATTGTTTTAATTCAAAGTTACTAAGATTTGTCGCAGTATGGGAAAGGTTATGCAACGGGAGTTTGCCACGTGGCACTATCCAATGTACTGCGCATGACTGAGGGATAGATCCATGACATTGCTACTATATTCTGGAAACAAAACGAGTCCTCTCTTAATTCATTGATTGAGGGAGTAGTAACTAGTTACACAATATTGCTTTGAGTATTTAGTATGTAGGTTAATTGATGAGTTAGGGGATACTATATTACGGGAAATTTTAATCGGAAAGTTTAAAATGTGTTCGTAAAAGCAGGGCTTCATAGGCGAGTGAAAAATTTTAACTGCCCTATCGTGAAACCATTTACAAATCTGCTTACACGAAAGTTTCTTTAATACATATTGAATTGGATTTTTTGGAGTAGCACCCACGTGGCGGTGGAGCGTAGTGCGCATGTCCACGACGTCGTCTCAGCTGAGTTCTGAGAAAATCGTTACCATCGTCCAACGCACCTACACTCTATCACGTGGTATGTTGAAAAATTTTAATCCTTCTAATAACTAGAAGAATTTATTAGTATTATATATTCACGTCTACATGATACATCACCAGATCTTAGCCATCAAGTATCACGAAATTTTTCTGCTTTCTTCGAACACCATCCCTATTAATTTGTTTTTCGTCGAGCCTCATTATAGTATTATATTATTATTTAGATTAGATTTAAATGTAAATTATTATGTATACAAACCGATTATCAAACTTTATCAGACCAAGCCCATGTGTGCCCTAATTTGAGCTTAAGATTATTGATATTATAATTGCTGATAGTGATAAAAAAATTTAAGTTTATTAGATTACAGATATCTCGTTAAGTCCTCTAAAATTTAAACAACTATAACATTTATATAACCATTTCTTGGCTTCGAGTAAAAACTTTAAACTTTTTAGAGAGTTCTCAATATAAAAAAATGTGTTAAATAAATTCGATTTGCGACACCACCGCCGCCGCATCATGATTAGGGACTCCTATTGAGTCTAAAACTAGTCGGGCGATCCCGAAAATATACGTGAGTAAACCGTTTGTCTTAAATAATTATGAATACTCCTCACGAAAGTTATTATATAAATATGTTAAATAAAGATCAAAAAGTAATAAGTCCAATTAATTAACGGTTCTCTTAAGCATAAATTAAAATTATTAATCACGCTAGGTATTGCTGTCAAGTTACTCGTAGTCTCCAACTTCAATCGTAAAGTTCATCGTTTTATCGTTATGTTTTTAGGTCGTGGTCGTCACGGACACATCGCGTGCTTTATTTCAGGGATTTTTATTACCATCTTTCTCTTTCGCTCAGACTTCCATAAAACTGTTTAATGATCCATGAAGTTTTTTGTTACCTTCGACGATGCTAAAGAATAGTGCATTATCATGGTGCATCTATATTTATAAGACTTTGTTATTAAACTGCAAGTACCTATCGGTGCCAAGACGTGTATTACTCGACCTTTATCAAGTTTCACGTGACTTATTTCCATTTCAGTATGTGCATCGTGCATTTGCTTTTCGCTTGTGATCTTTGTGACTGCCAAGTCTACTTTCTATCTCGATGCATCTGAACCAATAAATGTTCTATAGATATGTTTTGAACATTCTTCTACAACCATAGACTCTGCCATATTCGATAGGTTTTGTGTTCCTAATTATTTTACTCTTAAATAGCTTTATGAACCGCTTGATTGGTATTGTGTATTAAAAACATATCGAGACGTGTAATAATTTCAGCCTTATTTACAAAATTCATATCTGCGTAATAATCATCTAATATGTATATATTTATATCATTTTAAATCTTTATTTTAATAATAGCCGAAAATCAAAAGTTAGCTTGAAATAAGGTTACCAAAAATAAAGATCAATGCGGAGACAATGCAAACGAAGCTTTAAAACTCACCAAATTTTCAAAGGCATCTTATGCTTCTTTTTTATGCATTTATTCTATTTTAGTTTAAAAGATTGTGTTGTTTTGAGAGAGCGACCTTGATCGGTCATGTCTAGACGACCTTGCCGTTAGTCGAGAATGTCAGTTCTACGTCCGCTTCAATTAATGCCACATGTATCTTCCAGATAAATGACATTTACAGAGAGTCAACTTTCACAGTCGCTTGTTCAGTAAGAACGTAATCTACCTGTAGTTGCATCACGGAAGCGTGTGCATCTAACACGGAAGCCGCTCGTCTCGGCTTCTATGTAGATGTAATAAATATTCAAACGTATCCACGATACTCATTACCACAAACCCTTTATTTTTGCTGTTTATCATTATCTTGTCGTCTATTGCTTCAACCTAGGTTGAAGACCTTGTGTTCTCCCTCGCTTACCATTCAAATACATCATTTAAATTCATGCTTTCCTCATGATGTACTTGAAACGATGACTACATTTGCAAATTGAAATATGACCATAACGTCATTCATCTTATTGTCTGAAGATTTAAACTTCCGTTCATTACATTGTGCGACTTGCACCGTAATGTCGGCAAGGACTTTTTTCTTTTTCTCGTTTTATTTATAGCCCTTTGTTGTGCTATTACTAGTGTTTAGTTTATGTGTACATAGTAATTGCGTTTACAGCGATTCATCGCCGTGCACAGGTGAAGGTCATGGGCAGGCTCGCGGCGCGGTGGCGTTCGGACGCGGCTCGCTCACATGACTTGTTGTTTGTATGCGCCGCGTTTACGACGTTGGCGCCGTGTTCGAACGCTATTGGTCGCCTTTCACGAACCTCGTTACATAAATGCTCGTATCTCTGCACCTAGTCTAAGTAACAAGCTGAATGCACTTCGACGTACTTACTCGATTCACGTTTAAGTCATGCTTACCGAATCGTGCTTAACGACACGATGAACATTCAAGTAGACACGTAGTAAACGTTTTAAAAACGCTTACTAATTTTGATACTTGTTTTTCTATACTTAACTTTATACAACTAATTACTAGAAACCTTGGAGTATGTGTAATATGCTTATTCATTCAATGTAATATGCGAAAACAAACAAAATGGTTTTAAAAAGAATATTACAATTTTGCTACTTTTGTACATAAGTATATGACACAAATAGGCTTAAAACACTTCATTGATAAGAACTATTATCAGTTGTCTTACGGCCTTAAAGATGTTGAAGATTTTGTTTCAAGACCTACAAGATATTCTTATGCAAATATTTAGTCAGCTGTCGTTACATTAATGGCAACTAATAGAGTACAGGTGTACAGTTGACCACACGTAGATGATAACAATGAATGACAAAAGCAACCTTACTGCTTTGAAATAGAGAAGGTGTTAAAATCAAAGTGTTAGAATGTGTAGTTGGGTGTACGCCAAGGCCGTGCTATGGGCCCGCTGGAAAAGACCTCGCTCTTATAACTTGAGTCACATGCTGGAGCTACATTTGGGTTAATCACAATGGACCATATGTTTGTAGTGGGCCGGCGTTTAAGCGGTGACTAATTGTTGTTTGGAATTCGAATGCTTGTGACGTTTTGTTGACTGTAATTTAAAGTTAACCTTTTTTGTTTACATCCTATATTTATAAACGTTGATTAATGAGTTATTTTAATTGATTTCTTATTTTGGACAGCGTTTTGATATGTTGAATTGGCAAATTAAGCTATGATTATTGATTTATTTGAGTTTAAGGCCAATTGTAACAATGTTCTAAAATGTTAAGGTTTTATAATTAGAGCAAGAACGGACTAAGCTGCTGTCTATTTTTTAACAACTTCTTTTGAAATAAGTTTTGATCAAAAGGGTATTGTTGCCAAGTTTTGTTAATTTGAGTCCGCAGCGGTGTAAACCACTACATTTGCACGTAATCAAAAGCACGCTTTTAGTTTTATATATTGCTACTGAATGGAAACGCACTTAATTACAACGGGTACCGTTAAGTTTATGAGTGGTATAATAATGGAAAGTGTTGTATTCACCTCCCTTACATCTATAAACAGTTTTATTCGTTTCATGTCAACACAACTTTCCTAATAGACAGTCACTTCTTTCTTCCTATATTTTGCCTTTGTTTCATAACTCGTATAATGTGCCTTCAATCATTGCTTCATTAACTTAATGATGTTACTAATTGTCTATCTGTCGCTACTTTACACCTTAAAGTGACAGAGACAGCATGAGACTTAACGGCCACTTAAAACTGAGTGACGTTTCAGTAATCGGCCATTAGTCGTCCCTACTTTCTAATAACCTATTGTAACCAGTCTCTCGATCGTATCTGTCTATTAAGTCACAGGAAATTATATCAACTTCAAAACCTTGACATTATAATAAATGTCATTTTAACAGTTCCGTTTCATTGGCATTATTTGAAATACCGTTATTTCTACGCATAATATCAATGAATGACATAAAATTCACGATTGTCAGTTCCTGATATTATTTGTATAGCTGAAACTTGTTATGGTGCAATAAAGCATAAATAACTATTTTACGGTTCGCTAGTACGTATTGTGTCGAGACTAGATTTCTAGCCTTAAGCACTTGGGGAAAGGTGGGTAATACAGCCTCATTGAATAAGGCCTGTGCTTTGTCCTTAGAAAGATAAGGTGAAAATTGACTTGATTTATTTCACCTTTACAGCATCTGATAACGGTACTTTATTTAACTGTCGTTCTAACAACTTTCTGCTGTTGATATTGAACGCGCACTGTTTATTTAAACTTCTCTAGAAACGAGCCTCAGACGATTTTAAGTCAACAAATACTAGTAATATAATAATCTCAATTAAGTTTAAAGTACCTAATGTTCTATTTTAGACGATATATTCCGCTTGACGACTATTTTTAAAAACAACGATGGAAATTTTTTGGTCGTTTGAATATTATGGACTGGGTACCTATTTAGTATTATAAGTTTTGGAGATTGTCCGCGATGTAGCATTTTAATATATTCTGTATTAAAATAGATTTATTTTTTTCGGTTATATTGATCAGATACTATTTATGTGTTTGATAGTCCAACGTATTAAAAATTTCAAAATTGCTAGAAACCCCACAGTGGAGACAGGGTTCCATTGTAAGAGAAATGATACTATTATGGATTATATGGTAATAATTTACCATCAAATGGGCCACACGTCTAGACTATTCACTGCAGAAAATTAATTGCCTAGATAATGTATTTAAATACGCCGTACCGGAACGATCTCATGTTTCATTACATTTACGTCTAGTGTTAACACTTGACACTTATATTTCTTCTCGGTAAAGCAATAGATTAACATTATATTTTATAGCTTTTGATATGTAAACCATTAATCAATTAAAAGCCTTCATAATGTAACGTCTATTCAATAATAAGGTGGTAATTCAAGCAATAAGTCTTTGGAGTATTGGAACTATAATAGCTATTGAAGTCATAATTTTATTTTCATATGACAAGTTATAGCTGACTAATCGTCTTTCTTTCAATTTAGATAAACGTAATGAATGTAATGTATTATATATTAATTGCGAAATGGAGGTTCTTATCCTTCTTAATATTAACAAGTCCATTCGCCGTCGTAAACAACTGTCAAGGATGTTTATAATTTTTTCTATCGACGTCGTCGAGTCTGTTCGGCCAATAACAACCGTTTGTCTTGTACGTCGCGCCTGATTGGATAGAGTTGACATTTGATTGAAATTTAACACTCATGCACGCGATACTTCTCTATATCCGAATTGGTGTCGTGTAAATCATAAGCCAAGATCGCTGGACTAAATATGATTTCTCGAAACCAAAATTTATATTTTGCAAGTCATTTTTCGGGTAACCGTTTGTTTGAATTCGTTGCGAATAATTCTGAACGTTTGTCATCACAGCTTGTGAATTCTGATAACCGCTCGCTGCGGTCTACGGGTAATGAAAGGTCCAATCAATTTGACCATCCGTCACCGTACAGTGTGAATGCGCGTGAAGGTCAACGTCAAGCCATGTAAACACTGTCCGACACGCTTGTATCGCTATTTATATTTTAAAATTAATCAACATCACGAGATGATCAACAGATTGAGTCGCTTCACACGGCTTTCACTTCAGTCCTGTCGCATTTTCTACATCCTTATCGCCGTTTCAACGGAAGCAGACCTTGGCCTTATTAAGACTAATTCTGACTTAGATTTAAATGACGATACGTTTAGTTTTGTAAATATTCATATAATCATTCCATAATCCATACGTATCTTATATGTCATTATTTTTTCTTGTTAACCATATCAGTATCGCTGAGTCTAATTTAGTGTTTTTAACACGTTTTTTCATTTGTTACAATCACGATTGTTTTTGTTACTTCTAACTTAACAGCAATCTAATGTCATTCCGGTTCTTGGTCTATACATTTTCCTTATTACAAGTTTGCATCTTCATAAGAATATAGGATAACATGATACGCAGTTACTACAAAACTGCATGTCGATTCGAACGTAGTAGATCATGTTACATCCAACCGTACAACAAACCGCAAACTAAAATAACTTTACTGGCGGCCTAGTCAGTTCTCTAATTTTAAACACCTTGTTTTCTAAAACCCAAGAATGATTTTCGCGCGAAATTGTAATTCGATGGTTATAAAAACATGGTAGACGTAAGTAATATGCTGGCGAGCGGCGACAACTACGCTAGTTTGCGGTCCAGGAATGAGATACGATACGCGACCGCTATGCTCGCGTCTTTCTATTGATTTCATTATAAAGCTTTTCATTCACGTCTAATAATATATTTCCTACCTAAATCGCTCGCTTCCGACAAATAAATGCTCTTTCTTAACACCCGTCACTTGAGCTTCACTTACGCAAGCATTTTGCCTGCGTTTACAAACTTGGTATTATTGTTTAATTGCTTGCATACGGAAAGTGTCGATGAATGTTATTACTGACCTCACTTAGTGTTTGGTAATCACTGACAGCGCAGCTTACTTCTTCATTAGAATTATTCACGCGATTGGATGTTGTAATTTGCGCAAGAAATTCGTAGGTATTGGTTATGCAGTAAAAAAAGTAATCTTAGAATAATTGATGTGGTTTTTCAATTTTTGTGAGTCCTTGTGGAACTTGGTAGTTTATTTTAATTGAATTCACAGATTTTTAATCTTTGATTCGTGCCGTTCGGATTTACATTTTCATTGATACTTTTTACAACAACATGTTCTTTTGCTTGACAAACAATTGTTAACGTTTGTTAACGTTTCGTCAATATATTTAATGGTTGTACCAGGACCGTATAGCTTTACAGATGTGTCTATCACTCGGTAGGCGCCGGTGACCGCATTCTTTCTGTCGTGGTACCGCATCGAAAGTGGAGCAAGCATCCGTTGAACGTTTATAAGATTTGCAATACTATAAAATACCTCTCGATATCTTCTCAGACCCTAGTACGGATTTCAAAAGGAAGTTCGGTATTATGCAGGTTTCAATAAAAATGTAATTCTTCGTCGTTGTTTTGTACATAAAGGTATCCTCTTATATTGTTATTTATTTATCCTCGTTCTTCGATAAAACGTAATCCAGGTTTAATGGAGTAATGTTTTCTAATAAAACAATGATACAAGGGCTGACCAATCCATACTAATATTATAAATACGAAAGTAACTCTGTCTTTCTGTCCGTCTGTTACATTTTCACGACTAAATCGCTTAACCGATTTGGATGAAGCTTGGTTAACCCATACCTTGAATACTATTTACTATCCTTTGCCGCGATAATCGACATGATTCGACACCAACAGCTATTATATTCGTTTCATATTCGTATATTCGTAAATAAACCGATAAAGTATTTTATATACAGACGTAATTAATATCAGAATTCTAGGATCAAGGAAAACGTATAATTAGATGCATTAGAAGGAAATAACCGCTCTGAATGGATGATCCCATATCCGTTGAGGTTAATGAACCTCTTCGACTTTGAGCTGTATAAATAACGAATGCATTATTTGCCTACGATAACAAATACTCTTCGATCACAATAAACAAAAGATACTTGTAACAATAAGAACTGCAAGTGTTTTGGTTTGGTTTGAGATAGTGGTATCTCTATCTCTGTCACCTTTTTTTATTGTCTTAAAGATTAGTCACAGACACGGCTCACCAATAACATTAATATATAAAATAAAATATTGTATTTTCGGATGAACGAACGCTTGCATCGCATACATGCAAGGAACATTGCCTTTATACTTTGATCAGCATTCCATTTGCGTCATTCTGATTCTCGTTTCGAATATTAATATTGTTTTTTTTTTTTTTTGTTCAAACACCAAATAAATTTTATTCCCAAATTAATACAAACACAAAAACTTAAGCTATATTAAAATTAAAACTTATAACGTATATAAAATAAGTAACTAAATAACTAACAAGCATCAAAGTATTCATCGTCATCATTGTCAATGACGGGAAACGTGCCCAGAAGGCTGGCAACGTTGCCACGTTGAATTGCTATGCATATTCTTTGGGCAAAGTAAATGCCAGCCTTCTGGTCACGGGTAGAGTCGACCAGACGTTTTGCTATTTCCTTAAAAAGGACTCGTGCACCTGGTCCCCATGTCCCGAGCGTTTCAACCCCAAACGGCTCAAAAATATAATTACCAATAAGATTACTGTATTTTCGCCGTTTTAGGGTTTCCGCAGCTCCAGCAGCAGCGCCGGGAGAGCCCGCCGAACAGAGAACGTGGGATGGCGCAAGGGTGTCGACGCATGTTGCGTCCCACACCAAAGGCCGACCTAACTTCCATGGCAACAAAGACATACCGTCAGGTCTCTTACCATAGTTGCGTACCAAACCGTTGGGTTCTAAAACAGCTGGTATACCGGCGGTGACAAGAGCGCGACGAATAATGTCATTAATGCTTGCGTGGCGGGATATACGCCCAGCGCTCCTGCTGCAGGACAGGCCATGGTGACCAAGGCAATCGACTGTTTCACCGCATTGACAACGATGAGATGCAACACAAGCTATTCCTAGGCGCAGACTCATGGCGAGCCGGAAGGCATTGTTATCCAACATTGTTCCAAGTGTGGTTGACGGGAGTGCCTGTAACCAGAGACCCGATTCCCATTCTCCCACAGCCAAGAGACGAGCGCGCTCTGCAGTATTGATTGACGTGTCAATTAATTCTTTCCGTATCAAACTACAAAGCGGCTCATCCCATTGCCTCTGGGAAGAACGTTGTTCGGGTAGATCCGTACCCGGGCAGGACAATTTCCAACTATTTACTGCCTCAGTCATGCACAGAATCTGACAATCAACCAGAGAAGACCCTAAGATTTCCCTGGTTAACTTTTCAGTGCTGTGGACCGAGGACAGAAATGCTGGTAGGCCTAAACTGGAAACTTTACGGACACCTAACCCTCCAAAACGGATCGGCAGTGTGGCTTGGGACCAAGCTCGGTCGTCCAAAGTCACATTGAAGATCGACGTTAAGGTGGACCGGATAATTTGGTCAACGTTTTCCAAAAGAGGTAAATGTTTCCATAAACGAGAAGAGCGAAGAAAATATGTAAATTTTGGACCAAAACAACAGAAACGAATTAAGGTTATAGCTGAATGCAGTGAAATTTTGAAGAGTCTATCCGAAATCAATTGAAAATTTTGAATTTTTTCGTCAATGAAATTTTGATAGGATTCTTCTAAAACCGGGGACCCTAGAAGGCGTAAAGATGATGTTTCAACAAGTTTTATATCCGGGGCTATTGATTTAATTTTCTGTAGCGTACATTGTCGGTCCAAATGTGTCTCTTGTGGGATGTAAATTTCGCATTTATTGGTGTTTAAATCTAGGCCTAATGAGTTTAATTTAGTTTTTAATGTTATTAAATCCTCGGCTATTGTGTTAACGTCGCCTCCTAGGGTTCCGTCGTCTAAATACCAAACGTTAAATTTTGACTTTAGCTCCTTGATAATTGGATGAATGGCCAAACTAAATATGACCGGCCCGAGCGGATCTCCTTGTTGGCAACCTACAGCGGAATTCAAAAGATTGTCTTTATAAACTAATTTGGAAGGGTTTCTGTAGCATTGCCAAAGAAAACTGTAAATTTTGGGAGTTTCACTTTTAACTTCTGCCAACAAGGTGTCTCTGTTAACTCAGTTAAAGGCATTCCTTATGTCAACTTTTAGAATAACTTCATTTTCCCTGTAGGTCAAATATGTGGAAAGTGCGTGTACGGCAGCTTCACAGCCTCCTTTTGAGCCAAAACCTAATTGAAGAGGCTGGAATTTATCGGATAAAAATTTGCTGTAAAACTTACAACAAATTTTTGCTGCCGTACGTCTGTAGGTAGAACCAACGGCAATGGGGCGAATGCCGCCATCCTTTTTGCGAAGGGCACAAAGGTTAGCTCCATAAAGGATGTCAACAATGCCCTCATTAACCTTACCTGCCAGCATTAAATTAGTCAAAGCCGTAAGCTCCCTCAAAAGCGACTCACCAGCTTCACCGGCGGTGGGACCCGTGAGGTCCTTTAGGTGTTGTGGGGTTAGCCCGTCCAGTCCACCAGTTTATATTGTTTATTTGACGCCATTGTGAATTTAATAAATAGGTAATTTTAATACGAGTACCTACGTATATTTTTTTTTAAATAAAAGGGTTTTTAGACGGAATCTTCGTTAATATTCGCCTCACCACTATAAAATCAGTAATCCATTTATTAATTTACTTAGCACCTTTTTCAGGTCATTAAATAATGGATTTAAATTATAATTAAATTGATATAACAGTCTCGCTTTACTGCACAATAATTAGGTATATTTTCTAAATATAAATAAACACCATATCATTATGAATGACGTCAATAATGCCTTTATAATAAGCGTGTACAGTCTACACATGACCTAAAACATGTCTCTATCATATTATTATAGTTGTATAATGAAGTTATGACACTACTATTGCGGTAAATAACACTGATTTGAATTACTTGGCATCGTCTTGACCTACACTTTAGGCCGATATAGAGGAAACAAAGATTTTTTATTTATCGTGTGTGGCAGTGGCCAGAAATAATGTTTTCTCCAAAACGATAGAACTTATGTTAAATTGATGAGACTTTAGTTTTGGATAATTAACTTGAAATACCAACCTCTAAACAGATAATACATCTAATGTAGACTTGACATTCACCGTTTTTTATATTTTAAAAAATAACGAAAGAGAAGATTATTTGTATAAAAAACTTGCTATTTCCTTATAAATAAAATAAAATTTAAATATTCGTCTAGTTATTTTTTTCAATTGTGATTGTGCAAAGAAAGAAAAAAAAAAGAAACATATCATTGTTACGCACAATGAAATATCATTCCATAAAGGTGGGCTGTCAGATCCTTAATATAGTCTTTGTACTCGCATGGCGCTGTCGTGAGAATAAATAAATACGTTTACAGCGTAAGTTCAACGCAGGTTCAAACACACAAAGACTGCCTCTGCATTGATGATTTTATAAATGAGCCAATGAGCCAAGATTTTATAAATAGCTTGTGAATAATCGATACAAACACAAGCTTTTTCATCTCACCAAAATACTCCTCATTGGGGAATACCATGATCATGTTGACAATAATAAATTTATTGTTGTATTTACTGTGTTAATAAGTCGTTTATTTAGAATATTATTTCCTTATATAATCATCGATTACTTGAAAATTGGTGAACGATTTTTTTGGCCTCAATTATAATATTGATTTTTTAAATACGAGTATAATATAATTGACCTTTCTAATAACACACTATCTCATTACATATTATAGGTATACGTTTTACTCGTATTTCAAATTATTAAATGTTTTATCAACATATGCTATCGTTCAACGTAAAATAATGATAGTTGAGCGCTCTATTATATCGCATTTCTTTAACAATAAGGGTCAATGCATACTTCAGAGTTGAAGCGCATTCAAGCGTTAATCTAAAAGTTGATATAGTAAATTCATCCTTTAAAAAAGACAATTCTCCGTAGAATGCGCGCGAATTCGCGCATGAATTCTATGTCTACGAAGAAATTTGAGCATAACGTTCTTGAGTTAAGGATGAATTTGCTAGATTGACATTTAGATAGACGCTTAGATGCGCTTCGACTGTGCTGTAGTTTGAATTATACCTAATATATTACGAAGCTCGTGCCAATTCAAATGTTTTTCGACATTCTCATCAATAGGCATGATGACAAATTTTGAGAAACTGTTCTATAATATTTGGAAATATATATGAATTATAATAAACATAATATTTCTGCGGAAAATTTAGGTTTAGTACTTAAAAAATAATTTTTGATTCATAAATTTAAAATTTGCACCAAAACGCGTCAAAGTGTCATGGCGTCGCTTGCTTACGTCACTTTAGAGTACAAGGAACAGTCTTTAATCTGTGCAAGGAACATTCGGTATATGTAAACATTATCTAATTCATATTTAATTTGGTCATTTTACTAGTTTTTACATTAAAAACATGACTTCGAAAGCATATAGGTGGTGTTCCGTCCCTCTGTGTACTAATACGTCCATAAAAACTCCTGAGAAGTTATTTATTTTCGTTCCTTTCGATAAGAAATTAAGAAAGAAGTGGCTTGAACTTGCAAGACGTGATTTGGAAGGAATATTATCCACTACACAGCTTTATTTTTGTGAAGATCACTTTGACGTAAGTATTTCCTTTTTTATTTTGTAGAATTTTGTTGCTAAATTTATTATAAGCTAATTTTATGGGAAGAAGTAAACATTGATATACATAAACATAACCTCAAATTGTTCTGTGCCTCAAATTGTAATATTGAATTTTATACTGAAATAGGTACAATAGCTATGCTTTCAACGAATTATTTTTATGGTTTAAATAATTAATTAACTGTTTAATACACAATACTTACATGGAAGTTTTAACATTTCTAAATTCTGCTGAACAGAAGTCTTTGTTTGATGCCAGAAACGTTCCTAGCATTATCAAGTCGATTCTTGGTAAATTTGCGCTGGAAGCCTTTGTAAATCCTTGTTCCATGACTCAATTTAGCGCAATCAATTTACACAAAAGAAATTGAAGTTAATAACAAAACAATAACGGCGTATTTAATTAAAAAAGCGAGCAAGTGTGTATTATCTTAAGTAATTCAAATGTAAACATAGAGAAAGAACTCTAACGTGACGTCATGCGCTCTGATTGGCGTTCAACATTTCATGGCGGATTGCCGTATTTAGCGATTTTATTTTATCGATTATTATATTCATCTTGCTTTTAATTATGAAAAGAATCAGAGTTTTAGAATTAGGAATTTTGTAATAATATACACACAAATTATTTCAATGAAATTTACTTGTTGTCATCATGCCTATTGTCTTACTTTATAAATAAACCTTGTCCACATCACGTGTACTTGACCCGTGCTTGTGCAATAACCTAGTACTTATTTATTATCATCCAAATTTTAAAGTAGCTTGTTGTAATGTATCGTGTTTTTTTTTAATATTTGTGACACTTTAGAAAGATAAGCGCCATGTTCAGTGTTCACGCCCCTACATCTGTGGCCTTTAAACAGCTGTATCGTCACCGATAACCAACGATAAGGGACATCGTTTTTAGTCGCGATTACAACCATAATAGTAGTGTCAAAACCGCAACAAATTAAATAAATAATACAATTTTCATTAGGTAAATGTGCGGTTGAACGGTGCAAATGTGATTTTATACAAGTGTAGTGAATGTATTAACTTATTTATTATTTATATAGATTTTATCTGAGGACCCAAAACATGGAACGTTACAAAACTGATGCGTTACGATGGCGTGCTTCCTACAACAGTGATTTAATATATACTAGTGCATAGTGGTCGTAAAGTCTGATCTGTTAGACTGCGTTAAATTATTTATTAGTTAAGTGTTTATATTGTGTGGATTATGCTGATCAATACGTTTTTGGACACGGAGGATTTCGTGCATTTGTATTATCCGGAGGATGAGCCAGTGGCCGCGCAAGGCTGCGGTGCGGGCGCGCGCATGGCCTCCAAGTACCCGCCCAGACCGCCTTCTCCTGAGTACTCGCAGGTTTGTACCGAGCATACACACCTCATTTTTATGACAGCCTGGTTATTTGATGGGCCAGCTGCCAACACAATGTCTCATGTTTTTTTAACAAAACCTTTAAAGAAAATATTTAAAACGAAAATATTAGTGTGTTTATTAATTAGTTTTTTTCATATTTGTCGACGTAGGCCAATTTCCATATATATAAGATAGTCTATATTGTAATTGATTGTGTAATATAAACTAAGTTTCCAGTTAATTGAATCCAGCCAAGTAATTGATATCGTATTATGAAAATAATGCTGTCAAAGTTTCACAATAAAACAGGAATAGAAATGGATACGAATGAAATATCGTCTTGCAATAACTTGATACATATTTCGAATTGTTAAAATGATAATAATAACGTTTTTCGTTGTGCTTTGTGATGTAAAAGCAAGGAGTTGTGTATTATGTATGAAAGGGAAAAATAACGGTACAGGAGTCCTTCACCTTGTGACGAATAATTGTTTACACGGGGTGGTATAGAGGTTCCCCTCCTCGCCGTTCATTGAGACAGGAGGGAAGGAGGAAGGGGGGGGGGGGGGGTAGGACGAGTGTAATGGTGGCTACCGTTATTGCACTCACCAGTTGGCGCCACTGGTGAGCACGTCAGCTGTCAAAGCCCACCAACAAACTATGGAATTTGACATTAACGGACATCAAGTGCGATTAGCGCCACTGGCGGCGAAATTGATAACGGTAGCACTCATTGGAAACAAGGTGGAGAGACCAACTTGACTCCTACCCAAAGAACTGGCCTATCTTAGCTCAGGACAGAAGTGCGTGGAAGCCCGAGGGAGAGGGAGCAATTGGACAAGACGGGCTTATTAGATAGTTTAGATAGCTCTTGTTGGTTTTTTTTAATACGTACTTATAGTCACAGTTATTTAGCATTTTTAAACAGTTTCATGTTTATTTACACTTCTAGCCTTTTTAATTTGTTTTGATGTTAATTATTGGAAAATTAAACAGGATTTGTACTAGCATAAACAAATTATCATAAGGAGTTAAGTAGGCACTTATTTTCAAACATTGGTACATGTTATTAGGAAATTTTGTTTGTTTAGTTCTTCTCTCTCATTTCATACTATCAAAACAATGCCTTTATTCTGATTTCATTTGTGATTCATACGTAAAAATGTTCCAAATATGCCTTATGTTTACATACATGTTACACAATACAAACAAACATACGTTTATCAGTTGTTTAAACAATTGATTCCTTTTATTGACAGACTCTTGTATAGATAAATTATTGTTTTATTAAGTGACGTCCATTATCATTGCCTTTATTTCGAGAACCGACAGATTAGTAAGTGGATACAGGAGTTTACTATTAAGTATCGGCCATTGGCGTAAAATCTAATCTATTATACTTAGTAGGTATTAATTTTTGAGGTTTCGTACTAAAAAGGAAAAAAAAGGAACCCTTATAGGCTTTCTTTGATGTCTGTCTCTCAAGATTTTTTTTTCTAAAACACGTGATCTTAACATGTTGAAATTATTTGAAAATACTTAGGTCTCAGACACGGATCTTTGAATAAAATAATTCAAGCTTCTATATCAACGCGATTAATAACAGCCATTTATGTCGTTCTTCCCATACATTTCATAAAAATTCAAAACCTGTAGGGTACCTACTTCCTGTTGAATTCCTTCCAGAATCACGAAATTTGACATAAATGCTAGGTTTAACGTCAGAAGTAAATAAAAAAAATCCGAAAATTGTTTATTTGTAGTTTGGTTACAGAAAACATACGATTTTGCGATTACAAACTAATCACTATTAAATTTACAGTTGGAAATTTGATAATGTCATCAATTTCAAATTTACATCAATGTAAGAGAAAACATTTTCAAACCGCAGTTAAGTTTGTTTTAGCAGAATTACAGCAAACTTTGTACAGAACCCTCATTGTACTTGTCCGGTTTATTATAAAAAGCTGCATTTAAAGTAAATTATTCATAGCTTAAAACAACACAAGAACATTATACAATCACGTCCTCGGAGTTCATTCGTCATATATTATAAAAAATATTCTCATACAAAACATTACAAAAACAAGTGATTTAAAATTGCGTTATCCCAACATCCTCTATTCAATGAATTAATTCATTCTTATTGGTGTAGACTCGTGACGCATAAAGCCAAGCAGTCAAAATCGTAATTTATCAATTGAAACTAATGGTGGGGGCTATATACTATACAGACCTCTACAATGTCAGATGCACTGTAATGAGCGTGACTCATTTCTAAAACATGTTGTCCCTTATGTGCGCCTGGTACTTCACATGTTGTGTCATGTGTATTTTTACTTCCTTATTTAGTACGATCAAACTGGAAACAAAATGGTTTGTTTTCGTCGGTGCTTCCCTTGAGAAACATTTGTAAATTTTCACTTTAGTAAACATCATTGGTTCATTTTGACTTTTGAATCTAACGAAGACTAAGTAAAGCGCTATATGTACCTATGTTACGAAAAGTAAACATGTGGACACCATCTAATGTTGTTGCATTTAGATCTAAGAGACAAACCGTGCCAAACTATCAATAACTTGTGATATTGACGTCACAGATGCATTTAACTAGGATCACATGATCACAGGGCGATTACTCTGTCCATAGTTGTATGCGCCGGAAGTATTTTAATCCATTGTTGTTGATCAATAGTGACACACAAACGTCGACAATGGCCCACTCGACCCACTACGCCTCTTCTATCTCCTTCACATGTATGTTTCAATAGTTCGTATCAGGAATTCATAACATACAAACGCCAGTACTAAACCTTGAATGGGCCTTTCAGTGCAACACGCGGCCTCGAGCAGGGTTGAATGACATGAATGATTGAGTGAATGGATAACAAATGTACGTTTCATTCATTATTTGTATCACTATCAAAACCTATTTCGTGGTGCCTGCGAAAACATGAAACAAAGAGAGCCTCAGTAGTGGGTGGTGTTATTTTAACTTGGATGAATTAAGCTTTTTTCATCTCTTTATTAGTCTTTGTTTTGTGTCTTTGTTTCGCACGCTACTCGCATCCCTTTACACATTAGATAATTGACACTTTACTGTGTCTTATTCTTACAACATGATGTATGTGTACATGCGGCGCTACAACTGATAGATAAGTGTATACCACTTAAAGTATAGTTCTGCAACACGCGGACGCGAGCTGATGGTGTCCACATGTTGACCTCAAACGACCTTATTTTATCTTCTACTCATACTACCGTTGCATTAGTCATGCTTCCTTCACGTTATGCAAGCGAGGGTTTGCCTTTCCGCAGATGATATTGCCTAATGGTACGCTTTGATTGCTTCGAACCGTATTAAGCAGAACAAAACATAGATAGATGGGAGTACTTACTGGCCATATGAGTCATGTTTTCCTAGTATCCCACACAGCCCGTGTCATTAACAATAAATTTAAATTGTTTGTTTATTAGAAAAGTATATAAACAATTGGCATTGGAAAATAATAATCCCTTTAAAACTTATAAAATAATTAATGAAATAGAACTCCATTAGGTACTTAGACATTATGTGACCTTCATAAAAAAATACAATTGGTATTAGTCACTTGAGCATCATACAGCTGATACGATTATGAACATAATTCTAATTCAAACCATGAATGAATGACTCAATCGATAAAGTCCAAAACGATAAATAGAACCATACAATATCATCGCAATGGTTTTCATCGTCGACACGTAGTGCCAGTTCATTCATAACTAACTCCACCTACATGACTTTTGTGGTATCCTGGTATTTCTGCACTTAAGCTAATTATTGGAAATGCATGCTAAAAATAGTTTTAACCGAATTCGTTTGACAGATACTTAAATATAATTAAACCTGTAGACAAAATCTCAATATACTTTCATTGTTTTTTACTTGTTTAAGTAAGTACTGTAATTCTCCCGCAGCAGGACAATGCCTTACTTGCTTTCAGACATTACGCTTCAGATGTTTTTGGGGACAATCTCCACAAAAGGAGTCTAGCCATCTCCGTCTGGGTCTAGTGCACTCGCCTCATGTTGTATGGGCCCCTAGTAGTTTGTTTGCTAATAATATACTCAACCGGCAACTTTTTTTGTTTAGTTAACGTGTTAGTTTTAATTCACAATTTTCTTATTCTAATACTTTGTCACGCAGGATAATTGCATTCTCTGCATAATTTTGTGTAAAAACAATAGGTATAAATTCAGAATCTTTGGAAACGATGTTGCGATCTTTAACCTGGTTTGTTTGCAATACACACGCACTGACTGTATGTTTTCCCAACATGACATACATTACGTGCAGGGCTGCCAAGTAACCGGTTATTATCCTAAATTGTATTTTTTTAGTATCGTGGATTCATGTACCAGCAGTACCCCCGCGGATTCATCAACGCAACTAAACCTCGTTCCCGTAAGACATTTTTTTTCCTTGACTTTTTCCGAAAATTTGGTTATGCAATTCGGGGTAGAGGCGAATCCTACAAATCAACAGTCATAAAAATCGGTTCAGCCGTTCTTAAGATATAAATGGTGTAATTAATCAGTCTTTGTTCTATGTACAAAAGATTATAATATAAAACAAGTAGTACTGCAAAACAAAAGTTAACGAACCACCTGATATCATAGAGTTATTTAAAAAATGCTTAGTTCACAAAAGCACAATAGCCATTAACTACACAGGTTAATAAAATACCTACACAAGATCCGGTTTAACAACGTAGCGCTCAAGAATATTTGTAGCTCCTTACAGTCAGTGAGTTTTTTTTAATGTTTACCATCCATCGACACCCGAGGTGAACGACCCACGCTTAAAATTCAACTATTAACCAAACTATACGCATGGTTCCCATTCAGTACAAGTTTGTACTATCTGTGGGGATTTCCTAGTCGGTAGGTTAGTCAGCGAGTGCGTAGTAGGCGCCTGCCCACCCGCGCGGCTTTGATGACTCTTTTAATGATTACGACCATGTTTAAGTCTAGGAGTTGTTTCTGTTTGAACAGTGAGCATTGTTCGCGTTGTTGCGGCAGCCTCCTTTTCATATATTAGCTGTTCTATTCTATCCGAATTTGTGATTCGACGCTACTAAATACAACAATAGAATCGTCTAACGTTACGATTTCAGGAACAAAAAACCAGCTCCGATTTCGAGCCGCTTTTTAGAGCGCGGCCGACACTTGATTATCTCATCTGACAAAAATGTGCGCTACTTTATTTTTTTATGTAACGACAGGCGATTCTGTAATGGAGTACATTGTCACGTTTCGTTCGCAGAGAGATTTAGTTTTTTGGGTGTCTGTCTGAAGTTTGTGCGCAAAAGATAGTGTCCGTTGAACTGAGCAGGGTGAATGCGCCGCAAGGTCTGTAGGCGGACACCCACGATCGCCTAATATTTTAATGTCAGCACTCCTCGTTAGGCAACGCTTCATTACTCATTGTTTTGTAATTCAGCCCTTATAAAGTCACGCTACGGTCCACAGGAGATTGTATCACGTCTAAAACAGTACAAAAGAAACTTGTTAAGAAACTAGACGGGTATTATAGCCGTAGAAAGTGTATGAAAATATCAAGATCCGGATCAAAACAACGTTTGTGTCAGGTTATGAAAAAATATGCACTCATAAACCTGTTACGCAGTGGTATGCAATTTATCTGTCGATGTATAGTTTACCTGCATATGTGCGCCCCCCATAAGTGCATGTTGCCTGCCATATGTGAAATGCGGTGGGGAAATACATAGGTAGTTGTTACTGTGGAATGTTGCATCAATTAATACTCCGATGGAAAATAGAGTTTATAGCTCAAGTGTATTATAAATGATACTAGGGCACCATCAAATGGGAGGATACAAACGCGCAAAGTAAAACTTGTACGTATATTTATTTTGCTTTTACTGATCCTTGTATCTATATAAAATTTATTCGTTACATCGATATCGACTAAATACCTCGAATTACAAAATGAATCTACTCATACAGACCTATTTCCTTAAACGGCTTCAAACCATTTAAGTTAATTACATAATAGTTTTTAATGTTGTTTTAATTATGAGCCAAAAATATCAGTTACACGCAAATGGCTGGGAACTTTGCATTGATTTAAAGGTTTAAAAAAGATTACCTCCTTAATGTAGAAACCCCCTTTTCTACATTGTCTCGGGCCTGGATGTTTGTGGTACCTTTGTTGTCGAATTCCATATCACAAGTGCTTTAGCTACTTTGGGTTCAGAGCAATGTATGTGATGTTGTCCACATTTATGATTATTATTTAGATATTAATTGGCATAGTCTAGAATCTGGATTTTAGACTCATAGATGCTTTCTCACTTATTCTAAACAACTCCCGACTTAATACTGAAAAACAGGATACTTAAAAAAAATTGTTTGTTTTCGGCAAATTTTAATTATTTGTTACTTCTTTGTATGAGAGTAGTTTCATGGTTATAGGATTATAAGTTGAAATCATAATATAGATAAAGGTAATCCACGATTCGCAGAACTGACTGTAAAAACCGTTATGGTAGAAAGTCTTTGGAATGACGACCATGAACTGGAAAGCAAAGCGTTTGACCGCTACTAGATGCTCGCAAAAGTTGTTCGATAAAGATGAAAATAAAAGTCGTGTTTGTACTAACTGTAATTATAAATAAGTATGTAAGAAATGAGACATTGAGGTAATTTATGCAACCCTGGTAGCACAACTGTGAATATCATAGTTGTTGAGTAACAAAACAGAAGATACCCGTCTGTTGGAGAAACATTTTGTAACCTCTTATGTTATTATGCTTTCCTGGTACGTAAAGCCATGTATGAGCCAATGCTTGTGTTCACCAGGCAAGGCAAATACTTTTAAAATGACATAACCAAGTAAGTGGGCCTTTCGGATTTCATAAATACTTCAAGCATTTCTTGTCACGTATGTACAAATTAACATGACCAATTGTGCATGCTTACATTGTGTACTACTGTCTCGGTACTTAAAATAAACAGAAATATATAAATAAACGAATACAAAATACTTAAATATTTTTTTATGTTACTAGAGATAAATGGTAGTTATGCGATAAATATCGTAGGGCTCTCAATAAGTTACAATGTGGTTGTGTACGTGTGAGAGTGTTATATAAATTGTAATCTAACAAATTTCATAAACATAAAACAACCTTGAATTTCAGGTCGTGATTCTATATCTGTATGTTTTTATCAACAAACGTTCACAGTACGTATATGTACGCAATAAGCTTGAGTGGAAATGTTAGGTAACGCAAGGTCGCTTTCTAACTTGTTCTGTAGTATCCAGTGAGGACAGGCATGCGGCATCGGCATCGGCCTGTGCGTGAGGCGTGTGTGAATTGCCTTATACTATGCACACTGACTGGAAACTGCAGGGTTTCTTAATATTTTTTTGACGTGACAACGTCTTATAAATTGGTTTGCCGGGTGACACTTCAAGAAACTGGGTAACGCTCCGCTCACGTTATGCGCTCACAATGAGAGCGAGTGAGAGGCACGCGTCCCTTCCACTCGGGCATGGTTAGCCCGCCTAAGAGCGAGAGAGACAGACATTGACATTGACAGTCGTTGTCACGTAAAACTTTCGCCCGTATACCGACTTTACAGGCAACCAATATTTTTGGGTTTAAAAAAAAAAAACATGCGTGCGTACAAAGTACACATGTCAGAAGTGAAACTTCTTTTTGGCATTGCAATCTGAAAATGAAAAGTTATTTGAAATTAATATTTAATAATAAAAATAATTAAAGAGAATTATTAAAATAAATTTATTTTATATTGTTTGAAAAATAATATAGTCAAATCACAGATGTTGAATATTAAATTAAAATTCCTCGTGATTTTTTGTAAATATTAAAAATACCTAATCCAATTTAAATATATACAAAATTTTTGTAAATTAATGATAACTCTAGAAATTCCAATTTTTAAATTAAAATTTCGTCAAAAGAATTTATGAAATATTGTTATTAGTATTTTATGCACAATGATTTATTGAAATCTCAATTGTAAATAAAAATGCCACGTGTTTTTTGTCAATATTAGAAATTATTAATTAAGTTTTGTTTTTGAATTCAAAATTTAGAAAAGCGAATTTATGAAATATTTTTATTTTATGGTAAATGATTTATTAAATTATCAAATGACGAGTGGCAAGTTGAAATACCACATGTTATTTGTAAATATTAAAACTACCTAACCTTCAAACCAATTATCATAAAAAATTGTAAATAAACAAAAAGATAACAGATATATTACTTACTTCGAATAATTGCTTGATACAGGACAACTTACAAATTTATTCACAAAGTTTTTTCACAAAGTTTTTCACAAAGTTTTTATTTATAAAATTCACTTACTGTTTATTCACTGTAGAAGTGCCTAATGATATTGTAAATATTACGCTATGCGACAGAAATGCCATCTAAAGTTCTAATAATTAACTAGTAAACGAATACACAACCAATAGGGCGTGTATTCTTTCTCGATATCCCGTATTCTCTCTCTCTCTTGTTCAATCTTTCTCACTATAGCTCTCTCCCACCTCACACTCCATAGCACTATGCGTGATACGAGTTACGACGTTAGCTCAGTCTCACTTTTTCTCTCAATCTTTCTCACTCGCTTGCTCCCTACTCTCACTCCACGGCTAGTTGCTCATGCTACGTTCGCCCTGTCTTACTCTCTCTCAATCGGTCTCGATCACTCTCTCTCTCTTTTCCGACACTTCCGTTGCATACCGGCGTGACGTTTCATCTGTAAAAATTTTACCCTCATGCGCCTAAAGAAGTTTCACTTCAACAAGTAATTTGACGACCTCCGTGGTCGAGTGGCGTACACACCGGTTTTTAAGTTGTCGCCAGCTCTGAGGTCCCAGGTTCGATCCCCGGCCGGGTCAATGTAGAAAAACCACTTTTCTACATTGTCTCGGGTCTGGGTGTTTGTGGTACCTTCGTTGTCTCTGAATTCCATAACACAAGTGCTTTAGCTACTTACTTTGGGTTCAGAGCAATGTATGTGATGTTGTCCACATTTATTTATAAAAAAGTAATTCATGTATAAATTTGGTATTATTTAAATATGTATGTATTATTGTATAATAGCTACATATATTGTAGTGTATGTTTTTTTTTATATTTAAAGGTATCACAATTTTTAGTCCATCTACCACGTCCTTTTTTGTATCATGCAAACGTCGACTGGCAGAAAATGCCTTTTGTCACTAAGTCCGCCTATGTAAACTGTGCTAAAGCATTAAAAGATTATTCATTCTTATAATTTAGCAGTCTGTCCAACATTAAGTCTGTCCAATATCAAAATTAGAAATATTTATTAGTGTCATACAAATTATTGCTTGTTAGTGTTTGTTTATGAATTAATACTATTAACAAAACAATATTACGATTTTTCATTGATATTTATTTAAAGCTACGGTTTAAATGTCGACCATATTAACGCTCTTTAGGTATAATTTGTTTGTTTCTATACTAGAACGACAGTATCTATGGAGGTAATAGTGAATCAATTATCATTACACATACACCGTGCAACTAATATTCTTAGCAGTTTAGTTTATATTATCTGGACCACAAAGATAAAAGTAATTTCCTAAGCGTTACACATCAATTAATAAACAATTAGCTGGAGTTGTAATGCATTAAATTTCCTTCTGAAGCACCTGCTCGACCACATTCCGAGAGGTTTCGGAGCGCCAGCAATGATTCATAAGTATGCAAGATAATTTATGATTCGTGTTTGTTACCAAGCAACACTTGGCTTATATTATTGACGAATGTTTTTAAATCTGTGGACGTCACTTTACAATAGGCATGTTTTCTTTTTTTTTTTATGTCTGCCTGGTAGATCAATGAATTTTATTGGACAAGTATTTTTTCTTTTTTCCTGCAAACAAAAAACGATCAATATACAGAGAACGGAAATTTCGCGTGACGTCACTCCTCGCTACAATTTTTACCAAGGCGAGGTGTCATAAGCCCCCACTCCGAAACCTTAAAGCGCTGTATCTTTGTATTTTTTTATTGTTTTGATAAAAGAAAAAATACGTGTCTAATATTTTTTTATTATCTAACTGACGGACTAAATAGATTTTATCTTTTCATACCCAGTCAACATCCCTATATAATAAATAGATGTAGATAATTGTAACTGGTTGATCTGTAAATAATAGTTAGAAAAAAAATTGGTTGCCTGTAAAGTCGGTATACGGGCGAAAGTTTTACGTGACAACGACTTTGAGTGGTAAAATAATTTTAATGTGAATATTCATTCGTATAGTAGGAAGAAGGATGAAATCACTTTTTATGTCTGTCTCTCTCGCTCTTAGGCGGGCTAACCATGCCCGAGTGGAAGGGACGCGTGCCTCTCACTCGCTCTCATTGTGAGCGCATAACATGAGCGGAGCGTAACGCAGTTTCTTGAAGTGTCACCCGGCAAACCAATTTATAAGACGTTGTCACGTCAAAAAAATCATAAAAATAATCATTATAAGAGCTATTACATTTCTAAATATTTTTTATTTGGAATTTGTGGACAGACTAACTTGACTGCTATTAAAAGGACTGGTCCATCCTAGTTTAGGACAGAAGTTTGTGGAAGACGGAGAGGGGTTTTAGTCCAGGAATTATTAGTTTAGATGATTACATTACATATTTGCAGGACAGACCATAATTAAAAAAAATGATTATCTGCCTGTACGCATCACGCAAGTAGCTGCACGAAATTAAATGCGATCTTTCCTAACTTTAGAAACCGTTTTGTTAGTATCTTCGATAAAAGATACCAAGGCAACATAACTTCACGCACAGCGCCTCTTACATAACGCCAGTGTACTTGATTATGCGTTTAGGCACAGTCGAGTGACTTGCAATACTGCATGTGATTATTTACCATGTAATCAAACTTTTTTATGTACCTAAGTTTGTGAAGGTATTTTTATAGCTTTTCTAACAAATATGTCAGCAATCTATCAGTCCATTTTGGTAGAAAATTGATTTTCACTGACCCATATCAATCAAGAATCCGCTTTTTTTTTTCATATCTTTAAGCGATGTATTTTCCAAACAGACAGATTTTTTATTTGCTCACTGTTTTGGATCCTTCTTTCTCCTATAACAGTAAATGAAATGAAGTGTAATAATTTATTCTGTAAGTAGGATATAGGTACATCATTAACCGTCATTTTTTTATCTCGCTGTAGTCGACATATCTTATTTCACTACCGTGAGAAGTATTGTCGAAACAAACTTACAATTACCAAAAACAATAATCAACTCGCACGAGACTGGCCATGCTGATTTGGTTTGCTTAGAAGAATTTCTTCAGTTTTTAATTACGATTTAAAGAAAAATGCTACTGAAATGCGTGGAGGTACTTTAAAATATTTTTTGTCATGAACAAATTTCTCCAAGAAAGTAATAGTTTATTCCAAAAAAAAAACATATTTAGGACTTCCTATACTAATTTTTATCAGCTGATGATAATGTAGGATGACCATTATATTTTTGCAAATTGGCTATGGTTTCCTTGTAGAAAGTTGTTTACCTCTATGGGCGGAAGCAGGACTTCAAATCTGACCACGCATTTTTGAAGCACTCTGCAGAAGCATTATCTAATTAGTAAAGTCAATAACACGACCAGCACAGAAGGACAACATTGCTTTCTGCACTTTACGGAGTTAGGTACACAACCAATATTTGTATGACCTACAGATTTATTTGTTCCGTCTTGGATTTACTGTGTACAGAGAGATTTACGTATTTAAACACTTTCACAATTCAAGAGAAAACGCAGCAACTGTATTCATACTGTTAATGCCAAAAACCAAAATAAATTAATGTTGTGGTAGTCATCACTTTCTTTGGTACGACAGACCGATTGTATTAAGTGTAGTTCCCTTATTAGCATCTGGAGCTCATCTTCCTAGTATTTTTTAACTTTATTGGCGTCTACTCACTGTTACTAGATTTTGGAAATCAGTTTTATACATGAGTAACTGTCTATATGACTTACACGATCCATTAATAAAAAATTTAAATTTAAATAAATCTTTTTGACGTGATAACGTAATATAACGCCGGCTGCTCGCACGAAAAAGTGTCACGTTCCGCCTGAGCCGAGCGTGCAAGCGAGGGCGCGGAACAAGCGATAGAGAGGCACGATCCGCCTAAGCATTCGGCTTGTGACGTTATCACGTAAAATTATCGTCCGTAAACCGACTTTAAAGACAACCATTTTTTTTGCACGGTCAAACGTCAATGGTGCAATAATGTTCAGTAAATAGACAATAAATAAAATTGATTTGAAATCAAAGCTATAAGAAAATAAACAAAGCAGTTTAGTCATGTTGTGTAATTTGTAACTGCTTATCTATACTAATATTATAAAGCTGAAGAGTTTGTTTGTTTGTTTGTTTGTTTGAACGCGCTAATCTCAGGAACTACTGGTTCGAATTGAAAAATTCTTTTTGTATTGGATAGTCCGTTTATTGAGGAAGGCTATAGGCTATATAACATCACGCTACGACCAATAGGAGCGGAGCATAAATGAAAAATGTTGCAAAAATGAAAAACCGTTGAAACTAAAACACGCGAACAAAGTCGCGGGGGACAGCTAGTTGAGGGATATAAGTAGTTGTGATGGTTAAGACACAGCGGGCGCTGGACCGGAAATCTGTCATTATAGCTTATGCAAAGTGCGTTATCCTAGGTCGTTTAGTTCTATGTACTGTACTTACAAATAATTCTCAATAATGCCTGTACGATTTAGATACTTACTTCGAATAGTGAGACAAAATGATTATTGTCAATTAATGGTTCAGTTTTTTTTAACAAGTAATCTAAATTTTAATCGGGATAAGCTTATTAGTTAAGGGCTGAATAATTTTGAATTTTTGACAGTTGTTCCATAAACAAATTGTCAGATGTCAATTTTATTACAGAGATAAAAAATACCTGGCGTTGGAAAAATCCGCCCTAAAACAAATAAACAATAGGTAAAACCTTATTCATTAAACTTAAGCTAAGTCTAAACTCTTTCAAAGTAAACTAGTATCGAAAGACCAAGTCGAAATGTTGTCTAACTGAAACGTCTAATGAAATGAGTCTTAACTTTTAAGTATTGAACTGATGCTTGGAAGAAATTGTTAACTCAAGTTCATTTAAGAAACTGATCGCAATCGTACTTACTTTTCTTGGGGTTTGGTTCTCTATCGATTTTATTCCAATACTAGTTGTTGCCCGTGGCTGCGCCTGCTTAGGTTTCGGTTATAGCTTATACCATGCCAAATTTAATCAAAATCGGTTCAGCGGTTTACCCGTGAAAGCGTAACAAACGGAGTTACTTTGGCCTTTATATGTATTGATTTTTAACCCATCGGTGAAACTAGATAAAATGATCCAACTGTATAATATTCTGCTTAATTACATCTCCTAAGATAACGAGACAAGTTTATGTATACCAGGAAAACATACCTAAAAGAGTTCCTAATGACGAAAACATTTCTTAATAGAGTGCACACGATTCCCGGAACACGATTTCTTATTCTGATATCATATCAATAAACAAATATAGAAAGGGGAAGTGATGCTTTCTCGCTCTCACCTATGTCCTTACATCTTTAAAGGACCTGTTATCAATAACAGTTGGGACAGTAGCCCAATACAAAGTGAACGCGTTAACGACTAATTAGTAAATAAGTGATTGAAAATTAATTTAACCTTCTGCTTCTGAGTTCTGAGACTCTTTTCTCTGTGTGAGAGACCTTGAAGTGAGACAGTAACTATGTGTGCTCAATTTAAGACAATTGTTTTATTTAGTCCTGTTTTTTAAGGGTTTTTAGTGATCCTTGTGGTTTAGTTGTGATGTACGTGTCAGATGTGTCGTGTCTCAATATCTCTGGTCTCCTCGAGGTATTTTGCGGATGGCGAGTAAATACATGTTTTGTTCGTTTCCACCCGATCAAAGTCTACTTGGAAAAACCTTTAATTGTTGTCATTAAGCATCCCTAAGTTATTTTAAAGTGCATTTGAGTCACAGAACTTTGGTCTAATATTAACTTTGAATCTATCGCACTGCATATTTATAATCGACGACCTCCGTGATCGAGTGGCTTACGCACCGGTTTTCAAGGTGTCGTTTGCTCTGAGGTCCCGGGTTCGATCCCCGGACGGGTCAATGAAAAAAACCAATATTCTACATTGTCTCGGGTCTGGGTGTTAGCGGTACCTTCGTTGTCTCTGATTCCATAACACAAGTGCTTTAGCTACTTACTTTGGGTTCAGAGCAATGTATGTGATGTTGTCAAAGAAAAATAAATAGTAATAAAAATAAGGAACGGAAATTAACGCGAACATGCAAAAATACCTGTAAGGGACTTGACGTTTCGACCAGGTTGCACTGACGGTAGTCGCAAGCAGACTGAAGATGGCCGTATCATAGCTCCGTGCGTGATGTAGATGATTTTACATCTTTGCTCTGAACAGATATTTATTTATTCCTGCTCAGTCAACTGATCCGGTCTAAAGATTTAAATGGGCTTTATGTACAGAGAATTTTTGTTAAAAAAAAAATACTAACCTTGCCTGAATATTTGAGATTTTCTTGAAATTTGTTGCGAATATTTTTATTTTCGTATGATATACATGTGTAATATGATTATAGTCCTAGAACTTTAAACTTTTAACAGAACGACTGTTGTGAAAACCTTTTTCTTTGCCTTTCAACTATGAAATCGTTCTTGTAAGTTTGTAATAAACCATCTATAACCATACCTCTCTCCCTTTGTCTGCAGGTGGTAGTGCCGTCGACGAGCGAGATGTCGGACCGCGAGCGGTACCGCGCGCCGCCGCAGCCGGAGCCGCCGCCGCACCGCGTGCGCGCCGCCGACCTGTACCCGCGCCTGCGCACGCATTACGACGAGCCTGGTCTGGATGCCGGCTTTACGCCGATCTGCGGGGAATTTGTACAGGTTAGATACTACGTTGTGAAAAATTTAATCTTGAGATAAATTGGGCAGTGGTGTTTAGTTTACTAGCAAGTATCAAGTAATCTGCGTGCTCGGTTGATTATATCTCCTATGGAATATTTTTAGCCCTTACTGGTTATCGCGTTCTACCACAATGGGTTTTTTTCGATGGAATCAAAAAATTTGGTTCTACTTGGCTAGCCATATCGGTCCCCATACTCCCCAAAGCTAATTTTACAATTGATTCAATACCACAGGCTTTGATCACGGGATGATCTACTATGTAGGACTGTTTTAAAAATAAAGTTATAAGAAGTACTAAAATAACTTATGAAATATTTGAATGCGGGCATCGCATATGACCGAGGTATGCACTAGCTAGACGGACTCAGTCTAGACGCTGGCTTTCCGCCCATTAGCTGCATCACGGCGTGTGCAGCTTCGATAGTACTAGGATTACATAATCCGGCGCCGCCATTTGTCATCCCAGCGCCTGCACACATTCTACTTCAAACCTGTACCCGGCTTGGCGCCAACTATTTTCGCATAACTGCTTCTTCGACTGAAGCAGACTAATTACCATGTGCTCAATAAATATTTATTGCATTCCCAACTATCTGTCAAATGTTTCTTTGAGCTAACGTTATATTTAAAGATGTAATTAACAATAGCCGCAATGAGGATGGATGATAGTGTAAACACGTAATTATCATTAAATATGACAATGTTTATAACGAAACTTCATGTTGACATTGTCTATAATAACATTGTGGATCTGTACAATCATACAACAATTTGTAGACTAATTTTCATGTTGTAACCAAACGTCATGTTTACGGGAAGCTACGAATCAAGCAATTTGTAATGAAAATTTTAATAATCGCAATTTAATAGTACGTTAAGTTGCCTTCGTAAACGACGATACTAACAATGAACGCTGTACTGTAGTGTTTCCCAACATAATTACACGGTTGCTTCAACCTCCTCAATACTTATGACGTCTTAATGATTCCTTGACAAATGTTTTACAAACATGTCTGCGGACACGACCGTATTTCCTGCATGTGCAAAGTGCAACTCACTAATTCATTAGAGAAATTGTTACTTAATAAACTACGCATATTAAGTAACTAAAGAAGAATGGACCTATAAGGTCAGCAGGTCGCTGCATCGAGTTGAACGAACCGCAATGACGTTCCGATAGTGTTTTAGCTCCGTTCTAGTTCTGCATTCCTGGTAGTTCGTTGACTGCACGTTATCAGCACAAAGCGTGCACTTATGACGTTGATACGAGACTGCTGTGCGAAAATAGTATTATGCATACGCTAACGTAATGTAATTGCGACAGATAATTCATAACTGCCAACTTATCAGAAAAAGTAAAAGTGATTTATTTCTGCAATCTTTGTTTCCTATTGACTTTTTTTAATATTTGATGTTAGTTGCAGCTGATCAAATCTATGAAATGAAGATATTTTTTAATCTTTGAATGGTCTATGCCAAACGTATTTCGAATACATTTAACCTTTGCATTTGTTGGCAGTGGGTTGGACGGACAGCGGACGGCGGTACTATCGCGATGTCCAACTACCGGCTTCACGTTCAGCCTCGAAGGCGGAACGGCCCCGGCGTCTCAATCCCGCTGCGACTTATCGACGCGTTGGAGATCCGAGACCTGTTGCACCTGATTGTACTTTGCAAAAATGGAAGACAACTCAAGTGAGTATCCTTACGTGTTATGATCGCCTGGTACTTTTAACAGTGACTTTGGATGATGAAAATTTTACAGGATAAATTGTAATTTTTCATTTGTCGACATATTTTTTTGCATATTTTCGACATTCTCTGATGAATCGTCCTAGATTTCTGTTAATCTTGCGCAATCTATGAGTCTTTACGCTTCACTGGGTACTTCTTACGGATTATAAAATAATTATTGTATATGCTGAGCGTTGTTGACCTTTTTCCACGGGTGTGATACGTATATATTATTGTCTTATATTTTCAGTACACTTTTATGCTTAGTATTTAAAAAAAAAACTTTTTTTCTGTTCTTCTTCTATCTCTTTCTTGCTAGGTAGTTCTGAAACTATGTTTATAAATATATTCTATCTTCTTTATTTACTAAAGTTACCTATGTCATGTTTAATGTAGGTAAATATGTCACATTAAAAAAAATATGTTAAACTTATCTAGTGTTGGTCGTACATCCTGATAAATCCAAAGATTCTTAAATAGTCTTCACCATGAAATCATTACCTTTTTTTGTAGAGAAACTTTTCTAAGGTCATATTATTACAAGAATTTATTTTATAGTATTTAAATTGATGTTACAATTAATTAAATTAGTGTTTGATATCGCGGTCTCGTAACCGAATTGAGGTTAAAGACTGATAACCAGCCAAATAACGAGCAAAGAAAGCGGACATGTAAATTTTCCTTCAATAATATGATAAATTTTGTTTAAACTGTTTATTATCTGTTGTTGCTAAGTATTTAAGTTTTATTCAACATACTTAAGTGTAATAAAATTAGACACGATGTTGATAAAATTCTCTGTATGATATTTAATCCCCTCCCATTTTTTTATTTTATTTATTTGGAACATCTATTGAGATACTCCACCTACTTATTTTATTAATATATATCATTATCAGCTTGTGCTGCCCCACTGCTGGGCAAAGGCCTCCCTACGCTCTTTCTTTTTTTTTTTCAATTTCTAACTGGTCCCGTCATCTCCTTCATGGTCTGCTGCGGCTCCTGTTAAGATGTCTCGGGGCACCAATCCTGACATAAACGAGCCCTTTGCTCGATTGGTGCTGGCCTTTTGGACTACGTCAACGATCTGTGTTTAAGAGCGCACTATAGTGTTTCTAACGTGATCCGTTAGGTCCCACTCATTAATGAAAATTTTAATTAAAATAAGTTCCATAAGCGAATACAGAGGAAGAATAAGAGATGGACGGATTGTGTGAATCATGTTCTGGGAAAGAGTGGAGTAAATACTGAGATAACAAATACGAGGGATGAATAAAAGAAATACACATTGCACCGATCCAAATCTTTCGTCTATTCTTTTTATTTTAAGTGCCCTGTTCCTAAAGATTTGGATCGGTGCAATGTGTATTTTTTTTATCATTATGGTATTTGTGTGTACAAATGCATGCGTTTCAAAATCCTTCTTCTAATTCATCACTCCGGATGCCTTGCCGTACACACATTAAAAATTCTATTGATTCAACAGGTGAATAGATGACCAGCGACACTTTTTCCGAAGGTTTTAAGTAGGTGTTATACCTAACTTATTTCTTTATTACTTGTTCCAGATGCTCATTCAATACTGGGGATCAATGTATTGAATGGTGGAGGAGGTTGAATACCGCCCTGGCGCCGATCGGCTCCATCCAGGAGACGTTCGCCGCAGCGTACGCGGCGTGGGCCAAGGAACAGCCGCCGTCGTCGGTACATAGAGCCCTGATGAGGGCCTCGCAGTCTCCGCAGAGACACTGGTTCGGTCCAGAAGTGAGTAATGTCGCTATCTAAGTACCATTTAAATACCAACGGCAATTGTTTTAACTTTTTGTATCGTACGAATTTTGCTTTTTCCATATATTTGATTGGAAATTTAATTGAAGGAGTTTATAAACCTATTTTATTTATGTGACATTTTCAAAATTAATTTTTTTCTTTGTTATCTAAGAAAACACTGACTAACGGTAAAACAAATGAACGTTAGAAAATCTGAATTCCAAAATCTGCAAACCGCGATTAAGCAAGCGTTGTTTAATAACCGTGCTTGCTTACGTGTGGTAGGAGCACTGTGCTCGTTACCTTCGGGATTTATGAAAAGAGTTCCTTACCCAGTAATGGAACAGCAACAGGTCGGTGGACTGCCAAGGATGATTTATATACCTTCGAAAAGGAATCTAGCCTTTTTAACTTGTATACCGTATGTCTCAGTTTTAAAACCATGTGTAATTTCCAGGTGGAACGGTTAGGGTTCACATCGAAGGGCGCGTGGCGGGTGACGGCAGCTAACGCGGAGTACAAGCTGTGCCCCTCGTATCCGCCGCTGCTGGTCGTGCCCGCCTCCGTCTGTGACGAGGACCTCGACTCTGTTGCCAGGTATAAACATGCTGAAAATATGACAGAGTAGTGGAGTAATGTCCTTGTGTATATCTAATATACTGGCAAAGAGGATCAAAGCTTTTGCAGACTGTCTAAGTATCAGAAGGTCGTTACCTAATGAGCTTTTACGCCTGAGGTACCTTCTCACTTAATGTCGACATAAAATAGTGTTTCTCCGTTACTTATTGTTCGAGTTTATAAAAGACTAGCTGTTGCCGCGGCACCTCCCGTGTGAAAAAGTAGCCTGTGTCCTTTCTTGGGATCCAAGCATACTACATACCAGGTTTTATCAAAATCGGTTAAGCGGTTTTTACCGCGAAAGTGTCAGAAAGACATTACTTTCGCATTTATAATTTTATACTATATTCATCATTGTTGAAACTTAACTTCTGATAAATTTGTTTACTGTTTTTTTTGTCGGTTATTCTATTAGGCGTGCTTTAAATATTGGACCCCATCGTCTTCTCAGCCCCTAAAGAAAGCGCTTTTTTTATGTTTCATTAAATTTGTCCCTGTCACCAGGTTTCGCGCGATGCGGCGCGTGCCGGCCGTGGTGTGGCGTCACCGCGGCAACGGCGCCGTGATCGCGCGCTCCTCGCAGCCCGAAGTGGGCTGGCTCGGCTGGAGGTCCAGCGAGGACGAGAGGCTACTGGCCGCCTTCGTCAGCGCCTGCAACGCTGACAGGGGGATGCAGACTCCTAATAACAATAAGGTGAGCATATAACTAGAGTTGAACAATATGTGGTTATGCGAAAGGGGACAGAAAATGTCTCATAGTTAGTATAGTTTTTAACCGACTTCAAAAGGAGAAGGTTCTCAATTCGTACGTATTTTTTATGTATGTTATGCTATATCCTCCTACAATTTTTATCAGAATTAAAAAAAAAAATATTTATGATTGGGAAAGCCACCGAGGTGTCACATAAGTTTAAAAAAAATCGATTGGGTTTTTTTTTATTTGATGTTCAATATATAGTATATATTCAAATATTTATGCTAAAAACCACAGAAGCCTTTGAGGGCTTTTATATTGCTATTGAGTTCGGAATCATCATTTCTAATACAATAAATACTAAGTTCGGTTGTAAAAACAAAAAATAAGAATTTCTAAGAATGTCATTATTTTGTAATCTAGATTCTTACACTAGAGACCAAGCAAAAACGCATTAGCAATTTGCCGTGGTGTCAAACATATAATAATAATATCTTGGGACATCACACACACGGTCATCTGATCCCAAACTAGGCAGAGCCTGTGCTATGGCAACCAGACAACTGATAAACATACTTATATATTTCTAAATACATACATATTATAGATAAATTACACCCAGACACAGAACAAATGATCGTGCTCATCACACAAAGATTCGTCCTGGGTGGGAATCGAACCCAGATTCGAATATGTCTACGAACAACCAACAACATCTATCCGTTACTCAATAGGTATTAACAGGGCTGATTATGTATCCAAACAGATTGTAAACAATATAATTGTATAGGCGATTTAACTTCCTCATGGTAATGTACTCCTGGTACAATCAAGATCGTGGCGTCGCATGATTAGCACGTTTTTCCTACAAAGTTTATTAATAGACTTAAGTATAACAAGTTACGGCAGTTATTGTTTATCTTTATTTACCTTGTCATACATTACATGCCCTCTCTTCTCCTATATGAATACTGAAGGAAAAGATAATTTAGGCTCAAAATAATAATACGAGTAGAAAGTTTTAAATGAAAACATAAATATATATTAAGAAACAACATAAATAGAAATATTATTTTCATCAGTTTTGTTAGTAGTATTTGGGTGTGTGTTATCTATACTAATATTATAAAGCTGAAGAGTTTGTTTGTTTAAACGCGCTAATCTCAGGAACTACTGGTTCGAATTGAAAAATTATTTTTGTATTGGATAGTCCGTTTATTGAGGAAGGCTATAGGCTATATAACATTACGCTGCAACCAAAAGGAGCGGAATATAAATGAAAAACATTGCAAAAACGAAAAACCCTTGAAACTAAAACACGCGGACAAAGTCGCGGGGGACAGCTAGTACAAAATAATTATGGAAAATTCCAAATTTTTTGTAATTCAAATATTTTCTTTAAAAGCGAGATATTGGATCTTTTTCTGTTCTTTCTAAAGTACTGTGTTCCATATGTTTCATCCATATCCAGACAAATATTATAAATGCGAAAGTAAGTTAGTCCTGTCTGTCTGTTACGCATTCACGTCTAAACTGCTGAGACGATTTGGATAAAACTGGGTATGGGGTAAGCTTGCATCCCAAGAAAGGACATAGGCTACTTCCTGCCGCGATAGCCGACAACCAAGCGGGCGGAGCCGCGGACAAAAGCTAGTATCCTATATTTGTTTTTTTTAATTGTCTATTTTTTTTTGTTTATATGTTAGCATTTAGCATAACGTGTTAGATATTAAGTCTGTTAGTCTGTAGCTGTACACTATACTTATATTTATTCCGTCCAATGGTTGCCCTTGCCTGGAAGAAATCGCCGTGCGCAATAACGCCGCCCTTTGTATGTACCACTGTTATGTATATGTATTTTTATTCATGTTTTTTTTTTACTTTGTACAATAAATAAAACACAAACCAGTAACGCAATTATCCTTGTTCCAGCAACTCAAACTCCTAATAGTGGACGCCCGTTCGTACGCGTCAGCGGTTACGAACCGCGCGCGCGGCGGCGGCTGCGAGTGCCAGCAGTACTACCCCGCGGCCGACATCCAGTTCATGTGCCTGCCCAACATACACCACGTGAGACGCAGCTTCCAGCAGATGAGGGCGTTAGCAGCCGAGCCTAGTGATCAGACCAAGTAAGTATTGTGTAGCTTTTAGTAATCTCCTGTTGGTATAGTGGTTAGTGACCCTGACTGCTAAACCGGAGGTTGTGGGTTCGATTCGATGATCCTTGATGGAGTTTCTTGCCGGCTCTTCTTCATAGAAGTGACATTTTGGAACCGCGCAACTAGAGTCATTTAAAGTGTTGAAAGTGCCTGAAAAGGCCTACTCGAAATAAAAATGTTTTGATTTTGATTCCCACCCAGAACAAATCTTTGTGTGATGAGCATGATCATTTGTTCTGTCTGGGTGTAGTATGTATTTATTTAGAAATATATAAGTATGTTTATCAGTTTTCTGGTCGCCATAATAGAGGCTCTGTCTAGTTTGGGATCAGATGGTCGTGTGTAGGTTGTCTCAAGATATTATTATTTTCTCTAAATTACGAAGTGAAGTCTGTATGTAGGGTCATAAGTACTTAATTAGTTGGGGTTAAGGGTGAGTAGTTATTAAATATGTCCCTTTTAATTATTGAATGATTGTTCAATAAATAAAATTTATTTGAAATGTTAGATGAGAACACAGCCAAAAGTAATTTTCAACAAGTCTATTATTACAGCTAAATACGGGGTTTACAATATTAATTCACACAGTCCCTGACTGATTCGGTGTAAAGGAGGCCTAAAGATAGGTGCATCTGCTACAAGCCCAGTTTCACAGCTGATTACTTTTTTGTGTTGGCGAATTGCCCGAACGACTGTATGTTTTGTATTCCGAGCGCGCAATATCTTCCGGGTACATTATTACTCGGTCAATTTTCTTTTTTTGCAGTCGTCAAGAATTTAGGTAATTGTGGAATATTTTTCAAGTGTCGGTTTTAATTTTAGTGCGCATTCTGCGTCTCCCCGTTTCACTTGCGAAAAGTATGTGTTCGATATTTTTGTATGCTAACTGGTAATGTGTTATGTATGATCGCACATACTAAAATCAAAATAAAATGCTTTTATTTTATATAAGCGTTTTTAGGCACTTTTGAAACGACAATGACTCTAGGTGCGCGTTTCCAAAATGTCATTTCTATGGAGAAGAACCGACAAGAAACTGCAAAAGATAGATCGATACTCTTTTAAAAATGTGATGTACAATATTTCAGAAATACAGAACTTAATGATGAAATATGCCAAATCGACGCAAAGTAGCAAAATTTAAGATGATTGTAAATACTAGTCGAGTAAAGATGAGTAAATGAGTGTCGATGTGTGTGCAGCTGGCACAGCAACCTGGAGCGCACGCTGTGGCTGCAGTACGTGTCGGGCGTGGTGCGCGCGGCCAGCGTGGTGGCGCGCGCGGCGGCGGGCGCGCGCCCGGTGCTGGTGCACTGCAGCGACGGCTGGGACCGCACGCCGCAGATCGTGGCCGCCGCGCAGCTCATCCTCGACCCCTACTACCGCACGCTGGAGGTACACTTATATCTTACTAGCTGTCCCCCGCGATTTTGTCCTCGTGTTTTAGTTTCAACGGTTTCTCATTTTTGCAACCGTTTTCATTCATGCTCCGCTCCTTTTGGCCGCAGCTTAATGTTTTATTTAGCTTATAGCCTTCCTCAATAAATGCTCTATCGAATACTGAAAGAATTTTTCAAATCGAACCATTCGTTCCTGAGATTAGCGCGTTCAAACAAACAAACAAACTCTTCAGCTTTATAATATTAGTATAGATAACACATATATATATATTTTGGTATCCTCACTTCCTCTGAAACTTTAAAACCAGATGAAATGAACTAAATTAGTATAATTTGTTTACTTTTGAAATAAATCATCCAAGTGAACTTTGGGACATTTTTCATTATACATGTGGCAAGTCCACCCAGCAGAGTGGAATATACCAACACATACACAGCTGATGTTTGGTACTATCGTGATTTAGAAGTGTAACCACACTATCCCTGTTTGCTGTAGTTTCACCACTTACTCTTGGCTCACACCATTACTGATTTTGACTTTGCTATCTCCAGGGCTTCCGAGTCCTAATCGAACGTGAATGGCTAGACTTCGGGCACAAGTTCGCGGACCGCTGCGGCCACCAGTTCGGGCCCGAAGACCCCAACGAGCGCTCGCCCATCTTCCTCCAGTGGCTCGACGTTGTGCACCAGATGATGCTGCAGTTCCCCTGCAGCTTCGAGTTCAATGAGGCGTATTTGGTAAGGATAGTCAATGTAATGTTTTTCGGATCAATTAAGGAGTAAAATTGAGGAAATAAGAAATTGGATGATTGGTTTTGATTAAAGTGCTTAATGGCAAGTGCCATCCGCGGATTGTAGTATTATTTAGAAACAATAAATTATTTAAAGGTTTTATAGACCAGCTTTTATATTGATTTACTCTTTATAGTTGAAAATAGGGGCAAGTATGATAGGTTTTTGGTGTGTATACGATTGCTAAATTATATGGACAACCATAATCAATAGTACTAATATAATAAAAGTATAAAATTTGTTTTCTGTAGCTCGTTCAGTGGGTAACTTAGGGCTATGTCTCCAGATAAAGCTGGGCACGCACGTGCACTCGTGCATGTTCGGCACGTTCCTGTGCAACACGGGGCGCGAGCGCGCCGACTGCCGCGCGGCCGACCTCACGCCGCACGTGTGGCACCTGCTGCGCGCGCCCGCCTACCGCAACCACCTGTACTCGCCGCACCACCTCGATCAGGTACACACATATACTGCGACATAGGACTAATCTTGCTATGTTTTTATCTTAAAACATTATGCAGTGAATTCAAAAGTAAGCTTTGAAAATAAATTTTCAAGACATGTCTTCAAACGAACTTTTTTAAGTGAAAACTTCTTTAGTCGCATCGGACATTTTTTTGAGACCGTAACGGACACCTCCTGTATATAAGTATGTACATATATTGTAATTATTCAAGATTTCACTTCTGTCGACACTCCCGGAATGCCACTATTATTTTGTATTATTAAAGAGCGATCTATTAAGGGCGCTTCAAACCCCTAAAAGACAATGCTAGTAGAAATAATTGTCTAGAAGTTGTAAATGTATTGTTTGAAGCAGGCGATCTGGCCGGAGTACTCGGTGCGCGCGATGTGCGTGTGGAGCGGAATGTTCTGCGCGGCGAGCGCGCGCGACGAGCCGCGCGAGCACAAGCCCGAGCCGCCCGCCGTGCAGCTGCACCCGCACGCCACCAACGGTAACCTGCATACATTATGCCAACATTCTTTTTTCTATCTTAAGTTAAAAAAAAAGCAATCAGTAAGGTCCGTTTGCACCAGCCTGGGTCTTTTTAACGCAAAGTTTAATGCTAACAAGAGATTAAATTGACAGTTTGTTATACAATATTATCAATTTAAGGGTTAGGTTTTTCGTGCAAGTCGACCTCATTGTTTTTAAGTAGCTTTTTTCTCAATACTATAGTTTACAGGTCTATTAAACCTGAAAAAAAAACATAACAAAACCTAATACTGACATTTAAGGTTATCCATAAATGTCAAAATTAGTTTAGGCACACAATTTTTTGGAAATTGGTATAATAGTACCACTGTACCATGTTTGTAAGTATGAGCGGCAGGCATCTGTTTGCACTGAAAATCACAACCTAACGCCAACTAAAACTTAATTTGAATACCAATGAAATACAGACCTTGTTGCTTTATGTTAACATAGCTGTTCCCCGCGACTTCGTTCGCGTGTTTTAGTTTCAACGGTTTTTAATTTTTGCAACATTTTTCATTTATGCTCCGCTCCTTTTGGTCGCAGCGTAATCATATATGTATTCCTCAATAAATGGGCTATTCAACATTGAAAGAATTTTTCAAATCGGACCAGTAGTTCCTGCGATTAGCGCGTTCAAACAAACAAACAATCAAACTAATTCTTATATATTTTAATTCAAGAATAAAAAATCTTGTGCTATCTTATTCGATTGAACTATACTGGGAAAATTCTGAAATTCTGCGGTCTAAATGTCAGCAGCGCTATCGTTGCCAGTGTTCCGCACATTCGCTGACTCTAAGCACGTCTAAGAGTAACAATGTCCTTGCAGGTCTAATGACGAAGACGAGATCATGCGACAACCTGCTGAGTGAAGGCGAGAAGCGAACGGCGCAGCGACGGTGCAGCGACCCCAGTCTAGCGCCCGATGTCATGTAAGTATTCCATAGAGCTCATTAGATATATAGATATTCCCTTTTTATATTTTTACCTTATTTTGTAGTCGCAAAACTAAGAAAATTAAAGGACATTTGAAACTGTTTTAAAACCAAATGTACCAAGATTTAACAAAAATAATATACTTTGAAAAATGTTTATTGAAGGTATCCCTATAATCTATTTTTAATAACTGAAAATGTTGCCTTTAAATCGTAAAATACTGTTTAAAGTAATATGAACCTTATGCTAATCAAATATTTTTTTTCAATTCAAAGTCAGAGACATACTACGAAGTTTGTTGCTCCATTTATTTGCCATAGTAAGAGCACGATTTATACAATATTGGCCATCAAAACTTGCTATGTTACTTCATTTTATATTTAATAAAATATATAATACTGCATTCTAGGAAGTTGTTGCTGTATTTATTTGCCATCGTAAGAGTTCGATTTTTACAATATTGGACTTCAAAACTTGCTATGTTACTTATTTTTTTATTATTGAAATGTATAATATTGATTGCAGGAAACTATCCATGGTAGTGGGTAACGAGTGCGAGAGCCGGCGCGAGTGTCGCGCGGCGCTGACGGACAGCTGTGTGGACGAGCTGCCCGTGCTGCCGCTGGCCGCCGAGCACGAGCTCAGCCGCGACAACGATACCTGTCCGGACACGGTGAGGACATACCTATTGCCAAACGTTACTGGTAGTTCCAGATAAAAAGTTGTCCATTTTAGACAGATTTTGTCATTCAAATTCATGATAAAGAAATTTTAGACCAGAGTATAAATGTTTGTAGTTTCTAGCGAAAAATTTAGATAAATGTCTATGTCTGCGCAGAACTAATTAGGGTTCCGTACATTAAAAGGAAAAAAAAAACCTTTAGGCTGACGCTAACCTTTAACCCTGTCCTAAAAGGACAAACACACAAGTGATCCTAATCACTGGTGTGTCCGAAACGACTGAACCGATTAAGTTGAAATTTGGTACTCATATGTAATTGTTTGATATCCACTATAGCATGCCAAAATTCTCTCTTTCAAAGACAAACAAAATTGATTTAATGTAAAAACCGAACGTTACGTAAAAACAAGAGTATTACTAACCAATATAATATTGTTACCAGGTGGACGGGCTCCACCCGGACCACTTCGAGTCGTCGCACGTGTCCCCCGGGCGCGACCTGGCCAGCGGCTCGTCGTCCCTCGAGCGGGAACTGTCCGCGGCGCTGCCGGACGCCGTCATCTCGCACGACGACGCGCCGGCGCTGGAGCCCGCCGGCCTGCCCGCCGGCCCGGCGCCCGGCCTGCCCGCCGGCCCGGCGCCCGCCCGGCCCGCCCGCCCCGTGGCCTCGCCGGACGACACGCCCGACGAGCCGCCCGTCTTCGTCTGCGACACCTACACCGACGTCATCGGCATGGCGGAGGTTAGTCTACATATCTCTACTCTCACTATCATCATTTTGAAACATTTGCGATCAGTTTGTGTACCAAAATACAACTATACAACATATGAGCCATGTGTGTGTGGCATCTTCCCCTAAGAATGGCCCATTTAATGAGCTGCCCAGCATGCCCTACCACCTGCACTCGCGAAGACCTGTACAGGGCCACGGACAACGCTGCGTGGATGAGTACTGGTCCGGGAAAATTTTACAGCTATTGATCGACTCGCTAAGAAGAAGAAGAAGACTAACAAATACACATGCATATAAATACAAAGTTGTAATTCTAATTGCATTTTAATATTATAGTACAGTGTAATAAATCAATCTTCCTCAACAGGCAGCAAGAGAATCGGCCCGAACACGAAACATCAGCATAACTTGGCGCTCCATCTCGGAGTCGAGCAACCAGTCATCAACGGGCTTCGACATCAACGAGGGTCGCGGGGAACCGCCCGCCTCAAGGAACACGTCCCACGACTCGTCCCCCATCGACAACCACACGGAGGACCGGGCCAACCACAACGTGGTTGCCGACCTTAACAACCATGTGAGGGAAAACGGTGTTACTAATGGAACTATGAATGGCATTGATGATGTCGCCACGAAGTTTCTTGAAGTTGATCTGAATGGTGAGTTTAGTTTTTATTATTTTATTATGCAGGTAACTGTTAGTAATTTCGCCGCCTGAGGCTCAAGTCGTAAGCAAAGTCCGAAATGTCAAAATTCGTAGTTTGTTAGTGGGCTTTGACAGTAGACGGACCGGAGGCGCCAACTGGTGACCGCAATAATGGTAGCTCTTATTGTTTTCCTACTACCGGGCAACGGCCTTCCATCATTCTTCCACTCCGTACAGTCTATAGCTTTTTCATGCTAGGTTTTAGGGCATTCAATTCATTCCGCTACCTCGTTCAATTCTTACCTGGCTCTGCTAAGAACTCAATAAACGATTTTATCAACCGCGCACGTAACCGCCAAGGTGTCGCCAGCTCTGAGGTCCCGGGTTCGATCCCCGGACGGGTCCATGTAGAAAAACCACTTTTCTACATGTCTCGGGTCTGTGTGTTTGTGGTACCTTCCTCTTCGTTTCTGAATTCCATAGCACAAGTGCATTAGCTACTTACCTTGGGAGCAGAACAATGTATGTGATGTTGGTACAAGCGCATGTGTGTTCAGGCGGCGCGACGTCGAGCAGCATGAGCTCGGAGAGCGAGGGCGAGGCGCCGGGAGTGGCGCGCGCCGGCGCCGGCTCGCAGCTCACGCTGTGCCCCGCCGCGCCGCGCCGCGCCTGCTGCCACTGCGACGCGCGCGCCAGCGCCACCAGTACGTACGCACTACTACGCTCACTCACTTACTCTTAAAAGAACACTTCAAATTTGTAACTGTCGAAAAAAATACTTCACAAGTAAATGTCATAGCACATTATACCAGCTCTGCAACGTTTTAAATTCTACGAAAATTATATGGGCTTTGTGGCTAAAAATATTTCGGGTGACGCGCTGGTGACGCGCGTTAACCACGCCGCCATCGAGCTTGAATTTGAATGATAAATTAACTACCACGTTGGAGTGGTGCCGTTGCGATGCTGTTATAATTTGCTGCGATGTATAAAACTTATTTTAATTAATTCTGATAGATTAATAAAAATATTAGACATGTATTTTTCCTTTACTACATTATTACGATTATACTTTTTTTTTAATCAATTGATTTTAAGTGTCGCATGACGTCACAATTTTGTTTTCAATCGTGACGTTTCTCAAACTTATATTCATCTTGTCTGTAATTTTTTCTTATTTTGAAAAAACATAAATACGTGTCTATGTATTTTTATGATGTGAGTGACGGCACACATTAGGCTATACACAGCCAGTCATGTACCGTGCGCGTTGTTCCACGATGTGAAGAGTAGTGGTGGCAGGTGGCATCGAGACGTCGGGCTCGTCGGGCGGCAGCTCGGAGGCGTGCTGGTGCGGCGCGCGCGGCGAGCGCGTGCGCTGCGTGTGCGGCGCGGGCCACGCGCGCGCAGACCCGCTGGACGGCCTGCCGCCCGCGCTCGACCCGCTGCAGGCCCGTCTGCACCAGATCATACTCTACCAGAAGGTACTGCTCGTGTCCCACACACAATCTCGCACTATCGAGTTAATATTTGTTACTAAATACAAATTGTAGAAAAAAAAAATAACCTCAGACAGGTCTCGAACCTGCGAGTACTGGTTCAACGCACCAGTCGTCGCAATCGCTATTCTATCCTATTCGTCACCACCTGTTTGTTTATTCCCATCAATCCATTCTAAAAAATAAAGAACTGCTAAGCAAAATAATTCTTCTATACAGACCTAAAATTATGATTGTGATTTTTTTACCTGCGTTTATATTAAACTGTATTAACGTATACCTTAACATTGTTTTACAGAAAGTAGTGGAAGAGTTGAGCGGGCAACTGCGGTCTGCGCGGGAAGCATTACGACAGTCAGCTACGCCCGCGCCGGCCATCGCTCCGCCTTCTGCGCCCGCGCAGGTACGTCACAATATGCATGTTACAGACCATAAAAAAAAAATGACGAAATGGCCAACAGATTACGTAAAATAAATTTGTCATCTGGAGATGCTTAACCCCGACATTAATTTTATTTGCTTAACCTCCGATCCATTAAAAAAACCCAATCTTGACGATAGTTGCTTATCCTACGAGCTATCCAATACTTAACCTCAACGACAGTTGCTTAACCTCCGACCCATCCAATACTAAGCTCCGGAAAACAGATGCTTATTCTAAACTCATTTATTCTCGACCTCGACGATAACCGCACCGTATCACAAGGGAATACTAAAATCATATTAGTTTAGCCTTTACGCGTCTATCCTCCTGGTACCAATTACCGGTGCGCGGCATCAGAAGCAATGCAACAAACTCTTGGGAAGGCCACAAGTATACGGAATTTGTAATCGGTATTCCGAAGGCCTGGACTGCGCGCTATCGCAGATTAACGTATGATGTGTATTTACGGAGTCTGTTTCCGTGGCCCAGAAGTCGCAGTCGGCGGCGGGCGCGGGGGGCGCGGGCGCGGGCGCGCGCGGCAGCGGCAGCAGCAGCGGCAGCGAGGTGGAGGTGGGCGAGGAGGCGCGCGGCGTCGTGTGGCTGCCCGACAGCGCCGCGCCGCGCTGCCAGTACTGCCGCAACCACTTCTGGCTGGCGCGCCGCCGCCACCACTGCAGGTACACAACCGCCACACAGACACATTCTATATTCACTTCCAATAACTAAATTGTCACTCTTCATAGTTCACAATATCAAATGTTCTGAATCTTCATACCGACTCAGGAGATCGATACGAAGATTGCAGAAATGAACTTGTATTTTATCTTTGAATTTTAATTGAGTTATATCTCCTTAATTATTCTCAAAAATTTAGATTTCTATGTCATAACAGAATTAAAAAAACTTTTGTATTATTTTGATAGAAGGTGTGGCGGCATTTTCTGCGGGTCGTGCTCGGAGATGAGCTCGTGGGGCGACTGCGGCACCATGCGCGTGTGCCGCCGCTGCCGCGCGCTGCGGTGACGCGGCCGCGTCCGCCCGAGCGCGCCCGACGGCGGCCGAGCGCACCCGAGCCCGGCCGAGCGCGGCCGAGCCCGCCCGAGCGCGCCCGAGCCGCGCCGCGGGAGGGCTCCCACTTCCCTGCGAGTGCGGAAACTGTTTAGACCGACCCCCGCTTCCCTGCCGGCTGATCTACTACTAGGTTAGCGTTCCTATAAACTCGTAATGCAATAGATTAAAGTGTAGTTACGTCTAAACAGTTTTACGTTTAAAACTAGTCATGCCGCTTCGATAACTAGCTTGTGAAACGTTTTCAAAATGCTATTTATCTACGAAATATGTATGAGAATTCAAATTGATTGTCATCTTTATTTTCATTAATATCACCATGACATTATTGTTTCATTATTGTCCGAATGTTGTTTGTGCCGAGGCGAGGAGTGTGCGCTACTGCAGCGGAACAAGGCATCACAGAACGTTACTGTGCACGTGTTAAGGGATCTAGTCTTTCGTGGTTTGGTGTTGACGGGCCGGTCGCGGTGTGTAATTAGGTAAATGGTATAGTGAATCATTGTTACGCGAAGGCTGACTTTCTACGATTAATATTTAAACTTTTTTCTACGACTGTTTTTTTCGGTCTCTATAAATAAATTCACTAAATGTATTATTATTAATTTTTCGATTAATTTTTCCTTTTGTTCGTCGAGAGTGAATCGGTTGTAAACTGGCCCCAACAGGTGTGAATACAGACACGTAAGACTTTGTATAAACTTGTTTTTATTTCCTTTTTATTTTGTATTATAGTGTTTCATTTGTTCTATTATTATTTTTGTACAGTAAGGTTTTGTTTCACACTTGGTCAGATACTGGAAAGCCTCGCCGAATCAGATGACAGTTGTCCAAGACGGTGACATTATGACGTATTTGGGGCGGAGATAGCCTAGTGAGATAACTTTACGCGGGACAAACGCTTGGCTGTCATGTGACTCGTCGAGCGATAACCTTATATAAGACTTAATTTGTATATTCGACATTTTCCATTAATTTCAAATGTATAAAATACATTTCTTTGTACTATTAAATATTCGACTGAATTTGCTTATGGATAAGAATAGATGTCTATATTGGACATATTGATTTATAAAATCCATACTAAGCTTTATAATTACGTTGATACATTTATATTATGTACTAAATTTTCACACCGTAATAATTTCCTAGACTAGAGCGTCAGAGTTCTGTATTTTATTTGTGATATTGTGATGATAATTTTGTATAATGATTAAGAGTTTAATAACATGTTGTTAGAAGTTAAATTTTACAGGTGATTATTTAAAATACCCTCGCGGTGCGTTGATCTTGCTATAGTTGCAATCTCTGTTACACTAGGAGCAAAATGTCCATGTATGTGGTTACGTGATTTTTTTTATGAAACAATTTGTGAGATATCGTGCCTAGCGCGGGCTTCGCTTCTAAATTAGCGACAGTTTACACCAACTATATTATAATAGGAGATTACTAGACAATTAATTCCAATGCCATAGGTGTTGTTTAAATAAATGTTTTATACATAAATATAATCAAATCAGGCGTGATGTCCGCTGCGAGCCCGCGCGACAGCGTAACCGCTTCGTATATATTAACAAATGATTTTGTAATTATTCGTCACTGAGGGGATTGTTGTTAACTGCATATATTTTATATTGTAAACGAAAAGCTCGGAGTAACGTGTAAGTACTGTCGAAGTGCAAAACTTGTTTGTGACCAATGAATATTGACACGATGTGAAATAAAGCATATTTAGTTTTATGAATTACTTATTTTATTTACCTTTGCTCCTTGCCATGCATACGGTTGTGATAGGCATCCACTATCCGTATTAGAAAGATTGGTTGAGGCAGCTTTAAAATCTAGAAGCAAATATGCTATGCCATATGCTTGCTAGTAGGTAACTAGCGAGCATTTGGCACGGCGGCTATAATTTTGATGATGTTTGGTTGATTTATGAATGGGGATTAATTTTTAAAGATTCGACACGTATTTTTACTTATTTTACGCAACCAGAAACCTACGACCAAACATTGATTTAAAATGTCGCAAGACGTCACAATTTTGTGCTTTTTGTGCGAAAGCGAATTAAAGTCAAAGAATGATGGAAAATGAAAAATTTATAAAATACGTGTCAAATATTTTTTTATCTAACTGATGGACTAATTAGATTTTAACTTTTCATACTCAGTTAGCTTCCCCATTATAGAACTATAGTATACTTCATACCGTATTCACGTCACGTAGTACGTACACGTCTATAAACCTATCATTATCAAAATACGCCGATAAAGTTGAGATTGATACAAATAATGGCCTGTGCCCAGCAGTAGGACATTTATAGGCTAGTAATATATTTTATTATATATATTTAATTTTAGTTTGACAGATATAGAACATAATAATCATACAACAAACAGCAGATTCATTTGGAAATTCATTTATTACCAGCTTTCATGATAAACATCGATCCTTGTAGTGCTTACAACTAATCAACATTGATATTAAATGCAGTTATTATCTACCATCATATGCTCAATCAAACAAAAGAGGAATTAATAGACATTGTTGTGGAATGAACTAAGAATAGGGAAACACGGAAGCAATCTGTTCAAAATACTAGCAGAGGTACAACTCCCGACTAAAACGCTAAAATTAAACAATACTAATAAAACAAAATTTTAAGAAATTACTGTTATATTATATCTAAGAACCATTACGATCACGTTGGCTTTCAAACAAAAAAAAACGCATCATAATCGGTCCATCCGTTTAGGAGCTACGATGCCACAGACAGACAGACCGACACGTCAATCATTTAACACCCCAATTTTTGCTTCGGGATTTAACGATCTCTGAAAGGAGATCCATAGGCAACAACTTGATATAATTAATAAGTCAACTACACATGCAATCACATACAAAAACTTGGCTAAATGCTTTGTTGAAAGTCTTGGTTTTTTTTTCTTTTCTGCAAAGTTATTTAAATACATAACATACAGAAATTTACTAAAATTTCAACCTAAAAAAATGGTTTTCCAAATTTCATGTGTTTGTGATCGTAAAAAGATAGATTCTATACAAAACATATATGTAAAACATTAATTATATATGTAATATAAAATATAATTTACAAATAACAGTGCGTATATAACCAAGTGCTTAGATTTGAACTTTGATCGCGACTTTCGTTGATAGTAGAAACATAGTGTTTAATTATAGCCCGCATGAATTTAAAAAATCCTATTTATTTTAATCACAGACCAGTTTAAGAGCTCTAACATAAACCGGACAAGTGCGAGTCTGACTAGAACACCGAGGGTTCTGCAGAAAATAAACATAACTTTGCATTTGAAAAAATGTTTTCTCCTAAATCGATGTATGACACCGTCAAATGTAAAAAAAGAATTATTTTTAGGTTACACAACTACAAATTAACATTTTTTTCTTTATTTGTGGCGTAAGAACAAAAAAAAACATCATGCCACAGTTCATGGACTACGGTATACCGACAACATTCAACCGGACGCCAATGGCGTTCCATAGATTTTTAAGAGGAATAATATATTAGCGGATTTTTTATAAGAACGTAAAGTTTAAACTTTTATATTGCATATGTCAACCCTTATTCCCCGGTCTGTGATATTATACAATAACATATAAGTACACAATAAACAACTTGACTAAACTTTGACTAGTTAACAAATTACATTATAATTATTCACTAATTAATATAATAAAATTAGGCCTTAAATTAGGAACAGTTTATACAAAGAGCTAATTAAATTGTACAATAGAAAGACCAACCCACGGTTTCTGAATGGCCATTTAATTAGAAAAGTTCTCAAAAAAATTAAAAACCAATAAGGTATTTGACAGGTTAAAAAAATCTGTTCTACGTTAATCACTGATGTCTAAGGACTATAGAAAATCTATATTTTACGTTCCATTACATATAGTGCAAGAAAAAACGAAATCAAAACAATATCCCGCGAAAACGCTTTTCCTGACAATATGGCGCCTCATATGCCATCGTGACGTCACCTGCTTGTTGACTACTGTTGAGACGCAACTGGTTACAAGTAGTTGACGTCATCAACCATTCGGACAATCAAAGCCGTTTACGATCACGTGACTAAAGTAGACAGAAAAATCATTTTCAATGTCGATTTCTCTTAAAATATCTTGTATTTTTTTTAACTGACTAAATATTTGTTTTTTAAAAATTCATACTCAAAAAGGATGCTATCAATAGATCCTATATTTTACATGCTGACAAATACCTTATTACGCCACTTTTAGGTTTCAGATTTCAGAATATTGATCGGCCGTTCAGAATCCGGTGGTTTATGTAAAATTTAATACTGAAAGTTTCTTTGGTAAAACGAGAACTCTATTTGAGTTGCTTTGAGCCGAGACATGGAGTTATATTATCAGGTTCATATCTGATCGCACCATTACAATAAAGAGGTAGCTACATTAAATTATTATTCACTCTTTAAAAATATAGGACAACTTCACGTAGGCAATACATAAACTACTTTATAAATTGCAAAAAGCAAAATATAATACTTTTTCAACATCAATAAAGATCTACATTTCACTATAGATAAAGTTTGAGGTCCGTTTGTTTTCTATTTAAATATAAAACTCCATTTTGAGAACATGTTAACACTAATTTGTGAATGACTGTAACAGCCAATAAAATTAAAATAAAAATAGCTCTAAAAGAATAATCTAATATCGTTGTGATAATTAAGTATTTTTAAGAAGACATTAAACTATACTATTCCTAAATAAAGCCATCTGTAAATGCCTTATACGTAGATATTTTTCTAACTGAAGAATAATTTTATTCACTCTACATCATTGAATTGGAAACATAAGTAGCACTCAAACTTACGAATAATTTGTTTGCATATCATTTGTAAATTAAGTAAATTCTGACCAGAAAAAGTAATCAAGTATACCTCCAATATATTAGAATGATGCCTAAATAGTTCTAAAATTCACATAAGATGGAGACAAAATTTTATATTAAATTCAATTTATGCTCTGTTAATAATTAGATGGGCTAACTTGGCCAACGCTCTCTCTCTGATACGACTTCGAACTCAGGTTGGCCAAAGATGTGGTATCCGTCCCCAATCAATGGAATATCTGCTATCTTGTCCTTCGTGCCCTTACATATGCGAGCTGGACTATTTAATGAAAGCTACTGATAATGCTGTTCTCGCAGCCGAATTCGCAACACGATACCGCATGCAACAAAAGCCCTGTCCGATCCTTATGAGTATTATTCGGCATCGTACTGCGTACACATATACGTTACTATTGAATGGATTTGATACTTTTTCCCTGGTGAATATAATTAAATTAAAATAAAACTGATCAAAGGCAACACTGATCACTCGACAAAGTTCACGTGTACTACCTACCAAAGTATGTTGTATTAAAGAAGCCGCCTGAGCGACACATTTTTTTCTAGTACGTATGAACCAGGAATACGCCTTTTTTGGATCGGACAGGGTTCTTGTTACATACTGTAGATTACCATCGACACGATGAAGAATTGATAAATAAATTATTTTGTCGGTTCGCGCCATTTACGACTTTTTCTACCCAACTGCAGGGCGAAGCTTAAAGGTGGGTTATATTTATATTCCCTGGTCATCAATAAATTTATTCTATTTTTGACAATTTCGATAAAATATTCAAACGACGATACAATACATAAAGGAAGATTTTGTACATTTTGTCAAAGACTACAGTCGATTCGTTATAAGGATTACAATCATACTATTAGCTTCGATTGGTTATCTTTTGAGCCGTTTGTATGGACATAACTCCTAACAAGAAGACAACACAAAATATATTCTACCATCTACTTTACTTCATACAAAGACTCTTTCATTCCAATCTTAGATAAGTACCTATGATATAAAAATACTGATTTTTCTTAAAGTCCTAGATTAGGCGAAAAATAATTAAGGTCAGAAGATTCACTCTATAAGACATTTGAAAAATACAGAAATTCTTACCATTTTTTTTTTTAATGGTCGACAACCTATCTTTATAAACACAAGTGCTTAATTAAGTTTTAATAGGCCACTGAATTAAAATAATCTAGATATCAACAAAGCCCGTAAATTTATACCAAACTCTGTACGCGATTTTTTATTTTGCCTTTTTTTAGGACCCATAAAATTATTGCTATAACTATAAGTTACAATAAAAAGTTGTTTAAATTGAATAGCTTCTACCAAGTATTCATAAAATATGATATAAAAAAAAATAGATACCAACATTTCTTAAGTTCATCATACAGCTTAAAAAATGAACCTTTTGCTCCTTTCCTATATAGTGACGTACAAATTCCGCATCTACCCTACCTGCAGTGGCTGTAGTGCATTGCTGTGTTTCTTCTTATAATCCATGACCATGCTGAGCACGCGGTTCCTGACCACGTCCAGAGCCTTGTACATGTCCGCGGTGAACGGCTCGAAGTCTTGGTGCTTTTTCTTGCGTCGGTAAATGCCTTCTTTGTTAGCCATTGCGCAGTTCATGTCAGACTGGTAACATGAAAAATCAAAAAGGAGAAGATAAAACTACATTGATATGACTCGGAAAGCACGTTAAGCCGTCGGTCCTGACCACAGAACAGATAAATACAGTAGAAGTCGCATAGCGCTTCATTTCTACCGAGACCAGCGTACCCAAACCACACCCAAACTCACACAAAGATAGGTATATCGTATTTCGTAACACTAAAATATCCTTCACGTCATTGGGCATTTTGAAGTAGGCGGTTCATCAAGCGTTACTTAATAGAATAAAAACCATGACAGCATGTTAACAGTGTTGTTTATTGTATACCCTTTATTGTACAGAAAAGTTTGAAGAGAAAGTTATGCTACTCGCTGCTAGATGGCTCTATATTAATTTCATTCAATTTAGCTGTATCCACACACAAATAAGATTGATATTTCTGGATCAAACTTATTACTAAATGTGTTTTGCTAGGTATGTAACATTGGCATTGCCTTATTTTATCGACATTACTTTTTATTCTTAGATAAATTAGAGTTAAGGCGCTACTCGAATAATTGCATGTAAGCGGCGTAAAGCGGAGTGGAGAGCCAACCTAAGAGAATCAAAAAGAAATCAAATGTAAGAGAGAGATAATACTAACTGCTTGCTAACGGGACGGAAAGAACTAAACATATGTCAAGGTCGCGAAAGATTGTCCTAGAAATAATAACGTAAGCGACAAAATGGAAAATCTTATATTAATCGAAATTTATCCGATGGAATAAAGAATCAATCCACATTAATCTATAGATATAATGATAATGCATCAAATAGTGTGAAAAATATATTATTAAGTTAAATAGTTTGGTGGATTGAGCAAAAAAGTGTTTTTATAGAGCTGATTTCAAAAAATTAAAGTATCGAGGAAAGTTAGCTAGGAACCAAGTTTCATGTCCCTAACTTTTATAGTTGCTAAGTACCTAAGTTAATTAAGTAAAAACTAAATTAAAATAGCTAAAAAAAATGTGTAAGGCCTTAACTACTCGAATAATATGAAAACTACATTTTGAATCTGTAAAAATTTAACTATGTGAAATTTTCCTTTTTTTGGTAGTTCAACATAAATAAAACGTCTGTGTTTTTAGCTATCGATTACACATTATCGATAACGGTAATGCCTAAATGAGTAGCTGAACTTGACATTGTGCGTTGTCGGAATGTTCTAGAATAATTGTTTTCCTTTAAAATAAAGTGAACCTAACTGCCAACAAAATAAAGTTAATTTCTATTTGCGTTTTTTTACAAATTATTGTTTTTCAAAATTTTATCAATAGAAAATAAACCAGGACTAATCGATGATGGGAAATTCCACCATTTGATAAATTTTTGGCGCTGCTATCTAGCTAGCCCTCTAAAACAGTACAAAACGGCATCTTTGTAACTATTAGTCGAGCTTGTTTCACCGTGGCGATCGTAACTAGACTGACGTGCGCGACGTGTAGCGCGGAGTATCATACGCGTGAGCCCGCTTATGCCGGGGTACGCGCGCCCCGCCCACATGCGACTTCTACCTGTATTTATCTGTTCTGTGGTCCCGACTGTCATACGTTGATCATTGACAGATGTTAAGTTGTTACAATTCCGACAACCAGTATTACTATGGGATACTGTGTTGTGGAAGTACCTCCACAACACAGTATCCACGTAAAATATGGAATCTGCTGAATCCGGTATGTCTGGAAGCCTATCCCAACATAGCAGAAACGGCTAGGCAGATTCTATTTATGCCTGGTTCCTTTATTAAAGAAACGATTTGTTTTGCTTATGGACGGTTGAGTTATCAAAGCAAAATGAAGAAAATTTTACCTTCCGTAAGCAAAACAAATCGTTCTTAATTATAGGAACCGGGCATTAGTCGTTTGTTCGTCATGGGGAGTCTAGCAATTCTATAGTTGCTGCTATATAAGGATTGACTAAGATGAAAAATATACTTTTTTTAATAAAATATCATCATCATCATCCACAGCCTGTGTCATCCCACTGCTGGGCATAGGCCTCTTTTCATGTGCCATCCTCTCCGGTCCTGTGCCAGTCTCATCCAGAATCAACCCGAGACTTTAGTTATGTCGTCGACCTATCTTGCTCCCGGACGACCGACGTATATATAATATAATATACCACTTAATAAATTCTGGTACAAAAAAGCGTCTCGAGGAATGCTTGGTTAAGATAGTTAAAGTTACGTTAAAAGAATATTAATACGATAGAGGACAATAATAGCAAACAGATTCGGAATAAGGGCTAGCCTGAGGTCACGTGCACCTTTTCAGCGACTACAACCATGTTTTTATTAAACTCACCTCTGTAGCATTATAGCTCAAGAAGTCCAGTATTCCCTGCAGCGTGTGCCGTGTGTCGCGTACCAGGATCTCATAGAACACGATGTGCAGCGGCCCAGGAAACCGCGTCAGCCACAGCTGGTTGAGCGACTCCCACGCTGTCAGCTGTGTCGACACGTAGGTCGCCCAATCTGAGAACATTATAAAAAAAGTCTCTACAATATATATAACTTACTATAGATTGAGATTTTTTATATGTTTTTCTAACCAAGAAGCGAACCAGCAAAAAAAGATTATATAAATAAATAAATAAATGTGGACAACATCACATACATATATTGCTCTGATCCCAAAGTAAGTAGCTAAAGCACTTGCGTTATGGAATCAGAGACAATGAAGGTACCACAAACACACACCAAAGACAATGTAGAAAAGTGTATTTTTTCTGCATTGACTCACCTGTCCGGGAATCGAACCCACGATCTCAAAGCTAGCGACCACTTGAAAACCAGTGTGTACACCACTCGATCACAGACATCGTCATATGGAGGTATCATGATACTTAGGCAGGTATGAGGTAGGTATCTAGATTATCATGATACTTTTTAGTAATAAAATGCAAAAAGTTTAAGAATGTCCCAGGGTCTTAAAAATTATCAACTTTAGCATCAGCCTATATGTCACTTACTGTTGGGTAGAGTATAAGCCCTCTTCCCTAAGTACCTACCTACTACAGCATACCTACAAAAAATCTATCTATGGGAACACCTAAAAACAATCTACTTAGATTTTGGCCCTTTGCTTAGGGTCCTTGCTTTTACTTTTAATGTATAGCAACAATAAAAAACAAATTGGTATAAAACATATGTTTACCTGATTTCTTATTTTCATGAGATTTCTTTTTAAAAGCAGATTTTGGTGCTGTCCCTATGTGTCCTCTATGTAGTCTATGGAAGTCAGCCTAAAATAATTATTTAAATGTAAATTAATAAATAAATCATTTAATATATAAACACATAAACACTGTTTTATCAACACACAAATAAATTAATTTAAATATTAGAATTACATAAATGTTATTTTGACTAAAAATTATACAACACATTTCAAAAGAACTTAAAAAAAATCAAAACACAAATTACCTATATAATTATTACTGCCCACTTAAAACAAATAAAAGCAAAACAATAATTACCAATAGCCTCTTCACCAGCTCTGTCGCCCTGGTAAGAGCATGTCATGAAGCAATGTAAGTGTGTGAGTGAAAGTGCAACTAATTGTTAAAAATAAGGCATTTCATTCATTTGTACAGCGGCAAACATAAACTGAAAATGTACACAAAACAGAAAAAAAGCTATGTTAATTAATATTAAATATGTTTATTATAAAATTAATTCACATAAAAGCTAAATAATTAATTGTTAAGCTCATGTTACTAATACTTAAATCACATATTTTATGACTGTAAAAAAACGGCCCTACTAATATTATACATGCAAAAGTAACTATCTGTCTGTGTGTTATGCTTTCACTGCTAAACCACTAAACCGATTTTGATGAAACTTGCAAAAGTTTGGAATCCAAGAATAGTCATAGCTACTTTTTGTTGAGTTAATTGACGACCGGGCGGTGCCGCGGGCAACAGCTAGTTATTTATATTGTTCACAAAACAGATGCTAGCACATGACCAGAGGTGCTAATGAAATAGATCTTGACTTGCTTACATATAAAATGACACAGCCAAGGTAACATTACTAAATAAATAAGTAAAACTGTTGCTGCCATTATTGCAGGGTAAAATTATGCAAAAGGATAAATAACTGAGTTTAAATATATTTAAAAAAAATATATATATTGATTTTTAATTTACCACTATTCAATGTACAATACTAGAAATACTGGTAACAATTGTAAAAGTATTAGGTATAAAGATTTTAGACTCAACTTTGAATAAAATACAATGTCATACTTACCAATATAGCATCTCTGGGGTTCCTTATAAGTAGTATAGCAGATTTAAACTTGTCAGAATCACTTGGGATTGCATGAGTCTTTACTACAAGTACTGATCCATCTGTCACATTCTCTGCAGGAAAGCCGTGGACTCTCAGTCCATAGTCCATGTATATTGAGCCTGTTACTACACCTGAAAATGATATGACACTTTAATTAATAATAGTCTCTGCGATTAAATGTATTTATCTACAAGTTTAAGGTACAATTTGGAATCAGCGAAATGCCTTTAAAAAATCAATAAATTTCAACATAAAATGAGAAACTTCAGATATAATCAAATCCATTTATGTATACAGGAACTGCTAAGCTGTGTAGTTATACTATTTTTACTACGCGTAATATAAATGTTTACCTGTTACTTGTTGCAAGAGATAGCGTAGCCACGTGTTCCCGCTCCCGGGGTAGGACGCCAAGGCGACAACATCTGGGGACGGCGGCGACCTCCAGCGCAACTCACTGCACCAGTTAACAGGCGGATCGTGCCGAAACGCGAAACTATTCATATAGCCACCGCCATAATAGCCACCTCTTGACCCATGCAAAGGGCTCAGCATAAACAGAATTATCGAAAAATACAACAGCACTACCGCTGCCGCAAGCAAAAATATCGATCTTCGAGACATTCTTGATGAAAATTATTTTATTCTTGTTCGTTGCAGATAGATGTTTGATTCATGATTTTTCATTATTGTAAATCAATTTCGTGTTTTGATTTTGCTATCATCTTCCAGCTGTTACTTTACATGAAGTATGAACGTCATTATTTCATTAAATAGTACCGACACTCATTCTCTATTTAGTTATTTTACATACTCTTATTATTATATTGCTTATGTTTCTAAAGATAAATAATTTTCTCCGATTTTGATCTCAATAAATCGTTGACTGACAGCAATTGCAATAATCTTTGACAGCGCAGTCAATAACCAACCAACAAGGAGCAACAAATGGATAAATGTTGCTACAGTAAAATATTATTAATGCGAAAACAACATAAATTAAATAACATTTACAAAAAAAAACTTCCAAGCAAGATTCTTATTACATTCTTATAGAACTCCACTTAATTTGCTATTGAGATTATGTAGTTCTCAAGTCAAACTATTGTCGTCGTAAAGATTATTATTATATGACTTTGAAACTTAGAAAGTCTGATTTAGCATACTACGGTAAAGGAATAATAATTAAAAAAAAACACTATAATTGTAGGTAAATAGACATTTTATTATTATTTAACAAGTCATTGTGATAAGTTTGTAAACCTGAGTTTTCTTAGTAATGTGTGGCAATTATCTATATTTCCTGTACATATTTCTAAATACATCTGCAATGGTAGAACTCGTGGCGAATTTATTTGTAAAAGTATTTTTCTTGCTGTTACCAGGTCACCTCTTAAGATGTGACAGACTGATGCTTTTGCCCACACACTCACTGCAATCATATCTTTCATTTGATTTGGCAATACTGACACAAGATCATGGATCATAGGTGGGTTTAAATGCTCCACTGCATCTGCTATTCGGTCCAAGTTTATAAGTGCCTCTGCTGCATAAATGTGTGCCCAGGCTTTATGGCAACTCGATGGTTCTGGCTGATTTAACAATTCATTTGCACTCATGAGGGCAGACAGTGGGTCCTGTAGGTGTAATAACACATAACTCTGGAGCACTAATGTTGAATTCTTTAGATCACACCTCTGTTTCCAGTTAATTGGTGGGCCTGGTGGAGCTTGAATAATAGGCACATTAACATCTGCAGGCAATTCCTGGTTTGGTAATAATGTAATAGCATTTCTTAAACATAATGCTGCAAACTCTAATGATAGTGATGGGATGGCAAAAGATTCTCCAGATGTTGAATATTTATCTTTTCCTTCTTTGGATAACAATATGCGAGTGTGTGGGCCACTGCCAAGTTTCTTGACTGTGTACTGTTGTGCTTCTTCACTACAACACTTCTTTACACAGCATTCTGCTAAATGCAGCCAGATTCGAGGATTGTTAGGATAGTGACGGGCGGCTTCAACTAAACACTCAAAGGCACCTTCAGAATTGTTAGCTGCCAGTAATGCAAGACCCAAATTAAATACATAAAGAGGTCTATCTCTACATGCTATCAACTTCTCACTATCCTCACATTCCATCGCTTTAAAGTGTTCTTTTACAGCATGCTGGAAATATTTTGAAGCTAAAAATGGTTTTTTAATAGATAAATAAATCACTCCAAGATTATTATTAATGGCTGCCCATATGTCTTCACCTTGAGTTTTCAAGTCATAATTATACTTCAGCGTTTTGTATTGTCCTAATGTAGTTGCTGCGTCTTTAACATCTCCATTTAGATATTGCTGTTGTGCTATAATAAATACATTTTCTATTGAGTCAGGTTTTAGATTTAACTTAATTTTCTGTCCTAATAACAACTGGGCTCTACTGACAAGCCTTTCAAACAGCTCACTCACTTCATTATTAGACTTTAGTGGCTCGCCATGTACCTTAGCTACGTCCAACGTTTTCTCATATGTCCGTCTACAAAGAGTAGCTTCCAGGAGCAGTAAGACTATTTGCTGAAATAGTTTATTGTCCTTAACATTCTTAGAAGCAAGTAATCGCTCTAGGATGACAGTACACTGGTAGTAATATCGCGAATGGTACAATAACACCGCATAGTTGTAAAACAAGAATGGAGAACTGAGGTCTTTCGTGTCAATGTCTGCAAATGCAAGCCCTGTTAACTGTGCAATGGTCTTTTTTAACTTGTCCACGTTCTTCATGTCACTGATCATGAACTCGACCACTGCTTTGTTATGCTGTACTCGTTTATTGCTAGTTCCAATCAGATTTTCCAACTCATTGAGGTGTTGTAATGTTCCTGTGTAATCCTTTTTTACATAACATTCATGTGCCAGAATTACTGGTTCGTCCTTTGTATTGGCCATTGTAGTCTAATTAAATCTCCTCAAAATAACTGCGAAAAGGTTATTTTTCAAAATTTGTTTACGAAAATAGGTCAATTCTTCCAATATGTGAGCAGTGAGTGATTATTTTATTCCGGCGATGACATAAATGAATGAATTAAATGAACGTCGACCGAAATGAATGAAAACAGAAAAAAGTTGACGTAACTTTTTTAGGGACCAACCCACAAGCTTTTGAGACGAGAGAAAAAGACAGAACAACAAACAAAATCTACTTTTTATAAATTATTAATTTAGCACTTCGACCAAAAAATAATCATGATTATTTTCTATTATGTAGAAAGAAGACTGAAAAATAAAAATAAATAAATTTACAAGTATTTTCATGTGTCAACTGATCTTTTCTCTGAGACGTTTTCATCTAGGTCTTCCTTGTAACGTGAACAAACCATTTTACTACTACCTTCAATGTTATTTTCTTTGGATAACATCAGAATAGACTGTACATACTATTCATTATATGTATTGTAATAAAATGCAACACAACAGTAATGTAAGGATAGCAAAATTAAACAATAAAGATAGTATTTTATAAAATTTTATTAATACACAACAATATCTACATATCATAAATCAGGATGAATATGCCCTTTTAACTTTTTAGTTGATCGTTCTGCAGGTCGCACACATAAAAGTTTTCCAAATAATGTTATTTTACATTTATCTAAATCCATTTGAAACACACACTCTCTCTTAGGTATTGTGCAGGTTAAATTATTTTCTGATACAATTTTAAATGTATTTCTAGTATCCATTATGCAAATACCACTTTTATCGACATAGCTCGGACATTTTGACCTAATAACTTTTAAAATACTTCCATGAAAGTCAGCTTTGTACAAGGTTTGAGTAAAGTTTTCCCAGGCTTTACTTGTAGGGTCAGGTATAGGGTTATTTAATTCTAATACTTCACTAATGTAGTTCAGCCATATCTTATTTAAAGGCAATACATCCTTGTATTGAACTCCATTCCTCGGTATCGCATAGAAACCTAATGTTTTCTTCTCTGCTCTTGTAAGACAGCGCACTCTCTTCTTTGATGCTCTTCTCTTTTGGTCTTTGCTTCGTTTTTTAGCTAGCACAAAATCTTTTTTTAATTCCTTGTCGACATTTGCAAGTCCAGATTTAGAAACGTTGGAATTTAAGAAGCCAATTATTGCCTCAGCTGCTCCTTTATTAAACGTTTCTTCTGATGACATTTTCAGCTAGTATTCAATACAATATTGAAGAAATTATTAATAACAGTTAGCGTGTTTATAAAATTACAATCCCTATGTTGATTTACCATGTGTCAGTCAGTGTCACTGTCACCGTCAACCGTCAAGTCAAGTGTTAACAATAACAGCCAGAAACTTAGTCTCAGTGACAGGCAACTATACATTCATTTATTCGTTTTTGAACGTATATCTAAGACTCCGTAGGATACTCGTCCTAAAACTTCAATGGAATTTTCTTTTGACTTGTTGAATGAATGAAAATAAACTTTTGACATTTGATGAACTTGAAATACGTATGTTGAACTTTGTTTTGAATTCAATTTTGAGATAGTATTTTTCTCGTGCGTAACTTAATCTCAGTAGTTTTTGTACTTAACCTCCTATAGTTTAACTGTACTCGGACTACTTGTTATACGTATTTTTGTCATATATTAGATTTATATTCTCAAAATATAATGGCATCAAAAGTTCCTGCTTTTAAGTTATCAAGTGGACGAGAAATGCCCATCGTGGGCCTCGGGACGTACGCTGTAAGTATATTTCTAATATTTAGTTCAATGTTATAGCATTTTTATCTTGCCTATCTCTAACGGAATGATCAAGAATTTACAACCAGATTATTCCCTATCACTCCCAAGTTTTTAACTAATTAAGCTCCTCCTATAAACAAGAAAAACAAACCAATGTGCATATAATATTACAAATCACCAGTCTGCCACAGTTTTGACATATAAATGTTTTTTTTTTTCAGAGGAAAGCGGACCCTGGCCAATTTAGGCAGGCAGTAGAGTGGGGTATAGAGGCTGGATACAGGCACATAGACACAGCATCATTTTATGGAAATGAAGTGGAAGTGGGTGAGGGAATTAACAATAAAATAAAAGAAGGTTTAGTCACCAGAGACCAACTATTTGTTACCACCAAGGTAAAAGAATTTAAAATGATTATAATATATTTCCCCTTACATTTACTCTGCTTTTGAGTCTTATCACAAGACACTAGATTATTTGTCCACTTAAAAGTGCCTACTGCCACATAATAGTGTAGGTGTAACCTTTCTGTGGCAGGCAGAGGCTCAATCATAAATTTTTGGTATCAAAGTCTTGAATCCAACTTTATATTATTGAAAAAATATATTTGCCATTGATTGACACACTAAAAAGAAGATGGAAGAAATTAATTTTCACTTACAAAATGTCCTTTCTTAGGATCCAAGCTGACCCTATACCATATTTCATCCAAATTGGTTTAGCAGTTTAGCGGTGAAAGCCTACCAGACAGAGTTACTTTTGCATTTATAATATTAGTATCTGTTATTTTATTTTCATTTTAGGTATGGAATGATTGTCACTCTGAATCAGCTGTTGTAACTTCTCTGAAGGAATCCTTGGCCAGGTTTAAGCTGGACTTTGTAGACCTGTATCTAGTCCACTGGCCTTGCTCAGTCAATGTAAGTTAATATACCTAATCTTTTTTATTTACTTATTATAAGTCTCGGTTTTTCAAATTGAAAATCTTGTATAGAACTTTTACACTGCTTGGTAACTATAAAAAATTAAAAATAAACAAATGTAATATATTATTATATTCAAACACCATAATTTGTACATCCCATCTCCTTTTTCATAAAGGTAGATATCTACCAGTTATTAGTTCTCTTTTCTGTAGTGTGCAAAAGTACCATTATTTTTTTTAGGAAAAAGGTGAAGATGCTGCCATAGACTATCTAGAGACCTGGAAAGGCATGGAGCAGACTGTAAGCCTGGGTCTGACCAAATCTATTGGAGTCTCCAACTTTAATGAGGAACAACTAGACAGATTGATGAAAAATGCTACCATCAAGCCTGTCGTAAACCAGTTTGAGGTGAAATAACCCTTATTTATATTGTTATAGAGTTTCTTTTTAACTATCTTATTCATTCAGTTTACTCAAAATGAAGTAAAGTCAATGTTCTTTACAATTGTTATTATTGTCAACAATCATTCAGCAAGTGTGGTAATTAACATTAAGAGATTCTCATCCCATGCAATACTGTAAGATAAGTCTAACATTAATTAAAATATTAATATAACTCATTTATAGTCTTTCCTACAAAAGATAGTATTTTGACATAAAAAATATGTCAAATTCCCATTCAATATGTAAAACTAAATGCAGATATGGTATTGAAAATGGCAGTAGGATTTTTTAAACTGTTTTTTTTTCATTTCATTGTATAAAAAGTGTACCAAAAGTGAAATTTATTTTTCAGATAAATCCTACTCTAACACAACACAAGCTTGTCGATCATTGCAAGAAGCTTTCAGTGATCCCAGTCGCCTACACTCCATTAGGTCTCATATCAGAGGCCAGGCCTGAGTTTATTGGAAAAGACGTGATCAAAACTGATGAGAAATTCGGGGAACTAGCCAAGAAATACGGAAAAACTCGCGCGCAGATTGCTTTGAGATACTTGGTAAGAATTATACAGACTCTAATCTTATAAAAAAAATATCCCGATTTCACTTGGTCATGCCATAATTTCCGAACGACTGAAAAAATCGGATAATTATAATTTATTTTATGTTTCTTATTGTAAGGACAAAGTTTATATAGAAAAATAAAAAAATATGGAAATGTTTTGAAACTCTTGCACCATCTGTGCAAAGCCGGGGCGGGCAGCTGTTTGCATATTATGTATTGCATTGTTGTCTTGTGGTTAGTGACCCTGACTGCTAAACCAGAGGTCGTGGGTTCGATTCCCACCCAGGACAAATCTTTGTGTGATGAGCATAATCATTTGTTCTGTCTGGGTGTAATGTATCTATAAAATGTATGTATTTAGAAGTATATAAGTATGTTTATCAGTTGTCTGGTTGCCATAATACAGGCTCTGCATAGTTTGGGATCAGATGGCCGTGTGTGAGTTGTCCCAAGATATTATTATGTTATATTATCTAAAATCTTATTAAATTACTCAGAATCTATCAAGTAGATAGCTACCTAATCTGCGGTAGGTACTATACTATTAAAAGCACGGCTATTTGCTAATTACCAATTTATCAGCTGTTTTAACTAGAAAGTACAGTCAACCGCACGTCGGTGATAATAACGACAAACGAAAGTCAACTTTGCTGCTTTGACATAAAGGTTGTTAAGGTCTAACAATGATGGGCAACATGATCTGTTGTACTATATTAAATGGCTAGCTGGGGTGCCCAATTAGTCTCGAAACATATTGAAGACCCATCGCATGTCGTTTTATAAAATGATTTCTTATTTCAGACTCAACGCGGGATCCCGGCGATACCAAAATCGTTCACCAAGTCCCGCATTGAAGAAAACCTCAACATTTTTGATTTTGAATTGACTGATGCTGAAATGGCGCTAGTGGACAGTTTTAATATTGACCATAGATGTGTTCCCGGAAACGCTCTGAAGAACCTGACTTATTACCCCTTTTAAATCGTGTGGTATGGTCAGATAGTGTTCCAGTAATAGAGATTATGTTGGTTAAAAGTAACCAATATAGTCCCTTTTGTCAATGCAATATGGTTGAAATTGCATTGAAACTTTTATTTTTGTTATGAGAATTATGTAACTTACCACTCTGTTGAAATTGACAAATAGAACGCAGTCAATACTAGCACCCCTGGCGGATTTTTAACACATTATTTATTTAAGTTGTGGACAAGATGAAATCAATGTCGGCAACGCTTGGCCACTATCTGATAACTCAAGTTGTACAGAACAAATTAATAAGACAATAATTGTTGTGATAAAATACATATCTAATATGTTTTTTCATACTAGAATATTTTTTGTTGAGTAGCAATATATTTCAAATGTTATTTTCGCTTTTTTTTGCATTCCCTTAGGTCGGTTAGAGTGCTCGACCCACACCGTACGCCAGTCGCGCTTGTCATTTATATGAAAATTCATTAAATTTTACAGTATTTGACTGGCGATTATCGCTTTAGTTGACAACCGCCAAATCGAACAACCCTACTGGACTGACCGCACGCGTATATTGCTTCGCTCTGCGTGTGAGGACGTCGGTTGACTGACGCGCTATGAAACACACAAATGAGCGCGTTTAGTACAACATTTACCGTGAAGATGCGTGTAACATATTCGCTATGTATTGTTAACGTAGGTACGTACCGACGATCGATGGATCACTATATGCTATAAACTGACGGTCAGTCGATGCCTGTCGTCAGGACCGTATGCACTGACGATCGGTCGAGCACTGTAACCGGCCTTATCTAATTTCTTTGTCTTGTACTTTTTAGTAGTTTGTTGTCCAGTATATTCGCACACCAGGTGTTTCGTGAACCAATAACCTCAATCAAATTATAGTCTCTGCATTGTGCATTATAAGATACTGTTAAAACTAAAGGACTGGTAGCATGGTTAAATAAAATAAACATACAAATTGTCAGACAATTTTATTAAATCGTAAATATAAATAAATAAACATGTCAACATCAATAAAACTGAAACATTACAAAATAAATTCATAATTAAATATTTAGCGTCAATGTTCAAGTTATGGAATGTCCGTTTAAGATGTCTTAAGGTTTACTTAGCCTTAGAACTTAAGGCTCCTTAAGAAACCTTAAATAGGATTCAAAAATAGAGTAAAAAAGTGAAATGCGTGGGACAAGCCCTTGAGGTTCTGTAAAGTAACAAAGTTAGGTTTAAAATATTCACGTCTGTTAAGGCCGTGTTCATAGTTTTAAGGAAAACTATTTTTAAAACTGATTGTTCTAGAGAATCTTTTTTTAAACAATCTTTATTATTCATACTTTAACAAGGAATAGTTTAACGTCGTCTGATGCGCCTATTTTATGACAGACCGTGAATTTTTAACCTCAATTAAAATCGTCAAACATAATTAAACATTCAAGTACATTGTATCATCAAAAGTCCATAAAAATGATAGGATTTACATTATAAAAATATAGAAAATGATCTTTGTACAGTAACAATATGTATAAAACGTTTGGAATAATCCCCTAGGGATAATAACTAGAACTCAACGTCGGTTATACAAATAAATCGTAAAATAATACAGCCATAAATTACACCCGGTAAAATATTACAAACAAAATCCCGTTTTGCTGTAAATTAATAACGTAATAAAATGATAAATACATAAATAAAACCCTGGTTGGTGTCAACAAATAACTACATTAACAACACAAAAACAATAGCTTACTGACGTAAGTTCTACAAAAATATTTCATCGATGCAGCTAAGGGCGGATATAGAATTGCGGGCGATTGCTTTTTTAGCTGTTGTCAAAAAGTTAGGAATAAAGGTACATGGTACGATCGCTCTGCTAACAGCTATATAGTAAGTCTACTTTATAAGATATTTAAAGTAATCACATTTATTGAACTTAGCTTATAACGTTTAGCTATTCCGACGAGTCCTTTACCTAAAATGTTGGCGACACATACCTAACGTATGAGATCAGAGAATACATAATTTATCTTAAGGATATTAGGATTATAACATTTAAACGAAGTAGTTTTAATATTGAATTTATCAATATTTTTTCTGGATTAATCTTAGATTTTCTGACCAGGATAAGCGAAAAAGCGACCGCTAGCAAGTCTATACACAGCCTAACACACTTAATATAAACAATATCACTTCCACTTACAGTAGCGTCCCGTAACGGCAGCTTAAGCATATTTGTACATCTATATTTAATAGTGAGTCTATTTAATAACTTAAGATAATGTGACGGTGTATGGCTTTCAAAATAATCGCAATAAAATTAAAAGCAGTCTGTTTATGAATAAACAGATTTTTTTTAAATAAATGAAACACAAGGTCTACAGCCAGTTTTGTATAGGGGTATTTAACATTATAAAAAAAAACAATTTAATTTATCAAAAAATAAAAAATGCTTGAAACAGCCTTTAACAGTTATTTTGACGTTCTTTTGGCTTATTAAAGATTCAACCTAGTGAAAAGTATTGAAAACATTAGACACCCAACATTTCGCTTTTTCGTTCATATAAATTATGAACTGACATTTTCACACTATTTCATTACGATTTAATTACGAAGGAACAGTATTAAATTTATTACGACTACATTACTAGAGTCTAAACTATCTCTGATATAAGACTCTCAGAAGCACATCTTTCGCTTTAAATTAACTAATAAACATGTACTTTTTAGCGTTGTGAAGGTATATTATTAATAAGAAATTTTCATGTTCCATAGATCATGTCCCAGTATTTTTTTTTTCCTTTGGATTAATATATATAGCTTTAATTTTGTTGATAATGACATTAAAAGCATTTCTATTTTTAGTTTCGTAATAGCTTTGTCGCTTTGAGACTTGACATTAAATTGAAAGACTATTAGATTTTGCAAAAGTTGATAGGGTTACATATCTATACTAATATTATAAAGCTGAAGAGTTTGTTTGTTTGTTTGTTTGAACGCGCTAATCTCAAGAACTACTGGTTCGAATTGAAAAATTATTTTTGTATTGGATAGTTCGTTTATTGAGGAAGGCTATAGGCTATATAACATCACGCTATGACCAATAGGAGCGGAGCATAAATGAAAAATGTTGCAAAAATGAAAAACCGTTGAAACTAAAACACGCGAACAAGGTCGCGGGGGACAGCTAGTTATTAATAAGAAATTTTCATGTTCCATAGATCATGTCTCAGTATTTTTTTTATATATTTTGTTTAATAGACAGTCATACTATCTCGTTAATTTTGTTGATAATGACATTAAAAGCATTTCTATGTTTAGTTTCGTAATAGCGTTGTCGCTTTGAGACTTGACATTAAATTGTAAGACTAATAGATTTTGCAAAAGTTAATAGGGTTACATATATTTTATAAAGGTACTTATTTTTCTAAACCCATCGTGAAATCATATTATTTAATTAAATTATCTTGGGTGTTACAATGGGTCACATATTAGTTTAAATATTATATCAGCACATACATTAGGACTTATGTATCACTAGCTGTCCCCCGCGACTTTGTCTGCGTATTTTAGTTTAAACGGTTTTTAATTTTTGCAACATTTTTCATTTATGCTCCGCTCCTTTTGGTCGCAGCGTAATGTTATATAGCTTATAGCCTTCCTCAATAAATGGGCTATTCAACACTGAAAGAAACCAAATCGGACCAGTAGTTCCTGAGATTAGCGCGTTCAAACAAATAAACTCTTCAGCTTTATATATTAGTATAGATAAACAATCTAAAACCATCTTTGGTAACCCTTTAACGCTAAAAAGTACTTGCTCGTAATTAATAACCGTCACATTTCCTACAATGTTTAATTACTTCCACATTAAGTTAAAGACATCCATAATAGAGTCGTATATGGTGAATGTGATGGCGACGTCGAAGACCACGCGGCTCAGCCTGGGGACCGTACCTTTGTAGAAGGCGAGAGGACCTTCAGCCTTCCAGGTCTTGATGAAGCAGTCCCATGTGCTCCTGTACTTCGAGGCTTCGAGACCCTGCATACGGGTTTTGACGACGTCTATCGGTGTGTTTCCGAATACTGAAGCAGCACCTGTAATCATGGCCATTAAGATTTTGTAAGGGACTTAGATGCGTTGGGCAATGCATATTTAAAAAAGAAAATATAGATGAATATTGATGAAAATAAAAATGATAATGAAGTAAGCCTGGCAAGTATAAACTGAGAGCACTAGTATGAACAAGTAAAATCGTAAAATTTGTTTCAAAACCGATAGCGATAAATTATTAAAACTATCTCAAAACGTTTATCTTGATAAAATCTAAATTTTCGCATAAACGTCTGTCGTCGCACAGAAAATCACTTAAATCAGTAAACGAGCGTAGTACTTACAGATAAAAATTTGCTTACGCTCGCTACAAAGGGCTACTAGCGATGCGCTCTCTATGCTCGTCGACACGGCACTTTATTTTTATAAATAAACTGCCCAATATCGTTAATTTATTTCTTGCAAATTAATCATTTAATCAGCATTTAATAGCTTATAGTTTCGGTAACAACCTAATAAAATATCATACGCGATTTTGTAACGCTGATAACATACATCCTAATCTTCGTTTCAATTTAGGCCAAAAATACGTTTAGAAGCGGCGGCGATACTATTTTTGTTCTATGATATTTTTACGATGGAAATAGCCGGTAGCCGGTCTGTATTGCATGTGATTTGGGTAAAAAAAGATGGCAGAACTCGAAATAAACTTATCATGTCTAGTAAACCTTGGTAGATGTTAATTAAATCATTTGTATTACTACGTTAAAATGACTTGCAATAGACACTGATTTGTCAAGTTAATTTTAGTTATACACTGATAAAAATTCGTGTTAGGCAGTCAATCGAATATAATTTACTTTTAACAAAAGACAGTTTAAAAACTAATTGCAAAAATTTGCCTTTTAACAAAAGACAGTTTAAAAACTATAAATCAACTGCAAAAATTTGCCTATGTCCAGGACTGGTGTATTAACAAAGAAAGTCAAGTCAAGCCTAAATTACTTTTAAGAACATGTTTTTCTTTTGATTTTCTCTTTAGGTTCTTAACGCAACGCACAAGCTCTAACTATATGGCTGTACTGTGGCCCTAATTAGTCTGGCAACAAATAATTGTGAAGTAATACATACCAGCAATACCACCAAACAGTCCGACGATGTACTTAGGCACGTGCTTGTCGCGGTCCCCGCCCTTGTACCAGTCTCGCAGCGACTCCATCACGAAGAACCGGATGGCTTGGTTGCTGCCCTGCTTCATGATCGTGGCTGACACTCCCTTGTAGACACCTCCCACTCCTACCATATAAAAGTTTGGGTTAACAAAGAAAAATAGAGTGGATTGGTATTGGAGGTTATGGTGGTTGATAGCACAGAAGACCTAGCTAAGTAAACTTAGTTATTCATAAGTATAATTATGTAGGTATAAACAGAATTTGAACACCAGTAATGTGTATATGTAAGTTTAGTGCATATAATAACTATTCTCTCTCTCTCTCTAGTGTAATCAACATGCAGTCGTATCCTAGCAATAAAAGACGAAAGGATAAAAAAATATATATATATTTTACTTCTAAAATGGCACTAGATACTACTTAATTTTAAATAATGCAGTCTTCAAAATAATATCAATCTTTGCCATTTTATATCTGTTCCAAAGTGTATCGGAAGCATACATAAAAATAGATTTTTCAATTGATTCCACCTCGACTGAGAACTCATTACTTGTTACAGTATCGTGTTTCGAATGCCCATACTAATTGAGCAGACGCGAGGACACGTAGTATACTTTGAATTATAATATTTCAGTGAAATATCACTGCTAAATAAATTCTATTTAATTATTCTGTGTCAATTACAGTATTAATTTATACAAACACAAAAACTTAAGAGATATTAAAATTAAAATTTATAACGTATATAAAATAAGGTGACATGGGGACCAGGTGCACGAGTCCTTTTTAAGGAACTAGCAAAACGTCTGGTCGACTCTACCCGTAACCAGAAGGCTGGCATTTACTTTGCCCAAAGAATATGCATAGCAATTCAACGTGGCAACGTTGCCAGCCTTCTGGGCACGTTTCCCGTCATTGAAAATGATGACGATAAATAAATTCTATGTCCACATCTAATATTTTTAGTAGTTTCTACTGTAGGTAGTAGAAAATCCAAAGTATACTACGTGTCCTCGTATCTTCTCAATTAGTATGGGCAACGACTAGTGTTAGTAAAAGTTCTGACGTGTTCCGTTTGTATCTGCAGTGGTCTGCAAAAATTTTGGTATTTAAGCGCTTGCGGGGATTTTTTGGACTTGACCAAAGACAGTTAACATAAGTGTTACAAATAGCAAGCATGAAACCTGTAACATCTAATTTGGTACTTAAATTTGCAAACTAAAAAATAACTAAAATCAATGGCAACTAAAAATATTCTTACGCTAAAAACCTAGACTTAGTTTGTGCAACAAAAGATGATATCCATTTTTACTACCCACCTTCTTCTCTAACGATAGTCCTGACGCCATGGAAGAATCCCTTAAACCTTGGCTTCTCCATCCTCATGTCGTTAATGAACTTGACCTTGACGGTCTCCATGGGGGTCACCGCGAAGATGGCCTCCGCGACTCCTGCCGCCAACCCGCAAGCCAGCTTGCCGGTGTTCGATAGGGATCCATTCTCATTCACCATGTACAACTTTGCTTGTTCGAATACACCGAATCTAGAACAATGATTAAAGTAAATAATATACATTATGGTTGCAGTGGACACTGACAGTAGGGCTAGTCCATAAACTTAAAGTCGCTCAGCGAGCTATGCTCGGAGTTGCTTTGACGGATAAGATCAGGAACGAGATTATCCGGGGAAGAACCGGAGTGACCGACATAGCTTGCAGAGCTAGTAAGCAGTGTGTAGCACTGGCAAGTAGCAGTGGGCTGGTCATGTCTGTCGAAGGACAAATGGCTGTTGGAGCAAACGAGTCCTTGAGTGGAGACCGCGAATCGGAAAACGCGGCTTAGGACGCCCCCAGCCTGATGCAGTAGGTAGCTGGGTCGGACTGGATGTGGAAGGGGAATAACCGAGTGGAGAGGCGCTACTTGGGAGAAGCCTATGTCCAGCAGTGGGCCGCGATAGGCTGAGTTGATTAATTGATTGATGGTGACAGTACCTAGCGGGCTTTATTTCCAAACCCAGGAAAAACATTTCTGAAATGTTATTGTAGTTCTATACGGGGATCGAAACCACGGCACATCGCTCGGTGGCATTTGGTGTGGTAGCTCCGCTACTAACCTCCGTTTACTGGTAAATGATAGTCAGTATCTTAGTATGGGAAGTAGAACAGACCCTACTACCTAGCTTTTTTCCAAGCTATGTTGGGTTTAGCTTCCAGTCTCACCGGATTCAACGAAAGATCAGTTTTTTTTACACGGAGCGACTGTCTATTTTACTTCTACAATCTATTTTATTGGGTTACGCAGTATCCTTTGATTGACTTTAAATATTCAATTGGGAATACTTAGACAGAAATGACGTGACAATTTCCACAATTGCCGTTTTGGGCAATACTGAGTAGCCTCCATTTAAAGTCAGTAACTAAGTTATTCAATGTAAAGCAGCCTTTATGTATTATGTAAGAGTAGTAAGTGGCTATTTATACAACAGTTGTGTTAAAGTAGATAAGATTTGCGGTGTTATGAAATATGCATACGAATTTTGAAGGTCATTTAATTTAAGCGTGTTTTTTACTTTTTATCTTATGTGTATATGAATCCTTATGTATTTTCGTCTTATTTATTGAACACTGCGTCAAAAGTGTGCTGTTTTGAGACACTAATATTTGTTTTATTATGGTTGTAAGCGCGAAAGTAGTGACTGAAAATCTTAATAAATTTTGTCAGACATGAATTGAGATTTTGTCAGCATAATTACTGATACTGAGCTCAGTGTCAATTAAATTGCCAAAGCTTAAAAGTACTAGCGACCCGCCCCGGCTCCGAACAGGTAGACAAAATCACTATCCATTGGTGAAAACCATATAAAAATCCGTTCGGTAGTTTTTGAGTTTCTCGCGTTCAGACAGATAGACGCGGCGGGGGACTTTGTTTCATAATAATATGTACGCACAAATACAAAACATGTATACTAAGGTTCTAACGTGAAAATAGGTTAACCAAGTATTGACCCGTCCCTCCCCGAACAGGGCTATCCCTCTTTATATAAATAATCAATGAAATAGTGCCACTACGTTGAGAACGTAACAAAAGTGACATCTTTCGACATGACTCCTATTGTAATCAATTGTATTAAAAGGCTATAAATATAGTTTTTTTTCAGGTTTAGAGTTGTGTATAACGCGTTTTACGAAAATAAGTAGGTTGCATAATATTATACCAACTTATAGAATCAGGTCAAGCAAAAATCTGTCTATTAATAATTTAGTTGAAATTCAGCGGAGTCTTGGAAAATACAGGCGGATATCGGTGTTTTCCTGCCTTGAAATTACCTACTTCTTACATAAACGTGTTGTTACCTACTGTTTAGCAAAAAGTATTACATTTCGGGTCTTACACTTCGTTTATTCTTTCGATTGTTTTAAAATATTTATCACAATCTGACCTGCAGTTCAGGCTGAGGGGGTCCGTATATCAGTAAACAAAGTTATATGAACTAGAGCAGATAAAGCTAGTTTTCTTTTGTTTTAATTATTTTCGGTCGTCAAGATTGGTAAGTCGTCTTTAGATGCAACAAGCTTTGCAACAATTATGATTTCAAAAATAAATTTAAGTGTTTTTTGAACGTAAGTATTAAAAAAAATGTGCTACTTTAAAAGACGCAGGTAAGTATCAATATATAGGGTAAGGGTGCCATAGTACTTAATATTATAAATGTGAAAGTTTGTTAAGATGGATGGATGGTCTGTCTTACGCAATGACGATAAAACGGCTGAACACATTTGAGTAAAATTTGGTACAGAGATCGTTTATTACCTGAATTAGCACATGGTCAACTTTTCATCATCATAATTATCACCATTTTCCATCAACACGCGAGTAAAACGTCGGGGCGCGGCTAATATTACTATATAAATAATAATCGTAAAAACCTTCCTACCAATTATAATGACAAAGGAATTGATATACCAATTAGTTGTTCATTCATTTAGTTATCGTATATCGTGTCACCTCCTAACAGACCCTAATACACATATAATATACAGTTTCAATCAACAGTTCGTCTATATATTGTTAAATAAACTATATGTGAAGGTTAAAACTAGATTAGTATGAACATATATATAACTAGCTTTTGCCCGCGGCTTCGCTCGCGTTAAGAAGTATTATTATTAATTAGGTATAGATTTCGCGGCTTTACTTTTGTTCAGCGTGTAAAATTTGTTAAATATCAAAATCCTATTTAAAATTGACAAAGTTTCATCCCCTATTTTATCCCCTAGGGGGTAAAATTGATCAAAATCCTTATCCTTATTCTTAGCGGATGCCTACGTCATAACATCTACGTGCATGCGAAATTTCAGCCCGATCCGTCCAGTGGTTTGGGCTGTGCGTTGATACACCACTATGTCAGTCAGTCACCTTTGAGTTATATATATTTAGATACACAAACTTCTTAAGAGTCAAAAATCAAAACTCATTTATTTAAAATAGGCTACAAAGTAGCAGTTTTCAAACGTCAAAATAAAAAAATAGACAGCACCCGATTTGCCCACCCTACAATATTAGTCAGTATTTTGTTAAATGTTATAAATTAGCAACACAATCAAGTATGAATATGCTAGTTCCTCATAAAAAAAAGAAAAGCCTACTGGGACCCTCCAAAAATGTATTTTTTGATCGCTGTTTTCGGAGGCGCAGTGTACAAATTTAACAACTATTGATAAAAAAGAAAAACATAGGAGCAAAGTCTTGTTTTTATTCCGTATAATTATGAAATACCTTTTAAATTAGTTTAATATTGGAGGCGGAAATAGGCGAGAGCCAAACCTCGAATTATAACATTCAGACGGATCTGTCACACTTCGATATAAAGGCTGGATGTCCAAAGCGATATTTACTTCAAATACCTAATATTCAAAAGTCTCCACAGCCGCATAGAATATTTTTGATAGCTTAATAGAACAAATAATTACGTCTATTATAATAGGGCTGATAATATGAGTCTGTTAATTATGCCATAATTTTTATTAATAACAGAGAACATTGTTAATTATTAGTTTACAATTCAATTAGTTGATGATACCGCAAAGGAATGAAAAATATTTGAAGTATTTAATAGGTGCGTAATCTGTAGTATCAGTAGTATTCGTTATCAGCTGATACTCAGAGCGAATTAGCTGTTACTGATGCGAATAATTTGTTCTTTCATTGCTAATATCTATAGTTGTATAAAAGCATCTCTGAGTGGACTTAAAAATCATTTTTATCATAATATTATAATCATTTTTTCTCGACCTCCGTGGTCGAGTGGCGCACACACCGGTTTTCAAGGAGTCGCCGGCTGTGAGGTCCGGGGTTGGATCCCCCGGCCGGGTCAATGTAGAAAACCACTTTTCTACATTGTCTCGGGTCTGGGTGTTTGTGGTAACTTCGTTGTCTCTGAATTCCATTTAGCTACTTACTTTGGGTTTAGAGCTATGTATGGGATGTTGTCCACATTTTTTTATTATTTTATTTTACCTACGAAGGTAGCAGTACCGAAAATAAAGATATTATGTATATCTAAATATGCAAGGAAAATTCTGACCGGATTTAAAACAGTGTTTTAGAAAAGTCACTGCGAATAAACGGGCAAATACACAGAGTACTTTTATATATATGGGGCAAATATTCTGAAATTTATTTTATTCTCTTTTCTACTAATTAGATCAAAATTAAGTAACCAGTATTTTATTTCCATAAATTTCCTCTAGCATTCGATAGAGTCTGGTTCTCAACAGTATAACTCGATGCCCTGAATGTCATTGAGTATGTTTATCTTATGCAACCTTCAGTTAAGTGACACAATGAACCTTTGTTATCAGTCATTAGTCAGTGATCCACTTTGCGGTAACGTGAGACACATGTGTCTCGTTTACAAGGGGATTGCTATCGTGTAGTTATGCGACCCTAGTACCTGCCTGTGGAATTCCTATGGTTTCTAAGACTTATCTAGAAATGCTTGTTCTAACTAAGTCTGGGTGTTCTTTTTGTGGGAGATTTATAATGTTTGTGAAACTCCCCGAGACCCCGGGATGACATTACAGCGGAAGTCGTTTAAAAGAATGTTTTATATATCCAAGATAAGTTGATAAATGTATGTGGATAATATTAAATTCCTTTTAATTGAAAACATAAATAAAAATATTACTTTTCTACGCCGCCTGTCACTATTCTTTTGCTAAGTCAAATATTTTATCTAGCTTGTGAGTTAGTGTGTAGATAATAACATTGTTAAACTAACTAGTAATATAAGGTTGTCTATAAAAAGCCTTTACAGATTTACAGAGGTCAAATGGTCCCATTTGACCTCTGTAAATCTGTAATAAAACATGGATGTGGTTTCAACAATTCACGTATAAAAATATACAAGGTATGTATAAATTATATACAGTATGCCACGAATGAGAATTATATGTCTATGTCAACCTGTATTTGTTTGAATATTAAATATTTACGTGTTTTTATATAACTGATAGTTGCAAAAATGTATTTATAGTTTGAGATGTCTATAACAAGAACCTCTGAGACTAGAACAAAAGGTGACAATGTCAACAAAAGGTCAAGGCAATTGATATGTATTATGTAATGTAAATATGTAAATAACTAAGGTATATTAATTGTTTCTTAAGCTGTTGAAGTTGGCACGATAAATACATTATTTTTACAAAAACAAATTGTTGAGTTGCTTTTTTTTATTCAAAGCATAGTGAAGTCGATTGCTAATCTTCTATATATATAAAATGCTTTGTCCTGAATGACTGACTGACGGATCAACGCACAGCCTAAACTGCTGATCGTAGAGAACTGAAACTTGGAGGGTGTGTTCTTTGTATGACGTAGGCATCGGATAAGAAAGGATTTTCCGAAATTCTACCCCTAACAGGGTGAAAAACGGGGCAAAGTTTGTATGAGACAACATGATCCCTTGGTCTTATCTACTTCAAATTTTGCATAAACATTCTTTAAAAGTGATGAAAGATGTGTTTCGTTCGTATTTTATTGAAACTAATCGCCTAACCGGGTTAAAAAGGGGTTAGAAAGTTATTTTGGGGGTGATTTGCATCGAAGTTGATATCAATACTCCTGTGCTTTGGTTTAAATTAACGCGGGCAAAAACTAGTGAAAGATATAGGACTGGATACACCGTACGTATTTAAAGTATTGTATTTCAACAAATTAAATACCTCTAAAATCTTGTTTTGTATAATACATTCGCAGTTAATAATCAATTAACATTGACATAGCAATGATTTTGAGGCGGACAATCGATTGTCACGGCTTATAAAAAGAGAAGGACGAAACTTTGTTGCGAAGCTTTAGATTTTCGCATGACCCAGGTTGAAGAATGTTTATTTGCCAAAAATATATCGTAATTGATTATGTTACTAAAGTAGGGTAATTAATGATATTGGACAACGCTATCACAGTTATATAGCAATAATCTACTCTAAAAAAATTGTAAAATTATCTTGCGATTAGATTTTAAAAATAGAGATAACTGTAGCATAATTTTGTAAAACAATCCAATATTGTAATGGCGTTAAAATCATAAAATATCAAATCATTTTTGTTTGGAAATATGTAACTATGTATGAAGTACTTATCATTATAGGAACTCCACCATTTTCCATGCATTGAACCGAAGGCGTGAGATGTTAACTCACGAACATGTTAACAAGTCAACAAATTTTGAGTGTCTTAATAGAGTTTCGCTACATGCCTAATATGTCTTCCACATTTGTTACCGCTATACCTAGGTATTAGGTGTTAATTCCAGTACTTTTACGGTATCTAATTGGTACAGGTCACCGTACATTTTACAAATCGGCTAACTTTGGCAACTCTACATTCTATGAGCGTCTTTGCCTGTAGTCAAAAAGTTTCGTTTAGTTCTCCTTTCTCCTTCTAAACATAAATATTTAATGGCATATACTTAAAGGCAAAGGTATTATTCCACAAATCCGACCTAAAAGTGAAATTAGGGTCCAGAATTTTTGTTCTATCAAATTATTAAGGCCCCTCAGGGGAGGAAAATCAGCTTCAAGAAATCCCCCTTGACTAACTACTTATATATTTATAATATACACTTAACTACTTATAACCTACTAATTTTAATCTATACTTAGGGAAGGCTAAAGGTCTTTTTGCAGGTATATATGTTAATAATTTGGTTTATTTATTTCACGTGTATTGCAAAATAAAAATAAAAACCGGCACGAGATATAAGCGAATTCCACGTGGACGTCACCAAAAACAACATTAAATCTTTTAAATTAAACACAAACCATAAATTGGAACGCACTGCCGAGGAAAAGAGGAATAATCCAAAATTAAACCGGAGAGTTCTGACCTTATTAAATTTACGTTATGGTTCATTTTCCTACCTTGAATCGGATATGCTCTGGGGGGGATAGTGGAATAATGTCAGATGGGCTTTTAGGACAATTTTATACAAGAAGTTCACTTTTCCCCTAAGTAAGTTTCTCTTAGGCGGGAAAATTCTCTTTTACAATCTGTACAACTCGGTTCTATAAGCAACATAAGCGTGATGACTTGCGTGCATTCAGTTTCTTTGAATAACAAATCGCCTCCAACCTCGTTTTATCTTATCGCTATCCACTTGTTGGCTCAAGTTACGTAACACTTGCATTTAGGCTAAGTTTATCCATTTTAACGTTTATCTCACAACATGGAAAATTCAAGGCAGTAAACAGTTATTTACGTTTCGAACTCCGGACCGAAGATACGTGGGTTGGGAAGAATACTCCATTCTGTATTAAACCTAGAGAGACTTGGTGGTCTGTGGTATATTAGCAATTTGACGACCTCTGTCGTCGAGTGGCGTACACACGGTACACACCGGTTTTCCAGGTGTTGCTAGCTCTGAGGTCCCGAGTTCGATCCCCGGACGGGTCCATATAGAAAACTGTTTTGGGCCTGGGTACACCACAAGTGCTTTAGCTACTTACTTTGGGTTCAGAGCAATGTATGTGATGTTGTCCATATTTAATACTAGCTGTCCCCCGCGACTTTGTCCGCGTGTTTCAGTTTCAACATTTTTTCATTTTTGCGACATTTTTCATTTATGCTCCGCTCCTATTGGTCGTAGCGTGATGTTATATAGCCTATAGCCTTCCTCAATAAATGAGCTATCCAACACTGAAAGAATTTTTCAAATCGGACCAGTAGTTCCTGAGATTAGCGCGTTCAAACAAACAAACAAACAAACAAACAAACTCTTCAGCTTTATAATATTAGTATAGATTATTATTGGTAAAAATATACGCCTTTTTATGTCCATCTACAGGGCAAGGGTTTTTTTTGTACATAGAAGTATCGAGCTTTGATCACTATGCTTGTATACTAGCGGGTTTGCTAACCGCATTCAGATCAGAATTAAAAATCTAGGTTTCCTCATAATGTTTTCCTTTACCGTTACTCAATAGAATAGTAAGTATACCTATTAGAACACTAAAAAACAAAAGGTTAATTTATTCATAGTAGGTAGGTACTAATATGTAGGTACCTACTGTGAATATTTTTATTGTTGAATAGTATAATCTATACTAATATTATAAACCTGAAGAGTTTGTTTGTTTGTTTGAACGCGCTAATCTCAGGAACTACTGGTTCGAATTGAATAATTCTTTTTGTGTTGGATAGTCCGTTTATTGAAGAAGGCTATAGGCTATATAACATCACGCTACGACCAATAGGAGCGGAGCATAAATGAAAAATGTTGAAACTAAAACACGCGAACAAAGTCGCGGGGGACAGCTAGTATTATATAAAGGAAAAATTTGTTCAATGTTTGTAACGAATAAAATCAAAAACTACTGGACCGTTTTCAAAATATTTAAATTATGATTAGAATGCTTTCCTGATTAACAGGCTATATTGCTGTGCCATGCGTGTGAAGCCGGGTAAGGTCGTTAGTGTTTTATAAGTTTTGTTAAATTTTCTATTTGACATTAAGAAGACAGGGCTCAGTCTACCTCATTAAATTATTTTGGGTGAAATAAATGCATATACGGCTGAGTGCATTCGGGTGCAGACGGTTCAATGTCCGGTATAAAATCAACTGTTTATTATTCTGCCCTACTTAAGTAATATTTTGTAAGTTTAACGTCAAAGTATTGCCTCACGACTGAACACCTGACTAGTGCATTTGTTAAATGAATGGCCAAATTTTTCAATTGTTTTCTTAAATTCGTTTTTTCTTGTTATCTTTAGATATTTTTGTGAGATTAAATCCTAAAATAGTATGTTCAATTGAGCGATAGTGCTTAAGCCATCAAAATGTTGATTCTTTAAACTGAAAATATATTACAATAATAGTTTCTTAAAACCGGTCTGGGGGTTACTTAGGAATTTAATTCCGACCGATTGAAATTGCAATTATGACGTTTCGTTTGTTGAACATAACACTAGCGCTAAATATACCTAATGTATTTATACTAATATTATAAAGCTAAAGAGTTTGTTTGTTTGAACGCGCTAATCTCAGGAACTACTGGTTCGAATTGAAAAATTATTTTTGTATTGGATAGTCCGTTCATTGAGGAAGGCTATTATAGGCTATATAACATCACGCTACGACCAATAGGAGCGGAGCATAAATGAAAAATGTTGCAAAAATGCAAAATGCCGTTGAAACTAAAACACGCGAACAAAGTCGCGGGGGACAGCTAGTTGTTAATAAAATCATTTTTAATTTGTGTAAACAATTTTTTTACGAAGTAACATCAAGGTTGCGTAAAGTAATGCAGTCCGGTTCAAATGTCCATAAAAACGTCAGGTAATCTGATATCGTGTTTATCTACGATATTTATAACTTGTCGCCTATATTATAACGCGCTTTAATAATAATATCAAGAGATTTAACATTCTACTATTTTCTTGGACGTCGATAAAAATAAAACTTAAAGCCAAATTTATCGTGACAGATGTTAGGATTAGGGTTGTACTATGTCTTATCATAGTTCTGTTGTGAAAAAGTTATAGTATTTTATTTACCTAGTAGGTAGTACCCGGTTACTAATATATCCAGATAATTAAGCCTAATAATGGTCATAAAACTACATAACACTATGGTTACAATATGGTTAGAAATCGTTATAATACTGGCCGAAATTTTCTATTTTGAAAATCGATTTGCATTTTAACTCTTACCTGACGGCAGACTTCGGTATCGAACCATAGAGCAACACGCTGAGACCTCTGTAGAGTCCGAAGAACCCATGGCCCTTCACTGTCTTTTTGACACAGTCGACTATACCCGTGTACTGCTTGGTACCACCTGGAAAGAAATGTAAAAGTTTTTAATGAAGGTATGGCGCAACATGGAAGAGCTCTATGTCCACTGTGTACTGAAGTAATCCAAAGAAATGAAAAATATACCTAACTTAAACTAGCTAATAAAAATACCAGCCTATAAATATCCCACTGCTGGGTATAGGATCTCATGTAGAGAAGGAACGAGCATTGATCACCACGCTTGCTTATTGTGTGTTAGCGATTACATATTAAAATTTTTGAAATCCAGTTTTCCACACAATTTTGTCCATCACCGATTGTCAATGATGTCTTAGTATAAATAAAGTACATATAACTTCGAAAAAGTCACATTGGTACTTGCCGATAGTGGGTTCGAACCTGCAACCTTGTGCACACAAATCCGTTCATTCAACCGCTCAAATTATGGAAACAAATCATTTAAGGACGAACTTAGAGCTTCTATACAATTTCGACATTTTTAATTAAATTATTGTAATCAGTAGTTTAAGAAAACCTCAATCAAGGACGCATTTTTAATGTGTATTCCTTTTCTTCAGTAATGGTTTTGCCCATTGTAATTTTTTTATAAATAATTCAACAGTGAAATTATTTGACCTCTGATGACGACAAAATCCTACATGAGATTACGCTCGTGTTAATGTAATGTTGCTCACGACCTAAACTCGACTGGCCGTGGATTTTATAGGTCAAGTTGTACGACTGTATGGTGCACTGCCTTTGACAATTAGACATGTTTGTTTGATAACATAAGTTGTACAAAATAATGTGCTAGGTATTATGATGCCAGTGTATTTGCAGATCGGAATATTTTTGAATTCATATAGATTTCTTTTTCAAGTAACAAAAACACTAAGTATTCAATTGTTCTTATACCATTGAAATAAAACTAGTTTGAACGGATTCTATCGCGGTTTATTTTAGATTTTTGTTCCCGACGTTTCGACGCCTTTGCAGGTGTCATGGTCACGGGCAGACTGAGGTGGTATTCGTCTTGACAGGTGATGTTGCTCGTTCTACCTTCATATTTTAATTAATTATTTGTATTCCGACCTACGCAATATGAGCTCACTGTGTCTTGAAGTCTTGCAGCGCTGCTCTTGGGTTTGGTTTTAAGTTTGTGTATTATTGGGTCCCAAGTAGGTGATATCTTCCAGCCATCTTCTCTATTGAAATTAGGATGTTTTTTAATTTCAATAGCCTCACGAAACATCCTAGGTAGGAATTTGTGTTCTTTAGCGAGGATCTGTGGTTTGTCAAATCTAATATAATGACTGGAGCCTTCAGCATGTTCGGCGACTGCAGACTTCGTTGAGCGGCGGTGTTTAACGTCAGCTATATGTTCTTTTACGCGGGTCCCTATGCTGCGCTTTGTTTGACCGATGTAAGAGAGACCGCAGTCACAATCTAGTTTATATACTCCTGCATCTTGTAGAGGTATGTGACACTTGACAGGTGGTAAGGACTGACTAATCTTCTTGGGCGGCTTAAAATATGTTTTAATTGAAGCGCGCTTCAGGATGTAGCCAATCTTGTCTGTGACTCCTCTGACATATGGTAGTACAGCAGGTAAACGGTCGACTGTGGTTGGCTTCACTCGGTTTCTGTGACGGGGCCGTGGAATTTGGAGCTTGTTGTCTCGCAGTACTTGCTTGACATGTTGAAGCTCAGCGGCAAGGTGTCTGTCATCACAGATTCCGTGTGCTCTCTGAAACAAAGATTTACCCACGGTAGCTAACTGTTTCGGGTGGTGGTGAGATTCACCATTCAGGTATCTGTCTGTATGGGTCTTTTTTCGATACACAGTGTGACTTATTGTCTGATCAGGATTACGGTGGACTAATACGTCTAAGAAGGCAAGAGAGTTATTTTCCTCCAACTCCATAGTGAATTGAATTTTGTTATTAATGGAGTTGAGATGGTTTAAAAATGCAGTTACTTTGTTAGATGGTAAAATTGTGAAAGTATCATCTACGTACCGTTTATAAAACCTGGGAGTGACAGGGGCTGTTTTTAAGGCTGTCTCCTCAAAGTCTTCCATGAAGATGTCGGCGACTACTGGGGATACAGGCGAACCCATTGCTACTCCATCTACTTGTACATAGAATTGATTGTTCCACAACAGATAGCCAGATGTGAGGCAGTGTTCGAGTAGCTCTGCATGTTCTATAGGTAAGTCATTCTCTGCTAACTTCTTAGAGATAATTTCAGTACAATCCTTAACTGGTAGGCATGTGAATAAGGACTGTACATCGAAACTAACCATTACTTCATTGTCATGTAGACGTAGGTGTTTAATCTCATTGACAAAATGGTATGAATCCTTCACAAACGCTGTCGTGTTGCCTCTGAGCGGTGAAAGTATTTTCGCGACGTGTTGAGCCAATCTGTAGGTTGGTGTGTCGATTTGGCTTACAATAGGACGCAGCGGGGCATTCGTTTTGTGTATCTTCGGTAACCCATACAGTTTAGGTGGTTTTGCACATGAACCTGCTGTACTACCTGCTGTACTACCATATGTCAGAGGAGTCACAGACAAGATTGGCTACATCCTGAAGCGCGCTTCAATTAAAACATATTTTAAGCCGCCCAAGAAGATTAGTCAGTCCTTACCACCTGTCAAGTGTCACATACCTCTACAAGATGCAGGAGTATATAAACTAGATTGTGACTGCGGTCTCTCTTACATCGGTCAAACAAAGCGCAGCATAGGGACCCGCGTAAAAGAACATATAGCTGACGTTAAACACCGCCGCTCAACGAAGTCTGCAGTCGCCGAACATGCTGAAGGCTCCAGTCATTATATTAGATTTGACAAACCACAGATCCTCGCTAAAGAACACAAATTCCTACCTAGGATGTTTCGTGAGGCTATTGAAATTAAAAAACATCCTAATTTCAATAGAGAAGATGGCTGGAAGATATCACCTACTTGGGACCCAATAATACACAAACTTAAAACCAAACCCAAGAGCAGCGCTGCAAGACTTCAAGACACAGTGAGCTCATATTGCGTAGGTCGGAATACAAATAATTAATTAAAATATGAAGGTAGAACGAGCAACATCACCTGTCAAGACGAATACCACCTCAGTCTGCCCGTGACCATGACACCTGCAAAGGCGTCGAAACGTCGGGAACAAAAATCTAAAATAAACCGCGATAGAATCCGTTCAAACTAGTTTTATTTCAATGTCTAATATTCGCGTAAACCTCAGAAAGCAATATGTTCTTATACCACATTTACATATAATATATCATGTATTACAGTACTATATTTATGTCTATGTGGGAGATGTTAATAAGTTAGTATTTATCTATCTATTTGAGTCTGATTCTATTTCCTTTTTTCGTCTTAACAAATTTGTTTTTTTTTTATATCAATTACAAACAGCCAGGTACTCGTGTTTTGGCTATTAGTTATCGCCGCTTTAACACGTATTATCAGTCAATTCACGATGAATTGATAACGTGCGCCTTAGTTTCATCTTTATCAGAATCCTAGTTGTCATGATGGGGCAAAGGGGTAGGACAACTTTACAAAGTTATTAATGCATCTACTTTTAAAAACTCTTTAGTTTTTTTTTTATGGGAGATTATTGGTGAATAAACTTATGATGATTAGAGAGGTGAGTATTTTAACAGAAACAGGATTAGTTTTGTCTCGTTTGGAGGGAATACGAGAGTTGTGATAGTTTATCAAATATACTTTACATCCAGAAGATCAAGATACATTTAAACAAATATAAATATTGATCTTTTCTAGGTGGGTGGGCCGCGGGCCGCTCTACGAATTGTCTTACAAATACCTAGGTATTTTTATTTGGTAAATTCGTCGAGTTGTTGTTGCTAAGTGTTTGTCGGTAGCTACTTGTTTACGAGTTTCTATCACATACGTAACACGGACTTGACAAGTAGCTGATAATTATTCATTAGATTGTATGGAGTTTTTTTTTTATTTTTGGCATTGTATCTATGGTTGATGTAAGGAGGTTCAATGGTCGATTGCTATGCCAGAATTTTAGACTGGCAGGTTGGAAATAGAATAGTTTTTTTTTTCGGCGATACATTTAATCACGAAAGTTTAAACTGCATGTGACGAATACAAACCCCCGGTTTCTGAATGGCTGTTAATATGTCGTCGAATCAACTGATCACGACTATAGTTGGTTGACCAAAAGACTAACAACCAAAACATGAGGTTTGACAGATGATTATCTAATTTTTGTGTTGATCAGCTTTTTAGAAACTGGGAGTAAAAGATGAATGAAATGAAATTGATATGAAATTCATAGGTTTCGCTGTTGTACAATAAAGAACCACGAAATCAATTGATCACTACATTATTTTGATATTTACTTACGTACCTATAAATTTACATAATTAGTACAAACGATGTATTTATGACAATTATACAAACATCGTGCATAATATTTATTCCTACGGGAATTCAGGAATATCTATGTGTAAATCGCATCCCAAATTGCTTGTTACTTTAAAAACATAATTTTAGATTCTTAAAAAGCGGGCATGGCGCCAATATATTTTTTAGGATGCCTAACGTTCGCCTAACCAATATCGAAGATTTTGCGAAGTCCGAAGTCTGAGTAATCTTCCGACGAATAAAGTAAAATATAAGCAAATTCAAAGTTACCAGCCAGAATTAATTAACTAAAAGACAGTTGAATGAATAGGTATGATGATTTAGCTACTTGATGGACCTATAAAATATTTTGTTTAAATAACGTAATTCACCGGCGGCATCGGCAGGCGTTTGAATTGAACTTAAAGTTAGTCACAGGTAAGGTTTACCGTCTAGTAGTACATACGTCGGCCTCGGACCCTAAAAATGGAGACCCTCGAAGCGGATTCCGTCAACCGACCAGAGCCAGACTTAGGCCACTATTTATTACATATCTTACTACCAAGGCACATTACATTTTTTTATTAATCTCCAGTAAAAGTGATTAATTTCTCACTTTTAACTCGGATTACGATACCTAATTATTATCTAATAATAATTAATATTTAATTATACATATGGCACTTAACCAAGTGGTTCTTTAGCTATCGGTAAACAACCAAGGAAAAGACCTTGAATAATAGTTTATTTGTTTTTCTGACATAACAACGATAGTTGACCAAAGTCCAACACTAACAGAAAAATGAATTCCTCCGCCCGAGAGAGACAAACAAGCGAAAAATCGCTAATCCAAGGTTAACTAACCTCGAATATTAATACAGCCTGCAATCCATTTAGAATCTTATTAGCAAGTATTCTAGAATACAAGAAACAAATGAACATGGAATAGTTATTAGAATCAAGTACAGTAAATGATGTACGTACGATAGACGCTTCTTAAGTAAGTACATCCTTAGCGACAACTGTAGTACTCTGGCAATGTTTACAAATATACGACGACACCAAAATATCGATTGGCTTTACTATGACTAAAAGATAGTATAAACAGAGAAAGTATAAAAGTTTTCTAACCTTTTTCGTCTAATTGCAGCTGTGTTTTTACATATTCCGTCGGGAATGTAATACAAATTTCAATGCCACCAGTTATTCCGCCGGCCACAACACCTTTCAATCCAACAGACCCTGTTCCCCCAGCCGCAGCCGCTGCGCCAGTTTCTGACATCCATGGCCTCGAGAACGGATTCTTGAATGTTCCTGGCTTATTAGACATTATAATATCTTGTTAGGCACTGGTCGTTTACGACAGCGGCTGCGTCGACCTCCCCCCTTCACAGTTGAATTGATACTAATTTGATTGAATGAATGAACTTCATTCAATGAACGAGATACACGCATTGGATTTCGTGATAAGAAAATGGTAATCTATTTATTTATTTTTAAATGGTAACTTTAAATGCAAACCAAAAATCTACCAAAAATAAATGATCGACTAAAATACTTTTTTCATGCTGTCAACATTTCAATGGACGCCATTTTGACAGCGTTATTTACCATTCGATCGATCATCATGTCATTCATTCAATCATTCAGTTCATCGAAAACGTTGCATGAAATGGGAAAGAATTTAGGAATTAAACTAGAATAAAACATTGTTTTTCTTGTAGAAACCTCAGAAAAACCGTAAAAATGGCGCTGAGAACTTACGGCGATAAGCCGATAAGCTTCCAAATAGAAGAAGGAGGAGAATTCTACTGTGTCGGCTCCGAGGTTGGTACATTAATTCTGTTTATTATTGATGCTGAGTTCCGATACTTTCAGTTTTTAACCAATTTATACAGTATTTTAGTTAAATATTTTTAAGTTAAGTAGGTTATATACATAAAAACCTGATTATTGGTCTATATAACAATATACATTAATAATAACATACTCTTGAAAGGTCAATAAAAATGGGCTATTTCATAGCAATCTGATTTTAATGTTATATTTGTGAAATTTCTTTCTACTTTTACATATTTAAGCAGACCTATTTTATTCGCATTTTTTTTTGAATTCTAGTACAGTAACTTGTTTGAGAAAGTTATTGACACAAGATATTAACCTTTTCAGGTTGGAAATTACCTACGGTTGTTCCGTGGGTCTCTCTACAAAAAGTACCCGGGTATGGCCCGGCGTACTTTAACTAATGAGGAGAGGAAACGTCTTATTGACAATGGCTTAGGTGCCCATGTGTTATCAAGCTCGGTATCACTACTCAAAGCTTCAGAGGTTGAAGATATTATAGAGGGCAACGATGATAAGTATGTGTACGTTTTACGATAATTATTCTCTTTTATAGGTGTAAAAAGTCAAAATACTGCTTGATTAAGTGGTAAGTGAAGAAAAGTATCATCATCATCGTTCAAAGCACGCTGCATCTAGGTGGAGGCCTTTCATACCACAAATCCTACCCTATTATAATCTTCATTTCAAAACATGTACAAAAACCATTTTATTTGTAGTCTTTACACCCTTTTGGTTTTGGTTTACCATTCATCAAATGCTGAACTGGTTATGGTTAAAAAGCTTCATCAATTCAACATTTTCAGTTCTCACTAACCCATAGTCATCTCATATGAAGTATTTTATAGATAATTTAATAGATTTGTTAAATATAGGTACAAAGCTGTGTCGGTCAGCCAGGAGCTTGCTACTCCAAGGGAGAGCAAAAGCAAGAAGCCACACAACCAGTCCTGGTTGCCGGTTATGCCGAACTCCTCACACTTGGATGCTGTTCCTCAGGCCACACAGATAAGCCGATCAAGGGTACATAATAAGAAGGTATGTAGTCTAGCACCTGATATAATAAATTAGTAATTGACAACTTTCTTTCTGTATAGGTTGCAACAAAGAATACTGTATAAATTGCTGTAAAATATGGAGAGATTATTTTCGAATAACCGTAGAGTGCACTTAGTTATGTTTAAACACTATTCTTCTTCTTCTTCGTGACACTCTTGGCAGAGCGGTCGTGGTCATCAGGTCGTGACTTCAGTGGAGGCAGATGTTATTCGCCTCACGATCATCCGCCATTCCTCTCTTGTGGCGGCCATTCTGTTGCACTCGTTCAAGGAGCCACACACAGCAGTCTTTACTTGGTCGGTCCATCTCATGGGCGACCTCCCACGCCCTCTGGTTATTAGAAAACTAAATTTGTATTTTTGACATATAAACAGGGGTATCCATGGCGAAATACGGTAGCCATAGCAACCAGATATCTAATTTTGATTGAAGTATAAGAAATTTTTAGAAAACTGTGTTGTTATAAATAACTTCGTGGTTGTACGATTAGAAATGAATGTCTTGTTGATCCTTTACCTATAATGCACCTAATGATGTGCGTGCGAAGCTGCGGGTATCAGCTAGTTAGGTATAATGCTAGTTACTTTTCTCACAATGCACAATCTTTGGTTATACAGGTATTTTAATATAATTCTAATTTAAATTCTTAGCACTGGTTAATTAACAGTGAAGGGTGGGCGAATCAGGGTGCTGTCCATTGTATTGACATTCTAAAAGTGCTACTTTGTAGCCTCGTTTGGAATAAATGAGTTTTTTATTTTAATTTTAAATTAACCACTTACTAAAAATATCTGAATGCTATTGTTATTTAGAACAAGAACCATTATTAAATGTATCCTGAAAAGCTTTTAATTAAGGCATTATTAATATTTTAGGTGCGCACTTTCCCATTGTGTTTTGATGACACTGATATGACAGCTATGTTGGAGAACTCGTCACAGAAGCAAATCCTAGTGCCGATCAGGCTGGATATGGAGATTGAGGGTCAAAAGCTAAGAGACACATTTACTTGGAATAAAAATGGTATGTATCCAAGACATAATTGTACTACATAATATCAAAGTATACATAGACATTAAGTGGAAAACAGCTTAGAAGCAAATATAAGCAAATAAAGCCTTTAACTTTTTCACTGCATGAATAGGGTAGTTAACTAAAATTTTTTTAAGTGTGCCTCAGGTTGGTTAATAATGAATATTAGACACGTATTTTTCCTTTTTTAAGAGAACCAAAAACTTACGACGATACAATAAAAAATATATTTTAAAATTATATATATTTTTTGTTCATTCAATTTGATAGTAAACTTGTGTTTCTCTTGCATTGTACAAGAAAGAATATTCTATCTAAAATAGCAGAAAGGTGTAGTAAACAAGTTACATTTTAATTCATATTTAAATCAGACAAATATGAACCACTAAACTCCATCTAAATATTTTCCTGCACTAAATGCTTGTAACCACAGAAACAGTTCTACAAACTATTTTTATATTCCAGAATCAATAATAACCCCAGAACAGTTTGCGGAAGTATTATGCGATGACCTAGAGCTCAATACAAGCACATTCATTAACGCCATAGCATCGTCGATCAGGCAACAAATAGAGGCGTACCCGAGCGAGCCACCGGCGATACTAGAGGAGCAGCCGGACCAAAGGGTGGTGATTAAACTGAATATACATGTGGGGAATACTTCCCTTGTCGATCAGGTAAGAATTGTAATGTATATTTATTTATATCTCATATGGCAGCGAAGCAACTACAATCACTCTCTGGAGTTCATGACTAAAGACAGATATTTGATTATAAAATCATTTTTATTGTGTGACCCACAAATGCTTGTTCCAAGTCTGGGTGTTCTTTGTGCATGTGATTTGAATGTTTGTAGGATAAAATCCTTTAGGGCTGATTTTCAAATGTCAGATAATTTTAAGAGGAATAAAATTCACGTCTTTCAGATTTTGTATGGAAGAATGGACTGTCACAAAATTCAAAATTGTTTCTTGGATAAAAATGTCAAAATTAGGATTTTTTTTTGTGGAAAAGAATAACTATTAAACTTTCAGAAATTGGGTTATTGTAATTTCTAGATCTAATCTGCTAGCATGTAATAAGGCCTTTAAAAAGATAAAAGAGATATTCTATGATTCCGATCTATACACCAAACTAATGCATTATACATAATTATTGTTACTTTGTGTAAGTATATAACTAACTTCTTTTGATTACAGGTCGAATGGGACATGTCCGAAAAAGAGAACAATCCAGAACAATTTGCGATGAAGCTCTGCGCTGAGCTCGGTCTCGGCGGGGAGTTCGTGACGGGGATAGCGTACAGCGTGCGCGGGCAGCTCAGCTGGCATCAGCGCACGTACGCCTTCAGTGAGGCGCCGCTGCCGGTCGTTGAGGTATGTCTTGGAATGTTCTAGACGTGTGTGTGTCTGATAGAGAACAATATGGAACAGTTTGCTATGAAGCTCTCTCATGAAGTGTAGGTGACCGTCTTGGCGACAATATTATATCGTCAGTTAGGAGACACAGTATATCTAGGCGCAACTTATACTAACGTTTTTTGTGAGTTTACTTGTCGAGTCTTGGAAATTTTTCTGCCTAAAGATAAGATTATTTTTTTAATCAAAATGATTGGAACTGCATTATGTTAAAATATGATAATGTATTATTTTTGCTTAGAAACTCAAAGCAAAAATACAAAACACATTCAATGGCTATATATCTAAATAACAACCTAATTATTCAGAGTTTAGTTTAGTTTAGAAAAGCAGAGTCTAGACCTTAGTTTAGATAAACATAGCACACTCAATTTAAGACGTATATATACAAAAGAAAAAACAAAACCTGCAGACCAAATAATTATTCTGAATATAGATTTACATTCAAATTAAAAATCCTTTCATCACGTCTTATATAAATTCATCTACAATTTAGTATATACCTACATTCCACTCTCGCAGACGCCGTACCGCCAGCCGTCCGAAGCGGAGCAATGGGCACCACACCTCGAGACCCTGACCAATGCAGAAATGGAAAAGAAGATCCGCGACCAGGACCGCAACACGCGCCGCATGAGAAGACTCGCCAACACCACACCCGGTTGGTAGATTATGATTTATATTCGACTTTCCAACAATAAAAAAACTCTTATTATCACTTCTTGGTGGACTTACCCCCACTTTTTGAAAGCCCAATTTAAACGACGATACACAATGCAAAATGTTTGCTCGTCGGTCACCACTGACTTCCGCGGCGCTTAACATCAAAGTTAGACACCTAATAAACATTTTGACGAGTACTTGTCAATGTTAGGGACAGTGGTTTCAATAGAGGCTACAGGGATTAAATTTTGCTTGAGTCGTTAGTCTCGTATGAGGTGTAACTGTCATTTTCTGCCAATAAGGGACAGCCTACTGGCCTGTGACGTGGTGGAGAGTGACAGATAGACTAGCCCCTGTAGCCAAAGAATTTCTATAACCGTTAACGATGATAGAAATTGCTTAAATGACATTAAATGTATGATAAATAAATAAAATAAATGTGGACAACATCACATACATTGCTCTGAACCCAAAGTAAGTAGCTAAAGCACTTGTGTTATGGAGTTCAGAGACAACGAAGGTACCACAAACACCCAGACCCGAGACAATGTACAAAAAGGGTTTTCTACATTGACCCGAGACCTTAGAGCTGGCGACACCTTGAAAACCGGAGTGTACGCCACTCGACCATGGATGTCATCAAACGTCGTATGGATATGACATTTCTTTTCGATAAGTCACGTGACTTAGGTTTGTCACTTCCATACATTTGAGCGATTCGATCAGCGTTAACGCTTGTAGATGTCACTTGGCTAGAGAAGCTGATGCAAGATTAGCGAAGCTTGTGGATTGTTTATGTATGGTAGCTCCCGTGGCATTTAAGAAACCGGGGCTTAACACAATTTCTTGTTTACAATGGAAATAATATGGTATTAACTGAGAGTTCATGTTACTACGTCAACCTCGAATTGTTTTCTTTTTTAATCTTTAGTACGGTATTAATGTTTGTTGTTTATTACGGCAAGCAGCGGTCGAGTCTAAAATTAGTCGGGTACGTATTTTGAACGTAGGTTTATAGACAGTAGTACTGTAGCTATTATGTAGGTTTTTATTAATATTAACCAGTCTTACTAAGAGATACTGTGTTACCCACTAAAATGGGTTGTGGAGGTCAGTTGCAGTCGCTCCATGGAAAATACGGTATAGAGCTGAATGCGGTAAGACTAAAAGCCGGCACCAACATAGGTTGTGTAAAGGCTAGGCAGAAAGAAAGCCATAAATAGATAAAGTAATCATTGAATACTTTCTTTGATTATCATGTTTTCGCTTTTAACCGTAATTTGGGCATTTATAGAATATTATTAATTTATTCGTGTTTTGTTTATATTGTTGGAAAATCTAATAAAAATCAATTAAGTTTATTTATTGGTATACAAAATAATAAGCAAATCAGTAGGGTTACTCTTGAACTAATTTAAATTCTAATACAATACCAAAGCAAAATTGATATTTTTTTAGCTTTTTGTACTGTCAATGTTCCAGTTAATTCCTTCCATTGACAGTTTTATTTTTTTCAAGAAATCTGAATCACGTATCCGCTAAAGTAATATCAATTTTGCATTGGCATTCCATTGGAATCAAAATTATTTGAAGAGTTAGGGCACATAGTTTTTTCAGTTCACAAAATATTTTACAATATGTTACAAATTTTTTTATGGCTGAATAAACTACTTTGCCTGTTTCTTACACATTTAAATATACACTTACACAAGCATGTATTATTATTATACAGAGATATAATGTATATATATGTCATAGAATTTGTGAAAGTGAGATATGACATATGAAATGACGCTAGTTTTTTTTGCTAAAGTGATTATTTTTTCAGACATCTAAGAAATTACTCTTTAATATTCCAGGTTATGCCAAAAATATATAAACTAAATGTTACTGTCTTTATCATCATCTTTATCTCCCTGCCATGTTCCCAGTTATTTGAGGTCGGCGCAATGCGCATTTCCTTTCATCTCTACTATTCGACATCACAGCATTCAACTCTTTCTATCTCATATTATCTTTCACACAATCCATCCATCTCTGTTTCTGTCTTCCTCTGCATGTATTCATGAATGCATCCATCTCTGTTTCTGTCTTTCTCATGTATACCTATTCACAGTCATACTCATAACTTGTTCAGTTATGTGACTTTCATCTTTCCTCATCCCTTCTCAGAACATGTCCATACGGCGACAAATAACTACCTCTTATCTTTTAATTCACGGGTTCTACTTTCCCATATATAGTATTTCCTGTAATATACTTATTTCTTATCCTATTTAATCTCATTACTCCAGACATCTATTCAAGCATTTCATCCGTCCCTTTCACTATCCAACATTCTGATCTATACAACAATACTGTCTTACCCCGGTCACTCACATGCGCGCAAACATTTCGACAAATTTTCTCGCGTTTTGATGTCTGTTAAAAAACCGACACAGCTAAAAAAACAAATCATTTGCAAATGTCGTCCTACACCTGTGGGTTTGCGTATTCGTGCGAATGTGAGTGACCAGCATTAGAGACAATTAATAAAATATGCATAGGAGCTACAAGTTCTTTAAAAAACTCTGATAAATTACACATATACATGTATTATTATTGTGCGCGCTGTTTGGTGTGTCAATAAATGTATTTATTTCTTCTTATACATACAAAACACAATGATATATCAAGGATATTATTATTAACATTAGTAGAATTATACAAGTACATTTTTACAATTTTTAAAAGTATTTATGTTTATTTTCTATTATAATAGGTGTTCTTATTATTTAAAACAATTTTTGCGTATGGTACTTAAATGCTACAATTATTAGTAAGATTTGCACATTGTAGAATTTTTAGTCGATTTTATAATAATGTAACTAGTCGATTTTATCAGTATACGTGTATTTTATCTGTCATAATAAAGAAGAATTTTAGCTGATAAAAAGTCTATAATGTGCAAAATGTTTTAGTATAAGATTTTGATAAACAAAGATGCCTCGGTAGTCAATCAAAATACAAACAATTCTATTTATTAAAATATACATCTATTCTTGTTGAAGTAAATAGGGAATATGCATGATTTTATGACTGATTATAAAGTACATCATCATGATAAAGAATGTTATATACGATTTCATGACAACTGTTAGTTCTCACATAAAAATTACTGATGCGTTAAATTACTGATGTTGCGTCAAAATGACGGCAGCGTCAATACCAATGGGAACAATAGCACTTGTGCAGCGCGTACCGTGACGTCACGCTAGGTCCGACCAATGGCGTTGCGTTTCGATACTTCACATATCCCGCGTATATTTTTGTGATCCAATTTATTTGTTGTATTTCTTTTTATTAAATACTTATTACGTTATGAAATAGAACTGAAATAGCATTAATTTAAACCAAATAGGTTATATGTGCATATTCCCTATTATTAAAATGCCATACTGTCATTTAGAGTATAATATTCGATAAATCTTCTGAATAGTCGATTTTAATATGCAGTTGTTTTTACAAACTGTGTTATATATTTTTTAATTAAATTATTATATATTTAATTGACAATAGGGCAATATTTAAATAATTAACTACTTTAATGACATTTAAATAGTTAATTTTTCAAATAAAAATTTAATGTCAAAATATGTTAAAATTTTATACAAATTTAAAACGCTTTTGAGGCTACCTTTGTTTGCAAGTTACAGTCAATCAGTTTTAATATATTTAATAATTTATAAGTATTGGAATAATAGTAATAATGGACTGAGGTATGAAATATAGTAACACTGTAACTGCTATGGAGTAAATAGTCTAAATAGGTAAATATACTTAATCCAAGGATGCTATAAATATTTGTGGCCATTTCACAGAAACCTCAAAATTTTGTTCTCACAATAACATTTTTAGTGTCTTGTATTTAAAACATAAACTCAAGACAAATATAATAGTACTTCTTTTTATTAATTTACTCATTTATGGTACTAGCACAGTATGATGAATGATAGTATCTTAAACGGAAAATAAAACCTTTTTACTATTTTTAGAATGTTATTTGATCATACATAAATTAAAGAAACCGACTTCAATGAAATTTATATGGCCTGTTGGTCTGACAGCTAAACCGGAGGTCGTGAGTTCGTTTCCCACTCAGGACAAATCTTTGTGTGATGAACATGATCATTTGTTCTGTTTTTGGGTGTAATTAATCTACAATATGTATGTATTTAGAAATATGAGTATTTTTTAGCGGTTGTCTGGTTGCCATAGTACACACTCTGCCTAGTTTGGGATCCGATGGGCATGTGTTAATTGTCCTAAGATACGGGACTACCTCTGAGGTATACCCTTTCGATCCACAATTACTGGAGAGATCGCGTAACAAACATAAGAAAAACATACACTCAAATTGAGAACCTCTTCTTTTTGAAGTTGGTGAAAAATAATATATTCAAACATGTTTTCTCCTTAAATATATTCCTTAAATGAATTTACCTAAGCAGTTGTAGCGTTACTATAAAATTTGAACACAATACGGTGACAGTTTTTTCACAAGTATTTTCTAGTTAATTATACAATTTACAATATACGGAACGTGTTGATGCCTTTCCTAAGTACAATTTGAAATAGATGCAATATATTTAAGAGTTTTAGTAAAAATAACAAGGAAAAATAATACACGAAATCAAAACTCACTGCCAAAAAAACCAAGTGAAATATTAATTTATTCTTATTTATACGTGTACATTTTTCCATGCAATTTTTACACACATTTGTATGAAAGTAAGTGGACTGTTAAAATTCTATCACATTAAAGAGGATTTTTCCAAATTTTTGAGTTTTTATTTCATTTTTTAACCTCATCACTAACCATATAAAATTGGCTTGCAATGGGTGATTAAATTGACACAATCTGCTTACCAAAAATATAATTAAATATGGCATTACTATGATATATTTTTATTATTTATTTTCGTATTTATTGGAGAAATAAATTAGTATGAATTTGTGAAAGATATTAGTCTTGAAATTATGCTAGAGCATTATACCTGCTATTGGTCGAACTTATAGTGTAAATTAGTTTTTGGCATCGTTAGTATTCTAGAGCTGTATTTATACTTTCGTTTTAATTTTTTATAAGCTTAAACTTAGTAGAACAAAACTTAACCACAATTTGCTTTCAAGTTGCCATATACACATACATAATGTTGCCATATTCAATTAAAATATAAATAATCAAAATCGACTAAAAAGGTTGATGTTATTATTTCTGGTGACAGATGTGTCGTTGAGTCGCGCAGTGAACCGGCTGATCCGGGCCGACGAGGCCCTCTTCCAATCTACGCCAGAAAAGAGGAGGAAAAAGATTTAATCACCCAGCGCCAACGGAGATGCTGTGTCTTTATCTGTAGACTTCAAACTTATTCCCCGATACCTGTTAGGCGAGCAGATTATGGACAATTTTTCCACTGGACTTACGACTGATATAACATTTACCAATGCTTATTACCGTGGCTTTAAGTCCGCGGCCAACGTAATCGCGTGATCCCGGTCATGCCATCGCTCCAAAGTTCGTAATGTGAATGTGATACTTGCGTCCATTAATTTGACATGTAATACCGGCCGATAAATGTCCCACAGCATAGGCTCAGGCCTCTTATGCACGCTTGCTCATTGTGAGTTGGCGATTTAAGATTCTAATTTTTGGAATTTGTTCACCGATTGTCAATGTCTTAAAATAATTAAGAAACTACGCATAAATTTGAAAATATCACATTGGTACTTGCGTGTACTGGGTTCGAAACTGCAACCTCGTGCACACAAATCTTGACTTGACATTGATATATTGGGCGCTATTGTGACCTTAATAATCAGGCGTGGTGTGTTTTTTGCAGCTGTCAAATTGTCCATCGTCTGCTATGCCTAAATTTCAGCTCTTTCCTTTCCACTGCTGCCGAAGATTGCTGTTATATGATTTTATACCTTATATCCCAGTTATTAGAATTAATTCTTAAAAAAATATGTCTTTGACCTTATAAAAATCAACATAACAATTATTCAACAAACGAGTTTTATAATACACATTCTTGCCTAATGATGTCTGCAGCTGACACAGCCTTACTTATATTAATAAAGGTTGGTCGTAAGTAATTAGATGATTATAAGTGTAATTCAGTAAAAATATATTTTAGAACTTAGGCGTATTTACGTATAGATTAGTTTCTGATTGGCCTTTATGGCTTAATTTTGCATTTATTAAATACCATTTCTAACATAATTTTTCTATATATTTAAACTAAAACTTTAAATACATAATTCACACAGTATAGATTCAACATAGAGGCAATAAATAAAACCACATATTTGTTTTCGCATTTCATAAATGAACGAAACCGGTGCAGTGTTTAGGTCAAAAAGTAGTTTTCCTTTTTAACAATTTCAACAAATTGGTCAGTAATTTAATTGTTATTCAAATATTATGCCAGTACTATACTAAGTAAAAAATGCAGTTTTCTTAATTTGCGTTTATTAACTTAAAATGCATATTTTTTGACTTCTGTGACTACTCCATGACTTTCATTTATTGCCTATGTTTGATATCGATACTCTATACTATGTGACATAGATTGAATTACTAATTTAACCCATATCTTAATGCAGCATTCCAATAGATTTCAATTAGATTTCGTTCGAAAAAAAAAAGTTGTTTTGTATAACATTTTAAAATCAAAGAGATTTTCATTTAGGTATCCATAGATTTAGTCGATTATTGAGCTGTAGTGTTAGTAACTTTATTCGATTATGGTTGTTATTAGCATTACTGTGATTAGTTAAGTATTTTGACGTTTGAGTAAATTCGTAAAATAATGAATCATAAAGTTTACTAAAGTTTTTGATAAATTTCTAAATTTTTATCTGATTTTTTTTTTCTATTTTATAGAGCTGTCTTTAAGATAGTTTACTAATGAGATATTTTTTAAGATTTTGTCTACACGTAATTGTTTTTAATAGCATTAAATCTTTAAAGTAGTCGAATAACCTATTCTATAACTAATTGCGCAGGTAATTTTTGATTTCTACTTTTAAATTTTCATTTTCAGATTACTAAATCTATAAAAAGCGTAAAAACATTTTAATGTTTTTTAATCATCTATAGAATAGTACCTAGTATTGCTATTATGTAGTTTTAGCGCTGTATTTTCAGCTACCAAGTATGCCTAACTATGATCTAAGATACGTATCTTTGTATTAAATAAAGACATTATTAAGAATTTGTAATTGCTGTTTTATTCTGTTCTTATTACGCTTCAATTTATTTTGGGATATCTCCATAGAACATAACAGGTAGGTATGATGAAAATTGAATTCCAAAAATGAAATGTTCTTAATTCATATCATAGCTGATAAACTTCAATTGACAATATAATTTCTTGAATAGTGCCTACACTAGAACACTCAATCAAAACGTCTTTCAAACACAAGGAAAAAGTTTAATCGGTTTTTTAACCGGGAGCAACGATGCCGTAAGATCTACACGTTTTAACTTTTAATACCCCTAATTATTTAAAACAAAACGGTTTACTCACGTATATTCTCGGGATCGCCCGACTAGTTTCAGACTTGTTTTAAATAATTCGTCTAATGATTGGTGTTTCAACAATAATAACGTCTAAATGCTATGTTTTAATAAGTATAATATTTTTAAATAAATTTTAATAAATGTGGACAACATCATATACATTGCTCTGAACCCAAAGTAAATAGCTAAAGCACTTGTGTTATGGAATTCAGAGACAACCAAGGTACCACAAACGCCTAGACCCGAAAAAACGTAGAAGAGTGGTTTTCTACATTGACCCGGCCGGGGATCGTCACCATGAAAACCGTGTGTACGCCACTCGACCACGGAGGTCGTCAAATAATATTATATTGTATAATATTATTATGAAAGTAAAGCTTCCACCCGTATTATTATAATTCTTTCGCTCGATTAGGTTGTCATCAATCATGTCGTATGGATAACAGGAGAAAGGAATATAAGATATGAGGAAATTAGACATATTATAGCTGAGTAAGGTTTCTTACATGTAAGTAATACTTACTTATATATGTATGTCTTTGTCACTGCTTATACATCAGTTATCTACACCCAGTAGATATCTTGATTTAGTTTTTGTTCTGAGTAGATACCGGTATAGGTACAGGGTGTTACCGAAAGGTTATATCTATCTGAAAGGGGTGAATAATTGGTACATCTGGTATAGAGGAAGTAATCGTAAAAACATTTTTTTATGTTACAACTACAAATTCACAACTTTTTGTTTTTTATTTCCTTTACTTTTGACGTTAGACCTAGCATCATGCCAAATTTCGTAATTCTAGGTCGACGGGAAGTACCCTAGGTATGGGGTTTGTGTTTCTCAAAAATGTATGGTAAAATCGACATAAAGGGCTGGATTTTTTAGTTGAGTTGACATAGAAGCATTAATTATTTATTGCATCAAGAATTCGTAGACATAAGTATTTCATATTAATTTCAACACGATACCACCACGCCTTCCTGAGAATAAACGCGTTCTTGACAGACAAACGGACTACAAAGTGATTCAATAAGGGTTCCTTTTTTCCGTTCAAGGTACGGAACTCTAAAACACAGGTAAAAGCAAAATCACAACAATAATGCAGTATCTATTGCTTTCTGAGGTTTTGACAGTCTGCTCGTGACCATGACAACTGCAAAGGCGTCGAAACGTCGGGAACTTAAATCTAAATACAAACGCGATAAAATCCGTTTAAAGTAGTTTTAGGCCTGTTGGTCTAGTGGTTAGTGACCCTGACTGCTAAACTAGAGGTCGTGGGTTCGATTCTCACGCAGGACAAATCTTTGTGTGATGAGCACGATCATTTGTTCTGTGTCTGGGTGTAATTTATCTATAATATGTATGTATTTAGTAATTTATAAGTATGTTTATGAGTCTGGTTGCCATAATACAGGCTCTGCTTAGTGTGGGATCAGATGGCCGTGTGTGAGCTGTCCCAAGATATTATTATTATTATTTCAATGCAGTATCTATTATTACCTAGTAGGTAGGTATTTTTGTCTAACAGGATGTTATGAATCCTATACACCGACGCAACGCCTCTGCAGTTTATTAACCCTCACCTCACGCTTCAATACACTGGCAAACGAACAAGAAATAAAATAAGTATCGAATAGACGCCGACATCCTTTCGTAGATCTATTACGCTTTAATAATAAACATTGAAAATCTTAACGTTTTTACACAATCAAATAAATTGTGAGATAGTTTACGGGCATTCAATAGGTACCTTCATTAGTATTTATTGTGTATTGTATGACAATATTAATAACTAATCATATTGATCCATTCTAATATTATAAATGCGAAAGTAACTCTGTCTGTTACACTGTCATGGTCAAACCGCTGAACAAATTTTTGATAAAACTTAGTATTAGGTTAGCTTCGATCCTACAAAGGGACATAGGCTACATTTTACAGCGTTAACCGACACTCAAATCTATATCATTTGGATATGGAGCAGCACTGGAAATATCTCAAGGTCTGTAGTATACACGGCTATTGTTAATACATCAGTATTTTTGCTTAGGCTCCCACCTACCAGATCAGAAATATAGTTACTTTAACACATAAAGCTGAAGAGTTTGTTTGTTTGAACGCGCTAATCTCAGGAACTACTGGTCCGATTTGAAAAATTCTTTCAGTGTTGGATAGCCCATTTATTGAGGAAGGTTATAAGCTATACAACATTACGCTGCGACCAAAAGAAAATGCTGTGGAGCATAAATGAAAAATGTTGCAAAAATGAAAAACCGTTGAAACTAAAACACGCGGACAAAGTCACGGGGGACAGCTAGTGTCATATATTTTTCAAAATCCACGTCAAATATCATATAATTTTTGACATTTTGACATTGTAATCAGCGCTGCTAAAAATAGTAAAGAAAGGTTTATTTAGTTTCTTAATTCCCTAAACACTACTGTGGATCGTTAACATCATACAGATCCGACTCACATACATTTTTTGCGAACCGTATTACAGTATGGAAATCCAAAACGTAAATTCGCGTTCCATAAACCATTTAGGTATTATTTTGGTCCCAGATTTGTAGAAACTGATAAACTTAAGTGAAATATTAATGCCTCCCTTGATAACTGCGTAGGCATTGCTCGTAGCTCTACGTGCTACGCCGCGCTACGCGGCTACGAGAATTTAAGTACGTCCGGGATTTGAATAATGATAAATTAGATATTTTGGGTTTTATATCTTTTTCTTTGAGTTTTTTTTTATCTTATTTTTGTGATAACTGGTGGTACCTAATGATTTAATTTAATTTTTTGATATCTACTTACATCTAAACGTTTACAAAGGAATGCCAATATTATTTTAAACTTACCACTGGTTTTTATAATAATGTAACGTTAAAGTTACTTTTTTAATGTAGTAACGTACCTTTTTCCTAATTATACCTATGTAGACGGTGCTACGCGTCGTAGCCCGTAACACAGTTACGCTTAACATGCTACGCCAGACTAATTAGATAAAATGAGAAGCGTAATTTGTTTCTTCATAACTTATCTATAAGTACATAACAAATATTATTTTATAAATACAAAACGTAGTTATAAAATATAACTTCTTGCAATTAGGTATTTTACAGAAATATTAGAAAAAGCATTGCTAACCCTGAAAAAGGCATCAAACGCGTATTTGGGACTGCAGTTCAGTTTATTAATGCAACGAATGATTACTCAATAGTGATTCTAAATCTAACTAGAACTTTTTTTTTAATTTATTTAACACTGGCTGTAGCCCGCGGCTCTACCCGCGTGGTTGTCGGTTATCGTGGCAAAAAGCCTTTTATTAGGATCCAAGCGCTAAATTTCATCCAAATCGGTTCAGCGGTTTAGCCTAACAAACCGAGTTACTTTTGCATTTATAATGTTAGTATAGAAGTATGGATAACACTCCAATGATTTACAAACAATGATCCTTTAAAACAAACGGCTTACTCGACTAATTAAAACTTTTTGCTGTCATCACATATTCCCGTTATTTAATCGCTGCTATGGCAACACCATACAGTAGGTAATATGTAGATGTGTTTCACTTGAACCTGTGAAATGGGCCTTCGCCTCATCTCTAAGATTTATAGGCTGAATACAAACGAAACGAATGTTATATTACGATATTCAAGTAGAGTTGGGAAAAACATGAGCAGCGCATGCGCGGACTCGACCAATGTTGTTCCCGAGCTATGGACAGTGCGTGACGGGCGCTCGAGACGGACTAGTGATGTGTAGTGGTCGGTAGATTTTATGGGTAGTCGATAGTTTTTATCATTATTTTCAAGTGTGTGTTGCAAGTTTTGTGATTTAAAGTTAAATTAAAGTTTGTACCTACGTGTGTCTAAAAGGTGTTTTACCTAATAAAATGTAGTTATTTTATCTAGTAAAGGACTAAAAGCTTTTTAATAAAATCACTTTAGAATACGCATCTTAAGTAAAGATTGAGAGATTATTTATTAAGAGAGTGTTTTTTTACTAATTGCCTACAGTTATTGTTAAACTATAATATTGACTAAAATATAGAGCAAACTTCCGAAGGACATCCATCCCAAGTCACTTTTATCGCAATAAAATCACAAAATCCATAAACACAATGCAAGGCGTTTATTGCGGAGTTTATTTGTTCCGCGCGAACAACGTGTGATATTGTTTTCGATAGCGAACATTATTGCCAACATAAAAGTCGAGATCACGGTACGTCCCTAATGGCGGATTTCACCAACGTTCAGTGTGATAAAATGTTTGGGACAGACGGAGGGAAGCGCGCGCTCCGCGACACAATCCCGCCAACCGAAAATTCAAATTTAAAAATAAGAATACAATAAAGAAAAATAAAAATCGTGCCAGTAATAAAATTTAACGTGTTCTTTATTTCAAAATAAAAATGTTATAACTTATTTCGTGTTTTCCACAATTGTGTAGGATTTTCGCGAGTGTAAGTTTTTTGCAAACATTTTTAAAACTGTTACTTGATTCGTGGATTGTTAAAAAAAACCTTGAATAAATATGTGAAAGTTAATATTAAAGAACTGAATGTGATTTTTAGAAGTTATGGAAGTTTCTAATAAGGTAAGTGTAGATTTATTTAAGGAGTTTTCCTTCTTTGTATGAGAAAAGTTACAAAACTTTTCCACGGTCTGTTATTGAAAGAAATACTATCATTTTGTTAGATTGGGTTCTGTATTAAAATCATTTTAGTAAAAATAATAAATTAGTTGTTACTTTTTCAGTGTATTTTTAAATAAAAACGTATAATATATTTTATATAAAAAATACACTAAATGCTGTATAAAAAAAGATGATAATATTTCGGAGGTATTTGAAAATTTCTGGTTTATTTTCTAAGATACACAAAGACGGTAGATTAAGAAGATTATAGCATAAATTCCTCGCGGTATTAATAGCTTCAATTTGCTGTAAACGGCACTTAACTGGGTTTAATTAGTAAAAGTAAATTTTAAATGAAGCCGACGATTTGTTAATTTTACAGAATTTAAGTATTGTAGAAGTAGGTATTTGTATACTATAGCAATAAAAGACTCTGGGTATTGGCGATCTCTGATTATAATAAACTTTAATACAAGGCAGATTTAAAAAAAATCGTTTAAAATTCTTTACTCTTAGAAACATAAGTCATTTTTTAATAAACCTAGTCGTTATAAAGTCTTTTAAAACCTACTAAAGCTTGGATAACGATCTAATCCAAATGTTTTCTATAAAACTTAATAAGGTACCTATAATCTTCATTAAGTACCTATTTAATTTAATTAAGAGTTTTAAATAGCGCAGTTGCTTTTTGTGATTAAATCCTTATTTTGGGAACCTTCTGCTTGTGTGTTACGTCATGTGTTTATGAATGGAATGATTGAATGAACGAAATGGATCCGTTGATTACTTTGAGTCTTATCTACGAGTATTTTGTTAGCGTTTGTGGTTCCAAAAACAGTAGATGGAAGACGATATATTTCTGGAATATGATTAATTAGGGGTACATGAATTTTGACTTTAATATTAAATCTACCATCTCTCTAGGTTATTAAGCCTATTATATATACATATTTATTAAGATTTACAAATAAATAGAAATTCAAAAACAATATTTACGGTTACCACTATAAATATATAAATCAAATTCCCAAAAAAAAAAAAAAAATTGCTCCTCGTTGAAATTAACCCAAGTTATCATTTTAACTCTACATGACTAGGTTAATAATACTTTAGGGCAAAATATTAGTCTATAATAATACTGTTCCTGTGAATCCGTTGTTTCAAACACTAACTTAAATTTAGGCACACTAACTTAAGTTAACTTAGAACTTGTCGAGTATCCATCAGCTGTGGTAGTAGTTTATTTGAAAACTTTGTTTTAATATACAGATTTATCTCAACCATTTTTTTTTATTTCATTTATATAGGTATTATTATCATCTATATATCTATATATAAAAATTAAAAATGAATCCCGATTTTCCTTGGTCACGCCATAACTACTCCAAATGACTGCACCAATCGGAATATTCTTCAAATTCTTTTTGCAAGGACAAGAAAACAGAGAAACGTATGGAAATGTTTTATAAATCTCACATCACACCACACCATCCGAACGAAGCCAGGGTGAGCAGCTAGTCCTTAATATACATAGATACTAGTACTGATGGTGGAGGTGAAGGCTTAGGGGTGTATGCTTTCTCTTATTTACTAAAGTCTTTGCTTTTGCAAATGTTGGGTATCTATTCATTTTGGACTGATTCCACGAGGAAAAATCAATTTCGGATGATACTTGATAAATCAATGAATAATAATGAATGATTAAATTTGGCTGTTTAATTGTAATTATTTAATACAATTTTAATTTATCAAAGGCATCGATGAACGTTAATGAAACGAAAACGTTTGCAGTTAATTGCTATTGCAAAATATTCAAACAGGCATTTGTTTTTTTTTATTATATTTATCAGTTATTATACATGAAATATCTTTTTAACAGTTTCACTTGTAATGCCTGGTTTCTATATTCAAAAATCATTTTGTTTACGGAAAGTAGAATTTTCTTCGTTTTGATTAAAAAATTCTACCGTCCGAAAACCAGGTATTTACCAGGCATAGGAACTAGCCATAACTGGTGAACAGTACGCGCTATTTAGGTATGTAAATATAATATCAATCATCGATGTCACAGCATTTTTTGTTTTTAAATCGGTTTGAATTATAGAAGATTTTGAAGTCCTTTAAAAAAGGTTATGGTAAGAAGGCTTTTTTATAGTTTTATGGCATCAGTTGGAAGCAAATGTATTAACAAGAGCGATCTATGCTGAAGAATTACACTGACTGTAGTTTTACATACTGCTAATTCTGTACTGACTCAATTTATAACGCTATCGATTCAAGAAGACAGTAACAAAATAATTAAAATATATCAGCAGAAATGAGTCTGGAAATATTATAATACAAAGTTTAAGGTTAATTTCAGAACGCACCAAGAATTGTGCGCCATATTTATAAAAAAATTGATGGTGTTTAGCAACTGCTTCAGATCCTAAATTCAAATTCTCTATAAAAAAATGAAATAAGAATATGCTAATCAGTTGATTAACATCGTCGCATTTTTATTAAATAAAGCACTAATTAATCACTTAGTTTTTGGTCGTAATATTGACAGGTGTCAAAATAATGAAATAGGTATCATTTTCTCATTTAGTGTGGGTAGATCGCAAATAAATAGGACGTTTTGTGAGGTAGGTAGGTGCAATATTATTATGTGAAATTGTGAGAAATATCCAAGATTTGAGTGGGATTGAAAATTTGATAAGAGTCTTTAGTTTTAAATTTTGTATGGTACTTCATACTTTTTAACTGACTTCAAAAAAGGGAAGTTCTCCGTTCGACGTCATGTTTTGTTTTGTATTTTCGTTACGAGATATCTGCAGCAGATTTGAAGTCGAAACGATGAATCGGAACCCTTTATGCGTGAGTCCGACTCGCATTAGTTTTTGTTCAATTCAGCTGGATTATATAAAAATCTTTATAAATACTTATTGACAAAAGATAAAAATTCACTCCTTTTTACATGAATGGAGATTATAATAAGATGACAGGCTGTCGCATCCTGTTGTGAGTGCCTCTCATTGAGGACACTGATCCGGCTTCCGGTCCTTTGAGCTATTTCAGACACATACGACCGGTTGTTACTCAATCACATTTTAATGAAGGTATAGGAAAGGTTTTGGTAATATACAATTCTCTGATCTGGTTTGGTCTGGGCAATTTGGGATACTTATTTTGTAGTTAACTCTAAACTAATTGAATCAATGAGAAAACAAAAAACTATTTGGCATTTCTAGGTGGAATATAAAAATTCGTTAGATATACTTATAATGTAATAAAAGCTAAAGATATTTTTTCAACGCGATTATCTCCAAAACTAACTACCAGTTGGATTTAAAAAAAATAATAATTTGATAGCACAATTCTCGAGAAACAAAAATCTTGACAGACAGACGGACAACAAATCCCTATAAGAGTTCCTTTCTTCGTTTTGTCGTATGGAGCCCTAAAAACTTATAGTTATTAATTAAATAATCTTAAATGGGATAATATTTATTATAAGTGATTTACTGCCATTTTAAAGACGGTATCCGTTTGCCATTGAATCACAGCTCTACCAGGGAAGCATGAGTACAAACAGATGAGAACGACAAAGTTCCTCGCACGGGGAATATATCTATAAAGTTGTGTTATAATATCAATGTGCAGTGGCCCAGCGGATCAGTCATTACCCGCCTCCTGAATCCCTAGTGGTTCCAAGGAAACTAATAAGTAACTTGGAATTGAACGAGGCCCGTCTTTGTCACAGTAATATGATGGAGTAACAGGCAACGACTAAGGTCTCAAGCCAAGTAGTAATTAGTAGATCGACATTATAGTACCTACAACAGAATATTTGATATGTCTCTTGATTTATTTTCTTCATAATTGACCTACTTATAAATAGAAATTTTGAAAAGAAATAACACTTCCTAAAAATAGCCTTATTGGGCTAATTATTGGTATTGCGCCTTACCTCCAAAACACGCCTTATGGAAGATATTCTATTTTCTAAGGACGAATTGAGCACGGATGGTTTTATTACTTTTTAATGTACGTCATATAAATAAATAACAAATTTTAGACATGTTTTTTTTACGTAAGCAAATACTCATGATGATACATTGATTAGAAATGTCGCAAAACGTTACTATTTTGTACATTTTGTGACAAAGCTTGACGTTATCAGCCCCTACTTTAGGACTTTGATTCGCATTACCTACTTAGGTTTTTATTATTTTGTAAAAGCAAAAAATACATGTCAATTTTTTTTTTATTATATAACTGACGAACCATAAGCGGATCTTTCCAACGCCAAATAGTTTTATCCGAGGAATAATTTTGAATTTTTGACAGTTCTTTCATACAAAATCTGTCAGACTTCGATTTTGTTCCACGAATAAAAATTATCTGGCGTTGAAAAATCCGCTATAAAAAGATTTTATATTTTCTTACTCAGTCATCAAAACATATCTACCTACTTAATTATATTTACAAGTAACTGTTCCTGGGCTATCCCATTAACTATCGTGTTGCCGTCAATGAAAGACAATTACCTACAACAAACGAAACGAACTAAGCTCAATTAGTTAACAGTCAACAAATGTCATTATAACTCACTAGTGTATTAAAACAGGAAGGTAAATTAAATGCAGGGTAATTTAAAAATAATTATGCAACATATACATGTGTTCCCATAACCTTAATTATTTCTTGTGAAACGGTATTAAATCTATAGGTACTAATATATAAAGCTGAAGAGTTTGTTTGTTTGAACGCGCTAAACTCAGGAAGTACTGGTCCGATTTGAAAAATTCATTCTTTGTTGGATAGCCCAATTATTGAGAAAAGCTATAATATTACGCTGCAACCAAAAGGAGCGAAGAATAAATGAAAAATGTTGCAAAAATGAAAAACCATTTAAACTAAAATACGCGGACAAAGTCGCGGGAGACAGTTAGTTGAGTATAAAAGACTAACAAGGACTATAATAAAAAATTATATGATAGTTAAACGATTTTATTAGTCTTTAAGCTTTCTGTAAAAGAATATACAAGGTGTGTTTAAAAAATATTGTATATGTAAATACTGTAGCCGTAAGAGTTTTACGGCAATAGTACTGACATTCGAGATTTTTTTCATGTTTGGTGGTTTGATTTTTAATACCAAGCGTTTTTATAACCGACTAGTTGTGCCCGCGACTTCGTCCGCGTGGAATTGATCAAAAAAGTTATTTTGTTTAATTCGATTTTTTTCATTTCATTAGCTATCTGCCAGTGAAAATCCCGTCAAAGTCGGTCCAGCCGTTCCAGAGATTAGTCGGAACAAATAGATAGACAAAATTTGTAAAACATGTTATTTTGGTTTATGTACGGTACATACACCAAAATAACATGTTTAAAAATTTTGTCTGTGTTTATATACATATTTATATGCACGTATTAAAAAGCGGTTATTTTAATATTACAAACAGACACTTCAATTATTTATTTGTATAGATATAGAGGTCATAGTTTTCGTTTGGACGACGACAAAAAACTCACCTTGTACATGCATAAATACCAAACAGCATTAAAGGTAGATTGTAGGCGATGATTTTTGACCTTTTTATTACAAAAACGATGCGCTTCACTTCGCCAAGGATAGTTGGCGAAATATAGTCGAAAGCAAGAAGTTTTTAATTAATGCGTTTAAGTGATTACTTTTAACTAATATTTTCTCTGCAATCGAAGTATGAAAATAATGTCGTACATTTATAACGACAATGAAAAAAAAATCTATTAGAAACACTCAGATACCACAAGCCAACCTGCTGTGAGTTAACATGGACATAAATTCCTTTTTTTGCATCAAAAGAGGTTGTATGCCGCCATTTTGTTTCATTTATTATGGTGGATTACAAGCCTTGAAAGCAATTCTGTATGAAATCTCGATAATCCAGGATATTACATCGTAAACATCAGGTGATTACATTACATTTTATAACAGTCGTTAAGTCGGCGAAGGAATTGCATTCAGCCAATTATGACAAGGAGATCTTTATACTTTGTACCTTCGCAGGGATTTCTAATAATGGATGAATAGAGAGGTCCTAGAGTCTAGAGATTCCAGAATTCTGATAAGTGAATATTCTTAAAGTAAACATAGACAAGCATAGAGCGTGCGCATCGCTAGTAGCCCTTTATGCCAAGCGTAAGCACATTATTCGCCAAATGTAATACGCTCATTTACTGATTTATGTGACTTTCTGTGCGACGACAGACGTTTATGCGAAAATATCGACGGTTCCCATATTATTAGGTTTAAAAAAAACGGTGATTAAAAAACAGCGTGTTTTGATAATAATTTTACGATTTTACATGTTCATACTAGTGCCAACAGTTCACACTCGATATGCGCGCTCTATAGTTAACTTATTTTTTTTTTCTAAGGAATTTATATTAAGTTAAATTACATGTTTTGTACCACATATATTACTTGGAGATTCTATAAATCTGGTCTTAACGAAAATCTCGAGTATTTTCCTTACTTTTTTGTCTATCTCCTGGCAGAATAAGTGTAAGTCTAAGCCGAAACTGAGATAAAATCAAGAATACTGTCTGTTTTTTTTTGTTAGCCTATACAAAAAACATTATTAGTATTTTAGTAATGTCACTTTCTAGCGATAGTAATCGTGTTCATCTAGTGCTGAATGTACTCAATCCAAGAAATATATATTTACAAGAAAAGCTGTCAGCTTATTTTGGCTCGAGAACAAGCTTGCATTACATAGTGATACAGAATGTATTTATATATCTAGCGTTGATACATATTTAATACTTAACAAATAACTCAATTGTTTACAAAAAGATGTTTTGTTGTGCTTATTTTATATGAAAATCGTAGATAGCATAAGATTTGATGTAGCATTGTCTAGTTAACACGAATTGCAGTGGGGTTTTCCTGACGTATTGTTTTGGCTTCTTACGAACGTACGTACGACGTATCGTTAAGCCGTCGATCTCGACTGTCATACTTTGATCTTTGTCAGTCGTTAATTAATTTAATATAATTTTGATAACCCAGTATTACTATGTTAAAATTTGTTTTCCATTAAAATGGGTTGTGAAGGTCCGATAGGAAGACGCTCCATTTAAAATACAGTATTCTGCTGAATTCGATAAGTCTGGAAGCTGACCCCAACATAGCTTAGAAAAGGCTAGGTGGAAAAAAAACCTAGGAATATATTTAAAAATATTTGCTCCATCTAATTTTATTCACAATATTTATTACTACTGACCCTCCCAGGCGCCGCACAGGTAGCACAGCAATATGACCTATGTTACTTAGGTATAATGTAGCATTTTAAAGGTGAAATAATTTTTGAAATCGGTTCTCTAGTTTTTGAGTTCATTACAAACACACAAATCCATCCCCTGTATAATATTAGTATACTAAAGTACTAGTATACTAAATTTTACATGACCTATAAATACCTCCTTTATTAAGCAAAATACTTTAAAGATGCTTCGGAATTCTAGAAATTTCTTTTAAAAGTAGTACGTTAATAAACTCTCATCAAAAGAATGAAGGGTGGGAATTAGCAGTGAACTTTTATAACTTCTTTGTTCATTGTACTTTGCACCCTTTCCTTAGCCTCGAACTTTCCCCTTAGAACTGTTAAGGTAGTAATGTAGTCCAGTTATTTTGCTTTGTAGATCCCTGGGGCATTTTTTGCGGCTTTTATCTTTTGTACAATGATTTTGAATTGGTTTCAATTTGTAATTCTTATTTGGAAGGGGAAATGTTCGCGCTCGCTAAATAGATCGTCAATTTTTTTATGTTTCACCGTAAAGTTGTTTTCTCTCAATGACTCTACAAGTTTATGGCATTCCATAAAGTGCAATTTGAGGTTTTAAAAATGAAACATATAGAATTTTTACGAACCCTGTCGGGCACAGCAAGAAGTTTTAAGTAATAATAGTAAACAATACAGTAGATATTAATTACTACAGTCTTTCTCGTGTTCCAGACAAATATCTAAAGGAGTATAATACTATTATATTTTTTTAGTATTTTAGAGTAACTTACAAACTTAATATTTAATACCTATTTAACTAGCTGTGCCCGAGGCTTAGCTCCCGTCAACTGACTACCTACCTACCCTACATCTACCCTCCATATCAACTTACCCCCTACATACTTACCGTACTTACCCAACCTACCTACCTACCCTTTCCTACCACGTACCCATTTTATCATTCACTCACTTTTGGTAAAGTGAGATTTAAAAAAAAATGTTCCGTTTTTTCTTTCATACAAACCTAAACCATTTAAACCAGTTATAGCGTGACTAGGAGAATTAGGGGTTTATTTTTATATATATAGATGTCGAGAGTAAGCTACCTACTGTTGACGTTGCACTATAAGTACCAGGGTTTCATAAAGCGTCTGGAGTCACAGTTTACGCTGAAACTTTAGTAATCACGGCGGTAAGTTCTTGTTTATAATTTGAACAGCTTTATTGCGGGAAATCTTGTGTACCTATTTGAATTTGTATGTACGTTTGCGGAATAAACATGGTTTATCACCTAAAGTTATTTAATAGCTGACGTAATACTTAAGTTAACTCGCTTTTCACGACAAGATTTTATTTGCGAGTGTGTTTTTTTAACAATCAATAAGGTTGAACATTGTATGGCAACATTGTCTATGCCTACATCTATACATCTTTACATCTATACATCTTTTAATACTTAAACTAGCTGACTTGGCAAACGTTGTTTTGAGATATAAATTGGTCTAAAAAAAAAAAAACCTATTTAATTTTAAATTATTATCACCTAGGGGTATAAAAATAACCTGTGACATATTCTCAGATCTAACAAATATATACAAAAAGATTTCATAAAAATCGGTCAAGTTGTTTCGGAGGAGTTCGATAACAAACACTGTGACACGAGAATTTTATATATTAGAAGGAACAATTCTCTCTCTTTTATGAAATAAAGGATTGACACATAAAATGCACGTTGAAGACAGTAAACCTTTCCGTACATTGTCAGAAGGAACTGGATTTAAAAACTTACAACCGTTTAGGCCGTGCCCGCACATTCCTTGGCCTACTTACGTTTAGATGACAAGCGATTGACGCATTTCAAAGACGAGAGATGTTTTACAAGAGCTTTACAAGTTTATAAAGCCTTTTGATACATCAGAGTAATTTTGAATTTTGATATACCGATTGGGGGAAGTGGTTTCGATATAAAATACTAGCTGTTTTCCGCGGCTTCTCCCGCATAGATGTAGGTTATCACGGCAAAAAGTAGACTATGTCCTTTCTCAGGCAATCACTGTATATATATTCGTCGGAGTAGTCCCTCTCTCCCCTACCTTGTCGCCTTTTATGTGTGCAAAGTTTTATATCAATTGGGCTAATGGTTTTCGAGTTTTAGGTGATCATACTCACATACATTCTGGTTTCATATGTATATAGATAACTGATGAATATATTTTAACATGATGTCAGGTTTCAACCACTTCCACCAATAGAATATTTGATAACTATCTAATTAATTATTTATTTATTACAAATATTTTTAATACTAGAGACTAAATAAATTGAAGCAGACCTGTGAAATAAAATCAAAAAATATACACGAATACATAAGTTATAAAGCTTTTAAAGTTAGTAAGGAGGTGACGCATGTTCTATCTCTTTTTCGTAAAACGACGACCCGGCAGCTCCAGGAATTACTTAGGTGACGTCACCTGATGGTATAGCTCTCTCTGTCTAATTAGCAATCTTAAAAAAACTTGTAACTAGTTCAATATGAAAGTAAATTAATCTACCGTTTTTACCGTTTTTAATTATAATTTTTTTATCTAAAATAAAAAAAATCTTGTCAAATACCCAATTTTAGTATTTAAATTCATATCAATTAGTACCAGGCTCTCATGAAACACGAACAGTTTCTAGTGTAGCACAGAAAAACGATATGGAGACTGTCCAAATGTTATTGTGTTCGTTAAATAACAGAATTCGTATTGTTTCAGCACGAAATAGGTCAGCCACTACACGTGCGTATCTTTGGCTTCTCATGGACATATTTTTATAGTCATTAAATTTAATAACAACATACCTATACATTAGAAAGTATGTTAGCCACCAGAAATCAAACGTCAAAATCTCATGAAAGGTTTAGAACCTTAGAGAAAACAATAAGTAAACTATAGAGAATGCGACCAATAAGATGCGATCAAAAAGAGACAATGCGAGATGCTTTAGACGACCTCCGTGGTCGAATGGCGTACACACCGGTTTTCAAGGAGTCGCTAGCTCTGAGGTCGCGGGTTCGATCCCCGGCCGGGTCAATGTAGAAAACCACTTTTCTACATTGTCTCGGGTCTGGGTGTTCGTAGTACCTTCGTTGACTCTGATTTCCATAACACAAGTGCTTTAGCTACTTACTTTGGTTGGTTCAGAGCAATGTATGTGATGTTGTCCACATTTATTAAAAATAAAAAAAAATGCGTATCGAGTATGGACTGTAGGTATTAGTATGAACAAGTAAAATAGTAAAACTAGTATTAAAACAGAGCGCGCCGTATTATTAAAAGGCTCTCAAAACCTACTATTACCCTAATAACATTGGAACTATCGATATTTTCGCATAAACGTCTGTCGTCGTACGGTAAATTACTTAAAACAATAAACGAGCGTAGTACATTTAGCTAAAAATCTGCTTACGTTCGGCTCAAGAAATACTAGCAATGCGCGCAGTCTATGATTATCCATGTTTACTCTAAGTTTAGAACAATTACTTTATTACCACGACTTAACATTCGTCAGGACATCAACGATATTAAGGAATTAACTTATTCAGCCAGTTTTTTTTTCTATGACAAAAGAAAGCATTATTTTATTCTATTCATAGCTGTCTACTACGATACCATAGGCGCCTGTGTAATGGAAATTGATTTTACAAATGCAAAGTCAAGAATAGATCGCGTGTTATACCGTAAGGAAGCTACTGCATTTAAAATGCATTCGTATTTTCGAGTAGCTTCATAAATTTTGTTTTGTTATGTCTCGCGCTTATATATTTCCATGTTAGAGTACATGCACGTGTAACGCCCAGTGTAAGTAATAAGCTATTTATCAAAATCCGTTTCAGAAGGAACGTCTAACTTATGTGTCAAAATACTAAAAACGAAACTATTTTACAGACAAATTCAAATGTTTTCATTTATTTACACGTATGCCTTCTTCCTTGTGTATTATTTTACTTTCATATTGATATATTTGTAAATTACTACATTGTGAATTAAATAAATATCATGCTGTTATATAGATTGATTGCAACATATATTTTATTCAATCGAACAATAAAATAGCTTTAAGAGTTCGTTTTACTTCTTCAGAGTCCAACAACACACACTTCATTAAAACACTAGACAATTTATTAAATACTAGATTTTAATTAATTGTTAACAAATGGGGGAGATGACAATTTTTTTTAATATCCGTCAGATAGATTATTAAAAAAATTTAGACACGTATTTTTCCTTATTACGTAACCAAAAACGTTTGAAATATCGAATGACGTCACAATTTCGTGCATTTTACGCAAGCAGAACGTCATTAGCCCCATATTACCTGAACTTTGATTCGCTTTGTATACTCAGGGCTGATTTTTCCAACGCCAGATAAATTTTATTCGTTGAATAAAATTGACATCTGACAGATTTTGTATGGAAGAACTGTCAAAAATTTCAGCCCTAAGTGATTTTTAATATTGAAAAAAAAATACGTGTCTACAATTTTTTCATTATTTTGACGGACTTTTGACTTTTCATACCCAGTGGTCAACCCCATTCTTCTGTTTTAAAAGAGATGTCTCTATAAATATATTTCAATGCTCTTTAAAATAAATAATTTATTTATTTGACAATTAGGGTCTCTGATTATAGTACCTACCTAAGCTGATATTTTTAAACCTCGCAATTCTATGACCTTACAATAAAGTAATAATTTGAAAGTTGAGACTTTTGAACTTTAAAGTCCAATTAAGTAATGATAAATTATTGTTGCTGAGATCCTAACCTTTTCAATCCGCAACCCACTTGCAGAGATATCGAATTAAACATTTATTAAAAAAGATTCTTTTAGGATTTTTCCATAGGAATGACATTTTTAAATCGTAAAAGTGCACGTTCCAGAGAACCTTGCTATAACAGTTATTTTTTTACAAATTAGTCCCTAATACAAGTGTTTATTTAATTAATATATCTTAGCACTCTAACGCACTAGCGGTTAAGCGCACCGCGCGGCTGGCCGCTCAACGGCACCGATGCAGACTGAGCGCGACAGGTGCCACGTTAAGCATACTATGCTTAAGCCGGGCACTCGAACTTACATTATCTAGGTCTATCTATATCTCTAGCTACTTATTATACCCTTAGAAACACATAATGAAATTTTAATACTAAAGTGACTTATATTTCCTTGCATATCGTTGAATCAATTATCTTTTTTTTTGAGTTTCTTTTCTAGAGACTTTGAAAATGGGGCACGGTGAAAATTATATGTTTTTTAAGGTTCCCTATTTTTAAGCATAAAATTTTATGTCATAATTTAACATGGCATAATTTGATTTATCCTAATAATAGTTACGCACAATATCACTTTGGCATAACTTTATAGGCATAATTTTTAAGGCATACTTACTTTAAGCATAAACAATGTTAAGCATAATATTCTAAAGCCTAAATATCCTTACGCATAATGATATTTAAGCATAACTTTTATCTAACATAAATTTCAAAACTTTGCTATGAAATCATACTAGGCGCTTACTACGTGCTAAGGGTAAGGGTCACAAAAAAAATACCTACCAACCTAAACAAATGTGTCGGAGTTGGCAAAGTTGTTTCTAAGGGTCACAAAAAAAAAATACCTACCAACCTAACCAAATGTGTTGGGGTTGGCAAAGTCGTTTCTAGGGGTCACGAAAAAAAATACCTACCAACCTAAACAAATGTTTTGATTATAAATCAGGAATAAATACGTGTGATTAACTAAAGTATGAATTCATTACACCTTTTGATCTTTATGCCTAATATGTAACTATTAGACGAATAAACAATATGCCTAACAACTTTATGCAAATCGAAATTAGGGCAAAAAACAATAGCCTAAACTATACATATGCTTACTGAAATAGTATGCCAATCAACAATTATGTCAAAATATTGTTATGCCAAATACCAATATGCCTAACTCGTTATGCCAAATTAAAATAGGACAAAAAAAATTAGGCGAAAAAAAGGGATCCCGTTTTTTAATATAGGAATGGGCCATAAGACGTCTTGAAAATTACCAGCAAATTGTAATTAAATGCTATAATATGGCTTATTTCACTATGAACACCCGGGTATTTAATTATCGGCCTCTGTCCGAAAATGCGTTAGTACAGTCAAAGTAAAATGAAGTTGTATCAAATATAAGACTAGAGTAGGTAGGTAGTATCTCCGACAACAATTCGTTACAAAATCATTCTCTATTTCATAATCATAATTTTATAGCCTGCACTGGATGTACCTACCAACTTGAAAACTGTGTGCATTATAGATGGCCTGCAAACACTACCCTCGATTCGTTTGTGCGCACTGTAGTAAGCTATGGACGCTTTGTAGGCTGAGGAAATAATGTTCAGTTGTTTATGTTGAGCCAATAAGCATAAAACGATAGCTAACAGAAGATAAATGCAAAAAAAAAATGCGTACTTTTTTACGTATACCAACGGGTTATACTTGTAAGAATCAATAATATTCATTTATTTACATCTCCATCGAATCACTGAATGTATACAAATACATCTTTCATATTTACCTATATTTGAATTTCAAAATGGCAGCACACACAATTTATGAAATTCCAATTCGATTTGAACTTTAAACATATTTCATCGAAATGATATCGAATAACGAAATAAAATTGCAGCCCTATTTGATATAAATGATTTTAAATAAAGAATGCCTGTCAAACTTATGCGAGTCAAATTGGGAAACTATTGCAAATGGCTGAATAGTTTTTAGACTTTTTAGTAGAAAAACAAAGTGTGTTCGAAATTTAAATTGACTTCAGAACTTTTCGACATTGGAAATAGCAATAATAGTGTAGGTACCTACTATTCTAATAATTAATTTATCTATTATATTATCGATATCTGTTAATAAACATTATAGATGTTAAAATAGAGTGAGTTTATAACATAAAAATATACTTATTTATAATATTTATTATTCTAGTCGGAAACGAAAAATAATTTTAAATATATTCACACTGTCCGGAACTTACCCACGCGGCCACATAACGAAGTTAGAGAAAATAAAATTGTGTTGAAGTTAAGTGGGGGTGTTCGGGGAGAGATAAGACGAACTCTGGCCGTCTGTAGGTTATGTTGCCCTGGTACTTTGACCTCCTGAATTTAATACGGATTACTTTTCTGTTACGAAGTGGAGCAAATAAATGAATTAGCCAATTCAAAACTTTTTAAAGTGTCGTTCGTTAAACGAATTAGATTTTTTTTTCTTGAGAAATTTGTTATTTGATGTCGCGTTTATAATACATTATTTCGTAATTGGTATTTTAATAATTTGCTTAATATCGTTTGAGTGGTAAACATGACTGTAGTCTATCAAAAGAAAATACCAAGTACCTACTATTATAATAACTTGAAGTGTGTTTATATAATCTGTTTGTCTATAGATTCTACAGCATTCCCACACACTTTACAAAAATAAATATTGATTTAAAAGCGGAACACCGTTGATTGCAACTTGCAACAGAATCATTAAACGATCGAATTTATTTATACAAGCTTTTAATTAACTTGCAATGTAACTCGTATTTTTTCTTTTATTAAATCAATAAAAAAATGTCATGTTAAAGCACTTAAGTTCAGGAGATAGGGATGTGACGCCACATTTTGGTAAAAATTGTAGCCACAAGTGACGTCACGCGACTTTTCCATTCACTGTATCTTCCTCATTGTTTGTTTAAGTAAAAAAAGAAAAAATACGTGTCTAATATTTTTTAATAGTCTATGTGACTTATTAATAAAAAAGTTAGTCCACTCCTCTATTATGTATGTTTGTACCGGTCAAATTTGAAAGCTAAATTAGAACCACTTCTAGACATCCAATTGAGATGAAATTTTGCTTACTAATAGAACTTAGGGTACAATACAATATTATGGTACTTTTAAGCTGGTCTGATGGGTCCGGATGGTTGCCATAGAAACTCTGTAAGGAAACGACGCAATCTCATCGTGTTTAGGCTTATTTGATTTGTCTTCACTAGAACTGTGATCCTAGCTGGTTTAAAAGTTTGTGATTAAAAATATTTTTTTAAGAAAAACTTAGTAAGCATGGTTTGAAAAAAAGGACATACGCTAAGGGAGCGAAGGGCTAAAGGATTTAGCTTTTTGTTATGATTTACTTCAGGTTAAAATTGCATTTACGTTAGCTTCCAGCTGTTTATGTTAGCCTGGTACCCATCGCATGCACGGTAATAAAGTTACTGAGAATAGCGAAAATATTATTTTATGTCGGGGAAAAATACTTTTATGGGTTTGCTAGGTACCTGACCAAATAAGAATTCTATGACAAATTACATGCATTTATCACAAGTTTATTATTATTAGAACGTATGAATAATTTAATCATAAATAAAAACACGATTTTTTATATAACAATAAAACTGTTAAACAAAATCAGCTTTTTAGAAATTATTTCTGTTAATAAATAATTAATAATATATTCAAGTACTTAAATAAAAATAAATAATATGTACCTTTTCGCTTAGTATCAATACTTAGGTAGGTATTTACTTTGGTTTTTTAAGTGTAAATGTAAATGAAGACAGCGGCGTAGATGTTTGACGAAGATTGATCTATACAATGACTCATGCATGGAAAACAGATATATTAAACATTTAACATTCTAAAATGTATTTAAATAAATTTAAGTGTTAAATTTAAGTGTTGTAAAGTTTACCTTTAACAAATCGACGGCACTATAATATTTATTGCGTAATAAGTGCCTAAGGATATTTTATCACGAGTAAAATACGAAATACTGTCCAGAAATGCAAATTAAATGAATTCTTAATAAACTTAGAATTAATTGTTAAGAATGAGAGTGGTCGCGCGTTATACAAATGCTCTAGGGTTCACCAATCAGGAACCAGTACCCTGTCTTTGATTGTATCTTTAATTGGTGGAAATTCACTTATAGCCATGCCAGACTAGCAACTAGATGCGAACTATGCATCAGATAAAAAATGTCAATGGGACTGGTAATTCAAGAGAGTTTGTTTCTAACAAATGCACGCGTAGTACTTAATCATTATTTTTTATATAAATTCGATTAGTATGTATTCCAAGATTTTGTAAATAAATGTTATTATTTTAGTATTTATCTATTTATTTAAGTTGCAATCCGTAGGTAGATATTTGTTTACTGTCCGTTTATTATAATACATTCTTTCTCAATAGCAAAGCCTAAAGCCTTTTTACAGTTATGGCCCATTTGCAATAAATAAAAACCCAGTTTCCTCTCCTCCATTCCGTTCCCAATCTATTTGAGGTCAAACTTGATCACAATCTTAAGCCTAAAAACACAGTTTCGTTGTTCGGGAGATTGAATCCGCCACTCTTCGGTCATAAAGGGGGCTTAATTAAAGACAGAGCGACCTCAGGGGAAAATATCCTACACTAAATCAGAGCCAGATGCAAAAATTGGGAATGATTTTTTTCAACGAATGTATACACATGTCTATTTTGCTGAAATAAATGAAGTGTTTGCGTTTTTTGTAAAGCATGTCAGACACAATTTGTTTTTAAGCATTGCCATACAACGTGGCAATGCCACCAGCCTTTTGGGAACACTCCCAGTGGACAGCGATGTGGACGAATTTTTTGATGCCATATTTTAGATATTTTTAATTATAATAACTTTTCTTTAGGTTTATGTTTAATTATAATAACTTTCGTGAGGAGTATTCATAATTATTTAAAACAAAACGGTTTACTCACGTATATTTTCGGGATCGCCCGACTAGTTTCAGACTCAATAGGAGTCCCTAATCATAAGCTGACGCGGCGGCCAGGCTTTTTAATAGTTAAGTTTATTTGAAATAAAGTAATTCTCATTTCTTTTTTCCTACATATTTTTAAATGTATATTTTTATAAATTATTTTAATTCAATTTTAATATTTTCATACTATTTATTTTTCTTTCAGCTTTTTTTTTAAAAAGACTACCTAACCGCTTTTGACTTACGTTTTTGCATAACTATATAATACTAGCTGTCCCCCGCGACTTTGTTCGAGTGTTTTAGTTTCAACGTTTTTTCATTTTTGCAACATTTTTCATTTATGCTCCGCTCCTATTGGTCGTAGCGTGATGTTATATAGCCTATAGCCTTCCTCAATAAATGGACTATCCAATACAAAAATAATTTTTCAATTCGAACCAGTAGTTCCTGAGATTAGCGCGTTCAAACAAACAAACAAACTCTTCAGCTTTATAATATTAGTATAGATATTTATTACTACGTACCAGGGTGTCATACAAGCTAAGCGATAAAACCATTAAAGCAGAGATAATAAAGTGACAAGGTGAGATTTTGAAATATTTTCTTGATATCAGCGAGTTTTCTCGTGTAAAACAAACAACAGTACATAAATATGACGTGCGTTTGTTACATCATTGTAAACGTCACAGTGTGGTCATAAACCGAGCAACGCAACTTGTTTACACATGTTTACAACCCCTGCGATCACCATTTGTTTTCTCACTGCGTAAGAAATGGGATTATGTTCTCGTTCTTATGTAAAGTATTGATTTCCTTCAAGTATGTTGTACTAACCATACCTTTATAGTACCTACAGCTTTGTCTACATGTAGACTATAATAAATCTACTTTGAAAATCAGGAATATCTAAGATGATTTAAATGTAAGAAATTTTTGGTAAAATCGAAACTGCTTAACACAAAAAAAAGTTTTTATTTATTAATTTTGTGAATGGTGCTAGATCAGAGTGTTACTCTTGAATGAATTCTAATTCTGATACAATGCCAAATAAAAATTGTTATTCATTTAACAGGCACAAAACAACATACAGTACAAAAATACTGTTAATATTTCACTGTCTGTTATTGTTTTTACCGAAATTGAACGCGTCCGCTAAGCTAATATCAATTTTGCATTGGTATTTTATTGAGATTGAAAATAATTAAAAAGTAAGGACACTGATCTTATAGAAGTCTTACTAAATATAATAAAAGGTATAATATTGTTAACAAAGATTGGTATTCAACGTGTAGCAGACTGGACCAAGTTTCTCGGAGTAACAAAGTTAATATCTAATGAGCTCAGGTATATAAAAGTTATAGCTCGTATAGGTACATAGTGTATAATAAAAGAAATAGTAGAAACACTAGTTTAACTCGTAGATCCACTCGCGCTGTATTCGTTTGATTATAAATTATAATCAAACCTAGCCTATAATAGAAGCAACTATCGCATTATTAGAAATATCTTTTAAATTAAGTCTTACAAAACAAAACTGGACAAACTTTATTTATACAGGATGTTACCGAAAGGTATAAGTGGTTAAATGACTCATTAAAGGTGCACTGAGATACACTGTAGGAAAGAAACTTAATTCTGAGATGTTCACCCGCGGTCCTAACGTAAAAATAGCCGATGTACACATTTTACCACACACACATTTTACCTCTTTTTATAAAAGAGGTACACTGGATTTAATTAAAGGTACACTGCAGGTACCAACTTCCTGTACGAAAGAAACTCAATTTTGAGATATACCCACGGTCCTAAAGCACACGTTATAATATCTATCCAAAAGGGGTGAAGAGTACCTCTTTTGTAGAGTCAGTGTTTACAAAATTTCAGCTCAAAATGAGTTAATTAAATAAATGATACCTAATTTTCGCATTAAATATTCGACAAAAATTATAACAAACGTATCACCCCGCACTACGACACAGCTTATTACGTCACTTGCAAAATGGTAAGATACATTGATTCATCGACCCGTTTATGATTTTTGGTGTCTAAAACTTATCTCTGTACCATGAAGGTAGATGAAATCTTTTTAAACAATTTTTTAATCTATATTATATTATAATATTATAAAGCTGAAGAGTTTGTTTGTTTGTTTGTTTGTTTGTTTGTTTGTTTGAACGCGCTAATCTCAGGAACTACTGGTTCGAATTGAAAAAATCTTTTTGTATTGGATAGTCCGTTTATTGAGGAAGGCTATAGGCTATATAACATCACGCTACGACCAATAGGAGGGGAGCATAAATGAAAAATGTTGCAAAAATGAAAAACCGTTGAAACTAAAACACGCGAACAAAGTCGCGGGGGACAGCTAGTTAAATATAAAATCTTTCTTAAATATGAAAAAAGTTTTAGGTTTATCTTGGGTTCATTTAAAATATTTTCAGACGAATATTTTAGTTTTTTATAACAAGATAATACCATGAATATTTATTGTATAGCAATGTTTCATATAATAATGTATAAAGAAATGGTAAATTATTTTTTGTTTATCAGTGAACAGTATATTGATTTTACAAAGTTAATGTAATGAAAAATTATTTCCTGTAGGAAAAAAAATCATAGAACAACAATTTTCCTGTTAGCATCTTCATTTTCTTTTCTTATTAATATTCAATTTCCTTATTAAAAATGACGGTCCATTATCACATAAATATAATCTTTCTGAAGTTTACGCGAATGACATTAAAATAAAACTACTTTTTGATCGGATTTAATCGCCGTTTATATTTAGATTTTAGTTCCCGACGTTTCGACGCCTTTGCAGGTGTCATGGTCACGGGCAGATAAAATCCGTTCAAATAGTAGTTCAATTACAATAAATATTATCAAATAGAGCTGTTATTCTGTGTCATATTCTATAGCGATCCTATATATACTGATCCAAAAGATAACAGGCCATATAAAATGTAATTATAACAAGTCTATATTGTTGATCGAACTGCAAGTAAGCTAAAGCCGTTTGTACAACATCGGCATAATCCACTCAAGTATCAAGAAACACGTGAACCTGATCGATCGTACACAAGGTGTCTAAGGAACTCGCACCTGCCGATAATTGTCGCCTTGTAAGGTTTCGACCTAATCGCGTTACCAGACTGCGTCTACAGGGTTCTAATTACGACCATTCACCTACTGCAGATATACCTGCTAATCTCTTGTTACGATCTCCTGTGTTATATCAGTACTTTATGACGCCCTGGTAATTGAACATGGATTTGCAAGTCCCATTCAATGTATAATTTGGTTAAATAAAAGAAATCAATTAAGTAATTACAACATAGACAGGCCAACATTAGAAACCAGTCAAGTGCGAGTCTGACTCGCGCACGTACGGGTCCGTACGATTTTTCAGAACGTCACGATTTCAAAAAGAAAAAAAAAAACAATAAGAAACTTAACTTTGGAGTATTTTTTTTTATCTCTTAAAAATGTATGACACTGTCAAATTTTCAATTGCAAATACCTACATATAAGTTTGTAATAGCTTAAACCTATGTTTAATGTTACATAACTAGAAACATCATGTTACAGCATCATGCCAAATTTCGTGAATCTGGGTCGCCGAAAAGTATCCTATATAGGTTTCGAGTTACTCGCAATTAAATGAGAAAAATGACATAAATGGCTTTATACTTTAATTGCGTTGACATACAAAATTATTTTTTTTATAGCTATAAGAGACCGTATTTGCTTTCAACATATACCACCACGCGTTCTTGAGCAGATTTTGAGAAAATCTTGACAGACAGACGGACGGATAGACCTACAGACAGAGAGACGAACAACCAAGTGATCTAATAAGTGATCCTTTTTCTTTTAAAAATATGTTGGGACAACTCACACACGGCCATCTGATCCCAAACTAGGCAGCGCCCGTGCTATGGCAACCAGACAACTGATAAAAATACTTATATATGTATTATTCTAAATACATAAATACTATAGATAAATTACACCCAGACACAAAACAAATGATCGTGCTCATCACACAAAGATTTGTCCTGGGTGGGAATCGAACCTACGACCTCCGGTTTAGCAGACGCGGTCACTAACCACTAGACCAACAGGCCGTTTAATTATGATGAACGGAACCCTAAAACTAACAGCCTTAGTAAAAACAAATTTTTAGGTGATTTGTCGAAAAGAACCCATTATATTTATAACTAGCTGTCTACCGCGACTTTGTCCGCGTGATTTAGTTTCAACGGTTTTTCATTTTTGCAACATTTTTCGTTTATGCTCCGCTCCTATTGGTCGTAGCGTGATGTTATATAGCCTATAGCCTTCCTCAATAAATGGGCTATCCAACACTGAAAGAATTGTTCAAATCGGACCAGTAGTTCCTGAGATTAGCGCGTTCAAACAAACAAACAAACAAACAAACTCTTCAGCTTTATAATATTAGTAAGTATAGATAAATAAACATGTCTCGCGAGACACCTATATTAATTATTCTATTTATGTTTTCCTAGGGAAAATGTAAGTATAAATGAAAAGAATATCTTCGTCAAATAAATACAAGATAAATATTTATTTACCAGTGACTATCAACACTGAAGGCTGTTTACATCAGATATTGAGTGTTGTTGTTAATTTCAAATTATTTATTTATCCTATACAACTTTAATGAGTAGGTGTTTAAAATTACAATTGTCTACAAGTTTATTGACGCCCACTTGGTAACCAGAGAACAATTGTGTTTAGAAGATCAAATCAGTAATTGATTAATTAGTGGAAAGTGGGAAATTAGTATTCTGGATTTATTATACAGTTATTTCTGATGACCTCCGTGGTCGAGTGGCGTATACACCGGTTTTTTTGTGTCGCTAGCTCTGAGGTCCCGGGCTAGATCCCCGGATGGATCCAATGTAGGAAACCACTTTTCTACATTGTCTCGGGTAGCACAAGTGCTTTAGCTACTTACTTTGGGTTCAGAGCGATGTATGTATGTGATGTTATCCACATTTATTTATTCATTTATTATTTCTGTCATTAGACATTGTAATTATCAAATTACCTAGTAAGTTATAAATTTGCTACTTGCTGCAATTCTAATGATTGGCATATTCAGTTATAACTAAGATATGTAAATTACCTATTAGTTTTAATAATGACGAAAATAAACCATACTTGAAAAGGGTGTTTAAATTAAAAAAAAAAAACATTATTTGTGGCCCCAGTAGCCAAGTGACACTTCAACAAGGGTTAATGATGATATAAATAAATTAATAAATTGACATTAAATGTATGGATATGACATTTTATTTAGACAAGTCACGTGACTTAGACTTGTCACTTCCATACATTTGAGCGATCCGATTATCGTTAACGCTTGTAGAAATGTGACTTGTCTAAAGGGGCTCTATTATATCCCCGTTCTATTTTAATAAGTTAGTCTCATGTTTTAAGTTAGCTGTCTAAATTGTTTACTTACCTCGATGTATTATGAGGTTTTAGTAGTTAATAAAACTTAAAGTTACCTATTTATAAAGTAATACCTGCACCTCGGTTACGCATGGGTGATGTGAGATTTTCAAAAACTTTCTTTTTTTTTTCTTTTATAAAAACCTTCTCCAGACAATAATTAACACAACATAAAAAGAATAAGCGAATATGTTCTATTCGTTCACGTGTGATGCGATGATTAAGGGAAATATAAATTCATTTTTATGTACATATATAGAGATAAGGGTGATTAAAGTACGCCTAGTTTTAAATAGGCGGAAAAATCAATCTCACAATCAATCATTTGCTTTACAGCACTAGGAGCGCATGGCCCGCAGTAGTGATAGCTCGGTAGAATTTTCTCATTTTCCAGCGTCCCCCCGAGATTGCCTCCGACGACTGCACCACGGAAATAGATTATTTGCTATTGATTGAATTGACGGCTAAGTTCTCTCTCGACGTAAACAACGGCCGAGTTTCCTCGAATCTAAGACGTTTCTGTTGACCTAGTACTTCGATTTTGATGAGTTGGAAACACAATACATTTTCGATATTATAGGAAAGAATCGTAAATAAAAACTGATTGAGACACTCAAATATATAAAAAATGCCTGCAATTATAAAAACAATTGCAGGAATTTTATTTATTTAATATACAATTTTGAAATCAATCCACACTTGCCGGAATATGGTGTAAAAAAAAATAAAAAAATCTAACTATAGTCCAATTGAAAACTGTTGAAGGTCGGTTAAAAGTATTTTATGTAAATGTGGACAAAATCACATACATTGCTCTGATCCCAAAGTAAGTAGCTAAAGCACTTGTGTTATGGAATTCAGAGACAACGAAGGTACCGCAAACACCCAGACCCGAGACAATGTAGAAAAATTGTTTTCTACATTGACCCGGCCGGGGATCGAACCCGGGACCTCAGAGCTGGCGACACCTTGAAACCGGTGTGTACGCCACTCGACCACGGAGGTCGTCAAAGTCATTTCAGTATTTACAGTTAGTCCTAATTAATAATGAAAAGTTTACTTATTTTGGTAAAGCTATGTGATAATCTGTTATAACCTTAATTTTTCTTGTTCTATAAGTTGCATTAATTTATTCATGAGTCAGTTTACACTACTGCATGTTTAACTTGTTTTGTTTAGAACAGGGGGATAGATGAATGAATTTCAATTCTAGTACAATGCCTATGCAAAATTTCAACTATTATTTATTTATTCATTTATTAGGCACACATACAACACGCAGTACAAAAAATACGGTGAATGTGTAGATTCCACTTAGTTCCTTCGGTAGACAGTTTATTTTTTAAGAAAACTGTGTCACTTGTCCTCTATAATCAATTTTAAATTGGCATTGTATTGGAAATAAAATTAATTGAAGAGAAAGACCACAGATAGAGACAAGAGATAGGAGCACAGAACTAAAAGTCGTAAGTAAGTAGAGGTTTGCTGTAAATCTATACTTCTATACTTAATATTATAAAGCTAAAGAGTTTGTTTGTTTGTTTGAACGCGCTAATCTCAGGAGCTACTGGTTCGAATTGAAAAATTCTTTTTGTATTGGATAGTCCGTTTATTGAGGAAGGCTATAAGCTATATAACATCACGCTACGACCAATAGGAGCGAAGCATAAATGAAAAACCGTTAAACCAACTAAAACACGCGAACAAAGTCGCAGAGACAGCTAGTTACGTATAATTTTGTATGCGTGACCAACTAATAGCTGCACTCTACCAGTTCAGAGGGTATCATGATTATGAGGAGTCAAGTAGCCATAGAATTTTTATTGCCTTTATAGGCGCATGTAAATGGTTCAATTTTGCTGGAAAACATCTATATATGCGGAATATCTCGCTGTAATAGTAAATCGTCTATTACGAGAGGTTAAACGACCTACCATGTAGGGTTCCCTAATAGGATTTGTATCTTGTTTTAGTATGTTTTTATACAATGTAATAAAGTAAAAGAGCGTGTGAGTACTATGACGCGGTACGTGTATATGTGTTTTCTTCTTAAGATTATGTACTAACTGTAATTATAGTATGCGAATGATTGGCACCGACTTTGGGTTTCACGAACTCAGGACTCACCATAAAAAATATGTGTTAAAAAAATTAGTATGTAAAAACCTATAAAAACTTTACTATACGTTCCTCTTTTTTGTTTGTTTCGTAAAATAATATATTCAGTGGTTGTAATGCTGCATGCTATTTCTAAGCTTTGAAGTCGGATTGCACTTTGCATGCATTCAGTAGTACTGGCGAAAAATAACAAGTCTGCTGTAACGACAAATAAATATTCCTGATGAAATATTAAGTATCTATTTATAAAAAAATATTTTTTGTTATACATATTTCATATATTTGTGACTAACTTACGTTTAAAATCTGTTTATTAAAAGCAATGAATACAGACAGTACTTCTTCTCAAATGACTTATGTTTTTGTCGCCGACCAATGATATTACATAATTAATAATAATTAATTAATAAAAAATCGTAATTAGGGCTCGCATTTTGAAAATTCGAAAACGTCTTGGGAAGTTTTTTTTGAAAGCTACCTCTTTTACCTACGTACTTATCCTATCTATGTACTATTAATTACTGAAACTTGACAACATTTTTACGTAGTAAGTACCATCACCATCAAATTTTAAACTTCAGTTACTATGGAACTTAACATACCTATCTTGTGTATAATATCAACATTGTAGCCGATAAACTAATCTACAAACTAAAACAGCACAAATTAAATGTGATTCGTTGCGGAAACTAAATTGATTGATAAAATAAAAAGACCGGTCTACTTTACGTCAGTGTTGGAACTTCTCCAGAATAAATTCCTTTGCGTTATTAATCTAAAATTTTAACTTTTTCAATACAACACAAGATAATGGAAATAAATACTCTATCGAACACGTCGTAACAAACTCCTCAATCAAATCCATATCTTCCAATATCAGGCGTGTTTACCAGGGCGGCATGAATACTAAGAGCTTCGAGCGTCCGTTTATAAGTCTGGTGTAAGAATGCGCCGGCTGTCACGTAGCCGCGATAAATTACACAAGTTCCTGCTTCCCCATTACTCATCCCCCATCCGGCACATACTTCGTATCGGCTTTTAATTACTAAACTGATTAACTGAATCCACTGGAACTGGATAACTGAAAATATTAAAAGTTTGTAAAATTTATGAGCAGATAATTTTAGACCTGTTAGTAATATTATGTTAACCTTTGCTGAAACTTAATTTTTTAAAAATATATTTACATTATATTATTAGTTGTTGCTTCTTCCGATACCCAGTATTTTATGTCCCACGCAAACCCGAAAAGGGCGCTAAATTATTTTTAGTCTATCGAGATACTTAAAATACTACGCACTACTTATTTAATTTATATGTTTTTACCTCAAATTTTCTTTAGAAAATTCAATAAAATCTATACTAATACGAATAATATATAAAGCTGAAGAGTTTCTTTGTTTGTTTGAACGCGCTAATCTCAGGAACTACTGGTCCGATTTGAATTCTTTCAGTTTTGGATAGCTCATTTATTGAGAAAGGCTATAAGTTATATATAATTACGCTGCGACCAAAAGGAGCGTAGCATAAATGAAAAATGTTGCAAAAATGAAAAACCATTGAAACTAAATCACGCGGACAAAGTCGCTGGGGACAGCTTGTTTTAAATAAAGATTTCATTGTAAAATTTGTATAAAGTCCAAAATTAAAGTCTCTTTAATCTTAATAAATTTAAAAACAATATTACTGCATAAATGAGACCGACAGTAAATAAACTAAGGTCAATAAATATCAAATGATTAGAAATGCGGCATCAAACTTGCATGTCTTCTTCGGAATAAAAACTCCAGCTTGAATTATATAATTCCGCTCCTTCGTAAGCTGATTGGAAGGAAATGGGCTGCCACGCTGCTCGTATTAATAGACTAGCGACCTCTCGATATGTATGCAATTTGATTATGTAACTCCAATACGTTTATGCAGTCTTGGTACCCAATATTTGAATATCGGAAAATCTGGTAAAATTGCTAAAAAATTATTACTACATACGGGTTAATTTTGTTCATTATGAAATAAATTGACTACGAACCATTTATTTTAATGTAATTTATTCATTGTTAAGAATTCAATTAATTTCATAATCATTTTACCTCAAGACAACCTTATATTATTTATTGAGGGGGCTGGCTACTGTTGAATCGATTTTAAAATATAATGCCAATTGAAAAAGGTTATTAATTTAACAAGCTCACAAACAAAAGTACAAAAACATAAAACATACTGTCAATTAGATTATTTTTAGTTTTTTTCTGTAGACAGATTTTGTTTTGAAAACTAAATGACAAGTCCGCTTAATTCATTTTAATTTTGCATTGGAATTGTATTGGAATTAAAATTAATTGAAGAGTTAGACTTTGCGCTTACGTAGGACAAATCAAAGGAAATAAATATAGGTTTATTACTAAGAAAGTAGCGTTTTGTGTGACAGATTGTATACATTTCCAAAAAATAAACCTACTGAAGTTTATCTAAGCCTCCTTTATTGTATCACAAAAGAGGATTCGAAAGAAATAAGGTTTTATTCTGTTTTCATGTGAAATCACACAGCCATTGTTTGCGGAAAGTCTTTAAAAATATTAAAAACAACTTTATTATAACACATAAAATAAAATAACAAATAAGTTCTGATCAAACTTTATTTGATCAGTAAAAGAGAAGCTATAAGCTTTCCTTTGAACACAAACGACTTAAGTTCTTTTAACCTCATGATATCTTTATAGACAAAATTGTGCTCGTAAATATATAATTTTTACCTCAAATTTTCTTTAGAAAATTCAATAAAATCTATACTAATACTAATCTATACTAATATTATAAAGCTGAAGAGTTTGTTTGTTTGTTTGTTTGTTTGAACGCGCTAATCTCAGGAACTACTGGTTCGAATTGAAAAATTCTTTTTGTATTGGATAGTCCGTTTACTGAGGAAGGCTATAGGCTATATAACATCACGCTACGACCAATAGGAGCGGAGCATAAATGAAAAATGTTGCAAAAATGAAAAACCGTTGAAACTGAAACACGCGAACAAAGTCGCGGGGGACAGCTAGTAATATATAAAGCTGAAGAGTTTCTTTGTTTGTTTGAACGCGCTAATCTCAGGCACAACTGTCCGAAAAATTCTTTCAGTGTTGGATAGCTCATTTATTGAGGAAGGCTACAAACTATAATATAACATTACGCTGCGACCAAAAGAAGCGGAGCATGAATGAAAAATGTTGCAAAAATTAAAAACCATTTAAACTAAAATACGCGGACAAAGTCGCGGGGGACAGCTAGTATATTATATATCAATTACCTTCAAAGTAAGCTTGGGAAACTGGTTCTTTCTGTAGTTTTCTTTTCTCAGAATTTTCAGCGGAGAACAGAATTTTCAGATTGCAGCGGTCCTGTCGACCTTACTAGGATTGAAGTATAAAATGTGGGTGTCTAGGGGTAAAGTTTAGGCTGTAATTAGGTAGGATATAAAGTGTGGGATACAAGTGTAGGATAAAAATGTAGGTCAAAAATATAGGCTGAAAGTGCAGAAAATACTGCCTTAATCAACCCTTTATAGTTGGGCCCACTTAATCACAGTGAACGCTTAAATCGTTGGGTAAAATGTCAGTTAAGGTGTGAAGTACTTGGCACGTCTCAACTATCTACACATTTCGATCCCCTGAGGGGTTAATTACACGATATTAACTTTGTCAAGACGAGATTGTCACAACCTGTGAATGTTGTATCTCTATACTATAGTATAGTACGAATACGTGTCTGTGTGCTTTCCTTTCTTTATTATCTATACTTTTATAATCTATACTAATATTATAAAGCTGAAGAGTTTGTTTGTTTGTTTGTTTGAACGCGCTAATCTCAGGAACTACTGGTTCGAATTGAAAGAATCTTTTTGTATTGGATAGTCCGTTTATTGATGAAGGCTATATATAGGCTATAAAACATCACGCTACGACCAATAGGAGCGGAGTATAAATGGAAAATGTTGCAAAAATGAAAAACTTGTAAAACTAAAACACGCGCACAAAGTCGCGGGGGGCAGCTAGTTTAATATAAAACCCAGAAATCTATACTAATTAAAATTTGTGAAAACAACCACTCCATGGTAGGGTTCTGTCTCAATACGCGGATGAAGTCATGTTCAAGAGTAAATTCAGAAATATTTTTTTTACTTAGTTACCTACCTACTATTACAATTTCTTAACAAATGTATGGCGAAAAAGGCTTAAATCAGTTTTAGATAAAAAAAAAACTGAGGTATACTCGACTAGGTACAAATCTAAGAATCAATTCCCAGTTTACGGGGAACAGGATAATGTCAAAAATTGTCTCGCGCTCGGACTGCGGGTATCGCACGAAACGCGCGCGAGCGGTTGACAGCTCACGCTGTCCGTGTGCGTTGATCACTCACTAACTGATGGAGCAGTCACTAACTGATGGAGCAGTCACTAACTGATGGAGCAGTCACTGGAAGGGCGGCCTGTTACGTCATCAAACTAAAAAGCTGGTATGTAAGTAAACACCTTATATGTTACTTCACCAATTCTTTAATAAAATCAACTATTTTCTCCAAACGATTGTTTGCCATCTTACATAGAATAAACAAGTTCTATACTCAGCATGTTGTAAATATGAGTGTTTATTACACAATTCTAAGAACCAATATTTGTTTAGTGTTTGTGGAATTGAAAACATTCATATTTCGTGAATATCATGTTACATTTTGTTAAAACTCAACTAGAAATAAATGGAAACATTTCGAGCTGATATTGTAGTGTTTCGCAGTTCGAAATAATACTGATATGTTGAATGTTTTGAAATTGGGCAAGGCGTTGAGATTTTTTTTAAAGTAAAATTATGTTTCCTGATGTCTGTCCAGCATTAAAATTGATTTCTCATAGATATATTTCTTTTTAAAGTTTATGTATTATAGGCTTCATTCCCTCTACTAAGAAAAAATACAAATAAATCTAGAAATTTGAAAAGTTTTAGTAGTTAATTTTATTTGTTTCGATCCTGCTACGATAATTTGTTTATACCACATATTTTTTTAACAGACTACAATGTTTTATTTATATTTTGTTATAATTAAATGTAGGAACTAATAAATATACTCAATCGAATTATTTGCAAAAGTTTAACTAAATACAATACATTTTATTTCGCAACCAAATAAAATATAAATATAAACTCTATAGCCGAAGTAATCATGGAGACCACGAATGATTTAGTGGCCGACCTTAATCGGAAATGCCAAGAGGAACAAGGACTATTCCTGTCTCTATCAGAGATGTCCTCCAAAAGGATTGACCTTTTCCGTAACAGACACATACTTATACATTTAAAGGGAAGCGTTTAATGAAATGTATAGCTTTTTGTTAAGTCTTTTGGTTCTTATAGTAGGTAAAAAAATATCGTCGAATAGGCTATTTGACTAATTTTAGGAAGTCGATTGATTTATTCTATGTTTGTTATATTATGAATGAATGATTAAATCGGGGAAATCAGATTATCGTTCTTCTTCTTAGCGAGTCGATCAATGGCAGTCAAATTTTCCCAGACCAGTAACCAGTAAACAGCGTTGTCCGTGGCCTTGTACAGGTCCTCGCGAGTGCAGGTGGTAGGGCATGCTGGGCAGCTCATTAAGTGGGCCATTGTTTGGGGGAAGATGCCATACTCACATGGCTCAGGTGTACTGTAATCCCACCGGCACATATTTTCATTACTTCGGCCGACTTGGGTCCGGAGTCTATTTAGTCTTCCACGTCGGCCATGGTAAGCTGTGGCTATCGTTAAAAATCAATAAAAAAAATCAAACCCTGGCAAGAACGCTGTGTCTGTGATGGCCCCGAACATAATATGACGCGTGACGTCACACGCAAGGAGACCAGAACAAATACACCAATGAGGTTAAAGTTTTCACTTGCGTGAGCTGCGTCAAATGCTAAGGCGCTCCTTTTACAGATAAAATATAAAAAAATAAACGAAATTGATTTCGCGAAATTTGCAAAAATATACAAAAGTAAATTATGCTTATTTATACCATTAATTATCTAAGAGGATGACCATAACTTGCAGCATATTTTCAATTTTGTCAAATATCCTATTGAGAACTTAGGTAACTCCTTCTTTAGCGACTATTACTTTTAGGAAATCATAATATGTTAAATAAATAATAAGTTGTATATTAAATTAGATATACTTTTTCTATTCTACAATTTTTTATAGTTCTCTTTTCGTGTCGATGGTAGAATTGTTACCTACCTGAGTTCAAAACATGGCCAAGTTAAAATAATATAATAAAATAATGTAAAATTCACCAATAGCTACAATTATTTTCAATAGACTCATTATATTTGTGCTCGGTTTTTGTAGGTATTAATTATTATTTCATTTAGTAGTTTTTACAGCAAAAAAAAAATTATTCATCTGAGTTTTTACCTATTATATATAAAAATAAAAAAAATAAAAGAGTAGGTAATTTGGGGCATTAAACAGTAAACAGAATTCTCATACCTAAATATTGATATAATTAAATTAAGAAAATCTATCAGTCAAATTAAGACAAGCAGACCGTCTTACATGGGGTCCATACAAGTAGATACACACACTCTTACATATCCAAATATTAATGTACAACAAACGTTTTGAAAGCCTTGTAAGAAGTTTATATAGGATCGTGGTTTATGTAAGAAACTTGAACTACAAAAGCAAGTATATATACATAATTCATTTACAAAGGTATATCATGTTATACTTATGTCGCCCTAGTACCCCGAGTTGTTGTCGGTCACACACAAGACGCCTTGATTAGAAATTAATTTAAACAAATCTGAGGAAACCTCTAAATTTAGATATACATTAATTTTCTGGTAATCGGTTTAAATTCATTTTTTTTAAGGCAAATCGGTAACCGTTGATTACATACACGTCGGTATTAAGCAATCAATTAGTGTGTGAAATGACGCGTATTTATTACTGTTATTGTTAGCTGTTTATGAAGCCCTAGTACCTACGACCTACTGATATAACAACATAAATTATTATGTATGTACATACCGCGATGTGTGTATGACGTTGGTCTAGTCGTCTAGTGGATAGTGACCTGCTAAACCGGAGGTCGTGGATTCGATTCCCACCCAAATCTTTGTGTAATATTTATAAATATTAAGCGTGATCATTTGTTCTGTGTCAGATTTATCTATAACATGTATGTATTTTAGAAATATATTAAGTATGTTTATCAGTTGTCCTGTTGCCATAATACATACAGGCCCTGCCTAATGGGAAAAGATGGCCGCGTGTGATTGAAAAAAAATGTTAGAAAATTAATCGCTAAAACCGATTTGAATTAGAAATCACGTAACCCAATCAACGCTAGTTAAACTTGCTAATCCTTTAAAACTGGTTTGGTTTGTTTCTCGTTTTGAATGAAAATCAACCGCGACCGATGACACCTGACCTGAATCCGTAAAAGTGAACGATGTCTACATTACTTGAGCTACACACAGGTGTACTGTCTGTCGAACTTTGAATAAAACAATAATTACCAAGTACCAAGAACTTACAACAATATCATTTTTTGTAGGCACCTACGTACATGTACATGAATTTAGCGCTCATGCTGAATGATCTGTGTGAAATTTAACCTTTGTAAGTCTCTGAACAGTGCCATTACTCTTCAATTTAATTGTAATTCTAATACAATGCCAATGCAAAATTGTTATTCGTTTTGCAGAGCACACAAACAACACACAGTAAAAAAAACCTCTCAATGTTTAGATTCAAGTCAGTTCCTTATATTGACAGCATATTTTTTTAAGAACTTGATTCTTCTTCCGGCTAAACTTGTTTATAAGTATGTCGTTCTAGATAATTTTAAAATCTTATTTGACTGCTACTTTTACTTTCCAGTAATAAAAGGAAAACACGTTTTTAAAAACAAAGTTTTTGCATAGACATTGAAAATCATATAATCCAAAGTCGGTTACTTTCACCATTTATAACTAAAAAACGGTTGAACCTAGTTTCATGATCTTTGATTTGTTGGATTCGTCTTCACCCCGAATAGCAGAAGAACTATAAAAAAACATCGGAAAAAGTGGGTAACGGGGACTACATATGCAAATGAAACCGCAAGGCACAGACAGTATAGTATATATCACGGATATAGATAGACTTAAATAACGCAAGTATCACGATGTGTATAAAAACCAAGCTTGCCATTTTCTATTATTTACTATGACGTCACAGGCAGTATTTAGTGATGATTTCTAACTAGAATCAATTTAAAAATACGATGAAAGTACGAATGAGTTGTCAATAATGCCCGATACAGATTGGTGAAACCCCCTAGCGCGGCGCAGCGATGCAGACTGAGCGCGACCAAGTAAGGGTTCAAAATAAGACTTTATGCGAATTTCATCAGGTATATTTGGCTGTCCATTAAAATACCCATTAATACTCAGTATCATATTGTCAAAACTATTAGTTCGTGTGTAGTGTTCAGTTTACAGTTAAAACACCCACGCGATGGCTCGAGGCGCGTCGATATCTCTCGAAGACTACTCACTAAGAATAATGACATGATAATTTTATGGTAATAAGTAGGTACCTATACTAAGTGTTAAAGTTTAGTTATATATTACTAGCGACGCGCCCCAGCTTCACACGGGTAGACAGAGTTACCCTCGCATACTGAGACGCAAATTAACTTTAGAACGTTCCTAAATGTCTATCTGCCGGTACTTTACACCTTAAACTATTAGAGACAGCATGAGATTTAACGGCGACTTAAAACTGATTGACGTATCAGTATTCGGCCATTAGTTAGTTTAGCTTAGCTGTATTAATAAATTATGGCACAAAAATTTTCCTTGAATCGCTGTATCCTTGGCTGAAAAGCTGAAAAGTTTACCATTTCAAACAAAAGTAAATCGGTCCAGTTGTCTTTAAATAATCAGGGATACATGTTTATTTAAAAATGAATGTTTTTATGTTTGTAAACCAATGATCAGATTGTAATGTAACGTACCTAAAATAATAATAATAATAATAAACCCCTCGGGGCAAGCCGTTACCTCATCATGAGAATAACGCAATACCTGATATGCCCATATTAACTTGCTTTTTCCAACTTTGAGATATAAATAAAAAATGTATCTTAAGGTCTATGTAGGAGCATACATCCGCAGGGCAGCTTGTGGCGAGCTGTTTGTGAGTAGCGACACAACGGACCTGAGTGCTCCAGGGAGTCACTCCTTAGGAGGGCTCCCAGCTCTTTCTTGCCTTAACTGGCTGGCTAGAGAGGGGTCGCTAGAGCTATATGCTCGGGGGTGGAAGTGTCTAATGGCGTAATAGCGAGGAAACCCGCTCCGGGTCCGCTACTGTGACCCGCGATGGTGAAATCGGGGCCGCACCGCTCGACACCCCTAGCCGCTCGCACTGGTGTTGCCTCCTGCTGCCTGTAGTGGCGGTTATGTTGGGGGGCCCATCTGGTGAGCTGGCGAGTCACCACCTGCCTATTTGATTGCATTTATATGTGTTAGAAGGCAGGTGCCATAGTTTTCCGATTTAGCTCTAATAACCAATCCACTAACATTTACCTACACAGCCTAAATTTTTACTTTCCATTCATAATTTACAATAGCTCTGTATCTACATTGGACCATTCATGTCTGTTCTTCCATAGAGCAGAGGTGGATGGGCCCTAGTAGATGCCCCATCCCAGTTTAAAGTAAAGTTCTCAACAAGGCCACTGCGTGCTGGACCTGTGTCCCCACGTAAGCCTTTCAAAGGACCGGGTATTCTCAATACTGAGGATAGCCCGTGAAAAAAAGAGAGATACATAATAATAATAATAATAATATAATATCTTGGGACATCTCACACACGGTCATCTGATCCCAAACTAGGCAAAGCCTGTGCTATGGCAACCAGACAACTGATAAACATACTTATATATTTCTAAATACATACATATTATAGATAAATTACAACCAGACACAGAACAAATGATCGTGCTCATCACACAAAGATTCGTCCTGGGTGGGAATCGAACCCACGACCTCCGGTTTAGCAGTCAGGGTCACTAACCACTAGACCAACAGGCCCGTCTAAAAAAATTGGCCTTTTATTTAAAAAAACTTACAGCACTCTAGTTCGCCTAAATATTATCACTTCCTAATAAAGAAGACAACACGACCAATAATGACGACACTTCCCACAAACACTCTGCAAACACATTTGAAAATTTTTATAGTTACGACCAATGATATCATGTATAAAAATGAGGCAGATATGTGCATAGCGCTCGCATTTTGAGGACTCAAAAACCTCCTAATAAGGACATTTTAATAGCTATCTCTTTTACTTCCGTGCTTATCCTATCTTTTGTACTATTCGTTAGTGAAACTTGACAACATTTTAACATATACTAGCGCAATCAGATTATAAACGTCGGTATGTACAGGACAGTCGAGATGTCCAGGACATATCATGAGAGAGAATAAAAAGAAATGGAGAAGATTTATAACAGAATGGTACCCACGAGGCAGCAAAAGAAACAGAGGAAGACAGACGAAGAGAGGGACGATGACGTCAGGAACATAGCGGGTCCAATATAGACTCTTAAAGCAAAGGACAGAACAGATTGGATATCTTTAGAGGAGGCCTTAATCAGAAGACAAGCTGCACCACATTAACGACCGTTTGCCGATATTTACTATAAAATATTTTAAGTATAATTAAGTTTAAGTTAATCTAAGGTTAGGGCACACTCATATTTTTATAACATGTAAAATTAAGTGCAGCAATAAAGGCTTTTCATTTTATTTTATTATTATTTAACTACGAAGGTAACAACATCTTGTGTAATATCACTGGTAATAACTAAATGTTTACATAGTAATCAGGGTAAGGTCTATATAATGTAAGAAGAGAAGGACTCAAATGAATGTCATTAATATAATATTCCGCTCAGGAAAATACCGTGGCACAAAGAAACCAGCAATCAGCGGGCTTTACAAAGCTTTTCAATAAACCAGACCGATCTTTTACAGGTCTCCTAGGAATCTACAAAGACTTGCTATGTACAGCATTTAAGTTGGTATCTAGATTTGCTTCCAACAAGGTAGTACTAGTAAAAATTGTTAAAATATATAATGTAGGTAGGTATACCATTAATGGTCTTATTTAAAAAAAAATCTTGGCGGTGTTTAGCAATAGCAACTGCTTAGCAGATTCTTAATTCAAGTTTTGTATACAGAACTTGAATTTAGAATCTACAAAGCAGAGATTTTTAAAAATAAGGCCATCATAACATATGTTTACAGTCTCAGAGGAATAAATAAGTAAACTATAGAGCGCGCATATTGAGTATGAACTGTTGGCACTAGTACGAACACTTAAAATCGTAACATTTGTGGCAAAATAGAACGAACTTTTTTATTAAAACTATCACAAAACCTAATATTACTCTAATATATTGGAACCGTCGATATTTATCGCATAAACGTCTGTCGTCGCGCGGAAAATCACTTAAATCAGTAAACGAGTTTAGTACATTTAGTTAAAATGTGCTTACGCTCGGCTTAAGGGGCTAATAGCAATGCGCACGCTCTATGCTTGTCCATGTTTACTCTGAGGTTAACAGTTTTTTTTTTATTCGCCTTTATTATCCTACCCAATTACTTCGTTATAAGTTTTTAAAGGCAATTAATTAAATTAAGTGTACTGTTGCTAATTTCTGAAGTGCCTAATACGATACATTGGTTATAATCTCGTATTTTCACGGGTTATCCTCAGTAACGAGAATACCCGGTCCTTTTAAAGGCTTACGTGAGGACACAGGTCAAACACGCAGCGGCCTTGTTGAGAACTTTACTCTAATACGGGATGGAACATCATCTAACAGGGGGGCCATTCACCCCTACTCTATGGGAGAACAGACATGAATGACCCCAGGTAACTAGAGAACTATTATGAATTGTGGAGCTAAAACTAATTTGTCTAATCCGGTAATAGTGGAAGTCGACCCTGACATAGCTTGGGAAAAGGCCAGGCAGAAGAAGAAGAAGATTTATTGGTCATCCTGTTTGTACCAGATTCAATCGATCAATCAATTAACTCAGCCTATCGCGATCCACTGCTGGACATAAGCCTCTCCCAAGTTGCACCACAACCCTCGTTCCTCCACCTTCCACCTCCAGTCCGACCCAGCTGCCTTTTTCAGGTACCAGATAAGCGATATAGTTTTATAGTCAGACGTAGGAATTGTTTAACTGAAAAACAAAAAAAAAGATCATGTCAATTATGGGTCTATTAGGAATCACCTAATTGTGCTTTTAAGACCTAACAATGGTTGTACGTGGTCTGAGTTACAAGTTTTAACAAGTTTATTGCGAAATTTATTCGTGTTTGTTGCTTACATACTAGCCTAAATCCAGAGTAAGTATAATTATAATAATACCAGTCAGACGACCTCCGTGGTCGAGTGGCGTACACACCGGTTTTCAAGGTGTCGCCAGCTCAGACGTCCGGGGTTCGATCCCCGTCCGGGTTAATGTAGAAAACCCCCTTTTCTACATTGTCTCGGGTCTGGGTGTCTGTGGTACCTTCGTTGTCTATGAATTCCATAACACAAGTGCTTTAGCTACTTACTTTGGGTTCAGAGCAATGTATGTGATGTTTTTTTTCCACATGACATTTATTTACCAGTCCGTGATTGCCCGGTATGTAATCGCAAAAAAAATATAGTAAGTAATTAATATTGTCCATCTAATGCCTAGTTTTTATATTCAAGAAACAATTAGTTTTGCTTACTGACGGTAGTATTTTTTTTTCAAAACGGAGAAATTTCTACCATCCGTCAACAAAACGAATCATTTCTTGAATACAGGAACCGGTCATAAGAAGACAAAAAGAATAGTACCCTTATTTTGAGCTCCAAATCCTAAGTAAATTATAAGATGATGATGATGATACTGGCCGTGCAATATTTAATTGTTACTTTTTTTCTTTATAAATACTCTTTTGCCCGTGACAGATGTTATTTATTTATGAGCAATAATGCTTGTGTTTTGCTTATGTCTGTTGATGTATTATTAGGAAAACTCTAAGCATTGTCATTTGTTTTATAACTTTTAGTATTTCAATGTTTGCAAGTTTGTGACTGATTGCCATTTGGGAAGGTTCGGATGTTTTCGCCAAATCTACTCGGAATGTGGTCTCATGTGTAAAAAGCTACGCTCAAAAGGGACCGATTGGCATAATGGGAACGTTTCTTGTTTATTACAAAATTTTAATTAAAGCGTTGGACATTAAAACCGTTAGTGTACTGAATACAGATAACTTCTTCGTTTGAAGAGTGTTTAGATTAAATTGTTCTGATAATATAAATATAACGAAAATTAGACAGTATTGCCAGTTAAATAAAGTAAGAATTTCATACCTAATTCAAATGGTCGTAGTAATTATTGAGAGTACTTCCCAATAAATGTAGTTCCATTTTGATAAAAAAAGGTCCGGGTTTGGCATTGTGCCCGATAAATGACAATAGGTTTTCCTCCTATGACATTAGCAGTTTTCCTTGATTGGGTACCTACCGAATACAAATGAGATGAATTATGATTTCTATTCTCAGTAAAATAACTTTTATATGATAAATAAGCTTTCTAAAGATTTTTTTTTTAAACACGTCTATCGATATGTTTATTGTTGTTATTTTTGCAAAAAAAAAAAGCGCGACTTTCTTGATTTGATTATCAACAGTTATCAATCGACTGAGCTTAAAAGAATGTTAGTTAGTTGCAAATAACAAAAAAAACAGCTGTTAAAATAATCCAAGTAGCAGGACAACAGAAAGTCCAAAGAGTACAGTAATAACACCTTTATTTACGCTGCAGCGCTGCATGGTGCTGTAAAAAGCGCGGACATCGGTGGGGTATCTGCGATCTATTTTGTGGCTGAATGACGAGCTTCCATTGTCAGCGATACAAAGCGCCCGTTTAATGAAATACTTTAGTAGACACTAGCCTGTGACGTCAGCTAGCGAGTATGAAAGTTGGCGATTTAACTTTCGGACTATTTTGAACTTTTTGTACAGTTTCCAATAACTTTTTTGGCTACATATTTTAGTAAAATAGCCCTGCAACTAGGTCATTAAATAAAAAAAAATATTTTTTTTTGGTAGCTCGGTGAGTTGCGTGTGATATTAATGTTTTTTAAAAAGTCAACACATACTAAAGTATACCTATGTGTTGACTTTTTAAACTTCTATATGAACTTTGCATGTAAAATGATGTATGATGATTTTAGCCCGCCATAGAACTGTTATACATAAACTTCATCAATGCTTAATTAAAAAATGAAACACACACTATTTTTATTTTGTAATAATAGACACACGTTATTCAAATATAAACTAAACACTGTGCCAATCAGAAAAACAAAATACGACCAAAAATCCAGCCAATAACTGAATCAAATTTGAATATAGAACAAAACGCGTTACGTATCCTATTTACTCAATATATGCATAATAAAATAGGTGATAGAAAAATGATTTCTCAATTTAACGGTAATTTGCAAAAAAAAAAATTTTCGGCCTAGGATTTATAGGTAAAAGTGGACTTTAGAATTTCATCTTTTATCTTCATCGTTACTATGGATTAGGATAGATGATATGTATTTTATTTCTTGATGGCTACTTGAAAGATGCGCAAAAAGCTTGGAATAACGAAGCGGGAGACTGAGCCTATTTCTACTCAATAATTATGAGACGAACTCTAGGCTATAAAAACCATAACCTTAAAAAGATAGATCAAGATAAATATCAGTATTAATTTATAAATATAAAGTCAAAAGATTTGAGTACTTAAATAAAATTATTTATGTCTGAAGTATTGTTATTTTTAGTGTCTCAATTATTTTCAAATCCTTGAGATTGTAAAATTTTCTATAATATTAATTGCAGGCAACTTTCCAATCATCGTAAGATATTTATAAAATACAACTTAATAAAAATCTCTTTTAAGCTTTTTAATGGGTAGCAACCTCTCTAAAGGGATATAACGACAAATATAATTGCCAGTACCTAAATTCTTTCCGGGACACTAAATTGAGAGTTAATTAAGCGAGATAAGAGGTTCCGATCGTTACCCTTTACTAATACAATTAATTAAGTTACCTACAGGTTTCGGTATTGCTTTGTTTTCGATATGAGTACCTACCTACATCATTAATTTGTAAACATAGGTAGAAAGGATGATGAATGTATTTTATTTGGGGTATTTCACTCCGCAGTCTAGGTACCTTCGGCCGGCGCGCCTCCCGGGCAGGCAAATGGCAGTAGGTTGCCGCTAGCCGCGTCGCTCGTCTTTTATTAGATAGTTAAGCTGTCACTAGCAGGAAGTCTACAACCCTAACGCGCCATATTAGACAGAGTTACGCGTTAGAAGAGAGCAGAAATACATAGGTCAATATCGCGTTAGGCATTAAGCGCTTATGCGAGCTGAATTACACTTTGTTTTGTCGCAACTAGAGTCGTTGTTTATGTATTTAATTTCGCTGTGTGAACTTTCTGAACGCAGTACGATTCATTATTCTGTGGAATCACAATTTTTTGCTACATAGTTGGCATAGTACAGTAGTAGGGTGGTGATATCTGACTATACAAATATTTAATAGTTAAGCAGAAAGGTTTATTTTTAAACTAGAATTATCAATCAGCTATAAAACAATAATTTTGAATTTCAGTCGAGTTACTTAAGAGATAAGCGTCAGGCAGTTGAAATCATGGGGTACTTTAAGTAGAATATATGTCTTGTTAAGTGTATCTGTCAGTAAAACTAATATCTTCATTCGTCATATTAAAACGTTCACCTCAATTACATATGATACAATTTGGTATTACATCCTCTATTATATCCTTACCTAAACCAACATAGTTGGGTCCAGGCTAAACGGATATGAGTACATACGTGTGATATCATCCCGGGGCAGATAAATAGTTACTTTCGTCCAGGAACGAGCGGTTTAATTCGCCCCGGCATCTATTTGGCTGACGCTACTTCCAAATTGAGTACGCTCATATAACTGTATAGTATCTACTTTGAGGTTGTGTTTTTTGGAAATTGGAACTTTATTAAAAGAAGAATTGAGTATGATTTTTGGTGGTTAAAAGTGGTACTACTACTGTACCACTTTTTGTTTTGAAGTTCGAAATTATTGCTAGAATATTTTCCTATTAAAAAAATAGGCCTAGAATAGAATAGGCCCATTTAAGAAATTTTCGGTCATTGTAAGATAACGATTTAAAATGGTTGCCAATGAGGCTGTATTAATGACATTACCATCTAAAGCTGAAAACATACATAAAGCCTCTGTCATATGTTTTTCGTTGAGGTAAAAAAATTAAAAAGAAATATTAGTATTTTCATCATATTTTTAATTGTATGAAATAATCCTTAAGTTAATATGTGCTGTGATTCTAACAAAATATTTCCAAAAGTTCTATTAAAAAAAAAATAAGTAAAATATCCTTAACAATATCAAAGTGGTTGCTCATAGCAATTAATCCTATTAAGAAGAAAAAAGAAAATCTTTGTACAATATTTTTCGCGTTCAATTTTCATAAGTATTTTATCAATATTTTTTAGTACATTTTCATGTAAAATGTGAAGTGCTTTGCTTCGTTCTCAATTAATGACTTTAAGTGGCATTTGTTTTTATGATGGAAATATAAAAGGGTCTTTGACGTTGACGAAGCGAAATTCTCGAAATTCGGGAATTTTAAGCTGTACCAAAGTTTTGGGCCATTTCATGAAACGTGTGAGTAAAATATTCCTTTGCTCATTAAACTTGGAATAATTTTCTCATTGTCTGATTTTCTGGCTCTTCGTCTTTTGCCAGTAGAAATTGCTTTTGTATTGTGTCTGTATATCATACGCAAATGTTTAGCTTGATAACCTAGATACCTATCTGTCTTAACGTCTATTATAATCATCTGGAAGTTAGTATAGTATTTTACTTTTACACATACCTATTCGAAACGCTAATAAGAAAAGTATTACATTTTACTAGCTGTTTCCCGCGGCTCCCGCCCGCGTGGATGTCGGTTATCGCGGCAAAAAGTAGCCTATATGTGTATTATGTATGTCCTTTCTCAGGCTCTAGACTATCTGTGTACCAAATTTTATTTAAATCGGTTCAGTAGTTTTGTCGTGAAATCGCGATAGACAGAGACACACAGAGTTACTTTCGCATTTATAATATTAATTAATGATTTCAAGTAGGCTTTTTCGGGCTCTTTCAAAACGTTAAATGACTCTAGTTGCGCGGTTCCAAAAGGCCACTCTTATGGAGCTGATTCAATGATTAAAATAATTTTCTTTTCATAATATTTGTAAAATTAAACTTTCATAATGAGCAGTAGATGTAAGGCATTATTTTTCGTTACGATATAAAAACGGTCGCGTTTATTTACGTGGCTTGATTTACGACTATTTAAACGGACAGGTAAAGTTATAAATTGCCCAAAATCTCGGCACTCTACTTCGGCAGTAGCTAATAAAATTAATTGGTATCGCAAAACGGATACGTTCGGCACCTAATTTACTGATGCGTAAAAAACCCGGAGGCATTGCTTAAAAATTCCGGAGCTACGGTCAGTAAATTGGACGTGAGGGTCAGACTTTGATGTAGAATGTAATCCATGGTTATAGTCCCATTTGAATAATGCTATCCCTATTATGTATCTTTATGTGATTGATTTAATGCCTAAAAAGGGTCCTATTATTAGGATATTCTATGGTAATTCTCAGATAAAGATATTTTTTTTTATGATTTAAAATTTAGTATAAGTTAACATAAAGCAAGTAAATTAATAGAATTAAAAAAATAACTAAACAAATGAACATCAACAAGTATAATAATATGCATGCGGAATATCAAAGTCAAAGGAATCTACCCACTACAGCCATTTATACTAAGAACGTGCTATGAACGTATCAGACGCGAAAACAAAACAAGGATTTTTACCACTAGAACGTATCAACAGCGTATCACGCATAATGCAGTAGATTTTTTGTTTTTCTGGAATATACCTACTTACATTTTTTTCTACATCATGTGCCATGCTCGGAGCGTAGCGGTATCGGCAAAATATTCTCACCCAAAATTTGTTCACGTTACGTCCATGGCTTGCAACGGTGTTGGTCGGTGACGAAACCGTATGTCTAGTGGGCATAGACTTATTCTTTCAATACAAAGAATATTTATTGCATGATACGTTCCTAGCACTGTCTTAGTGTGAAACGGTATAGTGGGCAGACTCCTTTAAGTACATAATTGTACTAAGTATCGCAATTAGATCAAAACCAAAACAATGTAAGTCAAACCACTGCCGTTACTATCTTAGTAACTACACCGATTATGTAATGAGCGCAGTATGCAGTTCATCCCCACAATATATAGCTCAATTCAGTTGACAGCCCTAAACCAACTGCTGGACGCAGCACCACAAATAACGCTGGGTAGTTGCCAGCGATCGCGATTGCCAATGTGAACGTAAAGTATTACCTCCTCATATCTTTGTTGCCCTGGTACTAAGACTGCAGTTGCGAACAAAGTTTAAGTACTTTTATAGCTAATTAATAATTATTTTGGTTATTTTTTAAGTCTTTATAATTTGATCTTGAGTACTATGACTACCAGTACTATTGAAAAAAATAACTAGGCTATGAAATTCATGGTTAACGTTACCTGTACATGTATGTGTGTGTTTAGTGTAATGTGTTTTTTTACCTAAACATATTCGGCCTTATTAATTAAAATCTCGACTGCGATTAGCGATTGCTTAGCAGATTCTATATTTAATTTTTGTATGGAGAATTTAAAATTAGAATCCGTTATCCGTTGTTAAGCTCCATCGCGACTTTTCTTAATAAGGCCAATTATGTATTTACAAGTATTAAGTGGTCTAATCTTAGTATAAAAACTGCTAGAAATAGAACTTAAGTTATAATTATTTATTATACTTAGCCATTCATTGTCATAGTCGAAAACTATTTCGACCCAATTTTAAAACTACATTTAATTGCTTTACAAACTAATAAAATTTTATAGAATAAAATGTATTAAAACTTTATTGTGTTTTCAGAAATTAAGACATCATTCTTAATCCCTGGTAGTAAAACTAGGAGTAGTTGCCAATAAATTACTTGGACGACAATTGAAGTAATGTTTTCTGCAATTCTGATTCATTTTATTGCGGTTATTTATCTATCCAATCGACTTCTATCTAATAATATTGATTCTTAATTCTATGGTGTAGTTAAATGTCTCGAAGACAGTTTTGTTAAACTTACTGTGATTTACTTACGTGTATGCCCTGTGTTAGATGTATGTGTTTATTTCTTTATATATTTAACAAAGTTGGTTCAGTTACACAATTTATAACTTAAGAAAGGGGGAACCAAATTTTATGATCTTTGATTTGTAGGATTCGTGTCTATCCTGAATAGAATAACTATAAAAGCATTGAAGAAGTTACGAAAAATAAGATGACTATCGGGAACGGGGTCTATACATATAATTATATATATTATATACTAGACTACACGGGTGAAACCGCGGGGCACAGCTAGTAATAATTATAAATTGTTTGTAAGTGTTTTTTTTTATCCACAATTTACTTGTATTATCTGTCTGTAATGATAATAATTTTGATTATTAATTTTTAATAATTATACTTTTAATTAACTTTTAATATTATTTATTAAGCTAGCGGATAAAAAGTATTGTTTGAACTCAATCTAAAAAAAAAGATTTCTTTATTAATATTTTTATGACAATGTTTGTTATCCATACTAATTGCTAGATCAGTAAAAAACATGATTTGTAGTCTCACAGACAAGCGCCGCTAAAAATGAAGCACGTTTTTCTGAGTCTGAGTGAGTTTTGAAATGAAAAATGTTCTTCACTCAGCTCGCAAATAAGTACCTACCTTTTCAATGCAGTGCCTCTCGAGACATACATATTATCATGAATATATCAAGCTACTTAACGACATTACTCAACGGTACGCACGTTCTTCACGCTAAAATGTATCTCCTTCTAAATAGATTCAATTACTCTTATTTGTCAATCTCCTTTCCCCAGATTGTTTTATGTATACGCGGCATCCCTAATTTGACCGCCTCCGGCAGTTTCCTTCCTTTTCTAACGCAAAGAATTGACACTTACCGTCTCTTTCATTTTCCTCTGCGTTACTCTTTAATTGCACTGCGAAGAGCAGTTAGATCTTTAATTGGAAGATGAAAGACTTGTGCTTTGTGCTAAAAATTAAGACGTAATTGGAAGGCATAAATCGCATTATTTTATAGGATATTCATATAAACTATTTAACATTTTTTTTTTGTAAAATCTGTCTATACATTCTTAATGGTGCGCTTACACGGGAAACTAGAATTGGGCAATTTTTTTTTTTTTTTAAAAAAGGTTGCTAGCAATGTGGGTAGAATTCACATTACTAGCAATCTTGTTAACCCCTCCAACTAAGCTAAATATGCTTGTATCTGGAGTGGGTTCACGTCAATAGTGTAATGGGTGGGGATCGAACCTGCGACCTGTCGATCACAAGGCGGTCTACAATTTTTTTATTGCCGTAAATTGCTAGATATTGCTGGGACATAATTTTTTACCAAAATCGCGTTTAATTGCTCGTGTAAGTGCACAGTAAGTAATACTCCGTCATATATAGCAATTGTTTTTTATTATTATTGATAATAGATTTTTCTGTTCCAATATCAAATTTCATAAAATTGTTTCAAATATTGTTGTCTATGGGTAGTATGGAAACGTTTAAATGAATCATTGTGTTGCAGTAGCCTGCCAAATAAAAGTTTACAAATGGTTTAGGGACAGAAAAACTCAGTTGCGGTTAACATACCGTAATAAAGTAGACAAATAGAACATATTTTTTGAACAACGCATTTCTGCAAAGTAATAGTCGTTTTAAATTATAAATTTCCCAAGCTCATAAAACCTTTTTGGTATAGAATTTCCAGAGATAATAGATGGATTATTTTGGCGGGAGATTCATTGTCTATTTATTATATTCCCTTAGGCCGTAAGTTAATTGTGTGTGCCAAGCCCGCATGTGCTAAAACAAAGATAAATGCTATTTATTTGAGGTGCTATTCACGTCCGACCCGTTTCTTTTGATTGATGATATTCCCGTATTGTGATCATTTTCATTAGTAATATTAATAGTAATATAATATTTACACGAGAGAACACAATAGGTCTTTTCAGTACATTACCTAGACTTAATCTATACTAATATTATAAAGCTGAAGAGTTTGTTTGTTTGTTTGTTTGTTTGAACGCGCTAATCTCAGGAACTACTGGTTCGAATTGAAAAATTCTTTTTGTATTGGATAGTCCGTTTATTGAGGAAGGCTATAGGCTATATAACATCACGCTACGACCAATAGGAGCGGAGCATAAATGAAAAATGTTGCAAAAATGAAAAACCGTTGAAACTAAAACACGCGAACAAAGTCGCGGGGGACAGCTAGTATACTATATTTGCTAGATTCTGCTGCGGTTTCTCCTGTATGAAAAGTTTTATAGCGGTGGACCGCTGTGGTAACGAGTTACGATACTAAATTATACCGCTTTGAGATACAGACGTAGTCAATGTGTACTTTGTCTACATTGTACGTACGATAAACACAAAATATTCTTAAGGCAATAACAATTACCGTTGGAAATTAATGTTTTCTTATTCCTGAATCCTATATTAACTAACGGACGGTATAATTGTCTAAGCAAAATGTCGAAAATTCTACCGTCCGTAAATTTTTATACACAAAAAAACCTATAATGGCCGGGACCAATAAACGAAAAACGAATCGTTTCCTTAACGAACTGTTAAAATACCAACGAGGAGTTAAAAAAAGCAGTTCTTATAAAAAAAAATTGTAACTGTTCGTTATCCAAATAACTGCCGTCTAGTTACGAACGGATGAAAGACAGCCTAGTGACGGATCGTCACGTTAACGAATAACGAATCAAAAGATATAGGATCCAGGCGTTAGTATAAAACAATTAATATCTTCTTTTTCTTCCTGCCCTTTTCCCAATTTAAGTATATTGAGTAACTTTTACAAATATTATTTGGATTTGGCTTTGAAAGTACATTTAAGTACCTTAGTTTGTTAGTCAAGAAAGTCTTAAACAGTTTACCTTCTGTGACAATGGCATTTTTATTACGTGCATATAACTAAAACTATGTCATCGCATCTCGCAGCAATCTCTAACTTAAGAGGCTAGATTATGCAGCTTCTGTTTGACTTTTATTCACACATTAACTTGAAGCATATAAAAGTTTACCTTACAAGCGTATTGCGTTTAGAAAGGAAATAAATCTCGGGTTCTTATAACGAAGTTTATTATGTTTATTGTGCGTTGTGTGATGATGGAATACTTGGGAAACAGTTGGTATATCTCACAATATTTTGTATTCTGTAATTTCAAATTGAAACGCAATACAATTGTATTGCGTTTCAATTTGAAATTAGTTAATTAGAGGTTTCTGATTCTTCCAATTCCTCTTCTTTTCAACTACTAAGTGCCCTTACTCTCCAATTTAATTTTAATTGTAATACAATGCCAATACAAAAAAACTAGAATACAAAATACCCTCAATGTTTAGATTCAAGACAGTTCCTTCCATTGACAGCATTTTTTTTATGTAAACTGAATCTCCTAACTAATAAAAAAAATTCATATTTTTCTTTTTTTTTCTTTCTTTTAAAAAAACGACTCCCGCACTAAGGAATTTAATGCTTGTGTCGCGGGAGGTTTCACGAACATTCAAATCACATGCACAAAGAACACCCAGACTTGGAACAAGCATTTGTGGGTCACAAAAATGCTTGTCCCATGCGGGGATCGAACCCGCGGCACGTCGCGCACACAGGTAATTGGCTTGGTGACCTATATAGTCCAGTCATTTTAGCTATTTTAAACCCCAATCTGCGGAAAAATTCCTAGTGAGCTGAATTTTTGTATACACCTTTATTACGGCATTGTAATGAAGATGTGAAAAATCGACATTGATATCGTGCCGGCTAAAAAAGTTATAAAGGTCAAAAGGTCACGAAAATCAGTTTTTCGCAAATACCTCGCGATCTATTGCTCAGAGGTCAATAAAGGTCATTATAAAAATTGTTTGTCGTAAAATTGTCTACAAAAAATGTCTCTTGCATTTTTCTGTAGAATTAACCGTTTTCGGAGTAGAGACTAGAATGCACTCACATACGGTATTGTATACCAAGGCGTACACCCTAGTTATTGCTTTTTATTCATGTTTGTAAGTGTGTTGTTAGTAAAATCTACCACATACACAGACATATAGCACTAGTAATACTAGTATAGAGAGGACAATTCGTGCCCGTGAATGCCTCAAACGACCTCCACTGGTAGGCAGATGTTCCGTATTTCATTGTACCCTTATACCCGCTACTTTTATACCTGCTACTGCCTGTCGGGCTGTATTTAGCTCAGTTAAAAATTATTTCTTGAGTGTTAAAGACGTTATTTTAGTAGTATTGCTCTTGAACAGTTTTCATAATGAGTGATACATGTTTTATATGCAAAGAAGTGTTATCGGATGGTGATGTAGTAGAAGTTAGGCGTGGTCTTCCGACATAAAAAAATGCTAGTATCGCTAGAGGTGATGGTAATATTGAATATTTAGATACTGTATACAAGACCGTATGTGAGTGCATTCTAGTCTCTACTCCGAAAACGGTTAATTCTACAGAAAAATGCAAGAGACATTTTTTGTAGACAATTTTACGACAAACAATTTTTATAATGACCTTTATTGACCTCTGAGCAATAGATCGCGAGGTATTTGCGAAAAACTGATTTTCGTGACCTTTTGACCTTTATAACTTTTTTAGCCGGCACGATATCAATGTCGATTTTTCACATCTTCATTACAATGCCGTAATAAAGGTGTATACAAAAATTCAGCTCACTAGGAATTTTTCCGCAGATAAAACCTAAAATGACTGGACTAATACCACTCGGCTATCCGTGCAATCGCATTACTACATGCATTGGCATTGTATTAGAATTAAAATTAAATTTGAGAGTAAGGGCAAAGGTGTAGGTAGTTGATGAAGAATTCCGATTAGTTGCTTCAGATAATTTATTTGGGTATTAGGCATACAATGGTAAATATAAAAATTGAAAAAGAGAAGGGGTGTTCGCGACTTAAAACCTCTGCTAGTTTCGTTAGTCTGGGCAAAAGGTCCATCAGTCAATTTCCACCAATGAGAGCCAAGCTTACTAAGCTACTGGCTGATATACTGATAGATGGACCGCATATGAGATTAACTAACCTAGCGGATTTTTTAATAGCAAACCATGAATTAGAACGTACAAACCCTAAAAATGGTATATTGTAAAGTTTATTACAAAAATATACACTTTTGTTTAGACAAACATTTAATAAAGTGACAGAGCATGCAGTCGTAACCCTATCTAAAATTTTGCATTAGTTTTTGGATTTTAAGTATTATCTTTCTACTTTTATCTGTTCTGTGGTCTGTATATATTTTTTTTTAATTTATAACATTTAAGTGTCTCCCCTTTAATTTAGTTACAGCAACTTAAGTACCAGGCGAACATAAAAGCGAGGTAATGATATACGGGTAGTGCGTCTCGAGATCACAGCCGGGGTTATATGACGTAGTACATCACTCAGCCGGCCGTGACGAGTAGGGCTGGGATTTAACAGCCGTTCACGTAAAGCTGTGTACTTTGTTTAATGTTATCTAGGGAGCTATTTACATCAGGCGTTGTATTGCTGTAAGATGTACAAATAAATATTTTTGTTCTATACAGAGTGTTACCGAAAGATTTTATCTATCCAAAAGCAGTGAAGAGTACATATGGTATAGAGTCAGTTTACAAACTTAAAGAATTGATATCCAATTTTTTCGCACCAATTAATATTAGACACCAAAAGTCGAAACCAGACCGCTAAAGCATTGTATCTTAATATATATTTAGCGAGTGACGTAATAAGATAATAACAGTCGAAGTGCGGTGACACGTTTGTTATGATTTTTGGGTTCCAATTATTAATGCAATGAATTGGAAATACTTTATTTAATTAACTCATTTGTAGCTGAAATTATGTAAACTGTACCAGATGTACTCTTCCCCCCTTTTTGGATAGATATACGTGATACGTTACGGTAACACTCTGTATAGGTACCTACTTAATGTAAAAAAACAATAAATGTTTTTTTTTTAAACGTTTTTAGCTGAGTGGATGCATATTACTAACATGCAACATAAAATATCTCTCAGAAAAACACTCGGACTTGTGCGGTTGACAGAAATATTCCTCCCAAGCGAGAAATAAACATGCAATCCTATGTAAAAACAACTCCTATTACTTAGCTATTATAATCTATTATACAATGTCTCAAGGGTGAAAAGTACTGTTGACACAATGTATGTTGTTAACATACATTTGAGTTTTACACTATTTATTTAAGTGAGTTTTCCCAACAACCCAAAGTGCTAAAAACAACATAGTATTGGCAGTAAAAGCATAGCCGAGAGTCGAGACCCGAACATAATACCTACTGTTTAACATTCAAGACCTTAACTGTTGCTAGGGACCATTTTGTGGCATTATCCTAGGTTTTGCTGACTTTACGTACTAAAAAGACATTCGGTGATCATAAAAGTGGAATGGTAACTGCGATTGCTATAACGTGAGGTGTACAGTTTTTTGGCCTTACATCTGCTAAAGTCATCATGGTTACAATTAACCTAAGGTTTATGACGACATATGCCACGTCAGTAAGGTTCCGTAATTAAAAAAAAGAAACTCTTATAGATTATTTTTTTTTTCTCAGGAACGCGTGGTGGTATTTTATTGGAATTAATATCAAATACTCAGGTCTATGAACTCTTAATGCAAACAAAAATAATGTTTTTTGTCAAATCAATTTAAAAATACATCTACGTAAAGTTTTTTCCAAAAAAAAATTTTAAGAAACTCTTATCCTTTTGTAAATTTCATGTTGACCCAGACTCACGAAATTTGACATGATGGTAGGTCTATTGAAACATAGTTCACAGTCAATTGATAGCGCTTGACCCTAAAATACAAACTGAGAAATACATACTTCAGAACATGATTAAGTAACCTTTTGGGCCTTTTAGGCCCTCACCCCCTACAAGTAGGTAATCCTAGAGACAATATCATTGATTCGGCAGACTACCGATATTACTTTGTTCTAATTCCGAAGATGTCTTCGGCTAGATAGATAAGGTGCGTTATCTCTGACCTACATTCATATGTCTTGGGTCAGATCGATTGCAATGGGAATGTACTGTGAATCTTTGTGATATTGGAGACTGAATGTTCTTTGAATTAAGTTATAAATTTCAATTATCGAGTTTTTTTAAATGATTCTTGATGTAACCACCTACAAGCGTATGTTGTAGGTATGTTAGTGGATGAAAGCAATTTATCTAGACGTTGTTAGAAATATAATATGAAATTTGAGATATCTTTATTTCCCATAAGAATAACAATTCACTTACATGAGAAATATAACTAACTTACAAACATTATGGGTAACGTACAGTAACAGTTTTAGCTACAATTTACAATATAAAACAAATAATTGAAAAATGTAGGGTAATCGGTAATACTTTTATGCTTAAATTAAAACATAATATATTATATTTATTATAATTTAAATTATAATATAAAACATATTATATAGTATAATTTAAATTATAACATAAAACATATTATATATATTTTTTTGATGTCCACGAGGTAGAATAATAAAAAATATTAGACACGTATTTTTTATTTTTTTACGTAACATAATCCTTACGTCGATCCATAGATTTGAAATGTCACATGACGTCACAATGTCAAACGTTTTGTGCAACATCCTGACGTAGTTAGCCCCCACTCCTGAAATTGTAATTCGAATTAGAAATTATTTTCTTTAGTTTTCAGTTATTTAAAATATTGTAAGAAATTATTTTTTATTATCTATTATACGGACTAAATAGATTTTTACTTTTCACACCCAGTCAACATTCCTATTGTGCTCTATAACTATTTTGCGTTACGTTATTTATCTACGTATCCGGATATCGAGATGTAGCGTGTGGTGGGTACATAAAATTAAATACACAATGGCGCTTAATATTTTGGGTATGATGCCACTCATGGCGAGGAATGCGGATATCGGTAATGTTTGTTTTATTAAGGTAGGTGCATTTTTGTAGGTTCATTCAGGTTACATTCAGCAACAAAAGTTGATGAACAAATCAGTTTTACAAAACAACTAAAACCCATAAATTTATGTTGAGACTAGAAAACAATATAGCCTTATCACGAAGGGTTGACGCTATGATATCCTTATTGTCTAATTGTGTGATTTTTTTTTATAAAAATCCCCCACTCTGGTTAATTTAATCACTGTATCGCGGGGATTCCACAGACATTCAATTCACGAGCACAAAGAACACCCACACTTACACATGAAGTTGTAGATCACACAAATGCGGGGATCGAACCCGCAGCACGTCGCGCACAGTGGTAATTAGCGTGGTAACCTATACCACTCGGCTATCCGTGCAGTCAAAATCGTTTTAATAATGTTACCATGTTCATAACAAAATCGGATTGAATATAATATAAAATTAATTCCTACATAATAGAACATTTCATAAATGAGTCGGTTTACCAAACCATCCAACCTTTTTGCTGTATGATATTAGTTTGAAAGGTTTCCTTTTGTATGTATGGCAGATATTATTATATTGTATTTGTACGATATCACTTTCAACGAATTTATTTCAAAATGGTTCTGGGAACTTTGTTTTGTATCAGTTTAATAACGGTGGGTTTTGAAATTATTTTTATAAAACTGAATCTATATGAATAAAAATAAATTGTCAAATATTAAAATGTAAATGGAATTTTACATTATTTAATGGTATTTTTGTATGCTAAAAATTTATTGAAGTTTTCTATATCTATTTTTGTACAGATTGTCAGGTCAACTACTGTCGGGTCAGCTAGTAGTAATAACCTAAGTATAGCGCCTTTTGTCATTTACATTGGGGCCTTATCTAGTTTGCAATATAAATTCTTCCTTTAAGTATAAACATATCACAAATAAAAATCCCGTTTAGATTACTTTCGCATATTTTGACCCAAAAAATTTAAGCTTGACAATTTATTTTTTTAAGGAATATTTAAATCTTATTTCATTTAAAATTATTAAATTAAAATCATTGTTTACTTATTTTTTATATTATTTTTTTTTATAAACACAATTTTACCGTACAGTTTTAGCGTAACATTCCATAATACAAAAAGCTCTTGAATATAACAGACATAAGCAACATTTATTCTCGTTCATTATGTTATACATAACAGCTATTGCTATAACATATCGCGTTTCACCTCGCGGTCCATCGCATCTGTAATACGAGTCTCTCTTGGGAACTCAGTTTAGGTTCCATTAGGATGAGGTAAGTAACCATCTATCCTTTCCGGCTTCCCAAAAGTAAGAAAACATAATTGTAGGTTCATTTATGACAAGAATTAAGATTTAAATGTGGACAACATCACATACATTGCGTTAAACCCAAAGTAAGTAGCTAAAGCACTTGTGTTATGGAATTCAGAGACAATGAAGGTACCACAAACACCCAGACCCGAGACAATGTTGAAAAGGGGTTTTTTTACATTGATCTCGGGGATCGAACCCGGAGTCTTAGAGCTGGCAACTTCTTGAAAACCGGTGTGTACGCCACTCGACCACGGAGGTCGTCATCTACTAGGTATTTGTTAGTCGAGTATTTTAATGGAGAAGTTAACATTTTTTTTTATAATATCCGTATTTTAAATAATGAGAAAATATTAGTCACGTATTTTGTGTGGGATATAAAAAAAGATGAATTGTAAGAATATTTTCGGTATCGATTTCTGGGAAGATTTTATCGATGATGACAAGATTTAATATACAAGGTGAGTTTTTTTCGATGTACAAACGAAAGCTTTGACTTCTAAACCGGTTACAAATACCAAGCGTATTAAATACTCAAAAAAAATATTGAAAAAAAAAAATCTCGTATTTCAATACTGTAAACGTATGAGTTTTACGTAATAGTACTGATATTCGAGATTTCTTTTTTGTTTGTTTGTTTAATTTTGTATGTAATCGTTTTTATAACCGATATACAGGTCATTGTTTTGGTTTTTACAACGACAAAAAACTCACCTTGTACAGTAAGCAACTACTTTACATATTTTCTATGTTCAATTAGGCTTTGACACGCTACAAAAAAACTATAATAATAGATAGGGGATAAATACAGTGTAATATTTTTTCAATATCTAAAAGGACTAGAACGTAAAAAGGGACATTAAAAATGAACCATAGTCATCCCTATTATGTAGGAGTATACGAATTTCTTTTTTTTTAATTTATGATTTTTTTTTAAACATTTCTCGGCCTTGTCTGTCTAGGTTTAGTTTAAGTACTGTAAACATTACCGTTTGAAATAGACTACTGGTAGGAAAACATTATCAATGGTTGAAGGCCGCAGTATGGGGCTTAATACGATAATTAAGTTGAATTAAGTAAAACAAAAAGTTGGTGGCATCAAACCTCAACTTTATGCTAGTGTAAAAAAAGTTCATTTCAGACTGACTAGTACTGTTGAAAAGTCATAATAAATATTATGTTGCTACATCCCTATCGGTCACTAAAACTAGCATGATTAAGAGGCCATAAACAAAAACTATTGCTCAACAAAAACAACTATAAAAACAATCAAAATAATTTCGCAACACACATTACTACTACTCTAAAATTTAATTCGTTGCTTAATCACGAGTCGTTCAAAAAGTCTTAGTGCCCCCAAAGGTACGATAGTTAAAATAACACATTCGAAATTTAAATTAGTACCCAAACGTTAGTACTTTTTAAAACAAACAGTATAAATACGTGAAAGACAATTTAAGGGGATTGGATCGCATTTGTTTTTCGTTCTCTAATGAACAATTTTGAATTTCGTATTCGGAATGTTGTGAATTTGTACCGGAATAGTTGTTACAATGAAGTCCTATGTGGATTATAGAACTATTTTGATTTAAAAATTGGTCAAGTGTGAATTGTATTTGACTGGCCTGACTGCTAAACTGGAGTTCGTGGGTTTGATTCCTACTCAGGATAAAATAATCTTTGTGTTATAAGCCTGATCATTTGTTCTGTGTTAGAAATATTAAACTATGTTTATCAGTTGTCTGGTTGCCATAATACAGGCTACTTTGGAATTCGTTGCTCGTGTGTGAGTTGTCCCAAGATATTAAAATATTTCTGTGCTTGTATAAAAACAATGTTAATGCGGCTTTAGTTTGCAGATTGACCTAATTAGGGAAGTTAACAGTATACCTATATACTGTATCTAGAGGTATTTATTTGAAATATTCGATATTATTATATTTTAATTCTGATTATGTATTCTTCAAAACACAATAAAGTTATTGCTAATAGAAATTCCTTAAGAAATAAAAGGGAGGATTTTTACAATATTATCAAAAAACAAATCGAAGGCCATAAATAATGTAGAGTACCTACCAAAACCTTGTAACAGAGAGACTAGACCACTAACACCTGCAACATATCCTAAAACCGAACAAAAAATAAAATACGGATGTTCACAGAATTCCGTATAAAACTCGAATTTAAAAATAAAACTTAAAAAACCGTTCACCGTCAAACGTTGGATCAGTTTCAGCTTTCGTAGCTTTTCTAAGTGAATCAAACTTCAAACAAATAAACGAAGTCCCGTGTAAGATTATTCTTTGATTCCTGTTAGCAGTTATTTTAGATTTAGGTTTTTTTTTTGTTATATTTTTAGGGGTAATTCTAGTTGATTTTCATTGATTGTATAAGAACTTATAAAATTAACACTATTAAAAATGTGTATACTTAAAAAAAAATAACAGTCATAATCTAAAGCGGATTCAAATACTTTTTTTTTTATAATGTCTTGGGTCAACTCACACATGGCCATCCGATTCCAAATTAGACAGAGCTTGTATTATGGCAACCAACTTATAAACATACATATATATTTCTAAATACGTACATATTCATATTTTAAATCATCAATGGAGTGCAAATCGATCCTCCCAAATAATGCATTAGACCAGCTCAAAAGTACTATAATACTGAATTGTCACCGAACTTAAATAAGTATGCCAAATTTCAACTCAATCTGATGTATAAGAAGTGGTTCTAATTTACATACGGTACAAATGTACATACTTAGATATCTTGTGAAAAGAGGTCACTTATATCGAGTTTATCTCGAATTCTGTTTTTAAAACTCATATCACACCTCATATAATCAAACCTTAGCATAAGTCAATCATCATTCCCCAACGAATCACGGAGTCCAATTCTGAACGTCCGAACTCAATTCAACTTTTATATTGAATTTTTAATAACCAACTTCGAAGTAGACTCGTTTTGAAACTCGAAATATGAAACTGAATATTTTAATTCTTTGACCGTGTTTAATAAGTTCATGAGTTTTGGCTATGATGAGATATTTTAAAATCGCTTATTGCAAGAAGATAATCATAAGTCAGTAATAGGTACGATAATAGGGGATCGGAAGTACACGTATTTTTTTATTTTTTTATTTAACAAACGCTGAGATAGATTTTAGTGAATAGAAATGTCGCGTAACGTCACTTGTGGCTACAATTTTTACCCACAAGTGACGTCACTCCAGAACTTTTAAGCGCAACTTTGTAATTTTTCATTGATTTGATTGATTTTATCTATTTGGTGGACTAAATAGACCTTTGCCCAGCAGTGGTACACTAAATATGTTCCATAAAAAAATGGCATTCGCTAATTTTCAAAGCATAAACATTATCATATATTGTGGTGTCGGGGATTGACAATTTTTTATTTTTATTGCGTGGTGAAAATCTAATGGCTTCAACCCACGCCGAGGGCACGGCGTGGGGATATGTCGGACGTGCACCGACTAAAAACACCCCGTCCTTGCGTTTGCCGGAACAGCGGGTCCACTAAAGCATGCTCGGCGGGATTCCGGCGGGTAGAGATTGGCCTGGCACCACAGGTAGTAGCAAGGTTGACAGCCTAGGGCGCACTGGACGTACTAGGTGTCATCAGTCGAGGAGGCCTTCTTTTTGCATTCCAATAAATATAACGTCAAATGACGACCTCCGTGGTCGAGTGGTGTACACATTTGTTTTCAAGGTGTCACCTTGAACCCTGGTTTGATCCCCGGACGGGTCAATGTAGAATACCACTTTTCTACATTATTATTAATGAAATTATTATTTTTTATAAATCGAAAAGTTCTCATTTCAAGTAAGCCCTTTCAAGCACTTTTGAAACTTTATTGAGTCTAGTTGTGCGGTTCCAAAATGTCCATCATCATCCTATGGAGAAGAGCCGACAAAAAACTATATTGGTTAAAGGTATGGATACGGATATATTATTAGGTGTAGACGCTTTTCTTCCAAAAAAACGGAACGGTAACTTGACGAAATTAAATTGTTTCCACATACTATTTGTTTTCCATCCGTTAATACAGGAAATTAATTAAATATTATTTCTTTCATAAAGTTAATGCCTGTATATAGCCTCTGTAATAAAGTTTTTATTGGCTAGTCCCTTAGAAATTACGTTCAGTAGAATGTGTCGGCCTCTAAGCTAACAATTTCGGCTGAGAGGATATTTGAAGAATTCGGTTAGACTAAAATGTATTTCACACTTATTAAATATGTTTTTCTTCGAACATCTTCGTTGACTTAAAAGTATGCATAAAGCAATTATCGGCTTTCGGGGTTAGTAATAGAGATATAAAATATTTTTTTAAATGTCTGTCTTTTAGTTAATAAAATAATATTAAACAAGTATTTTTTTCTTTTATCAAAACAATAAAAATTGACAAAGATAAAGTACTTTAAAGTGGGGGCATCTAACGTCAAAATTTGCCAAAAATTGTAGTGCAAAAGTAACGTCACCCGAAGATTTCGTTCACTGTATTTTCTTATTTTTTGTTTACGAGACTAAAGATGTGTTATCATTATCAAAAAAGACGGACATTACAAAATTTAAGTCAATATTAAGTTATTTTATTGCTTTAACCCTACAAAAAACAATGGTTTTTTATAGCGTTAAAGTATAATTAACACAGAAAATAAGTGTAGATCACTGTATATTAATATTATATATACATATCTTCATTTATATCCCACACAATAACATACGTAGTCAATAATATTATATCTATAAAAATGAGGCATATATGTTATTAGCACTCTCATTTTCAGGAGTCGAAAACCTCGTAATTAGGAAGTTTTTCAATAATAGCTATAGCTATCTCTTTTACTTCCGTGCTTATCCTATCTTTTGTACTCTTCATTAGTGGAACTTGACAACATTTTGACATATATCAGCGCGATCAGGTGTTAAACGTCTGTCACTATGTAGGTAACATATCTTGTGTATAATATCAGTGTACGTAGTACATTATAGTCTCAATCTGTCTCCATGGTAACAGCATTATATCTTACACCGAAACATTTCAGTACCTAACCCTGCAAAGGCACAAAAAATACCATACTGTGTTTATTTGGTAGCCAAATGGGTCGGTAAGCTTGGAAAAATGCCGAATATTTTGAAAGCAGGAAATACCTACAATGACCATTTTCCGACGATTGAAAATCATCAAAAATTGAATGTACAAAGTCAATCTTCCCACTGATGTGTCGTTAACCGCAGAATCGTTGTTTTTGTCACATTTTTTTTTTTATACAGTTTTTTTTTCTAGCTAACGACTCCCGCACTATGGAATTCAATCACTGTATCACAAATATTTAATTCACATACAAAAATAACACCCAGACTTGAAACAGACTTTTTGTCACATGCGGGGATAGAACCCGCAGTACGTCGCACAATGGTAATTGGCGTGGTGACCTATACCACTCAGCTATCCGTGCTATCAATAGAAATTAGAAAAGATCTGTAACTCTGCATGAAAGGAAAATTTATCCAATTTGGTCACAACGTCCTTGACACCGCTATCGAGTCTCCCGAGACATTATCAATATTTTTTCTCCTACGAGTGCTGTCCCAAACATGATGGATGTGTTGAAGCGTTACGTAACATAGGTTAGGCTGCGAGCACACTGCATGTGTGGGCGATAAGAGTAAATTTGGAAAATATTTTGTGATTTTATGGTGTTTAGTTTAATGTAATGGTAACTATCATGCCAAACATTTGGTATGGAATTAGCGACCTGGACCTGCTTCGTACAGGTAGACAGAACATTAATGAATTAAACACACAAACATCGCTCTATCCGTTGTTGAAAACCATTTGAAAATACGACTGGTGGTTTTTGAGTTTATTGCTTCAGACAGGCAGACGCGGCGGTTGGTTTTGTTTTATAATATGTATAAATAATAATAGCTTTAAAACTAAATATTGCGGTTCGAGTGCACAAATCTAAATGGGGGTTTTAAGAATTTAAGTAGGGAAGTAGTTATTATTTGTAAGCTCATTTGGTTGTTGAAATATATGCTGAATGCAGAGACGTGAGTTAAGGCTTCTTTCAGATGGCAATATAAGCATTAAAGCATTAGTAGGATTTCACGGATGAAGTAAGCTATTAATATACTGACTGGCATGGCTAATTTATTTAAAAGTTTATGTATATGTACATAACGCACTTATATGTTTATTAACATGAGTCTCAATCCAACCAGAAATGAATGTAGGTATCTTCTTTACATAGAATAAAAGTAAGTCGCTCCCGCTGTCTGTACGTTTTGATCTTTTAACCATGCAATTCACATGAGTAAATACCCTATTCGGTATTTTGCGGCGATGTAATCCAAGATATCAGTCATTATAGCATGTTTGAACAATAACTAACGACACCAGCTTCACCGAAAACACAATGAAAAAAGCTCTTTTAAAGACAAAAAAAAGAAAGCTTGTTCGATTGTGCCTTCATAAATGTATTAGCTAAATAATGAAACATATTCTGACGCGTGATATCTACGTAAACAGCTCCTATCTGTTCTAAACATCTGCCTGAACATCTCTGCCCTGTTTCTAATCAATTTATTTTACGTTAAGAGAACATAATCATACCTTATGGTGCGTACATACTGGTGAAACGTAACATGAAATGTGGCATTCTGCCTTTCATTGCATGTTCGTTGTATAAAGTCCACTTATAGTAAAAATAAGTTATCTATAGAATGCGCTTAACAAGTATGAACTGTTAGCACAAGTATGAACAAGTTAAAGAGTAAAATATGTGTCAAAACAGAACGCGCCGTTTCATTAAAACTGTCTCAAAACCTAATGTTACCCTAATAATATTCAATATTTTCGCATAAACGTCTGTAATCTATACGAGAGTACTGACAGTAAAAATTTTGCTTACGCTCCGCACGACAGGCTACTAGCACTGACTGCTAAACTGGAGGTTGTGGGTTCGATTCCCACCCAGGATAAATCTTTGTGTGATGAGCACGATCATTTGTTCTGGTTTCTGGGTGTAATTAACTTAAATATGTATTTATTTAGAAATATATAAGTATGTTTATCAGTTTTCTGGTTGCCATAATACAGGATCTGCCTAGTTTGGGATCAGATGGTCGTGTGTGAGTTGTGTCAAGATATTAGGTAGCGTGCTCGTGAAATGCACAGTTTGCGCGCGTTGCGCAAACTTTGCTGTGTTGCAGTTGCGCAAGGCGTCCACACCACGAGAAATTGTGACGAAGTTGTTACCTTTCATGATACATTTCAGCAAAGTATACTGCAAATTCATTAATTGCATGTTTTCATGATACGTTTCACCAGCCTGTACGCACCGCTAGGAAATAAAATTCAAGTCTTCGAGTTAGATTACTTGAATTATTGGGACCTTTTTTCTTCTCGTAAGTAATGACTAAAAGTTTCATTGTCCCGTCACTCATAAATGTAACTTGTGAAGAATAATGGGTGGACATTCTTTATTCTTGTCAGAGGCAATGTTTTACTGTTTCTTTCCCCCTTGTATTATGCCACATATATCTACAGAATTTGGACAATTTATTTGGAATGAAAATAAATTGTTTCGAAGGAAAACATGGCTTAAATTTAATTATGTACTAGTTAAAGTCGAAGCTGTTCTTTTTACTAATTAAAGGTTAAAACTAAATCATTACTACCTAACAAGAAGTAACAATGTTCCAATATTTTTTTCCAAGTAACACTATTAAAGATCTAAATATTTTGATAAAATAAGTCCCGGTTTCTAAAAGGCTGATCAATTTAGACTGTTGTCAAATCAACTGATCACGACTGTGATTGGTTGACCAAAACACTAACAACCAATCACAGCGCTTAACACTCACAGCGTTTGACTGGTGATAAAGATTTCGTGGCTGTCTTATAACATTCAGATTAAATTTATAAATTATTTACAAATATTATACTAGCTGTTCCCCGCGGTTTAATCCGCTTAATTAGTTATTATTCCCGTAAATATTTTGTTTTGTTTTTCATTTCAATTGTTTTAATTGTTATTGTTCGGGATGTAGATAAATCAAAGGAACCAACAAAAAATCATGTTAATCAGTTATAAATTAATAACGTAACTAACCCGACTTCATTTTATATTTATAGATTAGGTACTAAATAAACGTAAAATAAAAAGAAATAAAACTCTTTTGCGATTTGTATCTGGATATTTACAACAACATTAACAAAACTACACGGTATTATTTACTAACTGCACGATATAATGCACGATTCCCCAAACAAAAGAGACAAGTGAATGATCGTACTAGAAAGACGTGGAACATTCTGGAACAGTCTGGAACATTCTGAACGGAACATTGCCAAGAGGACAGAGATTAAGCCCCTCATTAGGTAACGACGACAATCAAGTTGGCTGCGTTGTTATATGTAAGGTAAACACAGAAGTATCACTATTGTAAATAATGATACGGTATTTCAAAAGATATCACTTAATAGAGAAAGTTTAAAAAACATATGTAATTTATTTAACGTGTTTAAAATGTTATGTATACATTTTTTTTTTATTATTTTATAAATATAAATTTAAAATCCCGTTTATGATAATTTATTTGTAGTTAAAGTTAATAATTATTTGTAGTGATAGTAAAGTAGTATAGTAGTGTTTTAAATTTGTTTAAAACAGTGAAGATATAAGTACAATCCTACATCCAAGATTATGTATATTCCATTTTTCCACAGCTGAATAAGCTTATTGAAATGTCAGACATGCAGGGCAAACGAGGTCAGAAACCGCAGAAGACAGACATTTGGAAGAGGAAAGAGGAGGCTTTTGCCCAGCTGTGGGATACAATATAGCCTCAAAAAAAAACATTACATTACAAATTGTTTAAAGTTAACCTTCTGTAAGTCTATCTATTTTGTAACCGTACATGTTGACTTAATAGGATTAGGAATGTAATTTAATAGTGTTTTGCAAAAATGTTCAGAGAGATTGCGCGGCAAAGTAATGAGAGTAATAAGTATTTCTCGGCGAATTGAATCACATCGGATTTACGTAATTGTTGGGCGAGTGAAAGACGGATGATATTTAGCTTCTAGTATTTATATTCGATTGTATATTTGAGAAGAAAAGATATTCCTTAAGGCGCTACACGAATAATTATTTCGTTAGCGAGTAGACAGAGTCAAGTGGACTGGAGAGCCAATGCGGGAATGCAAGACAGAGATAACACTAACTGCTTGAAAAGAGTTAAACATATGTCAAGGTCGCGAAAGATTGTCTTAGAAATAATAAAGTAAGCGTCAAAATGGAAAATCTCATATTAAACGAAATCTATCGGATGGAATAAAAAATCAATCGACATTAATCTTTATATTATGATTATGCATAAAATAGTGCGGAAAAAATATTACTAAGTTTTATACTTTGGTGGTAAAAGCAAAAAAAGTGTTTTAATAGAGCTGATTTCAAAAAATAAAACTGTCGAGGAAAGTTTCTTTAATCGTGTAACTGATCGACATTTATTTTTATCATATCCTCTTCTATCTAGGAACCAAATCTCAAGTTAATAACTTTTATAGTTGCTTAGTAAAAACGATATGAAAATAGCTAAAAAAATAATGTATAGCCATAATAACCCCCTTTTTGGCTGCACCGCAGTCGGGTACAAAAGGAGGTCTATTTATGTCAATAACTCGATATAAGTGAAGTTTAAGCCCTCTGATACATCGCACTGCGTTTGCGGCTTTTTCCAGTTTATTATGCAACCTTATTGTGATTACAAGCAGTCAATAAGCAGTTTCATACTGAATTGGTGCGGTTAACCTCTAGTGCTTTAAATGAGTGATACATAGAAAGTAACAAGTATTCAAATACAGGAAGTTGGTGTATTTATGTAAATCAACAAATATAATACACTAACTGTCCCCCGCGACTTTGTTCGCGTGTTTTAGTTTCAACGGTTTTTCATTTTTGCAACATTTTTCATTTATGCTCCGCTCCTATTGGTCGTAGTGTGATGTTATATAGCCTATAGCCTTCCTCAATAAACGGAATATCCAATACAAAAAGATTTTTTCAATTCGAACCAGTAGTTCCTGAAATTAGCGCGTTCAAACAAACAAACAAACAAATTCTTCAGCTTTATAATATTAGTATAGATATATATTTAAATAAGTATTTAATCATAAAAAGATATTTTATTCTTTTATTGTCACTGAAAAAAAATACGGTACATATTATTAAATATCAGTCTGAAGAAAACAGTAGCAAAATTTGATGGCTCAGCTAATGCTGCACCGGGACGAGCACGACCCGTCACGGCGCTGATTTCCAGCCATTCCTACATAAATCTATTTATACATATATATCTAGGTATTCACTAGGTAACATCTATCGGAGAGGCCTGACTAATTTCAAATCCCACCGGGCCCTTATTCATGCCCGTAATTTTTTTGGCAATCTTGTTTTTTCTGTATATAAAACAAAGTTGAATTACCATTTAGAACGGGTAAATTTGTATGATCTTTGATTTGTCTCCTCGCAGAATAACTGTAAAAACATACAAAAGAGACCAGGGAACGGGGACAACTTTCACGGGTGAAACCGCGGGGTGCCGCTAGTATTGAAGAAAGGAATATTCTGCAGTCTATTTTATTCGTACGTAGATATTTCTGTTTCTATTCCTGACACATATTACTTCCCAAAATGGTGGAAACGATTTACACAAATGGATATCGTTAGACTGAAATGGTACTACATCCGTCTAAATCGGTCCCATTGATTTTTAACATGGTGCATTTAACATTTAAATGGAAAGCCATATCCATATGTCAGGTTTTGTAGTAATTTGAAGAACTTTTTTGAGGGTATGGTAGAGTAACAAAGGTTGAGTTTTAAGTATGGCTAAAAAATATGGTTGTAATTTCAAAATACTAGCAACCCGCCCCAGCTTCGCAAGGGTAGACGAAACATCAATAAATTATACACATAACTCTTCTTACAGATTCACTCTATCCATTAGTGAAAACCGTATGAAAATCCCTTCGGCAGTTTAAAGTTTATCGCGTTCATACAGACAGACGCGGCGGGGGACTTTGTTTTATTATGTACATGTATACATATAGAAGATTGATCAGATTAAATGCTGAAGAAAAGGATATACGGAAATCTTTCTTTTCTTTCTTTTCTCTTATACGCAAACTGACACGGATTTTTGTTTTATCTAAAGCAACTCTTGCACTTTCCAATATTACCTATCTATTTCTCGGGGGAAGTCTCAAACATTCATTTTACATACAAAGTACATTCAGACGTAAGCGCAGGCCACACCGCCAGCTAGCGGAAGGAAACTACACAAACTACGCGAAATATTGGCGAGCTAAACTATGGGGTTCACACCGAAAACTACGGACAGACGAGCGACGGGCGGAGCGCGCGGAGCGGGGGGCGCGGATGGGAGAGCAAGAGGTTAGCGTTCTATCTGTCGATTCTATTCGATATTTATTATTCGATGTTCTATTCGTCGATATATGACATATTCATCGTTCACAAACGTAAACACTACACTGCTACGGACGAACGAACCGGGCGAGCGTCGAGCGGGCTGGCGGGCGAGCTAAGCTAGCAAAACGCGGGCGCGCCAACGAGGTGAACGAGTAGCTTCGCTGGAATCGTCGGATATTTCGTTAGCTTAGCTCGTTAGGTTAGTCGGTAGCTCGCGGTGTGAACCGAAGTATGTAAAGAGGTGAAACGATGTTCGCCCGCCTAGCCCGCCCGCCCGCTAGCTGGCGGTGTGGCCTGCGCTTTATGACCAACATTTCTGACAATTTCTTGTTACATTTTTGTCCCATGTGCAGTAGCAGTTCTCATGTTAACCTCTTATACACTTATTCTATCCGGATAGCTACATTTAACAAAACTTGCTTATCATTACATTATTATTATGCTATAAATCGTCTTAAATAGCCTTTGATTGTTCGAGTCAACTCCAGTAGCCCTATTCGCTATCTCCAGTTGCCAACTCAACCGATGTTTATCGGATAAAAATAAGTATAAAAATGCTTATTCAGTATCGATTAACGTCGGTAACCAACTAAGTAGTAGTAGATCTAGTTTGTCATCGAAGTTACACGATAAGAATCTTGTGTTTTCATAAAGCAACAATCGCTTTTGTTGATAACCGCCATAGCGAATAACCCTGCTGAACACAAATAATTTTCAAAATACCAACTACTACGCATTGCATTACTAAGTAGAACTTGCTTTAACGACTACTACTACTAATAACATAAATTGCTACTAAAAAGCATCGTGATTGAAAAGCCATTCAAAAATATAACTGCACTTGAATTTCCACAATGCTATACGTATTTATACCACGACTGCAGTTAGGCAGTTCTGGGCGCTTACTAAGTCCTTAAAAAGGCACTGTTGCCGTTGTAGAAGCGAGACGGCGCTACGCGCTGTGTTATGCGCCGTCTCACTTCCGCAACGGCTACAGTCCTGCTTGAAGAGCTCATAGTACAGGCACAGGTTCTAAGTTTAATTTGGCTCTTGGCTTCGTATTGAACGTTCCTTAGTATGTATTCAATTTAGATTCGACAATTTTGTTGTGAAGTTGATTTGTATGTACGTTCTGTTGGTCTAGTGGTTAGTGACCCTGACTGCTAAACCGGTGGTCGTGGGTTCGATTCCCACCCAGGACGAATCTTTGTGTGATCAGCACGATCATTTGTTCTGTGTCTGGGTGTAATTTATCTATAATATGTATGTATTTAGAAATATATAAGTATAATTATCAGTTGTCTGGTTGCCATAGCACAGGCTCTGCCTAGTTTGGGATCAGATGACCGTGTGTGAGATATCCCAAGATATTATTATATCCCAAGATATTATTATTATATCGTCTCGGTGCAATTTTGGGGAGAATTTGTGTTGGTAACTGTAGTTTAGTGATTATTTGCTGTTCGGTAGTTAGATGATATTAGGGGGATATAAACCGGAGGATGTTTTACAAAAACCGGTTCATTAGTCGGTTGTTAAAGGTTACTGATAACATGATTAAATATTGTGTACGTTTGTATTTTAGTCATTTTTTATTCGGGATTTTCGTAGTTTGAAAGGTTTTTTTTTTTGTAAGAATTTCTAATAATATTTTAATTGAAGTCGGTTTTTTTACAATTCATCATCATCCACAGCCTTTGTCACCCTAGGCTTAAAATGATGTTTATTACAAATATGGAACCATTAGGCCGCCCGCACACGAACGGCTTGAGCAGTTACCCAGTGATCAACGTACATGAACTGCGGGAGCTGTCGTGCTCTACATGTGCGCGACATGTAGTGCGCGACAGCTCCCGCATGTGCGGACAGCTCTTCTTTTGTTTTGTCGACCGCTTGAAGCAGTTGAACTGACTTAAGCAGTCAGTGTGCGGGCGGCCTAAGAGCACGTAAAGCTTTTCTTTCCGTTTATGACAAGTGACTGTAAGAATTTTTATTCTTAGATAATATTGAATTTGTGTTTGTAACCAAAAACAAGTCTTGAATTTGTAGAAATTAGAGTCATTTTGTATCATTGTAAATCACTTTCCATAAGACATAAACATTGTGTCTTGGCAAGCATTATACGATCACGTAGCGTAGTACTAGTGGAAGTATTTTAGTCGTATGTCGGCAACGTAACAAACAAGATAAATGACTTTGTTCCAGGAATAAAACAATGCCTTCTTAAAGTACTATGTTATGTTTTAAAACATGTTTTACAAGTTTGTATGTTGACTTTATCGTAACAGTTTATGTTATATAGTATAATAGATAACTTTACAAGGTTTTTGGTAAAATATCTTATAGCGAATATAACTATAGTACAACACATAAAAAAAAACAAAACAAACTATTAACTAATTAAAACCTAATATCTAAAATATGGCATTGTTAAAATCTTCCACTTAGCTGTCGACGACAGCTAATATATAGCATGGAACAAAAACCCTGTCCGATTCTTATGAGTATTATTCGGAATCGTACTGCGTACACATATATTTTTGAGATTATTATTTTTCCCCGGTGAATTAAACTGATCAAAGGCAGCACTGATCGCTAGACAAAGTTCACGTGTACAACCTACAGTTTTGTTTTAAAGAAGCCGCCTGAGCGAGACATTTTTTTCTAGTACGTACCTATGTTGAACCAGGAATACGCCTTTATTGGTTCGGACGGGATTTTTGTTATTCCCGGGATATAAACTAATAATGGTACAAATCATTCGGTGACATAATACAAAAAAGATGTTTAATTTGTTTATTTTCATGTCTAAACCCATATATTTTCTTCTAAGTAACATGTTTGACTGGCTATCAAATACGGTCCTGATTTAACTTGGCTTGCTAGCCGGAGCGGCGCCACTTCTAAACTTTTGTCTAACGACAAACACCAATTAAACACCCTGTCGATCTGCTTCTATCGCCTTTTTGCTTTTCGTAGCCATTAATTTATTATTAATCCTTACATTTTTGTCAGTTCCCATAATTCTGTGTTGTAATCCACACAGAGACAGACAGTGTTACTTTTGCATTTAAATTTAAACTACATATTTTAATATGTAGTTTAAATGCAGTGTTACTTTTGCATTTAAATTTAAACTACATCTATACTTATGATAAATCTGTAGAGAGGTCAATTCTGTACATCAAATATATTTTCAAAATAACTATCAGGGGGTGATTAGTGTTCGATACTGATGCCAAAAATGCAATCAGTAAAATTTTTGTCTGTCTGTCTGTCTGTCTGTCTGTCTGTCTGTCTGTATGTTCCTTATAGAAACGAAAACTACTCGACGGATTTTAACGAAACTTGGCACAATTATTCTTCATACTCCTGGGCAGGTTATAGTATACTTTTCATCACGCTACAATCAATAGGAGCAGAGCAGTGAAGGGAAATGTTGGGAAAACCGGAGAAGTTACTCCATTTTTTAAAGCTTCCGTCGCGTATGCAGCCTTAATGGTTAAAGCTACATAGAAATTATGTATGACGGAAATGTTCTACATAAAATTATCTAAAAAATATCCGACAACAGCATATGTCTATCTTTTATGGTTGACTCACAATAACACGTGTAACTCCCGATAGCTTAGCAGTTCGGAGATTTCTGATTATATTTGTTTACTCTTACGTTTATAATACTCTCACTCATCCCTAATTAAAAAAAGTTAACATTATTACCTATTCAATAAAAAAAGAATCATAGAAATCGGTATAGAAACACCAAACGAATACATGAAATACGATAATAAGCCATCGCGCCGTCGCGCGTGAATACTGAATCATGCTTTAAGGATTATTTTTGTGTAACGTGACATATTATATTTCCCCACTAAAATACGAAAGTTAATCTGTCTGTTACATCAAAACCACTGAACAGTGAGGAAGGACATATGCTACTTTTTTACGAAAACGACGGAAACGCGGACGAAGTCGCTGGCAAAAGCTAGTATTTTAATATGTAGTTTAAATGCAAAAGTAACACTGTCTGTCTCTGTGTGGATTACAACACAGAATTATGGGAACTGACAAAAATGTAAGGATTAATAATAAATTAACGGCTGGCTGTTTGTCTGTCTGTTACACTTTCACGACAAAACCGCTTAACCGATTTTAATGAAACTTGGTGTGGTGTAAGCTTGAATCTCACGAAAGGATATAGGCTACTTTTTGCCGCGATAACAGACACCCACGCGGGCGGAGCCGCGGGAAACAGCTAGTACCTACTTGATAAAAGTAAAAGACACTGTGCATCTCATTGTAAATTATCAGTTTATTTTCTGGTGACCTATATATACCACTCGGCTATACGTATAGTAATTTTCAGGTTAATGGGCGCATGTTTTCAAACTAGTTAAGAATACTATTTTATTTTAAAATCAATTATAAACGTCGACTTAAGAACCTCATTATTTCTTTTTCATTAGCTAACTTGTATAAAGCAGTTATTTAGCATAAATAGCTAATTATTTTAAAAGCTACTGTTTGCTTCCTTTTGACAGCTTGCAAATACAGCGCTAGTGTGTTTCAAACAATTAATTAAAGTAATTGTGCTTTATTGCTGTGCATTTTATGTTTGCCTTTTCTAATTAGAGCGATTTAATTTACTGTGTTAATTTGTTTGCATACTGTTACTTGTAGCTTTAGGTGAAACGAATGAACTGATGATTGTATAATAACTTTCGTGAGGAGTATTCATAATTAATTAAAACAAAACGGTTAACTAACGCATATTCTCGGGTTCGCCCGACTGGTTTCTGACTCAATAGGAGTCCCTAATGATGAGCTGACGCGGCGGCGGTGGTGTCGCGAGTCGAACTTTTCAGTTCGACTCCTATTGAGTCTGAAACTAGTCGGGCGACCCCGAGAATATGCGTGAGTAAACCGTTTTGTTTTAAATAAGAACTGATGATTGTTAATTAGACTATGGTTTTAGCAAATATATGTTACAGATAACTGGCCACGTGCTAGTTAAACGCGCGCATGAAGGGTTGTGTACCATTTTATGGAGCTCTTTGTAATTTTTAATTTATCTTTACTATTTGTTGCAACAGAAATAGACAGTCTGAGAATTTTAAGTCTCTAGCTGTTACGGTTCATGAGATTCAACCCGCTGACAGACACGGACGTACGGACAGAGGAGGCTCCGTAATAGCGTCCTATTGGCACCCTTTGGGTACGGAACCCTAATAAAGGTTTTTATTTAAACTTAACTATTAGTTAAGTTTTACTCTGTTTGTGCAGAAGACTTCCAGAACCGCTGACTTGCTTATTACAGTTTACTATTGAGTAAACTGTAATAACTGTATATTTAAGAAATGTGTAGTATAAGATCGATCGAGCACGAATCAATTAAATTCATTAAAATACAAGGACTTTCAGAGTGTAAACTAGCATTAATATCTCGATTTTTATAGAGTTCTCATCCAAAAGTTGGCCACGGCTGCAACCGCATTGTCTGCCATTGGTGGTCGCATGATGTGCCAAAGTACACTTATATATTTCGGTATAGGTATAATTGCAAGGTTGTATATATTATATATTAAAATACTTAGACCGAAAAATATCTCTCCTTAAAATATCTCTCCTATAAATATTTTTGAATATAACTTTACCTAATCAGTATTACTTTTTTTTACAACTTTTGTAAAAGAGTTTTTATAATATTTCCATGATCATTTTGTTATTAACCGAATTAAAAAAAAACAAGTCCTCAATTCGTCAGAATATTTAATTATTTTTTTAACTTTTATGTATGCTATCCATAATTTTCCAAATTGTTCCAGGATTGAAAGACTAATCTCTATCAATCCTGGACCAATTTGGAAAATTGTTTTTGTTGTTTAAAAGGGTATATTTCTCATGTGGTTCCAAGGCCATCAGGCCAGGATTTGATGATAGGATTCCAAAAAAATGAGGGCAACGGTCAAAAGTGCTTCAAGTTTTTCATTCATTGTCTTCTAATTTGAAAAGATTATCAGTTAGTTCAAAATCAGTTTTTTTTTACATTTACCAGTCAATTATTTATGCTTAATTAAAACTTTAGGTTAGTTAAAAAAATAAAGTAAAGTATTTAAATAAAAGAGTATTTTGTGAAAGTTACCTTTATCGAATATGTTTACTCTTAATAAGGTAAATGAAATCATATTTTATAATTGAACGACCGAAAACTGGAGTGCTTGACTGTGCCGGTACACTTTAAAGTTTAATCTTAAAATATTACACAGTATTTGTTAACTTTCATAATCTGATTACAATATAAATGAAAATACATAGTTGGAAAAATCCTCTCTGAAACTTTAAATATAATATTCTTCATTGTTTTATTAAGGTTATAACTAAGAACAAACAATAGAAACATGGAAGATAATGTTACAATAGAATTAGCTAAATAGAATCTTGAAGTTAGCTACTGTTTTGTATTGTTTAATATTCACTATTTACTCCGAGAGAGTAAACAAAATATTAGGCACTCATTACTCTACATGGTAATTAGTAGATTAATATCTGCTTATTTTTTTCACACACGGCCATCTGATCACAAACTAGGCAGTGTTATGGCAATCAGACAACTGATAAACGTACTTATATATTTCCAAATTCATACATATTATAGATACATTACACCCAGACACAGAACAAAGGATCATGTTAATTACACAAAGATTTGTCTGGGTGGGAATCGAACCCGCGACTTTCAACTCCAGCGAGCTCAAAAAAGTGACGTGTAAAAGTAATTGTATATCCTATTTGCATAATAAACGATTTCATTTCATTTCATTTCATTTCCCGTTTAACAGTTAGGGTCAGTAAACCAACAGTAGACCAACAGGTCAGTAAATTTCTTCAACTATGCAGAGAAAGAAGTGTCTAACAGTGTGTTTGGCTAGCGATCTTGTGCCTACCTAATTAGAAAATAAAATAATTAAAACGTGGGATTACATTCCGATTAGAGAGATTTATTGATTTATTTTTAGTACATACCAATTAGCCTTTAAATTGTTTTTGGAATTTGTTTTGCACAAATAGTTTATATTGTACAAAAAAATACTCACGATATTTTCGTCGTTACAGAACTTTTCGCAGAATCAATTAATTAATTCTTGCTAAGGCGTTAAGAATTTAATCCCTATAAGTATCAAGATTTTTGTAACAAGATACTTTCATCAATAAAAAAAAAAAACTTCTATATTTATATCAAAACAAAATAAAAAAAACAATATCTATAAAAAAGAAAAACAAATAATGAAGAAACATTTTTTTGGAAAATTTAAGCGAACTTTTCAGAAATCGGATTGTGAAAATAGAAAACATATTTTTTTCTCCGTGTAACAGTTCAAGGGCTTCTTTTGACTGTCCGGTAACGATGCTAATTAGACCAATTAACTCGGTTAACTCAATCATTTCACAACGACTTGACTTTCGCAGCCGTTAACCTAAAGTACGTACTTTTATTTGGATAATCTTGGCTTGGTCGTATTAATCAAGAGATTTTCGTTAAAAGATATTTTGCTACAGTAAAACAAAATTAACTTGTCTTTTATTATCTTAATTTCAAATATTTGATGTGAACAAAGCGTCTAAAATCACAGCATTTTCTTCAGTTATTAAGTCCTTGATACTATATTCTGAATATTGTATAAATTTTATTTTTAAAAAGCAACCTATGGAGTTTCTTGCCGGTTATATGAAGACAATTTGCAACCGCGCCACCTAGAGTAATTTAGTTTTGTAATTTTAATGGTTCTTAAGCGCTTTTTTGAGGATTATGAGATACTAGCTGTCCCCCGCGACTTTGTTCGCGTGTTTTAGTTTCAACGGTTTTTTATTTTTGCAACATTTTTCATTAATGCTCCGCTCCTATTGGTCGTAGCGTGATGTTATATAGCCCTATAGCCTTCCTCAATAAACGGACTATTCAATACAAAAAGATTTTTTTTAATTCGAACCAGTAGTTCCTGAGATTAGCGCGTTCAAACAAACAAACAAACAAACATACAAACAAACTCTTTAGCTTTATAATATTAAGTGTAGATTAAAACTTTTTGATTTCGATCTACAAACGTAACACTAGATAATTATAAAAGATTAATATAATAACACAAATAGACTAAAATATTACTTAATCTAAGTTTAAAACCTTTCGGCTACTAAATAATTGCTTTTTTATCTTACTTTTTAGTGTTTCGTACCTCAAAATGAAGATAAAAACCCTATCACTTATCACTTTGTTGTTTTTGTCTGTCTGACTGACAAGAAGTCTGTTTTTTTGCTCAGCAACGCTTACTGGTATGGTTTACATTAACTTGAAGCAAAAAAAAAAGGAAGCTTCTATGTCAATGCAATTAAAAAATACAGTCCTTTATGTCGGTTTTCCCATACATTTCCGAAAAACTCGAAATCTATAGGGTCCTTCTCTTCGGCCCAGAATAGAAACTTGGTATGATGCCGAAAATTTATAATTTGTTGTTTTGTAACAAATTATTATAAATACGATTTTTGCGATTACAAAGTTATACTCGCAGTTGGAAATTTGACAGTGTTATACATCGATTTGTGTGAAAACGTTTTATTAACTGCAGAGTTAAGTTTGTTTTTGAGGAAAATTTATACGGAACCATCAGTGCACGAGTCAGACTCGAACTCTTACCGGTTTTATAAGTAAAGTAATAAAAGTACCTAACCTTTGTAGTGTTAATTCTGTACTAACTCTTCATATCTACAAAAAATAAACAGCATTTTTAATATACGACCGAACGGGAATAATATTTCATTTAATAAAACGTCTGCGTTCAATTTCGTGCGATTTCTCATATTCGCTCCATGTACGACTTCCTGGCGAGTGATCGGAAAAAATAAATTTATAGAAGCGTAATATACTGAAGATATTTATTACGTGTAGACACTGGAGTAAAACGGAGCTTTTAATAAAAGATCATGTGGTATGAAAAGGTTAATCCGATTTCTCTTCCTACGTTATTTTTTTTTTATTGTTGTGTAACATTAATTCTTACTCATTTCAAAGGGTATTTGAACACTAAAACTTAGTTAATAATAATACAACATGGCAATGCCGCCAGCCTTTTGGGCACACTTCCAGTCGACAGCAATATGGACGAATTTTTTTATGCCATATTTGGTTTTAGGTTTAAATTACTTGATAGTTTATTTTTTATTGTTAGTGTTTATAATTAAGGTTATTAGTGGTTACTTAAATAATTCGTTAGGTTACTGATGTAAATATTGTTTTATCTAGGAAAAAAAACTAAATGTAACCGTGGGACCAAAAAATAAGAAATGCATTTTTTTTTCTGATGCATTGGACCATTGGAACTTTCATTGTCTAGGACCCTAGTACTCGGATATGTGAACTAAGGTTACTTGCCAATATACATTCTATCTCATGGATGGTAGGATGACAGTTTCATAACTCTTGACCCGATTTGTCCCTCAAGAGTAACTTAACGCCTAAGTAATTAAATGTCTAGTTGTTGATAAAGCACGATACCAGGGTCTCAGTTTGATACAGAGAGCGTGTTATCACGATTGACGTCGCCTAGCTTTGAACAAGTTTCTAGTTTAAAAAATCTGAACTATGAATAGAAAATATACAACTCTCAAAGCTAACTAACTCATACGTTTTGAAATACGTTAAAGAGCGTTATTAATAATAAATGACAACAATAACAATATAACAAACACAAAACTTAAGCAACCAAAATTAAAGTAAATTAAATTCATTCCTCCGTACAAAAGTACCAGGAGTCCATATGTGAGAGGAGCTCTCAAGACGGTGCTCAAAGCTGAAGAACTGAAGGATGCAATTATAGAGCGCGCGGAAAACAAAGAGACGCTTCGTCGTGTGTGCTGCTACTTGTTTTGTACACCGCAGGCCAGAAAAAACTACCAGGCGAGCAGAATTTTAAGAGAACTCTTGTACTTGGGAGGTGATGAAAATTGTGTAAATTACACTCTTCCAGACGTTGGAGTTAAGTGTAAGTTAAACGGTTTTTAAAAGAGGAAAATGATGGAGGTCTTAAGGTATAAAATTAAACAGTTCAAATTAGAGTTGACCCCTGTAATTAAATAAAGTAACAGGATATGTATTTTATTTAAGAAAAAAATTCTATCTTATTTTAGATTCGTGTTATTATAAAAAGAGAGCCGGAAGCAATATAAATGTATGCTATAGAAAAATAAAAAGGAGAAAAGATATAATTCTGTGTCCAGGTTTTGATTCGACAAAACCGATGTACGCCAGTCAACCACGGAGGTCGTCAAAAAACAATAAAATAAATACGTAGCTACACTTATTTGTCTCGCGCGTGTATTTAGTACGCTGACACGGAGCGTGCCGTTCTCTAGATAAGGCGCTAGAATTAATTACCGGTATTATCCGCTTGTTCAATTAAGCTGAGAACTGTTTTAAAACTAGTTTTAAAGCGCTTCTGCTTATTTACTAGCTTTTTGCTAAGGTGCGGTTTCTTTGGTAAAGTTTATTCTGAATTTAGTCAAAATAATGAGGTAAAGAAATTAACTTATTTAGCGTAATCGTTATTACCTTGAATCTTTATTAGTAACAGTTTATAAAGTCTCTAGTTTTGGTAAAATTCATATTAAGGTTAATACTTTTGAGGTACAATCTCTAGTGAACACAATTATATAATAACAGTAAAAGCTTTAAAACAACAAAATTAAACCGCCGAAAAAACTAAAAAGTAAAAAAATAAACCTTTTTTATTTTACCTTAATAACTAACTACTAAGTTCTTAACTATTGTAAGTATCCGTAAGTAATTTTGAGTCGGCACCAAACAAGCAAAGTGATTTATAACCTTTTATTTTATAATTTATTTCTAATAAGCAACTCGGCATTAAAATCTGTAAGTGAAAGATAAATCACCCCTATTTTCACATTTACAATATAATACATACTTATACATAGAGGTGTCGGTAGCGGTAACAGTATCGCGAGTTCAATGTTTCTTTACAACTAAAAAAAAAACAATTTCTAATATTTCTTAAATTGTCTTCGACTTGACTTGACAAGCAGCTCGATCACACAAATGCTTCTTCTCGGGCGAGGTTCCTATCGTGGTAGTAAGCGTGGTGACCGATACCACTCGGCTATCCGTGCAATCGAATTACTGTTTCTAGAATTATTCTAGACTACACCATTCTAGAATAACTTATCATCTATATATTCAGAATATCCATAACCAAACATACGAGAGTCACACGCCACATAATCGTATACGGTAAAGTTTGATTGCAGTCATGCCAAACTTGGAACCGCTTCAGAACTTTAAGCGATTCGCACAAGTATTTATCACTTTTATATTTTTCTCAGTTAACAATAAATCTTGGCGATGGGAATTTGTGATGTGTTTTGTACGGTGTAGGGTGTAGACATATTGTTAAAAACCGGACAAGTAAGAGTCGAACTCGCGTATTAATGGTTCCGTATCATCGTAAAATATTTATGTCAGTATTTTTTGCGTTAATTTAATTGAAAAGTAATAAAACCTGCCAAGCGCAAGTCGCACTCGCGCAACCATACCAACGAAAAAATTCTGGTTTACAGCCTATTTTTGTACTAAAAAGGATTGTAAGGTAATACATTAATCTGAAAATGAAACTCGCCAATATAATGGCTCCATTTCCCGTAGCGCATAGTGTACTACGCAGAACCTACGCCGTAGCACCGTCGTAGCAAAACACTACTCGGATCGTCTTAAAATCTGTATATCTGTTTCGTGCAGATTAAAAATATGTATATTCACGTCAAGTATCATATCATAACATTATAATACCAACGACGGCCATAAAAAATACATCCTCCTCCATTCATCATCATTTATATTTGACAAATAAGCCCGAAAGGAGAGTATAATGCAGGTATGTTACACAAAATTAAAATCTCTGCCTGGTTATGTGAACCCGTTACCTGAGCGTCCGTTTGGGGACGATATCAGATGACAAATGGCCACAGGCAAAACCGGAGCGTGACAAAATGTTTACTCGTAAATTGATGGAGAGGAGGACTTCAAATTACTACGACTTTTGGTAAATGTTAAAAAAATATATTTGAAATTATTACCAAACTTTTTTTTATTTAATAAGAAATTAAGTACTAAACTAAATTATTGAAATAAAAAATAGATATTTTTTTTAAATTTCTTTTAGGTATTTTAAAAATGAATGCAGCTAAAAATACATATTGTAAATCAAACTTTTATAAATTTTATCGAACCGCAACTAATAAAATCAAGTATACCATACAAATATTTTTATCAAATTAAGTAGGTACACAGAATATGCTAATAATATTTTACTTCAAGCTTGTATTTTTAACGAAGCATTTTGGGATTTAATTGTTTGTTTTAATTTCTACCGCTTGAGTCCGTGATTTATACCATAACAAGAGGGATAACGAACCTTTATGTGGAGGGCTCCCTGTGTCAAATAAACAGATTAAATATTAAAACCTCACATAGAAAAAAAAGAAAAAGCGAGCCAAATGTGACGTGTACAATAAAAAATACGAATACTAAAAGGTTCTGAGGAAATATGCGTCACATCCGTGTCAAAATTATCATCGCTCGTTTGCGAATATACTTAGGACAAAATAAAATTAAACAGTATTTAGTAGCTAGTGCTGAGGTTTGTGCTAAAGCAGAAACACTTGGCTTTACTACTTACAAACTTTATTTGAATTAGAAAATTTATTTAGTGAAATAAAGTACGGGGTCTTGAACGTAATTATCATTTGACTAAACTTCTCTAAGACTAACTATCGTAATTTATATTAGAATTAAAAATATTAAAATAAAAAGAAGAAAAAATTAATAACTTTATTATGAATTAAATAAAATAAAAAAAACGCAATTAGGTATTAGTTTTTTGCATCAAGAGTTCACCGTTAAACCTGAGTATTTAATATCAATTTTAACTTCATACCACCACGCGTTCCTAACAAAAATAATCTTGACAGACAGAGAGACAGACGGACAACAAAGTAATCGTATAAGGGATCCCGTTATATCCTTAATTCTAATTAAAATCGAGTCATGCATTATCTAGTTATTCATCTGAAACTCATATCAAAAGCCGAGTGAAACGACGAAGTTTAACTAAGTTAAGTGAGTAAAGCAAGAATTGAATAAATTACTTTGTCTTTCCTCTTGTTCTTGATTCCATAATATTTTGACAAACATTTGTTATATAATGTCATCAAATTTTAATGTTGATCACTCCATTAAAACGTATTTATCTACTATGGTATTCAGTTGATTGCTTTGACTGAGGTTTGAGGAGAATCCAAATAGTTTAGGCAGAAGGCAACGTAGAACAAAACAAATATTGATTAAAAACTTTTCTGAATATAAATATACTTTACATCAAACAGATTACGTGCTTTTCATCCTTACTTTGCTTATTTATGTTAATAGTTTCATATTCTATTTAATCACACATATATGATACGCAGTTCTTCTACCACGTTCCTGTTTCTGCATCGCCCTGAGGTCGACTGGTAGAGAATGTCTTCTGGCATTCATATACCTTACAGTGATGAAGTATTAAAGAAATAAGACTTACTACTCCTCGACTTCGTCTAGCGACACCACCGCCGCCGCGACAGCTCATGATTAGGGACGCGTATTGAGTCTGAAAATAGTCGGGCAATCCAGAGAATATGCGTGAGTAAACCGTCTTGTTTTAAATAAGTCTACTCTGTTATTAAACCACAGAACCCACTCATTTTATTACAGGAAAAAAACAAAAGCAAAGACAATCGGACACAGAAAATGCGAGCTAAAGCCGGCTTCCAACGGTGCACGATATCGCTGATAACTCCGCACGGCCGTCGACCGCGCACCGAGGCTCTCCAACAGTATGTCCCTAGTCCGTGTTTTAACCGACTTAGGGAGTATTTTGACTCGCGGTGGTTCGCGACGGACCGGAGCAGACGCGTCTGACGCTATTACGGATGGGTCGCTTATGTACGTCTTTTTTAGTGAGCATTAAAATATAAATAAATAAACGAACTGCTTCCCACGGTGCGCGGTGATCTGTAATATCGCATACCATGAGTACCCGGCATTACAAATTTAATCTATGTAAACCAGTAGGATACTACCACTGTAATTCAGGCCTACGCTAAATATTATGATTGTAATCGTCTGGCAAAGAAAGCCTATCAATCCAGAGTTATCGGTCCATTCTACGAGATTGAATCCGTATTTTTAGTACGCTGTTTTTTCAGACTTTTGGGATCGATTTTATGTTAGAGATGTTCTTGAATTTCTGAGCTCTTTTTTTTCTTCGAATTAATTTAGGCGGTTGTAAGACAAGGCGCTTAAATCTCCTCTGATTTCCTGAGACCCTGGGGTTTTCGGAAGTCGGCAGGAATTATTGCTGAAGCTTGTAACAGCGTTGTAGGGTTTATAGAATTGGGTATTGAATCAAGGACATTTGCCATGTTGTCATAATTTTGAACATTTTATTTTTTAAATCTGAACTGGGCTTTGATCTAGGGTTAATAAATGGGTGATAATATTGCTCCATTGATGGATTTTAATTTTTATACCGCAAATCGGTCGATCTTGGGAGAGGCATAGGTCCAGCATTCAATCGATATAGGCTTCATTAATTAATTTCTATAAATAATCCTTGACCTGAAAATCATAAACAGTGTATGGGCGCTTATATCTTAAAAAATTATGTTCTACAAGCTGATGCCCGCGGCTAGCCTATGTCCTGCATCCAAGTTTACCCTATACCGCAGCTCCGCCCGCGTCGATGTTGGTTATCGCGGCAAAAATTAGCCTATGTCCTTTCTCAGGCTCTAGGTTATCTGTATACTATATTTCAATTTGAATATAGCTGAAAGCCAGTCTCCTTTCGTTTGGAAATTACATGAAGACAGAAATGTTTTTGCAAGATCTTTATTAATTAGTGATTTCGAGAAGTTTCTCAGTAGAGACAGAAATGTTTTTGCAAGATCTTTATTAATTAGTGATTTCGAGAAGTTTCTCAGTAGAAATATCGCGTTACCTTTTCAAGGATGCTAGGAAAGGAAAAAGATACACTATTTTAGTTTCCTCCTTTTGTTGTTAGTGGCTTATACTTTAATGTTTGTTGGAAGTTGTTCGCGTTTCGATTCTTAGAGTTCGCTCTTTAGATCGTTATTCCGTGAAGGAGATACTAGAGTCGTCTTAATTTGAAGTAGCTTTAAGTTTATCAACAATTTGTTTACTCAATTAAAAGGCGATGTTAAAATTCATCGCTTTTCTGTTGATTCCTACACACATAATGTTTATATTGTATCCATTGTAATTTGAATGAATTATCAGAAGTAGTAATGTCCTTTTTCAGTAGTAAATCCAAATTTAACCATTTTTTTTTTATTAATTTTGATATACATACTTTTATTTAATAAACCCAAACAATTGAGTTATATTATTATACTTATACTAGGCAAAAATTCAGCAAAATACATAATTACATTGCATTTGTATGTCGCAGATAACTTTAATTTTAAAATGCGACCTAAACAATTCCTGCATAATCTCTTTAATATATTATGTAATAATAAACATATAGTTGACTAATAAGTAAATAAAAGTGTACAACATCACATACATATAAGTAGCTAAAGTACTTATGTTATGAAATCGACGACGACCGACGTGGTCGAGTGGCGTACACACCGGTTTCAAGGTGTCGCCAGCTCTGAGGTCCCGGGTTCGATCCCCGGCCGGGTCAATGTAGAAAACAACTTTTCTACATTGTCTCGGGTCTGGGTGTTTGTGGTACCTTCGTTGTCTCTGAATTCCATAACACAAGTGCTTTAGCTACTTACTTTGGCTGAACCCAAAGTTCAGTGAGAGAGAGTTATTTATTTATTATTTAAATCAGACACAACGAAGGGACAACAAACACCCAGTCTCGAGACAATGTAGAAAAGTGGTTTTGCTACATTGACCCATCCGGGGATACAGCCAGTTACTAAGGTAACTGGTTGTATCCCCGAAAAGGATGAGCTGGCGACTCCTTGAAAACCGTTGTTTACACCACCCCACCATTGAGGTCGTCAAATAGATGCGACGATAAATACAATAATGTCAATACCCATGGGTTTGGGTACCCATGGGTCCACGATTCAAATAGCTTATATCAATCTATTAGATAAATCAACATGAACAATTAAATTTACTTATCAAGTAAACAATATCGAATTATGATAAATAATATTGACAAACATGTTATGATTCTAGCTATCCGCTTTTTGGGTACAAAATTAGATTATATAAACAAAGTAATTTAATTCTTCAGTATTATCCAACTGCAACTTCTCTCCTGTGTTAGTTTGGATCAATCCTTTACCAAACAAACCGGTAATAACTTATATAAATTGAGAACCCTATTTAAATATTGGATGTGCTGTATTTTCAGTTACAAATTAAATATGACTACTGGTATTATTTAAGATATAATTCAGCTGTAACATTATCTATACTTAATATTATAAAGCTGAAGAGTTTGTTTGTTTGTTTGTTTGTTTGAACGCGCTAATCTTCCGATTTGAAAAATTCTTTCAGTGTTGGATAGCTCATTTATTGAGGAAAGCTATAGGCTATATAACATCACGCTACGACCAATAGGAGCGTAGCATAAATGAAAATTGTCGCAAAAATTAAAAACCGTTGAAACTAAAACACGTGGACAAAGTCGCGGGGGACAGCTAGTAATAATATATTGTCTAAGAGTAAACCTAGACAAGCACCGCTAGAAGCCCTTAAACCTTACGGTTATCAGTTTAGAAATCTTTGTGCCGAGCGCAAGCAAATTTTTAGCTGTAAGTACTACGCTCGTTTACTGATTTAAGTGATCTTGCTGATACTGACTGATTTAAGTGCTGATATTGTTAGGGTAAAATTAACTTTTAAGGTAGTTTTAATAAAACGGCGCGCTCAGTTTTGACACTAATTTTACGATTTTAGCAAGAATTTAGGGTAACTAGGAATTTAGGGTTACGTTTTTGCTAACTTGAAAATATTATTTTTTAATGTCTTATGTAGTTTGTTCTTGATTTCGCGAAGTCAAAACAATGCCCTTGAATACGACAATTAGAGTACCAATTATTAAACCCACCCTTAGCCCCAGCTCGTATCTGGTGGTACCAATAAACGCTTAATACCGTCAACTCCGTCTGGGTCCATATTATTATGGTACCAGCAAATGGCAACTAATTTAAACCTTATTTATATACTGCTTATGGTTTAATATCGCTGCGGAGCTTCCGGAGTTGAGAGGTTAATAACATTTTACAAAAAAAATATCAACTCTGAAAAGTTCAAGAAAATAAATGTGTTTTGCAGTATGTAACATAAGAAGATTTATAACTCAACATAGGTTCAGAGCGAGCTATCTCCTTTAATATACAACCTTTTTACTGCAAAACTTCTTAGTCTGTTTTCTTATTATGTTTCAGTAGGGTGAATGACCTTATTATTTTAGTGAAAAAGTATTTTGTTCGGATTCCTTTGATGTGACGAGACGATACCTAATGTTTACATGTTAGTAGCGATGATTATTGGTTTTTATTTATTTATTTCCAATACATTTATTTCAAACTAGCTGTCCCCCGCGACTTTGTTCGCGTGTTTTATTTTCAACGGTTTTTCATTTTTGCAACATTCTTCTTTTATGCTCCGCTCCTATTGGTCGTAGCGTGATGTTATATAGCCTATAGCCTTCCTCAATAAATGAGCTATCCAACACTGAAAGAATTTTTCAAATCGGACCAGTAGTTCCTGAGATTAGCGCGTTCAAACAAACAAACAAACTCTTCAGCTTTATAATATTAGTATAGATTAATTTGTTTCTGATTAGGACTGGTTGGTTGCAAGAAACCTGGTCTTTTGATATTTTTTTTCGCTGAACCGATTCTGATGGTTGGTAAGAAGTAGGCTGCCTTGTTGTTGCCACGCGGGTGGAGCCGCGGGCATAAGCTTGTATAACCAAATATGTATCTGGTCTTTATGCACTTATACGCGGTTTTCATATTTACCATGATTGAAATAATGCCTATAATGGCTTGCAATACGAACTGGAATTTGGGAACACGTGAGTCCCAATGTTTTCTAATTCAATGAACTGCTGAATGAAGTGAATATTGAAGTAGACACATATTATAATGTATTGTGTGTTTTTTGCTGTATGTATCTTAAACTAGCCGTCCCCCGCGACTTCGTCCGCATGTTTTAGTTTCACTGGTTTTTCATTTTTGCAACATTTTAAATGTATGCACGCTCCTTTTGGTCGCAGCATAATGTTATACATATAGTTTATAGCCTTTCTCAATAAATGGGCAATCCAATACTAAAAGAATTTTTCAAATCGGACCAGTAGTTCCTAAAATTAGCGCGTTCATCAAACAAACTCTTCAGCTTTATATATTAGTACTTACATAGATAATGGTCGTTATATATATCTTTCTCAAAATATTGTGAAATTTTACAATAAATTTTAAAGAAATGTCTAACACAAATTCAGTTCTTTCTGAGGTCTACGCAAGTGTTAGACATTGAAATAAAACTACTTTTTAATCGGATTCTATCGCAGTTTATTTAGATTTTAGATTATGGTCATACGTGATACTTGCAAAGGCATCCAAACGTCCGTCGGACACTAAAATCTAAATAAACCTGTTTTTTTAACTATACTATATATACATACAAAAGGAATTATAAAATAAACTAATCTAATTAAACATAAACCTTAAACCCAAACAAACAAATATGGCATCAAAAAATTCCTCCACAGCTGTCCTCTGGGAGTGTTCCCAAAAGGCTGGCGGCATTGCCACGTTGTATGGCAATGCTTATCCTCTGTCCAAGGTAAAAGCCGCGAAGTGTTAACTAGGCGTTTGGCTAGATCTTTAAAAAGCATGTGCGCACTGGGACCCCACGGACCAAGGGTCTCAACCCCAAACGGCTCGAATATATAACTTCCAACTAGGTTGTTATATTTCCGCCGTTTGAGGTTCTCAGCAGCCGCAGCAGCGGCACCAGCACTAACTATACCCATCGATTAAGGCATCAGAATAGATTTAAAAATATACCAACATAACATAAAAAAGAACTTGAATGTTTAAACGTAATTTAGAATGAAAAAAAGCCGCGCCTTAGCAGATCTTAACTTCTTAGTGTTTCTTAGCGTGGCCGTCGGGTTTAATATTATCCATATTTTTTCTAGGGTACCTATGTTCGTGTACCTAATATTCCTAGACCAATTTAATAACTTAACTCCTACGGGTTCGTAATTGCACGTGGGCTTCTACTTGTGATATTTTATGCTTGTTAAACCCACACATACTTTAAAAGAATGTTGCTATATATCAATGCTTCTAAACACCCACACTTTACCTATTAAGCTTACTAAAACTTTAAGCTAAATATTTTTACATAAACTCTATTCATATGACATAAATCAATAATCAATATAATTAAATATAATTGAAGTATGTATTGGTAATGGTAAAATAATAGCTTTTTAACATATATTTAATTGCAAGATCCCTATGCCTAAAAATAGTATTTTTCATTTTGTCTGACTGTTCCGGATAATCTTCAAAACGGCTGGACTGATTTTGATAAGATTTAACTGGCTTTAAGTTGATATTTAAGAAGAAATCATTTTCTATCCGAAATTTTTAGCGTTACGAGCAAAAAAATTCAATCTTTAATTATAGCCAAAATACCGATTTTAATGGAATTATGTCTGACGCCTTACGGGAACAAGAATAACACGTGAAGGACTCAGCTAGTAATTAAATAGAAATGTAATATGCGCGACATATTATATTATTCAACATATTGTAAATAATCGTAAATAAAATTCATTTAAAAATGTAACATTGTTTTATATCCATGTTTTCATAGCCCTTGTTGTTACTCAATTTATCATGTTTCTATTGTGTTTTTAAAAATAGAACACATTGTTTTATTACGCAGGTTGTACATGCAATTTGTAAAAATAACAGAATATGTTTTAAAATGTTTTTCTTTTAAAGAATACTGGCCGTTCATGTTTTTTCATGGCGCGAAAACAAAAAATTCAATGTTTTTGTTCTAGATTCTAGAACAATATCGTCATTTTTTTTTCTGTTTAAAAGCGTATTGATATAAAATTAAACTTCAATCATAGCTTAACATAAATGTCGTTGTTTTATTTATCCTTTATTCTTCGAACATTACACATAATTGCAGAGCTTAACTCATTTGCCAACAATCAGCGCCCAAAGTTAAGTGTTTATTTATGTATATCGTTTGAGCGCCAACGAAGTCATTATATGAAGACAAAAACACCAGCTTATCATAATTATCCGGCTCTCCGATGCTTGACTCTCAACTGGTAATGACTGCGATTAATCATTTTCAGTTGTAGCGCGCAATTTTTAAATGATCTGTCTCTTTATTTGTCGTTTTTTTTGTTTTAACGGCCTCCTGTGCAAAAAAAAAAACAAAACAAAACAAGAACAACAATGGATTATTTTGATTAAAAAATAAAGAATTAAATCAAAACAAACCATTGTTAAATATTGTTTTATAATATGATAATTATAAAAAGGGAAATAAAAAAGCAAAAAAAAGGTTCTTATCGCATTAAAAGTTAAGATGTATCTTTATCTACTTAACTTCGTATTACATTTATCTTTTATTCTCACTGATAAGATCAACTGTGGCAAAAAGATAAAACACGTAATCCTATAAGGGATCCCTTTTTCCTTTTAAAGGGTACAGAATTGTAAAGATGCCAAAGTACCAGGATCACAGTACGTAGGAAGAGCTCAGCATTCAGTCGGATTGTTAAATCCGATTGGTCGGTCTTGGTTTACATCGAATATATCGTTGTCATGTACTCTGATACCTCTTCTATTGTGCTAACATCCTAGTAATTCTGGTGCAGCGTTGAAGTAGTTTTTTAGAATTGTTTCTTTTTGTAGAATTCTCTATTCATCGCTCCTTTTTTCGGTGTATTTTTATTCCTTACGAATATTTGCGAAAGTAACTCTGTCTGTCTTTCGCGCTTCCACGCCAAAACTACTGAACCGATTTAAATGAAATTTGGTACACCGCTAGTCTAGAGCCGCTTTTTGCCGCGATAACCGATATCCATGCGGGTGAAGCCGTGGAAGACATCTAGTACAAAAATAAAATATCTAAAAAGTAGCAAATTGTTATATATATAAATCGATAAAAATTGCAAGTTTGGGGCGTTTCTATTTGCCGATTCAAAAACAAAATCTAAGTGCCTTTACAAAGAAAAACACAAAGTAAATCTAACACAATCAATATTCTACAAAAAACTTTTCTTTTTTCGACTTCTCGTGTTATCGTCGTGACTGACAGGATCGTTCGTATGATAAAGGACGTCAGATCCGCCGATTTCACTCGTGTAGGTACCAGTTTTTGTGCCCCATCTCCTTATATATCATAACGATATTTCTATGTGATCGTATGATATATCGCAGGATTTTATGCCGTGTGGGACGGTGCGTGGGCTTAGTACCTACGTTAAGATCTTTGTCAGGACTTTTAATATCTTTTTTAGTATGAAATATGGTTGTATTTGTAATAAATATTATTTAAAGTAGAAAGAAAATGTATTACCTGCCTAAGCCCACATTAGACAATGCAATTTCAAACTATTAAATCATGTTTTTTGTCACAAATCAGTTTCTTAGGATAATTAATATGAATTAATGTTAAGTTGCTATTAAATTATTTACACGTAATAAGTACTCTATGTGTACCAATGATATTATACACAAGGTATGTGCTATTATACAAGATATTATACGCAAGGTTATACGCTTGGTTTATGTTAAAATGTTGTTAAGGTTCACTAATGAATAGTAGAAAAGATAGGATAAGCACGTAAGTAAAAGATATAGCTTTAATCGACAACTTCCTAATTAGGACACTTTCGAGTCCTGAAAATAATAGCGCTAATATAATGTCTACCTTATTTTTATATACTTAAAATATCATTAAATACACGACATACTTAATATGATATTGAAAAAAGTAACTTGTCATTTGCTTATGTTATCTGTAATAGACCTAATCTTTGCATACCAATCCGGTCTAAACAACTATGCATTCAATTTTTTTTTGTTTTGTTTATTTATTTGTTTTATTTTTAATTAGAACGGCTTACACAAACCACTTACACTAACTAAATACATGTTTAAGTACTAAAAAGCACTAAGACACAACTTACAATAACAAATATAAAATACACATTAGAATAACAATAAAAATATCACGCGATATCAGCTCTAATTGTGGATCACGGAACATGTTTAGTTATTTATTTTCCAAGTATCAGTGTAAAGTTATTCTATAAAACTGGCTGGTAAAGTTCAGATATCGCTATCCCAAACGCACACACAATAAAAAGAAACAAAAATACTAGGAATAGGGCAATTGTTTCATACAACCTCCTTTGTTTTGTATGAAACAATTGCTAGAAAAATCGAATGCCTACATTGTACAGAAATAGAAAAAAGTTCTTACAAAACAAATTAATGGAAACGTTTCGCTACAAGGTTGTGTTATTTTTCGTCGGAAATAGATTCTTTTAACCGATTTTAATAGTTTAAGGTTCTCAATTCGACGATATTTTGTTTTGTATATTTGTTACGCGATATCTCCGGCATTTGTGAATCGATTTCAAAAGTTATTTTTATAGGTGGTCCCATATACATTTAATTAAAGTAGGTTTGAATATTGTTGTGATTTTCTGTTAAATATTTAGACTATTGCACTTTCTAGCTTATTTTTTTTAAGAAATTACAATTAATTGGTTCTACTAATAGGAGCCTAATAGGTACTATTGATCTGTCTGATATATAAACATGTTTTTTTTTGTTATAACATTGGGATTTTGCTGTAAATATAATATTTTAGATATATTGAAAGTCAAATTGTTTCCAAATAATACTGATTATAGAATTGGTAGCGAGAAAACGGTTATATACTTAATAACATTATCGTTGGAGTCTTGCATTGCAGAAAAATTGAGAAAAATAAAAAGATATTCTACATAAATTACGTTGAGAAGTTTATTCAGGTTATTGCTACAATAAAGTTCCTAGATCCACTCTATATACTAGGACTTCATAACATTCTTTCAACTACATCTCTAGTTAAATAAAAAACTGATTATTTAAAGACTCTGGGAACGATACACTATACTCTACCTTCAACTAAAGTTATTCATCTTATGAACACATTTATGTAGATTATTCAACTATTCAAATTTACAATTCAATGCATCCCTTTAGGTACTCGCAGTTTGTTTTATGAGAATAAAGAAATCATTTTAATTTTGTTTATTTTTAAATTCTGGTTTTATTCTCTTCGTCAGGATTTAAAAACTTAGATATAATCATGCCTGTTAATCTAGATGGTATATGCAAACGTGTCTTTTATGGCAATGTGCATATTTTCATACTTATTTGCTCATACTGTGCCTATTAAAATATAGTATATTGCTGTTTATTGTACCTACCTACATTAATATGTCGTATGCTAAGTATTTAAAATAACAATTGAATGTCGTGTCTTACGTACCTAAATATAAATCCAGCCCCTCTAGCCAAGTGACATTTCTACAAGCGTTAACGCTGATCGAATCGCTTAAATGTATGGAAGTGACAAGTCTAAGTCACGTGACTTATCAGAATGAAATGTCATTTCCATACATTTAATGCCATTTAAGCGATTCCTATCATCGTTAATGCCTGTAGGAAAGAAGGACAGATAAAAATGTATACTGTATGGCGCTGTATGATTGTGAACCTCATTATATCGACCTGTACTTGTCCCACCGCTTGGCAAATATCCGCTACGAGGATTTCATAACATATTTAAAACATAAAACCCAATCTCGTTCACCAACACTCTCAAATTCAGAAACTCCGTTAAAAGCAACTAAAAAACTATTGTCCTATAGAAGAAATTTCACAAATTATTTAACTTGTGACTAGGATTTTATTAAAGCAGTTTTGCGGGAGTTGAGCTGGCACTGTTTGAATATGGCGTCGAGAATTTGGGACATTTGTCCAGTATAAAAAATACTCTGTTTTTAAATCTATACTAATATTATAAAGCTGAAGAGTTTGTTTGTTTGTTTGAACGCGCTAATCTCAAGAACTACTGGTTCGAATTGAAAATTTTTTTTTGTATTGTGTAGTCCGTTTATTAAGGAAGGCTATATAACATCACGCTACGACCAATCGGAGATCGAGAGGATCATAAATGAAAAATGTTACAAAAATGAAAAATCGTTGAAACTAAAACACGCGAACAAAGTCGCGGGGGACAGCTAGTTATTTTATAATGTCTTTTGGCCTGTTTTTGTTCTGAACTAAACGTTACTAAATGATTAAAATTTATTAGAGGTTAGATACATCTATGACTATAAATGATTCGTTTTGTTTGGACTGCAAAATGAAGAAAATTCTAACGTCCGTAAGGAAAACGAAGCGTTTCTTCAATATAGGAAAGGGCCATAATACTTCTTTTTACTTGATATTTGACAAGTCACAGGAAAAAAGTCGGGGTTTCCTTTGTACGTTCGATATTACTAAATCAAAGTCCTCTGCCGCGTCTGCCTGTCTGTCTGAACGCGAAAAAATCAAAAACTAACTAACGAATTTTCGTTTGGTTTACAGCAATGGATACGGTGATCCAAGAGTATAATTCATTAATGTATTGTGTACCCGTGCGAACCCGGGGCGGGTCACTAGTGGTTTATACAAGTTATGCAACTAGGTATGTATTTAAAATGTAGACAGCACAGATTCAGAATAAATTGTAATATGATTTCTTAATTTTAATAAAGTAATTCAATATCATTTTGTATATCTTCTATACTATTTTTAATATTATAAAGCTGAAGAGTTTGTTTGTTTGTTTGTTTGAACGCGCTAATACAAAAACTACTGGTTTAAATTGAAAAATTCTTTTTGTATTGGATAGTCCGTTTATTGAGGAAGGCTATTGGCTATATAACATCACGCTACGACCAATAGGAGCGGAGCATAAATGAAAAATGTTGCAATAATGAAAAAAAGTTGAAACTAAAACACGCGAACAAAGTCGCGGGGGACAGCAAGTCTGTTATAAAATAAAGGGCAATACGAATCCAATCTTTTGTTTGGATGCATTCCAAGAGTATGACATGAATTGTAATGCGTTCATACATTATTCTGATACCACAAATTGCGTTATAATTTTAAATTCCAAGTAACATTCCATTTCACTGGGTAACACAGTATCCTAAAGTAAAACCGGTTGTTAGAATAGGCCTGTTTCCTAATTTTTTTTTAATGTCCGTCTTGTAGATTAATGAATTTTATTGGACACGTAATTTTTCTTTTTTCCTGCAAACAAAAAATGATCAAAATACAGAGAACGGAAGTTACGCGTGACGTCACTCCTCGCTACGATTTTTAGCGAGGCGTAGCGTCGTAAGCCCCCACTCCGAAACTTTAAAGCGGTGTATCTTTGTATTTTTTTATTGTTTTGATAAAACAAAAAAATACGTTTCTAATATTTTTTTATTATCTAACTGACGGACTAAATAGATTTTAACTTTTCATACCCAGGAAACATCCCTATTGTAATGGCTTAATGACTGTCAAAGATCAACATATTTATGACAGTCGGGACCAACAGCTTAACGTGCTTTTGAGGCACGGAGGTTCCTCGATATGTTTAGAAATGGTCACCCACTCCTGTGAGTAGTAGTCTGTACTAGCCGCGGAGAGCGCGATTAACCCTTTTTATCGGTCAAACCGTACGACTCACACTTAGCCACGAGGACCTCATTTTTTTTTTCTGTTCACAATGTATATACACGATGTAGGATTTAATAAGAATTTAGAATAAGACGGATAGTCTAATTAATATTAGTTTTTATAAAAGTGAACAATATTTATAAAAAAATGTGTAACATTATACTCACTAAAGAATCAAGGCTACAAAGATACGCGTATACCTCGATCATAAATCTTAAGATACCGTCTGCCAATAGATTCTCTATTAAGATTATATCAATCAATTTTCCTTAGAAAGTTGGGGAAAGACGTGTTCAAGGACGAGGCTTTTAGGTTTGATATCCTGCTAATCATGGTAGCCTAGTACTTTGCCCGTTTAAATTGCAAGTATAATTAATCCACGCCAGTCTAGTTAGCTAATTATAATATTTATATAATTAATACTTTAATACATGCTGCCCTGGCTTTGCACGGGTGGTGTAAGATTTACAAAACATTTTTTTTTTCTTTTATACAGCCTTGTCTTTGGAATAAGTAACATAACGATAAAATATATATTCAAAACGGTAAAAGATAACCGTATTAATTAGTATTTACCCAATTATAAATAAAAAAGGAGGGGTGACAGTTAGTCATAATTTTATGTATGTATGTTTGTATTTACGTATGTAGCTGTAGCCCTTGAAGTACTGAACTTATTATGATTTGCGTGATATATGCAAATTTTTACAGCGGAAGTTTTTTTATTCTTAGGTATCATATGTTATCTTACATATTGTCCTTTAATCTACTGCCTCGCGGCGATATCAAACGTTGTTCCGTCTATCAATAGGAGGGTTCCAGGCTGCATTTTTATTCTTCTTTATAAATCTCGAAATTTAAGTAGTAAAATAGGATCTCTTGCGATCTTTGACTTTTAATCCGGGATTAGACGCGTAGGAGACGAGATTTTGGATTAAAATACGTCTAAAGTAAAGATACTTTTAATCTTATAATCGCTTTCTAGATAAGTGGCGGGGTATTAGCACTCTGTAGCTTTTTATCCGTCTTTGTTGAAATATCTATTTTTTTATATTACCGTACAGATGAGGAAAAATAATCAAAGAATGAAAAGTAGTATTCATTTTACTTCATAGTTGTTTTGTTTTTTCAAATAGAATTTGAATTGTTCAATTAAATTTCACATTATAATGTTTTTTCTTTTATTTTAAACTAGCTGTCACCCGCGACTTTGTTCGCGTGTTTTAGGTTCAACGGCTTTTCATTTTTGCAACATATTTCATTTATGCTCCGCTCCTATTGGTCGTAGCGTGATGTTATATAGCCTATAGCCTTTCTCAATAAACGGACTATCCAATACAAAAATAATTTTTCAATTCGAACCAGTAGTTCCTGAGATTAGCGCGTTCAAACAAACAAACAAACAAACAAACAAACTCTTCAGCTTTATAATATTAGTATAGATAAGTTGCCCACTGTTGGCTATCATTATCTACTACTTCTCCTTTTGCGGGTCTGCTGGTAGAGATTTCTTTAGAAATAAGCAGTATATACAGGGTGTTCGGAAATAAAGTGCATTCCTTGCAGGGGGTTAAAGAAGAGCTTATTTGCAGCCAATTTTGTCACGTGATGCCATGTCCGAAACCTAGTAATTACTGAGATAATCGAGATTTAAGAGTTTTTATAAAATCCCCGATTTTCAAGTTTAAAACTTATCATTGTGGTGAATTATTCAGCGTTTTGTTTATTATTTTGTTCTTTTCTGATAAACAAATAACCAGAAAACCATAAAAAATCAACATTAGCAAGAAAACACGACTTCTTATTGAGATAAAGCATAAAATCAAGCGTCGTTTCAAGAAAATAATCATATTTTAGAAAAATCAATCGTGTTTTACTAAAAAAAAATGTATGTAGTGTTGCGTACAAATTATTTAATTTACTTCCTTAATTCATTAGCTATCTAAAAAAGTATAAAACTCAACAAAATCCTATGAGATCGATTTACAATCACCTTAAAAAGTAATTAATCCGTTTCCGAGAATCGCTCTCCATTGCATATATTACCGCGCAAGTGTGTGGTTTTTGTTTGGTTGATGACGCCGACTTGCACTTGCACATTCCCTACTGTCATTGCATTTGTCCCGCCACATGCAATGACAATAGGGATTGGTTACAAGAAGTTGGGTGGGTAATTTACCGGGTTAGTTAGTTTCAACTATTGTCTGAGTACAGATCTATCGTTGCATTCTAACTACGCTTTTTATTATTGACCTGTTTTACCATGCCTTCCTTCAGTAATGAAGAATACGCAGACATTCTGTTTGTGTCCGGATTTTGCAACGGAGATGCTGCAGCAGCAAGGAGAGAGTACATACTACGCCTTCCTGATAGGCGTATACCGAATACAAGAGTTTTTTCGGGAACATTTCGACGCGTGCGCGCGCGCACACACTTGCGCGGTTATATGTACGATGGAGAGCGATTCTCGGAAACGGATTAATTACTTTTTAAGGTGATTGTAAATCGATCTCATAGGATTTTGTTGAGTTTTATACTTTTTTAGATAGCTAATGAATTAAGGAAGTAAATTAAATAATTTGTACGCAACACTACATACATTTTTTTTTAGTAAAACACGATTGATTTTTCTAAAATATGATTATTTTCTTGAAACGACGCTTGATTTTATGCGTTATCTCAATAAGACGTCGTGTTTTCTTGCTAATGTTGATTTTTTATGGTTTTCTGGTTATTTGTTTATCAGAAAAGAACAAAATAAGAAACAAAACGCTGAATAACTCACCACAATGATAAGTTTTAACTTGAAAATCGTGTTTTTTTATAAAAACTCTTAAATCTCGATTATCTCAGTAATTACTAGGTTTCGGACATGGCATCACATGACAAAATTGGTTGCAAATATGCTCTACTTTAACCCCCTGCAAGGAATGCACTTTATTTCCAAACACCCTGTATATAGCCTATAAGTTAAACATGTTGTGTTGTTACAGGATAACGACTGACTCTTACTGACTTATTTTTTGCGATTAATTTTACGATTTTACTTGTTCATACTAGTGAATACAGTTCATTCTCGATGTGCGCACTCTTTTTATACTATTTTTTTTTCTAAGGGTCGCATCTCAATTGATTGAGAAGTTCCTCTACGCGGCCTTAGAAGGCACATGTAAGCAAGTTGTCCAACGCAAGGGTGTGTTTTATACAATTGCCCTTACATTTTATGTGTACCCTCAACTGTACTCATGGGAAGTGAAATTGCGAGAGAACAATAAAAGTACAGGTCAACGACACGCACGTGACCAAATGAAGGACATGTCTCCTGATATATTTGACCCAATGTTGGCTAATATGGCCAACTGTCCTTGTAGCTTTTGCCAATTTTTGATTTAGGTATATCGAAAAATGAAACTAACGCGGTGAGAACATAATTAAACTCCTTTCGCGGGTCTGTTGGTAGAGATTTCGAAATAAGCAGTAACTTTGTACAAGCTCACAAGGGAGGATTACAAAGTAGGTATCATCAGTAACTTGGACGGTTCTCCTTGAGGTCCTAAACGAATTTTTTGGTAATCATTTTTCGCTTACGGAAACTAGGAAGCCTTATAGTATAGAAAAGAAATTGTAAAGAATCCTTTTACTACGTTTATAGAAGGTCTGGGACTTGGACTCTGTCCGGGACGAACGAATAAGAAGTTTTATTTTTGACTGTACTTGTCATTTTGTGTATTTAGTTTGGTTTTGTTAAAGAATTATTAGTTGGATACCTAATCTATGTTCATATACTATCTATACAATCCATACTCTTCATACTAATAATATTATAAATGCGAAAGTAGCTCTGTCTGTTTGTTTGTCGGTATGTTACGCGTTCACGGCTAAACCGGTGAACCGATTTGAGTGAATCTTGGTAAGGGATAAGCTTGGATCCTAAGAAAGGGCATACGTTTAGAGCAATAATCGACTCCCACGTGGGCGGAGCCAAGGGCAACAGCTATTATCCATATATTAGACGCTTAATTTATATAGCAATAGTTCCATTGATTAAGTATTGTGAGAGCTTGGACCAGCGGAATAGATAAATTAAATTATTAAAGTTATTCTTCTTTGAAAAAAGAGAGTAAATTTTTACGATGCGCGCGCACACCATCACGAAAAACGGACACCCAGAAGTTAGCTAGTCAACAATTTAGTTTATTAAAAGTTAAGTTACCAACAGAGTAAAGAAGTATTACTTCTTTAAGTGTATACATAAGTACACACATACATACTTCTTTTATTTGTTTTTATCGTTAATTTGATGCGTCTTTACGTGATAATTAAGTGGTGTAAATGAAATAAAACTACAGTATATAAATCTCTTTTGTTTCAGGTACGATTTGAAGATGCGATAGCTAAATTGTTCATACAATTAAATAGTGCAGATCTGGAAGAGCGAGAATCATTCAATTAAAGGTCAGTAAATAAGTAAAACATATTGTAGGCATTTATATATAATCATGTTTGTCTTGACGGTTCATTTATAGTTCATGCAAGTTGTGCAGAGGCGTACTTAAGGTCGTAAGGCATTTTCTATCAGTCGAGATTTTAATGACGAAAATTTTAAAATTTGACAATACGGGTCGATGCAATATCTAATAAATAAGTAAGTAAATTATAGAGTGCGACTTGTTAGTCGCTCTTTAACAGAGTATTAACTGTAAGCACACCGTTTTATTCAAACGCCGCGCTCTGTTTTGACACCTAATAATATATTACACCAACAATATCGGAACCATCGAAATTCTCGCGCAAACGTCTGTCGTCGGAAAATTACTAAAATCAACAAATGAGAGTATTAGGTATTTACAGCAAAAAATTTGCTTACGCTCGGCACGACAGGCTACTAACGATAAGCGCACTCCATGCTTGTCTATGTATAATCAAAGTCTTTATCCATAAATGGGTCAGTTACAAGTACTATAATTATTATCACACCGCAAAGCTTTGTAAGAACACTAAAATAAGTTAAATGACTAACTTAATCTTACAGTATAAATTAACTAAACTTAATTCCCTAACTAGAGTTTGTTTTCGAGCCGGTTTTCTCTAAACTTGGTTAATTTATTTCCAAGAATATGCTGGCTTAATACCAGGTGTATTCTGGATGGAGTTTAATCAGTACTCCGAATCTATACCCTGGAGAATTTTGAGTAGTTCGTATAAATTGCGATCTCGTATAATGTAATGTGAATGGAACAAATTTTGTGGCAAAACCTAAGTACCTATATTTAATAGGTACTTAGGTTTTGTGATGTTGAACAAGATTGACAAAGGTATCTTAAAAAAACCTAAATAAGCAAATTCCCAAAAGGATAAGACTGGTTTGGAATATTATTTATTTATTAGTTAGAATATTATTCTTAGAGTAAACATAGACAAGCACATAGCATGCGCATCGCTAGTATCCTCTTAAGCCGAACGTAAGCACATTTTTTGATTTCGGTGATTTTCCGCGCGACGACAGACGTTTATGCGAAAATATCGATGGTTCCGAAATTACTAGGTTAATATTAGGTTTTGATATAGTTTTAATAAATTGGTGCGTTCTGTTTTGACAGTAATTTCACGGTTTAACTTGTTCATACTAGTGCCAACAGTTCATACCCGCTATGCGCACTCTATAGTTTACTTATTTATTTCACTAAGGTTTTATGCTTCTGTGACATTTGTTCACCTATTGGAATTAAAAGTATTAACTTTTTTTTGGTTACTTTTAAATCAACTCGTCAATATTATTTTATTAATTTAATTGCACATACGAACGTATAATCGTACTGTAATTATGATAGGTATATTTAATCTTATTTTTTTTAACTGGCCTTGTTTCAATTGTATCATTGCTGACGTGTGTAAACAAAGTTCTTGGCAACAATTCTACTTTTCAGCTTCCTTATTTATGTTAAGCATAAACATCAGATGGAGACAGGGGTGGAAGAGAGGGCGAATGTTAGAACTATCATCAATTTCACGTTATCTTAAGGATAAACAGTTTGTGTAAAGGCTCTAGTAGCTGTTACATAGAAATGTTTCGACACTTTTCTTGTAGTAGCTGTGATGTTGACAGTAAACTTAAAATCATGTTTTTTTTTTTTTAATATTACTGGCAATGTGGATGGAATTCACATTACTACCAATCTTGTTAATCCCTCCAACTAAGCTAAATATGCTTGTGTCTGGAGTGGGTTCACGTCAATAGTGCAATGGGGGGGTTCGAACCTGCGACCTCTCGATCACAAGGTCGTCTCCCTAACCATAAGCTATTGCCGCTTTGGTGGGGTTAAGGATTTTTTCAAGGATGGCTCAATCATGTTTTCTTTTTTCTAACGTAAACGTCTACCGCAGAAGTAAATGAAATCACAGTATCGTTTCACAAACATTCAATCCACATTCACAAACATCACCCAGACTTATAACAAGCAATTGTGGATAACACAAATGTTTGTCCCATGCGGGAATCGAACCCGCAGCACGTCGAGAGCAGTAGTAATTGGCATGGTGACCTATACCACTCAGCTAGCCATGCAGTCAGATTGCATTAACACATGTCTTTATGGAATAGTGTCGTGAGCGAATAACATTAATATATGTGAGAGGAATACCCGAATAACCAAAGGTTTAAATTGACATTATAAAATACTTAATTTGGTTTGGTATATAATTTACTTTTAATCATTAACTAATTACAACAAAAGCATTTTTTCTACAGAGCAAAATTTTTCACGACTGAGACGATTACAACAATCATTTGTTTTAAAAGCCGAGACTTTAAATCACACAATACACATGGTACATAAAAAAGTAAAAACGAACAAATAAATGATACCAACATAAGAAAAATGTTACACGGTAATGAGAAAATATTTCGTAACATACAAAATCCGCTGATAAAACTTGTCCCTCTTACAAATTGATTTCAAACAATGATAGGAAGTACCGAGGAACTCGAAGCCATCAGATGTTCACCAATTAGTTCTAATTAAATAGTTCCCGAAACTTTTTGGAAGTTTTGTGTAATGCCGAACTATCTACAAACATAATATGTTTGTTTTACAACATTTTAAGAATGTTTGATTAGTTATTTTACTCACATTGTCTAAGTAATTAAATATCTACTGTAATTATAAAAATACTAGCTGTCCGCCCCGGCCTTGCAAGGGTGGTGGAGATTTTTAAAACATTTCCGAACGCTTTTTTTTTATTTTATTATACAAAATAATTGTAAAGAATAAGGAATATAACAAAAAAGAATTACCCGAATCGGTGGAGTCGTTCGGAAGTTATGGGAAATCGGGATTCCTTTTATATTAAACTAGATGTTTCCCGCGGCTCCACCTGGATCCGGTTAGATCCCGCGTGGATGTCGGTTAGCGTGGCAAAAAGGCGATATCCTTTTTCAGGATCTAGACTATCAGTGTATCATTAAAATAGTACCTGGTTTTATATGCACTTTATGAAAGATGTAGGTACTATTTTTATCAAAACACTAGCTGTCTCCCGCGACTTTGTTTGCGTGTTTTAGTTAGAACGGTTTTTCATTTTCGCAACATTTTTCATTTATGCTCCGATCCTATTGGTCGTAGCGTGATGTTATATAGCCTATAGCCTTCCTCAATAAACAGACTATCCAATACAAAAATAATTTTTCAATTCGAACCAGTAGTTACTAAGATTAGCGCGTTCAAACAAACAAACTCTTCAGCTTTATAATATTAGTATAGATAAACACTTTTCTTCTAACAATAAATTTTTACATTTTCCTTGCTTAGAATTATAGACATAAGATGCTTAGATCTATTTTAAATGTCAATATTTATTCCCTTTCTAGATCCTTCAGAGATGTAAAACCTATTTCTTTTTATAAATATAAATACAGTGGAGGCAGTGCAGTGTTTGCGTTTATTGTTGAATCTATCTCCAGTGTTTGTTTCCTATGAAAGCACGTTCCAATCTGTTGGGACCAAGTCGTCTGTTTAATATTTCTGTATTAGAAATACTGGTTTTGTATTGGATTAGCCGGAAGGCAGTGCGGATTAAGTTGATATTATTTTCTCTTGAAATAATATGGAGTTAGCAAAGTGGGATTATCAGAAATGGAAGATGCACTAATAAGTATAAATATCAGATTTATTTACTTGTAGTTTTAACAGCAATAGACGATTAATATGTGTGGCGTAATAAAATATTGAAAGTACAGTTATCATCGGGTAATAATTATAAAATTACTCTATTTCAATTCTTGTGCCAATTTATGTTATTTCCACTTAAACAAAGACCAACTTAATGCAAGTGTAAATAAAGTTCATTTTAGAATATTGTTGAGAAAGTCATAAAAAATATGTAGTTGTAGCCCAAATTGAACCTTATGCGTAAGCATTTTAGAGTTGTTATACCTAAAACTCGTATTTGTTTACATTTTTGGCATATAAATTGCGAACGCAGTATTAATTATTTTTTAAATCGTCTTTTGTTATAGTTTTGAATTATTTCATTAGTAATACAAACTTACTTTAACCTTTTGTACAAATTAATTGCTTTTTTTAATTATCCAACGTTTCTTACCGTTTCTCATCCTGTCTTGAGCTATTTGAATATATTATCTATCTAAAACATTTACAAAACAGCACCAAGGTCACTTCCAAGCAGGAACCTCCTTATTCTGATATATGACCCTCGTTCCACGTCGATATGTAAAGCAGCCCGAGGTCTTTCGGACCCCGCATCTGACACATGTCAAGTGGTGTCCGAATCATTTATATACGTTTGTAAAAGATTAAAGATATCAGAATGATCCAGTACGCTGGACTAACTAGGTATTTTTTATCTGAAGGTAAGACTATTACTACAAATACAAAAAATAGTATTACTACCGAGCTTAGTGAGCGAGTACCAATATAAAAATCTAAAAAATATATATCTTAACATTTAGCGAGAACGTAATAAGCTATTGACCGTCGTAGTATGCTTTTTTGTATCGAAATATTGGTGCGAAAAATTGGATACAAATTATTTAATGATGAGTTCATTAAATAATTTTTGAGCTGAAATTTCGTAAATAGTATTGGATAGATATAACCTTTCGGTAACACCTTGTATAGATGGCACCCAGATGTCTATGCTCGTTCACCACACCTCAGTATAGCATTTACATTTTGTTGGACATTTTTTTTGTGTCATCTGTTTTATTCATGCTAATTAAATAAGTACTTATACGATTATAACAAATTTTGAGAAAACAGAGAGCGATAGGTATATAAGGGACGGTCGAAGACGGCGGGAGACTGTTTACTCCTTATAATCATTGGGAATATAATTAAATAGCTGCCCTCCCCAGCCTCGCATGGGTGTTATGAGATTTACAATACATTTCCATATATTTTTTTTATAAACTTATCCTTACTTACTACTTTACAAAACAAAAAAAATAGTATCCGATTTGGTGCAGTTCCTCGGAAGTTATGGCCTAACCAAGGGAAATTAGGATTAATTTTTATATACATTCTAGCTGCCCGCCCCGGGTTTGCACGGGTGATCTGAGACTTTCAAAACATATAAAATCTTCTTCTAAAAATAATTAACTCAATAAAAAAGAATTAGCTATATATATATATGCTATGTTCCACTCCTTTTGGTTGCAGCGTAATGTTACATCTTAAGGCCTTCCTCAATAAATGGGCTATCCAACACTGAAAGAATTTTAAAATCGAACCAGTAGTTCCTGAGATTAGCGCGTTCAAACTAACAAACTCTTCAGCTTTATATATTAAGTATAGATTAATTGAAAAAATATCACGAAGAATTCATAGAAAATGCTTTCTAATATAAATCCGATCCTATCTTTTTACCACTACGTTTACTATCCCTAAGATATTGTTATAAATAAAAATGAGTTTTTGTAGGCAACATGACCCAATGTGATATATCTTTAGGTCGTGTTCAGATTACTAACAGACTTGTCACACAATAATATCCCCTAACAAATTTTCTCGTATCATTTTCACATCCACTCATAAAGATATGAATCGCAAAGATAGTTCCTTTTTCTGTACGAGATAAACATAAAATCAATAAACCCGATTTAAAAAAATCATAAAAACACGTTACACGATGTTCACGTTATTGAAAAAGGACATTAGGTCAATTTTTGTTGAATATAAAGGTCATTGCGGGTGAAACCGTGGGAAAAGTCTGGCTGCAACTATTTTTTATTTTATTTTAATAACTCGTATTTTTTAATTACCTGTGCATTTGGTTTAACTTCACTTCCTTTGTGCTAGGCAGAAGCCTTCTGCACAGCCTTTTTTCAAGCTATGCTGGAGTCGGCTTCTAATCTTACCAGATTCGGGAGATACCGTATTTTACATGGAGCGACTGCCTATCTGCCCCCCTCAACTCATGCCACTGGGTAACACAGTATGTAAAAGTAAAACAGGTTGTTCAAAAATCAAAATCAAAATCAAAATATTTTTATTTCGAGTAGGCCTTTTCAGGCACTTTCAAAACGTTAAATGACTCTAGTTGCGCGGTTCCAAAATGTCACTCCTATGGAGAAGAACCGGCAAGAAACTCCATAGGTTACTCTTTTAAAAAAAAGGTAATATGTTCATACATACAATGTTAAAAAAGAAATACAATTATCTTAAAATATGCGACAACAACGTAAATAGCAAAATGTAGTAGACATGACAACAAAAATGGAAGAAAAATAAATAAAAAATAATTAAAAAATCGTACATTTTGCTTCAAATTACATTGTCGACACATTAACAATAGTCTGATGCCTGAAGCACAATAGAACATAAAATAAAAATAAAAAATATAAGTGAAAAAAAAAAAAAGTAATAATTTACATACAATAAATATGTAGTCCTATTCAAATCCCTAACAGGAAAGTCAAGGCATGTCCTAATGCCTTCGGAGGAAAGAAGCCATGGGCAGTTAACTTGTTGTCAACAAGTTGTCAGAATTGGAATGACTTAACGATTATCAAAGATCAACGTATGACAGTGAGGACCAACTGGTTAACGGGTTTTCCGAGGCACTACTTTTTTTTTGTCATAAAAAAATATGAGTTTGGTTTGTTTACTGATCACCACTAAGGCGATAAAATGCATTATGGTATAAATTTTACCACTTAATTACTTATTTAAACAACGGTAATCTTCTAATTACCACAATATTTAACTACAGTCTATCAACAAGACATTTTCAAGCTATTCTAATCAATAGCCGCACATCTGCTTGGATCTTCAGCAATAAATCAAAACTTCAGCAACTTCCTATCGCAGACAGAGGCAGCTGTCTCTACCGCGTATTCTCTTGAGTTATGAGTGTAGTTCCTTGAAATATGTTGTACAGCCTCTTTGTGTTTTAATTAAATTAGTGTCGAATAGTACAAAGACTGCATTTTAAATAATGCTGCGGAACTAAGGACTGCGCGTTTCGGATTTTGGTTCTTTTGTTCAAAGTGAGTAAAATAGTTTAATTTTTTACAATTTAATTTTCGATTTTGCTGCTGTTTTGTAACACAATTTATTGTAATCTGCTGTATGTCTCTTTTTTTGTGGTATGCACTTGTGGTATAAATTGATTTACAGTAATAATTTCATGTTTATCAATAATAAATATATTATTGGTACGATAAAAAAAAATATTAAGTTAAGTGACAGGAAGTTAATGCGTACTTTTAAGGGCTTGACGTTTCGACCCTCTGACACGTTAAACAAAAGTTGAACAAAAGTTTATTCCGCTTAAAACCTAATAAAATAGTACAGTACAATTTCTATAGGTACCTTTGTTCTTATAACTTAATCTTTAGAACCACCGAATAAGCTACTGACAAAAAGGTCTTCTCATTTAATATAAACCTAGCCAATTTAACCCGTCCGCCGAGAGTTCAAAACATTTGCGGACATCGACACAACTGCGGTAAACAATAGCTTTCTAAAACAAAGAAGTTTTCACTCGCTTTCAAGTAAGTCTGCTTGGATAGATAACCGATTCTTAGACAGTTTTTGACTTAAATTTTATGTAAAATAATAATAAATAAATAAATGTGGACAACATTACAAACATTACTCTAAACGAAACTCGCTCACTCTCGTTGGTAATATAATTATGTAATAAAGTTCTCAAAAAGAAAAATCAAATCACTCACGATCGAAAACAAAAGAATCTTTCGTTTATTTTTAACATTCTTGTAACAAAGTCATTTTCCTAAGAAACTTATTACAAATACTAAGTACATGTCGTTTTGTAAACTAGATAGCACTAGAACTTTCCATTCCACTACCCCTGAAAAGAAACGACGAAACTGTCTTGGTCTTTTAGAAAGTCTAGACAAAATAAATACAAAATAAGTTTTATCTTTACTCATCAGTAGAAGGAGAATGTTTAAAAAAAAATACACTGGACCTTATTGCTCAGGCACAAGAGATCAAATTAAAAAAAAACCGTTTAAAATTTGTCAAGAAAATAACGTTCAAGAAAACATAATTTAGAAATCAGAAATTGCATTGCATTGCTTTTAAATTCTGTAAACGAATCTCAATTTAATACTTAGAATTTTGTTTTACCATTTCCAAGTGGAATCAAGTTCCTTAATAAACACTGGTGATGCGAAATGCAAGAAAAGGGAGCTTAGCGAGAGACGAGATGAAAACGCCACGCATGCGCAGAAACTAGGATTAACATTGCAGTAACAGGATGCTTGATTACTTTAAAGAAATGGAAGAATGGGTTGGTGCAGTGAAAGAATTTGGTTGTACATGATGATTGAACTGGAGTCTGTTTTATTGTTGTTACATTAGAATTATAAAAAACAAGTTTTATGAAAGACATAACTGGCCAAAAGCAAGTCGGACTTTCGCATCAAGGGTTCCGTACCATTTTATGATACCCTCTTGTTTTTTTTTTTATTTTGTTGTTGTTTTGTTGTTATAGCGGCAACAGAAATAAACACTGAAAATTTCAACTTTTTATCTATTACGGTTCATCAGATACAGCCCGCTGACAGACAGTTGGACGGACGAACCACGGACAGTGAAAGCTTAGTTATAGTTCCCTTTGGGTACGAAACCCTTAAAAACGAAGGATTGTAATTTTATCAGATAAAGTTTTAATTTTAATTATAAATTTGTAGCGATAAAATTTAATAACATTATGTCAAAAGCATGACACATATATGTAACTTTTACATTATATACAAACACAGTAAATAAGCCCAACCCAGAATCAAATCTCAATTTACCTCATACGGTTACAGCAAAGTGGGTATCAAATTAAAATCATCTACAAAAACTGGTCCTTTTAACCGCAAAGTTTTCCGAGCGAGGCGCGGAACTGCGGTTGGGGACCTAGCGTACGAATTTTCAACAGCCTTACGTACACCCGGATACCCGGACGAGCGATACCACCCGGGCAGCCGGATTCCCATTCTCGGTCTACTTGTTAAGCTTTTAGTCGACCTTATTTTGTTTTTTCTTTACCCGGATTTAGAACCTCGATATCCGGCGTCGAGTGAACTGTGGTGTAATTCAAAAGTTTTATTCTTTATTTCTTTATTTTCTGATGTCGTTTTGAATTGTAGCGGTTTGGTTAAGGTAAAAGAAATGTTTCTTGATTTAGTTATTGTTCGAGCGTTAGAGGTTAACTTTTAAGTGTACGCAGTTATAATCATAAATGTTAATTATTACTTAACTTAAGTTTGTTTTAGTGATGTATTCATCTATGTTATGTAAGAAAACCAAACAGTAACTAAATAAATTTATTAAGTATTAAAATATATACACATACGAACTTAGCTATACTATACAGTTAACTAATTAAAACCTAATTTCAACTAAATAACTTGTTATTTTTAATTATTACGCTGTCCATCCATACTGCCATACTAATATTCTAAATGTGAAAGTAACTCTGTCTGTCTGTCTGTTACGCTTTTACAGATAAACCACTAAACCGATTTTGATGATATTTGGTATGAGGTAAGCCGCGATAACCGACATTCACGCAGGCTGAGCCGCGAATTGAGGTTTGTTTTTTCCGCCCCATGAAATATTTGGTATCCTTAATTAGTTCTTCTAGTGACGATATACTAAGCCAAGTACATTATATAATAAAAATAAATATACAAATATATTATAAAATAAATTCATTTAAATAGAAACCTTAAATGTATTTTTTACGTACAATATATTAACTACATATAAAAGCTTTCCGTAGCTATAGACTTTAGTAAACATTATCAACAATATAACAGGAAAAGCCAAGCCAAGACAACGTTATGATTGATCTGAATTCCTTTAGCTGGCACGCCACGCACGCGTTACAAGGAAGTGCACACGTCACTGCTCATAGCGAGACGCTTCAGTAGTTCCCTTAAGGGTTACAAGACAGTATTGCATTATCAAGTAGGCATTAGAAATAAGGTGGTGTCAATTTAATGTTATCTTTATGTATGTGTTTTTACTAGCTGCTGCCCGCGTGGGTGTCGGTTATCTTGGCAAAATATAGCATATATCCTTTCGTAGGATTTAAGCTTCCCAAGATTTATATCAAGTTTCATCCAAATCGTTTAAGCGGTTTTGTTGCAAAAGTGTAACAGACAGCTAGACAGATTTGCTTTCACATTTATAATATAAGTATGGTTATGGTAGTACGGATTGTAAAACATAAATGCTTTATATAAGTAAAACTTTCTTTTTTTAAGGGTTTCGGTTTTTAAGGTATTTTTATATTGTTTAAATAAAAAATAACAATAAAACTGAATAGGGTGGGAAAAAGGAAGGGAGGCCTCTTGCAGTGTGACAATTACGTTTTAAGTACCGCATAATTAACGTCTTTTTAAATTCTTATGCCAATTGATGCTATTTCCACTTAAAAACATCAACTTTATGCAAGTGTTAACAAAGATAATTTTACGCTGAGTAGTACTGTTGAAAAAGAACTAAAAATAATGATGTAGTGCAAACTGAACCTTATAACATATAAGCATTACAGTTGTTTTTTCCTAAAACTCGGGTTTTTTTTGTGTTTGACACTAAATTGTGCAATTATATGTTCCAATGATTGGCCTTTACTTAGAGAAGACCAATCACTAATCAGTTTCCCTGTTTGATTATAATAAAAATCTTACAACAACTGAAAATGTTTATTACAGCTAAAATCATATTCGCTAGAACAGCAAAATTATTGTTATAAATTAAAATAAATTCTGAAAAAGTTTGTCCACAAATAAAACTATTAAAACAGCCTCTCTCAGCAAAGGTAATCCCGTTGTCGGCGCATTAAAACTTAAGGCTGAGCTGCACGAGTTTGTAATAAAGTTAACTCGCCTATACGAGGCTCAGAAGCATTTCAAATTGTGTTATTACCTTTAAGGGATAGACAGAATTATTGATAAATACATTACCTCTAAATTTATCTTTATATATAATATGTATGTATTTAGAAATATATAAGTAAGTTTAAGAGTTGTCTGGTTGCCATAGTACAGGTTCTGCCTAGTTTAGGATCAGATGGCCGCTTGTGAGTTGTCCCAAGATATTATATACATATATAAACAGTAAATAAAAGTGTTCGTTTGCAAAAATAAGGCGCGTTAAAAATACATACATACAAATAACTAATCTCAGTTTGTCCATACATTTTTGACGTATAAAACTTATCTGCTAGCTAGCCTTTTCCAAAACTATGTTGGGGTCCAGTCTTACCGGATTTAGCCAAATACCGTATTTCACATGGAGCGACTGACCTCCACAACCCATTTTACTGGTAACACAGTATCCCAAAGTAAGTCGGGTTGTCACTTTCACAATTATAATGACTTAACGCCTGCCAAAGATCAACGTATGACAGTCGGGACCAACGGCTTAACGTGTTTTCTGAGGCACGGAGGGGTTTCGGTATGTTTACAAGTCACCCATCCACGGACCAACCGCGGCAAGCGCGGCTCAACCTTTAGTAGAAAACGTATATAACTTACGAAGTTTATTTTTAATTTATGCCATCTTTAATTAACCTAGTAAATATATTGTTGTGGTGTGACAGCTGAATCCATTGCCACTAGTAGCCAACTTCATCATAGTTTGGTAAATGGCTGGGCAGAAGAGTCAAAATTATCTAAATTGCTTTAATTATTTATTACATTTAAGACTCTATTCATAACCGATGTATTATAATGTTATCGTGTACTAATCTTTTTGACAAATAAAGGGCCTACCACACTAACGACCAGGCCTACTGTGATACCATCTCAATTTGCGAAAATAGACGAAGGTTATTCAGGGTTGGCATAAGATTTAATATTAAGATATAATTCATTAAATTAACACGTGGAAATGTAAATGTAAATCACCTGGTCGTAAAGAAATTAAGAGAACTCAGCTTTAGCTGTAGGTTTAAGTGTTAAAAAAATTTAAACTGACGATCTTTTATTATCATCTATACAAATTAATGAGTAATTACATATTTAAATTAAAGTGTCGTATGAATAAGGGTGCGAACTAAATATAAGAAGAAAATAGGTATCTATTTAGACCACCGGATAGATAATAAAAGAAAAATAAAACTCGATTTTTTTTCTTTTATCAAATCAATGAAAAATTTTAAAGTTAAGCGCTTTAAAGTTCAGAAGTGGGGCTTCTGACGTTACGTGTGGGTAAAAATAGCTACAAGTGACGACACGCGACATTTCCATTCACTGTATCTTCCTCATTGTTTGTTTAATTAAAAAACGAATAAATACGTGTCTTTCGTCGTTCTTAATAATCTATGTGACGTGTAAATAAAAACAATATTGTCCGTTCCCTTATTGTCATAAATTATGGTTGCCATGTTAAGTATCTTAACATTTTACATTGAACCTGCATATTTAAATAGTACCTACCTATATCTACTTGTGAAATACAATATATATGAAATTAAATTAATCAACCTAGTTTTCTTCGTCAACATATTTTGGTATACTGGTTAGACATTTTGCCGTAATAAACGAGACCTCAAAAAATGTCCACAAAATTTTGTACCCATTTTTATAATTCCCGGATTTTTTGTTATTATTATTATTAGAGCAATGTCAAGTTGCCAGCCCTGGCATACAGTGACACTCGACACCGCCTGTCTGCCCGTCAGTGGACGCTGGCATTTCGGCTTTAATAATGTACACTATGTCTGAATGTCTTTCAAGTGTCTTACCATTTTTTATAGTTCGTTTGCCGGGACAAATATGTTTCGAGAGATCGTTATTGCGCAGTTCATTTTTAGGCCGTGGTTTAATGAGGGATGGGTGTTTTAGGTATTTCATGTGGCGTTAGTTTTGTAGTTCATGTTTTATTTTGTTTTTTTTTTTTAATACAGAACTAAATAGAAGGAGATATTGATTTACACAGGTAATGGGGCTGATGACTTTTTTTTAGTGTGTGTCAGATTATTTCAAAATATTAGACACGTACTTTTTCTTATTTTACGTAACGCAAAACTCACAACGATAGGGTTGATAAGAAATTTAAGATTTGAAATGTCACATGACGTCACAATTTCATGCATTTTGTACGTAAGCCCCCCCCCCACCCCAGAACTTTGATTAGCTTTATCTACTAAGTGTTTTTCTTATTTTGAAAACGCAAAAAACGTGAAATACATATTCTAAATGTGAAAGTAACTCTGTCTGTCTGTCTGTTACGCTTTTACAGATAAACCACTAAACCGATTTTGATGATATTTGGTATGAGGTAAGCCGCGATAACCGACATTCACGCAGGCTGAGCCGCGAATTGAGGTTTGTTTTTTCCGCCCCATGAAATATTTGGTATCCTTAATTAGTTCTTCTAGTGACGATATACTAAGCCAAGTACATTATATAATAAAAATAAATATACAAATATATTATAAAATAAATTCATTTAAATAGAAACCTTAAATGTATTTTTTACGTACAATATATTAACTACATATAAAAGCTTTCCGTAGCTATAGACTTTAGTAAACATTATCAACAATATAACAGGAAAAGCCAAGCCAAGACAACGTTATGATTGATCTGAATTCCTTTAGCTGGCACGCCACGCACGCGTTACAAGGAAGTGCACACGTCACTGCTCATAGCGAGACGCTTCAGTAGTTCCCTTAAGGGTTACAAGACAGTATTGCATTATCAAGTAGGCATTAGAAATAAGGTGGTGTCAATTTAATGTTATCTTTATGTATGTGTTTTTACTAGCTGCTGCCCGCGTGGGTGTCGGTTATCTTGGCAAAATATAGCATATATCCTTTCGTAGGATTTAAGCTTCCCAAGATTTATATCAAGTTTCATCCAAATCGTTTAAGCGGTTTTGTTGCAAAAGTGTAACAGACAGCTAGACAGATTTGCCTTCACATTTATAATATAAGTATGGTTATGGTAGTACGGATTGTAAAACATAAATGCTTTATATAAGTAAAACTTTCTTTTTTTAAGGGTTTCGGTTTTTAAGGTATTTTTATATTGTTTAAATAAAAAATAACAATAAAACTGAATAGGGTGGGAAAAAGGAAGGGAGGCCTCTTGCAGTGTGACAATTACGTTTTAAGTACCGCATAATTAACGTCTTTTTAAATTCTTATGCCAATTGATGCTATTTCCACTTAAAAACATCAACTTTATGCAAGTGTTAACAAAGATAATTTTACGCTGAGTAGTACTGTTGAAAAAGAACTAAAAATAATGATGTAGTGCAAACTGAACCTTATAACATATAAGCATTACAGTTGTTTTTTCCTAAAACTCGGGTTTTTTTTGTGTTTGACACTAAATTGTGCAATTATATGTTCCAATGATTGGCCTTTACTTAGAGAAGACCAATCACTAATCAGTTTCCCTGTTTGATTATAATAAAAATCTTACAACAACTGAAAATGTTTATTACAGCTAAAATCATATTCGCTAGAACAGCAAAATTATTGTTATAAATTAAAATAAATTCTGAAAAAGTTTGTCCACAAATAAAACTATTAAAACAGCCTCTCTCAGCAAAGGTAATCCCGTTGTCGGCGCATTAAAACTTAAGGCTGAGCTGCACGAGTTTGTAATAAAGTTAACTCGCCTATACGAGGCTCAGAAGCATTTCAAATTGTGTTATTACCTTTAAGGGATAGACAGAATTATTGATAAATACATTACCTCTAAATTTATCTTTATATATAATATGTATGTATTTAGAAATATATAAGTAAGTTTAAGAGTTGTCTGGTTGCCATAGTACAGGTTCTGCCTAGTTTAGGATCAGATGGCCGCTTGTGAGTTGTCCCAAGATATTATATACATATATAAACAGTAAATAAAAGTGTTCGTTTGCAAAAATAAGGCGCGTTAAAAATACATACATACAAATAACTAATCTCAGTTTGTCCATACATTTTTGACGTATAAAACTTATCTGCTAGCTAGCCTTTTCCAAAACTATGTTGGGGTCCAGTCTTACCGGATTTAGCCAAATACCGTATTTCACATGGAGCGACTGACCTCCACAACCCATTTTACTGGTAACACAGTATCCCAAAGTAAGTCGGGTTGTCACTTTCACAATTATAATGACTTAACGCCTGCCAAAGATCAACGTATGACAGTCGGGACCAACGGCTTAACGTGTTTTCTGAGGCACGGAGGGGTTTCGGTATGTTTACAAGTCACCCATCCACGGACCAACCGCGGCAAGCGCGGCTCAACCTTTAGTAGAAAACGTATATAACTTACGAAGTTTATTTTTAATTTATGCCATCTTTAATTAACCTAGTAAATATATTGTTGTGGTGTGACAGCTGAATCCATTGCCACTAGTAGCCAACTTCATCATAGTTTGGTAAATGGCTGGGCAGAAGAGTCAAAATTATCTAAATTGCTTTAATTATTTATTACATTTAAGACTCTATTCATAACCGATGTATTATAATGTTATCGTGTACTAATCTTTTTGACAAATAAAGGGCCTACCACACTAACGACCAGGCCTACTGTGATACCATCTCAATTTGCGAAAATAGACGAAGGTTATTCAGGGTTGGCATAAGATTTAATATTAAGATATAATTCATTAAATTAACACGTGGAAATGTAAATGTAAATCACCTGGTCGTAAAGAAATTAAGAGAACTCAGCTTTAGCTGTAGGTTTAAGTGTTAAAAAAATTTAAACTGACGATCTTTTATTATCATCTATACAAATTAATGAGTAATTACATATTTAAATTAAAGTGTCGTATGAATAAGGGTGCGAACTAAATATAAGAAGAAAATAGGTATCTATTTAGACCACCGGATAGATAATAAAAGAAAAATAAAACTCGATTTTTTTTCTTTTATCAAATCAATGAAAAATTTTAAAGTTAAGCGCTTTAAAGTTCAGAAGTGGGGCTTCTGACGTTACGTGTGGGTAAAAATAGCTACAAGTGACGACACGCGACATTTCCATTCACTGTATCTTCCTCATTGTTTGTTTAATTAAAAAACGAATAAATACGTGTCTTTCGTCGTTCTTAATAATCTATGTGACGTGTAAATAAAAACAATATTGTCCGTTCCCTTATTGTCATAAATTATGGTTGCCATGTTAAGTATCTTAACATTTTACATTGAACCTGCATATTTAAATAGTACCTACCTATATCTACTTGTGAAATACAATATATATGAAATTAAATTAATCAACCTAGTTTTCTTCGTCAACATATTTTGGTATACTGGTTAGACATTTTGCCGTAATAAACGAGACCTCAAAAAATGTCCACAAAATTTTGTACCCATTTTTATAATTCCCGGATTTTTTGTTATTATTATTATTAGAGCAATGTCAAGTTGCCAGCCCTGGCATACAGTGACACTCGACACCGCCTGTCTGCCCGTCAGTGGACGCTGGCATTTCGGCTTTAATAATGTACACTATGTCTGAATGTCTTTCAAGTGTCTTACCATTTTTTATAGTTCGTTTGCCGGGACAAATATGTTTCGAGAGATCGTTATTGCGCAGTTCATTTTTAGGCCGTGGTTTAATGAGGGATGGGTGTTTTAGGTATTTCATGTGGCGTTAGTTTTGTAGTTCATGTTTTATTTTGTTTTTTTTTTTTAATACAGAACTAAATAGAAGGAGATATTGATTTACACAGGTAATGGGGCTGATGACTTTTTTTTAGTGTGTGTCAGATTATTTCAAAATATTAGACACGTACTTTTTCTTATTTTACGTAACGCAAAACTCACAACGATAGGGTTGATAAGAAATTTAAGATTTGAAATGTCACATGACGTCACAATTTCATGCATTTTGTACGTAAGCCCCCCCCCCACCCCAGAACTTTGATTAGCTTTATCTACTAAGTGTTTTTCTTATTTTGAAAACGCAAAAAACGTGTCTAACATTTTTATTATGTAAATGTCAGACTAATTCTATAATTTAAATTTAATATTCACAACCACTATTTTTCATGTTTTATTATAATTTTTTATTACTCATATTACTTTTTATTAAATTTTGTCTTGTTGTTCAACGATCTATTCTTAGCCGAGATTACCATTAATATACCACGTTGCATACTTAATTACGTTATGCTTATGTTATGTAGATCCCTTACCTTTAATTGAGAGAACTTGACACGCGACACGCTGTCGGCCCCTGTCACGCTGGCGGCTTTCTGCATAGATAATGGTCTATCGGTTTCCTGTGTGGGTAGATTAGATTTATTTATATGTAGGTATTATAGTATGATGGAAAGTTAGATTATTAATTTTGTTTGTATTATAATATAGGACCAAATGCTTTTAAAAGAAACTTTCTTTGATTTGTAAACCAATGTCACCGGCCAGTGACTTTGCTGTTATATAAAATTTAGGATATAAACCTTTGTCTTTAGAAGACATTAATTAGAACACAGCCAGATAATTCTAAAGTGAAACGTTTAGGTAAGTGTTATTTTCTATTGGTCTTATATTAATTGGATGTTACACATTAAGGAAATACTGAAATGCAACTTAATTTTAAGGCGTTCTCAAGTTGCTATGCGTCGCTACATTTCACCTCAAAGTGAAAGAGACAGCATTAGACTTAACAGCGTCTTAAAACTGTTTGACGTTGCAGTATTAAGCCGTTATTTAAATAATTACCTTTACACGACAGTGTCAAGGTAATTATTCGCCGACCAAGTGCGAGTCGGACTCGCGTATGAAGGGGTTCCGTACCATCGCACAAGATTTATAATGTTGTTATAATGGTGCACAAAAACGTGTATTTTAATTTTTAGTTTATTATTATTATTTGTAGTTATCGGCTACAGAAATACATTTTGAAAAAAAAAATCAACTCTCTAGCTATTACAATTTATGAGATACAGCCCGTTGACAGGCAGACTTTCAAACGGACGGACGGACGGCGGAGGATTAATAATAGGGTCCCGTTGGCATCCTCAGGGTACTCTTAGAATGAAATACGAAAGTCGACCTAATTTTATTTTTTAAATAAAGTCGCTCTGACCGTCAAAGCACCACTACTGAGTACCATCTCAAGACATTTAACAATTACATGTAACCATTTAAATAAAGTCGGCTTCAAGTGACTTTAAAGCGAGATCTCTAGGTACTGATGCTGTTTGTATGCTACACACGTATCGGATTAACGATCAGAATAATTAGTGCAGTTGCTCTCAGCTTTATGTACCTTTGGCCTATATTTACTGATACGAGTTCAACGGCGTAAAGTGTTGTGAGCTTTGTTGTATTTATACAAAGTATTACCGAAAGGTTTTATCTTTCCAAAAGGGGTGAAGAGTACATCTGGTATAGTCTCAGTTCAGCAAATTTGAGCTAAATATGAGTTAATTAAATAATTGATATCCAATTTTTAGTATTATTAATTTGACACCAATAATCATAACAAACGTGTCACTGCACTTCGAGGGTCAATATCTTATTAAGTCACTCGCTAAATGTTAATTATACGTTGCTTCAGCGGTCTGGGTTTGATTTTTGAGTGTCGAATAATTGATGCGAAATATTGGATGTCAATTAATTAATTATTTCGATTTGAGCTGAAATTTTGTAAACGGACTCTATACCACATGTACTCTTCACCCCTTTTAGATAGATATAAACTTTCGGTAACATTCTGTATAGTAAAACATGTATTTGTGTTTATGTTAAAATTTTAGTGTGAAATTTAAATGTAAAGATGGATAATTAATAATTCCCATGTAGCATTAAGAGATCAATAAGGCAGACACTAAAAACAATACATGCACGATTTCATGCAAGTTAGCTACATGAAAAAGTTATTATTTTTATCTTAAATATATAAAAATGAACCGCCAAAATGTATGTACGCGCATAACTTCCGAACGACTGCACCAAATTAGATATAAGAAAACAAAGAGCTATTTATTAAAAAATCTTATTATACGAAAAGTGAGTTACTGAATAAGAAAATAAGTACGTAGGGTAGGCAGTCAGTAGAAGGGAGCAAAGCCGCGGGCACACCTAGTATATTATAATACAAAGTCCCCCGACGCGTCTGTGTATAAACGCGATAAACTCAAAAACTAACGAACGGATTTTCATATGGTTTTCACCAATAGATAGAGTGATTCAAGAGAAAGGTTTGAACATAATATAATTCACTATCCGTGCGACGCCGAGGCGGGTTTCCTATACATCGCTTGAGTACCAACATCAAATATTTTCATGTTACAAAGTTTTGAAAGTATCTAGACTTCAATGAAGCATATCATTGGGTCGTATGTTCGAACTTGGATCTATTGAAGCAAATGACCCGAATATAAACATGGACCCTTCTCAGAACGAATAAAATAGAAAATTATATTTCCTTCATATGAAGACGAACATTGTTGGATCATGTTTCCGATATTGACACTCGTTTTTATTGAGGAAGTGATTTGATTTTAGTAAAAGACGCATTTAGGTTTATTGACGAATCAGAACAAAATGAAGGTAATTATTTTCTTGATACATTTTTTTTTACGCCATATCTCTATCTGTTGTAGAGATAATGGCGTTTTAAAGTAAAGTCCTGACATATCATCGGCGGAAAGGAAAAACAAATGAAACACCACTTTGTTCGAAAATGAGTTTTATTATGATTTTATTAAATATTTTTTTATACGAGCGGTAAATAATTAAATAAATGTTATTTATTAACAACTAGCTGTCCCCCGCGACTTTGTTCGCGTGTTTTAGTTTCAACGGTTTTTCATTTTTGCAACATTTTTCATTTATGCTCCGCTCCTATTGGTCGTAGCGTGATGTTATATAGCCTATAGCCTTCCTCAATAAACGGACTATCCAACACAAAAAGAATTATTCAATTCGAACCAGTTGTTCCTGAGATTAGCGCGTTCAAACAAACAAACAAACAAACAAACTCTACAACTTTATAATATTAGTATAGATTATAATATTAGTATAGATAACTTGAAGAATAGAATTCTAAATAGAACATTGCATTAAAAATATTTTATTTTATGAATAACATATAATTTTGTGGTAGAAATAATTTGATAAAATTACTATGTTACATGTTTGCTGTGCTGCATTTAAACCCGCGATTCATAGCCATTGTCTAGGTCACTTGACAACAGCAAAAACCCACTGGATACCTTCTTTTGTCATTTAAAAGAGGGTTGAACAAAAGTTTATAAGAAAAAGCCATCATTTCAGGTAGAAACTGCTTCATTAAGATATTATTATGGTATACAGAATGCGGGCCTAATTGACGCCAGCATTCAAGCGTTATAATGAGTATATAATATAACATAATGTACTGTTATGTTAAACTAGCTGTCCCCCGCGACTTTGTCCGCGTGTTTAAGTTTCAACGTTTTTTCATTTTTCATTCACGCTTCGCTCCTATTGGTCGTAGCGTGATGTTATATAGCCTATAGCCTTCCTCAATGAATGAGCTATCCAACACTGAAAGAATTTTTCAAATCGGACCAGTAGTTCCTGAGATTAGCGCGTTCAAACAAACAAACAAACAAACAAACAAACTCTTCAGCTTTATAATATTAGTATAGATTGTATATATTACAAAATTATGAGCCAACGCATTGCAGCCAGTGCACTAAGGATGAGGGGAATAAATGACTACGATTAAAATGAGGCGTCTTCAAAGTATATGAATATGTACTAAAACTAGTTGACCCAGCGAACTTCGTACCACCTAACAGCCGATTTTTTAGTTTTTTTTTCTCTCTGTAAGAATCATCCTCGTACTTCAAGGAATTCTAAAAAAGAATTAGCAAAATAGGTTCAGCTGCTCTCGAGATTTGCGCTTAGCGACACATTCAGCGATTCATTTTTATATTGTAGAAGATAAAACAAATGACATACACACGAAATGGCCATAATTAACTTGAATGCCATTATATTATCTCGTGAGATATGCGGGGTGCACGTGGCCAGAAATCGCAAAAGACGGAGAGGTTTGGAAAAGGAAAGGGGCGGCCTTTGCCCAGCTGTGGGATCTAATTTAGGCAAATAAAAAAAATAACATTAAATAATCATTTTTAATATTTTACAACACGGCTTCTATAACACATTTATAGATAACGTTTATGATAATAATCAAATTTGATATAATCACATTTAAGAGATCTGGAAAAACCTCATGTTGAGACTTCGCATGTCAAAAAGGTTGGACCTTGTTACCTTGGACAGAGGATAAGCATTGCCATACAACCTGGCAATGCCGCCAGCCTTTTGGGTCAATTCCAGTCGACAGCGATGTGGACTAATTGTTTAATGTCTTATAAATGTTAGGTTTTAATTAGATTTTTTTTTTTTTTTTTGTGTATATATAGTTAAGTTTTTTAATGGTTTGAAATAATAATCCTTACTAATATAATAAATGCGAAAGTAACTCTGTCTGTCTGTCGCACTTTCACACCAAAACTACTCAACGATATAAATGAAATTTGGAAATTTGGTACACAGATAGTCTAGCTAGAGCCTGAGAAAGGAGAGCCTGAGGAAGGAGGCTACTTTTTGCCGCGATAACTGACATCCACGCGGGAGGAGTGCTAATATAATTTTATTTATATAATTATATTAGATAGATCCCTAAATATTATAACAGTCTAAAAAGCTACAACTTTCCACTAATTGACCTAAGAATTTGAGCTTAAATCAATCATAAACAGCGGAGTCTTAATCAATCATATATAATTTGATTATTTAATGAATCCTGTCAATATCCATTACACTGCCTTTTGTACTAAGTTATTACATAATTACTGCCAGCTAAGGTTCTAGGCGAGACTTCGACTTAAGAGAGAAAACTACAACCGAGGAGCTTAAAGCCATTCCACACCTCCAACCTGCCCCCGTAAGGTGCGTAAATATGGCTGATTATACATACAAAATCGTTGAAAAAAAGACGTTTCGTATTCCGCTGTTCAAAACTAGACTGATCCAAATAATGTTTCCAACAAAATTTAGAAGAAAGGTATATAAGATATCTACGCGTCTATCGTTTTTATTTCTGTTAATATCCTAACAAATTTGTCTGATAGTCGTAAAAACGGGCATCTTTGGAGGGTCATATTTTTCATCCATATTTCGCATATTCAGACGTCGCACGGAAAATCACTTAAATCAGTAAACGATCGTAGTACTTACAGCAAAAAATTTGCTTACGATCGCATAGAGGGTTTCTAGCGATGCGCGCTCTATACTTACTTGTCTGTGGTCTTAAAACAATGAACTTAGAATGCTTACATACTTTTTACAAAATTAATTAGGTACGCTTAAAAATTAACAAATGTTGAAGTCAACACAAACACTCCATTTCTTCGCTAATCTTGGTTTTTGATTTTATCATGACGGTCAGCAAAAATATAGTTTGAATAATTTCTCGTATAATTAATGGATTCCCTTCCATTAAGACCGAACTCAGTTAAGCATTTAAAGGCATCCGATGAATCCACTTGAATGGGAGGAAAACTTTGACAGATGGCCTTAATGACAAGCTGGCGGCTATAAGAGGTCAGTGACTTTAAAAAATCATATTTTTACAGACCCAGTTCATTTAATAATTCGAGATAGTGGTATATATTTGACTGCACGGATAGCCGAGTGGTATAGGTCACCAAGACAATTACCTCTGTGCGCGACGTGCCGCGGGTTCAATCCCCGCATGGGACAAGCATTTGTGTGATCCACAAATGCTTATTCTAAGTCTGGGTCTTCTTTGTGCATGTGATTTGAATGTTTGTTAAACCCCCCGCGACACAAGGATCAAATTCCTTAGTGCGAGAGACGTTTAATTAAAAAAAATAAATAAAAATAAATATATAATATAAAAAAAGCTTGTTACTTATTTTTGTTTTAACGTGCCAATCTCTCAAACTTCCGGTCGGATTTGATAAATATTAACTTATATTAGAGTAGTAAAAGGCCAAGGAGAGCACAGAATACAAAGATTAAATACTTATGAGTGCTTTAATTTAAGTCAGCGTTCAATTTATGAGGTATTCCGCGGTACGTCTGAGTCTTGAAAACAAAACCCAATTTTAACCGGTTTAGGGTATACTTTGGCTTGCGGTAGACTGCTACGAACCGGGGCAGAAGCATCTGCGCTATCAAAGGCGACTAATTTCGAGCAGTATCGCGGATCACCCCGAACGCGCACCGTAGGAAGCCGGTTTCACATGTTTTATTATTATTAAGCCTTCATTGCTGAAAAACTAAACAAGTACATAAAATCTTATAATGTTAAAACTTAAATCATATTACAACGGGTCTTCCGGTTAAGTTATCAGCTTGTCTTGTGACACATAGGCCTTTTTTTTTTTTGACGGGGGGAAATCCTCATGGACTGCCTCCGCCTGGGGAGAGGCGGAGGGGCGTGCCGGACTCTTACCGGCTAAAACCCCCCGGTGTCTCCTCGCACGTGCGCGCGGGGCCGCGGGAATCCAAACTCTTCCGCAGCCCCGCACTAGTGCCGGCCCGGTCTGCCCAGGCCTCGTCTCCTGCACGGGGTAGTGAGGTGTTAACTACCCCGTGCATCGTCTCAGAGGCGCGCGCCGACACCCGTGCGCGCCTCCGGTGACACATAGGCCTCTTCCAACTGTTTCCACTCCTTTCTGTCTCCAGCTTTTCTAGACCAGGTAGCGCCTCCAATTTTTCTTATGTCGTCTATCCATCTCTTCGCCTGTCTTCCTCTTTTCCTTTTGCCATCGCGTGGTTGCGACTATGTAATAATTTTTGTCCATTTTAACTTACTGTCTCTCGTCATGTGTCCTGTCCATCTCCATTTCAACTGTCTTACTTTCTTTATTATATCTTCTACTTTGGCTTCACTTGTAATCCGGGCTAAATACAGTAGTCAATTACGGCTATAATTACACCTATATACATACACCTACATACAAATATGTATATACGTAGGTACTGTATATTATTCGTGAATTAATTAAACCTTAACTATCTGTTGTTCTTGCTCAACTTCTGTGAATCAGATAATGAGGATGAGACCTAGAACAAGCAATGATATACCACTAGCTCGAAATTACCTTAATTGAACTAATAATAATTGATACCTAGTGATTATGGTCGCCTAGTACCTACATTGAAATCGCCAACAACAGAGAAACATTATTATAGTTAACTAGCTGTTTCCCGCGGCTCCGCCCGCGTGGATGTCGTTTATCGCGGCAAAAAAGTAGCCTATGTCCTTACTCAGGCTCTAGACTATCGGTGTTGAAAATTTTATTTAAATCGATTCAGTAGTTTGGCGTGAAAGCGAGGTAGACAGAGAGTTACTTTCGCATTTATAATATTAGTAAGGATTAAGAAAATTGACAAATATTTTTATGAAACTGGTAATTAATAAACGATAATTGATGTGGACAATTGTATCTGGTAAATGAATAAATATTAAATGTTATTATATTATGTTATAAAAAAAAAAAATTGGTTGTTTGTAAAGTAGGTTTACGATCGAGATGTTTACGTGATAACGTCTTATTGGTGATATAAGTTTTTGGGAAGTAAGGAATTAATGAAGATAACATTTTTTTCAAATTTTCATAGTTTGTTTCACTGTTAAACATTCAACGAAAACTTAACCGCACGAAAAATCTCCATTCGTTTGTATGTCGCTAGAGTGAGAGAGACGGAAGATCGGTCCACTCACTCGAACGCTATGCCAGCCTCCGCTCGTGAGGATTCCGCGTGACAAGTTTCACGGAATGACTGGCAGCGCTCGAGATGAGACGGGAGATCGGTCCGTCTCCTCTCGTTATACCTGCGATCGCGCTCGTGAGGTTTTGGTGTGACACAAGTTTCTGAACATGTCACCCGACTAAAACGATTTTAAAGACGTTATCACAGATAAGAATCCAGTGGAATGTATTAGGTTGGAGCCTTGTTTTATTTCAGATTAAATCAAGATTACATGATATTCTCATAATAACAATAACATCTCGAGTGACTGCAGCGCCACCAGCGTGGAGGAGCTGGTTCTGGTCTGGGTCACCAAGATTTCAGTTTTTTAAACTTAGTGATTTTTGTACTTATTGAGCTATTGCATAGATTCTAACGCGGGCCTTGAGCGTGGGGACCGAATCCAAATAAAAATAAAAATAAAAATAAAAATAAAAATAAAAATAAAAATAAAAATAAAAATAAAAATAAAAATAAAAATAAAAATAAAAATAAAAATAAAAATAAAAATAAAAATAAAAATAAAAATAAAAATAAAAATAAAAATAAAAATAAAAATAAAAATAAAAATAAAAATAAAAATAAAAATAAAAATAAAAATAAAAATAAAAATAAAAATAAAAATAAAAATAAAAATAAAAATAAAAATAAAAATAAAAATAAAAATAAAAATAAAAATAAAAATAAAAATAAAAATAAAAATAAAAATAAAAATAAAAATAAAAATAAAAATAAAAATAAAAATAAAAATAAAAATAAAAATAAAAATAAAAATAAAAATAAAAATAAAAATAAAAATAAAAATAAAAATAAAAATAAAAATAAAAATAAAAATAAAAATAAAAATAAAAATAAAAATAAAAATAAAAATAAAAATAAAAATAAAAATAAAAATAAAAATAAAAATAATAATGTGGCAGCGCTCGAGATGAGACGGGAGATCGGTCCGTCTCTCTCTCGTTATACCTGCGATCGCGCTCGTGAGGTTTTGGTGTGACACAAGTTTCTGAACATGTCACCCGACTAAAACGATTTTAAAGACGTTATCACGTCAAAAAGACATTAATTTAATATTTCTACCATGTACCCCTCGAAAAAGAAACGCTTTATCGCTACCTATACGCGTCATGTAGAATTAAGGAATGGTGGGATATTAATCATAATATACATAATAAAACCTAATAATATCAGGACCATCGATTGAATCAGTAAACGAGTGTAGTTCTTACAGTTAAAAATGTGCTTACGCTCGGTATAAAGGGCTACTAGCGATGCGTGCGCTCTATGCTTGTCTATGAATACTCTAGATCTAAACATACTTTTTATACAGAGTAAAATCTTATAAAACTAAGGTAAACAAATCCTATCATTTGTACCTTAGTTTTTAATACCGCTTTGAATATCCTGATATTTTATGACGATAATAATTAAAAGGGTAATTAAAACACAATATCCTTTGTACCTATCAACAATAATCTGGGAACAGTTTATCAGTATCTGGTGATGACATACCCACAAAGACCTATCAGGCTAGATCTTTATCCATTAATTCTCAGCGCAATTTATCAATGTTTCGCCCTGTCCTTGTACAGATAACCATATCCCAATAGTGAAACTTTAACATTAAATTCAACTTTATTTATAAACAGTAAGGTTCATTTTTCGTTGTTCATTTTTGCTAGTGCCTTGCGGTCCACTGTACTTTAGTGCTTGCAAGATTGATGTTTCGATCCAGTCAAAATATCTCTTAAAATTATTTTGTTTTATGTGTTTTTGGTGTAAAACATACGCTTATATTTTGTTTAGGAAATCGGAATAAATATTTTGAGAAAGGACATAATATAATCTATTTAAATTCTTGAGTTAATTGATGTTATTTCCATTTAAACAAATATCAACTTTCCCTTAGTGCAAATACAGTTCATTTTAGACTGACTAGTACTGTTGGAAAATTCATAAAAAGTATGAAGTTATACCGCAAACTGAACCTTATATGTAAGTATTTTACTTCTTTTTCCTAAAACTTGTGTTTGTTTACATGTTTGGTCAATAAATTGCGAACTCAGTATAGGTAGGTATAACGTAAACTTGATTTGTATTGAATGAGTTATATAATCTTCAAAATGTAGGGATTATTTGAAACTCCATTTTCTAATATGACCATCTAAATCTAAACCTATGGTATGTATGGTACGTCGTATGGCTTCTTTCATCACTCTATTTCGTTTATTTCTACTTTTAACAAGTTGTATAGGTGTTTTGTTGTCGGTTATTTAGCAATCTACATTTACAAGTACATACTTAAACTTCTAGAAAGTCGGAAGTCTGGAGAAGCAGTCAAAGTTAAAGCTCAGGATAACAGTGATAAACATCTTAAAAAAAAATAAGGCTTTTAGTGTGTTACTTCACTTTATGTATCTACTATGAGTTTTATCTACATCAACTGAGTGACACCACAAATAAAGAGCAAAGTACACACTGAAAATCCTTAACACTCAAAATCGTCACATAAGCAAGGCAGGTACGTACTTCAAGCGTGCTTCGTGGCAAGGTTCATTAGAGCTAAGGTCTGACAAGACTCGTGTCTAGAGCCTCTCGTGTGCCCCCGGCCTTACAGCAACAAACCTTTAAAGTTGCTACTTACACGCCGTTGTTTCTCAAGTGTGTACCTCGCCTTATTATAGTGTGGTTTTGGCTTTATTTTACTTGCTGGTAAGCTTTCCAAGTAAAGGCAAAGACTGCGTACTTTTTCTTTGGTCAAAATTTTAATTAAGTTACGATTTTCTTTGTAATAAACGATGCCAAACTTATAAGCAAATCTTTTAAAGTAAAATCATCTTTAGACGAATTTGAAATTTTGGAGATGGGAAAACAATTAAAGTCTCGACACTGTGCATAAGTACATACTTATACATATACTAGCTGACCCGGCGAACTTCGTACCGCCTTAGCGTAGCAATAATGCACCACTTTATTTTGATTTATCTATACATAACTATTCCGTGGCGAGTTATTTTCAAAAAATAATTAGAATTTAATTAAGTAACCACGTTTCCGAACAAATGATGCTCGAATTTAATTAAGTAACCACGTTTCCGAACAAACAATGCTCTTTCAATATAGTCTATGGCTGTGAATGACATTGACATTCGTTACGCGCGTTTTTTTAAAAATGCAAAATTAAATGTATATTTTTCAATATTTTTGAGAGATTTTCTTAATATTTTTTTCCGTAAGAACCTTCTCCTAATAATAACAAATACAACAAAAAAAGAATTTGTGAAATCCGTCCAGCCATTCACGCGTGATGCCGTGACCAAGGAAAACGGGGTTCATTTTTATATATATTTTTTGAGAGATTTTCTTAATATTTTTTTCCGTAAGAACCTTCTCCTAATAATAACAAATACAACAAAAAAAGAATTAGTGAAATCGGTCCAGCCATTCACGCGTGATGCCGTGACCAAGGAAAACGGGGTTCATTTTTATATATATAGATTGTAATTGTTCAAGTTTTCACTTCTGTCGACACTCCAGGAGTGCCACTTTTTTTTATTTTATTAAATATTTTGGTGAAACAAATCAAGTTCTGGAACAGATCAGATGCTAATGGGACGCTATTACTAAGCCTTCGCTGTCTATCCATCCGTCTGTCTATCACAAAGCTGTACCTCATGATACAAGATACGTATTTTTTGGAGTTTTTAACGGTTAACAGCATAAATCTTGTACGATGGTATGTAAACTTTCATGAGCAAGTCTAACTCACACTTGGCTGGTTTTTTGTATTATAAGACCTAAGTTAGAATACAAACAGTATTTTAACTTAGGTCATAATATATTACTTGCTGAAGGTCCAAAACAAATGAAAATCAATTTATGACAATGATATTCTACACAAAAAGGTTACCTTCTTAGTTAACGAGGTTTTCAAATTTAATCGCGCGGATGTATGTAAAAATATTATCAAGTTGCAGTACAAAGTATTACAAAAGATAGAATAAGCACGGAGGATTTAAAGAGATAGCTATCATTGAAAGCTTCCTAATTATGTGGTTGTCGAGTCCTCGAAATGCGAGTGCCAATTTTATAAATTGATTTATAACATATTTCATGTTATGTAAATAAAAACATACCAATTTTATTTCCTTGTGAGAGAGGGTAATACAACCTTATCACGCGTTTAACAAAATATAACAAAGTCAGGAAACGCTTATCTACCTCAACAATGGCACCCGCTAGCAATAAATCTTCAAGACGTTGCAACAGAGTAAAACGCGATAAATCCCGTCCACACTGGTAATACCCGATTACTCACATTTGCGCAAACATTCGTGCGAAAGTTTTCACGAATGTAGGGGGTCGTCATATTATTTAAGATATATTTTTTTTTAAGATAAAAACTCTACCAAGTAGCACGTTTTGCAGTTTAACAATGTACAAACAGGCAGCACCCTGAGTCGCTCTCTCAATACCGCTTTCTAAGTGCTCTTTTTTAAAGTAGAACCATCGCAACAATTCCTCAGCACATTGTATTTCAGTCAACACTAATCTCAAACCATATTAGGAATAGCAAATAATTAATTTAATAATTATTAAAAAGTATATTTCACTACAATAATCGTAAAAATCGCCAAACTGTGCAGTTTGTCGGCGACAATACTGCTTATATTATAATTTTCGAATGCAGTCCCAAACTTCGCGTATTCGTACGAATGTGAGTGACATTACTGGCATCAGATAATACGCGACCGTGGTCAGTTTCCCTTATCTAAGGATTCTTAAATGTAGCAGAAATGATTTATAAGCGGATAGTGGGGGATTTTTGCTGTTTTGTCCGTCTCTTTTCGTGAATAAGACTGTGCTTTTACCAATAAGTACGTAATTTTTTAGATTTCCACACGAACGGTGGCAACAGGATCCAATTATTTAGCCTGAACTTCCTCTAAGTTCATGAAATTTAGATTGATGATTTAAGTGATTATAATTTAGTAAATACAAACGTATTACGCCCGTGAATCGTAGTGTGTACAGAAAAGGCTAAAAAAAATATTAATAAATAAATAAAAATTTAATAAAATTGTAAAAAACGTAAGAAAATTTGAACTACCCTACCGCTACCCTGACGCTTTTACCTTAAGTAATTGAAAGTAGGCGGTACCATCTGATAGCAAGGCACAAATGAAGAGTTAATTAATATTTATTTTCTATTTATCGAAGCCTGGGACAGAAAGCTTCATAATTTATACACGACCCTTTTAATGTTGCTTAATTTATTCATAAGTATCTTATTAAATAGAGGTTGCGGTAGAATAAACAGAAATGCTAGTTTAAGTCAAGAGTAGAATTCATTACCTACTTTACATACAATTTTCTTTATTACCTGCCGCACTTAGAGACGTTAAGTTCGCGCATAAGGCAATTTGACTGCTTCAAACGGTCGACATAACAAAAAGCATGCGGGCGGGAGGCACACTCCGTCCCTAGATCAAGCTGACCCGAGCCGGCCAAACTAGCAATAAAAATATGTCCCTAAATAATAAAAACTTAGATCCAGCCATCCCTTGCTGTTTTTGCCTTATTAAGATAGTCAGGAACGCACTAAGTCGAGGTCTGAACCCCGCAGGGGGTGCCCTTAGTGAACGTTGCTGATGTAATTAGTTTATTTTGCTTTTCTCTGGGTGAAGGCCCTTAAGGTTCTCGCCAAAAGTCCGGTGAAGCAGTCAAAGCCTGCGCTTAGGCTAACTCCAGCATTTGTAAACTTTTATGTTATTTAGGCTCATTTTAGTTATATTTAGTCAACTAAAACCATATAGTGATGATTATTTGTCTATGATTTTAGTGGAAGCTGCAAGCTTGAAGTCGAAGTTTGTGTATTTATAATTTTATAACTCTTAAACGAATTTCAATTCTCATACCATGCCAATGCAAAATTGTTATTCATTTAACAATCACACAAAGATCACCCAGTAAAAAAATCTGTCAATGTCAATGACAATAATATTTTTGTCAAGATAACTGAATCACGTGTCCGCTAAACTAATACCAATTTTCCATTGGCATTTTATTAGAATTAAAATTAATTAAAGAGTAACTTGACACTATTAAAATTAATAGTGCAACATCCGTAATCCAACCTTCATTCTAAACTCTATGACTCTACAAAGAATGCGTCAGCCGCGCAAGGAATGTTTGGAATTCAGCTATTCCACCATTGCCCTGACGCCGTTTACGTCAATATATTGAATGTGGAATAAATTGACAGTATTCAGGCCTTGTTGACAGCCAAAGTTATTTCTGTAAAGCATAAATGGATATTTTTGGCAAATTGATGACGTAATAGACAAGTGAGTTGATGACAGAAGGTTATTTTTTGTAAAACATTTTTATACAATATCTTTTGTGTATCGTGTTAGGATATTTTCGTACAATGTGATTAGGTAACGATTGTTATTTGACATAATAACTAATAATTAAGTAAGAAGATACGTCGAAAAATAATAAAAAATTCTTTTTGAAATATTTTATAAAAAAAGATAAAATACTTTTTTGACAATATGTTATTTCAAATTAATTTGGATATGTAGATTGTGATTTTGCTAGACTTTTTTTACTACGTCGTTGTATATTTTTAACTTTCACTACTATATACAAAGCGCTAACTTTAACTAAACTATCCTGCAACATAATAGTATGACGTTATTCTTGTACCGTTGATGTGTAACAACACGAAAACAAACAAAATACACACATCGAAACTTTACCCTAATAAAAAAGAAACTCCCCTACAATTATCTACACGTACTTAATTCATGTCTCACATCCTATCTTCCCTCTTATTCTCAAAAGAACTTTTAAGTTATCTATTCCAAGTTCTAAAGTATTTTCTTTGACTTCAATCAATCAGAGCCGAATGCCTCGTTACTGGCAGAGCATTATCTACCCGCCATTACATCAATATATTGACGCAATAAATTGAGGTCGTTCTGACGGACGCCATATTGTGTGCTTTGACTCTCAAAGATTTATTACTGGGGATCCTGTGGTGTTCTTCCGAGCTTCCTTTAAAGTGACAAGGATGAAATATCGTCGAATTTTAAACATTACATCGATTATATAATTTGTTTTTTCCCGAAAGAGATTATTCGATTTTACATCACTGAGCCAAAAGTTAATTTTAGCACATGATAAGTTCATCCAAAGTTAAAAATGTTTATAATAACATTAAAAGTTTAATGTTCTTAAAGTGATTGTATTTTTTTTCATGATTCGTTCTACTCTATCACAGAAACCTTATTTTTACTTGTTTTATCATTATGAAGCTATTTTTCGACTTGCTATGTCAGCTACCTACAAAAAGTTAAATGTATATATATTTAAAGAAGAAGTAAATAAGATTGGGGTTATGAAAAATATAAAACCTTAACTATGCCTAGTCGGAACCACGACCTTTTTAGTAATAGATCAAACATTCAACTACAGCGTGAACCGTCAACAAATTGAAAACCACTTCCCGAAAGAAACCGTTTATGTATCCAGATCGATTTCAAATCCGCGTCCAATCCAGCGTTCGACGACATTTGTATCTCTTTTAGAATGCATACGTTGGAGCGAGATAGACGGAGATAAATCTTTATGCTCGATCTGGTTTAAGAATAGAGGATTTACGGTGCCTATGTTAAAAATGTTGACGTTTGTTCCGGGGCTTAAAAGTTTTGTAACCGTTTATCGTGTATGTATACTTTTCAAGAACGTTTTGTTACTAAACTGTTTCTCTTTGTGACTTGTTTTTTTTTATCGGAATATAGAGCTATATATTTTTTTTAGTTGTGTATATTATGTGAGAACGTGGTTGTGTATTTATTATAAAGTAAATAAAGGTTTAATATTGAAATTTAGGATAATAATTGAAAGAATTTGCTTGATAAAATTTTGTAATTAGATCTTATGTTTCAAAATGTTTATATGTGTAATTTCTATCGTTATTGGTCACATACGATTAATTTAGTTAAATATGTAAGTTATTTAGTTTATGTTTGTTGGTTCCCTAACTCCAAATAAATTACTAGTGTGAATGGTTGAATAATATCTCGTGACAACTCACACACGGCCATCTGATCTCAAACTAGGTCGAACCTGTATTATGGCGATAAGACAACTGATAAACATACTTATATATTACAAAATACATAGATTAGTTATAGATAAATTACAATCAGAAATAAACAAATGATCATGCTCATCACTAAAATACTTGTTCTGGGTGGGGATCGAACTGAGGACCTCCGGTTTAACAGTCATGGTCACTAACCACTAGACCAACAGACTAATCAATGAAAAACAAAATATTAGATAAATGGTCTGAAACAATAAGATTTTCTTTTTTCTTATCATGAAAGTTGAATTGGATACACGGATTGGCTGTAGGGATTGGCGATATAAGTGTAAGCTAGACGTCGAGGAAAATTGAATTACCTGCAAAATGAAACTCAAGTAGCTTCGAGTGTATTACCTACTGATTGTGCCTTATTCTTACCCGACTGCGGAAAAACCAAAAAAGGAGGGTTATGTTTTTGACCTGTATTTTTGTATATATTTTCTTTTGACAGCATATTATGCAATTTCTGGTCGTATACCTCGCTCTTCTGGTTAAAAAGAAAAGATAAACTGACGACAGTCATCGCTTGGAAAATTACTTAAATTAGTAAACGAGCGTAGTACTTACAGCCAAAACATTGCTTACGCTCGGCATAACAGGCTACTAGCGACGCGCGCACTCTATACTTGCTTATGTATACTCTCATACAAACTATAGATATTAGATAGTATTAGTAGGAACAACGAATAAGTTCGTATAATAGCACATTTATAAGATACACCGCTCCCGCGACCTGCCACGCCACCCACCGGTACACAAATGTTTAAACACACTTCAAATATTCTAGAGCTCCTAGGGAAGAGCGGATTATAGCGCAAATAATAAGTCACGAACACGAGTTTTTCCTTTGACACATTAAAGGCTCTTTGAAGAGAGAAAGAGTAATCGACTGACCCACAAAACAATTTCTAATTGTTTACAGGCAATGTTGTGCGATTCACGCTTGACTCATCTCGATCTTACCCCAAATCTAATGGGCCGTGAAGCTCAACTCTCTGATGCGATAATCGAGTACTCGTAACGATTCCGAATCGATTCTCTTGTGGTTTACACGAATTTCGACGATTTTAGGTTCACTTTGAAGCTTATAAGGGTCATTGTTGAGTGGCATTACAATTGTTATTGAAAGCTTGATTGAAGTCATTCAGTGAATGTATGAAGTTTATTTGAATCGGTTTTTTATAACGGTGTGGTTATGTCTGTAATATTATTTGATTGCTGTCTTCCATTGAACATTGAAGCGGTTTCTTTTTCCTGTCTTTGTTCTTGTTATTCGCATCATTTATTTGTCTTACATTTATTTTTTGTACTGTTAGTTCTAACGAGCATGTACTACAAAAGTCATTAGACAAAGCCTCGATACATGTCTGAAAATGTCGTAAAGTCGGAAATGTCGTGATTTGACAGATTTTCTTAATTTTTGAAGTCAGTTCAGTGAATTCGGAGAGATTAAAAGTTTGTTAATGCAGAAAGCAAAAAGAAGTACGCATTTACTTTTAAATAACACAAACTTCTTCTGCCTTTTCCCTAGCTAGGGTCGGCTTTCAGTCTTACCGGATTCAGCTACATACCGTATTTTACGCGGAGCGACTGCCTATCTGACCTCCACAACCCATTTTACTGAGTAATACAGTATCCCATAGTAAGACTGGTTGTCAGAATCGATTGGCAAAGATCAACGTATGACAGTCGAGCCCAACGGGTTAACGTGCCTTCCGAGGCACGGAGGAGTCTCAGTATGTTTATAAATGGTCACCCATCCACGGACCAACCGTGGCAAGCACGGTGTAACCTTTACTATCGTACGAACTGCACGGCTAACACTTAGCCACGAGCCCCTCCGTCCATTTAAAATAACACACACACAATAAGATATTCATAAACAAACACGATCACAGTCACAAAGGTCTATTTAGTGTACTGTTTATGTTATACGAATACAGTTTGAGTTTATGGAACATTTGTAACTTTGGTTGTAAAATAGGCACTGGTTAAAGTAATTATGTACGTATTAGAAGCGTGTTTCGCTGTTAACGATACGTACCGCTTTGATGGCCAGTGTTGCTAATATTACATAGCTAGTGGTTGGCTGAAAACTTAAGCGTAGTAAGCCTTTGTGACATCGAATATGTTGTGATGATAGAGGAGTTTATTATAATAGAAATGGAAACTAGTTATAGGTGTTTTGATTCTCTTGACGTTTCGGTCAAGTAATGTGAAGTTCCTAATGTTTTCAATCGAGTTTTTTTGCTGTCAAATGAAAGGTATCGCTCCATTTTATGGAGTTTAATTATTAATTTATTTTTATTATTTGTTATTATAGTGGCAACTGAAATACAAGCTGAAAATTTTAACTCTCTAGCTATTACGGTTCATGATATACAGCCCGTTTACAGACAGACGTAAGGACGGACGGACAGACGGAAGCTTAGTAATAGGGTCCCGTTGGCACCCTTCTGGTATGGAACCCTGTTTAATTATTATTATATATATATATATATATATATATAAGAATCTATACTAATATTATAAAGCTGAAGAGTTTGTTTGTTTGTTTTTTTGTTTGTTTGTTTGTTTGTTTGAACGCGCTAATCTCAGGAAATACTGGTTCGAATTGAAAAAAACTTTTTGTATTGGATAGTCCGTTTATTGAGGAAGGCTATAGGCTATATAAAATCACGCTACGACCAATAGGAGCTGAGCATAAATGAAAAATATTGCAAAAATGAAAAAACCTTTGAAACTAAAAGACGCGAACAAAGTCGCGGGGGACAGCTAGTAGTTATATAACCGGCCGAAATAACAAGGTTTATAAAGTTAAGTTACCTATATAACAAATTTTGTGAAAACTAGTAAAAGAAACAGGAAAAAAATAAATTAACCAAAAAGATTTTTTTAAAATATTACATAAAACGTATTATTTTCATTTCAAACCCAAGAGCAGCGCTGCAAGACCTTAAGACACAGTGAGCTCATATTGCGTAGGTCGGAATACAACAAATAATTAATTAATATATGAAGGTAGAACGAGCAACATCTACTATCAAGACGAATACCACCTCAGTCTGCCCATGATCATGACACCTGGAAAGGCGTCGAAACGTCGGGAACTAATAAATCTAAATACAAACCGCGATAAAATCCATTCAAAGTAGTTTAATTTCATACTATCTGTCTCCCGCGACTTTGTCCGCGTGTTTTAGTTTTAACGGTTTTTTATTTTTGCACCGCTCCTTTTGGTCGTAGCGTAATGTTATATAGCTTATAGTCTTTCTCAATAAATGGGCTAGCCAACACTGAAAGAATTTTTCAAATCGGACCAGTAGTTGCTAAGATTAGCGCGTTCAAACGAACAAACAAACTCTTCAGCTTTATATATTAGTATATAGATTTTCATGGTATTTGTTCGTATTTCACGTATACAGATTTCAGTATTTATAGTAAAACAAAATAGTATGTGAGTTATTTAAGCGGCACAAAGTTTTTAAACGTAACTGTTTGATGCGGATGACCCACTGAGAATAAAATTCCAACCCTCAAAAGGCTAAACCACAATAAACGATGACCTTCTCCATATTATAATATATAATATTAATATTCTCTTTACATTTTAAACTATCTATTTTTCAAAAACGGGTTTTAAGGGATTTATTTAGAAGTTTTAGTAATCATTTTCCTTGTTAATCAATTAAAAACTAAAAAGCAACTTAAGTTTTATTTTTTTATTTAAATAAAAAAATAATGTTTAATATTTACAATTTCTAATATTTACAAACTTAAACATTAAACACTTTAAATAAAAAAAATGACAAATATACAACATTTAAACATTTTTTTTTATTATAATTATTTAACATTGTTCTACATAAATATAGAAACCGGTCTACTATACTAAAACGGCAGTTAAATTTAAGACGTTCTTTGTATCTGTAGCTACATTGAACGCTAAATTAACAACCACGGCAAGAGACTTTATGGCAGGCCTAGAGTTGAGTAGCGTTTGAGAATTTTAATTACTTTGTCAAGCCCGATACCTACAATCTAGGTTATATAACCCCTGACGCAAAAAACGGGTTTGAACGCTGTGTGTTTGTGTGTCTGTCTCAGGCACCGTAGCTCTTAAATGAGTAAACCGATTTGGATGCAAAAAAATTAAAGCTAGTTTTTGACGATCATTCTTAGATATTTTTTATCAAAATCGGTGTAGGCATTTACTATATATGGGAGATGATAGCGGCTATGATATATCGAATATTTTTGCATATACTCAAGTAGAGCGTCAATTGAAAGCGCATGATGTGTATATTACAATTCGACAAGTTTTATCAAAATGAGGGCAGTCATTTACAAAAAATATGGAAGATAAAACGTCGAATATTTTATAATATACCCAAGTGGGGTATCAAATGAAAGCGCGTGATGTGATATTACCATTAAACTTGTATTATCTAAAATTTATTTTAAATTATGGGGTTTCTTAAATTTTTAATATATAAATCTATACTAATATATAAAGCTGAAGAGTTTGTTTGTTTGTTTATTTGTTTGTTTGATTGAACGCATTAATCTCAAGAACTACTGGTCTGATTTGAAAAAAAAATCAGCGTTAGATAGCCCATTTATCGAGGAAGGCTATAAGCTATATAAAATTACGCTGTGACCAAAAGGAGCGGAGTATAAATGAAAAATGTTGCAAAAATGAAAAACCGTTGAAACTAAAACACGCGGACAAAGTCGCGGGGAACAGCTAGTGTGTTACATATGTAATAATCTTTTGGAAACTTAAGAGTAGTATAACATTGTATACTACTGCTAAGTTAATTTTAATAGAATTTAAGTAATTATCTAAGGTCATCCGTTTACTTAAGATAGTCTGTTTCTTTACTTTACGAGTTTCTCACGGACATACGAAATACGTCCGCAGTAAACTTTACTCCCAACTCAACAATATTAATTCAGTACAATTTATTTAAACCCTCGTGTTTCCCTGTATCTCAAGAATAGTGGTGTTATCCTTACATAAAACAGGCTTGTTTACGGATACTCGAAACTTTTAGCGGCATAGTCCAAGTTAAACAAAACACGATCGGACTTCAAGTTTGTGTAGTAACGTAATAGTTAGCGCCGGTAATCGGCCGATAGTTATTGGAATGCTATGTTTAAATTTTGGCGCAATTGTTTTATAGCATTTTGAACCATCTTGATCCTTTAACACTGGATTTTTAGAGACAATGCCTCCCATTTAGTTAGCGTACAAGGTGATAATTAAATCAAAATTAAACCATTGCTATCTTTTACTAACATACAGGGTGAAAAAGACGGCAATAGGTAACAACTTACTTAGAAATGTCAAACCAGTTTTCGCCTTGAACATCACTGTGTTTTAGTGCACACGTTCCTGTGTGTTGGTAAATTTGCAAGAGAATTTTAGTCGAAACTAAATCTGACGGCTCTAATATTCTAATTTTTTTAATTTCTTTCGTTTGTCCTTTTCTAATTGTGTACAAGTGATAGCCTAAAATAAGTTTAGTGTGGGTTAAACAGAATCAGGGCCAATGTTTGGTTTTAGATGTCTAAATACAAAGTACATTTTTAATCAATAAAAACGTGTACAACAACGAAAGAAAACAATTTCCATTTACAAGTTTTCCGATCAACAAAATACAAAGTAGAAAGGGAAAAATTTAAACCTCAGGCAGGACTCGAATTTTTTTTTTTTTTTTATCTGTGTGAAACTCCAATGATTTCAACCCACACCGAGGGCACGGCGTAGGGATATGTCGGACTTACACCGACTAAAAACACCCCGGTCCCGTCCTTGCCTGCAACCACGGCTTCCGATCAATTTAAATAAAATGGAAAATGTTCAATGTTTTAAAGATAAAAATTGTTTGACAAGGTAGGTCCTTTGGGCCCAAAGATATGCCACATCGCAAACTGTAACACGTCTGTTAAACTTCCTCTGAGGGTAAGCCCTTTTATCTATAAAGCGTATTTGTGCAAATCACCAGCAATTTACGGTTATAAAATGGTTTATATTTCAAATACACCACTCTAATGTACTTTATTACGCATTACATCACGGCGTATTTTTTGTGTGTATGAGAAAAGGGTTTCATGTAAGGTCCAATTATTAAAAATACGAGTTACTCTTCAATTGATAGATTGAGTAACTCACAAATTCTCCCAAATAATATAACCGAAGTTTGTTTAGATTTTAGCCAATTAAAGATATTAATAAAAACTACTTTGAGAAATAGGCGTTCACATAAACTGCCTTATGAGTTAGGTATTATACTACTAGTAGTGCCTCGCGGTTCTATCCGCGTAAGTAGTCCCCGTTCGCGTAAGACATACTTTTTATTTTTTTTTAATGATTTTATAATAAATATAATAAATATAATTTTATAAACATTAGTAAATAATTAAGTATATATTAAGAATTCTATTATCTACACTGTCGCATTAGGTTAAGTTACCTGTAAAGATAGCTGTAAGGAGAAATAAATAAATAAATAAATAATTAATCTGCTATTCGGGGTGGAGATAAATCCAAAAAATCAAAGATCATGAAAAACCATCCGTTCTTGATTTCTAAATAGTGTAACTAACACAAATTTGTTTTATATATCAAATAATAATGTTAATATTATAGCTAACAAACTTGGCCAAATCACGTGTGTTTATTACAACTTTATTAGAAATGGAGACCGGAATACGTAAAAATTCAAATAAAAAGAATATATTTCTCACTTTAGTTTCGAAATGTATGTATTATCTTATTTCCGAACACTATCTAAGCACGTTTCAAACCATAACCAAAGCTTAACAAATAGCTTCATTGCCAGCAAATACACGTCCATTTAGAAACCCTTGATGTAACATACCCCAAAACTCTCCTTTCAGAGTTGGTGCATTCCAAAATCTCAAATAATGTCATCATGTGTATGCGTCCTGCACATTTCAGTATTTTCAGATGAAACCAGAATTAACAGCGATTCACAAACAAAGTTTTTCAACTGTATTCTGTCATGGACTAGTGAATCAGTGGCGCACGTAACTTGCTTATTCTAGCATTGGTGACACCACACAAAGTATATTTATGAAGTGTTGAATAATTTATTACATCAAATATGGTTTACCTGTATTTAGAATTTTGTTTAGTTGAGTCTGGTTTGCGTGGTTTATTACCTATTTACTTGTATTTTAAAGTAATTTCTTGCTTGTGAATATAAAAAATCTCAGGGTTTGAAATTAATTGCGCAATTATTGGCAATTTTGGTTAGAAATGATGTCACAGCATCACAATACAAAATTGTATAGAAATAGTCAAGAATTGCTCAATTTTAGATGCTCATATAAGCGCACCTTTGATAGTAGTGTTTTACTGATCATTGTGCCCAACCCTCACTTACAGAACATAGCAATAATAGCAAAAAAAATATTTTGTTATATATTCGACTATCCTACTCACTTCTTTATCCTATTGTATTACAGTACAATGTACAATATGTTCAAACACATTCCATTCACAAAACAAACGACCTTTTCAAAGGAACTAGAAAAATCTGTAGCCCATAGGTTACGCAAACGGTTTCGCAACTTCATCGCCTCTATATTACGTAAACAACTGAATAAAACAAGCCTGTGGTCGTCTCTCTTGAAACCTTAATGAAAACTTTAAAATTTTACATTCCATTTCTCGCTTTCTACTGCATTTTTTATCGCCTCTTTTTGTTAGTATAGTCGGCCAGCAATGTATATTGAAGTAGGGTTTTAAGTCGTTGGGCGCGAAAGACAATTTTGGCGAACAAAGAATTGGAAAGGCTAAAAATATATGTTCAGTGTTTGTTTCGTATGAAAGCTGTAGACGAGATTGTCTGGATCTTATGTGTAGTGGGTACTTATATAAATGGCTAAAGGCCACTCAATTCTATGTTGACTGGGTATGAAATGTAGAAAAATATTTGTGTCGTAATTTCTATAATAAAAAAATGCTAGAACGAAGATGACACGAACGTAAAGCCCGCATCTGTTTTTGTTTTGACTATTTCGTGTTATGAATATAAGAAAGTTAACATTTATATAACTTAAGTCTTGGAAAATGGTTATAATGCCCAGAATATCCACACACACATCGCCCAAAATATATTTCCTTTGAAACTACCGCTTATAGTCAAACTGAAGTTTGGTGAAATCGTAAAACAACAGTTGTTTTTATTTTATGTTATTATTAGTAAAAAAAAAAAACTGTGACGGGAGATTTTAATATATAAGAAGATTATAGTACCGAGAGGTTTTTAATATTTAAAAATAAACCTATGTAAGGTTTAACCCTAAGAAACGACAGGCTACTTTTCGTCGCAAATAAGCAGGCTGAAACGCGAGCGGAAGCTAGTCTTATAAGTAAATTCTAAAATATAACGAGCGTGTTGAATATTAAACATTTCTAAAAATAATCTATCAGGCTTTATTTTAGCCATGCTCAAAGGATTTCGGACCAATTAAAAGAGTTTATTTTTTGCCATTTTATCTTCAGCCTCGATATGTATGTGAAAGCCTATCCGCCCATAATATTATGTGCTAGCACGTGTGCTAGACAAGCGGATTCAATTGCATAAGGTCGCAAAAATATCACTCTGAAGTGTCAATAGTGGATTAAGTTTTTGAAACTGTATAAAATGCGATAGTGGTTTTTAAGCCCTCTCAAATCTACGTTAGACAGAAACCAGATTGCTATTAAGAGTTGTGTAGTTTAACTGAGTATGTTTTAACTTGGCTGGATTCGTCGACTGGTTTTTTAAAGAGTATATTATCGTATCCATGGGAGTATTTAAAGAGAGCAAACCTATTATTAATTATATACTAAAATTAATGAAAGGTAATTGCGGCTATTTTTTTATATTCAACCTAACTCAAATCCATTGCATACTTTCTAAACATTCATTTAAAATTGGTTGTATAAAAAAAACAGATACCTGCAGATTCGAGCAGTGGGATCTTAGACTATATAGCTTTATTGTCTTGATTTATAATCATACTAATGTTAGAAATGCGAAAGTAATTCTGTCCGTCTATATGTACGTCTGTCTGTCTGTTACGTTTTCACTTCTAAACCACTAAACCGATGTTGATGAAACTTGGTATGCGATGAGCTTGGATCCCAAGAAAGGACATAGGCTACTTTCTGCCGCGATAACCAACACCCACGCGGGCGGAGCCGCGTGCAACATCAAGTTTTATATAACCTATATAAGTTTCTCTCTTCTGTCTATTTTTTATTTTATTTATCCAATGCAGTTAGTTCTGCAACAATTACACTGACTTGTCCGATCACTATGCCTGTTTCTTTTTAAGAAATAGCATATTAATTTGCTGTGGATGATACTACAAGTATCTTGTTAAAAATATAATCTTTACTACTTAATGATTTGCAACTACTAAAAACTAGCTTAAAGCTACTGTAGATTCACATAAATCGATTTAAAAATCGACTCGAACAAATTCGATTTTCTCGTAAGTAAGGTGTCGAGAGAGTGCTATTATTGCCAGCGATCGTTCCAACAATCTGTTACTGTAATCGACTTACTTTTTCTCCGGATTTACTCGACTTACTGACACTTAATTTTGGATTGAAATCGGTTTAGTCGATTTTAAAAGGGTAATCAGTCTTGATTACTTGTAATCCTGTGGTAGTGTTTGATTTACGTTTTTTAAGTTTAAAGAAAGAAGTTACCTAGTTAATTTTACTTTATTATTTAAAACAAAACGGTTTCCTCACGCATATTCTCGGGATCGACCGACTAGTTTCAGACTCAATAGGAGCCCCTAATCATGAACTGACGCGGCGGCGGTGGTGTCGCGAATCGAACTGATATACAAATTTTACTTTAAATTTACATTATTATTACTTTATCTGCTAGTTAAATGATAAAATTCATTTTAGTTATTCGGCAGTATCTCAGTAATTCACAAGAGTACAGATATAGCAGGAAGTTACATAATTATGCTTCTGAAGATTCAAGGATTAATTGAACCTCAAATCAAGTTTTTTAAAAACCACAAAATAGCTTATTAAATGAGGATTAACTATTTTTCGTCTTCCTAAATACCACAATAAGAGCAATCAATTTAACTATGATTTGGGCGTATAAGAAGAAGCCTCTTTTTCTTAGCTTATGTAATTCAAAATTTGACTAGTTCTTTATTAGCTAGGAATATTGTAATTAAAAAGTAGCAGGGTCGGACTGGATGCGGAAGGCGGAGGACCAGATGTTTTGGCGCAACTTGGGAGAGGCCTATGTCCAGTAGTGGACCGCGATAAGCTGAGTTGAATGATTGATTAATTGTAATTAATACCAGCCGACATGCAGCATTGAAGTAAGACTGTATAATTGTGAGCTTATCATCTGGGATTACCAATAAATTGCTCTATTAATTATGAAAATCGCAGATTGCATGTAATGTCATGCATTCATGCATGCATTTATCTTATGTGATTTTGTGCATATCGCTATGTTTCTAGTTTCTAAAAGAGTCAGTAGGCTTGAATTATTTTACGACGAAAGGGAGGCCCTTGCTCAGTAGTTTGTCATGTAGTGGTATCTTACGAGGCTTTTTGATAAAAAACACTTATTAAATACCATGCTCAAAGGACCAGTCTTTAGGTACTATTTTAAAATTCTCACAACTCATTATACATTGAAAACAATATAAATATTTAATAAAAAAAATTATAAGCCTTTTGTTTATAAATAAATAAATCAAACCTCAAAAATAAGTATTTGATAAATACTTATTACATACAATATATCAGCCACTCACTGTCAATATGAAATAAGGTAGCTTTAATAAATTATGATTAAAGGCGCCTGATTAAAATTAATCAGTTAAAAGCATACTTTGTTATTCATAACTAAAGTATTACATCATTTTGGTTAAATATCGGTGTACGATGAAACTATCTTTTAACCGTGACTCCGACTGCGAAGTTTGACTAATTTTCATTATTATTTTATTAATATCTACATTTTCACAATTTATCGCCTTATTTATAAAAATCTCGACGGTGTTAAGTAATTGCTAATTATTTTATTATTTATTACGCATTAACACACAAACTTGTAAGTAAAAAAAATTAGTAGAAAGCAAAATTGTAAACTCAGGCAGGACTTGAACCCGCGACTACTGGTTAAACGCACTAGTCGCTTTACTATCTAAGCTACATAGGTCACTAACTAATGTTCAAATTTCTCCTTCCACCTGTAACACGTCTTAGGGGCGACGTATGCGTATATATCCAGTAGTCGCGAGTTGGAAATCTGCCTAAGGATTTTTGATTGTCACTAGAATATATTTATCTAATATATAAAGTAGCTTAGACTATGACCCAGAGATATACCTAACTCTGGATCATCGAAATATCTTAAGCGTCTTTGACAATTTTCCGAACTATGATTTTGTGATTTTAATACAGACTGACTACACTCTTGTTTTATTTATTTAATTAATTATGTTCGCACACAAAATAGTATTGAAACAAAAATAATAGAACAGATGTACAAATATGCTGCTTATTTCTTAAGAAATATCTGCCAGCAGACCCACGATAGTGTTGTCAATAATTGTCATTTTCAAATATCTAATAAAGAGATTTTTAATTAAGTCGATGATGATTGGGGAAGAGTGTAGAATATTGGAAGTCAGCAGCTGTGTGACTTGTTTCAGGATGTTAAGTTAACATATTTCAAAATTCCAAAACACCAATTATCCTATTCCATGTTATTTTTGGTCAGTGTTATATTATGTATTCTTCCATTCATCTCTTTCATACTCGTATCATTTTTCACAAAATAATATCCATCTCTTTTTCAACGTTGCCCACCCCTTTGAAGTACCATCATAATCATTCATCCTTGAGTAGCGTGGCCCTCGTCCCTCCTCATATGTCCATACCACGATAATATATATGGTGGTCTATGGTACAGCGACAAAACAGAAATATCCAAACTTCTATCTACTAATTACCGCTCTGAAAACAATGTAAATAAGCAAATAAGTATCTACTAATTACATAGCTTAGATACTTATTTCGTCGCCTATTATCCCGTTACTGACCCGACACGAAAATCCTCTAAAATATTTTATTAAATATCGTCGGCTTAGAGTATAAACCTGCTAACTCCATATTAGGTATATTTTCAGGAGAGACAAAAAACATTCCTAAAAAAATATGAATATAATTTATGAAAAGACTTTTATATTTTCAAACTTGTATTTTTTATACCACACAATTAGAAATAAAAAAAAGATAATTTACTTCAGCATTTATTTAATTAACACCACTTTTGTGACTTAGCAGGTTTACGTAATCAAATATTTATTTAAAAAAACAACTTAACAGGTTTTCACAAACCAAAACAAAATTTATAAAAGTATTGATAGCATTCATAAAACAAAAATAAAAAAAATCTCTAAAAATTAACAAAAATTAGGTTCTGTGTTTATGTCCTTAATTTAAAAACATAATTTTCTTTCAAGATCAAACGAATTTATATGGTTTTATACTAAAATTAAAGTTTTGAAATTTTCAGTTACAATCTTAAAATTATAATATTATTACTTTTAAACAAAACAAACTCTTAAAATGAACAAAAAGTAGATTCTGTCCTTATAAAATCTAGAAACATATTTTTTATTTTCTTTTTAGCGTAAACTAAACAAAACCTTTATTCTTATAATTAAGTATTAAGTATAATCAAGCAAATATTACTCAGTCTCAATATTCAAATCAGTCTCAATTTTAGTTTTCTACTCATGGGGTAAATTGTCGTAATAACTACGGTAGTCTGCAGGTAAGGTATCTTTCAGATATTGCAGATCATCAAATTTTCTTTTCGTTATTTTCCTCCTAGTAAGGTGCTGATTTCGGAGAGAATCAAAAGGCAATGCAGTAACTGCCGATGATTTTCTTTGCGGTAGTACGGTCCAATCTTCTGTGAATCTTAATTTGAAGAATATATCACCATCTGGAGTATACCGAAGAGCTTTAATGTCAGTCACTTTGGGGTCACCTTTACCGCGTCCAGGACGAATGCTTTTAAAAAACCCAACGTCATTAAAGCTTTTGAAAAAACTATGGTTTAAGTAAGTTACGTCGTAAGGTCTGGGGTGTTTTCTTGCTGATCTGCAAATGGTGATGTACTCTGCGGGCACATTGATGTTCTTGTTTTTAAGAGCCCGTTCAACAGAAGAATGAATACTGTCAGCTTCCATCTGCGTATGCCCAACTTCTAGAAATTTTTGTTCTATGATGATGTTGTTGTTCATAGCCGTGCATAATAATGCATTAGACATCACACAGTTTCTATTTTGATAGGTACAACCATCGCTATAAAAAAATATTTTATTTGTTTTTTCTGACTCATTTTGTAAAAGCTTTTTTTCTATTAAGCTTACCCAAACACTTGCAAATTCTTCAGAATTCAAGCCTCCTTCAGTTTCGTTCCATAGATAGCAATAGCCATCTTTGTTGTTTAAATTAAAAAAGGCAAGATTGTGTATTTGGAGCTTTGTTCTATAGTACAAACTACTAATATTTGATTTAGGGGCCATTAGAACCGCCTGCAAGTCTACAGTAAAAACAAGATTTTCTTCACGTATGTCTTTCTCCTTCTCAGACCTAGCTTCTTCTTTCTTCTTTAGATGTTCTGAATATTCTTCTTGGGATTTATTTCCGACTTTATAGAGAGCACATAATTCGCACTGATCTTTTTTAGGGTGAAACAATCCGAGATTAAGATTGTCAAATTCTTCATGAAATTTGCAGATGGATAAAGCAACTACATTATGTGTTTTACACCAATCATTGACATAAAAATCATAAAGAGATCGCTTTAAACGCCACTCTGGCAATAAGTACTTCTTTTGTGTACTAGCACGACAGTAGTGCGATTCCATCGCTGGCAGTGATTCTAAAAACATTTTCAGCTCCTTACGTTCTGATTCGAAAGGCTTAGAAGATTTTTTTGTTTGTTTGGAATCATAATCCTTGTCATTATTTTTAAAAGCTGCCCCTTTTTTATTTTTCCAATTTAAAACAGTCCATCTACCAATCCCAAGCGTATTCAAAAACTGTGTTTTGCAGACTTTGATTGGCTCATCATCCTTTTTTAAATGATAAAATAAAGATTGTCCTCTTTTCGATTCCTCATTATTAGTTTTTCTTCCCCTTGGTCTCTTAACAGGCAAAGCTGTCACAAGATTATCAACAAAAATTTTTTTGCCCTCCCAACTCATTGTCCAAAAATCTTTAAAAATATTCTGCCTATCAGTCTCTGTAAACATTGAACATTTTAAAGATCCTTTTTGAGTTTCTTTACACGAATTCATATTAATTTAATTATTCCAAATTACTAAAGACATGGTCGATTGGCGTGTACACCGGTTTTTAAAGTGTCTAAGGTGTCGGGTTCGATACCCGGATGGGTCAATGTAGAAAACCACTTTTCTACAATGTCTCGGGCCTAAATGTTTGTGGCAACTTCGTTGTCTCTGATTCCATAACACAAGTGCTTTAGCTACTTACTTTGGGGTCAGAGCAATGTATATGACGTTGTCCAAATTTATTAATTATTTATTATTATTATTTGGAATTGTAAATCACTTAATTAATCAACATTAAGAACTCTTCAGCTAATATTTTAATCCTTATAATATATGAACAGTAGAACAATAATAACATACGTATGTATTTCGAAAAAGGCACAACAGGGTAATACGTATACCAATATATCTTCTAAGATAAACAAAAGAAAAAAGAATTATGGGTCAACAAATAGCGTTATATCTTCAGCGCCGTAATTTGAGATAGCCGTTACCGAATCCCGATAGGCAGGGAGTGCCCTGTCGTCAAACGAACAAGATTTATTCGTCCATAATTGTTGTCAACCAGATTACTGCTTATTTCCATTAACCTTACACGATTCCTAACATTGAGTTCCTTCTGAGAATGTTCGGTAATGGAACTGAAGATATTAGACAGTCCTTGTTGGTCCTGACGGTTGGTCCTTCGAGGCTCTTAGTAAATTGCTTAAATATTCAACCTTTATTTTGCTTATTTGATTTTTTTGATCTATGAAAATAAAAGCTTTTTTTTTCGTCTGGACAATTTTTTTTAAAAAACGAGTTATGTTTATTTCGTAATTTATTTTATTTATCTTTGTGCACATAGCTTAATTACACAAATAAAAAACTTTATTGTAAAATATTATTGCATTTCTGTTTTCAACTATGAGTCCAAAATAGAAATGCAATCAAGGCTCGCCACTAAGGACCAATTTAGATTAGCAAAAATCCCCAGTTGTTTTTTGACCATGTGGCTCACAGGGCACATGCGGGATAAAGATAGCTTGTGGTTTGGCGCCCGCACAATGGTTCTTTTACCGCGCTTGAGTACAACCGAATGGTCCGTTTGTGGGAATCCTAATACGTTTTTGTCGTGCAATCCGTTTGTCCGTTCCGGGTTTTGTTGCCCCATGTGCAAGTCTAAAGGTTGAATACAAAAGCGTGATGTTTATATGCTGTGAGGGATAAAACCCGCATGAATATTTTTTAAAGATCAAAGCATTTCATTGGTCTTGCGGTTTATGGTATCCCAGTGATTGAAGAAACTTCAAATTCGGTGAGAAGTCTATAAACAGCATTGTGACATTCTTTATATAAAAATAATGTCCTTTTCTGAAGCAAGACGTTGTCTATTTTGTGTATAATCAGTTTCAATAAACGAATATAGACATATTAGCACTAATTTTAGCGAAATTTAGGCGCAAAATGATACGACGATTTTGTTTGGTCTTTTTGTGAATAAAGATGAAACATTCTTTTTATTATAATGGGTGTTCCTTGTTGTGAGTAATCGCAAATACCGACAAGTATCTAACATAAATATAACACATGTGGATACATAAATAGCCTCGTCATCTGCTTTCATTTTTCATCTTCCTACATTGTAACTCTCATGTCACATTGTATATATTTTTTACGCTGTCCTTGTATCACGTATCGCAAGTTCAAGCCAATTTTATTACTGGGAAGTTCAATAAAATCTTGATATTATATCTGAAGAGAATATATAAGTAGCTTTTGTTTAATATATTTCATAAGTTGCGTTCGCGAAATGAGGCAAAAAGTTCTTTGCTTTTCTAGGTTTTATTAAATTCACACAGACTTCTTAAGACACAGAGATTGTCTTAAGTATTCTGTTTAAGAATATAAATATTTAGAAGTTAGAATTTTTGTATTCAATTATATAATTTTTGATGTTTGATTCTTTGTTGGTTCTTGGGTATTGTTTCCAAAATGTTTAATCCGAAATGATTATTTTTTGACATACGATTGGTCCTTAGAGTCTACCTATAAGATTTGTTTTATATACACGTGTTAGCTTAGTTATAAATAACAAACAAATGAAAAACATTGTATTCCTTTTCCTTGAGTAACTTAATACTAGACTGTACACGTGTCCATGTTTGTTTGATATCGCTTACACGTGATTTCCAACGGGGTTATTACTGGATAGACATTTTAATGAGATAAAAATAAAATTCGTCGTAAGATCAATAAATGTAAGAAAAGATAGGTTTTTTTTTACGTATATTACTCAATATAATATTGCATAACACAGTAAAAGCTGACAAGTGCGAGTTAAAGTTGCTCAAGAATTGTTTCGAACTAGCATCGTTGATCTCTTTATCTCTTATATTTTGATTATAGCAGCAATAGAAATGCGTACTGTGTTTTTTTTATTAAGATTGATAGATACAGAAAACTGACAGAATGACGGACAACAGAGGCTTAGTTAAAAATGAATGTTATTACACAAATCTCTAAGTTTATGATTACCATAACTTTATGCTTTAGTTATGCCGCGGATCGAGATTCCTAACTACACCAATTTGTAAGGAGATTTTCCATCCCTTTGAGATTTATTAACCGGGCGACGCGAGTTAAGCCTAAGATTTAAACATTGAACACAAATGTAACTCTAAGGACCCGTTTTAAGCCATTTGTGGGACCCATACTCGCTTTTCGTGTGATATGATCCTTGAAATTGTTGGTATAATTATGAATTATATTTGTGTACCCCGAAAACGGGCATTTGGTCCTAAGAAAAGCAATTAATTGTATATTGTTTAATGCATGTATGTTTAACTTGCGCATTTACATAATTGCCATATTTTTATAAACATTAACTGGCTTGTTGGAGTAGTTGTAAGTGACCCTGACTGCCAAATCGGAGGTCGTGGGTTCGTTTCCCACCCAGGACAAATAAATTGTCAAATAATTTTTGGGAATCGAACCCACGATCTCCGGTTTAATTTTTTTTTGATGAGTCTAGGTGTAATTTATCTATAATATTATGTTACTATATAAATTGTGTATTTAGAAATATATAAGTATGTTTATAACTTAACTTTCTTGAATAGTATCTTCAAGAAAAACAAGAAAAACAAGTGGACATGGACCTCCCCAGATGGCAAATATAAAAATGAGATAGACTATATTATGTGCAATCACCCAAGACTATACACTAACACTTCAGTAATAACAAAGCTAAACTTTAATACAAACCATCGTATGATAAGAGCATCTCTCAAACTAATACCACCCAAGAACTCTAGAAAACATATTACAACATCCAGCATGGTTCACTATCCAGAAGACAGCAAAGTTGCAGCCCGTTCCTTGGTAATACTTGGCAAGGAATTACTGGAAGATTACAAAAGTGATGTCAAAGCAAGCTATGTCAAACTACAAAGCCATCTTACCGGTACCAACACCAGCAAACCACCCAAGCATAAATATATACTGAGAGATAAAACACTGCAACTAATCCAGGAAAGAAAATGTCTATTCAATAGCAAAATGAGAAAAGAGAATATTCAAATGATTACCAAGCTGAGTAAGAAAATCAAGGAAGGCATTAGGAAAGATAGAAAGGCCGTGAGGCTACAAAAATTAGAAAAACATATTTTAGCTACTGGAGGAACAAGAAAAGCTCTTAAAGAACTACGCGAGTCAAATCCATGGATACCAAACCTGAAAAATAACCACTGTAACATCACAAATCGAAAAGAAATAAACAAAGCAGCTACAAAATTCTACCAGCATCTATACTCCAACCAAGATGACACCAATCAGGGAAATTATGAAATCCGTACACCTAACCCATGCCCATCAGACCCAGAACCTGAAATCTTACCCAGTGAAGTCAGGAAAGCAATACTAAGCCAAAAGTCTGAGAAAGCACCAGGCCCTGACAAGATTACGAACGAGTTGCTGAAAGGAACACTTGAAGAACTGGCTCCTATTCTGACTAAAATCTTCAACAAGGTTATAACTTCAGGAATCATACCTGAACAGTGGGAAACATCTCATATAATCCTTATATATAAAAAAGGACCAAAGGAAGATATAGGAAATTATAGACCAATAAGTCTGATGTCCAATGTCTACAAGGTTTTCTCCAAAATCATTCTAGACCGCATAAGTACAAAATTAGACGAAAACCAACCAATAGAACAGGCGGGCTTTAGAAAAAACTTTGCCACAGTGGACCATATACATACTATCAAACAACTCATAGAAAAATACAACGAGTATAATAAGTGTCTGTATATGGCCTTCGTCGATTACACCAAGGCCTTCGACAGCATTAGCCACAAAGCCATATGGGAAAGTCTTGAACACCAAGGAATCCCCACACAATACATAAAAACCATCAAATCTATCTACTCCAACACTAAAGCAAGAATACAACTAGAAAGTTTGGGGGAGACCTTCAATATAAACAGAGGTGTCAGGCAAGGAGATCCACTATCCCCCAAACTCTTCTCTGCAGTGTTGGAAAATATATTTAGAAAACTGGAATGGGACCAACTTGGTCTAAGCATAGATGGACGAAGACTAAATCACCTAAGGTTCGCAGATGATATTGTCATCGTCGAAGAAAACCCCGAAAAATTAGAGAAGATGATCCAAGACCTAAACAGAGAAAGCGAGAAAATAGGGCTATCCATGAATACCACTAAGACCAAGCTTCTGACAAACTCTGACAAACGAGTTATATCATTAAACAACGAACCTCTCGAATACGTGGAAGAGTATATATATCTGGGACAGATCATCTCTTTCAAGGATCAGACGGACAAGGAAATCAAAAGGCGAATAGCAAACGGCTGGAGAAAATATTGGTCACTGAAAGAAATCATGAAGGCCAACGACCTTAGCATCGGTACAAAACGGAAAGTATACAACACTTGCATCCTACCTTGCATCACATACGGGTGTGAAACATGGTCTCTATCGAAACACCACCGAGAAAAGCTGCAGTGGTGTCAAAGAGCGATGGAGAGAAGCATGTTGGGCATCAAGAAGCAAGACAGGAAACGAAATACCTTTATAAGATCCAAGACAAGAATTGTGGATATACTTACGAAGATAGACCAACTAAAATGGAGATGGGTGGGCCACATGTTAAGGAGTACTCAGGATAAGTGGAGTAAAATTGTGACAGACTGGTATCCCAGAGATGGAAAAAGGAAACGGGGAAGACAACTCAAAAGATGGGAAGATGAGCTAAAACTTACAGCGGGCCCTTACTGGAGAAGGGTTACCAGAGATAGGATACAATGGAAAATGTTAGAGGAGGCCTTTGCCAGAAGGCACACTGAACTAAGGGATATCCTCTAAAAGAGGAAAACAAATACCTCATACACAACAGATAAAGTTCAGGATAGAGGGCTTATTGATTGATTGAAGTATGTTTATTAGTTGTCTGGTTGCCATAATGCAGGCTCTGCCTAGTTTGGGATCAGGTGGCCGCGCGAGACTTGTCCCAAGATATTATTATTATTATAATATTGTGTTATTAAATATTGTTTTTTTTTTTTTATATATATATTTCTGGGTATCACGCAGAATTTAGTAAAACAATATCATTCGTTTTAATTTATAGTTTGTACCTAAAACATTAAACGAATAAAACTCTATTTACCTACATAATTAATGCTACAAAAATAAACTTCAATCTTTCACTTAATTATTCACCTTGTATAATAAAAAAATACCTCTAAAATTCCAAGGGATCTTCTTGGAAACATTGAAAATCTCGCTTCCCGTCGTATAAAAGGACCAAAACAATATTTCCTCTGTGTTTTACAAGTGTTTACAAGCTTCTATTTTATTAATAACCCCAGTGTTCCCGCTAAACATTAACTGTGCATTTAAACTTTGAAACTCGTTCGCCCTAATTAAAATTGTTTAGTTAATTCGCTCACCGGGACCGTAATTGTTATAGTTAATTATTGCTACATTACATTTGTACAATTAGGATGGGAATACAATTTTATTTATGTAATCGTGTGCCTATCACATATGGCTGTAAAAATGTAGGTACCTAATCGTTTTTAGAGTTCCTTATCCGAAGGGTTAACGGGACCATACTACTAAGCCTCCGCTGTCCGTCCGTCCCTCTGTCTGTCAGCGGGATGTACCTCACAAACCGTAACAAAGGGTTGATTTTTTTTACAGAGTGTGCCTTCTGTTGCCGCTATAACAAATAATAATAAAAAAAAAAAAAAAACAAATAAAAACTTAAAGGAGGCTCCATAAAACGGTACAGAATCCGTCACGTGCCAGTCCGACTCGCACTTGCCTGGTTTTTCTAAAGCTTATCTTAGATACGAGTAAGCACCTCACCATTTACCATATAGTAAGTTAAAACTATCGTCCATCGATGTCTCCTACAGAAGAAGTATTGAAGCCTTACTGGCTTTTAATAAGGATTTAGCATTCATTCAAATCGAATATATCTGCAAAGGAAGATATTTTTTTGTTGTTCACCGATATGATTGAACTAAATAAAGTTACTTGAATATTTTTTACGATAACTACTGGACTTCATCTCTCGACTCGGGATCAAAATCCAAGTATATTAACATCAGCAGTCGTGTTCACCATCCATAAAAAAGAAATCAATCTGTCATTACTGACACGAAACTGATACTCAAATAGTAATGATAAATCGATTAAGGAAGCACAATGGTTCATTTCATAGAACTAATAAGGAATAAAGAAAATAGTTTACTGTATTATAATCATATATAATATAGAATACCTTTTTAAAAATCTTATTTATATTGATTATGAACTAGCTATCCCACCTCGGATTGGCGAAGGTGGTGATTTTCAAAATCATTTCCAAAACAATTTTTTATTTTGTTTTTTAAACACCATGTCCTTACAATAAGGATCATAAAAAAAATAATTATCGGGTTTGGTGCAGTCGTTCGGAAGTTATGGTGTGACCAAGGGAATTCGGATCAGTTTTTTTATATATAAGTAATATGGATTTTGTCTGATTTTATGTTCACTGTTAGCTAAAGGCAACCGAAGTTCCCAGATTCCTCTGTTGTTAGCAATTTCCTGCCAGTTGGGTCAAAGGTGTCAAGGTCATCCCGCCATCATTATTATTATGCTATAAATATTAAAGCTAACAGTGGTTAATGGGAATGAAGTGGATAATATAAAGTATTTACTATTCTTATACCTTTTATCTAAAACATTTATTATAGTACTAAGTGATCTGTAAATTTATCCAAAAACTAATAAAAAAAATCTGGAGAAGGCCACCCTTAACACCTAGGAGTATAAAAAAGCCAACCAAACCACAATACAACTAAACCAGGCAACCAATTAATATTACCTAAAAAAAATCAAAAAAATCGGTAAAGCCGTTTCAGAGGAGTTTGATAACAAACACGAGATTTTTATATTATGTATAAGATAAAGTTTAATATTAAAAAGGACTTTCATATTTTTTGTTAACAACAAAATGTAAAATAAAAAAGTTGTCTTTTGGTACAAATTTAATTTGTATAGAATTCAATTCACACACATGCATTCTTTGAAAGTACTTAAACTGCAAATTCATCAAAATTTGACTTTATTCCCTCTACCTTCACTAATTAAGACATAAAATTGTTTACAACACCTTACGTAACGCTTAATAACCGTGAATAAATCGGGGCTTACTGTAAAATGTGAAGATTGCCCCTCAAAGCGGCGATGTAATAAAAAATAATGGTGTTTTTATTTAAACGTGGAAAGAGTGCGAATGAATTTTTCGCGCCTACAATTTGTACAGTCGGGCTGTTGGCACTTCATTGTGTCAAGATTTAGAGAGCGTGGAAGTGGTATGGTTATTATGTAGCTTTGCTTTATGATGCCCATGGTATGAGCTGCGTGTGTAAAATGTCGTGTGGGTATGTGGGATTTTTTAAAACGTTAGATATAGAAACGTTTTTGTTGTATTTTGACATTATTTGGTGGCTAAGTGGATAGCTGGTTTGATACGATAATTTGTTATTTTTCGACCAGTGGCCTTACTTACTCTTCAATTAATTTTAATTCTAATACAATCTAATCTAATCTAATAAGCCCGTCTTGTCCCACTGCAGGGCAAAGGCCTCCCTCTCCCTTTTCAATGAAATATTGATATTGGTTTATGTGATGTGCATGTGATGGAAGGAACTAACTGGAATGTAAATATTGACAGTATTTCTTTGTACTGGGCGTTGTTTTTTCATTCACTTAGCAGGCAAACTAGCCTGCTAAATGAATAACAGTTTTACATTTGCCTTATTAGAATTGAAATTCAGATCCAGATCTGTTTTACCCATGACGAAACGGAGAAAATAAAACAATAAATGAGCTGAGGGGTGTCATGAATGTCGTTTTATGTCCAGAATTTATCTTTGAAACCTTAAAAGAATTAAGAAGTGCTTTTAATATGTGTAGCAACTGGTAACATTTTTTTATATACGCGAAAGAATTAAATCCTTGCATCGCAGGGGGATTCACAAACATTCAAATCACATGCACAAAGAACACACAGAATTAGAACAAGCATTTATGGACCACACAAATGCTTTTCCCATGCGGGGATCGAACCCGCAGCACGTCGCGCACAGTAGTAATTGGCGTTTTGACTTATAATACTCGGCTATCCGTGCAGTCAAACATTTTGCTTACTGTCGAAAATTGCTACTCAACATCTGAATTAAAACAAAATCTTTGTATTTTTTTGCATGTAAAAACACTTCGCTTTTGTAAAATAATTTATTCAAGTACCTAGACTCGATATTCCTCTTACTTACCTCATCCAGTAAAGTTGTATATGATCGTCATTTTGTTTGTGAGACCGCCTCATTCTGATAGTGAATGTTTTATTCACGAGCCCTCCTCTGATGTTCTCGGATGGTAAACTCACTATCTGAAGCGGTTTTCAAAAAGGTATTATATAGCATGTATACGATTACTCATCGTTACGAATCTATATAATTTTTTTTTTTAGACTTTATTTTATTTCTTTAAAAATATATATATTACAAACTATGTGGACTTGTGAAAACGGCAGATTAATTTCTTTCATATTGAACTACATAGTTACAAGCATTTCAATGTTGCTAATTAGACAGAGAGAGCTATATCCTAAGGTGACGTCACCTTTGTAATTCTTCATACTAATCTGTGGCTGCCCTGTACAAGTCGTCGTTTGGCGAAAAAGAGATAGAACATGAGTCACCTACTAACTTTAAAAGCTTTTATATCTTTTGTTTTCGGGTATATTTTTTGTTGTTATTTCGCAGTTCTGCTTCAATGTAATACTATATATAATAAATAAATAATTCAATAGTACTCAAATACCTGATTGCCACATGTACGAGGGTGCATCACTTAAGAACAGCTCGACCGATTTGACATTGACATGACTATATTAGTGTATAATGTACACATGTACCTAGCACCTACTTGTATATAATATAATAATAATACCAGCCTATAAATGTCCTACTGCTGGGCACAGGCCTCTTCTCATATAGAGAACGAACGAGCATTGATCACCACGCTTGCTCATTGCGGATTGGCGATATCAGATTCCTATTTTTGGAATCCAGGTTTCCTCACGATGTTTTCCTTCACCGATTCAATCAGTTCTTGGTTCAGTCAATGATGTCTGAGAATAATTAGGAAAGTACATTTAACTTTGAAAAAGTTACATTGGTACTTGCCTGTAGTGGGTTTAAATCTGCAACCTTTTGCAGACTAATCCGTTCTTTGAACCTCTAGGCCACCAAGACACCTACACCTACATGTAATAGAGTAGAATAAACGAATAATCAAAAACGTACCTACGTACCATCCTCAAGATTAAATCGTCCTTAAGGCCAATGATAATCTGCATAATTTAAATTCAATTTCAGCATAACCAGACGGCATTGAATATTCATATTCTACACGAAGTGACTGTCACTTCATGCCCTCAAGTTAATCACCAATATTCGAGGACTATTTTACTTGGATTGATTGTTAACTTGTAAAGAACTTAAGTAAGCTTTGATAAGGGAACTCTTATAGTTGTTAAAAATGTCATTTTTTTTTATAAATTAACTTTTTATGCATATTATTTTCAAAATCAAAATTAAAAACTAATTTATTTCAACTAGGCTACAAAATAGCACATTTTTTTAATGCAATGGACAGCACCCTGATTCGCCACCCTTCACTGCTTCCTAAGTGCTCTGGCTGTAGAGAGAAATGGCGCAACAAACTCCTCAGCAGCACGCTGTCATTCAGTTTACAATAAACATAGATATCATTTATGTTTATAGTATGGTAAGTAAAGACAATTTTTGATAATCAATCATAGGTATCTATTTTATAATATTACTTTCAGTGCCGAACATGTATGTGTAAGATCTAACACCATCATGCGTCCCAAAATGCAGTCCCAAGCATTCATGTATTTTTTTTTATTTTCATTGTAATTAAATAAAAAAAAATAGCATAAAATTCAAATAAACAAAACACTCGAAAAAAAAGAACATTATTTAAAATCTTACCTTCGGCAGTAGAGCGCCATTGTACCCTTTCACACTTGTGACACAGTTGTCACACACATTGTGGACAATAAAGAATATTCTATTCTATTCTAGAGCTTATTTGACTGAACTTTTACACAGTTATATGTAGTACAGAAGATTCACTGCGCCACGACACATTATCTTAGACTTTACACCTGACATGTAACTACGTGCTGTAAATACTGACACAGAATGCACTTTTGCTTGGAAACTAAAAAGGCACTATACATAGGTGACAGCTAGTAGCACGATGCATAATTTTAATTTTGTTTAATTTATAGAGTCTACATGAAATGGAAAATAAGATTTATTTAAGTTTTGAAAGAATACTAACAAAGTCTAGGTTTAACGCTAGATTTTTTTCTTCTTAAAAAAAGTGTCATCCAAAAATAGACCTTAGCAAGGTCTATTTTTGGATGAGACGTTTTTCAAAAATCCTCTTAAATTGAAAATAAATAATATATTTGTCTAAAATTTACCTAAATAACACGATATTAAGCTTGTATTTGAATGTCCAGACATTTACCGTGCGGGAGCGGTGTCGTATAAGTATGCTACGACCTTTACTGTTACACAGATATAACATGCACAAACGCCTCTTCACGTCATAATGAATGTAAGCATAGTTCAAGTACCGAGAGCAACCTTATTTGTCTTTGTCTTGTCAGCAAGTTACTTGTAAGACAGTGTTGAGATGGTAACAAGTCAACATTCAAACTTTATGCCGACAACACTTTCTGAGCTTAATTTGGTTCTCAGTAGCTAGTGATGGTTTTAATTTTGTGTTTTGGCTCAGATATTTAGATGTAGAGAATTTAATTTAAAATAAATAGTTTCAGGTTTGTTGTCTTAATATGTTAATATATATTAATCACAAGTCATTTCCCGCGGCTTCGCCCGCGTGGATGTCTGTAGGTATATATGGATAGCCTTATATCCTTTCCGAGGCTCTAGACTATCTGTGTACTAAATTTCATTTAAATCGGTTCAGTAGTTTATGAAAGCGCGAGAGACAGACAGAGTAACTTTCGCATTTATAATTTTAGTAAGGATTTTGATCATAACGTAACTTTTTTTGTTTTATCAGTTATCCATATATTACTTTTCACGGCTACATCACTAAACTGATTTTCAACTTATATACATATTTGGAAAGCCTGGATCCTAAGAAAGGACACAGGCTAAGTACTTTTTGCTGCGATAACCGACACACGCGTGGGCGGTACCGCGAGCAAAAGCTAGTTCTGAAAAAAAATAGGAATCTGCGGTTCCTGCTGGTGTTCAAAACTTAATTATAAATTAAATAATATTAACGCGTCTGCCAAGAAAACAAATCACAACGAGTATTTGATCAGTTTTAAATGATTATAATCTTGACATTTCCTATTAATAATCAAAAGAAAAAATCGTCTTCAAAAGTAAGAACAATCATTTACGCAACGCCAGTGAAGTCGGGAACTAAAGATGTCTGTTTTTTATGATCAATACTTTTAATACGAAAACACGATACTTGAGTAAATTGAAGAAATGTCTTCAATGACAATGACAGGAAAATGAGTGATCTTTTCCTTAAGCACAGATTAGTGGAATATTAAAAAAATCTGTTGAGGGCTTAGAAGCTAATAATAATCTTATTTTTTCGTATCAAAATATTATGTTTAAGTTATATATTTTTGTTATAAACGATACAAATATCCACATAATTATATTATTGGTAAAAATATTTTATAGAAATAATTGAAATATGTAACGGAGAAAAACAAATGACTTACTTCTTGGCACCTAACAAATTTGTAACTACATCGTAGCGGGCGTAGCAGTTTATGTGCTACGCCGTAGCAGCGTTATTTGGCGTAGCAGCTTTATATAGCGTAGTAGCGTCATTGCTATAAAAACTGTTTCATAAATTTCCTTATTGAATTAGTGAAAAATTTCGTAGTGGCCTTAGCGGTTCAATGAGCGGATTTGTACAAGGTACGATGTTCGAATCCATTTCAGTTTTTATTATTTTAAGACATCATTGACAATAGGTGAAGGAAAATATATCTAAATAAATATAAGATCGTAAGGAAAACTAGATTTAAAAAAAAAATGAATCTGAAATCGCCAACCCGTAATCATCAATCGTGGTGGTCAATGCTCGTTCCTTCTCTATATGAGAAGAGACCGGCCGGTATTTTAATTCTACATCACAAAGTAAAAATAAAGAACCAGACATAAGTCAACAACTTTAATATCATAAAATTCTAATCCAGAAAAAAATATTCTTGGAATTAGATGAAGTAGATTTTCATTATAATAAAGAATACTGCATCTGTCTGAAAAAGTACAATAAACTAGATTTTTCAAGCGAGTTCTTTCACGTAAAAAGTTAAATTTATTGCTTTCCCGGGACCTATATATTTATGTGGATAAAGGGTACCGTTTTTCTTGTCTCTGCGAATCTGGTTGAAAATATTATATTTTGAACTTTAGTTTGTTGTGTCTGTTTTTAGTTTGTTTAAATAAAGTTTGAATGATTATGTCCACTGGATTGTTGTTTTATTGTTTACCATGTTTAGGGAGTTTTGTGACGTTGTTTCTTAACTTGGAACATGCAGTCTTGGGCACACAAATCCGTTCAATACACCGCGACATACAAATAGGTAAACAACCAGTCGTTTTTATTAGGTACTAGCTGTTTCCCGCGGCTCCGACCGCGACGATGTCGGTTATCGCATTCTCAAATTTAATTACAAACTTGAGAATGTCACATGTAGGCAGTTTCATAAAAGTAAAAAACCAAGTATAAGAAAAGACAGATAATCCAGATCCATAGCCTTTTCCTTCTCAGAGCACTATGCATAAATGAAAGTATAAAATACTTTCAATCCATTATTTTTATCAATATTTCATTAAGTACCGACCGCACTTAATCTTACCGCGCCATTAACCTAATCTATTGAACGGATTCCTTTCACACGATATCAAATAATAGCAACCTTATTTTAGTAACAAGAAAAGATACCAAATAAGAACTATGGAAAAAATAAATTAGAGTTTCAATTAAAAAAAAATCGATTATGCATTGAGTGTTCAGTTCCTAAACCATTTTTAAGCGACTTATGGTATACTTTGACTCGCGGTGGGTTGCGACGGACCGTTAGACGCGTCTGTGCTATCACGGACGAGCTCCTTCCCGCGATCAGGGGTGCGGTGTGATCCGCGATATCAAGCACCGTAGGAGACTAATATATGAATATTACTTGTCGCTAGGGTCTTTATAATGTAAGTCTTAATAAGAGAAGCTGTATTTTTTAGATAATAGTTGGATTACAGATAATAGTCCTATCACTACATGTAAAATACTGGTATTCGGTCAAATTCGGTGAGACGAAAAGCGAAGCACAAGGTTGAAAAAAACAATAGTTTATATAAATTTTATTAAAATTTCTGCAAATAAAGAGTTTTTAAATATGAAAAAAGGTCAGGAATATACAATAGCAACCACGAAAAGCAGTTCAAAACCGAGATTTACTCTTTAATTTTATTTGAGAAAGATATCATATTTATTTTGTTCAAAAATGAACCTGACTTTTAAGCACAAGAAGCCAAACACCCCTAGCTAAATTAGGTCATCAAAATTTAAATGGTTTCATATTATTTTACTCATTTGTGTAAGTAGGTACTTCCTCGTACAAATTTCCTGGCTTGGAAATTGGGAACGATTAGGTAAATAAACCAATTTTGTGGATTGCTTTTAACGATATCTCGTCGACCTGTAGGGTCACCGAATTTCAATTTGAGGGGTACCGGAATTATTAATTTATGACCAGTAAGTGATATCAATATTGTTAATTACAGAGTTTGATTGGATTTTTTATTAAAATTCTACTAATGTTATTAATTATGGTTGTTACTCTTATGCAAAGAAAGCGAATTAATAAACGTATTTTGATGAACTACATCCGAAAAAAAAATCAAAAAATTTGCTATGTTTTAAACCAGGTAAAAAATGCGGACTTTCAGTTTGAAAATAGGCGTAATAATTTCTGATTGACTTTGAATTGATTAAGTAATTTACCTTTTGTATTTTTGCCAGCCCTACCTATCAACTAAAGAGACAACCCTCCCTACCTTTATCAAAATAATAAAATAAGACGTTAACCATATTAGTTTTTGTTTGTGTTGTGCTCCTAGATCATGTTCGATTACCTTCCAATCAAGTTATACTTAACACAATGGTGTATATAATATTTTCGTGCTCAGTGTTAATAAAATTATTACTTATTTTTTTTATAAATACATTTAAATACCAATTTACAACTCGAAGTTTTGCTTTAAAATACATACTATATTTAATTATTATTAAATTAAGTTCACCTCTGAACATAAAAAATAAATCAATAAAATTATCTTTAAATCAATTTGAATCCTATACTAACCATCCAGTATTGCTCACTGAAGTACCAGGAATGCAGTAAAATTAACAATGTTTACAAAATTATTAGCTAAATTTATGTCCGTTTTATTGACGAGCATATTTTTTGCGCGGCTTTCATAGCACGTGGGTTCATACGTTATTTTTAAACTGTCGAGAAATTGTTACGGTTTGATTATACCCACTAAATTTTTTTGGTAGCAAAACGGTGTTTCGTTGTTTGAACTTCGTAGATTTGTGTAATTAGAAGATTTCTCTTGGGTTTTTACAACTGTAACTTTTGTTCATTCATCAAGGTCGTCTTTGAGTGTTTAGAATTGTTTTTTTTAACTTCTTAAAGTAGGTACCTATAGACAACTGCAAGTAACATTTATATTATGTAAAATCCAAGCCTTAAACATAATTTTTGATCGGCAAATTTATAATCACAAATACTTATTCGACAAAATACCTTTTTAATTCCTCATACTAAATAGCCATGTAAAGAAAAACGCTTAAATTATTCAAATATGTTTATTCAAGAGAGAATATTTCACGAACAAAAGGTGCTAAAGCAATTCGTTCAGATAATATTTATACATTCACAACATGGAAATGATGTATGTCTGTAAATATGTGGGTAATGTATCGTGACTGGTGGCGAAAGATTTGAAAAGGTTGGCCGCGGAGTATGAAACTTTCTATGTAGGTTAAATTTTGTAAAGAAATAATATTAGAAGTTTTTTTTTTATATTTGAGTATAATTTAATATTGTTTAAAATTTAAATAATTCACTTTCTTATTGTATATAATCTGTAAATTTATTATTATATTCTTAGGTTTGTAGTTTTATTAAGGTGTACATTTTAGTTGTAATGAATTTGTTATCTATTTTATTTATGTTTTAAAAGATACATTATAAACTTATGAACTAAACAGTGTCTCACAAACCACTACAGACTGTTTGACTGTGAGACCAATATTATATTACATATATACCTATATATTATTTACTAATATTACATACATTTATAAAATAATGGTATTTGAATTTATTACCGTAACTTACTTATTCTAAAGAGTACTTCTAATTTATCATTTATTAAGTTATATTTATGGTAGGGTGTTTATTAAATATTATTTTAATTAAGATTTAAATTAAAAGTAGTTTTTTGTCTATCTGGTAATCATACTTACTACTTGTTTGACTGGCACTTCCTTATAACCTGTAATAAATACAAAAAATATATATTTTCTGTAGAAAAATATTCTACAACAGTACGCGAAGAGGCGTACGTACGTACGTACGTATTAAGTAATTCGTATTAAGTATACATAAAGTATTAATTATAATTAATTTAAAAAATAAAGGTGTCTGTCAGTAATAAAATAAAGTAATTAATGTTCTTCTTTAAAACTAACAGACTTTTCTTTGTTTCCAGGTACTAGGATAACATGAATACCAAGACACAGTCACTACGTCACCGCAGATCTCTCTCAAGGACTGCCTTCACCAGACCACAATTAGGTCAAGCCCAGTCCTCTCACCGACACATGCATTCCTAACTTTGTCTGTGTGATTTGCAACTTGATTAGCTTGTCACAAAAGTACTAGAGGTTCAAGAAATGACGAGGGTATTTTATGTGGAAGAATGACAAATAGGTTAATTATTGGTGAGTGATTATTTAATTTCGTACATATTGATCAACAATAATTTTTATTTTAACATACTTATCGTTTCCGTGAAATACTACGGTACCACTATACATGGTGGTATAATAGGCGCTAAATAATATACGAAAAAAAATGTTTTATTTTACCATTTAATATAGCAGAAAATAGTGTCTAATATTTTTTATTATTTAACGGACGGCTTAATTAGATTTCGGGTTTTAATAGCCAGTTATCAACACTATTGTAACTGTTTTCGGTAGAGAATATTCTTTTTTCATTCCAGTAAGTAAAAATTCCGGACATGTCAATGTTGTTTAAAACCCACTTAAATATAAATAACACAAGATAACATATTTTAAATCCCTTCCCTTCGTCATGCACTAGTTATGAGCATCTAGTTCTGAAATGCAAAGCATCACACGTCAGTCCAAGTACTAGGGTAGCAGAAGGACGCGGAGTCACATCAATCACCGACATGCGCTAGTACTGCGCACATTATAGATGGTATGATCACATATCATAATATCTTACGTCATCGTTGCTGAAAGTGTTTGTAATAAGTAACTGTATAGTGTATTGCATCTATCGTACAAAGTTTCATACTTCGAGCATTTGGTGGTTTACATATTATAGTCGAATATTAGGATATTAGGATTATCGAGTGAAAACAAACGAATCATTTAGTTTTTATACATAACCTTCTTTTGCGGGCGGAACTGCAGCCGCCCACGTGAATGTCAGTTATCGTGGCATAAAGCAGCCTATGTTCTTTCTTCGTATCCAAGAATACAAAATTTCATCAAAATTGGTTAGGCAGTTTAGCCGTGAAAGACAGGCAGACAGACAGAGTTACTTTCGCATTTTTAATGCTAGTTTGAATAATTTTAAAAATGTCAAAGACGCCATTATTATTGATTAGAATGGTAAAAAATATTAATTAGATTGATTTTATTAAACCAAAACTTTGTTTCCGATTAAATTATTACAATATTTAATCTTTAAGTAGGTTATTGAATACACAACAGCATCGCTTAATATTTCAACTTTATTTAAGAGTAAGCTGTTTCTTAATAAGCCCTGTTCAAGCTTACTCTGCTAAACAAAATGTCAGCGGCAGGGCTCCGAGTAAATTATGTTCCGATCTCTTTGCTTCTTGCAGACGCTTTATACAGGGTGTTACTGAAAGGTTATATTTCTCGAAAACAGATGTAGAGTACATTTGGTATAGAGACAGTATATACAAAATATTAGCTCAAAATGAATTAATTAAATAATTTTTCGCGTCAATTACTCGACACAAAAAATCATAATAAACGTGTCATCGCACCACCAGTGGCTCATATCTTATTACGTTACTCGCTAAATGTTAAGACACGTTGCTTTAGCAGGCTTCAGCGGTCTGTTTATGAATTCGGTGTTAAATAATTGATGCGAAAAATTGAATATCAATTATTTAATTAACTCATTTTGAGCTGAATTTTTGTAAATCAATTCTATACTAGATTTACTCTTCACCCCTTTTAGATAGATATAACTTTTTTGTAACACTCTGTATATCTAGGAAATTCTTAATGTGACATTATTTTCTGATTCAGTGATTTGTTTCTCGGTTAGTTACTTTTATTTAGTCTATTGTGTATTGTAATGTACCACCAATACCTCTTCATTATATTTTACAAAAGTATTTTAGGTTTCAATATGAAAGTAATTAATCTGCCGTTTTTACAATTCGACATAGTTTGCAATATTGTTTTTTAAATGAAATTATTTTTTGTCAAATTCCCAAATATTAATCTGATGAGCTAAACAAAATCGTTACTGAATTTTACATGTACTAACTAGTAACCAATGAAAATCTTCTTCACAATTACTTTATTTGTTTAGTGGCCCTGATTTGAGTCCCTGTTGGGTGCCAAAGTGATCGGTCACATCTAGCCTCATCCATCCACAAGCCAATGGAAAAAGCGAGTAGAGGTGACAGTCCATCACTGATGTACACTTATATTACGGTTTGATTGTTACTGCCAAAAAAGCATCATAGTAATAAAGATAGTTATCTCTTACACTCTCGTTGCAGTAAAGTGTTAAATTATTCTCGTTTATTGTTCAAGTTATGATTTAACATTGAATATTAATTACCTTTTTTAAATTTCCTTTAGTGATTAATTATTATTTAATTTTCCTATTCCTGGTAGAGTGTTTAAGTAGGGTTTGATATTTTACACACGCCGTAAGTTTATTAGTTAACTAACTTTCACTCTATCCATTGGCGAAAATCATATGAAAATCCGTTCGCTAGTTTTTGAGTCCAGACAGACAGATGCGGCGGGGGACATTGTTTTATAAAATATACTAGTGGTGCCATTTTCCTGACTTTTTGATATATTCTATAGTTATGCTGCTGTTTGGGATAAAGACGAACCTAACAGATCAAAGATCATAAAAATCGGTCCTCCCGTTCTTGTGTTATAAATCGTGTAATTACCCCAACTTTCTTTAATATAGGTATATAAGATAGGTAGGTACGTAAATGAACATATGGTAATGTAAGTAGGAAGTGGTTTGTAGGCAAGACCTGTAAGGAAAACCGTATAATTACCCAATTTACTATGACTGTTTTACTATGTTTTAACATTATTATACATTAATGATTTATAACAGAAACATAAGGAACCAATACTTTTCTCATTATTAAAGAAAGTCTGCCTTCCCGACGCTAAAACACTTTAATCTTTCTCTTGACTTTTCGCTCCAAAAAATACTGAACTCGAAAGAAAACAATTTATTTCCCTCCATCTTTGATCCCGGTTCAGAGACACTTATGAAAATGTTTTGAAGGGGCGAGACAGTTTCAGACCCTCAAAATTTCGCATTTTTCAAGAAAATCTGCGAGTAAAAAGTTTTTTTGGCTCCTTTTTATTTACTAAATTTGAGCTACATGGCTTTTTGGTTCGGGATTTTTGTAATATGTAATCATGTGTCTAATTAAGTCTTTAAATTATTCCCGACAGCAAGTTTCATTATATAATATATAATGCTGTTTCTGAAACTAAAATGAAATTTTCATCCTAGATACCTACTTTACAGTTTTTACAGTAAGAAAATTAAGGATTGCCTAAATTATTGTACATAATTTCCAGTCGACAGCGATGTGGATGAATTTTTTGACGCAATTTTTTAGAGATTTTGTTAGTTAAGAGATTAGTTTTGTTTTAATTGTACATAATGGTTTGTACACATAACAAAAAAATACGTTTTTGCTAACAAACTTTTATATACACTTGGAAATTTGATAGTGTATATAAATAATAATAATAAATAAATTAGAACATCATCACATACATTGCTCTGAACCTAAAGTAAGCAGCTACTGGTTTTCTACATTGACCCGTCCGGAGATCGAACCCACTCGTTTATGCCACTCGACCACGGAGGTCGTCAGACACAGATATCATCAAGTAATACATCGATGTATGGGAGAGCAGTTTTTCAACCGCATAGGGAGTTGCGCAGAGAAAGCGCTTGCTATTCCGCGACACCAGCCAAGGGTAGAGACGGGACCGGGGTGTTTTTGGTCAGTGATAGTCTGACATATCTTCCCGCCGTGCCCTCGGGGTGGGTCGAAGCCATAAGCTTATCACCCGTGAAAAAAATGGTTTGTTTTTGAAGAAATAAACGTAACCATAAAAAAAAAAATTACTTTACCGTTAGGTTTCTTATTTTATAATTTTTTCTGTATAATTTTTCTGTCTCTACTGATCGAATTTGGAAGATCACTATGTTTGAAATAGACTTTTACGATTCCTTATAGTGTCGTAAAATGAGTACGTGCTGAAAACCCTTATAATCTTGTTTTATTCCTGTGTGGATGTCAAATGTACCTAGAATCTTAGGTCAATAGATTATTTGTTTAAGAGTTAGCCATAGTATTGGGATTAATGGTCGGATTAATATGCATGATGTCACAAAGTCGAACCCAGGCCATTGTGACTTTTAATTTGTAACGGTATAAAAAAAATTAGCTGTTGCCCGCGGCTACGCCCGCGTGGATTTGCGGTTCAAGCGTAACGGACAGGCAGACAGAAAGACAGACAGAGTTATTTCGCATTTATAATATTAGTATAGATATCACAAAAGAACCTAAAATAGTAAAAAGTATATTATTTTAAACCTCGGGCGGGACTCGAACCTGCCATTACTAGTTCAACGAATCAGATGCTTTACCAACTAAGCTTTTTCCATTTGACTATACCTAATAAACCCTGATAATGATCAAATATTGTTATTTTCTCATTAGCTGTAGTATTTACTTAAAGTCTCACTTTAAAGATAATTTCTTAAAAAAAAATCTTTTGGGTTTGCGTCACCGACATGCTCATGACTGTTTGATAGTAGAATCATTGTGCAGTACAATAGTGGGAAAGTACTAAATAAATACACTTTATTTTTATAAAAATAAATAACTAAAAATTATTTTAAATAGGTACTCGTATTATTTTTGCGTTTGAAAATTTTATATCATTTTAAATTATTTTAAGTCCTCGTATTTATTTTGAAATTTTGAAATTTCAATACTAAAACTTTTAAGATTTCACTTCTGCCAATTTTTTTTTTTTCAAATTATCCTGTTCTCAAAACATTTGGCGGCCTAATAAAAACGACCTATCGTGCTCTAAATGCGTGCTCAAATACATGCTATAATAAGGCTTAGTGGCAGCCATTTATTGGATTACAGGCGAGGCTAAGAAACTAGGGGACCGTGAAATGACGTGAATAAAACCCATTAATCAGGTATTCAATTACGAATCAAATGCTATTGATGTGTAATTAAGATATTCGGTAAATGGATAATATAGATTGTTCCTACAAGGAAATATACTAAAGTTTTGGTAAGATCTGATGAGACTGGAAACCGACTTCACGGGAAAAAGCCAGGCATTAGAAGAGACAGTCCTATTTTATTTCTACGTATTTGTCAATAAAGCCGATATTAGTCAAAGAAGGACTCAGTTTATTAATAATGACCATCCATAAGTGAACTTGAATAATCCTTTAAAAAGTTATCTGTGTAGAACTGGGTCTGTATAGTGGATCTAGAACGTACGAGAAACTTAAATGGAGCTAGGCTGAACATAGGCAGGCGGCAGGCGTGATGACGGTAGGTGGAGCCGAGTGGTAACCAAATGGTGGCCAAGACTTGACGGCGAAAACCGGACCTGGTATAAACAAAGGGAGACCCACGCCCAGCAGTGGGTTATACATATAAAGGGCTGAAGGGCTAATTTGCCCCTGAGCTTGTTTCGATATTTATTCTTAGGGTAATCAGTTAGAAAAGGACGACTCCAGTGATCTCAAAAACAAGTGACGTGTAAAAGTGATTGTATATATCCGAATTGCATAATAAATATTTCAAGGTGATGACGTAGGTACTTGCCTAAAACTGTTGAGTGAATATGAGATGATAAATAAGAACAAATAATAGATAAATAAATAAATAAATTGAGTAACGTGTAGGTTCGATAATGCGATCTAAATTCCCGAAATGTAGTTTACTCTAAAAGGTCATTTCTTAGTTGAAAGTGTAACAAATGAATAGCAACAAATTACTGTTATTCTATACAAAATGTAGCGTTTGTTACGAGAACTTTTGCCAATTCCATTATCTTAGAATTGAGAGTGGTACGCACTCGTAGTTCCTAACGCATGAGCATAGAGTTCAAATTCGCTTGTTTCTTTACTGTAGAAGAATAGACTTAGTATGACGTTGTACAGTAACTTTAAATTTGTTGACAGTTTTTCATAAGTGATCGCCAAAAATGTAACACAACAGGGTGCCAACAAAAGGCAGGGTAAACAGGATGTGTTTTATTAAAATAACTTTTTGCAATTCTTTAAATAAGTGACCTCTTTGTTAAATTAATAATTTTTCAATTCAAATCTTCTTTAGGTGCATTGGACATTTTTTGAGATGGGATAAACCAATGAACTCGCGACACTGTCACCGTTACCGACATCTCTGTATTTATCTATGTACATATATTTTAAATGTTAAGTTTTCACTTCTGTCAGCACTCCCGGAGTGCCACTGTATTTTTTTCAGCAAAAAGCCATGTAGCATCGTTAAATCTAAATCTCATTTACAGCATATAGTTCGCACAATAGACTATGTATTAAATTGCTTACGTAGCCTGGACTCCAGCCAGATCTTTAATCCCAAACCACAATGGCTTACAGATATTATGCTTTAAATTATTATGTAGGTAGGGTTAAAATTTGAGTTAGGTATAATAATACTAATAATACATACTTATGGATTTTCTCACACAATGTTCTGTTTTATGTATATCCTGAGCCGTACTTATGTTGTCTACGTGCTATATTTATAACTAGCTGTCCCTCGCGACTTTGTTCGCGTGTTTTAGTTTCAACGGTTTTTCATTTTCGTAACATTTTTCATTTATGCTCCGCTCCTATTAGTCGTAGCGTGATGTTATATAGCCTATAGCCTTCCTCAATAAATGGACTATCCAATACAAAAAGAATTTTTCAATTCGAACCAGTAGTTCCTGAGATTAGCGCGTTCAAACAAACAAACAAACAAACTCTTCAGCTTTATAATATTATAGTATAGATTCTGTATATAAGAAATAGCTTTCAATAACCGACATTCCCACAGGCGGAATCTTAAGCAAAATCTAGTTTTATGATAGAATAAATTAGACGAAAATTCATTGTGTAACTGATAAATAAGTCAAGGTGGAAATTATATTATCAAAGGCAAAATAAGATAAACCAAATACTCTAGCTATGGAAATTCAAAGTAAATAAAATAAGTTACCAAAATATAAATTTCGTCTTCTGCCTATGCCTTTACCCGAGCTATAGATAGGGTCGGTTTCCAGTCTTACCGGATTCAGCTAAATACCGTATTTTAAATGGAGCGACTGCCTATCTGACCTCCACAACCCATTTTACTGGGAAACACAGTATCCCAAATTAAGACTGGTTGTCAGAATTGTAATGACTTAACGACTGTCAAAGATCGAAGTGTGACAGTGGTGACCAAAGGCTTAACGTGCTTTCCGAGGCACGGAAGGATCTCGGTATATTCACAAATGATCACCCATCCATAGACCAACCGCGGCGAGCGCTGCTTAACCTTATTACCTTATTATCGGGCAAACCGTACAGCTTACACTTAACGACGTGCCTCTCCTAAGTTACCGAGACATGTAACTCACAGAATAAGTCTCAATTAAACCCTTGAGTACAACACATTACTTTAACCTAGATCTGTTTAAAATTCATAAAAAGCTTTATAACATTATGTACACAAAGGAATATTTTACCATGACTAAGCTCTTATACATCTTAAGTATATTATGAATCCATAAAAGTAGAAAAAGGGTCTGAGAGTCACTCAAACATTCGGCTGCAAGTAGTAACAAAGGAAGGAAAATCGACCTTATTGCCTTGGAATAAAGGTGTTTTAATGTCTATGTGGTTCCTTTGCTGTGTGGTCGACTGTATATAAAATACAGTGATGTAGGTAAAGCTATTGACGAGATGTGTGCCTGTTTAGATTATAGGCCATTATGTAATAGCAAAATATATTTCGTTGTAACATGGATTTATTGCTGTTGTTTCAAAATGAAACAAACAAAATCCATGAATTATATATTACTAGCTGTTTCCCACGGCTCCGCTCTCGTGGATGTCGGTTATCGCGGCAAGAAGTAGCCTATGTCCTTTCTCTGGCTCTAGACTATTTATGTACCAAATTACATTTAAATCGGTTCAGTAGTTTCAGCGTGAAAACGCGACAGACAGACAGAGATTAATTTCGCATTTATAATATTAGTAAGGACTAAGATGAATCTCTCCATATCAAAGCTTCTTCTAGAATAAGACTATCGAAGACGATCACTGCTTTTTGACAAATGACATTTATTACAAAATATATAAATATTTCTAAAAAAAATTGAGAATATTTTCTACGATTCTAGATTTTTATAAATTTAGACAATAGATTAGGAAACATACTACGACTTGATTCCAAAATAATAACATACATCTACGTAGCGAGAGACAAACATACCAGTGTTTGTCAAACTTTCCATATCGTTGCCCCTTATAATATTATTTCCATTTGGAGAAATATTTAGAATCACTAATTTGTTTCTTGGGAGCTGTTCAGTCGTCGTGTGCCAAGGAACACGCATAAAAACGGGTCATGCATGCCAACGAATTGTATTGTGTAGGAAAGTGCTTAAATGGTACCGGGATTCAACCCGGGACTTAGCAGGGAACGTGAACTCTTAAGTGTTTTGTATCGAAATGGAGTAAGATGGACAATATTTTTTGACTGTATTGCTTAAAATTGCTGGTTATATTACGACCATTCTGATATTGAAATCTTTCATATACAGTGCAAGTCATCTAACAATAATATCCTCCTGATACTATACAAAAATACGGGGATCTCATTATTAACTTTATGTAACGAGGGCTGCATAAAACTTCGGTAAATAGATACGTACATGTTTTACTGCGTAGACGTAATTGCAGCAATTAAACTTCTTCTTAGCGTATATACAGCACACGATTTTACGCTAATATACATCGCGGTCTAGTGGCGTTTACACCGGTTTTCAAAGTGTCGTTAGCTCAAAAGTTTCGTGTTCGATACCCGGATGGGTCAATGTAGTAAACCGCGGATCTGGGTGTTGTGGTACCTTCGTTGTTTCTAATTGCATAATACTAGTGCTTTAGCTACTTACTGTGGTTTCAGCGCAATGTATGTGATGTTGCCTACATTTCTTTATTTATTTAATTAAATATTTAAAGTAAACAATTTGGTGATTAATCTAAATATTTTGTAGTTTCTAATTTACAAAGATTCTTTAACAAACTACAACCAGCGTTACTTAAATAGGCCTAGCGACCCAGGTGTTCAACTGTCGCGCCAAATCCCGGGAAATTGGAACATCCCGCAGATACAGCGCACTTGACATCCCTAGTTGGAGGTATCGAACGTCAGAGAGGATTGAACGAAAGCGAATGAGCCGATACTTTCGTCTCAAACGTGTTCACTCACTTTTTCTGATTGTTACTTTTCCTAGAGAATGAGATTTGATAGGTTTAGTGTTGATGTATTGGACTCAAGAGATTCATGGGCAAATGTATTGAGAAATAGAAAAAAGGATTTTGAGCTGGAAAAATGGATTGATTCTAGAAATTTTTAAATCTTTTGGAAATAGAAATATAATAAACTAGCTGTTTCCCGCGGCTCCGCCCGCGTTGATGTCGGTTATCGCGGCAAAAAGTAGCCTATGTATTTTCTTGAAGTTCAACCTAACCCTATACCTAGTTTTATCAAATTTGGTAAATGATTTATTTAACTGAGGACAAAGTTACTTTTGTATTTTTAATATTAGTATGGAATGTTTATGGCAAGTTGTTTATTGTTTGTAAAAATATATTTGTTGTTTAATCCATAATGTGTATCTACCTTAGAAGAAATTCTAATTTAAAAATAAAGCGTAACCATCACCTTCCTGTTTACATCTTTAACTAATTAAACTTGTAAATAAAATAGATTTAATAGGTCAATAAAAATGTTACAAATAAAACGCGCATTTCGGGGAAGAGCGGGCAATTTAAACAAGCCACGAGAGTTTTATTGAAAAGAAATACCGCAATTAATTGAGTTCCCGCTAATAGAAATAAAAGCTTTATAAAAACAAGCCTTAATGTTCTTAAAAGATATTTGACACGGAGCTCCATTTAAGCAATTCTATTTACTGACGGAATTGTTTTAAAAACAATTAGTTGAATATTATTTGTTGTGCTATTTATTCTGGAACATTAACTTCGATAGCTGTGGTTTATTTTTATTTACATTAAATACGGTTTGTGGTGGAAATGACTGAATTTCAAGGTAGCGGTAGTATGATATATATTAAATGCAGACAATTTTTTAGTTTTTCAAATATATGTGAAGTGTTATTAATATAAGTCTGAGGAATTTCTTATATGAAAAAGGAGAAATAGTTAAATAGGTAGAGAATTGAGCATGCCTATTATCATATAGAGACAGTATTTTATAGAGTATAACAAAAGATAATTCTAGTTAGTCCGTTATTTAATTTATGTTAATAATGTAAAAAAAAATAATGTTGTTCTCGAATTTGATTAGCACAGCTGTAATTTTTTTCTAAGCTTCATAAAATTGTGTCGTGCTATTTCAACCTTTTTGGTAAATATTTCCAACAAAAAAAAAACTTTTTGTGCATTGCTAGCGGTTTTCAGTTGAATGTCGTAATTCACGAGGGAAACGTGATTTTGACATCGAATCATTGCATAAAACACCACATGTGACTTGAATGTTAATTATTTTAAAATAAAGCTTTTATTTAAATTAATAAATTGGAATCCCTAGTAATTATTATCGTATTCAGTTGTAATTAATGTGTTATAATTATAAACATTTATTTTTTATTTTGCCGCGTAATAATTTATAACTTCGTTCGACATTTAAACCATACCTAGTGGGTTTATCAAATGAAGTCGTAACTAAAATTATTTTACAATTGTCTTATTTTCCCTAAATTCCTCAAATGGTATTTGCAAAGTTATGCTGCTGACTAATATGCTGAAACAAAAGTTTAGTTTATGATATTATTAATTTAGTGTCTAGTCAAATGATTGTAATGTACACTTCACCAAACGGCAACAAATCGCATCGGATCGGAAAGGATACGAACGGATACGGCGACAGCCGATCGCGTCCATCAGGATTTCAACGCTGACGAACGACTCCGCACGGTTTCCGTCGCTTGCGTACGTAAGTACAATTCAGAAACATTCCAACCGTGCTGATGTTATCTTATTTCTGAGAATGGTTTTAGTTGTTGTAGTATTGTTGGCTATTTATGAAGCACGTGACGCCAGCCAAAAGTATTCAATCGGATACGTCGATCTGAACGGAGCCGAACGCATGTCTCAACATGCTTTCACCTCCGAAAGCGAGTAGCGGAAGACACCCGCCATCAACTGCAACTGTGTGTGGCATAGTAATAAAAACTTTAAACACTGTGTACGCGATTTATTTTTGTTTAAAAATTATAAAATCCGTTCCGATTTGATGCGATGCGTGCCGTTTGGCGGAAATTGTATCTAATAGTGACCTAACTGACAATTAGTGTCAAAACCTTCAAACGAAGCTTATAATAATTAATCATGAAACATTGACGCGTTTACCATTCATTTCCCATTACCCACCTCAATGAATTCACAAATGAAAATGACATCGCGTTTCGTCGAATAAACATAACAAAATCATTTACTGTTCCATTCTTTCCAACCAAATGAATAAGCACTTTAAGACTTTAGTAATAAAGCTTGAATTTGAATGGGGTAGCGAGTTGAGTTGGTGTTATAAAGATGGTAATTTGTTTTACCACGTTACAAGCACACTTGAATTAGTTAGGCGTGCGAATGTATCTTGAATGTTGAAGAGGAAAATAAACTGCTTGTATAAGTCTTGTTGCTATGATCTTTAGAAATAACAATGTATTTATATCATCAAGTCAACTTTAATCTAGGGAATTTAATAATCTTCAAAATATTACAAATATTATAAATGCGAAAGTAACTCTGTCTGTCTGTCTGTCGCGCTTTCACGCCAAAACTACTAAATCGATTTAAATAAAATTCGGTACACAGAGCCTGAAAAAGGACATACGCTACTTTTTGCCGCGATAACCGACATCCACGTGGGCAGAGTCGCAGGAAACAGCTATTATAATATATCTTGGACTAACTAAAACTCACACACGGCCAAACTAATAGGCAGAGCCTGTATTAAGTCAACCTGATAAACATACTTATATACTTTTAAATACATGCATATTGTGTATAAATTACATTCAGACACGAAATAAATAATCATGCTCATCACACAATGATTTGTCCAAGGCGTATGTGTACCATAAATTCGTATTTCTCTTATTAGCTATATACATATATTTTTAATAATGCAATACACTACCTATACAAATATTTGTACGTATGAACCAAATAATAGCTTACCGTTTTTGAGAATTGTAGGTCATACTATAACATTTTCATATTAAACTTTAGTCATTGTCCTGTCGATCTATGTAAATCTACATTAAATTTACAATAAAAACACATTTCAATTTTTGACATCTGCCGCTTATTTTTCAAAATTTCTTTGTTCATACAAACCTAGTCCTGATAATTACAAACAGAAAAAAAACAGCTAAATAGGTCGAGCCGTCCTTAAGTAATGCACCGCTATACATGCGGCAATAGATTGTTATTTATATAGTTGCGCAATAATTTTGAAAACATTTTTTTCTCTTTATAAACAATTTGCTGACCACTAACAGGGCAATTATTGTCTTCAAACGTTTCCCTTATCCCTTATTACGTATCCCTACTTGGGTAGGGTTCATACTGAGAAACAAGGCCTTAAGAATTTATTCCATACCCATTAATTTGCGGTTGGGTCACAAATTAATTAGTCTGAAGATTGGGTTATTTAATTAGGTAATTTGTAGTCAAATCTTTGGTATCTTGGAATGGTATTTCAGTAGATATAAATTTGATAATATTGAAATTAAAAAATAAATTGTTTTAATTATGTCCAGAACTAAATAATCTTAAAACTGTATTCTGATGTTAGTATTGTACAAAGATGCTTAAGAGAGCACCTAGCTAACTGGATATATCTCGGGTGTGATTATTTTCCTTTTGTAGTATGACACACGCAGCTTTTTAGAAAAATAGAACATTATAGCTTAGGCCCACTTACAAATGAAAATCCTGTCTCAGAGTTGCTAACACTAGGTGAAATTGACAATATTGTATGAAAACCTGTTAATTTAACCTCGTGTTAGCATTTAATTCTGAGTTAAGAAGATATACTAGGCAAGCGGGACTTAGTCGGTTAACGTATGTTAATTTTTTTTTGTGTTTATGCTTTTTGGTCCTCCAAGAGGCTATCAAAAAGTACTCGAAAATGTTGTATTCGGTGGGTATCTGTATAACTTAGACTTTATATAATTTAAGTTCCGTACACGTCAATAACTTCATCATAAAATTATATTCAAATATAAGACGCAATTAACTACTGAAAGTTTGTAGTACCTACTACTCGACTTTATAGCGAGTATAGTTACGTATCGAATTTTATCGATAAGTAAACAATCGAGTCGATTCCATTCGCTACCCTACCGGCCTGTATTTTAACGAGATTAAAATACAATCAAGTGGCTTTTTAACCTGCATACGGAAAATATCGAGAATCGTCCGTGATCAAGTATCGTTTAAACTTAATGCAACGCATATTAATTTTGTAATTAAAGTGTGAAACTTGATGCCATTGAACTCAGAGTCTTGTTAATGGATGATTATGGATCTGATTGTTAAATGTAAAAAAAATACCTACTCATCTATGAATAGAATACCGACACTTATGGCAAGTCATTAATGCTATGATCGTAAGACTCAATAGATATTCAATTGTCTTTAATACCGGTAAACAAGAGGATTTATTCTTCGTTGATCTACTGAGTTTTGTCCTACATGACAAAATCTGGGTCATCCCAAACTCTATGCTTCCTTCGTCCCGAAACATAATTTTAATTTTTTTATTCCCGCTACGTCCTATTTTATATTCCTCCTACGGCCCATAATTTTTTGAATATTCCAAACTTACGTTTTAGTATCTACAATCAGCAAAAAAATGGTCACTCAAAAAAGTGGTTCATGTTAAATATTAAATAATATTAAATATCAGGCTTCAGTCAACTATAGAATTATGCATTAAAACGATTGAAAACATTTATCAAAAATTAAAAAAATATATTTTCTAAAAATAATTTTCAACTAAATGTCTTTGTTGTTGTTTATAGTCACAACATATGACTTACATGTGTATTTGTACATTGTGAACGTGCTATTATTTATATACTTCCTCCCAAGATGCAGGTTATTGCCAAGTTTGGGAGACAGGTGTCTGTTCATATTGTAAAATGTCCTTGTGCTAGATATTAAGTCCTATAGATATAGGTATGTAAATTATAGCTTCATTTCTTTTACCCGATTGCGGCAAAGCCATCTCTCATTGAAAATTTCATTTTTGTAAACCATTCATAAAATCCCATAATTATTTCAATACACAACTCGATAGGTTTGGTTAACAAATTCCGCCATTTTAATTATTTTTTCAAAGCATTTTTCTAAGTATACCTACTGGTTTTTGAGCCGAATCAAGACATACCTTAATTGTTAAAATCCATCTAGCCTTTGGAAGATACGCGGTATTCAAAAATACAAACATAGAAATATACAAACAGTCGAGTAAAAATGTCGCACAGTAATTGTTAAAAGAGGAATAAGTCGCGATAAAAATCTTAAAAATCCCAGCATCCTTCCGATGGCCTCACTGCCGGCTGTTTAAGTGTGAAAGTAGGTCAGGACTTGTCATCAATCGTACACCTATATGCATAACTTATTGAGAGGCTATAAAGAGACGCCATAGAGTAAGCGACTTTATAGAACAGGAAAAAAATGTGAGAAATTCTGTCAAATCTATATCTAAAATTAAGTTGGGGGAGTTCAACCATTTATAACTATTTTTTTTTTTTTAAAAACTACTCCCGCACTAAAGAATTTAATCCTTGTGTCGCGGGGGGTTTTACAAATATTCAAATCACACGCACAAAAAACACCCAGACTTGAAACAAGCATTTGTGGGTCACACAAATGCTTGTCCCATGCGGGGATCGAACCCGCAGCACGTCGCGCACAGAGGTAATTGGCGTGGTGACCTATACCACTCGGCTACCCGTGCAGTCAACTCAAGAATAATAATAATAATAATAATAATAATAATAATAATTATTTATTTCTCAAAAACTTACAAATAGGGTTTACAACTATAAGCTTGAAAAAAAACATATTTTGTTTACAAAAGTTTTAGACCTGCTGCCGAACTAGGATGAACCTGTATTTCGGCTAACAGTGCCATCCCCCTTGATTCATATACTTAATTATAATACAGTTGTTTAAGTGCTAGCATTTGATAAAACTATTTGTATTATACAATTATTTGTGACATTGAGTTAGTAGGCTGAACCTCTCTTTGTGTGATGTGCTATGGTGAGTGTGTGAGTGTAAGAGGGTGTGTTTATTTTTGTGTTTTTTTTGTGTTTTTGTATTTGTGTGATTTATGCTAACTACTAAGACTGATACTATCTTTGCACAATTATTAGTTGCTCAGTTTCATCATAAGTGAGTCTTTGTAGGTATTCTGATACAAGTCTCTTGCAACGGTCTGTGCTGAGTGGGTATATGTTCAGTTTTTTATTAATTTTGTTATAAATGTAGGGGCCAAAAGAATTTATGAATTTTGTGCTAAATTGAGTGTGATAAAATCTATTCCGTAAGCAAACAAAGTCATTTCTTCGTTTGTTCCTTAATTGCGAGTTGTAAGTTAGGCGTGTGTGTTGTAGTATAATTATTTTTAATATGAATAATTGTCTCACGGTAAGAACACCACATATTTGGTAAAGTAGAGTAGTAGAAAATAATATAGGTTTATGGGAGCTTACTTTAAGTATTGCGCGTTGGGCAACCTCAATGGACTTAAGCGTAGTTTTTGGAGCACCTCCCCAAGCAGTTATACAATATGTAATGAGTGATTGGCAGAGGGCAAAGTATATCCGTTTCAGTACTGGAGGCTCAACGATATGACGTATATTTTTGAAAATATATATAAGTTTACGAATCCGTCCCGTTAAAACTCTTATATGATCTTTAAAGTTGAGATTTTGGTCAATAGTAACCCCTAAATATTTGATAGTAGCAACTTGCTCCAGTTTTATACAAGAGCAAGTGACATGGGGTGTACATTGATGCGGGATAATAGAGTGAGTATGGTTAACATCAACTGGTCGTATACTAAAACAGATGTACTTCGTTTTATTGGTATTTAATGTTAAAAAATTCTCATTCAGCCACTCTCTGACAGTATCGAATCCAGCTTGAGCAGCATCAAACAATTCCTCCCAGTTGTCGGCGGAAAAAAGGAGAGCAGTATCATCTGCAAAGGAAATAATTTTGCCCTGGGGAAGATCTAGATTAGACAGATCGTTAATATATACGAGAAATAATGTGGGTCCTAAGATGCTACCCTGTGGCACTCCGATCTTAATTGGGAGGTCAGTGCTAGTATAGTTTGACACTCGGACACACTGACGGCGATCTGAGAGGTAGCTTTTAAAAAGTTTCAACTGGTTGCCTCTAATGCCCAGTCTTTCCAGTTTGACCAAGAGGATCGGGATAGAAATTGTGTCGAAGGCCTTTGCTAGGTCTAAAAAGATGCCCAGGCTTTTCTTTTTCCCATCTAAGTTATCACTAATGTCACTTATTAGTTTATTTACCGCTTGTTCAGTGGATTTCCCGTTACGGAAACCGTACTGGTTAGGTGAGAGCAAATTTTTATTCTCTAGAAATTTGATAAGTCTCAAATTGATTATCCTCTCCAGGATTTTCGATATAGATGGAAGTATAGATATGGGCCTATAGTTGGTGACACAATTTCTATCACCACCCTTGTGTATTGGGCAGACTACTGACTTCTTTAGACAATCAGGGAATGTTCCGTTTTTAAGGCAGGAGTTAAAGACAAAGGTGAGTGGAGGGATCAAAACGTTTTTAAATTGTTTTAAAAATTGACTACTAATTCCGTCTGAACCCGTCGAGCTATTTGTTTTTAAATTTGTGATAAGTCGGTCTAGTTCGTCTTCATCAGTATCATCCAATACGAAAGAATTGAGTTCACCGGGCATACGAGAGCTAGTATCTGCAGTTTCGTTAATTGAACTTTGCTTATTATTTATGATCGTATCTGCCAATGATATGCCTACATTTACAAAATAGCTATTAACATTGTTTAGGGAATGTTGTGGACTATCAGCTAAGGATAGTAGTTCGTTAGAGTAGCTTGTGTTTTTATTCGTATTTGTGACATCTTTAATTACTTTCCACAGCTTTTTATTGTCATTTTGGGCCGACTCAACAAGACTTTTTTCGTACGCTCTTTTTACTTTTTTCAATATAATATTGCAGTAGTTTCTGTAGCGTGTATACGTCAGTTTAATTGTAGCGTTATCTGGCGACTGTTTAAGTTGTTTATGCAATTTATCTCTGTTTCTCATACAGCGTAGTAACCCTTGTGTGATCCAGGGTTTTATAATCTTCTTTCGACGCGATAAGGTAATGACTTTGGTATTTTTTTCAATAGCAGCATGAAGACAATCGATTATGTACTCCATAGAAGTGTTTGAATTTTGTGACTCGTACACCGTTGTGAAGTCAATATTTGATATTACTTTTAATAATCCATTATCGTCGATCTTTTTAATAGTTGATATTGCAAATTGTTTAATTTTCTTAAAGTTCATAGATAATAAAACCGGATAATGGTCAGTCAAAGTTGCTTCTGGTATAATGGTGTTACAGATACTGTTTGTCTTAAGCAGTATATGGTCAATACAAGTTTTACTTTCGGGTCTTGTAACCAAGGTATGCGAGGGCAGCAGACCATGACTAGCGGCCAAAGTAAGGTAACGTTCGCCTTGCAGGTCAATTTTATCCGAGTTAATAGGAATATTAATGTCTCCTATAACTAAAAGATTGTGATAGGCGGAATAACGAAGTAAGGCATCATTAAGAGATTTGAGGAAGGAGTCTAAGTTAGAATATGATGGTGATCGATAAATTGCTATAATAGCAATTAGCTTATTGAAAGTTGCAATCAGACAGTTACCCTCGCTAAAACTTGGTTCCTCGATAGTACATTGAAGGTGTTCCTTATAGAAGATTACCACCCCATCGTTTTGCTTTATGTTATTTTTTGTCGCAATCGAACGATATCCTAGTAGGTTAGGTATTGTATTTGTGCACGATAGCCAACATTCAGTTAGAACGAGTACATCACATTGTAGCTTTAGTCTAGCTAATAGTATTTCCAAACCATTTATATTACAGTTTATGCTGCGTATGTTTTGGGTGAGAACTAATAGATGTTCAGAAGGAGGCACAATTATTTTGTGACAGTCCTCAACGTTGGCATATGAAGATTTCGAAACTGTTACATTATCGATGTTAGTTGTTATGTCGTCTAGATTACCGAATGTTATTGTTATATACTATAAATTTATCGAAGATTATATTAATTGAGATGAATTTCAGTCGAATAATACTGATTCTTGGATAAAAGATATTTATGCTACTTTTGGTTCCTGACGTGATTGTAAGAGCAAAGTTGAAACTATGTGCCAAAGTTATAAAGAATAAGAGCTGGCATAATAAGTTGCAGTACTTGCAGTTTAGTCTTATTGCACAAAGTACGATTTTATGACATTTTATGTTTAGTGTTATGGTTGTGATATGTAAGTCAATGTATGATAAAATAGATAAAAAAATTGCAGACTTTTCAATGTCTGATTATTGTGTAATCCTGATTGGTGAAAAAGATTTTCAACAAACAGATAACTATGTAAATATAATTATAGAATTGAGACAGTCATTGCTTAAAATTCAGCAAACAAATGTTATTTTATGTGTGCCTACCTTTAGATTAAGTAACTACTCAACTATGTTTAATTGGCGCATAGAGACTTTTAATAACTTATTACATCTTGATTTACAAACATACGGCTATGCAACTGCATTTGACTCTAATTTGGATCTATTGTATGATTTTACTATGTTCTCAAAAGTCAATAGAAAGATAAACGACCGTGGAATGCGCAATATATTCCATAACTTACGTCTAACCATATCTGAAAGCTCGACAGAATGTGAAGCCCTAATTCATGAAAATGTAAACAGCGTCGTCGTGTCTCCAAGTCATGAGTTTTTTCTCTGATTCTATGTATGTTCTTCACCAAAACATTGCCGGTCTTATAAATAAATCAGATTTACTAAATATCTACATTCAAGAATTGTCCAGTCAGCAGAAAGTTATTGACGTAATATGTATAACTGAGCATTTTATAATGTCAGGCCAAGAAAATTTATTACATATACCTAATTACAAGCTAGCCGCATGCTTTGCTAGACAGAATAAAAAACGCGGCGGTGCCTGTATCATGGTCAGAGTTGGGCATGAGTATAAAGAACGAACTGACATTATGAAATACTCGATAACAGGAATTATAGAATGTTGTGCCATAGAATTTCCATTACAAAAAATTGTAACTATATGTGTTTATAGACCTCCTAAACTGTGTAATCTAAGTAAGTTTTATGAAAATTTAGATCTTATTTTAAAAAAGGTATGCACTAAACTCTCTCAAAAAGTAATTTTATGTGGAGACTTTAATATAGATATCCTAAATAGGAATAGTATTACATTAGAATTTGAATGTTTTCTCAGGAGCTTTAACCTTAAACTACAGATTAATCAGCCAACTAGATTTATCAGTAATACCTGTTTAGACAATTTCGCACATAATTTTAAACAAAATTGCCATCATGAAGTAACCGACTTTGGATTATCTGACCACACAGCTCAAATGATAAAGATAAAAGTTAATAAAATCAGCCAAATTAAAACATGGAGAACATTAAGACGAGATATAACTCAAGAAAACCTAATTAAATTTCGATCGCATCTCGAAAGCCTAACATTTTCTGATGTATATGATACAGAAGATTCCAACAAAGCCTACGATAACTTCCTTCATATGTTCCAACTGCTACACGATCTCTGTTTCCCGCGCAAACTAGTTACTGTAAAATCTGAAAACAAATTAAAATGGGTCTCTCGAGGGATACGAATATGTAGCAAAAAACAACGACAGTTACTATGGCAACAGAGACTAAAACCGACTTCTGAAAATAAAGTTAAATTCATCAATTACACAAAGAGATTCAAGAAAATAATTAAACTCACCCAAAAGGCTCAAAATAACCACTTAATAAATAATTCAAAGAACAAATCCAAAACGGCCTGGCAAATTATTAATAATAATAAAATTGTAAGAGAACCCATTTCCCAAATAAAAAAAGGAGATAAAATAATATCAAACCCTAATTTAATAGCTGAATCCTTTAACAGCCTCTTTATTGACCAGACCTCCGGTATATCTAAACATAAGTTAAGCGACACAAATAATATAAATATCAACCCACATTCAATATTTATGGCCCCAGTTATCCCTAAAGATGTTATGCATATAATAAAGAATTTAAAAAACAAAATGAGCTTTGGCTTTGATGGCATTTCAACTTCAGTTATAAAATTTGTTTCTGACTGTATAGCTGCACCCCTTGCTCATATTATCAACGCAAGCATACATTCTGGTGTATTTCCAGAAAGTCTCAAAACCGTAATAGTTATACCAGTATATAAAAAAAACGACAAAAATGAAATGGTAAACTATAGGCCAATTGCTCGTATCTCCATTTTCTCAAAGATCATAGAAAAAATTATCTATGAATCTCTCTATAACTTCCTAACTAAATACCACATACTATGTGACGAACAAAAAGGTTTTAGGAAAAACAAAAATATAAACATGGCTATTTATGATTTTCTCCATGAAATAATGCCTAAAGTCGACTCTAAAATACCAGTATGTGCTATATATGCCGATATGTCAAAAGCTTTCGACTGCGTGGACCACGACACCCTTCTAACCAAACTTGACGCATACGGTATTCGTGGAAATGCCCTTAATTTAATAAAAACATACCTTAAAGGCCGTAGACAATGTACTGAGATATCAAGCCTGTGTGCAAAATCTAGAAAGGAACTAAAATCTTTATCGTCCTTCAGAGAAATAAAATATGGAGTCCCGCAGGGCAGTGTCCTCGGGCCTTTACTATTCTTGTTATATATTAATGACCTGCCACGTAATATATCTAATCCTATGGTTTTATTCGCAGACGATAGTACTTCAATAGTTTCCTGTATCAATAAAGACTCGTACATAAATGACATCAACAATTCCATCGGTAGTTTAATAAAGTGGCTTGACAATAATAACTTAGTCATCAATTTACAAAAAACCAAAACTATGCATTTTTATCAACGAATACCTCCAGGAGATATGAATATCAACTACAACGGTCAATCTATAGACAAAGTGAATCATACAAAATTTTTAGGAGTCATAATTGATAGCCAATTAACTTGGAAGCCGCAAGCAGAAGATATATGTAAACGTCTTAGTACAGCTGCCTTTATGCTACATAACCTGTCCAAAAAAGTTAATTTACCAACAACATTATTAGCCTATCATGCTCTTGTAATATCAATCTTAAGATTTGGTGTAATATTTTGGGGTTATTGTAGTGAACGAGAAAGCATTTTTAAAGCTCAAAAGCGCTGTTTGAGAGCCATATTTGGTCTCAAAGTAACTGATAGCTGTGTACCTATATTTAAGAATCAAAAACTTTTAACTTTTCCATGCCTCTATATCCTCGAATTAACCATATTTGTAAAAACAAACCGAAATCTATTTGCAACATTAACAGAAACAAGAAAACGAAGTACAGCTTTAAGATCACAGTATCAGAACTTACTATACACAGGCGTATTTAAAACTAGCTTACTAAAAAAGAGTGTAATCTGTATGGCTCCTGTAATCTTTAATAAAATTCCTAATCAAATTAAAAACCTACCATTGTTAAAATTCAAGAAATGTTTTACAGAATTACTTGTAGATAAGTGTTACTACTCCGTGCAAGACTTCTTAAATGATAAATTCTTGTAACCTATTTGTCATTTATTAACTTTGTTTTATATTTGCATGCCAATAAGGCAGAATGTACTGGATCTTATTATGTAATTTACCATCCTATTTTTATGTACCTACATTCTTAGCAAATAAAGTATTATTATTATTATTATTATTATTATTATTATTATCTGTTTGTTATGTGTGATATGACATGTATAATTATTAGAATACTGTAGAATGGTTTTTTATATTGTGTGTGAGTGAATATATTTAAGATACAATTTTGATTTCTGTGTATGGCCCATAAGTGATCGAGTGATATTGTTAGTAATTTATTTTTAAGCATGCATATATTTATATAATTCAAATGAGAAAGGTAGTAGATTAACAAAGTAGGAAAAAGAGAGGCGTGCAAGATTAATTCATTTAACAATAACATGAGCTTAATATGGTTAATCTTAACTGAAAATAGTCATTGCAACGTTCTCAACTTGTCTATATCCATTTCGGTTGAAATACGAATTTGGGGCGAGTCAGGATTTTTCTTTAAATACACTATCCCGTTTGAAGTCCATGCGAATGAGTAGCCGTAGTTTTTTTGAAAAGATCGGGCCAGATAGAACAATTTATGTGTCTTTAGTGTTAAGGTTTCAGATACGTATATAGGTTTTAATTGATTTTGAGGGTTTAAGTGTCTTGTATTGAGCTTGTTTTCTTTTATTTTGGATTTATTGAAGCGTTTGACCCCCTTTATAACTTTTTCTTTGTTCAGCACTGTTGTAAATTCGACAATCACCGGATTTGACCCGTCTTTGGTACTTAAGCGGTAAATATCCCTAATACTGGCATGATCAATTTCTACATCTAAGGTTTTACCAAGGTTCACCAGTACTTCACACAGCGTTTCCTTAGATTCGCCACTTTCTTTTGGGATATTTCGTATCTCAATACCGGATACACGTGTTTTACGTTCGATTTGTTCGAGTTTTTCTTCAAGCAGTCTAATTGTTTTCTTATCCTCCCGCTTCTCCGACTCAAGACAGGAAATACGCGCTAGGAATTCGTCGTATTTATCGGACATAAGGTTGACGCACTTTCGCAATTCATCATTTTGATTATTCAGCTGACTAATTGTGGTTTGAAGCTCTTGGAACTAGGTGGACCGATTTTATGATCTTTGATTTTTTGTATTTCCCGAATAGCAGAATAACTATACATACTATACAACGAGAAAAGTCACAAAAAAACAGTCTTAAGGGAACTGGGACTCCTTACCCGGGTAAAACCGCGGGGCACCGTAAATAATAATTAGATATTGATTTATCACTATGTGGAGTACGACCAACTAATTAGTAAATTAAAAAAAAACGATGTAATAATTAATCCTTTTATTTCACAGACTGTTTCACAATAATTTAAATCACATGCAAGGATTAAACATTTATTTTTATTCTATTCCAGTATTTTAAAGAACTAAAATTTGAAGTAAAAATTTAGTAAACTTTAAAAATATGAATGGGTTTAAAAAATATATGTTTATTTAAATATAAAACGCTTATTTAAGGGGTATACATCTAATCCGCTTACGATCTCTAGGAGTCCCGACCTTAAGCTTAATATTATGCTTGGACAGAAGCCGGCTTGAAACAGTTCACAAATGATTTTTAAATAACAAGATTATAATTATTTAACTTACAATTTTATTATATTAGACTAGCTGTCCCCCGCGACTTTGTTCGCGTGTTTTAGTTTCAACGGTTTTTAATTTTTGCAACATTTTTCACTTATGCTCCGCTCCTATTGGTCGTAGCGTGATGTTATATAGCCTATAGCCTTCCTCAATAAACGGACTACCCGATACAAAAATATTTTTTTAATTCGAACCAGTAGTTCCTGAGATTAGCGCGTTCAAACAAACAAACAAACAAACAAACAAACAAACAAACAAACAAACTCTTCAACTTTATAATATTAGTATAGATTAGCTTGCTAGATTATTTGACTTTAGTTTTAGTGACATCAACGTTTATTATTGCTTTTTGTAGTGTAAGATATCTTTGTGTGTCACATTTTTCTGGTGTATTTCATGTTTAAGATATAAAAACCGAATATACACTCTACTCACTCCCAAAAAAACACGTAAAAAAATTAAAAAAACTGTAAGTCAATTAAAAACACATTTTAGTTTTCCAATCAATCAAATACAAGATTAATTTTACTATAATTTAATTTCCCGAACTTAAAAAAATAATCATATCAATAAATATACATTCATACAATTTTAATTACTGATATGCCTCATACAAACAGCATCAATTACAAATTTGATAATCCAAACATTCAAGTACAGTACGCCACACAAGTCACAACACTGTGTTACAAACAGCGTCTTTATTCCGATGCAACAAGGTCGATTTTGGTCTTTTTTTTCTTAACGATTACTGTATATACCGTACTGATTCTGAACTGAACTTTGGTGTTCATTAATCATTGCTGATAAAGACGTGTCGGGTGTTGTGAGAAGCGAGAGAAAGCGGGTAATGTATGTTGAATGACGATGCGTTTTTAAGTATGTTTGGTGGTTGAAATAAAATTGGTCATATAACAGCGTATTGTAGACATTTATATCTGACTAGCGATCCGCCCCGGCTTTGCGCGGGTAGCACAGCAATATAGCCTATGTTACTGAAGGATAATTAAGTATTCTAATGTAGAAGGAATTTTTAAAATCGGTCCAGTAGCTTGTTTGTAATTAACACTCCCATTGAGTTTGGGATGTTAATTTGGTCTTCACTAGGACTGTGGTCATAAATAATATAAAAGCTATTACTAAAAAGTATATTTAAAACAACAGCTCGTTATATAAGATTCCAAAGGAATAAACAAAGATTGGTTACAAAATCACTTGAGACGTTTGGAAAACCTCATCGCTAATTCCCAACACATGTACCAAATAGGTTTTAATTAAGTGTTATTGCTATATTTTGGGTTATTCGCGGAGTGAATGTACAAGTAGTTAATACATTGACATGGAATATATTCGTGTAATTAAAGCGCTTTGTAATCTTCATTTGATATGATTAATTAAGTATTGAAATTTCGGTTAAATTGAATAGTATTCACTGAGAACAGCAGAATTGCCTTTGAAGTAATCTAAAAATAACAGGTAGGTGTGTGTTTAGTAAAGAATGTTGAATAGACATATTTTTAATAATCCTTACTTATATTATAAATACTATAGTAACTCTGTCTGTCTGTCTGTCTGTTGCACTTGCACGCCAAAACTACTGAACCAATTTAAATGAAGTTTGATACACAGAGAGTCTGATAAAGGACATAGACTACTTTTACTTTTTGCCGGGATAACCGATATCCACGCGGGCGGAGCCGCGGGAAACAGCTAGTAGATAATATACAAGAGAGAGAGCGTTCCAGGAAGCATGGACGGTCGAGTGTTCAGAGGTAGAGGACACTAAGAGGTATCCGAATTACCATTTAAATTCAAATAAGAGCAAACAGCATTTAAAACAATTGGATTAAAAATAGATGGTCCATGTATTGCGGACTCACCACGGCACTGTGAGCAGAAATGTTATGAAAGTCGGAATTCGGTTAAAAATCACGAAAAGTCGTATAACTTGAAAACTACAAAAAGTCGCGGAACATTATATGGGAGTGGTACGGATACCTGTAAGTGTCCTCTACTTCTTTGACACCCGATAGTCCATGCTTTCTGAGACACCTTGTGTAATTGAATTTCACAATGTTTGTATTTTTATTGAAACTACTAGCTTTTGCCAGCGACTTCGTCCGCGTTTCCGTCGTTTTTCGTAAAAAAGTAGCATATGTCCTTCCTCACTGTTCAGTGGTTTTGATGTAACAGACAGATTAACTTTCGTATTTTAGTAGGGAAATATAATATGTCACGTTACACAAAAATAATCCTTATAGTATGATTCAGTATTCACGCGCGACGGCGCGGCGCGATGGCTTATTATCGTATTTCATGTATAAGTTTGGTGTTTCTATACCGATTTCTATGATTCTTTTTTTATTGAATAGGTTATAATGTTAGCTTTTTTTTAATTAGGGATGAGTGAGAGTATTATAAACGTAAGAGTAAACAAATATAATCAGAAAGCTCCGAACTGCTAAGCTATCGGGAGTAACACGTGTTATTGTAAGTCAACCATAAAAGATCGACATATGCTGTTGTGGGATATTTTTTAGATAATTTTATGTAGAACATTTCCGTCGTACATGATTTCTATGTAGCTTTAACCATTAAGGCTGCATACGCGACGGAAGCTTAAAAAATGGAGTTTTCCAAACATTTCCCTTCACTGCTCTGCTCCTATTGATTGTAGCGTGATGAAAAGTATACTATAACCTGCCCAGGAGTATGAAGAATAATTGTACCAAGTTTCGTTAAAATCCGTCAAGTAGTTTTTGTTTCTATAAGGAACATACAGACAGACAGACAGACAGACAGACAGACAGACAAAAATTTTACTGATTGCATTTTTGGCATCAGTATCGATCACTAATCACCCCCTGATAGTTATTTTGAAAATATATTTGATGTACAGAATTGACCTCTCTACAGATTTATTATAAGTATAGATATAGATATAGATATAGATAATGTATATAGAGGTAAAGAAGAAGTACTCTATCTACCGTGCAGGTAAGTAGCTATAATACGGTAAAATGAGAATAAAATAAGCTAGTTTACTTTCATAAATTATCTCTATTAATCTACTCCAACGAAATTTCAAACACGACACACAAAAAAAAACAATATTAATAAAATTTGAAAAGGAAATATCCATTAATTTGTTCCATTTTCGGTGTAGGTACAGCTGCCAAAACGAATCGGTCGTGAATATTCAAGAGGGAACCGGTTCGTACCGGTTGAAACCAGTTCAAGCATGAATCAATACGAACTCGTCACCTTAGGTGTTACGCTTTTCCCAAAATGTATACTCTTTCAAAATGATTCGTTTTCTAACTGGTCATTGTTTATTTAAAGTTTTGAATAGAATACAATAACATAGTAGGTACTAAAAATAGTTTAAATGTGTGTTGTTTTTAGTGTTTATTATAAATATATCTAGCGACCCGCCTCGGTTTCGCACGGGTAGACAAATCATTAGATATGTACTAAATTTATACTCATGTCTCACGTCACAAAATATAAAGAAAAATATCCAAAACTAACATAACAAAGACGTTTCTCGATTACAAACTTATATAAATTAGTTGCAGTTGGTAATTTGATAGTGTCGTACATCGATCTTGCATCAAGGGTTCTAAGGTAGATCTAAGTATTTGACATAAACCAAACACTAACATCAATACTTGACACCACAACATATTGGATGAACGAACACAACCTTGAAATTAACTTTAAAAAGACAAAAATAATTACTTTCCACCCGCGACAAAAAACCCCCATAAATATAAATTTCGAATATAAAGGATCCAAATTTGAAATAGTAAATAAATTCACCCTTTTAGGCCTAGACATAGATACACACATAGACTGGAAACCGCACATACAGAAATTAAAAACTAAATTATCTAAATTTGCATATGCCCTCAGAGTAATAAAGAAAACAACAGACCTCAAAACTGCAATAATAACATACTATGCGTATGCGTTCGCTTGGCTTAGATATGGAATTATACTATGGGGAAATAGTACTGACGCGCCTTCGCTATTTACAATACAAAAGAAATTAATACGAATATTGATTAACATTGAAGACACAGACTCATGTAAACCACACTTCAAAGAACAAAACATGTTAACACTACCCTGCCTCTATATATTTAAAATTTGCAAATTTGTAAGGAAATATCCACAATTCTATAGCAAAAGAGAAGACATTCAAACAAAAATAAAACTAAGACATGGAAATAGACTGAATTTACCAACTTCACGATTAAAAATGCACTCCTCTAGTGCGTTTGTTTCATCCATAAAAATCTACAATAAACTACCTGAATACATAAAAAACACAGAAAAAAACAATATATTTACCAATAAATTAAAACGATTTCTCTTAGACAAAAGTTACTACACAATTGAAGAATACCTTAAAGATAAATTCCAACTAGGGTAATAGAGATAAATCTTAGATATATTTATTTACCTTACTTACCGTGCAATATCTTTAATTACATACAATTTAGTTAATTAATATTACAGATTATATATAAATAAATAATAACAATTAATAAATAATCCAGAATATAACTATAAATGATAAAAAAATATATAAATATTAATAAATAAAATTAATATAAATCTACACATAAATATATAATACCTACTTAAATATCAGATCTTCCTTTAATTCAATTACCTATTATGTTTTTAAAAAGCGCTCTTCATCCTCTCCTCTATAAAAAAACTAACTTGCTGTGCCCGACAGGGTCCATAATTGTTTCTCTTTAATTTTACCCACCAGCCTTGTATACATTATGGAATGCAATAAAGTTATTGAGTATTGAGTATTGAGTATTGATATTAATTTTAACATAATAGCCACTGAGAAAATAGGTAAGTAGGTAACTCTAAATAGGAGAAAAAATCTGGATTGTAAAAAACATGGGTAATGTTTTGTTGACTTTTATTAGGCTACAAAGTGTTTTAGGTGTAGAAAGGCGTTGAGAAAACAGTTTACCGCCTCTTTATTGCTTTATTTTTTATATTTATTGCAATGGTTATAGGAGGAAAGATGAAAGGGACGTAATTATGTCAAGGTCGGCAAGCAAGTGTGTATTGTAAGTTTTTATTTATTATTACGCATTTAAGAATTTTTATACCAACATGGCTACAAAGAAAAAACGTTAGCAAATAGTATTCTAATTTTACTCGAAGGTCTTAGAAACAATTTTTTTTTTAATGACGAATTTTATTAATATAAATTATTGTTTTAAATAAAATAAAAAGTTTTAAATGAGTAGATATTTAAACAAAAACAAAAGAGGTATTAAAAACAGGATTTGGTCGTATTTTTTTAAGTGTATTCTTTTTAATCTAGTAACGTTTGATTCGTTGTTTCAGCCAACGTATCTATGCAGCCTTGCTTGACTTAACAGGAGATAGGACCTCATTAGTTAAGAGTGCTTTCTTGTGATAACGCTAATTTACCCTGGAAGGGTTGAAATCTTATTGTTCAGTGCATAATATACACGCTATTAGATTGTTTTAGAACATTGATTGTGATTTAAGTTATATTTCAATTTTTTTTTTAAAACCGATTAACCGAGTAAAGATATCCATTTGTCTCCAGATTTCCATCGATACATACTTAAAGGAATACCAAGCTGGCAAGACCAGTAAAAATACTTACTAGTAACATACCTACTTAAACTAATTTCGACGAAATTCCTTTCGTGTAAAATGCCAAAAAATGGCGCCAGAATTATAATGGGGTAACAATCGCGTTCGCTTTTTATTTTAGAGAAACATTTACGCATATATACTGTTTTAATAGCCTAGATTATTATGTCTATAAAGCATTATTTATTGCGTAAGCTCCGAACTATTTTTCTGGTCTATATCCACCTCCTTTCGGACAAATACTCAACCGCAACTTAACTTTAAGACGTGCTTAAATGTCTTTGTATCGCTACTTTACACCTTAAATTAACAGAGACAGCACGAGAATTAACAGCTACTTAACATTAAGCTTGAGTATTCGAGTATCATACTAATAAGTTATAAGACCAGTCAATGGATATACGCCTTAAATGATCAGTGGTCACACGAACATTTAGATCTGTAATACTGCTTGTTATATGCAAATGGGTCAGTATCTGAATATAATGAACATGGCGTTAGTTGTCTATTCTAGATAGATAACTAACAGGTACTGTAATCCTGAATATGATCTCAATACGATAATGTATCTACCCTAATTTGTATATTGTTAAACAAAACAATAGTTATTGTACAATTCGTTAGTTGAGCACACAAGATCTTTTGTTTCTACATTTAAAATAAAATAAACGACTTTTGGCGATTGATTTTTATTATTATTTTAAACAAACCTTAGAGTAAATAAAAGTAAATTATAGAGTGCAAATATCGAGTATGAACTGTAGGCACTAGTACGAACAAGTAAAATAAACACGTAAATTTGGTGTCAAAACAGAGCGCGACGTTTTATTAAAACTAACTCGAAACCCAATATTATCAGAAGCCAGGGACCGGCCGGATACCCATTGAAAGGGTTTTTGAAGGGGTTTTTTTAAGCGCTTCAAGAAAAAACCCTTTGACATATGTTACACCTTCGAACGGATTACTGTAACCCGTTCCGAACAGGTTACCCTTTCAATACCCTGTAACACTGTAACAGGGTAAGCCATTCCAACCAAAAGACAATGTAATATGCACTCTTTGTAATAGACATTAGTTTGAAAATAGTATAACCACGAACGCACGTGACATCTTACCGCCCGGCGGCCCCATTGTTGCATTTACCGAGCGACTTGTAAACATGGAATAATAATCATTGTGGATATGATCTTACAGTTTAATTGTGCTTGTCGCACATTTCAAACATTGTGATATTTATTTTTTCATGTCTATAGATTAACACAGGTAAGTGATTATTACTTAAAGTACTGAGTTACCTTCATGTTAATATTGTGAAATGTAATAGGCATGTTTCCTATTTTTTTTTTAATGTCCGTCTTGTAGATTAATGAATTTTATTGGACACGTATTTTTTCTTTTTTCCTGCAAACAAAAAATTATCAAAATACAGAGAACGGAAGTTACGCGTGACGTCACTCCTCGCTACAATTTTTTGCGAGGCGTAGCGTCATAAGCCCCCACTCCGAAACTTTAAAGCGGTGTATCTTTGTATTTTTTTATTGTTTTGATAAAAGAAAAAATACGTGTCTAATATTTTTTTATTATCCAACTGACGGACTAAATAGATTTTAACTTTTCATACCCAGGAAACATCCCTATTGTATTTGTTAAATAATTATTTTTATTATGTTATGTCACAACTGAATTACATAGTCTTGTACTTATTTAGTACAATGGATATGTTATTATTACTTACTTAATTACTAATGTGATTGATTGTGTTTCAGATGACGCTGGCGATACTGATAATGTTGCACCTTTCCAAGAATATAGTCAGCCGCTTTTTACAGAATACCAAGATGAATTGCCGAGTTCGATTACTAGCACAGGCGGCAATGATGGTAAGTAATCGTTAAGAATAAATAGGATAAAATTTAGTAGGTATAGCATATTTGGTTCGATGCAAACTCTATGGCGGTTGTGAAGGGAAGCGACGCGCGCCGCCCGACACGACGCCGGGCAACATGCGGAGCTGTTTCAAATTTTAGGTATACCTACGACCCGCGCCAGTGGCCTTCTCAATACTTACCGCACTCGCAGCGGACTTCACAGTTTGTAAGTAGTTGTACCTACTGTAGTTAAACGGTAAACCTTTAATTAGGTATATTAGCCATTTTTTGTCGTAAGTTTTGGCTACATCCCATTTTAAATGTGTTAGGTATTTGTTTATTAAAAGCGTTTAAAAAAACAAAGTAGGTAGTTACATTTGTTTAGTCCTCTCACTAGGTCGACACTAATATCTACTTTTATGAAACTGAAACTGGGGGTTAGTGTATAAGAGACACTAACCCCCAGTTTCTGAAAGGCTGATCAACACAAAAATTTGTTAATCAACTGTCAAATCTCATGTTAAGCGCTGTGATTGGTTGTTAGTCTTTTAGTCAACGAATCACAGTCGTGATCAGTTGATTTGACAGAAGATTAAGTTGATTAGCCTTCCAGAAACCGGGGGTTAAACAACCAACAAGTAATAATAGGCTTATGACCGAACATTCATAACTAGGACCTACTACTAGAACATTGTCTTCGCATTAGATAAGCCTCTACTCCGCTGACATTGGCTCGTCGTAGAACTTCCGTGTTTCGAACACGATCCGACCAGTGGATGTTCATAATGGCGCGTAGGCATTAAAGATGGAATCTATCTAACATACGGATATGCTTGCGGTATGGAACCCATGTCTCAGAGGCGTATAAGAGATTGGGCAGAACTGTAGCCATGTATACATACACTTTCGTCGCTAGCATTATGTCATGTGTACGGAACACCTTGTGACGAAGCCTGCCAAAAGCTGCAGCAGCTGCTACAATCCTACAATTTACCTCGTCATCGAGGAGGCACTTCGAAGTTATGGTGCTGCCCAGATACTTAAATTTGTCTACCAGCTTTAGTGAGTCTTCACCGAGTATGATGTCGGATGGATCGTCGTTGAGCGTCAACACTTCAGTCTTCTTTACATTTATCTTAAGGCCAAACCCTTGGCACGACTCATTAAGACTCAACATAAGCCTTTGCAGACCCTCTGCGGATTCTGCCACAAAACACAAATCATCTGCATACATCATCTCAGTGAGAGTGGCGTGAGACACTTTAGTGTAAGCTTTTAGCCTAGCCAGGTTGAAGATTCCGCCTCCGTCAGTACGAAAGCGAACACGGATACCCTCAGATAAAGTTTGCAAGGCTTCTCGTACTACAACGGCAAAGTAAAGAACGAACAGAGTTGGTGCGAGCACACAGCCCTGTTTCACTCCACAGTTCACCGTAAAGAAGTCTGAGCTCTCAACCTGAGCATTGACGCAACACCGCACATCATCATGCAAGAGGCGGATCATTCTCACAAACTTTTCTGTGCATTCAAGTTTTCTAAGTACAAACCAGAGCGCTTCCCGAGGCACACTGTCGAAAGTTTTTTCCAGATCAACAAAACATAGATATAGAGGCTGACCTTGCTCTCGACTTTTCTCTTGAAGTTGACGAATAGAGAAGATGGCTTCACAGGTGCCTCGGTTGGGTCGGAATCCAAATTGTGTTTCTGGTAGCACATCTTCAGACAAAGGCATCAAGCGGTTAAGTAAAATTCGAGCAAAGACTTTTCCTGGCGAAGATAGCAGGGAGATAAATAATAATAAATGTGGACAACATCACATACATAGCACTGAACCCAAAGTAAGTAGCTAAAGCACTTGTGTTATGGAATTCAGAGACAACGAAGGTACCACAAACACCCAGACCCGAGACAATGTAGAAAAGAGGTTTTCTACATTGACCCGGCCGGGGATCGAACCTGGGACCTCAGAGCTGGCGACTCCTTGAAAACCGGTGTGTACGCCACTCGACCACGGAGGTCGTCGGGAGATGCCTCTATAAGAATTGCAGTCAGCTCTGTTACCCTTGTTCTTATACAAAGAGCGAATAATTAACACTTTAAAATCGTCACGTACCCGCTCTTCGTCCCATAAGCCAGTAAATAGGGTCAATATAGCTTAGTGCAGTTATGACCCACCGTATTTTAATAGTTCTCAGGAATATTGTCAATACCGACTGCTTTTTTGTTCTGTTGTTGCTTGATCGCAGTAACAACCTCGCCCAAAGACAGTGGTTCGTCCAGTACATTGATCGTGGGGAGAGATGGCAATGAGTTAATATGTGCGAAGTCCACTGATCGATCGACATTAAGCAGATTCTTAAAGTGTTCACTCCAACGGTTAAGTACATCTCGCCTGTTAGTAAGCAGTGTGCCGTCGGATGATTGTAAAGGCACTTTAGTCCGAGTCCTAGTACTAACTAAGTTTACGAATTTCGTCATAAAATTCGCCTATTTGACCGGTATCAGCAAGTCACTGCATACGAGCAGCATGATCTTGCCACCACTTGTCTTTAACTTTCCGTACATATCTACGTGGCTCAGCACAGCTTCGCTTAACCTGCTCAACCTGTTGGACGCCACGATGTTGACGTAAGAGGGTCCGATGTTTCTGTATTGCCCTGGACAGAATTTCGTCATTGTTATCAAACCAATCATCATGCCTACTAGCTTTCATACCCAGAATATTCGTAGCCGTGGCGACTAGATTAGACGATATAGTTTGCCAGTTGTTGACAATAGTACCGTCACTCAGATTAAGCGACCGGATCATATAACCATCTGACTGAGCGTATGTCTTACGTACTTCCAGGCTCTGTAGTTTTCCTGTGTTTAGACGTACAGGCTTAAACCCTTGTGATCTACGCGGGTGGTAAGAGCAGATCATTAGTTTAGTTACGACTAGCCTGTGATCAGTGGAGCAAATCGCATTGGCATCACGCATAACACGTGTGATATGCACTTGAGAGATATCCTGCTGCCGTACAATCACATAATCTATCAGGTGCCAATGCTTCGATCGCGGGTGCATCCAAGTCGTCTTATATTTTGCCGGAAGTCTGAACATGGTGTTGGTGACAGCAAGCTGGAATTCAGCACATAGGGACAGAAGGAGTTGTCCGTTGCTATTCATGTTACCAACACCATGTCGTCCCAAAACCTTGGGCCAAGCCTCGAAATCACGTCCCACTCTCGCATTGAAGTCACCCATTAACAGTATCTGTTCTCTGTGAGGAACTCTAGAGAGGGCTAGCGTGACTTCTTCATAAAACATGGTTTTAATGTCATCGCTCTTGTCCATTGTTGGCGCATACACACTGATGATGTTAAGGTGATTTTCGCCAGAGAGATTTTTTTTGTTTCTTCTGTTTCTTTCGACCGCGTTAATAGTGATGCAGTGACAGCCGCGGTTACTATCTCCGAGTTTGTTTGGGTTAAGCCTTTTTTAGGACATCTTTTTTTAGTCCCCTCCCCAGATTGGGGAAAGCAGGGCCCCTCTAAATAGAGCTGCTTTGTCGTTCAGGGAGCTGCCGAATTGCAGTGTTAGCCCAGTGCAGTGCAGAAGCGACCATCTACCCTGAACCGCCCACGTGCAGACATCAGACAAAGCCTGGTAGCATCACAACCAAGCCTCTCTACCTCAGTCCATCGCCGCAGGACATAGTAAAGATCGGAGTCAAATTTGAAAAGCCAAGTCAGTTGCGCAGGATATATTTAAGTGTACAAATCATAAAATGACAGTGTGTGCGCATACACAGGTGCACTCTTATCCTTACCTCTCTTCACCCAATGGAACGGTGGTCCGCTACGATTGGAGAGAGGCAGGAACGCAGGGTAGATATTATTTATTTATTTATTTATTTAAACTTCCATGTACAATTGTGGTACATAAGGCGGACTTAATGCCGCAAGGCATTATCTACCAGTCAACCTTTGGGTTAAATGGAGAAGCAGCTGGGATAGGTACAACAGTACAATACGAAACAGTTAAAAACTACTACATCTAACTATGGCTATTTATAAAAAATATACGAATACATATGAAAATATATACCTATACGTATACAATAGATAAATAAAATTTGATAAATAAATTATACAGATGTACTTAGATATAAATAAAATATATAATATACGGATATATAATATATGGATATATAATATGACATGACGACGACCATATTAATAATAGGAAACCTAAGGAACGAGTGTTTTCAAAAAGTATTCCCGAACTTGTCGTTTAAAAGAAAATTTACTCGGAGCTTTTTTAATGTCAAGGGGAAGCGCATTCCAGAGTTTAATTGCCGTAACCACAAAGGAATTAGAAATAAAACCGGTACGGTGAGAAGGTATCTGAAGGAGCAAATTTTCAGCAGCACGAAGGTTACGATCGTGCGAGCTACCCAGGATCTGAAAAGAACTTTTTAAATAATTAGGAGCACAAGGATCGTTAATAATAGAGAAAAGCAAGCAGAGTGACCTGAGGGATCTTCTCTGGCGAATAGGCAGCCATTTAAGCTGAGAACGGTAACTGGAAATGTGATCAAATTTTCGAAGTCCAAATACAAAGCGAATACAGTTATTCAAAAGTCGATCCAATTTGTTCAGAAGATTTTGGGATACATCAGAGTAACAAACATCCGCATAATCAATAATAGGGAGCACAAGAGCCTGGACAAGCAGTAGTTTAGTGCTAGATGGAAGAAAGTGCTTAAACCTATGGAGAGATCGCAGTGTGGCGGTAACGTTCCGACTTACCAAATTGATTTGCTTTTCCCAGCTAAGTCGGTCGTCGATATGTAAACCCAAATCCTTAACGTGCGGAGACAAGGGAATAATTGTGTTATTAAATGTAATAGGTACTAGACCATGTACATTGAGACTACGCATATGGTAGATGCTACCTATTACCATGGCTTGACATTTGCTCACGTTAACTGATACCCCAAACTGCCTGGACCAGTCACTAATACTACGCATTTCATCGTTTATGGTGGAAACGCAGTCATCCAAACAGTTGACATCGGCTTGAGCGTAAAGTTGCAAGTCATCAGCATATAGATGGTAAGAGCATTTGAGGACGTCAGTAATGGAATTAATAAAAAGCGAAAATAGTAAAGGAGAGAGTATACCGCCTTGTGGAACACCAGTAAGCAGATCATGCCAGTCAGAACATGCCTGCTTAACACGAACCGCCTGCTGGCGACCACGAAGATAAGACGAGAACCATTCCCGTGATGAATCCGAAATCCCAATCTGTGACAAAATAGCAAGCAGAATCTCATGGTCAACGGTGTTAAATGCGTTGGAAAAGTCAATTAAAATTAAAACCGTCAACTTGGAACTCTCCATGCCGGACCTGATATCATCAGTGACTTTGAGTAGAGCAGTAGATGTACTATGTCCTGGACGAAAACCAGATTGAAATTGGGAAAGACAGTTATTTTTTAAGATGAATGAAGAGATTTGTTTGTGAGCAACAGCTTCAAGAATTTTAGAAAGGAAAGGGAGAATGGAGATCGGCCTAAAATGACTTGTTAAACTGGGATTTGGAATTTTTGGAAGAGGAATTATAAAAGCTTTACGCCAGATTAAAGGAAAAACACCTGAATACAAAGAAAAGTTAACAATATGTGTGAGAATGGGAATAAAACTATCAAGGATTAAAGTCAGCATCTTTCTGCTCACTCCATCACATCCGACAGCATTTGTCTTAATGGTCTTAAGGATATTGAGAACTTCTTGTTCAGTCACGGGGGAAAACGAGAAAGTGTTTGGAGAAAATGATGGCTTGGAAGATATTTTAAGAATAGTGTCTCTTCTTACATCATCAGCCAGACTGGCAGTTGCCGAAAAATGCAAGTTAAGGCTATTCACACACACATTCGAAGGTAAAATATTAGATGGTGACTTAGATATGCCAAGTGATTTGAGAAACTTCCAAATATTAGCCGGTGAAGAGTTGAGAACATTCTCACAAATGTATCGGCGTTTAGCTACTCTCACCATCTGATTACACCGATTTCTAGCTAACTTGTACAGACCCCAGTTTTCCTCACTGCGATCCCGTCTATATTTTCGAAAAGCCCTATCGATATTACCTATATTAGTTTAACTACAGTAGGTACAACTACTTACAAACTGTGAAGTCCGCTGCGAGTGCGGTAAGTATTGAGAAGGCCACTGGCGCGGGTCGTAGGTATACCTAAAATTTGAAACAGCGCCGCATGTTGCCCGGCGTCGTGTCGGGCGGCGCGCGTCGCTTCTCTTCACAACCGCCATAGAGTTTGCATCGAACCAAATATGCTATACCTACTAAATTTTATCCTATTTATTCTTAACGATTACTTACCATCATTGCCGCCTGTGCTAGTAATCGAACTCGGCAATTCATCTTGGTATTCTGTAAAAAGCGGCTGACTATATTCTTGGAAAGGTGCAACATTATCAGTATCGCCAGCGTCATCTGAAACACAACCAATCACATTAGTAATTAAGTAAGTAATAATAACATATCCATTGTACTAAATAAGTACAAGACTATGTAATTCAGTTGTGACTTAACATAATAAAAATAATTATTTAACAAATACAATTACATTTCACAATATTAACATGAAGGTAACTCAGTACCTACTTAAAGTAATAATCACTTACTTGTGTTACTCATCGTAATTATTAGCTCGGTACGTGTGGTCAAATTCGCAATAACTAAATAAAAATTGTAAAGCAATGAGGCGCCGCTCGGGTGCAAGTATCCCCACCTTCATGCAGCTCAAGTTTATTGGGTAATTCAGGGTAACACGAATAAAAGCCTTTCGTAAAGGTAACCTCTTCAAAGGCTTAAGTCATTGAAGGGGTTAACCCCTTCACGTGGTTACCCTAATGAAGGTGTTAACCCTTTGGCTGGGTTTCGAGGATGTAACTCGAACAAAAGGTAACACTGCGATATGAGTTACCCCATGTACGGGTTACCCTGTCAAAAGGCTTAACCCTAAAGCGGGGTTGTCCGGTCCCTGTCAGAAGCATCGATATTTTCGCATAAACGTCAGTCGTCGCACGGAAAATCACTTAAATCAGTAAACGAGCGTAGTACTTACAGATATAAATTTGCCCACGGTCAGCACAACGGTTTACTAGCGATGTGCGCACTCTATGCATGTATATGTATACTCTAAGAACCAAACCTTAAGATATTAAAATAAAGGGTTTTATAAATGGTTTATTAAATTATATACAAGTTTATGTTTTCAGCAAAGGTAACCTTCTATGCCTAGTAGGTACTATTAGTAATTCTGTGAAAATAGTCCTACAATTATTTTTCCACTCAAAATAATGATTATTATCTATCATTGAAGATTTATTCCCACAAGTCAGCAATTCATTGACAGAACACTAAAATATTATCCCAACATAATTAAGGTACACAATACTCTACGGGGAAGCAGTAATATCGTTATAATTGGACCCCAATCCGGGACAGAGATTAATCACAGTAATCATCCATATTATATTTACCAATTATTTTATATTAATGCGCTGACTACTAGCGATCTAGTAGGATTACTACCTAATTTAGTACGCGCAAGATGTAAGGGACAATCTTAAAAAAAACATAAACATTTATCTATTTATTTACTATTCGATGTAATATTTTTTTATTTGCTTATTTGGTCGTTTAAAAAGAATGAACCTGATTTCCACTATTATTTGTTTTATTTGGAGTAAAAAATATATATTAAAATTTTTGAAATGTTATGGTATTTGGTCAAGATGTTAGATGTACTAAAGAGTCGATACTACTTAGACGATCAAAGTGGAATAGATCGAATAATGTGTAATAGTGGAATAATGATTGTCCAAAAGTGATTTTTTTATTTAAGGAATAAGTTAAGGGGCATTTTTTTTTATAATCGTTTTAGCCAATATTTTAATCATCATTCTGCTATGATGATTCTTTGTAAAATTATAATAAAATGTATCCCTTACTTATGACTTTAATCTTGCAAATACTCATATAATATATCCTACCTACCTATCCTAGCTACCTATAGGACAATAAACATAGATAATTGCGTTTCAATTTCACTGGCATTTGGTCCATATTTGGCGACCAAAGGTTCGTACTTGAAAGCCCATTATGAATGGACAAAGCCGTTCGAACTTTGTAGTGCACCCGACATGTACCATTGTGTACACGGCTCAAGTGTAACGACCGCACTTTAGTTCGTTCATTCATCATTCATTTCATGCTCAGTTTCAGTTCGTTTAGGGAATATTTTGAGTATTTCGTTCATTCATCATTCATTTACTGCTCAGTTTCAGTTAGTTTAGGGAATATTTTGAGTATTAAACTTGATAGGAATTTTAGGTAGTTTTATACCTATGTTTGTGTCGTAAAAATGTACTAAATAAATCCCACCTAAATTGCGTTAGAATAAATAAATGTTAATACTCTTTCACACAATAACTATTAAATCGATCCGAATGAAATTTGGCACACAAATAGTATGTAGCCTGAATTACCACCATAGAAGATAAATTTGATATTCCGATATACACAGAACAGGACTTCATGGAAAAATCCGCGATTCGCAGCTAGTAGTTATTACAAATGAATGTGTTACCAAGAGGTATTTTAAATCCTTTTTATTTTGAAATGGTCCTAAAGTTTATGATACCTATTTTTATATTTATAAATATTGTATATTTATACCTATTTAAATATTTATTTTTAGTAACCTGTGGAAAAATAAACAGAACTTCTCTCCTTACTTTTAAGTCAGTTGAGAGGTTTTAAACTTAACTTTATTCTAAGTAAAGTACCAGGAGTGCAGTAACCATAAAGGGTGTATGCAGACAAGACTAAGAACTCTGTAAAAGTTTAATAGAAAATCTCTTCCTACAGTGGACTCAACTTTGAGAAATTCAATAAAGAGTAGGACAAGTAAAAGTTTGGGTTCTTTAGACTTGTTCTCTTGTATGTGAATGAGTTGTGGCATCATAACATCTTGTAGGTTTCAGCCACGTCTATTCAACTTCTTTGGCATTCTAAATTAGTTTTTGACCTTAAAGCCGGGGTCATACAAAGCGAATACTCACTGCGATTAGGCTCTCGCAAACTCGCTGTGTGTGACAGGCTATCCATTCGACGCGAGTTAAATTTTTCCCGATTTGAATTAAGTATGTTCAATTTTACTCTCTGCGAATGCGCACTCGCCGCGAATATTCGCTGTAGGACAGGGTACTTGCTGCGAGTAGCCATTCCGCTCAGTGCGCTCTAGACTTAGACTGTTGAAGTTCTCGTGTATAACTCGCTGTGTGTGACAGGCAGGCAGCGATTGGTCGCTGTGAGTATTATTCGCAGTGAATAAATTAACAGCTCGTAGTCGCTATGTGTGACCCATGCTTAAGACACCGTCAACTTATATTGCGTAGTTCAAAAAATTAAGCAACATTAAAAGTAAAGATGAAGACCCCAGTCTATTCGTTACCTTGACACCTGAAGGCGTGAAAACGTCGGGAACTAAATCTAAATAATAAACCGCGACAGAATCCGTTCAAAAGTAGTTTTAATTCAACTTCTCTTTCCCTAAAAGAGGAGAAATATCCCGCAAATAAATAGCTTACAAGAAACTAACATTACTATTTTGTTAAAGTAAACAATAAAAATATAATAATTATTTATTAATAAGAACATGTGTAACTTGGCCCGTAACTACATATTATTAGGAGAACTTAGACAAAGTTTATGTTAGGTAAATAACTTTATTATTTATTTGTTTGTCTAGACAGACGTGTCGTAATTTTATATGTTAACTTGATGTTTGTTTGTTTCTTATCCATCTATAATATTATTCAATTGCCACATGAATGACGGAGCATCACAAAGGTACGGCTCGATCGATTTGTAATTATTTAATACAAAACGGTTTACTCACGTATATTCTCGGGATCGGCTGACTAGTGTCAGACTCAATAGGAGTCCCTAATTATGTGCTGACGCGGCGGCGGTGGTGTCGCGAGTCGAACCGCCGCCGTCACGTGAGTAAACCGTTTTCTAAATAATTATGAATACTCCACTCGATCGATTTGATTGTTTTTTTTTTGGTTTTGTTTGTATTTGTCAGGACAAGATTTGTATAAATAAAAAAATATTTAAAAATTCCGTTGAATATTACAATAATTTACAGGACAACAAATCGTTGGGTTAGCTAGTTAAGTAGTCACATATATATTTTGTTTCGAATATGTAACTTGATTTTCCGACGGTCTATGTACTTAAGAATGTCTTACATAAACATAAAACATGGAGAACTTATGAACATAAAAATATTATAAACAAAAAAATGCGAACGGTAAGCGACAATCTTTCAAAATAAAAAATATTTTATTGACTGTTATTTAACTGACCCGTACCTGTATTATGAACTCTTATAGGAGGTTGCCGTTGTGCAAACGAGACGGCGCATTACACTCCGCTTAGCAGCGTCTCGCTTCCACAACGGCAACAGTCTTGCTTAGGTCATAGTACACGCGAAGATGTACTTGTAGAATCTAATATTGTAGGATACTTAACCAAAAAAGGTTATAATAAAACAATCACTCTAATATTTTTATTTAACTTTTTGCATCGAATAACATCTTAAATAAATAAAATCAGGTCAAAGATACGGTGTTAAATAGTATTGAATAGTGTTTTACTGTTAAATAAACTTTCACACTGTGAGAAGGCTTTATTTAACTTTGATTCAAAATTCAATCCGTATTCTGAAGTATTTTTAGATAATAAGTTCTCAACAAAAACTTGCCAATCTATTTATTCTTAAAACTACTTTCTTACGTTTTATTTAAGCCCGAAACTGAAGCAAAAGGGATGAATGATGATGTAAATGCGTTCTGGTTTGAAAGAATGAGAGATGCTTTTGTTCATTCGTTCTTTATGCTTCAAGTAATTTGGGAGTTTTTTGTTTCTGTATGGTAAACGTTGAGTGATTTTGTTTTTTTTGGCGTAAAATAGAAGCCAGATAAATTGTGTGCCGATTTTTTTTCGCGAAAGTAATGATGCGATTATTTTGGGTATATAAAGTACTAGCTGTCTCCCGCGACTTCGTTCGCGTGTTTTAGTTTCAACGGATTTTCATTTATGCTCCGCTTCTATTGGTCGTAGCGTGATGTTATATAGCCTATAGCCTTCCTCAATAAACGGACTATCCAATACAAAAATAATTTTTCAATTCGAACCAGTAGTTCCTGAGATTAGCGCGTTCAAACAAACAAACAAACAAACTCTTCAGCTTTATAATATTAGTATAGATTTAAGTAGTGGATTGGAGCGAATGGTTTTAATAAAAAAAAGTATAATTAATTCAGTGAAATGAAAAAGGCTGTGTATAATCATTACGATGACATGGATAATATATGTTTTTTGTTTACTTAAGTCCAGAGATATGTTTTATAACGGTTAATGTCAAGTTAAGTTAAATATTCTTTAAAATTTTTAGGAAAAAGCTATTAAGATTTATCAAAATAAGATCAAATTCCATGTTTTTTAAGTAAGCGGGTATCACACTGTATATACTCGTAGTACAGTTTTATGCATGGTTGGAATTTCAAAAGTAGGGAAGTCGAACAGCAAAAAGGTCATTTGCAAACCAAATTCATTTCCACGAATAAATGCATCATAATTTATTCATTTGCTGTGTCGCAAGCGAAATATATTCTATTTAAAATATCTGTTTGACAAATCAGTTCCAAGTCAAGATTAAGATAATAGGTGCTTAAATGATAAATGTACTGTAATTAAACGACCCCCGTGGTCGAGTGACGTAATCACCGGTTTTCAAGATATTACTGGCTCTGAGGTCCCGGGTTCGATCCCCGGACGGGTCAATTTAGAAAACTCATTTTTCTACATTGTCTCGGGTCTAGGTATTTGTGGGTATTGTGGTACCTTCGTTGTCTCTGATTCCATAACACAAGTGATTTATACCCGAATACTCAACGCAACTCAACTTTAACACGTTCTTAAATATCTATCTGTCGTTACTACACCTTAAAGTAACAGAGACAGCAAGATACTTAACGGTTACTTAAACCTGATGGACGTTTCAGTATTTTGCGCTTAGCTTATTACTTTGGATTTAGAGCAATGTATGTGACGTTGTCCAAATTAATAAAATAAAATACGAAAAAGAATGCAATTTAATGTGACTATAGAATATGTGGTTCGAATTGTTTTTCTTTTCACGCTTTACAGTACTTGGAATTATAATTTATCTATTACTAGCTGTCCCCCACGACTTTGTCCGCGTGCGTTAGTTTCTACGGTTTTTCATTGTTGCAACATTTTTCATTTTTGCTCCGCTCCTTTTGGTTGAAGCGTAATGTTATATGGGTTATAGCCTTCCTCAGGCTATACAACACTGAAATAATTTTTTAAATCGGACTTGTAGTTCCTGAGATAAGCGCGTTCAATCAAACAAACTCTTCAGCTTTATATATTAGTATAGATTATATAAAACCAACCAGTAATCTAAACTAGGATTCTTCTACAATATTTTGTTTACTCTTTTAATAGCTATGTGCATCATGGTTTTTAGATTATAATCAACGAACGTGGTCTATCACGTTACTGCATCACATAGGAGCGAGCCTTCGATTAACTCTCAAAAGAGGCTGTCAAAGAAACTCATTAAAATAACCTATTAATGTTTAAATTAGAATATTCCCATATTCCTAACACCATTTTTCTATGAAATTCGTGTCAAGGATTAATTTTAAAGAACTTCACGCATTCCATTTTTGTAATTTTGTCAATTTTGATTGCAGTCGGCTTTCATTTCAAATTTCAAATTTTAAAAAGCATTCTATCTAAAAATCTAGGAGTGGAGTTTGAAAATAATAATAGAAATATATGTGCATAGCTTATAATATCATAGCATATATAGCATAGGTTTAATATGACAAATAACAGACAGTTAATAAGAGATTTGAGAACTGATTAGTTGATTTTTATACTGATCATCATTTCAGGAACCGGCTGTTATTTGTTCCCCGGATTTATTTGATTGTTATTTGAGGTATCTATAATTATAACCTATATATTATTACTATCTATAATTTGAGGTATCTATAATTATAACCTATATTTACTATCTATAATTTGAGGTATCTATAATTATAACCTATATATTATTACTATCTATAATTTGAGGTATCTATAAATATAAACGACTGGCTCCCGCGGCTCCGCCCACGTGGAGGTCGGTTATCGCGGCAAAAAGTAGCCTATGGCCTTTTTCAAGCTCTGCACTATCTGTATACCAAATTTCATTTAAATCAGTTCAGTAGTTTTGGCGTGAAAGCGCAACAGACAAACAGACAGAGTTACTTTCGCATTTATAATATTAGTGAGTATTATTACGGGACGATCTTGATGCCCTTATCCTCTAAATAACTGTCAAACCTATACACAATTATTGTTCTTTCACAGACGAGCTTAACTAATTAATTGGACTAATTATCACTGACTGTTCTTATGTTTTTATTGGCCTCCTTGTCCAATTCGTCGACTTTCATCTAAATAATATTATTGTATTCATCACAAAAAGGATCAACATCATACCTACTCAAAGCCGTAGGTAAAAGAAACCTGCCAAGTGCGAGTCAGACTCGCCCATGAAGGTTTCCGTACCATCTTAGCAGATTTATGATGAATCGAGCAAAAAGTCCATAAATACACTCTGAAAATTTCAGCTGTGTACCGGTATTACGGATCAAGGGATACAGCCTGCTGACAGACGACCGGACAGCGGAGGCGTAGTTATAATAATATATCCGTACGTATAATATATATCCCAATCCCTAAAAATAAATAAGTAAATAAAATGCGAGTAGATAAACATGTCTCCATTCAATATTTATAAAATACACCTCTTTATTTAGGCGTTCTTAGAAAGAATTTAGTCATGTGAGAAAATTTATTGAAGTGAACCTTATAATGATATTATCATACTTATCATGATAAATAAGATTATACACCGAAATAGCTACGAAAAAAAAACATTTCTTTAACGTAGGATGTATCTACGGTGTCGAAGTTAATTTTCACAGTTAACATTATGTGTTTTATATCTGTATTAACTTAAAGCATTATGTGTCTTAAATCTATACATATTATAAAACAAAATCACGCGCTGCATCTGTATGTTTATCTGAACGCAATAAATTCTAAACTACTGAATGGATTTTATATGCTTTTCACCAATGAATAGAGTAATTCAGGAGGATGGTTTGTGTGTATAATTCATTAATGTTTTGTCTACCCGTGCAAAGCCAGGGCGGGTCACTAGTCTACATATAAGTTCAAAACTAAGAAATTAAATAGATCATATTTATGTTTACAACTTTGCTGAGCTTAGGTATTGCAGTACTGCATTGTATATATAAATAGAAATATATATTATGTTGTTAGAATACAGAACTGTTTATACTATATTCTAGTGCTTAGCCCATTTTCCCTCATCTATACTTATAATAAATCTGTAGAGAGGTCAATTCTGTACATCAAATATATTTTCAAAATAACTATCAGGGGGTGATTAGTGATCGATACTGATGCCAAAAATGCAATCAGTAAAATTTTTGTCTGTCTGTCTGTCTGTCTGTCTGTCTGTATGTTTCTTATAGAAACAAAAACTACTTGACGGATTTTAACGAAACTTGGTACAATTATTCTTCATACTCCTGGGCAGGTTATAGTATACTTTTCATCACGCTACAATCAATAGGAGCAGAGCAGTGAAGGGAAATGTTTGGAAAACTCCATTTTTTAAGCTTCCGTCGCGTATGCAGCCTTAATGGTTAAAGCTACATAGAAATCATGTACGACGGAAATGTTCTACATAAAATTATCTAAAAAATATCCCACAACAGCATATGTCGATCTTTTATGGTTGACTTACAATAACACGTGTTACTCCCGATAGCTTAGCAGTTCGGAGCTTTCTGATTATATTTGTTTACTCTTACGTTTATAATACTCTCACTCATCCCTAATTAAAAAAAAGCTAACATTATAACCTATTCAATAAAAAAAGAATCATAGAAATCGGTATAGAAACACCAAACTTATACATGAAATACGATAATAAGCCATCGCGCCGCGCCGTCGCGCGTGAATACTGAATCATACTATAAGGATTATTTTTGTGTAACGTGACATATTATATTTCCCTACTAAAATACGAAAGTTAATCTGTCTGTTACATCAAAACCACTGAACAGTGAGGAAGGACATATGCTACTTTTTTACGAAAAACGACGGAAACGCGGACGAAGTCGCTGGCAAAAGCTATTAAATAATAATATCTAATAATAATAATTATTTTTTAACAAAGTTAATATTTAAAATTAATATAACACTACATTACTTTCTAGTTTTCTACCAGCTCAGTTATTTTATAGGACACATAAATTCCATTGCACACATACTTGCAAGTAAAAACCCTGTACTAATATTATATACTTTATCTCCCAAAAGCCATGCTTTAATAACCAGAGTAATAATATTAACAAAACACATCAAACAGAGCCTTGTGTTGTGGTTGACCCACAAAATACATGATTCTACCTTTGAACGAAACGCTACCCGTTCCCCTACAATTTTAAATATATATTTATATAACTTTTTTTAGACAACTTAAAAAACCAAAGGCATTCTATTCGTTTTTTACTCTGTACGTGATAAAAATAGCTGAATTACTTAATAATACTGGCGTGTTTATATGCTACTGCGAGGCACATACTAATTATAGTTATCTTTATTGAAAATTTTCCACATTAATATACATTAATATACTTAACTAAATATAACTTACTTAGCTGTTACCCGCGTGGGTGTCAGTTATCGCAGTAAAAAATAGCCAATGTCCTTTCTTGGGATCCATGCTTATTCCACACCAAGTTTCATCAAAATCGGTTCAGCGGTTGACCCGTGAAAACTTAACAGACAGAAAGAGTTATTTTGGCATTTTTAATATTGGTATAACTGCTAGTCCAGATAAAAAATACCGACTTCTTTACTTGACGGATGAGTTACACTTTGGAATCGCGCACTTAGAGATACAGCCTTTATTTCGTTGTAACTAGTTAACTTTCTCTAACTCTAAAAAGATAGTTAAAAAATATATATAGATTTAGATTTCATTTATAATTCGTGTGTCTTTTTGCTCCTTTCAAAAGATATAATACTACTCATAATTAAAACTATAAAATGTATTCTTCCAACAAGTTTAAAATTAAAAATTATTTCAAGATCTTTTTAAAACAGTACTTAATCGGGTAAGCTTCTTTCCAGTAAAGTTCAAACGGTATTTATTTCGAGCAGAAAATGTTTCTCATTTTTAGAATGATACAGGTGACCTAGAACTTTACTAAGAAAAGTTAAATGAGGCTCTGTGTTATATTTGTAACCCTTTACTTCTCTTAAATCGGGTAGTACATGCAAAACGTACCCGGCCTACATGGAGTTTAGATTCGTTTACGTTTATACAATAATGTCTACATCTATACTATATATACTATATAATATATTATCTATACTAATATTATAAAGCTGAAGAGTTTGTTTGTTTGTTTGTTTGTTTGTTTGTTTGTTTGTTTGTTTGAACGCGCTAATCTCAGGAACTACAGGTCCGATTTGAGAAATTCTTTCAGTGTTGGATAGCTCATTTATTGAGGAAGGCTATAGGCTATATAACATCACGCTACGACTAATAGGAGCGGAGCATAAATGAAAATTGTCGCAAAAATTAAAAACCGTTGAAACTAAAACACGCGGACAAAGTCGCGGGGGACAGCTAGTAATATTATAAAGCTAAAGAGTTTGTTTGTTTGTTTGTTTGAACGCGCTAATCTCAGGAACTACTGGTTCGAATTGAAAAATTATTTTTGTATTGGATAGTCCGTTTATTGAGGAAGGCTATAGGCTATATAACATCACGCTACGACCAAAAGGAGCGGAGCAAAAATGAAAAATGTTGCAAAAATGAAAAAACCGTTGATACTAAAACACGCGAACAAAGTCGCGGGGGACAGCGTGTCTACATAAAGAATCAAAAACATAATGACAATGGCGCCAATTCCCTTGTACGTTAACTAAATCAAAATTAAACCATTGCTATCGCTTACTAACATACAGCGTAAGAAAAGGACGGCAACAGATAACAACTAACTTAGAAATGTCAAACCAGTTTTCGCCTTGAACATCGCTGTGTTTTAGTGCACACGTTTCTGCGTGTGTGTAAATTTGTATGAGAATCTTAGTCAATACTAAATTTGACAGCTCTAATTTTCGTCTGTCCTTTTCTCATTGTGTACAAGTGCAAAAGATACCTATGGCCTAAAATGAGATTAGTGTAGTTTTAACAGAATCGGGGCTAATGTCAGGTTAAATAATAAAAATTCTGGACTATAAAAATCTCACTGCTAGGCACAGGCCTATTCTCATGTAGAGAAGGAAAGAGCATTGATCACCACGCTTGCTCATTGCGGGTTGCCGATTTTATATTCCAATTATATATTAAAGTGAATATTAATAGCATTGTACTAGTAACCATAGATGTACAGTGTCGATTAGAAACAGTACCCACACATAAAAAAAACTAAAAAGAAAATCTAACAGTAGGTACGTAACTTAATTTATTTAAAAATTAGTTTAAAATCAAGTCCTTTAGATAAAATTCATGAATTAACACTGGACTTACTTTTGTGTACGTGATTGTACAGCGTACACTTGTGTACAGTGATTATTATTCAGGTTGCGTCACAACTAACATACGACGAGTATTTACTACGCCTGTCATGTAACAGCCGTCATTAGGGCCCCAACCTTCCTCTTGTGTGGATTTCCGGCGAAGGAACACTGAAAACAACCTAAAATATAATAGCTCAAGCAAGAAATAAAGTGTGTATCAAGATAGTCAATTTAAAACAGAATTAAAGCGAATCATACTTTTGCAATACGGATTAAAAATCAGATTCCTCCATTTTGATTACGTCAATTTTATAAGTGTCACTTTGACATTGACAATTACTGACAGTTCAATTTTGATTGCGTTTGACATAATGAAGTGACGATTTCTTTTTTGTTTTTTATTTTATTCGGATCGTCGTTACTGTTTATATAACTCTTCCTTTAATTGATTATCTTATATACTTACACGCTTTAAGTTTTTCCAGTAAGACCTTATTGTTTGTCTACTACCATGGCCTGCTTGATATTTAAATATAACACAATATGTACCATTCATTTAGTAATTCAGTTATATACCGCGTTACCACATACTGGCAACCCCAACGTACAGCGGTTGATATGCGCGATAAAAATATTGCATTACAATAAATGTTGCTTTTGTTAACACTAGAACATCACCGGTTTGAATTTAGACGAGTAAACAAAAATATAAGGAGAGCAGTTCTTTCCGCTGCAGTGGGTTAATTACATACTATTATTTCGTTATATTTTTAAGAAAAAAAAGATTACTAGCAATGTGGGTAGAATTAACATTACTAGCAATCTTGTCAATCCCTCCAACAGCTAAATATGCTTGTGTTAAGAGTGGGTTAGAATGGGTTCCAACCTGCGACCTTTCGATCACAAGGCGATCCTCATAACCATTAGGCTATTGCCACTTATATATAATAATCATTTTTAATCCATATAAAAAATATATTTGAGGTATAAGTACACTCAAAAAATTGCAAAATTGCATTGATTATTTAGTCTACCCGTGACCATGAACACTTTCGCAATGAAACGTCGGGAACTAAAATCTAAATAAACAGCTAAAGAATCCGTTTAAAAATATTTTTATTTCAATGTCTAACGTTCGCCTATACATGATAAAGTATTTGTATAATTTATTTAGTATTATTATTTCTGAGGTGTCTTTTTATTAACTAGCGACCCACCCTGGCTTTGCCTCGGGTAAACAAAACATTAATAAATATACACAAAAAAACTCTTTTTACGACGAAACTTTTACAATCATATGAGACACGTTTGAAACACATACTTAGTTTACAATTCTTGTTTCAAATAAACTTCTGTTTTTTTCCAAATAGGTAATGTAAATGGAAAATGGAAAACTCATTGAAAATGTTCTCCCTTAACTAGGCTAATAAATCAACACAGCGGAAAATAAAGTCTCTTTATTTTCCGTTGTGCCTATCTTAGTGTCTGAACGCGATAAACTCAAAAACTACCGAACGGATTTTCATATGGTTTCCACCAATGGATAGAGTGAATCAAGAAGAAGGTTTGTGAGTACAATTCATTAATATTTATCTACCCTTGCAAAGCCGGGCGGGCCGCTAGTAAAGTATACTTTAAACATTTCAATCACAAATCCTTTTAAAGATTCAACTGCTAACTGTAATAAATATATGTTAGTATACTACTGCGATCCAACACCTTTTAACGAGAACTAGGTTTGAAGGTTTTCCTTGCACCTAGGTACGTGCCTCCAACGTTCGTGCCCGCATTATACTGTTGGTTTTATTGCTACCAGTACTTCAAGAGAATTAGAAACTGTAACAGCGTGGTATAAAATATCAGAATGTTTGTTGACGTTCAAAATTATACTTGAAATGTTTTTGTATAATTTATTAATCACTTACGCGAGTACTCATAATAATCTAAAACAAAACGGTTTACTCACGCATATTCTCGGGATCGCCCGACTAGTTTCAAACTCAATAGGAGTCCCTAATCATGAGCTGAAGCGGCGGCGGAAGTGTCGCGAGTCGAACATGTTTCAGCACGCGACACCACCACCGCCGAGAATATGCGAGAGTAGACCGTTTTGTTTTAAAAAGATATTTGAAATGTGTTTAGAAATGAGGCGTTTATATTAACCGGAGAGAAATTGTACAATAACAATTACAACCTACATGTATTTAAGGTTATTAAGTACCTAATATAATTGCATCGGTTAACCATCGTTCCATTAATGTATAGTCCGGTCAAGCAATCAAAACCTGCGGTCTGTAAGATTAAAAAGACAACGCTAATGAAAGCGGACAATAGTAGAATGAAAAAGACAAATATCTTTTAAAAATAAAGTTGTACTGCGTACTTAATAGTTTATATTTTTCTGCATTTTAAGATTTTTTTTTTTAAGATTTGTCCCGTTAGCTCATTGATATAATGCATAATAACCCATAATTATTCCTATTTTACTTAATAAAAGTTGTTCAAACCAAATATAAAATATAGATATAAATTAATATTAATTATCTAGTGAGTTGTACACGTTGTAAAGGCATTACTAAAGCTGTTATCTTATACTGTTATATAAACTACCTGCGGTGTTTAAGCCTGCAGAACAAAAGGCAGTTTATTAAGTTGCCAGCCGAGATAATTAATTAAGTGTCGGTCTAGACGTTTCCTTGGTATTCGCCCGACGTCTTAACATTCCGTAAATTCCATAACGCTGGTACGGTATTCGTATAGATATAAATATTATGTTGTTGTTTATTTATCGTTGTTCCTTTATTTCTGCGATAAAATCTCTAAGTTTTCGATTAAATTTGAAAAGTTTCTTTGGCTTTCTTAATTAGAACAATTTAACGACATGAATTTTATGTGTATAACTAATTATACAATTCTTTATATAATACAACTACATTGCTAAGTCGGAACAGATCTTTTACTCGATGAAGTTATTCTAAAAAATCAAAACAAAAATTAATCTGGCGCGTCAAGCCAGTGGTCGCAGGTTCGAGTCCTGCCTGAGGTTTAAGTTTTTCCTTCTATTATTTGTATTTAATTACAAAAATTAATCTCCTAAAATCATTCCGATATCTTGGTACACCAATGTTAGTATGTGTGCAAAAATTTAATCACAACAAATTAACTACCTATAAACTATACTCTTAAAAAATCTATATACCTATATAAAAATAAATCCCAAAAACCCTCGGTTACTCCATAAAGAACAAAAAATTTATAAAAAAACATTTGTTACTACTAAAACAACCAAAAAAACACGGTATATATTATTAAATATCAGTCTAATGACAGTAGCAAAAGGAGATAGCTTGCCAAAACTTTGGAAGGACTACACCAAATGATATAATTGTTTTTTTGTTATGTTCCTTATTAAAAAGACAAAGTTTTTTATAAAAGAATATAAAAAAGTACGAAAATCTTTTGAAAATCTGACACCTTAAGCCGTTATGAACTAGTAACGTTTATAAAATAAAGGCTTCTTCAAAACACAGGATTTATTCCCGGAAGGCGAAGACATTAGCTGGATCAATAATATCGTGACGCTGTTGACTCGGGTCCGTTGCGCCTGACAGATCTGTAGTCGACACGTCGGCGCCCGGTGTTACCCCAGTGAAAGACGTAGTATATCTACCAAAGATAGGTAACTATTTACTGAATACAAAACATTGAAGGAATAAGAATAGTCTCTGTGCCTCGCGGTTTCAGCCGCGTACGTATTTCCCGAGAGATATATTACAATAGTTTTTCTGCTATCCAGCAGGGTTATTCGCTATAAAGCAACAAAAGCGATTGTTGCTTTATAAAAAAGACAGTTAAAACACCAGTTTCTTATCGTGTAACTTCGATGACAAACTAGATCTACTACTACTTAGTTGGTTACCGACGTTAGCCGATACTGAATAAGCATTTTTATACTTATTTTTATCCGGTAAACATAGGTTGGGTTGGCAACTGGAGATAGTGAATAGGCCTACTGGACGGAGACAAATCCAACAAATCAAAGATCATAAAAATCGGTCCTCCCGTTATTGAGTTATAAATGGTGTAACTAACCCGTCTTTGATTTATATACTTAGATACAGATTAAGACAAGAATTAATGCGATATTATGTAGATATAGCTACGGCCAGAGACCACTCGTGCTTAACCAAAAGTGAATAAGGCTTTTATTAAAAATTAAATCAGCTATGGTCAAAGTACGGGTGAAGACAAATTAAACGAGTACAAACACGGTGGGATTGCGTCATTTCGTTACAGAACTCCTATAGCCACCTTCCGGCTCCATTATCGGAACAGCTCGAAAGTACCATAATTATTTAGCACATAACGGTTTCCTCACGCATATTCTTGGGATCGCCCGACATTTAACCTAAACAAACACACATACGTACATTGCAAGAGTAACCCCACAGCCACGGACCACGGAGGTCGTCAAGTGTCAATAATATTTAGAGATATTCTTTCTGCATCAAAATATTACAGCTATCATAAAAAACTATATTATTACTGAGTGACACTACCGTATGTTTTATAAATCTATGACGTATTTGATTTCCAGATGAGAAATAATGTAAGGATAAATATTACTTGCACTTATCTTATAACTAATTATCATTTGATAGACGTTAAAAATTCGAAAGCGCTAATAGGTAATTTATTATTTATTTTGGTTAAATCTGATTGTTATTTCTTTGTGCAAAATTTAATTGAACAACTTATTCAAGAATTAATTTACAAATTCAATAAACAGAAGCAAGTGTAACAGTTCTATTTATTTACATACACAGGCAGTCACGTTCAAAATCGAGTCTATTACATAACCACAGAACATTTAAATCGTCGTTAAGTGTGCAAGATCGATAGAGTGAGACGCTGTTGACTTGAGTCTGCTTTGTAGCTGTCAGAGGCTCCTTTCGACGTATTGGCGCCTCGTAGGGATTGACTTCTCTTTCATCGATATCGATAAATAAATTTCTTTATTTGTTGCCATTCTATGTGTACATTCTAACGATATGCATATAATATTTAGCAGAGTTTTCTAGCCTACTGTTCAAAGCAACGAATTACGGATTTGTTATTAATTTGGAAAGATTTTGCTTTTAGCGAAAATATAAATTACTAGCTGATCCGGCAAACGTTGTTTTTGCAGAACTACCCTTATCACCTAGAAGTTTAAACAATAGCCTACGACACATTCTCAAACCTACCAAAATTGACATAAAAATCGGTCAAGCCGTTTGGAGAAGTTCGATAACAAGCACTGTGACACAAGATTTATAATATTCAAAGAGATAAATATTAAATTTAAAGTCAAATTACTTTGTCTCCAAAACGTTAACTTTTACAAACTTTTTTTTTTATCTAATCTATCTTATGTCGACATCGATAACTTGTGCAATCATTCTTTAGCCCCATCACTAACTTACGACAGCAAACAAAGTTAAATCTCTACGTTTTTCAATATTCATTATTAAGGAGTTCACACGGAGGGGGGAGGGAGAACCTCCCAGATGAACTGATTACACACACTAAGTAGGTCGAGGTAATGAGACATTAGTTCCAAAACATTGTTGTAGTCTAAGAGTAAACATAGACAAGCATAGAGCGTGAGCATCGCTAGTAGTTATGCCAAGCGTAAGCACATTTTTAGCTAAATGTACTTTGCTCGTTTACCTATTATTTCGTTCGTTCCGATATTATTAGGGTATATTAAGTTGTGAGATAATTTAAATAAAACGGTGCACTCTGTTTTGACACTAATATTACGATTTAACATGTTCATACTACAGTAGTAAGCCAAAAGTTCATACTCGATAAACGCTCTCTATAGTTTGCGTATTTATTCCTTTAAGGTTAAAATGTTTTGTTTTTTCCTAATAGCCCTAATGTGAGTTTTTAAATATTTTCTTTTGTGTTTAGTAGGCATCAATAGAGTAATTATTATTTGTCGATTTAGTAGGGTTATACGGAAATATTTATATCGCCTAGAATAGTTAAGGAGATAAGAGAAAATTAAGTATTTATGCTTAGAAAAGATATCACGAGGTTAATAATGTAAATAATCCATACTTTCATACTAATATTATAAATGCGAAAGTAACTGTCTGTCTGTTACGCTTTCATGGCTAAAATCGCTGAAAGGATTTTGATGAATCTTGGTTTTTTTTTTGGAGTCGTTTTATGAAAAAAAAAAAATGAATCTTGGTATGGGATAACCTTAGATCTCAAGAAAGGATTTAGGCTACTTTTTAGCAGTTGCAACAGCTAGTAAATTATAATGTGAAAGTGTACATAATATAAGAATAATAATATATTATATTTTTTCAGTATCATTACATCATTGCTAAATAAACTTAAGTTTTATAATTACAGGAAAAATTTAATCTTGCTACTAAAACAAATATATATCGTATATGTTAGTTGCAGGTACCTAAATATTATTTTACACTTTAAATATCGCATTTTACGTACCTACTACAACAAAATAAAAAAGAGGATTCTGTATATTAGAGCTAAAGTGGGCCATAAGTCATTGAATACGTCGCAACCAGGGTCATTACAACGCCATTAAGTTTAGTAAGAGAATTCATGACAAAATTTGCTTCTGTGGTCTACGTTATGCTTGTAACTTTGTATACAGGGTTAGTTTTTTTAATAACGGCTAAATTTTCAGAGATTTTTCAGAATCGACAACATTTTCGAAATAACAAATAAAAGCTTTTTTTTTTTTAATTACATATTGTCTTTCCTGTCTACCTCTAAGAATCGAACTCGATATTACAACAGCACAATTCAGTCTATCAACCTAGACAGGCTACAGTTAACACAGATAAATTTGGCGGTGCACGCACACACACAAGTGCATTGATTCCCACTAATGGCCTTTTCCTGTATACAAAAAACAATTTGTTTTGCTTACGGGCTGTAATTTACTTTTGTTTTGCTTAGAAAATTCTACCATCCGATAAAAAAACGTATCATTATTTGTATACAGGAACCAGGCATAAGTGATATACTGTAACATTATTTAATTCGACAATAATATTTAAAATGAAGCATTGGTTTAATTTCTAGCTTTTAATTATAAATTTTAGACAGTCTTTGAAATCTTAACCTGTATAAACAATCACTAACGAATGCAACTATTAAGTCTTTATGACTTTAGCTAAGTGTATATTTACTTCAACTTCTACCTTTCTTAAGAACAAATGTATTTATAAAGCGTTTTAATACAACCTCAATCGGCGCGTTTCGTTATAACTAATTAATTATTCAATCATGATAATATTTACAAGGCCAAAATAATATCTAATTTATGTTAAATTCCATTGCTTTTAAATTTGGCCATCCATAATGGGATAGAGGACTGATTTTGATCATTTCCCTCGCATAGATAAATAAAAAATATTCTACACGTGTTTTATCTTTTTTTACGTAATTAAAGCTCCCGACGTAATATTGATTTGAAAAGTCACGTGACGTCACAATTTTGTATATTTTGTGCGAAAGTATGACGTTCTTAGCCCCAACTCCTGAACACTGATTTGCGTTATCTTCTTAGTTTTTTTCTTATTTTGATACAGCAAAAAAATACGTTATAAATATTTTATTACAATAATTATTTAAAACAAAACGGTTTACTCACGTATATTCTCGGGATCGCCTGACTAGTTTCAGACTCAATAGGAGTCCCTAATCATGAGCTGACGCGGCGGCGGTGGTGTCGCAAATCGAACTGTAATTTATATTATAATAATCTAACTGTAAGACTTTGACTTAGAATAGATAAATAAATAGATTTTGACTTTCCATACCCAGTCATCCATGTATCCTATAAATAAAAACACGTAAGTAATTAAACTTTGATATAACCCGATGCATTATCAAGAGATTAACACGGAAAAATAATCCCATTATGAGATTATCCAAATTATATTATACTCCCATAAATTTTATCATCAATTTAAGGCCAAGTACACAATTAAATATCCAACCGAAGATTTAAGCTCTTAATTAAATTCTATATTAATTTATTTTAACGGTGAACGTTTAACGCTCATAATTATGATAATTAATTTTATGCAGTCTTAGTGTCAGTTGCCTTTAATGTAATGAGATGATACAAATTGTTTAGTATTTGGCAAATTTTTTTAATATGTTTTTTTTTGTCTTCTTTTGTTACGTTTCTGGTCTGTTTCCGTTTGCACAGCATACCAGTGTTTTAAATGCAAGTGCCTATCTGACCACTAAAATCTATTTTCTTTGGCTTCATACCTACTGTAATTATTGACGTATATAATCATAAAAAAGAACTACTCGATCGTCGTGTCCTGAGAAATATCTATTTGTTATGCTAAACTGCTGAACCGATTTTAATAAAACTTCTTGGGGTAAGCTTGGATATTAAAAAAGGACATAACCGACACTCACGCGGGCAACAGCTAGTATAGTGATAAGTACAAATAAAAAAGGGATCAGTGAGATACGTTTGTTGGATTATCCTACAGGGAATAAGAGAGGAAATGAGTTAAGTCAGTAAAGTAGATTGAAGGACTGATTGTGAGCATGTAACCTAATAAAGTTAAATGCAGTCATTTTTGTTTTCTTTTTCATTATATAAATGTGGACGCAATTACAATAAATGGCTCTGAACCCAAATAATTTGAGTTGCTAATGCACTTGTGTTATGGAATTAGAGACAACGAAGGTACCACAAACACCTAGGCCCAAAACAATGTAGAACAGTGGTTTTCTACATTGACCCTTCCGTGGATTGAACCCGGGGTCTTAGAAATAGCGACACCTTAAAAACCCTGTACCTATTTGACCATGGAGGTCATCAAAAGAGACATGTTTATCTGTAATAAATAGAGTTTCGTTAAAGTCGGGGTTACTATGAAGGAAACTTTAAAGGTGACGGTTAAAATAATATATATAGGTACTAACAATGAGTACAATCATTATTGTTTATTTTCGATAAGAATGAAAGTATGGTAATGTAATAATGGCGTTTAAAAACTGATAATAAATCTACGAATATTAAAAAGAGTGTTAGCAAAATGCCATTTATTAGATTTTTGATAAGGTGTTAGAAAATCCAAGAAAGCTTCATTTTGATTTTAATTAATTAATGTAATGTGGACAACATCACATACATTGCTCTGAACCCAAAGTAGCTAAAGCACTTGTGTTATGGAATACAGAGACAACGAAGACAAACACTCAGACCCGAGATAATGTAAAAAGGGGGTTTTCTACATTGACCTTTCCGGAGATCAAACCCGGGACCTCAGAGCTGGCGACACCTTGAAAACCGGTGTGAAAACTGCCCACGGAGGTCGTCATATGTAAAAAGCCTGACATCAATCAAAAATGTTCATAATCGATTTGGATTTAATTTATACAATAAAAATATATATATATATATTTTTATATATATATATATTAATTGTATTTTAATTGGTCCACAATATCCGAAGATATCGCGTAATAAACCTTTAGAAGTCGTTAAAAAATTAAATATAAACACAGTAATAACCAATGTTTTTCTATTGTTTCAGATGTTATTGTCTGTTCCAAAGACCGGCTGTGTGTTAAAATATAGAAATACAAGCAAAAGTGACACCCGAACGTGCAAGTAACGAAACGAAAATATCAACAAAAAACATGTGCTAAAATATAAAACCAACATTAAATAAAAATAAATATAAAGTTTATAATAATTTGTGTTAAATAATTATGAAATTGAGTGTGAGTGCGTACCGCGCTCATGCGTCTGCGCACAAGAAAATCCTGACGTCATCGTACCAGCAACACTATGGGAGCACCGCGGCGCCGCCTATCTGCAACACTCTACAACCACCGAACTTTACACCTCAGGTTAGTGGGATTTACTAACGCATTTCTTTTTTTATATATATTTATATACATTTTACACTCTATTAAACAATAATTTACAAAAAACTTACACTAATTAAATTTAAAACTTACGTTATAAATAAAACTAAGTATCTACCTTCCTAAGTATTTAATAAAAAAAAAAATAAACGAACTACTATCAAACAAAATTGTTGAATACTACATCAATAATTGGAAACGTGCCTAGAAGGCTAAATATAAATAATTATTTACCACACCAATGTAGGTATAACCATTATTAAATATTAAATATTGATTGTACTCCAGTATTTATAGAACAATAATTAATTTTTGTAACTCTCGTCTAAATATGACAGTTTACTGACGTGTATGTGTATATCTCTTGAACCCTCTGACTGGCCGCTTTTTCCAGTTTACTATGCAACTGCTTATTGTGTCCACAAGCGGTTGCATACTAAACTTGGAAAAAGCGACCAGCCACGCGGTGCAGTTAACCGCTACAAGACCTAAATTTTTCAAGTATTTTTTAAGAGTACATACATACTTTGTTGTATATGTTGAAATTTCAATATCCGATCAATAAATAATTTATACGCCTAACCTGCCTCACCTATCCTTTATTAACGGTTTAATGCAAGGTAAATCCTTTTATGAGGTAAAGCGGCGGTGTCGCAAGTCAACGTTGTTCAATAGTTTCCGAAAAATACGCTTACATAAACTTTAATAATTAAACGATTAAAATCCATCGTCCTGCGCAAAAAAACTAGTTTATATAAACCGTTTTTTTTAATTAAGTATAAATTCCCAACTACTGTATTTTACTAAATAATAAATACTTTTTTTCTCATAATAATTAAAAAAATTACAATGAAAGCTTTAAAAATATGTTTCAACAAAAAACAGAGAGTTCTAAGTGACGTACCGCAGTTAATTAATGCGCGGTAATATTTAATTAAGAATTTCAAAGGTTTTAATCCACAATGCTCCAAGGGTTCGTTTATGTAATTTATAAAATGTTGTCTATTTTTCAGTGAAACTAGGTACTTTAAATCGTCAGTTTTTGTAGGAAATGTATAAAAATAATAACATATGATATACAATAACGAGGTAGATATCGCACTAGGGCGTCAAAACTGAGACATTAAAATTCGAGCAATGAGGTTGATAATATTATTTTTAATATCCGTGAGATAGATTAATAATTATTAAAAAATATTAGACACGTAAATTTCTTATTCCATCTTGAATGTTATTCTATACTTTGACGTAACGCTAGGCGAAGCTCCCTCGTCACTTACAAAATGTTGAAAACACCATATTTTACGCAATTATATGCCTAGAACCGTCTGTTACAGGTTAAAACTTGATGCAGTTTTAACATGTAACAGACGGTTATAGACTTTTATAGGATATTTTTTATTCATATAAAAATTAAATAAAATTAAGATTAAAGATTCATCATTTTTTGACAGTTTAGCGACAAAAGATGTCGATAAAATAATGTTCTACGGGTGCAAACGTATTTTAAAGCCTTAACCAGCCATACTCAGTACCCAATGTTACGTCAAAATGCCTTGAAAGTTTAGTCTCCAATATGATAGTCTGAAACTTTAACATCAGTCTGAGAGCTCTAAGTTAGTCGATAGCGTAACATGTGCTAAAGTTTTGTGTAACTTGTTCTTCAAAACACGGGAACGTTATTGGATTTCCTTACGCGTCGTGTCACGGCTTTTTCTTGATAAATGTTCTTTTGGATTCCGTGCTTGGTATAATGACTTAAGATTTAATATTTATTAATATAGATATTTTTGTAAAATTTCGTTTAAGTGTTATAAATAATAGATACGGAGAGTTTTAGTTAAAGGTTACGGTGTAAAGTATTTTTTTTTTCGTAAATATAAGTATATTGGTGTTTTGTATGTTACATCGTATGTTCCAAACAGTTGAATGTATTTCGACAGTTAAGGTATCGTTAGATACATCTAAAAACCTCCTAAGATAAGTGTTTAAAAAAATACTGAATTTTGGCGTTGATATTTTTTTAAACCAAACCTATCGAGTAAGGAATTAAAACATTTTTTTTTTATAAATGGTTCACAAAAATAAATTATTATGAAATATTTTCAATGATATTACAAAAATAATTTTGAACGAAAAATGCTGAAATAAATAATTATTGTAATAAAAAGCCTTGCCTCAGCTGATAAGATCAGCATATTTCTTAGCAGGGCAGTCGGGTTTTTTAAGAATCTTACTGAAACAACTTGTAACCTGTATTTTTTTATATATAATTTCATAATTTTCCTTTTAAACTTTTATTTCAAATTGTATTTTATCAAACTTAATTTTCGAATTTAAAGGGGTCGAATTTTCTCCGAACCACAGAGATGCTATTGCCATACATTATATTCCTTACTGTTTATAGTTCAAGGTTTATTTTTATTAATTTCTCCTTCTAACATGCATACTATTTCACCTACAATCTGCACGAAATAAAGAAACGGTCCCTATCATCCTTCGGACAAGATTAATGTCTTAAACACACATTTACAATGTAGGTATATACAACGCATTTCCCTGCGTTTCGTATCAGATATATTATCCGAAGCGATAAATCTTATGTTAAGTAGACGTAAATTGCGACGCACATGCAATTTATATGCAAATATCTATTTTTAGATATTTCTTTCTCATTATTATTTATTACTTTTACTGTTTTGAGAGATTTTGTTTTTTTATAGTACTATTAGTGGAATAGGTCAAGAGGTCGATGTTTTGTTTAAACGTTGCGGGTTTGACGTTGATAAAAAAATCCGTGCAATAATCGTAACGTATTTTCAACTTAAAAAATATAAAAAAATAATTCTACGTCTGTAAGAATGTGAGATAAAAAAATAAAACACAAAAATTGATTGTTCACTAGATAGGTCCATATTAATACCATTTTTTATTACATCTACGGTAATTAATGCGAAGTCTCATAAAACTTCGCATTAAACCGCGCATTTTTGTTATCTAAAACAGATGTAGGTATCCTTCAGCATATGCTGGGATATTGAAAATCGCAACACTAATATTCTGTAACAAACGTATCCGTAATTACGCACAATAATTATGTTTTAGATATGACATTGATTTGTATTTCAATACAACTCTGATTAATGTATGTATGGCTTCAATCTCCGATATGGGATTGCGAGCTGAGGTTCGCGTTGCAATATTAGCTACTGATGAGATTTACGTACTATTGGTATTTGTTATTAATGTAACAGAATTATAGGTCTAAATAACGGTAAAAATAGATCTTCAGCCTAGAAAAGGAAACAAAAAATAAATAAAAAGTGAAAAAGATAATAATTGATAAGTTAGCTGTTAAGTTGCATAATAACTTTAAGCTGAGCTAAACCGGCAAAAAAAATGGGACAAGTGCGAGTCGGACTTACGCATGAAGGGTCCCGTACTATTTTATTTTTATTATTTGTTATTATAGCGGCAACTGAAATCATCTCTCGAGCTATTACGGTTTGTGAGATACAGTCGACGAACAGCAGAGGCCTAGTAATTAGGGTCCCGTTGGTACCCTTTGAGTACCGAACCCTAAAAATTTACATGACCGCAAGATGATGCTTAGCGTGAAATTAAAACAGTTTGTTCCGTCAGCAGATTAAAATCCATTCTAGTTAGGAATAGAATGGAATATATAATATACTAGCTGTCTCCCGCGACTTTGTTCGTGTGTTTTAGTTTCAACGGTTTTTCATTTTTGCAACATTTTTCATTTATGCTCCGCTCCAGTTGGTCGTAGCGTGATGTTATATAGCCTATAGCCTTCCTCAATAAACGGACTATCCAATACAATTAAAAAAAAATTCAATTCGAACCAGTAGTTCCTGAGATTAGCGCGTTCAAACAAACAAACAAACTCTTCAGCTTTATAATATTAGTATAGATATGACATTAAAAAAAAAGCATTTAAAAAAGGATTTTACAGCAAACGTAAATACACTTTACAAGTACTAGAAGAGCAATATGGACTATTTCAGGGCTTTTTTAAAGGAATACGAACAGATTTTATGAAATGACGCAAAATTGCTCCAATTTGCTCGAGTTCAAAGCGAAGAGTTAGCTCGAGCTGTTAACTTGCTTTTTTAATTCTTTTCATATTTGGCATCTGACTGTTTTAATTTGAAAGCCGGTGGATTCTAGTGAGCAAGAATAGTACATTAAGCTTTGCGATATTATTGGTTGTATTATTTTATTTTGAGTTCAATGGAAGCCTACTAGAATTAGGGCTGATTTTGCCAACGCCGTATAATTTTATCAGAGGAATAATTTAGAATTTTTGACAGTTCTTCCATACTAAATATGTCAGACCTCAATTATTCTATTCTACTAATAAAAAAATATCTAGTGTTGGAAAGATCAGTCTTACATAAATCATTTATTTGTTAACTGCCGCTCAGAAATAAATAAATATTTTATAATAGCGGCACTAAACTTGTGTGGCCCATTTTGCCTTCGTTTTATTATTGGTATAAAATATTTTGGTTTGTGTGTTTTTATGAACATACAATATATACATAAGAGTTACATTTTAAAGATATATTTAATTAAATAATGGTATCGAATGGTAATATATAAAAAGTGAGGCAGATATGTTATTAGTGTTCGCATTTTGAGGAACCTCCTAATTAGGAAGTTTTCAATGCTAGCTATCTCTTTTACTTACGTGCCTATCTTTTGTAGTATTTTTTAAAGCAACTTGACAACATTTCAGCATTATACCAGCGCGAGATTTTATGCGTCGGTAACTATGACGGTAACATATTTTTATATTATAAATTTAATAAATTCTTTGTCAAACAATGTATCTTAATTGACAAGAAAATAGACATACCGATGGAAATTTAAAAGGAATTTCCCAAATTGCAATTCCGTAAAGGAACAATTTGTCAATAAGGGTTGGTTCTGTCGATTTCGGTGGAAATCCATCAATTGTAAGAACACAATGGCTGCTCAACGAACTCCCCAATGGATTCGTTGAGGCCTAGATTTGAAGGCATTCTGAAATGCGTTGAGTAAACTAAGCGAAATCTTCTTTATTATTGTGGCGTAGATTTCTGAGTAGAATTTTATTTAAGTTTAATTTAAAACATTTAGCGTAAGTTTATTTTAATAATTAAAAAAAAAATATGTATTGTAATTTATAAATTGTTAAATTTTATAAATTACAATTATAAATTAAAATACCAATAGACAATGAAAATCTTTAACAAGCATGACAACAAGGAGGCTGAAATCATTTAACTTTTACATTTTTTTAATACAAATTTTAGACAAATATCCGTTACCATTATGAACAGTGCAGTCCTGAAATGACTCAATTATGAAATGTTCCTACAGTACTACGAAATTTTATCTGTAACCTTAATAGAGTACTTTCAATCTGTAAACAACATGTCTTTATAAACTAACAGAAAACAAAATAAGGCCAAAACAAATGAATTTTAACCGATCTATGACAAATCCTTTTGAGAATACCTCTCTCTCTTTCTCTTCAATAAAACAGAGTGCTCTTAGATTTCATTTCTAAATTTGAATGCAAATCTCGACCTACTCTCACTTCATTATCTTAAAACAAAGAGTCTTAGAACCTCTTGCGGTTTTAGAAGCAACCTCATACTTTTTCGTTGTAAATGCAATGCTTTTAAATTTCGTATTAACATGACATATTGTGTACTTAACGTGAATCCAATATGAAAGGCAATGAGATTCGTATTTTAGATTTTGAGTGGCACATATTGTGGGTAAAGTGGGGTAGAGTTGTGACCTTTTTTTGGAATATTATTCAGTATCGATAGTCGATAGAATGATTGATTTGAATTGACTAACATGTTTATGGCTAAAATAAATGAACTTTTTTATTCTACCTGTATTGTCCTGCAAAGTAATATTTGAAAAAGTTTTTGATGTGTTGTCGTGAACACAAAGATGATACATAGTAAAAGAAAGTTTCTCCAGCCGTCTGTTTGCTTAGATCTTTTAAACTACAAAACTGATTTTAATGCAGTAACAGATAGAGTGATTTCAGGAGAGAGGAGAGGATGATTTTCGTGTATAATTCATTAATGTTTATTCTACCTGCGCCGATAGTATTCAATAATTACTTATTGGACATTAACTACATAATTTAACTATATCCCATTTAAAAAAATATGGTCTGTACCTACTAGATTAACTGATATCACATGCGAATTAATAATTATCCCAAGCAATGATCGACCTTTCAACTTTTACTTCAGTAGGCATCATTTCTACATATAGAAAAACAAATTTATCGACGACAATAAAATAAAAATATTTTCATCGATACTAAAACTATCGACAGTCATGACAGCTCAACAAAGAAGTACTTACAGACTGCACGAGAGTATAACAAGTCTCTCGACAGCCGTCTTTGTTTGCCAGGTCAGTTTGACTGTGACGTCACTAGCATGGCGATTGGATTGAGTGCGGTTACATCCATGAAAGGAGAGTTTGAGGTAGAAAGTAATTAATGAGACCCGGATTTTTTGTGAAAAGGTAAAGGTAACTTTTTACCTTTACCTTTTCAATAAAAATTCGTTTAGGATAAAAATTAGGTATTATAAGAATAATATTAAATGTAGACAACATCACATACATTGCTCTGAACCCAAAGTAAGTAGCTAAAAGTAAGTAAGGAGATTAAGAAAGAAAAATATTATTTTTCTTTTCCAGACAAAAATTTTAAGTTTTTTTTAATAACGAAACATTTAATTTAATTTAATATTTTAAATAAAAGAAGATTGTTCATACACAAGTAAGAGTAAGTAGAGTTATGCATTCTAAATCAACACAATTACAATGACAATACTTCCACAAACCTTAAAACTTACAAAACGCATTTCTACTTCTGTATATTCCTAGAGAATATAAAAAAAGATCGCTATCTAATATTTTATCGTAACCTGTAACCATGAGTTGTTACAGTAAATTACGAGATAGCTTCACATTCGATGCGATCCAATAGGTTATGTCAATTTATACCATGAGTTATGTAACATTTACTATCGCGTACGTAAGTTCTGTGCTTGTACTATCAGCTCCTAAAGCAGGACTGTTGCTGTCGTGGGAGCGGGACACCGCTACGCGCGGTGTAGCGCGCCATCTTGCTTTCACAGCGGTAACAGTCCTGCTTTATGAGCTCATAGTAAGTGCGCAGTAGATTGTAGTCGTTATAAAGTATATAAAATGATGTTTGTGTGTTATACACAGTGTAATACTATATGGAATAACTTTATTGTTTTTTTATTATAAGAGTAGCGTACACACCAGTTTTCAAGGTGTCGCCAGCTCTGAGGTCCCGGGTACGATTCCTGTGTTTATGGTACCTGATTCCGTAACACAAGTGCTATAGCTACTTACTTTGGGTTCAGAGCAATGTATGTGATTGATGTTGTCCAAATTAATTTATTTATTTGTTAAATTGAACGTGCCACTGTAGAAAATTATAAAACTGTATTTATGTAGGATGAGTGTATTTATCGAGATCTTTTATAATTATTTATTTACTCACAGTGATTAGAATTTAACGCAAAAATAAATGTGGATTTGTGTTTGTTCTATCTGCTGATATGAATTATGTAAATCTACTTTAATCAAGTAAGGTTCGAATGTATTGTCATTTTTTTTTAATATATATATCCTTTTAGGTGTTCCACTGGGCAAAGGATTCCCCCAATTTGCTTCAGGATCTTCTGTCTGAAACCGCTTCCCACCACTCCGGCAAATAGCGATCGATATCGTCGTGCCAGCGTCTTTTCGGCCTACCCCGTTTTCGAGTTCCAACTCTAGGTATCCACTCGGTTGCAATTCGCGCCCATCTATCAAGACTCATGCGCCCAATATGACCAGTCCAGCACCATTTTAACTTCGCTGTTTGAATACCGACATCAATAATTTGCGTTTTTGACCAAAGGATGGTGTTTCGCAAGCAATCGGTTCTTTTTGGCAAACCTTAAAGTTGAGTTTGGTCTTTAGTTGTTCAGTCAGCGACCAGGTTTGGGAGCCGTAGTTAAGGACGCGCAGAATGCACATATTCAAATTTAAATTTAATTAAATTCTAAATATAAATTGTTTGAATACAAGATACTAAATCAATTCTGTACGTATAATCCAACACGAAATTCACTTTGGTACACACAAGATAACCTACTTACTATTTCGCACAGTTTCCAGGAAAACCTTTGGGTATATACCAAGAGACACCGACCACGTTATACAAGGCATGCTGTGACATGTCAGAATTTAATGGACCGAATTTCTGATTATAATCGTACCTATATCATAAATTCGGTGTTCTGGGAGTATATCCGTGCTCTATTTAATATAATAATATGATCCATACTTATAAAGCGAAAGTAACTCTGTCTGTCTCTTACATTTTCGCGCCTAAACCGTTGAACCGATTTAGATTTCACTTGTTATGGGATAAGCTTGGAAATTAAAAAAGGGCCTAGCCTACTTTTTGCCGCGATAACCGACAACCACGTGGGCGGAGCCGCGGGCAACTCTCGTATTATTTTTTACTGGGTAATCCGATTTGTATCCGAATTTTATAGCGACTAAAAACAAAATAAGTCTACCGAATAGAAATAAAGTTTGAGTGGGAATTAAAAACAATACTTTAACAGCCGAATACTAAAACGTCAATTAGTTAGGTCGAGGTTTTGTATGATGCTGTCTCTGTTACTTAAACGTGCAAAGTATCGACAGATCGACATTTAACAACGTCTCAAGTTGAGTTGCGTTTTAATATTCGGGAATAAATTATGAAGTTGCGCTTTTGAAGTTTTATATTGCGTTGCCTTTTTTTATTAATAGCCCATCAGCAGTGTGTTTTGTAAGACTTCATTCTAAACTTCAAATCTGAATCCGCTGTGAGTTTCTTGATTGGCATTCCAATAACTCGGTTGATTCGATTTTACACTAGCGCTACCCTTGCGAGCGTGTCAGCCAGTTGAACTAAATTGACCGTGAGATTTTGACTGATAAAGTATAGGATGACGTAAGAAATGGGATTCACTAAGCTTCGACGCTCACTTCGCACTCGAACCCGATCGAGATCAAGGTAATTTTGAACCTTATGTGAAGTGAGAGTGAAAAGCGATGTGAGATGCGAGTTGTTGTTTAAATTTTACAGAATTTTCGTGCAGCGAAATAAAAATCTAAAAGACTTTTTCATGATTCTAAATTCTTCTACTAGTCTTACACTCTTGCCAGAGTAATCGTGATTGCTTTAATGGCGTACCATGTTAAGAGTACGCGTTCATGTCTAGTCATCAAAGGGTTCTAATTATTTGTGATTATGTGATACAACAATCTAAATTTTCAAATCTAATCAAAACAAATCAAAAGTTTTTATTTGTTATAAACCTCAAAAAGGCGCTCAAGAAACGTTAAAGTTACAAAACTAAATGACTCTAGGTCCGCGGTTCCAAAATGTCCTTCCTATAAAAAAATCTTTTAAAATCTCAACACATAAGCCCAGTACCTTTCTTTTCCGTACACGCATGGTAACATAATGTTAACTTAACAACACAAGTTAAGTTGTTTGTGCCGACCTCATTCTACAGCAGTACGTTTAATTTTGAACTTGCTTTATAAGATTCTTTTCTCGTAAAAACTTAGGCTATTACCTTTATTGCGGTGCTTTGAGCTCATAAAGTTAAAACATCGTCATTATATGTATTATCAATAATTAAGTCACATATATATTTCTTTTTTCATTTTTTTTTTCAGCCGTCACAGGGATTGATCTTCCCTCTGCATATTCCAATGGTCTTGTTGGTCTTGGACAGTTGTTTTTCATAATTTTGAATAGGTCAAGTTTGTCCCGCCATCTCCTTTTTTGCTTGCCACGATGTCTCTTGATGTTTTGTAGAGTTTACATTGTTTTTTTAATTTTGATTTTTAAGTTTGACCAACAGTTGTGCGATATGCGACAGCTGATGTGTCCGGCCCAGTTCCATTTCAAGTTAGCGGCTTTGAATCCAACTTCCGGGATTTGTGTATAATAGTTAGATATTAATCGTTTAAAAATTTGTGGTATTTACATATAAACTAGTCGGTCACATCTTAGTCTAGAAATTTGCGTTAAATTAGTAAAACTAAAACTGCACTCTTAGTCGCACAGCGCTATTGTACATGACTGGATATAAAAATCCAATATATATATAATCCGTCAGTTAGATAATAAAAAAATATTAGTATTTTTTGAATTTTTATTATATCTAACACTAACTTTTTAAAGCGATTCAAAGTTTAGGAGTGGAAGCTAAAGACGTCATGCTTTTGCACAAAATGCACAAAATCCTAATATCATGAAACATTTCAAATCAATGTATGTAGTGAGTCTTTAGTTACATAAAAAAATAAAAAATACTCGTTTATATATTTTTTTATTTAATTATTTATTTGACGGACAATTAAAAGAGAATTAATCATCTCGCCCTTTCATCTATTTTAGTTTTACAACACTAAAAGGCTATCATAACAAAACTAATGACACTGAAAGTATACAATCATGAGACCCGCCACCAACCGTGTCTAGTGGTAATATATCAGACACTTAGTTCCAGCTAGTTCGAGCCTTGTTCCCAAAATGTTTGACTTTCCTTCGTAATCCCACTTTAGGACATGTTGATTCAGCTAAGTGGGCCTGTTCCCAACTTATTTAGAGATAGACTTATGTCTAAGGTTAGGGTAAATCTTTTGCTAGAACTCGTATTTCGCTTAAGTATTTTGCAGTTTTTTTCACAACATGATTAAAAAAGAACTATAAGATTATGCTTTTTTAAAATGCTGCCTTTAGAATGAGGAAATAACAATATTACGACATAACGTTTTTTTAGACCTAAACATCCACATCTTTTTAGTATATACGTACTGCACAACCCATGGTTTAAAATCTGAAAGCAAAAATGAATACGTTGTGCGATGATAAATGTAAAAAAGAAAAGCGACTTCAATGACATTTATATGGGCTCTGATTCTGAAATTTATATACCTTCTATATGATAGAATAATGTTTGAATCGCAAAAAACTAATAAAAAAAATTGTCGAATTGAGAACATCCAGACTCGTTTTGAAGCCGGTTAAAATGATACAAAGATGCTGCTCATTTTAACTTCTTATGTTAAGAAAAATGTTTATTTTCATCCTCTTAATACTGTAAGCAAAAAACTAGAAAATAACACAAATAATTTTTATATTACAGAAATTATAGCTTAGATATTCGTAAATATTGTTGGCGTTGGTTTAAATTAAGTGTTTAAGTATTATTAATGTTCATCCGAATCGTCATTTGTTTGACAAGCTTGGTAACATCATCAATTTACAATTGGAAATACTGGCGTCTGCCAAAACACATTTATCTCTAATTTAAATTCTATTGAGTTTAGCATCTAACAGTTGTAGTACAGACAAATTGCGTTTCCTCTATAATTATAGTTAAATAATCATGTAATATAGGCCTATAGATAAGCAATAAATAAATAAGAAATAAGCGGCAATAGCCTAATGGTTAGGGTGACGACCTTTGATCGAGAGGTCGCAGGTTCGAACCCCACCCATTGCACTATTGGCGTGAACCTACTCCAGACACAAGCATATTTAGCTTAGTTGGAAGGGTTAACAAGATTGCTAGTAATGTTAACTCCCCCCACATTGCTAGTAGAGTTTAAAAAAAAATGTCTCGGAACAGTCTACCATAAACAAAATTACAAACTTTTATTTTCACTGGTATTAAATTGCAGAAGCGACGAGACACTTTTTCACAAGTCTTTAATAAACTTGCAATGCTTATGTATGCAAAATTGTATTCGTTTAGGTGAAATCTTGAAAACTAAATTACCTCCAAATACCCGATTGAGATTAAATTTTGCATGCTTATATAAGTGTGGTCACAATACGCTAAGCTTGTCTGATGATGGAGACAGAAGGTGGTCATAGGAACTCCGTAACGAAAGGGCGCAATCTCATCGTTTTAAGGCTTGTTTGATTTGTCTTAAAAGCTTCTATTAAAAATATGTTTTTAATAAAAACTACATATATATTAAGTTTACACATACACAACATATTATGTAATTGCTTTAAGACTAGAATAAATAAATTTCAACTATTAAACGTCGTTATTATAAAAAACATCATTAACTTTTTTTGCTGGTTGCTGGGCATACCTAATTTCTTTTTTCGGTTGCCAATTATTATCTACCGGTTGCCAGTTACATATAAAAAACTCTTTTATACTGTTCAATTCATCTTAGAATCAAAAGTAAAAAATAACAAATATACCACGCAACATAAAAATAAAGCACAGTTCACATAACACGAGTTTCACCAACAATTTATTTCCCAGTTTAAACAACTGTGTACATGAACTCGTGTAATCCTGCCCTTACGTGACGCAACTGTCAGCGTTATGCCTCATTGTGTTCGCAATTAAAACTGACTCAAAGTAACGCAACTCCCATGTGCATGGCTTTATGAACTACTAGCTGTCCCCCGCGACTTTGTCCGCGTGTTTTAGTTTCAACGGTTTTTCACTTTTGCAACATTTTTCATTTATGCTCCGCTCCTATTAGTCGTAGCGTGATGTTATATAGCCTATAGCCTTCCTCAATAAACGGACTATCCAATACAAAAAGAATTTTTCAATTCGAACCAGTAGTTCCTGAGATTAGCGCGTTCAAACAAACAAATAAACAAACAAACAAACAAACAAACAAACTCTTCAGCTTTATAATATTAGTATAGATTACGCGAGATTGAATTTGTTTTGGGTTGCGTATAGTTGTTTGACTTTTACATTATTATGTTTGAGTAATTATGTTGTTATAAGTGCAGTTATACTCAAGTAACGATTAGAGGGATAGCCTTACTTCTAGACACGAGGCTCATACTCGAAACGCCAAGCCGATAGCAAATATATAAATGTATATATATATATAAAATTAGTAATTATGTGGCTAAAAGGAAATAATAAAAACATTTTAATTATGTTTTATTATCTGTTTATAGATACTTAATCATCAAATTTTAAACAATCTTATAAATTCGAAGTGGCATTTGCTCAGCTATGGGACAAGTATGGTCTGATATTATTATTTTTATTTTAAAAACTATCTACAATTGCCGGAGTTAATTATGTATTATTCTGATCTTTTGAATTCGGTTATATAAATAACACATAATATGTTAAAAGCGATTTATATTAATAATATAAGTATAACGCTGTCGATATATGCATATTAGGTAAATAAAAAAAATATATATGGCTGTCAGGCTAAAATCATGACGGGTCTTATTGACTCTTAGTTACATTTTATTATATTAAATACTCCTATGAATATTGTTGTAACAGGTTCTATCGGATATCTAATATATTTAGTTTAAATAACTGCGGAGAACTATTTGTTGGTCCATTTTCCAATTTAAGTTGGTCCCTTGTGTAATGAAGCCAATACATTGACAATATAGAAGTTTTAGTTGGGTTTTATTGCTATACATTGTCATGGTATAGAAAGATTGTAAAATATGTGTTTTTGGTTCACGATGAACAAATCTGATTGTGATACTGTTCTATTATGTACTCTAATATATAGCACTTCTTGACGACCTCCGTGGTCGAGTGGCGTACACACCGGTTTTCATGGTGTCGCCAGCTCTGAGGTCCCGGATTCGATCCCTGGCCGTGTCAATGTAGAAATACCCTTTTCAACATAGTCTCGGGTCTGGGTGTTTGTGGTACCTTCGTTGTCTCTGAATTACATAACACAAGTGCTTTAGCTACTTAATTTGGGTTCAGAGCAATGTATGTGATGTTGTCCACATTTATTAATATAGTTAATAGATTTTTTTTTATGTGGGTGATATTATTCAAACCCAAATAGGTATATAAACAACTTTGTTCAGAACAGGGAATCCATAATCTTCGAATCTACTTAATTTATTTTTAACAATCTTTTACTAGTAGATAATCACGTTATTGTCGTATCAGGGTTGGGTTGTACATTTTTATTTATGTTAAAAATTAATGTCGTTACAAGCAAGACCGCTGCAAAAAGTAATTCTAACATACATTAAAACAATAGGTAGGTACTTTTCAAGTTAGTGTTTTAAATAAATCTTTCATACTAATACTGTTTCCTTCTTCTTCTTCTTTGCCGATTTATCCTTGACAGAGCGGTCGCGGTCATCACGTTGTTAGGTTTCGGGCAACCGTAATAAGCTTCACGACAAAACGCCATCCTTCTCTGTCGGTTGTGATACGAGTGTATTGTGGTTTCTACAAGGTAGTTAATAAATTTACTATAGTATTTAATACTACTACTTATTACTATTTAACTCTCCTTGTTTATCCCAATATCACCAATTATATCCTATATCCACTCGACTGAACTGTATAACAAAATAAATCTCTTGGCAATACGATAATCGAATCGCAGGAATCGAATAAAATCGAATCAGATTCGTTACTAGTAAACATCGATGTTATCAGTGGTGTCCCTCGGAATTACGTTTATATTTCGAACGCGTAGAGCTGTGCTCACATTAATACCGTTTATAGTTGCGTTAGCTCGCGAGTAAAACGATAGGGTTGTGGTAACGATCGGAATCGTTTCGCCGACTGCTCCTTTCTTTACATTTCAAATAATAAGGAAGTTATTAGGGTTGTGTTATTCGTTTGCGTAATACTGATAAAAACAGCCAACATAAAGGCCTTTGAGTCTCTCAAGGGTAAAGCGTTTAAATAAAAGGTTTAAAAATGGTTAGTGCTAAGTATGCAATATAAAGATGTTTGGAAAAGTAAAGTTTTGATTATAATCTTTAAAGACAAACCGTTATGTGTTTTAGTTTCATGGGGTTTTCATGTTTCTCGCGAAACCCTAAATAATTTTCTTGAAATTAAAAATAGTCTATATACCTACTATTCCTGGCTGTTATTATGATACTCAAAGATTTTTTTCAATGCCACTGGTATTCCCAGACATCAGCGCGTTTAAACAAACGAAAAAAAAAATCATACGCTTTATTATATTAGGCATTAGTGATGCCTCGCGTTTTAACCTGCGTAAGTTCCCGTTCCAGTAAGACATGTTTTAAAATCTATTCGGGACGGAGGCATACAACAAATCAAAGATCATGAAAATCTTTCCACCCGTTCTTGAGTAATAAATGATTGAACTAACCCAATTTTGTTATTTATATAAACATAAATAATATTGTAATCATTGATAATTAAATATAAATAGTATAAAGAAAAACTTAGGCAGGACTCGAACCTGCGACTACAGGCTTAACGCGCCAGATACTGGCGTTAATGCGTAACAAATAATTAAAAGTAATTAATCATTGATGTTTTTTTTTTAATTTAATGTACCTAAATTTATTTTGTGGAATAATGCGGCGTATCTGCTTAACTAGGGCGCTTTATAAAGTAAAGCCGTTTAAAGAACCCTAATTCTTTAATCGGTTTTTTATGTATTAATAACAATATTATTACATATAATATACTATACTCTTACTGTAGTTTCGTAGCTACAAAGACTCCTCTTTGGTCTCTATAACAATGTACCAGAAAGCAATTTATTTTGGTTTGTGAATATTAGTCGGGGTCGAAGGGTTAATGGTTCCGGTATTTGTACCGTAATCACTGTTCGTAGATCGCTTGATTTTCAACTGTTTCGTCTGTGTCCGGATTCTTGAGAATTTTGGTTCAGTGCACCTGTAAGGGACATTGTGGGGTTAAATCGAAATTAACTTCAGTGTTTCAAGGCTATTTTTGTGTATTAAATTAGTTTATTAAAGTATCAGTAAAATTAAGTTTGTTAATTATGTTTTAAGTCAAACTAGTAAAGTAGTTAAGTTATCAACCAATTTTACCCAAAACAGGATATGATTATTTAAAAATTAATGAACATGGTAATATCAACTATCTTACAAGTCATTAATAAACATACATTTTAAACAAGGCGCAAACATAGGTATACATCAGTACATACACCCAGTCTTACAAAGGTATTTCCTGCTAAATAAAGACACATTGAATAACGATTTTTCTCGGAATAAACACACTTTTTTAACTTTTAACTTTTTTTTGAGAGATATAAATCACCATTAATATATTTTGATTGAGATAACATTTTTAATCTTTCGGAGGTTATTTTTCTTAATCCTCCTTATTATTTATTTATGATTATTTATTTTTAGCTATGATCGTCCCACTGCAGGCCAAAGGACTTTCTTTTCTACTTCCAATGTCCGCCTTGTAAAAAAAACTCATAATTATAAAGTAAGTCAGACAGCTCACGTCTGTCAGTCTGTCGCTATCAGTACGGACGGAGCTAATTCCTCGCTCAGTATCTCTTGGACTAATCTAGTGGCTCGCGGCATCCTTCCGCTCGACAGACGGTGTTTCTACATCTGTAACGTGTCACAGTGTAGGCATAATGAGTAGGTCAACATATTTATTAAGAATAGGCATGTTGACATTTTTTTTTAATGTCAATCATGTAGATTAATCTATTTATTGGATCAAAATACAGTAAATGAAAATTTCGCGTGACGTCACTCCATGCTACAATTTTTAACATGGCTTGACGTCATTAGCCCCACTCCTGAACTTTAAAGCTGTATCACTATTTTTTTATCATTTAACTGGCGGACTTAAACGATCATCAACGAACATCCCTATTTTGTATTGTGGATATAGGTACATAGCAGTTGTTTATTTATTTATATTTTATTTATTCACTCTTCTCACTCATTGTTGTGTAAGTATATGCTTGATGGATAAGTAATTAAGTGGTCATTTAAAAAGGAATTAAGAAAAATGTAACCATTTTACGTATAAATAACTACACTAACGTAGTGTTGTTGTCTTTTAGTCAATATGAATAATTATATTTTATTACCCGACTACCAAGGAAGAGTTATGTGTTTCGTGCATATCTTTTATGTATGTTTCTATATTTCTGTGTTTGTAATTTTTTTTAATACCTTGCGTCTTCTAAAATATCTAAAAAAAAAGTCGATTTTTTTATTAAAAAGTGAGAAATATTTACTAATTCGTGGTTTTCGCTGACGTTCCATTGAACATACTTTTTCTATGCTTCTTTCTTTTTCAATAGCTGCCCGAAGTTGTCCTACTGTAACAAATCTTCTGTGTCTAGATGAGAGGCGTCGGCGGAAACGAGCATCGGCAACGCTTGCCAGTTAGTTGCTACGTTAAACATACCGTGTTAGAAACTATTGCCGCCTGATGATTTATTTTTAATCATAGTCATAATTATTGCTGTTGATTTTGGCTCGCAAATAATATATTTCGGTCATTGATAGAACAAATCGTCATAGATAATTCTAAAACTAACTTATAGCAAGTTTCAACAAAAGTATAATGAAATTTTTAATTTTAAGTAGATATAATAGAGCCTTTTAATTAATTAACAGGCTATAAATGTCCCACTGCTTGGCTCTTCTCATGTAGATAAGTTTTCAGACTGCCTTTTTTGAATCTAAGTCTTCACGATGTTTTCCTTCAATTGATTGTCGAATGTCTTATAAATAATTAAGAACGTACATATAACTTTGAAAATGTCACATTGGCACTTGCCTGTAATGGGATACTTATATCAAATAAATACTTTTTTTTATAAACACAGTAAATTATCATTTACTGTGTTTATAAAATCTTCAATACCTGAGAGGTCTTCACAGAGTACTTTATCTTGAAGGAGTCTCGACATTGGAAATATGTTTGGGTCTCTGGATCTTGTAATACTTGAGCAAAACTTTACGGTGGAGTGGCTTCATTACGTTAATTTAAAGGAGCAAGTTCCTTGCCGTTGTCCATTTGATTTTCTATAGAATACACTGGCACTACCTAGTAACAGATAAAAATCACAAGTATCGATAAATAACAGATAACAGTTGTTTCTCTGATATCATATATCTGTTAAAAAATATCATTCTGAATTTACAATACCCAATCACAATCTATACTCTCAGTACTTTATGACAACTGTTTAGCGTAGCGTAGGTTAAAAATAATTCTTACTTCCTCCAAAATACTTTTTTATATTTACTATGCGTCTATTCTAGACTTATGCATAGTAATGTTAAAAATCTTACAAACACCCTAAAAATGGTTATCTACTCCTCTCTAGGTACCATTTTTATGATTATAACCTACAATAATCATTCTCATGGAACTCAGAAAAGTAAAAATAGGCTGTTATTTAATAACAGATAATATAATGACATATGTTATTATTGCTTAACAATAACAGACATCACGTTAGACCTGTTATAACCCAGCTCTACCTAGTAGGGTTTAATTGTATTGATTTTTATAGACACTTCCATCATTATTGTTGTCACATTCGTAACAATAATGATGAAAATGTAAATAGTATAACAATGGTAACGTCTAGTCGTTCGTTCGGTGAAAATCTTAACACCGCCATTCAGAAATCAGTGCTCAACTAACAACGCCATCTTTTGACATTAATATAAACTGCAAATATTGTAAACAGATAAATGTATTTCGATGAGTTTCTGTTGAATATGATAAGAACACGATGTCTTTGCTAAGTTGTTAAATAATTTATCTCTTTATTAAATTACACGTCCTATAAAACAAAAATCTTAGGTCCGTCACCGAATCATTGTAAATATAGAATATGTGTAATCCACAAAACCCCCCGCGACACAAGCATTAAATACGTTATCGCGGGAGTCACTTTAAAAAAATAATTGTCTTTGTATAATTAGTTAATGACTCTAAAACTAGATCGTTATCTGTTATTTAATTGTATTAATTCATTTATCTTGCTTACATTGACTCTTGCTAAAACGAGACGCATCTAGTATTATTATATATGTACTAGCTAACCCCGCGACTTTGTTCGCGTGTTTTAGTTTTAACGGTTTTTCATTTTTGCAACATTTTTCATTTATGCTCCGCTCCTATTAGTCGTAGCGTGATGTTATATAGCCTATAGCCTTCCTCAATAAACGGACTATCCAATACAAAAATAATTTTTCAATTCGAACCAGTAGTTCCTGAGATTAGCGCGTTCAAACAAACAAACAAACAAACTCTTCAGCATTATAATATTAGTATAGATTAAAGCATGAAGGAAAGTATTTAGTTTGATATTAGAAAATAATTCTTAATTCCTTCAAAGTAATTTTTAACATTAATATGGGTCAAGCCTAGACTTATGCATAGTAATGTTAAAAATCTTACAAACACCCTAAAAATGGTTATCTACTCCCAGTGGCGTGCATTGGTTTTCTGACCAGATAGGCAGACATTAGGCAAATTACGCAAAAAAGAGAATACAGAAAATTAACCAAATAATTGTAAAAACAAATTGTCTACTCACTTTTTGAAAGTTTATTTTTTCTTATTCTGTGGTTCTGGCCTACAAAACTTCTTTATTTGTTATGTCAACAAACGAAAACTTACTAAACTTCTTAAAGGGATTTGCACGTAATTTATCTACACTTTGGATTTTCATTACAAACTACGGTTAATTTTTCCATGTTTATACAGGCCCAACAATTTATGTTTATAACACTTCACTAACTTCACAAAACCACAATCAATCACAAAATGAATTATTATAAAAATAACGCAACAGAAAACGCGCGCCATAAGAGAAAAACTGCAACAGATTATAAATATCGAAAAAAAAAACAACCAAATTGAAACAGATACATAAAAATAAATTTAATCATTTATTAGAACTAAAACAAGATTACAATATTAATTGTGTAGTTGTTAACTTTAAAAAATACTACATTAAATTAACAAGTTATTAGTATTTTATAATATTAGTTAGGTTTATTAAAAATATAGTAATAACTAGAATTGATGTAGTTTATCTGTTGCAGCAGTATGGTTAACACCTTTGCTTGTCGAGTAGGCATGCCTACTCGGTCTGGAAAATTGCGAAGGTCAAATGTCAGGGGTCAGGGCGCTACGCATGACAAACAACTATTTTGGGTTTCGCCGTATTATATCTACTTAAAAAAAAGAAGCTGAATAGAAAGTGTGTGTGCGTATATGAATACACCAAAATTGTTTGAATGTGTGAGTGTATAGTAGACACTGGCACGACGGCCTACTTCGCGACGCAATATGAAGTTTTGCATTGAATGTGATGTAATTTATTTGTTTGGTAATGAAATGATAAGTAATAAGTTTTATTATATGTTTTTTAATCCATAAGTTTGATGGGTATTACCAGATTTATTTTATTTAAATATTGTTTAAGTTAAAGATAGGTAGTTGGATCGTAGGAGGTAGGCACTGCCTAATTGCCTATATGGCATGCACGCCACTGTCTACTCCTCTCTAGGTACAATTTTTATGATTATAAGCTACAATAATCTACTACTCATGGAACTCACATTTGGAAGTTTACTTTCTGACTTACCATGAGAAGAAAAGTAAAAATAGGCTGTTATTTAATAGCAGATAATATAATGACATATGTTATTATTGCTTAACAATAACAGACATCACGTTAGACCGGTTATAACCCAGCTCTACCTAGTAGGGTTTAATTGTACTGATTTTTATGGACACGTTCATCATTATTATTGACACATTCGTAACAATAATGATGAAAATGTAAATAGTATAACAATGGTAATGTCTAGTCGTTCGTTCGATGAAAATCTTAACACCGCCATTCAGAAATGAGTTCTCAGCTAACAATGCCATCTTTTGACAATAATATAAACTGCAAATATTGTAAACAGATAAATGTATTTAGATGAGTATGTGTTGGATGTGATAAGAACACGACGTTTTGATAAGCTGTAGAGTAATATTTAAAGTCCTGACCTCTCTTTATCGTTTAAATAGAACATAAATCTTAGCATTGTGTACTTCACCCAACTGGTCCGTAATATTTTAATTGTTGCTGATAGTGAACCGTAAATTTGTTCGTCGAAGTAAGACTGCGCAGGCATCGGCGGGGTACGAGACGACTGGGGACAGAGGGGAGAAATGCGCGAGCGGCGGGCTCGACAGTTTTTACATTTTTATAAAACAGTAAGCAAACGACCACGGTCCGAGACACTCATTTGTATGCGTCGCGCGACGTTTGTCACAAGTATTCAAGATAATTATTTGCCAGCACAGTCCTTCAACGTTCTATTTATACAGCCCAGTTATATTCTCTGCATACTTAGATAGGAATATATATTTATATAGGGATCACACACAAACATACACAAAGTTTGATCACATTGAACGGCTGATATCAATATTATGCAAACAAAAATACTTATAACAGTGCTCCTACATATTAATTAATTGCGCGATTATTGGCAGTTTTAGGTAAAAAATATTTACCAACGAATTTCCAAGAATTTACCAATTTTAGATACCCGTGTAAGAGCAAATTTAAGAATAACAAAAACACTTGACATTCAAAATATTATTCTACATTTAAAAACCTAAAAATCATGTTCCAATCAAAACGATTTAAATACAAAATTTAATTTAAATCTATCCAATTAGGAAGGCATGTTGAAGCGGGCGGAAGTGACAAATTGCTGAAAACGAAACTACGTCGCCATTGTGCAAGGCGGCGCGACGAGAGCTGAATGTGTAGCATTAAGCGTGCGTCTTGGATTTCGGATGATTAAAAAGTTTTCACTTGAAGATGGAACGAGATTTCTTTTTAATAGTTACGTTTTAAATATTACTTGGAAAATAGTGGCGTACTATTGTTTTAGTGTTATCTAGAGAGCGATAGTAGCCGATATTGGTATGTGGTATAAATTAATGTTTGTAAATTTATTTAAAACATAAATAAGGTCTCTCGCCGCGTCTTTGTATCTGTCTGTCTAAAAGCGTTAAACTCAACGGATTTTCATATGGTTTTCACCAATGGATAGAATGATTCAAGAGTTGTGTTTAATTCATCAATGTATTGTCTACCGGGGGCGGGTCGCTAGTTGTAGTAAAATACGATAAGAAACGTTTCTTATACAGAATATTCGACAAAAAACATTATGTTACAAACACAATACATGAAAATTCAAGGTTAATATTAACTAACGTAAAGAAACACGATAAATATTAATTAATTCGTTAAATCTAACCATAACTATCTTTCACGGCAACTTCTCAGCTTAAAACATCAGAAAATTTGTGTCCTGCATTGGCTATCATAAACTGTCATTATTTTAAGTGTAATCATTCACGGTGAAACTAAAATGCAACGAAACTAAATTACAAAACAAAGTATGTGTACATTTTTCTTTAAATCGACGATCGTATTTAATCTTTACGTCGCCAAGAGTTTCACAAACATTAAAATCACATGCACGAAGATCACCCACACTTAGAACAAGCATTTTTGGATGACACAAATGTTTGTCACATGCGGGCATCGAACCCCCTGCACGTCGCGCACAATGGTAGTTAGCGAGGTGACCTATAGCACTCGGCTATCAGTGCAGTTAATATTTTTAGTTTCATGGGATAAAAGGCAGCGCCTAATGCACAATGTTTGTTCCATTTGTTTGAGGGAGGCCGCAAAACGGATTTTCAGTGAATATTAAACTCGGATCTAAGCCTGAAAACCATTTTACTGTTTTGATGAGCTTTCGTCCTAATTTCCGAATATTATGATATTATATCCCGTTGTTTTCTTTTTGTTTATTTTTTTTTGTTTGCTGTTGTATGTTGATCACTCCTTCATCACCAATTTACTTCCTATAAGTGAAGACTTATAATTAGCTGTCTTATATTAAGCTGACAGTTTCATGTACTATTCTTATTCTGTTTTATCATAGCTGTCATCCATAATTATTAAATTAATTAATTAATTTAATTACTTCGTTTTGCCCATCATCTTCTTATCGTGTCTAATAACCCTTAAACTCTTTTCTACCAAAAGGTTGCCACCTGCATGGCCCGGTCTTTAGTCTCCATAACATAGTTTCGCCCATAATTTCTTCCAACAAGACAATAGAGAATATACTTAATCGTAATTAAATACAAATAGTGGAAAGAAAAATTTAAACCTCAGGCAGAACTCGAACCTGTGACTACTGGCTGGACGCGACAGTTGCCAATGCGCCAGTGAGGTTTAAGTTTTTCTTTCCACTATTTGTATTTAATTACAAATATTCGCTTCGCATGCGTTAATGCGTAACAAATAATTAAATTAATAAATAAACTTAATCATTTCATTACACTAACAAAGTAATTAGTAAGTATAATGTACCTACATGTCTATATAATAGGTAGGTACAAAAAAAGAGAACTGATAATCATAATTATATGTTTCGAAGTACATAAATGAATTATAGATAATTTACACCCAAACAAAGTATCTTCCATGTTGACTAAGGCTATAAATAATCTATGCGTTGAATTTCATCAATATTAATTGAGTGGTTTAATCTTGAACTACCAAACAAACACATAAACTACCATAATGATTTAGAGCAGAACTTGAAAGTACAGAAATAATTTTGTAAAAAATCTATACTAATATTATAAAGCTGAAGAGTTTGTTTGTTTGAACGCGCTAATCTCATCAACTGCTGGTTCGAATACTTCGAATTGAAAAAATCTTTCTGTATTGGATAGTCCGTTTATTGAGGAAGGCTATAGGCTATATAACATCACGCTACGACCAATAGGAGCGGAGCATAAATGAAAAATGTTGCAAAAATGAAAACCCGTTGAAACTAAAACACGCGAACAAAGTCGCGGGGGACAGCTAGTTACAAATATTTCTTTTAAGTGTTAAAACAAGAAAAAATCTCAACAATGTCAAAAATATACCATATTTTCGGCTTTTGTTATACAAACATAGAACCTATCTACAGTTCGCCACTCCGCACCGATTGCCAATAACCGACAATTTAATATACAGGTGGTGAGCTTAAGGCTACGTTCTCAATGAAAAGCTAAAAGTAATTCAAACAATGGATGGAGTAGGTTAGTAGTGATTTGAGTACATTTTTTTTATTAAAAAATACGTCATTCATAATATGAAACAATGTCGTTATAATGTTGAAGCGTTTTTAAAATATATGCAAAAAAAGACAAATACGATTAATGGTTGTTTTTAATAATTGAAGATAAGCAGCGCTATAGCGCTTTTAGTATACTAAGGAAAAAGAGGAATGAGAAGAAATACTAAAATAGACAAGTAAAATTTAAAAAATATACTTATTTTAAAACATCTCAAAAATCTAGTTCGAACTATAGAATTTGAACATTAATAAACAAATATGATCCTTATAAGAATAGGCTACATATTCTGAACAGTATTCGCCCGGAAAAGGGTATCGTTGTTCACTGACCTACACCCAGAGACAATTACTCTTTGTGATGGATGCTGGAGCCACGTAGTGTGCGTATACATCTTAGCTATATCTTGTAGGGGATTGTTAACGTTTGCTTATAATAGTTATGTACGCAAAATATTTTCTCTATGAACGTAATCTTCCAGCATAACAGCAAAAGAAAAAAAATATCAGGCATGGAGATAATTAACAGACATGTTTTCGACGTGTATAAAAAATAAAATATTACATAAATAAAAATCAAATTATTTTGTTTTTAATTGCTGTTTATGGTTTTTATCTATATGCAAGACGATACCTATTGTAAGACTGATATTGCATTGGTATTGTTAAATATGCGTAGCAAAATAATAATTCTAAAAAACAATGAAAAAAAAACTCACTGTGCCTTAACGAAATTAAATTCATTCTAATCCATAAAAAATTGAATAAAAATCTCGTTTCCAAACGAAAAACCGAACTAAGTGAATTACGTTTCAGAATGTTAACTTCGCAAATATTTGGACGCACATTGAGTTTTTTGTAAAATGAGTAAATTTTTTAGTTAGTATTTTCTCTATGAAACTGCTTCCTACTAGAATTTCCCGAGTTGTAGATATGTTTGTAACCATGGTAAATAGCATGCTCATGCTCAAACAACCACTCTATTAAACCAAGTAGCGACTCAAAGGAAATTCAAATATTTTGCTACTCGGCTCTACTGGCGCGTCCAGTTAAGTAGATAGAAGAGTAGGGCTGGGGCCACTACGTTTTAGATTTCATATTTTTTGAAAAACAGAGAAGGATATATACATATTTTTACTCTATGTAAAAATATCGGCCTACTACACTATCTATATTAAGGCCTTAATTCAATTTCCTGTTCTTAAAAGTTCTTAATTAACATTGACAATCAATGTGTACATAGTAATGAAAGAAAGAAACAAAAGACATTTATTGACATACTAACGAGCGCGCACAACGAATTATAAACTAAAACTAATATAAAAAAAAAACAATAAATTAAGCAATAAATAAAAAAAAATATCATCATTATTCACTTGACATGCTATCGGTAATTTGCAATTGATTAGAAGATTCTTATTTAAATTTTTCTATACAGAATTTGAATTTAAAATTTTCTTAGCAATTGCTTAACACCGTCGAGATTTTTATAAATGAGGCCATAAGTTGACGCGGCGGGGGTGGTGTCGCGAGTCGAACTGGCGCCACCGCCGCCGCGTCAGCTCGGGACTCCTATTGAGTCTGAAACTCGGGCGATCCCGAGAATATGCGTGAGTAAACCGTTTTGTTTTAAATAATTATGAATCTTCTTACGAAAGTTATTAAACAAGGCCAAGTGTTATAAAAAAACATTATTTTGTACACATTTCGTCTTGATATGTTAATATTTTATAAGCTCATACAAAATTAAGTAGGAAAATAAGAACAAAACAAACATAATTTAAATATACCAAATCCTTATAATCACACCAACAGCTATTAAGTCACGTCACTAGCAGAAAAGTAAATAAGATATAGTCCTCCTCACGTCAATATTAACAGAAGATACCTAAAATCAGCCTTAATACATTGATATAAAGGCGATTTCAATGTTAATATGATGTTACTGAGTTCTTGACTGTTCATAAGAGGATAAGTTGAATCTTGCGCTTAAAGTTGATTAGCGAATTATACGGGATACAATCTAAAAAGGGGATGGTGATATAAGGGAGATATTAGGCCGCTTCTTCAAGGGCTTACATGAGTAAGATGGAGGATTTTGTAAGAAATGATGCATAATACACCCCACTTGGTTTGGAATGGGGGTTATCGGTGATTTAGTGTTCGTTGCAAAAAGTTATTAAGTGATTTGAAAGAGAAGTGATCGTTGTATTAAATTTAGTTAAGGGTTCGGACATCTTGCAGTTTATATTGGGATTGACCTAACTAGAATAGGAAATAAAGATAATTAGGCTGGATAGAAAATAATAGAATATATAGGTACATTAGCTCAGAATTTAGGTATTTACAATAAGGTATATTCTACCCATAGAGGAATATACAATTACTATTTTAGCCCTCTTCCTCTCCCCTATTTTTTTTTTGCTGTGCCCATCAACGTCCATATTGATCTTTTATGTTGTACCACCTGATAAACACATATGGAATGCAATAAAGAATTGAATTGAATTGAATAAATAAGTGAACTATATATGGTTAATTAGGTTACAGAACTAACTTATTTTCTATTTAAAACCTTAATGCAAGATTACCTACTAGGCAACCATAAATGTACAAACCAATAATAATGCACTGTCACCACCTTGGCTGTACGCCAATAACAATGTAAGATATTGTAATGATTGTGTGCTCATCGTCTGTAATACTCCTGTTATTCATGTTATCCTGGTACTTTTGTAGGCGGGTGACGAGGACAATTGTATGACTTGCACTTGTTTATTTAGGGTTCCGTACTCGAAGGCTGTCAACGGGACCCTATTACTAAGCCTACAGTGTCCGTCCGTCAGTTCGTCTGTCTGTCAGCGGGCTACTGTATCTCATGAACCGTAATAGCTAGAAAGTTGAAATTTTCGCAATGTGTGTATTTCTGTTACCGCTATAACAATAAATATGACGGGCCTGTTGGTCTAGTGGTTAATGACCCTAACTGCTAAACCGGAGGTCGTGGGTTCGATTCCCACCTAGGACGAATCTTTTTGTGATGAGCACGATCATTTGTTCTGTGTCTGGGTGTAATTTATCTATAATATGTATGTATTTAGAAATATATACCTAAGTATGTTTATCTGTTTATCAGTTGTCTGGTTGCCATAGCGCAGGCTCTGCCTAGTTTGGGATCAGACGACCGTGTGTGAGATGTCCCAAGATATTATTATTTTAAATAAGAAAAATAAATTAAAGGAGGCTCCATAAAATGGCACTTAACTCTTCATTATACCATATCAATTTAGATTACATTTTGTAATTTACTCTAACTTCCAATAAAATATTGTATGTGTATTTTTTTAAATTAATATCTCGAGCAAAAGTATACCTTTTCACTTAGGTATAAGGTAGAAATTCTTTTCAGAATATTTTTAGTCAATAAAACCAGTCACGTAAAAGGTAACAAACCTTATCACTTAGATCTACATTTTGTAACTAATCTGTTGTTCATAACTGGATCTTAACACTTAGGTATAAGGTTAAAGATCGAGGTGCTGTGATCCGGTATTGCTCAGCTCCTCAGGCCATGCAAGCGAAGGAATATGTGCAACCCACTCTGTACTCTCTCGCCTCCATGACCTGAGGAACCGAGCAGATTCAGCTCAAGAGCCAAATGGCGAAGACATCTTGAAGATGGTAAGAAATATCAATAACAAAACTTTGATAGATTCAACCTACTCAATCTTACTTGCGCAAATAGTTTATGCAAAAATTGTCGGAAAAGTGCATGGCGTTCACACTATAGTGACTTGCTTGCAATTTATATTGTACACCTTCACGTGCATGCTTAAATAGTACAAATCAATTTTGTACAAAATATATTTATATTTTGTTCAAGCTATTTGTGTGATATGCCCATATTTTTCTGTCTTAAAGCACATGTTTGCTTGCACTACTACTACACGTACACTCACACATACACACCACATTATACACACACACACAGGCCACGAACACAATTTTTATCCTTTTTATTATAATATATAATTAAACCTTTTTTAATATTAATTCTTTGCTTTTATACTGCTACAATTGTGTTTACTTATGAATGTATTGTTACATCTCACTCCGGCCCCCAAGATACAAGCTTTGGCTTAGTTTGGGGACCACTGTTACCAAAAATGAAAATCTTATAATTACTTGTAATTTGTTAATCTAGTCCTAAGAAAACATCGTTAAGACAATAAAATTTATTCTTATTCTTATTCTTACTAACAAGAATTTGTGCAAATAAGTTTGACCTTGTAGCCGGGTCTTTAGAGTATACTATATACTACTATTCGCTATCCCATACATACATAGGTAGAATAAGGTACCTATTTATTTTGAAAATTAATAATCAAATGGCTTACACATAAATATCGAATATAATATACCAGCAGGTGTGCACTAACTCAGAATTGCATTAAACATAGTACTAATAAAATTTTCAAAAGAACACAAATTATATTTAAACAAAAAACAGTTATCGATGTTTGTTTGTTAATGTCTATTTAAAAATATGTAAAAAGTAAATATGATTTTATGTGACCATTTTATTTTTATAAAAATCTGTTTTTTTTTTCTATATTTACGATGATTTTCTTTGTTATTAGGTATTTGTGTCGTCAAAAAGTAAATGACAAATAATAAACCTTGTTTTACTCATATATTTAGTGACTTCACGTAATAAAGTCCATATTATGTTTGTGGCAAGGATTTAACTCGTAAAAACAGTTCATGTGTGTGACTATAATAAAAGCGACTGTCTTTTGTTATAAGTTATGGCTCGACATTGGTCTCACCCAGTTTTGGGTATAAAGTTTTATTAAAAATTGTAAAGAATTAAAGGCGGATTTCACGGGCGCGATCAGTTGAAGCTGAACTCCGATTACTTATTTAAATTGAGTGTAATATATGTTAAATATAAATATAATATTATACATATTTATTTATTTGCATAAAACATGTTTCATAAAGTATTAGTAAAAAAGAGCTTAATTTAACGTTAGTATGCTTATAGAACTACAATTACATTGGTATATGACATTATGTCGTACGTAGTCGTATCCAATGGCCCAGCATTGGACAGCCACTTATCACACAACGCGCTCAGGATGCTGTGTGAGCTGCCACGCACCCTGCTCAGGATAGAGGCAGATCTATTACGGATAATGGCCGTAAAACCATCAAGCCTAGCCTCAGCAAACTATAATCCTTACTAATATTATAAATGCGAAGTAACTCAGTCTGTCTGTCCGTCGCGCTTTCACGGCAAAACTTCTGAACCGATTTAAATGAAATTTGGTATACAGCCTGGGAAAAGACATAGGCTACTTTTTGCCACGATAACCGAGATCCACCCGTGCGGAGCCGCGGGAAACAGCTAGTATAATTATAATATAAAAATATTAGCATCGCGGTTATTAGAAGGCCTTCCTCCTAATAACCGCTATAGTTCCAAAGCGTTACTGCCTTAAAGTTAAAGAAATAGGAATAAAAGACAGTTGATTGGGATTAAAAAAATCATTTGAGTGGGGTAGTATCTGTTCAAACAAGTAACTGTGTTCTTATGTAACTGGTGAATTCGCCCCAAAGTTTAAGATACTAGCGAATATACTGGACGAATTTATTTTATTTTTGTACTTTTATCACCTTATAAAACTGAATATTATGATGTCACTTGGTTACGACCGTCGTTTTGATCCCGAAGATGTAGTATTATATAACTGTTTTTGGTTGGATTTTGGTTAAGATACAACTTTAAAAAGACATGTTCAATCGAAAGAATATGCCTTAATATATAAGGTAAAACAATGCGCCCCCAACATAATATCTTGGGATAAATCTAGGCAGAAGAATATACCCAAGATAACAATTTTCAGCTTCAATCACCATTGAAAAATGCTGTATTTTTGTGTACAATAAAGAATATCTATCTACTTATATATATATTTATAAATGAATACCGATTTCTTTTGGTAACGCCATAACTTCCGAACGATTGCAGCAAATATTATATATATATTTTTTGTTATGTATCTTATTGTAAGGACAAGGTTTTTATAAAAGAAAAGAAATGTTTTGTTAATCTCACACCACCCAAGCGAAGCCGGGGCTGGCAGCAAGTTAATAATAAAATTTTACCAATCATAAATATTTTTTCTGCTTATGTTCTACCAAACCATTTTCCAAGCCATGTAAGTTTCGACTCCCATTCCTAAGAATTCATCTTAATACCGTATTGACCATAAAAGTTAATGATTAGTATGATCTCACACGATTTACATTAAAACATAATTACATCGCAAACTAAGCGACACTTACTATGTAGTTAGCAAATAGTTCTACAAGTTAACTTCACTAGTTTAACCGCACACAGTCGGAAGTGAGCTCACTGGAACGATTCTAACCCTTACAATTCTGGAACTGATTTATTTAGCCGGAAATGTACAATGGCTGACCGCAGAGTACCGGTCGAGACAATTATTCATAATTGCAAGGTTTCTATACTATTGAACAAGTATTAGCTGGTTATTGATAATTAATTAGACTCAAATAATATTGTTTTATGTAGTTAAAATGTTGTTATTTGATACTTGTAAAGCGCCACTGAATTTGTAGGACATCTAATTGGAAAATCGAAAGATGTAATCGAGTTTTGCTGTTAGAGAACTCAACAGAGACGCCGCTCGCGCAGTGTAGTGCGCTGTCTCACTTCCACGATGGCAACAGTCCTTACAGGCGCTAGTAATCAAGTCTTCTGATACTTAAACTTTGACATAACTGGTTTGTAAAGAAATTTAAATAGAAAAGCAATGTTACAATTATTTTGTTAAATTATTTTCGAACAAAGAATACAGTCATCGTAATTCATTCTTCTCTTCACCTTCTAAGATCAAAAATGTCTAAACACAACCTTATAGTCTGGAATTCGAGACTTATTTCAAAATTACTTACACTATATTTGTTCTAGTCGACTGCAATCTTTTTTATATTGGCTATTACTGTATAAACATTCCATAATTCGCGAAAGTAATTTCATTTTCAGTAGTATTATGTCCTGTATTTGCATTTATAAGGCATTGGGCAGACGAGACCAATTTACTGTGAATTTTGTGGGCTATTACAATGAATTATGTTAAGAAGACCTTATTTTTCTCTGCTGTTGTGGTTTTCCCATTTTATTAGTTCAGTTTAACTGGAAAACCTTAATTAGTTTGGTAAATTAGGTATTAGATTGGTTTTAGTTCAGAGATTTATTTTTATTTAATCGAAACTGTTTGTCGATGCATATAAATGTGGGGTATTCAAATTTTCCTTTGATCGTAAAATTCTATTTAAGTTACAGTATTTGAAAGTACTTACTTTTACCACATAATTATGTTTCACATCAAAAATATAATTTTTAAATCTGCTATCTAGCCGTTCTAATATTATATTAATAAAGCAAAAATTACATTTGAACTAAACACCATCTAACGTAAAATATATTCCAGTTATCAGCACCAAACAAATTTGAAATAAAAAATTGTGAATTGAAAAAATAAAAACAATATATAAGAATGCTTTATCTATTCAGCGTTCTAAAAAATACATGAAACCTAAACTTACAGCCCTACAAATATCGTAGATACTGATTGTTAAAAAATGAAAACAACAAAATATCGCTTTGGATCGCAGCCAAAGGAAAAAATTACAAAGTTGCAGCTGCCTCTGTTTCTACATTTTAAAATCATATTTATGTTTCAAGCTCAAATAAATGGACTATATGAAGATTTGCATTTTCTTTCTTAAAAATAAAATTGAAGGACGAAAATTAGTTTGTTACTTCATAATTGGGCAACATTTAGAACTAAGCAGACCTTACATCGGCAACATTTAGAACAAGATTGAAAGATGAGCGACATGACTAAGTTCTAGTTTAGACTCAGTTGCAAGTAAATTAAATACAATACGATGGAAAATAATAATTATGTATATATAGGTAAATAAAATATTGATAGCAAAATCCTAAACTAATTGAATATTGAGAAGCTATTTATTGAATCGTAGTTCATTTCATGAATTAAATTAAACCTTAATATATTATAACAAACTTTATATCTAATTGATCTATGTGTTCTGTCCAGTAAGGTTGTGTGACTGTGCATATTGATGAGACATCTTCGCAACTACTGGTCTCCTAGTCTCTTAAGACTTAGATAAGTGACAGGACGCCATTTTGTTTACGTCACTTTACTTAATGTCTTGGCTTTATTTTGTTAGTTTAATAGTTTACATAGATATTGTAGTTTTATATGAATAGTTACCTACTAGTATTCATAATTATTTAGGAGGAATTAACCGTCAATATTTATAATTAATTATGAATACAAATACATTATGTAGTTTAATTTCTAAATTAGTTTTTACAAGAACTCAAGGCCATCATGAAAGGTCATTATTAAACAGTATAGTCTTAATTAATTAAGATTAATATATATATATAAATATATATAAATTAATCCTGATTTCCCTTGGTCACGCCATAAATCCCGAACTACTGCACCAAATTGGATAATTCTTTCCTTTAAATTGACGAATTGCGAAACCGGGGTGGATTATAAAATATACATGACGCAAGTGGTAATAATCTCACTGGTTGGATCAATATTTCTTTGACTTTGTTGTTCAGATGATCCGGGAATATTACCCGGAATCGCCCGGTTTTAGAAGGTTTTGTGAAGAATGTCGTAAACCCGTAACTTGATAATCTACAAACTTGTGGGTGACATACATGGTGTTGACTCTTGTGTGGCACAAGGTATAAGCCATGAGTGATGAAACTCTATTTTCATATTATTATTTTTTTTGTATTAGATCTCGATACGATCTTAAGGCTAAAGCTAAATTGAGAATACCACACTCCTACCAGATACGTATTAGATTTGGAATCGTTTTGTTCTAGGTGGGAAATCCAAAGCCCTTTGCTGTTTCAACCATTCAACAGTATCGCTTTTCTTTTACCATCAAATGGCACGCTAGGCTTTCTTTTAGCATCAAATAAAAGTGGCTTTAACGTAGATAAAAATTGATAATTACTCTTGTTCTAACTTAAAATGTCATAAAAGAATGCAAAAAAAAAAAAATCCTTAGTTTGTTTACATATAAACTACAGTTTTTTTAAGAAATTTGTATGATGTTGATTTGACTTTATTTTATAAGCGGCAACTCGCTTTCGCCTATGACTTAGTTATTTCCAATAAAACTACATTTTATTGCCGCATTCACATTTTTGGGTTTACGACGGAATCGTCAAAAGGAAATACGCTTAACTTCTAATAGTTTTTGAAGTTCTTACTTTTAGGTTATTTTGTAACCTTCCGGAAAATATCTTTAACAAAACCTTTAGGACGGTCTACTGGTGATTAAAATCTCAATTAAACTGTCCAAAAATACCTAGGAATATTATTTTACGTAATCAACAAAATATCTCCACAAATCTCCACGTTTCGTTTCACCTCACCCCATTACTGGATGAGACCGCTAACCTTTCAAAACCAATTAGGGTCTAAAGTCCGCGGAATCAAGAAATTATGTACATAATTGGGTATTTGACTACCACGGAATTATTATTTATTACAAATATTTCTAACTAGCTGTCCCCCGCGACTTTGTTCGCGTGTTTTAGTTTCATCGGTTTTTCATTTTTGCAACATTTTTCATTTATGCTCCGCTCCTATTGGTCGTAGCGTGATGTTATATAGCCTATAGCCTTCCTCAATAAACGGACTATCCAATACAAAAAGAATGTTTCAATTCGAACCAGTAGTTCCTGAGATTAGCGCGTTCAAACAAACAAATAAACAAACAAACAAACAAACTCTTCAGCTTTATAATATTACTAGCTGTCCTCCGCGACTTTGTTCGCGTGTTTTAGTTTCAACAGTTTTTCATTTTTGCAACTTTTTTCATTTATGCTCCGCTCCTATAGGTCGTAGCGTGATGTTATATAGCCTATAGCCTTCCTCAATAAACAGACTATCCAATACAAAAAGAATTTTTCAATTCGAACCAGTAGTTCCTGAGATTAGCGCGTTCAAACAAACAAACTAACAAACAAACAAACAAACAAACTCTTCAGCTTTATAATATTAGTATAGATTAGTATTAGTATATTAGTATATTAGTATTAGTATTAGTATAGATAATAGTATTAAATTGAAGCAGAACTGTGAAATAAATCAAAAAAATATACACAAATACAAAAGTTATAAACTTTTAGTTAGTAGGGGACGCATCTTCTATGTCTTTTTCACAAAACGACGACTTGTACGGGGCAGCCCCAAATTAGTATGGTAAAACAATAGTGACGTCACATTGTGTAGCTCTCTCTGTTGCAATGTTAAAATGCTTGTAACTAGTTCAATATGAAAGTAATTAATCTGCCGTTTTTACAACTCGACATAGTTTGAAATAGATATAAAAAAAACTCTCGTAAAATGCCCAATTATTTCATTTTAAGGCTTAGTATACGCTGAACTAACCGCTCACATAAAGGTGAAGCCCTTGCAGACGTTACTCTGTATATGAGTGACCATTCCGAAATCTTATTACCACAAACACGCGACGATGGCTCTCTGCGTGTCCAGAAAAACAAATAAATCTGTTTTGCGCCTGATCTCTCTTCGGTTGCGTTAGATTGCTGTGAGTCGGACTATGAAAATGAACACCCCCGTACGCCGATGTACCTTTTGAACAAATTGATATCATTGGAAAATAATGTATCACAATTTTCTCTTAATATTCGTTAATGTTACTTATGGTTTTTTCAAGAAGTGTTCGTGTCTAAGATACTTTTGATTAAGCTCTCAAGTAAAAGAAACAATACATCCTTACTTAAATGCGAAAGTACCTCAGTTTGTATGCTACGCTTTTACGGCTAAACAACTGAACCGATTTGGATGAAACTTGATATGGTAAGCTTGGATACTAAGACATGACGGCTACTGATACCCACATGAGTGGAGCCGAGGGCTACAGCTAGTAGTATATACTCAAGCATTCTGTGCCTTCAGTTTTATGTATTATGAAGTATCATAACTGTTAGACAGTCGTTAATATTAACAGCTTTACTTGTATTTACGACTGTCTGGTAGCACTATCGACACTACTAAAGTATGCCAGTTGAAGACACACTCATGTGGAAAATAAGACAAACCATTTCCATATCACACCCACAAAATCGTAAGAAACAACATAATAGAACAGATGAACAGTGGTACCGCTTATTTCTAAAGAAATCTCTTATTATATGTACTATGTAGTAGCCGCTATCTTCGTGGCCCGCCGCAGTCCGCGTCATCGCTCATCAATTTAATGAGTGACGGCTTGCGGCGGGGCCATTAATCTCGCGGAAACGAGCGCGCACCACATTGTCATAATAATTACCGACTTTCGCTCCAACTATCCCAGTTTTAAGGAGTTTTGGTGTGGTTTGAGCGTGAAACATAAAACTTTAAGGGAATAGGATAGAATTAATTAAGTTTGGTTTCATTCTTTCATATTATAATTAAAGAAATTCTTGATTTAATGTTACTTGGAATTTCATGAAGAAAAGAAAAAAAGAAATTCTCAATAGTAATAATCCAGATTTCATACATTCAGTAGTGTTTGATTCAATAACATCTTTTTGGAATTTTCTTTCTGTCGGGTCGGTTACCAGTCTTACCGAAAATGATTTAAAACAGTTTTCCTATGGACTCAGCCAAATCAAAATTTATCCAATAGATTCGCCCCTCATACATGGCACTAAACTTGGTGTAAAGCGATTAAAATCACAAGACTAACCCGTTAAGAATGTACCTTGTAAAAGAACTTTCCAAATACTAAATACTCAGGTAGGTACCTAACGTATATACAGCCACAAACTATTGACAAACTTACAGAAACTTTATCCAACAAAGAAAACAAAATCGATTGAAAGTTTATCCAACCAAGCTTGGATTGTTCCAAACGGGTGTACAATGAGAGAGACTCTAAAATTCATTAGTCAAGAGACAAACTGCGGACATTCCATTGGCTGAAGCCGCTGAAGAAATTTAATTATTTAAATCGATTGAAATAAATATTTCATTGTGTTAAGAATGTATTCATGCTTATTTAATGCAGAATTATTATATAGTTATTTTGATTATCGTGGACGTTGTTCGAATTTGTAAATAACAGACTCAAAAATAATCTCAAGCTATATAGACAATATAAAGCTAGATATACAGAGGTAAAATTTATATTTGTAGACCTCCGTGGTCGAGTGGCGTACACACCGGTTTTCAAGGAGTTGTCAGCTCTGAGGTATCTGGTTCGATCCCCGGACGGGTCAATGTAGAAAATCACTTTTCTACATTGTCTCGGGTCTGAGTGTAGTACTTTCCTTGTCTCTGATAACACAAGTGCTTTAGCTACTTACTTTGGGTTCAGAGTAATGTATGTAATATTATCCACATTCATTTATTTATTATATTTATATTTTAATACTAGCTGTGCGCTCGACTTCGTCCGCGTAGAATTTAACAAAAATAATAAAATAAGAATTTTTCTTAAATAGAAATAGTCATTCCCGTCAAAATCGGTACATCCGTTCCAGAGATTAACCGGAACAAACAGACAGACGGACAGACAAAAATTGTAAAAAATGATAATTTGCTAAATGTACCGTAAATACATTCATATGTATGTAGTAAAAAGCGGTTATTTTAATATTACAAACAGACACTTTAATTTAATTTATTTAAGATAACCCTATATGCAAAATTGAGATACGTGTTATAAAAATACATGACTAATATAACGCTGTAAACGTGGTGTAGCTAGTTCTAAGGTGTCGGCTTCAGGTAGCACTCAAATAGGCCAGCTACCAACGTGAAGTGTATATAGTCGTGTATCAATAGAATTCCAATAAACAAAGGCTACTACATACTACTACACATATATACTAACCTACTATACATACCTCAAGCATGCATTCAGTCACGAAATACTCCATAGAAAGTATTGCTGTTATAACAACATCTTAATATCACAATTATCACAATACTAAACCAGCTACATGGCCAGTATTGCTATTTTAATGGCGGATCTGCAGTGGCGACAATAAAACAATATTTATGCCCACTTGTGACTTTAATTACTCGCTACTAGCGCCATCTGACGGAGTTAAGGACTATGGTAGGCTGTTGTTTGAGTGTTGGATTTTTCGGTCGCTTGCAGTTATTTACATTATTTCTACAGATGATTTAGTAAAATATGAATACACGTATATTACTACTAGCCCGAAGTAGAAATAGGTTTCCTTTTTTAACCGCCTTTAAAACCTTCTGTTTCTTTTCCTTTTTTGGTGTTTTTTTTTGTTTATTAGTTATTTTTCTCATCGATAGAATTATAAAAAAAAGTCATATAAATTTCATTGATTGTTGGATCCTTTTTATAGGTATTTGTGTGGCTAATTAGAAAGTATTAATTATACTTATTATTAATATTCATATATATATTTCTGCAATTTGATAATCTTATTTTAAGACCGTTATATAATCTGTTTGTAATTCACTTGGTTCTCACGAAATGAGTAGAAAGATGGCGTCTAATTTATAAGTATATTCCGTCACCATGTTATATTTATATTATTTTTCATGAAAACTTGATTGTTGAACCCTGAAAATACTTTTACAGTAACTTAATGAATAAGAGAGAGAGTAAATTAATGTTTTGAAATGGTTTTAAAAGAGAGAGGATAACATTGTTGTAGTGCGGGCTAAATTGCTTTTCCTCAATAAACGGAGACTTACTGCATCTTTGTTTGACTAGACTCTCAGAAAAGCGAGGAGTTTTTAAATTAAGTATATTTGTTATTTAAAATTGGTTTTAATAACTTCTTAATTTTATGATTACTTGATATCGTTACTAAGTAACATTATATGTTACAAAATAAAAACACATTAATTTAATTTTGCTATTTATTTCATTTCCTAATTAAGTTAAATGGAACATAATAATTTACCATTTGAAAATAAAAATGACTTTAAATTGATTAGAAAAAAACCTTTTTGATAACTACATTATAGATATATAATGCCTTCTTACGTAATCGCGGCAAAAAGTAGCCTATGTCCTTTAAACCTTACCCCATACCAAGTTTTATCCCAATCCGTTCAGCGGTTTAGCTGTGGAAGCCTAACAGAAAGATAGGTAGTTACTTTCGCATGTATAATATTGGTATGGGAGTATGAATAGAAAGATACATTAGATGAACAAAAAAGTCACAAAGGTAACACATCTTATTTACTTAACCTAACAAGCTTGTCTTGAACCCCTTTATTTTGTTGTTACGTGGTGAAAATCTAATGACTTCAACCCACGCCGAGGGCACGACGTGGGGATTTGACGGACTTGCACCAACCAAAACACCGCGGTCCCGTCCTTGCCTTTGTCAAGATGGTCCCTGTACCTACTTCTTCAGTTAATCATAGTTTGACAAGTATAAATCACGGTTAATTATTCTGTGATTACCTAATTGGTCCCGGAACTACTAACAAACAACATTTGAAGTACTAGGCGTTCATAATTGATTGGGATCGATAAATTATTCCCGAAGTTCCGGAGTCTGAGCTGGCCACTTGAGAACTAAATGATTATTAATATCATTTTGAGTGTTTAGCAGCTACTTGCTACTAGGTTTTAGTTGATTGAGATTTTAGGTAGTTTAAATATTTATGGCAAAATTAGGAGTCTATAAAAAGTGTCTTTGTCAAAGTGACTGACCTGTTTTAACCTCTTACAGAAAATATTGATTTTACTCTTTTGTGTATTAAGTGTCCGGGGTTTAAATCAACTAAGATGTACTGTTTTATATATTGTTAGTACGTTTTTCGTAAAAGAACTAGGAAGCCATTTTTTGGGTCATAGTGGTCAATTCATACTACAGCAGAGCCGAAACACATCGATACGTCAATCTAAATCTCAACAACATAATGCTCATATTTCTTCTGAGATAAATAGGCTAATTCGTATTTTCATCTCAGAAGAAAATTATGAGCATAACGTTGTTGAGTTAAGGATAAATTTGCAACATTAACTTAAAGATTGAATCTTCGGATCGCTTCGATTCTGCTATAGCATGAATAGACCCTAAATATCCTCATCATTTTAATCCCTATATACAGACAAAACCTTCATATTCTGTTCAATGAATAATGAAATTTTAACAATCATTATGACAGCTGTCATTTTGACTACTAAGAATGGAATTGTCAGATGGCATCAAAGGCATTACTGAACGGTATTTGTGAACGGACTTCTAAGGGATTTTAACAGGCCATGTGACCACAAGTAATTAATCCTCATCGAATAGTTAAGTAAACCAGTAAGTTTGATGTTATTAAGTGACAATTTAAGTTAGTTTTGGGTCCAAGTTTCAGGAACACTGAATCCTTATACAATTTATTACGTTTAAATTTTCAAATAACGGCTTTAAAATGGCACTGATAACTTTTCCTAATTTTAAAAGTTTTTTTTTTTTTTTTTCTAAAGCTGATCCATTAACAAATTGAAAACACAACTGTCATAAATAGAAAAAAAATTTACTAACTAACATAATGTTAAAACCTGCTACAATTCCCTCGCTAGCGGACATATTATTAGCTAGAAACCTCTTTTATAATTAACCTTAAAGCCTTTAAAATTAAAAAGCACAGCTAGCAAATAAATTAAAATGAATACGAGAGTATTACATGAAAGAAAACATGGCGGAAAACACGAGCACGTTATGTTTAATTTATATTAAAATAAGTTTGGTTTTCATTTGTTTCCTTACTTTCATAAAGTAAAGAATTTATTTTTACTTGCTTGCTTGCTACATGTAAGAATATAAATACACACAAAAATAATAAAAATACTTTTAAGTTTCTCTTAGACATTGCTCTGAAATAGATACATTTTATACAAAGTAATTTCTGAAAACAGTTGTAGGTTAACACTAGTTTCCATAGTTCCGTAACCAAAAAAAGAAACCTTATAGGATAATTTTGTTGTACGTCTATCTATCTGTGAATATTTATGTATTTATGACATTAAAATAAAAATCACAAGCAAAACAAAATGTTGTAAATAATAATAAGAAATTAAAAGTATTATTTATAATTCGTACAAAAATCCTGTAAGAAAATGAAAATCTCATAAACTTCAAACGCTTTAGAAATGTTCAAATTACAAAACTAAATGGCTTTTGGAGCGCGGTTCCGAAATGTCTTTCCTATGGAGAAGAACGCGTAAGAAACTTTACAGTTTACACTTGTTAAAATAGATTTTATACAATATTCAATGTAGGTACAATATTACTTAAAGATATGCATCAACAACGCAATGTAGCCGGCGTATTGTTTGGCACAAGCACAACTCTAGGGTGAGTTTTTAACAGTTTTGTCTATGAAAATTGTACCTACTTTAAACATCTAATTACACATTTTTCTGCAAGCCGACAGTATAAACCCTTGTAATATCCCCATTATAGTGAAACTGCTGGCTTCCGGCCAAAGATATGAAACAGATATTGCTATCAAAATTTTCTACTTTATTTTTCAAGGTAAGTTTTGTGAAGATTTAATATTTTTGGGCAATTTAAATAGAATACTATGTTTTCTGCTGTATCAGCGTCCAATCTAAATGAGTCTGCCTGTATAAGACGAAATACAATGGCTTTTTCTTTACTACATTTTTGTTATAATACCTATTATTAATATTTTTTTTGACCTTTTGATGTATTGTAAGTTAGTTGTGCTCTTTTTACGTACTAATACAAAGCCCGTCTATTTTGGCTTAGTCGCAGTCGGGTAATTAAAGGAAAAGAAAGCATAAAGTATGCGAAAATGTTATTTTCCATGTAAGACGTACAAGCTAAAACCGTTCTTATTTTAATAACATAATAGGTGTGTTTTTAATTGTTCCATAATTATTATGCTTTAGCTTGCTGCGTAAGTTACAACACACTCAAACCCATCGTGAGACTAACGCGCCTTCTATTGAGAATTAGGAGATACAAACGCCAGCGCTAAGCCGGCGAACCGTGAAAATACAGTTGTTGAAATGTAGATGGCGTTGTTACGAACTTTAGATGTTGTAGCTAAGATTTTCCGTAGCACCCATAATTTAATGGATGAGTAGAGTAATATTAACTTTAAGGAGTTGTGTTAAGAATTACCTATTGATTAAATTTTAGTCGTTATTTAAACATATTGTATAAGTAAAAACAACATAACATAATTAATTTCATTTATTAGTTTCTTATTTTTTTTGTCTTCTATAAGATCTTGTACATCTTAACATACTTCTCTAAGCTCAGATGTATTGACCATACTATATAGCCTTGATCATCACATACATTTTACTAAAGTTACAAGTACTTATTTGGAGCTGATCCGACCGACCAAACATCATTGGTTACACTTTGACATTGACAGCACCACTATTCCAGCAGTAAGGCAGATTTCATAGTTAGCTGCCATGTACCATATATATACAGAATGGTTTTTTTAATGCCACCTGGAGGGAAAGTACCCTAAATACTGGAGATATAAAAATATACTCAAAGGAAATATTGCTTCTAAATGAAACAATACTGCGATCAATGTTACAATTATGGTATCAATCGATAGGGTTAATTACAAAGATCAAAATTAAATATCTCTAACAAACAAGGTAAATAAAATGAAAGTACAACTTTCAAATCTAAACTTACAAATTCAATGCGTCTAGTGATACAGGATAACATAAAAAAGTACCACTCTGTATAATCAACCAAATTAGCGAGGAAAATTTTACAATGCAAGTAAAAAGCACTCAACCACACCAATTAAGCTGTCAAAACATAACACACGAAATAAAATAACATGCTGCAATTACTTAACAGTCATTAAACTTGTGTTATTCTGCTCAACATTTGCTCATATTAATTAATAAAACAACTATTTTCATAAAGAACATTAATTTGAACAACGCGGGAGAACTAATTGGACGACTGTAAATAAATACTCATACTGAGTATTTTGCGAAAGTATTTAAAAAAAAATTGTATATAAATAAAACTATGTACCTGATGCTTTTACTTTCTTATATTTAATTTTAATTAATTACTCTATTTTTTTGTGTATTTTTAAATCATCACTACTAACTTTCTATTGTGAATGCTGTGCGAACCTATAATAGGCATGCATATTAGAAATATTATTGTAAATAAATTTAGCCTATAGATTAATGTAATGCTGTTGGTATACCTATAAATAAATAAATAAATCTGGCCGTAGACATCTGACCGTAAATAAGATATTAGATATTATTATTAATAATAATTATTATTATAATTATCCAAATAACTTAGTAGTACTATAATCTTACACATGATATTTTAGCAATATTCATTAATTAATTTCCAATAAATGGATGTAGGTACCCTGACCTAACTAGTCAATAACTGTGTTTCGGTTATCAGATATCTTTTCCCTCAAAAATAACACCATCCACGGACAAACCGCAACGAGCGCAGCTTAAAAAATAGAACCAATTTTTAAATCTCAAAAAAAATAGTATTTTGATAAAACCACATAGAGGCTTTTGCCTGATTCGAACCTACACAAAAGTGGACAAAAGACAGAATATTATAAGCTAGGCAACGGGCAATGAAAACTATAGTTTTGGTTTACGTTTAAAAAAAAAATTGGTTTTTTTCTTACATATTGAATAATACTTTGCTACTCTTGAATAATATTTTACCATACTTTGTTCAACCAAACAGGCAATTTTAATTAATAAAATTGATTTCCATTCACTGTTATCCGATGCATTAAACGTTCTCATTTCCCGGCACGAGTTTACACGATGAAATATGAATGGCAGACAATTAATTGCTGAAAACTGTATGCTCGTATCAGCGGTGTTAAATGAAACCTTGGTAAATTTGGAGAACGAGGTAATAGATTATAAGCGGACAAGGTATGAAAAGGAAATATTTATTTAGTCTCAGTTACATAAAAAAAAAATATTACCGATTATTTATTTAATCAATACAATAAAAATTGACAAAGCTTTTTAAAGTTTCGAAGTAGCGGGCTTGTCACGTATTGGTAAGCATTGTAGCTACAAGTCACACGTCATTTCCATTTACTGTATCTTTATCATTGTTTGTTTAAGTAAAAAAGGAAAATAATCACGCGTACAATATTTTTTATACGCACTGCCAACGACCACTGACTGTGCACTGAGGCACCATGTTGCGCCCTGGTCAATGTGGACCCAATTTTAACTGTCTTAGGGTATACTTTAACTCGTGGTTGATTGCGACGAATCGGTGCATACGCGTCTACGCTGAGACGAACGAGCTGCTTCCCTCATTACGCGGTGCGGGGTAATATTGCGCACCGTGAGAAGACGGCTTCACACTTACTCGTCTCTCTTTATTTGCAAGATGTTAAGTTTCAGAAAATTATTTATTTGTCAAAAATTAGAAAAAGAACCTATGACACAAAAGTTCGTCGCATTTTGTCAGTTTAAACGTAATATGTGAAAGAAGCTTTCACGCACACCGGGCAAATCCGGTCCGATCCGGAACGGGCGTGTGATCGCATTATCAGATTAACACTTATGGAATACGGTCCAAATTATATCTGATCAAATATGATTGTTTTTTGTTTGGATGACGTAAAATATGTTAATAAAAAAATTAGGTATCAAATATGGAATAATTTATCTTTAAGTCAGAACTAGTCACGTGCAAGAAATGGACTGATGTCGAGGAATGATACGTCGATGGGTCGATATTTAAATTCATACGTAAAATCAATTTATCTAAAATGTCTCTTCGCACAGAAAGTTCTAAAAAACCGACAATATTATTTGTTCACTCTGAAAATTTCACCTCTTTACCTATTAAGGTTCATGAGATAAAGCCCGTTGACAGACAGACGGGTGGACGTACAGCAGAGGCTTATTAATAGGGTCCTTTAGGTACGGAACCCTAAAAAACGATATTTAGTGGAGAGTTATTACAATTTCCTCTGCCAAAATATGTTTTAATTAAAATACCTTAACAAACTTCCCTTCTAAAGTTCTAACACTAAATAAAATCTGTTATACAAAGTTCAAATTTGTCCCTAAATCACTATGTACAATTATAACATAACGCAAGTTTAATTACGTCACCTCTACCACTTAACACTGGGTCTTTAACGTTAACGCGCGCGTTACACAAAGTGATTAATGACGTGGCTTCTGTTTGGGGCACTTTGAGCAGCCATATAACTATTTCTTAATGAAAATTAAATTGTTTATGAATATTATTTTGAGAGGTACAGTATATTATCAAAAACGTAGGAATGGCTAAAAACCAGCGCTGTGACGGGTCGTGCTCGTCCCGGTACAGCATTAGCTGAGCCATCTCCTTTTACTACTGTCTTCTTGAAACTAATATTTAGTAATATGTACCGTGTTTTTTTGTTTTTTGGTAGCAATAAATGTCTTTTTTTTTAAACACATGAAAAAGAGATTTTTACACCACCTTTATTCTATTTCAAACTAGCGTTTGACGGTTCGTGATATTACGGATCACCCCGCACGACCACAGACAGCCACGCACTGCGCAGTGAGTGTTGAGAATTTAACCCAATTTCAACTGAATTGCGAAGGACGGGACAGACGCAGCACTATCCCACGGTTCTCGGTGCGGGGAGATCTGCCATATCACACACCATGAGAAGCCGTCATTATATGATTGCAATAACAGTTAAAAAAGCTAAACGAGTATATTTACGCAAATGTATATGTTACGTAGGTATATACAAAAAAGTAACAATAAATCTGTGCAATACTTCAAAACTGCGTGTTATCTAAAAATATAAAAAAAAGTAACCTTTATATGTTTACTCAGCGTCATACCGATACTCATGATGACAACGTAACAATGAGTTGTGTTTATAATGCCGTTGACATGACGAGACACTAGATAATTTAAAAGCTTTTAGATTGTATATATAAATAAATAAAACCGGGTACATCTCTCATATAGAGAAGGAACGAGCATTGATCACCACGCTTGCTCATTACGGGCTGGCGATTTCAGATTCCAATTATTAGAATCCAAGTTTCTTCACGACGTTTTCCTTCACCAATTGTCAATGATGTCTTAGAATAATTAAGAGTAGAAATAAATTTGAAAAAGTCACAAATAAATATGCAAGCTATTTATACATCCTTTATTTTTTTTTTGTTTTGGCCAGGTTTGGACTGGCCGTTGTCGCAAATACACAAAATTAACAATGAATTGAGGAGACAACATGTAAATCACACGTTCACTGACACACAACAACAAATGCTCTGGAATTGTATTTATTTTTTTGTTACTTTACATGAAAAAATAATGTGTACTAGTATACCTGGACAAGCTGCATTAAAATTTGATCACACTCACCTACCTTTAAACATAGGTAACATAATTTCAGATTGCCTAAACCCAATACGAACAATTTCATTTTAATAATACTAATGGAAAATTCTAATAAAAAAGAGTCCATTATAGATTTTTTTATCACAAAAGTGAAACGGAAAAGACATTAGGAGGTGTGAATAAAAATGATGGAGCCAAATCTCATTTACATTTATTTCATTTCAAAATAAATTCTAATAACTTTATACCTTTTTTTCGCTTCATTGGCGAGTTGGAATATTGAATTGAAAGTCATTAAAGGATGACTGTGTTTGAAATCCATATGTTTAGTTATAAGAGTGTGTAGAGAGTAGAGATAGATCTAGTGCGTAGAGTTACAATACTTACGTTAAATTAATATCTTCATTATAATATTATAATAATAATATCTTGGGACCACGCACATACGGTCATCTGATCCCAAACTAGACAGAGCCTGTATTATGGCAACCAGACAACTGATAAACATACTTACATATTTCTAAATACATACGCATTATATATAAATGACACCCAGACACAGAACAAATGATCATGCTCATCACACAAAGATTTGTTCTGTGTGGGAATCGAACCCACGACCACCGGTGTAGCAGTCAGGGTTACTAACCACTAGCCCAACAGGCTAGTCATTATAAAGTTTATAGGACGTAGGTTCTGTTTTAAGTAGTTAGAATACTCCGTGAAGTAGTTCTTCTGCTTCCAGCGGTCTAAACAAAATGCGAGCGGGCGGGAAGCGCACGTGACGCATGGGAGCGGTTGAAAGCTTATGCAGTCCCTGTAAGTTGATCACTAATAACTGCACGAGCAGTCTAGGCTTTAATATTTTATTAAAATTAATTACATATTTAATATAGGTAGGTATTTATATTTATTTGAATAAATTTAAAATGCGTCAAATTTACAATCAAAATGAAAATACAGAATCTAGAAATATTGTCTCGAGTATGAAGGATGTATTTGAACCGAAAAAGTATCATTAAATAGTGCAACAATAAAGTTGCACCAAATAGAATTAACTAAAGGCTACTATTTCATAAAACCTTCGCTTTTAAAAACGTTCATAATTTCGAGTGGTCTCTATTTTTCTGTGTTTATTTTCGTTCGTTTTCTCACAAACATTTTACTACGAAGTTAGTCGTATCAAAATGTCGTAAACCGGTCTCCTGGTCTAAATAATCGTATTAGCTCAGTAATAGTTTAGGAGCTCGTGTGCTTGGTCTCTATAATTAAATCATTCGGTCACTGTCGTTAATTATGGATTGGAAAACCTTTATAAAAATAGGGGTAAGGGGGTCTATAAATGTCGTTTTTGATTTAGATTTTTTTTTTTTTATAAATATAATATTAGTGGTTATTTATAATGACATTATTATATTATAGGTAAGTATTGTTTTTTAGCAATTGAATCTATAATTTGTATTTAAAAAAAAAAAAAAAATACTTTGAAAAAAATATAACTGATCGTTCCTCACAATTCATGCCTTTTTCGTTCATACTTTCATAGAATCGAAAATCCGAAAGAGTAATTACACCAACTTTCACAGTCCATTAATTACTCGCATTAACTCCAGGGTTTACCAACAGATGGCGCTGTCCGCAATTTTAATTGCTGCTCAAAGTTTACCCATAAAGTAGTCCAGAGACATCACTCAGAATGGGGTCAGTCTTTGTTGTAAAGCAAAACTAAGTAATTGGAGTTTCTAATTAGGTTATGTTAGGCGACGATTTAACACTATCTTTGTATCTTTAGAATAAACTATTTTAGTGTGCTACTACTAATAATGTTATTGTAAATTAAAGAGCAGAATTTTAAACAGTTGCTAAGATACTGTATTTATATGGTTTAAACAGTGTTTAAAGTTAAACACCGGTTATAGTTAATTTTGTATTTAAACATACATTGTATTTTATACTACACTTTCGACATAATAAGAATAAATATTTTAGACAAAGACACGAACTTTGAAATAGTCATGAACACCCATTTTTTTTAAAGAACATATAAGAAATCGTCTTTTTTATAATATAACTATATATAATAATAATAATTGGCTACGAAGTTTTGGCTACGCTTGTAGTAACTAAATTTGTTGCTACGCTTTGGCTACGAAATGTCTACGACACGGTAAATAGGCAGTACATTTAAGTGTTTATAATGTAATGGAATTTAAATCAAAATTCTTATGGCTATGCTGATCAGTTGCACTTAAACAATTATACTGCACAAAATAAGGTTGAATGAAAGGCACTTTACTTAATGCAATATGATTAAATGGTGCAAATTAAAGTGCATTTAGAAGTTACACAGAGCTAAACGAGGTATACCTAAATGAAACTAGTTTCTAACATCACTTGGATTGGAGTGCAGTGACAAATTAACTTCCTTTAAAGCCCTCTTAATTACTCAAAACTACTATAACACGTAATGACGACGGTGAAAGAATTACCATGTGAACTCGAATTGTTCTCACTTTGTTGTCACGTCTATTTTGGGCTTAAAATTTTGTTTATCAAAAGCGAAATTTATTTATATATAACGAAATTTATTAATTATAATTTGGGAAAAGGCTACGTTGAAGATACTTATTAAAATTATAATACCTTTACCTTTAGTTTAAAAAAAAACACTCCACACTAAAGAATTGAATACTGGTATGGCGGTAGGTTTTACAAACATTAAAATCACATGCCCAAAGAACACCCAAACATACAACAAGCAATTGTGGAACACACAAATGCTTGTCCCATGCGAGGATCGAACCCGCGGCACGTCACTCACTGCGTAAATTTTGCATAGTGACTTATACCACTCGACCATCCGTGCAGTCTAGATTCATTCCTATATATCAATTTTTTTATTAGAATCTATATTTATTTTTTTAAGTTAGTATTTCCCAGTAGTTTAGGGGCATCCAGACCTATTTTGTCAGTCTTAAATAATTTCGAAGCTAAGCTAATTATCAAAATGTTAGATTACCTATATAATAGCGTGAGCAAACGTGGTGATCAAGCGTTCTTTCCATGAGAGAGCCTACCCGGCACTGGGACATTTATAGGCCGGTATTATACGTATACGATATATATTTACACCATACAATACCACGTCTGAACATGCCATTGTGACGTTAGTTGTTAACATGACCGCAAGTGAATACATAGACTCGAGGTAGGTCGATGTAGGACCGGCTTTGAACGTTTGAAATGGAAGGGTGTCTTAAACCAAAGCTTTTTCAATGTATGAGAGCCATTTATATTATTAAAATTCTTGCTGCGTGAAAGCAAAATAACTTTGAAGTGTTATCTATACTAATATTATAAATGAGAAAGTAGCTCTGTCTGTCTGTTACGCTTTCACGGCTAAACCACTGAACCGATTTTGATAAATCTTGGTATGGAATAAGTTTGGATCCCAAAAAAAGACATAGGTTACTTTTTGCTGCGATAACCGACAACCATGAGGGCGGAGCCGCGGGCAACAGCTAGTACATAACATAGCTATTTTTGGGTTCTTTTGTTTCACTTAAGTTTGATTGATGTTTTACTTGAGAAGGATTTTTCAATGAAGATGCAGTTAAAGAGAAGTAAATACTTAAAAATAAACGCTCCACTATTATTTGACTTTATACAATCTATAAACTTAGACCTCAGATTGTCCGTACACATTTGCGGTGTCTACTACAATCATAAAGTAGTAAGTTAAATAGTCATTATTTACTCGCGAAAACAAGCAAACATTTCACATAACACAAATACGAACAAATAGTAGGGGTCATTGTCCTTAATGTCGATGAACTTTTCTAACAGTCCTATCTTAATAACACTTCTTCTTAGATTTATGTTCTAAGTTCAGAAATTATACCGAGATCTTATCTTGCGATTGTTATTTCGATTCCGATTCGTATTTGTGTATATTCGTATATTTTATTTAGCTGACTTAATAGATGTCGTGTTTTCCAAATTTTATTACCTTTATGTTATACAGAACTTCAGAGCATATATAGTCAAGCATAGAGTGCGCGCCTCCCTAGTTGTCCCTAGTGCCGAGTGTAAGCAAATTTTTAGGTTTAAGTACTACGCTGGTTTGCGTGGTGATTTAAGTGATTTCCCGTGACACGACAGATGTTTATGCGAAAATATCGATAGTTCCGATATTATTAGGGTAATAATAGGTTTTGTTAAACTCAGCACGCTCTGTTTTGAAACTAATTTAACGATTTTACTTGTTCATACTAGTGCCTATTGTTCATACTTGTTAGACGCACTCTATAGCTTACTTAGTTTTACTCAAAGTAACACCTTACGTATTGCAATTAATACTCTGACTTAAACTTTGACCACTAACCACCTGATACGGACCGATGCGGTCGCTTTGAGAGTTGAGACCGCAACAAACGTTTTGATTAATCTCATTTTAGTTAAGTATGATCCTTCAGGTGCACAAAAGACTTCGCTGACACTCAACATGTCTAGATCAGGCTTAATCTTAGAAGGCGTCTAGACTGAAACATCGGTCTTAGTGACAGATAGCTCAAATCCTTGATCAAAGACCAAAGATTATATAAATAAGCTTTGTTTGAGGTTAACTTTGATAAATTACGCCTTTAGTGGATTACATTTTGTTTTGAAGTTTAATATTTTTGGGGCATTTTTTGGGATTCTGTCTGTTCTGTTGTTTTTATGTAAATTTTTGTGTTTTCTTTTTTTTTTATTTATGATATTTGCATACCATGCCTTTTTCTTAAATACAAGACAGTCATAAACATAATTAGTTTTGATTATTATCTACTTTTTAAATATATGCTTTTAGAAAAAAAACAAGTAGCATGAACATCAATTAAATAGTTATTGCCCAATATCCATACTTCCATAGCCATACTAATATTATATATGCGAAAGTAACTCTGTCTGTATGCCTATCTTTCTATTTGTCTATTAGGCTTTCACGGCTAAACCACTGAACCGATTTGGATGAAACTAAGTATGGGTTAAGCTTGGATCATAAGAGAGTACATGGGCTAATTCTTTGTCGAGATAACCGATACCAACGCGAGGGGAGCCAGGGGCAAAATCTAGTTTCATAATAAATTAAGATTTAATAAACCTAAGACAACATTCTTATAACTTTATAAATATAATTAAGACAAAATATAATTAAAAAATTCAATAAGAACCATCTTATGAAGAACACTTCATCGTTAAGTATTTATTAATTAAGCGGAAAACCGATTTCTTTAATTCGCTTTCTTATTCACTTAAGGTTTTTGTCATTTAGATTTGTTGAAAATCCGTATTCCCCTGTAAAAATAACCTGAAAACTGATGTCACTTTCACATCAAACGTAAACCCAAACAATAACATAATAAATGTCTGTTACGACTGATCTTGATGTATATGTACATAGACTGTATCTCTAATAAGACCAAAATAATAAAATAACATAACATAAGGACTGGCCCAGCCTAGCTCAGGACAGAAGTGCGTGAAAAAGGGAGAGGGCGGCTTTTGCCCTGGAGTGAGACAAGATGGTCTGATTAGATTGATGAAAGATTAGGATTTCATGCATTTATACAAACCTAAAAAAAACCTTCAAATAAAATTTGAATAGTTTCCTTGATTTCTCCAGGATCCCATCATCAGATTCTGAACTGGTAACCATGGGACCACCTGAAAAGTATACCCTTTTGAACAAGAAAATAATTTTCCATATCGGTCCACGCGTCTTACATAGGCGGACCTATCATTCGGGTATAGGGAAATTAGGATATTAACATATAAATAAATAACAAAGATTCTGACGAATTAAGAGCCTCATCCTTGAACTCATAAAAAAATCAAACATCCCCATTTAATAATAATACCAGCCTATAAATTTCCCACTGCTGAGTACAGGCCTATTCTCATATTGAGAAGAAACAAGCATTGATCACCACGCTTGCTCATTGCGGGTTGGCGATTTCAGATTCCAATTTTTTTAATCCAGGTTTCCTCATGATGTTTTCCTTCACCGATTGTCAATGAATACTTAGAATAATTAAGAAAGTACATAACTTTTAAAAACTAACATTTGTACTTGCCTGTAATGTGTTCGAACCTGCAAACTTGTGCACACAAATCCGTTCAGTGAACCACTAGGCCACAACGAACTCGTCCCCATTTAATTATCACAAAACCATTTCATTCAATCTTATGTAATAAAGCAATATAAAAATATACATAGGTACCTATTATACTATAAAATAAAGGACCACTCCCGCTTCAAGCAACCTTATTAATACCTAATTCGGCTAATGGGGCCCCAATAAAATGCCGTAAATGATGAGGATACAATGGGACATTTGTTTTTGCTGTGTTCAGGGAATACATTTTATACGTTCATTTACTGTAGTAAAACAATATACCATTGTAATTACCTTGCTTAGTTAACTTCGAATTAATATTATGCCAAAAATATAATTGCAATATTGACTCGGTATGAAAAAAAAAACAATTTAGTCTGTAAGTTAGACATTTAAAAATATTACAAGACAAGAATAACAAACAAAAATAAAGAATAACAAATAAAATTACCATTATTAAATAACCTTTAAAAATTATCTGTTCAGTTTCATATTGCACAGTGGATTTGAGTGAATTTTTTCACAATCTATAATATAATCTTATCAAGAAAAACCGGCCATCTGCGAGTCGGACTCGCGCGTAAAGTGTTCCGTACCATCGTACAAGATTTATGCCGATTTTTTTATTAAACAAAGCAAAAGCTCAAATCGCACGTCTCTTGTATGGCAACACTCTTTAATTTTAAATTTGTGTTTTTGTTTTTAATATATCTTCAAAATTTTTAGCGCTCTACTTTTTTTTTATTATGATAATATATAATACAATAATAACTATACATGAGATATAGTCCACTGAAAGACGAGACGGAAGGACAGCGATGGCTTAGTAATAGACTCCCTCGTTGGCACCCTTTGTGAACGTAGCTCTAATAAAAACGAACTCTGTAACCTAACATAGCTAGACACCTTACCAACTGTATGCCTGAGTAGAATATCATAGCCCTAATCGTGGCTTGGCAACAATTGCCAATGTTCTACAAATTTAATTAAAGTCTCCTTGTGACGTATTACACAGATGGTGCGGAATTAAAGACGGATGTGAACGGAAGATTTCGACTATCTATTCTTGGACCAGTTGTCAAGGGAATGTTTTCTTTGGATAGATAAAAGCACGAATAGTTGGTAACTATGCAAAAAAAACCTGAGATATTTTTGTGTCATATACTTTTATGTTGGCAATATTTTTTTTGGTTTAAAACTATTTATCGAATAGGCAAGTTTTATAAATAAATAATTATAATAAGTACAAAAGATCTGGAGATAAAAACAATACTTTTTAGAATATTATACAATAGAATATCAATATATATATATACATATGAGCTGTGTTATGCAACAATGTGTCAACCCTAAAAACATCTTTGAGCTAAAATTTCTCTAAATTAAGTTTTTTAGGGTAGACACATTATTGCGTAACACAGTTCATATATTACCGTTACCGGTGTAGAAACATCTAATTAAATTGAAATAAAAAATAATCTCATTATCAACTCAACTTCTATAGAAAATAAAATGTAATGTCAAAATGTATTTATAAAGTCAAAAATGCATAAAGATAATTTCTAATAATTTCACAAGCAAAAAACAATTAAATAGTCTTAAACCGACTAATAGCGTATCTATTTTATTTTAGTTTTTTTTTAGATAGATATTTTTATTATCACTTAAAATCGACACCTAATTAGTCTATGCATTTAGATAATACTAACAGGTGTAAAAACATACATTTGTAACCTAAATCGAGCCTTGACTAAGTTTTAGGTATTTAAACAGAATACGTAACGTAGTTCCAAGTGGACAACGCCATCTACGAAAGTTTTAGCGAACTATTACTGCTTCAAAAGTACAATGGCCTACAGAAGCGTTAGGCTATTAAATTACTTTTTATTATTTTCGATACTAAGCCCTGTGTGTGAGGTAGCGATAAAAATAACAATGTATCGTTGTAGAGACTTCTCGTTTTGTATTGCAAGTATGGTATAGTGAGGTTTTTTCTGCTTTCAAAATCCTTTATGTGTTGGTTGATTTGAAGCCGTTATGATATTAACTGTATGTTAAAGAATATAGTATATACATAGACAAGCATAGAGTTCGCGCATTGCAAGTAGCCCGTTGTGCAGAGCGTAAGCAAATTTTTTGCTGTAAGTAGGTACTATGGTCGTTAGCTGATTTAAGTGATGTTCCGTGCAACGACAGACGTTTATTCGAAAATTCAATATTTTTAGGTCTTAAGGTAGTTTAAATAAAACGGCGCGATCTGTTTTGTGTTAGGCAGTGGGCACTCTAAAGTTTACTTAGGTATTTTTACTCTAAGGTTAGAACATTTTCATAAAAACCGTAGACTTTTTGGAATCTCTGAATACCATAAACAAAAAAGAAAAAAGTAAATTTGAATCAGGAATATATTTCTTAAACAGCGTTGGTTTTTGGCCGTGTTTATGTGGCCAGGCGGCTATTCCCGTTAACGATAAATTAATTATACGCAGGGCGGAGAATTTACGCCATTATTATGTTTTTTACGAAATTATCCAGTGTTTTCAAGCGCACTGTCCCGATTATTATTTAAATATTTGTTGACGTTTTACATTTCATTATAAAGACATTTATTTGTATATGTATTTTTTTAACATAAATTGTAATTATTCACTAGGAAAATCCCCTGCTTGAAACAAATTCCCACATTTTGGATTCGTTTATTTAATTAATTAATCTCAGTTAACCGTAGATAAATTACAATTAAAAAGACGACAGTTATGCGTAATATACCTTATAATAACTTATTATTAATTTTGTATTATTATTTTTTTCAACATGAATATAGAAATAATAAGACATAAAAAAATGCCGTTGTATAATTGTTATTTTGACGAGAATAATACTCTCTTACCTTCTTACCAACTCAATAAATATCTTCGGTTACATCTCCCAATGGTTGTTCATTCAGTATCTCACAAACATAGGCATCGTGAATTCTATAACTGAGATTACTCGCACCATAAACTGCTACCCTGGTACCCTCGCCTTCACATCGACCTTTCCTCCCGAAATAGCCGCGCAACCTCCATACCATTTGAACGACACGATACGGGGATATTTCCAGCTAACTTGATGGATTCGTTGATCGCTTCGGATTTATGATCCCCTGGTACCTTTACGAGACAGGCTGTTAGGATTTGTTACATTTATTTTATATGATGTAACAAATCCTAACAGCCTGTCGCAGTTTTGGTTCTGGTGGTTTGATCATTAAAATCATTTATTTCCTTTTTTGATAATATTTTATTATTTTTTTTATATAAAAAATAAATAAGTATAAATCACTAACTGGTACATACATAGTCATTAAATTAAGCAAGACACAATATTTGTCAAATCAATACAATCCGAAAGTTATTTAACAGATCTCAGCGGATATCAAAATGTCGTATATTTTAGGTTTTATAAGGATAAAAGTGGGTAATTTAAGCAATGCCCGCATAATCCGGCTCTCGAGAGCTGAGACACAAAAAAGTCTCAATTTCGAGAGGCAACGATTGTTATACACACGAGCGGCAAGAATTGGTAACTCAACTTAATATAAGGTTTAATATTTTTATTTGTTTATTTGAATTAATTTTGTTATTGTAAAAAATATCTTATAGCGAACTTAACTAAGACGCTCGTGGCTAAGTGTAAGCCATACGGTGTGACCGATAATAAAGGTTAAACCGCGCTCGCCGCGGTTGGTCCGTGGATGGGTGATCATTTGTAAACATACTGAGACCCCTCCGTGTATACCAGCTTTATGTACTTATTGTTATACAAAATAAATATTTGTTATTCTTAGTCTTATAACTTACTTTACATTTTAAAAATATATCCATTTTATTTAAATATAAAACAAGCCATTTGATATATAATTTAATATAACATAATTGTTATAATATTAACGTATAATTATAATTATAGATTAAAATAAAATAAATAAGACAAATATATAAAGTACTTTTGAAATTCTTTAAAATTATTTTCTTGTTTTTTGTTATTCGGTCAGTTGAGCCGTATGTCTTAAACATCCAACAAAAAGTCCAACGAACCAAGACACATAAATACATCTGTCCTTGTATATGCATGTAAGGTCTGTAGTTTATAGTACCATCAATTTGAGCGCCGGCTGACTCATCAGTTAGATCAGGGACCCCGTATTCACTGTCGCTCACACCTTATTTAAAACCTTTTTGGAGTCTTCTTTACTGTTTTTATTTTTTACATTCTTACTGCTGAGATTTAACTTGAAAATACTCTTTTTAGTTTTTCAAGAACGCTGGGTGATACATGAATAAAAAGTATTCTATGTTCAAATCCTACGCTATTTTTGAAATTATTGGCTGACAGATTTTTTTAACTTTAGCCTGCTAGATAAAATTAAGTATTTATTTTGAAAAAAAATCCTAGCGCAACAGTAAGATATAATTACCTAGTTGGGATTTTGTACGTTGTGGGATATCTGGATATTTAAAACCAAAAATGTTCGCGACACAACTCCAAGACCTTTTTGGAGATGTTTATGGCCATTTTTAATCACTTCAAAAAAGAGGAGGTTCTCAATTTAACTGTATTGTTTTTTGTAATTTTATTACGGATATCGCCGGCAATTGTGGATTAATTTAAAAAAAATCGATAGGGTACCTCGGAGGTGGTCTCATAAAAATTTAATTGAAGTTAAAAAAACAATGTTCCTTTTTGTATAATACGTAGTTATCTCACATAAAGAAAGAAATAAATGAAATTCTTTTTTCCGCACCTCACAACTCAATGAATAACAAATCTATAAAAATAAAGAAGAAATTTAACATTTAGGTCAGGTACTTTTGCATTTATTTGAAAACCACCTAATTACCTGCACGAAAGCAAAGTATAAAGTATTCCAGGAAAGGAAAACACGAGTAATGGCCACTTATCACTTCCAGGCAATTTGTTCCACAAACGGCTGGTCTCAGCAAGAATCATACCACTTATCACTTAACGTGTTCTCTCTCACAGGAGTTTACTTTTCCATAGCTTAATAAAAGTTTTTGTAGTTAACTCATATTTTCATTCAATACAGATATCAAAAGTTTTGATTTTGATGTAATTTAGGAGATTTTCTTAAAGAGTTTGGACATAATAAGTCGAAGGAAAGATTTAACACTGGAAACACTAAGTGACCTCAGTGGCCACTCGACCACTGAGGTCGTCCAAATATAAATAGGTACAATATAGAAATTTAAACCAAATAATAATAAAGTATTAGCAAATTTACTGTGACAATCCTTAGCGAAAAAACTAAAGAAAAAATATTGAAACCAAACACAAAATACTTCTCAAAAAGTATTAAAGTATTCTATACAGATTGTTTCTTTCCCAAAAATAATGGGAAAAGCTTCCAAAGATGAGAACAAAATGTTTAGGAAACAATACTGTTTGAGAGTGAGCGCCATCTGTCGGTTCCCACGCTCAACTCAACGGAACACCTCAATTATGTATAGAAAAGCTTTCTTTGAGGCACTATTGTGAATATTTTGTGTGTTCTCCGCCTTATATTGAGTAAGCTGTATTTTTGTAGTATACAAATTATAGGCTGTTATTAGCATTGATTTTTTAACATTCGATAGTAATTTGTGTTTTTTGTAGGGTACCTAAATTAAGCATAAACAAAATAAGTCGTAATTTTTGTCATTTTTCTTCGAGTTTTTTTATTTATATCTGTATTTTATTTATTTGAACTTTTACCTTTTCTGAGCTGTTTATACTGCTACGAATGGTATTAATAATAAAACTGTCGTTCATTCTAATTCAATGTCTACGTACATAGAGATCATGTTAAATACTTCGTCAAATCCCGTTCTTTATATCTAAACTAAAAACCCCATCCATCTTCTTTATAATACTATTAAATTTATGGTTTCGTAAAAGTTATGGTTTTAAATAAAACTTTATGCTTACTTGATTAACTAAGAAACAAATATAACCTAAATCTTAAATAATCAAGTAAGAATAAAGTTTTATTTAAAACCATAACTTTTATATATATGTATAAATAATGTATTTGAATGTCAAAGTTTGACTGGCCTGTTGGTCTAGTGACCCTGACTGTTAAACCGGAGGTCGTGGGTTCTATTCTCACCAAGGACAAATCTTTGTGTGATGAGCATGATAATTTGTTCTGTGTCTGGGTGTAATTTACCTATAATATGTATGTATGTAGAAATATATAAGTATGTTTATCAGTTGTCTGGTTGCCATAATACAGGCTCTACCTAGTTTGGGATCAGATGGCCGTGTGTGAGTGGTACCAAGACATTATTATTGTTAAAAAAAAAGTTTATAATAACATATTATAGCCCGACTGCACATATAACTTTTTTTTTTTTTTTAATAAAGTTTACTTGCAATGTGGGTGGAATTCACATTACTAGCAATCTTGTTAACCCCTCCAACTAAGCTAAATATGCTTGTATCTGGAGTGGGTTCACGTCAATAGTGTAATGGGTGGGGATCGAACCTCCGACCTCTCGATCACAAGGCGGACACCCTGACCATTACGCTTCTATTTCTAAAAACTAGTTCGGGTTTAACTAATTCACCTCGAACCTTTATAGACATTCACAGCCATGCCAAGGCCCCGTAAATATTTCATTACAATCACTATTTCGATCTGCTGTCTAATACAGTCTGGCTTTACTTTGCTACTGTAACTATGAGATTTATTAGTGGAAAATAGTTTTAAATTGGTTGAACTTGAATTTTAACTAAAAATATTTACATCAGTAGTAAAATAGCAGTAGTTGTTCTAGTTATTTCGATACTCAAATAATTGTAGCTAAGCTGAATGCTTTTAATGCTATCTACAATTTTACAGCAATTGTTTTCGTGACCTAAATATAAAAATTAATTAATATATAATTTCTTATTTAATAAAATCGAGAAATAAATGTTCGATCGCTCTTTTTAGCAAAAACAGGCGAAGAAATAAAGTTTACTCCTTCACTATAACAAACCCATCACAACTAATCCTTACAAATGCTAACTGAGTTCCAACATTAGTTGAGAATGAGTGAATGACATTCATCATTCAGTTATGTCAATCCCACTCATTTGTTCCGACTGCGAACGTAATGGCGAGCGGTGTCCCGCTGCGAGCCGCGTACTTGTAGACAACTTACAATTAGGAGGAGCCCCTAAACTAGCAGGTACAAAGATTAACGTAATAACTCAGTAATTTGTTACTAGGGTTTGTTTTGTTAAGTTTTCGGATGTTTCCTGATATCCATTGGGTTTTTTTATGTAGTCGCAATATTAAGAAATATGTAATATAAATGCCTTAACGTAACTTTAACAACAATTAAATGTTTAGAGTTTATATAAAAGCTGAAACTACTTAAAACTTTCCTAAAACATCTTAAGTGGCATAGCATTACTTAAGGCTTAGAACTTTTTTTAAGGTTTTGCGTAAAAAAAAAGGAAATATCGTATCTAATTCTATATATCTTATAATGTATTAAAAATATATTATTCCTACATCGCTTACTTCATGGCCACACACTCTGCAGTCTCAGCGTCTGCTGATAATTATCTCAAGACGCTCTCCTATACTAAAATGCAGTTGTTTTGCTACAACGAAACATACATTATGGCCGACTTCAAACTAAATTAGGTATATACCGAATTAGTATCTTTGAGTTTCCTATAGTTTATTTGTCTGCGTTTAGTAAATATTACTTATTTTAGTGTAGAATACTGTGTTTGTCTTCAGTAAATTTATTTACGTACGGAGATAACAGATAATGTATTGCGTTCTAGAGTAAATTGTACTCTATCTGTATCAAGTATTTTCTTTTTTAAAAATACTGAATGAATTCAATGAATTCAATAACTTAAAGTATGTTCATACATTATGTTAACGATGATGGAGGACTGAAAGCGCGATGCACTCTTGTACCTTTTTAGGAAAGTCTTTTTAAAGTAAAACTTCTTGACGGACGGCTGACGCGTGGCGTTAGAAACTGTGTGATCGGGCGAGGCGAACGGAAGTTGTTATAAATTAATATTTTGTTCAATAAATAATTTTGTAATTACTCTAACATTATCTTGCTGTATTTAAATGAGTACTACTTTAAGTGAGACTAATTTGTTTGAATGATTTGATTGTACTAAATATTATTTACAAAATTACCGCAAAAATATAGTTCCTAATGTAACTCGCGGGTCCACTTACACTACGTCAATAGGCACGTGCTATGAACATGTGCATAGTTTGTACAGTTGTGGTTCCAGAGATATGCATGTTTTTAAGGTTTTCCTAAATTTCCTAAATTTCCATAAGAATTCTTATATTTAAACCATCGTAACTTTTTCGTTCCTGGTCTGCTTATCAAGCAATCTCTTCAATCACCCATATTTTTTATCTTTGTTTTTCCTAAAAACCTGTATTTTGTGTGCTGTAAGAATACATAATGTTTCAGTTACTTTTAATTAATTAATGTCATGTACAAGTTTTAGCTGTGTTTTTATAATAAACATTAAAACTGTTGTACACAGCCATTTGTATTATCTATAAACAATTACGACCGATCCTAAATCCAATAATCGGTTAAGCCGGTAGCCATTTTATACAGCATAATATTTTAGTGTGATGAGAACATAAAATTTGAGTTACTCAAGTGAATGTTCCTCGTAAATATTTTTATATCTCTCCAAGTGTTTGTAGTGGAGTATAACAGAGATATTAGTTGTTAAAAAAAAACTTGATATACCTACTTTTGCATGGAGATAATTGTTTATGGAAATTAATTTATTTTAATGTGAGACGATAAACTCATGCGTCGTTGATCACTTGATAATTATTCTGAAAATTAGAACTGTATATCACATGTTTATACCTCCCCGGGCTTCGCAAGCATAGACTAAACATTCATGAATTATACACACAAACCTTCTTCGTGAATCACTCTATCCATTGGTGATAACCATATGAAAATCCGTTCGGTAGTTTTTGAGTTTATCACGTTCAGACAGGCAGACAGGCAGACGTGGCGGAGCACTTTGTTTTGTAATATTATTATGTACAGATTACACATTTACGCAACATTTTCGTCAATTCCATCAACTATAACGAATAAATCGATATCCATACTAGTGCATAATATAAATATTTTAAAACTGAAAGTAACTCTCTCTGTCTATCTATCTGTCTGTGCCGCTTGCATGGCTAAACCACACAACCGATTTTGATGATGGTATTAGCTTGAACTCTAAGAAAATACTTCTTTTTTCCGTGATAACTGTCATCCACATGGGCGGAATCGGGGGCAAAAGATAGTATAACATAAATGGTGCATAAATGGTGCATAAATTAGTGCAATCAATTCTGTAACTTATAATAATTAGGTAAATTACTTTTAAGTTCTGCATTTACTATAAGAAGGTTTTATTACGTATTTTAAACGTCATTATATGAGACTGCGTGTATTTTTAAAGACACAACTTAATACTATTATTACATGATTCATCAAACATCCCAAGAGTTACATAACGAAACAAATTACTATACAAACAAGTTTTAAACCGAAACCAACAGACTTCGCGAAGTCCGTCATATAATACCACATGACACCCCCCAACCCCCCCTCCCTTCCTCCCTTAAAACGCGTGATACGAATATAATATTTGTAGGCACTGTCCTAACACTCATACGAAGGCTTGGAGATTTATTGCAAGTCCAAAAATGTGTACTAAGGATGTCTGTAATAAGGTTTTTACAGTTAGCATTGTTTTTATAGAGTTCATGTTTAGCTCTAAGGAAGTGTAAACGTAACGCCATAGGTCAGACTTAATGTAACGTCTTGGTACGTGCTGCATAAGGCTCTAGACAGACGGACTGCATTTCAATTGCATTCAGACTGCAAATTTGCAGTTAAAATGCAATTACTACGATTGCAATAAAACTGCAAACCAACCGAATAAATATTATAAATATTTAAATAATTTATTGAAAACTAAGGATTGTGCAGTTTTATGTGCGTGTATTTTATTAATCGAAAAAAGGCAGCCTATGTCCTTTCTTAGCGTTCCGTTTCACTAGATAAACAAATTATACAAAGATAATGTATAAAGTTCATTGGGTAAATACAGGTATAATGAATACATTAATAACATAAAAAATAAACTAAAGAAAAATACAACTTTAAACATATATAAAAAAAATAAAAAGAAGGTTTTATTCAAACACATTTCTAAAAAAATATTCTGAAACTCATTTTAAGTCAAACAAAGTAAATATACAAACCAATCTAAATCTCAGTGATTCTAAAGTTTACGATCAAATCGTCTTAAAACTTAGCACTTAGTTTACAATTTAGCTTAGAATTTTATGGTTATCTTAGAACAAATTTGGCAATCTCTTTGGTGAATTTTAAGTTGTTGATATTTTAATATTCATTTCAATATCCAGTGGAAATTTCTAGTTAACGTTTTTATTATTATTAATTATAAACTTTTTAGCTCACGGCAAACCGATTAAATTGAGCACGGATAGGCCAAATGTACATTAGTAAAAGTAGTAGAAATTTTAGGTTGCATCCTCGCTGTCAGTGCTGTTGTACTAACGCGAGAAAAAAAGTGAGTTGTTAGTCCCATTAAAGGATTTTTCTTACCAGCCTGCATGTATTTAAAATTGCTGCCTTCTACAGCAGGTGGTAGGTGTTCGGATTTAAATTTAAAATGTTAAGAGACTGGAGAATATAGATACATATTATAATGGAGAGTTAACAGAGATTACTAACTTATAACTACTATAATTTTAAAGAAGTCACATTGATACTTACCTGAAATGGCTTCGAACCTTGGGACTTAAATTCGTTTACTGAACCGCTAGGCCACCACGACATTACATCAAAACTTTTTTACATCCACCACAATAATTGTGGCTTAATTATTAAACAATAATACTTTGACCTACCTGACTACAATCTTCTACAGGACTTAGACAGTTTGTTAGTTAATAAAAGAAAGCCGCAGTTTCGTTTTAGCCGAGTTTCCCCGATTTTCCGGAACATTGAGTGTTCTATGTACTGAAGAAGGTCCTTGACCCCTGCCTATTGTGAGAAAAACAGCTAAGGGTACTTGTTAACACGTGTACCGACTTTAAATTGTTCCCTTTTAGTAAAGCCTTTTTTTGTCATAGAACTCCATTCGCCTGTTCATAAGCCTGTTTCTAGTTTTTTTTTTATTATGTTTTATTTTTGATGATAAGCTTCTTATCATACTTATATATTTTTTGTATTGTTACCCCGACGCAAAAATAGGGGTGTAATAAGTTGAACGTATCTATGTGTCCGTCTGTCTGTAGCATTGTAGCTCTTAAATGAATGTACCGATTATGATGTGTTTTTTTTGTTTAAAAGCTCACGTAATCGGGATGGTTCTTAGCTATAATTTATAAAGAGTTGTTCAGCATTTTGAAACTTATCAAAAACATTGATTTTTTTTTCGCAAATTTCTTAAAGTTTTAATTTATAGTTATTATTAATAAATCCCTTGACTTTTATGTAATATAATAATTTGTTTTCTTATAGGATTTGAAAAAACAATTACATATACCCCATTTGAAAGTATTTGGCAACACGTCTTATTTGTCTAGGCAAACAAATTTTGCAGCCCATAACTTAGCCATCTAGTCAACTCCACTTGAACTATTTCGAAAACAAAAACAGTACAATGACATTGCACGGATTATTGATAAAAATTACTGCTATAAATTGTTACACGAACACACATTAGTCAGCTTATCAATTTATATTGCAACACATATTTACGATTTTTTTTCAATTGCAAAAGAAGATCTTACAAAATGTACATGTAGGTCGACCCTTAAAATACAAGAAAAATGAAATTTCCTTTTCAACAAAAATACAATATGTATGAAATTCAGGATGCTTCAATGGAAACATATTCAAAGAAAACGTAATTTGATTTCCTGATCAGAATATAGGGCATATTAGATAAAAGGCTGAATAACAAAATTACAATATCTTTACGTTACTGTGACGTCATCAAAATGTTCGTAACTTTAAATTTCATTTAGCGCAATGGCAATGTCTACGTTTACTAGCTACGGCGTAGCAGCCGTAGCGGCGTAGCACTTTCGGTTAATAAATTGTTGTACCTAATTAATTTTGTGATGGTACCTCATACAATAGGGTTTGTAGCAAATAATAGTGATGTTAGTAGAACATTGTGTATTGTAATTGTTTATTGTTCTTCCCTTATTAAAGATATATTTATTATTATTTCCTTTATTTAGTTAATACCATACAAAATATATTTTTAAATATATATCAAAACAAGTTATTATTATTACATTTTTAGATACTTTTAAAAGTTTGTTTTTAAATCTAGATTTAAATGTAAAACTAATTAATCTTTTTTTTAAATAAATCGTAATGGATTTGATGTACGCTGTAAAATTATTTTATTTATCATGTAAATTATCAAGTATTTTCATTATCATGAAACGAAATATTCATTTCATAACTTATTTAAATCTAGCAGACCAACATAAAAACAAAATATTTTATCAAGTCCTAGCCATTTACTAGAGTCCAGATAATATTACTAATAGGCGCAAGACAGTCAACGCCACATGATTGATGGTTACTTATGTTTACTTGGAAAACGTCTCATTATTGTCTAGTTTAACGATAGTGATGGATTTAACATGAAAGTAACGATGATAATAATCATCCGTCTTAATGTTAAACTGTTCAGAAAACTACGATTATAACAGTATTTGCTCTAATATTTGATGTTGACACAATAAATCTATCATAAAAGAAGGGATAATTATCAGTGGGTAGAAATTCTCAATCATACAAAACTTAGAAACACGAAAAAAATTGAAATCGGTATAGCCGTTTCGGAGCAGTTTTTATTAAATTATATTTTAGATGTTTTGTTTAAAGATAGCATTATTTGTATTATATGTAATTCTGGTATCTAAACAATTGCTTATATATTCCAACCATTAACGAATCCAGTGAATATTAGTGTGAAAAACTGTCGTCCGTACGTCAATTGTATCTTCAATATACTAAAATAAACCTTACGTGGTTTGAAATAAAGGCGATGTCAATATCAAACTACCCACTGATGGGCTGCCGCTAGTACTACGTACAATATTGTTCTGTACATAGTTTACGAGCAGTCAGCTCGCTCTTTACGCACTTTATGACACATTTCTGAAGATAAGAATGAGTTACTATACATATCTTTATACCTTAATATATATATATATATATAACCCTAGAGTATACATAAGCAAGCATAGAGCGCGAATCGCTGTTAAACCGTTGTGCCGAGCGTAAGCAAATTTTTTGCTGTAAGAACTACGCTCGTTTAATTATTTAAGTGATTTTCCGTGCATTGACAGACGTTTATGCGAAAATATCGATGGTTCCGATATTATTACATTAGGTTTTGAGATAATATTAATAAAACGGCGCGCTCTGTTTTAACACAATTTTACGGCGACGCTCATTCATACTGGTGCTGACAGTTCATACACTGTCAGGCGCATTCTATAGTTTATCATGTATACTTTAAGATATAAACCAATGTTTGTATTATGGAGCAATACATCTTTATAGTTGTGGTAGTCGGTGGCGGCCCCTGTAGCGAAGTCACATTTCTACAAGTTTAACGTTGACAGAAATCGCTTAAATGACATTAAATATATGGAAACGACATTTCATAGATAAGTCACGTGACTTAGACATGTCGCTTCCATACATTTGAGCATTTCAATCAGCGTTAACGCATATAGAAATGTCACTTATCGTTGTACATAACATGCTTTACAAAATATATGAATCTTGCTTAATTACCTTAAATTGAATACTTTTTGTCTAATATTTAAATAGATATTTAAGTAAATACTGAGTTTATTATAACGTTATTCCTATAATTTGTAATGTATTTACAACAAAATTACATATGTTGACAAAGAAGCTTGAATTTTTTAGTTTGAATTAAGAGTTCATAGACCTGAGTAGAAATTAATATTAAATTCCCATATTTGATATTAATTTCAATATAATGACTGCTATTTTGGAGAGCACGTTCATTCTGTGGTCCAATTTGTAACAATTATATTTAATACCTAACTTAATGATCGTTAAACTAATCCTAACTAGTCTGACCTCTAGGTAATAGGGAGTCTTAGTAACTAAAGAAGCTATTACCTACTCATTATTTAGTCTAAATATAATTAAAAATAATAATAAGGCAACAATCGTATTTACAAAAGTAATATATATATATATTTTTTTTTATTGTTTATTGTCTTTTTATTTTTTATATTTACATTTAAATGTTGGCGTATATTTTTCATATTGCAGAACTTATCTCATACAAAGACGCAAATATAATGGCATTAACTTAATAATACGACAACACCCTATAACCTCTCAACCCTATACCTATATCCCCGTAAATCATAGAGAAAGCTAACACTCTCACCTAGGCGACACAAATCAATATCCCGGCAATAAACAAGGCGTGACACAAAACCCGACGTTACCACGAGATATCAATCAGCAACACGATCAGGACCCAATTAATTCTGCTACCAAGCGTCAACATGCAGGCTGAACCGTTGAAGGAAAGGTAGAATGAAATTGAGTATCATAATAAATCATTAAAACTACGGTGAAACTAAATACCTAATTGTTATTTAAGAAATTCGACCGAACTTAATAATCAAATCACTCATGAGACAGGATAAATAAATTAAATAAGTCTACCCATGACCATCTCACCTGCAAAGGCGTTTAAAGGTCAGGATTTAAAATCTAAATAAATCGCGATAGAATCCGCAAAAATAGTTTTATTTCAATAAATAAATTGCTTTATTGAAATTAAATTTTTAAACCCTTAAAAGACTACCTATCGTTTGTTATAGACACGGGCCACATGTCTTATTGACACGCAACTCCCAATATCAATAATTAAGACAGTTTCAAAGACATTCGGAGCGTAAATATACAGTTTGAGCAAGATCCTTGGGTCCCAACTATTTCTAATATAACGTTCAGATGGGCGTGAGTGCATCCCTTAATTGTCAATACATATGTCGACTGGGTTTAAAATGGTTCCAAGGACAAAATACCATCGCCACTGTTCTTTATTTTTCATTAATAACCACAGAATTATTTCTCTGGAACATACTGTTTAGAAAAAACGATATGTTAATCTGAAGCTTGAGTTATTTGGTTTCCAAGTTTCATCAAAATTTGTTCAGTTGTTTTCGCTTTTTCAATCAAACCAAGGTTAAAAATATAGAAAACCACTTTTCTACAATTTCTCGGGTATGGATGTTTGTGGTACCTACATTCGTTGTGTTTGATTTAATAACTAACACGAGTGCTTTAGCCACTTAATATGGGTTCAGAGCATTGTATGTGATGTTATCAACATTTATTTTATTGAGTATAGTGATATTGAGTACAAGATCTAAGTGGTTCTTCTTCCTTCATGTCGATAGCCAACCTAAAACAAAACTAGATCGATTGCTCTTTGATTAGCCTCTTTTAAGTGTTCTTCTGTTACTTAAACTTAAGACCTTATTCATTCCATTTTTATAACAATATTTGTTAATGCATCAGATGCGTTGTACTTTTTTGCATATAAAATAAACAGCGCTTCATTTCAAACCGTACTGAATCCATTGAGTCTTTACAAATGATAATTATTTTAATTATTGTAATTAATCTCGTTCATAATTTGTGATATTATTATGCAAATTTGTCTTGTTAATACAATGTATAATTAAGCAAATATCGTAAAAATTGTTGCCTCAATTAGAAAATCATACCTACAATATCTTAGGCAAATAAGCAAAGATAATAATACATACCTACCGAAAAATAATAGTCGTTTTGGTGTGAAAGCGCGATAGACAGAGTTACGTGGTTTTGCCAGGACCATCCTTATTACCTAGGGGTATTAAATAGTCTTTGACCTAATACTACCTACCAAATATACACATATAAATCATAGTAATTGGTCAAGCCATTATGAAGTTTGTTATCGAAATCCTTGCAAAAATTCTTGCAAGCCCAAGTTTTTTATAAATTAAAAGATGTACAAACACAAAAATACCACAATATCGAAATGATCGAACCTCATCTCATAATACTCGATAAAATTATAATAAAAATCTTGCTATATATTTACATTTTTATGCATTTTAATTCGATCCATAAACTTTCAAACTGTATGCAACAACCGTGACAAATAGATTAACATTTTGGGTCTTTAACATTGAGAACGAGAAAGAAGGTTTAATATATTGCCAAAGATTCTCCTCAGACAAAGAACGGAATACGATCTAAGGAACTCATAGTCAGCTTATTGGCGGGAAGATAGACCTTTATTACTTTGCGTAAAACAAATACAATAAAAGCAGCTAGTTATAGGTCAGGGGCCTAATGGAGAAAGTGGTACTAGTCGAGACAGCGCGCCTTATATAAATATTCAGAAATAATATAAAATATACTCATGATATTTTCTATATAGACTTCATTTTTTAATTAAATATTTCCGTGTATTTGTTCCCACCTTTTTAGTAAACGCCGAGGATAAATGAGGAATGTTTAATATTGTGTGTCTGTAGCAACGTAGCTCCTAAATGAATTGATCTATTTTGATGCGTTTTTTTTATTCGTTAGCTGATGTGACGGACACAGTTCTTAGCTTTACTTAATTTATTAAGCTCTGTAGACACTATTCTGTTTAGGGAGAAAATAGATTTCTTAAATTTTAATTATTAGTTATTTAACAACTAATTCGTGAAATTCACATATTTATTCACGTTTTATTTTATGTGTTTATTGTGACTTTTCGGACATTCCGCGCGACTAGCGCCTCTGGCGGCAAAATTATAAACGGTAGCCTTGTTATTAGTATTAATTTAGATTTTATATCTAGGTATCTTAATCGTACACTTCATAAATTATACAATACTTCATAATTATTTTAATTCAGATACATAGTAAAATGCACCTAAGTTCCTTTATATATTATTATGCCCGCGATTTATAGTTACACTAGCTGTTTCCCGCGGCTCCGCCCACGTGGAGGTCGGTTATCGCGGCAAACAGCAGCCTATGTCCTTTCACAGGCTCTAGACTAACTGTGCACCAAATTTCATTTAAATCGGTTTAGCAGTTTTGGCGTGAAAGCGCGACAGACAGACAGAGTTACTTTCTCATTTATAATATTATTAAGGATAATAATACGTTTTTTTGTATCATTATATAAATCTATGTTATTATTATGTTATCAAATAACTGCAAATAAAAAGGTTCAAACAAAAAAATCATATTATAATGAAGAAAAACAAAAAGATCAAATTTACGTGAAACTCTATACATTGAAAAGGTTACGATTGTTAGTTATCATCGTTCTTCTTTTGTGCGGTATATTTACTGTAAGCCTACATCTTTCGTAAATCAGTACCTAGATAAAAATTATAAAAAATATAGTACCAACTTATAAGGTCAAACTAAAAGCCAATGGCCTACACAGAGATAAAACGAGCATTGATATCCACGCTAACTGACTATTAGTTGACGATTTCGGATGTATTAAATTTATTATCAAGTAAATTATTACCTAAATGTCTTTAAAAAACGTCTGGTTATTATTTTCGTTCATTACCCTTATTAAAGTCAACAACACTATAAAATAATCTATACGCCAATTGAAATCAAGAACCATGAAACATAAAACCAGAAAAATATTCAATAGCGCGCAATTGACAAACCTCTATTGCTAATTAAAACATCAAAGATGAATCACTTGAGCGTTCGTCTGTACAGTTTATAGGTGGTCGCAAGTCAGTCTAACGCCGGCGACGAGACGGGCGGGTGTTCCGCGACGAGCGCGCTACGAAAACAACACGATAACGATATAAAACATAAAAACTACGACAAACAAAACAATTACAACTGAAAACCAGTGCCAACAACAGTGTCAACAAAAAAATATATTTAAAAAGAATAAACGTCAAAATACCGCGAGTGTTTTGTTTCTGTTTGAAAATGTGACAGTGTTCTAAAATATAAATTTTTAATATCTTTATTCTGCCTTAATGGCAACTAAAAAAAATAATGTAGTTCGTTTGCCGTCTGTGGTAAGATTTTGAATTTTAAGTGATGCACCGGATGAGAAAGTTTATAATAAAATAGTCGCATGTTAACAGGTTTTTACATAATTCGATGTAGACGTAGATGCCTGGCTTTATTATGTTGTTTATTTAATTTGGCACGTTCCTGTTTATGTAGTTTCCCCGAACAAACTTGGTGGGATCAGTGAATTGTAAATAATGGACTGTTTTTATGAAAAAAGTTGTCGTTGCAGTGTTACGAATATATTTTATATGTATATGTGTATTGTATTGCGGCACAGATCTGCCTACGAATCTTACTACATTTTCTCTATAACATTTGCGTACTTATAATATGTAAATACTTAAACATGTAATGATCGTACTAGTCATGTTTGAATTCCGAGCAATACAGAAGACATTCACATCGTTTAATAATATTAATAAACCAAAAATCTTTTTTTATAATTAATAAAAACGTGTAGAAAACATACCTACAAGATTTTAATGTGAAATTATTATCGCACAAAATCAGGCTCTTATTGCTAATTCTCTCACTTTGTAGTTATGTTTATATAACATCATCTCATATCCAATTAACAAGTTTTAGCACTTAAAACAATATAGAATCTACTAACATTCACGATTTATTTAAGGTCTAAAAAACATGCTAATATCTAAAAATTGAAAATAAGAAACGTTGCGCCGATACTACATTCAAATTAAATTTTGTGTCATGTAAATAAATATATATTTGCAATGAGAAATTAATTAGGTAGGGACGTAATGCGGGCTATTAATTAATATAAATATTTTCACGTTCTTATTTACACAAAATAAGCAATGAAATTAATTAAATAGGTGGTGTGGAGGTAATAAATTTGATGCTATTGATTTAGCTTTATCAACTGCGACAATGTTGGAATACGTACTTAATTTATTTTAACGTATACTTTATTTACATTATTGATTACACATATTTATGTGTACATTTGTAAATAAACCAACTTTAAACTAGGTGATAATCATTTTAAATTAGAAGAGAATCAATAAATAATTTAAACACGTAATACGCGCCTAAAAAATTAACTGTTGCCCTCGATTTTCCTGGAACTCCATTATCAGATCCTGACCTGATGACCATAGGACCACCTTGGAAGTATATCACATGATTGCTTAATAGCAGATTATAAACGACATTCTTTATCTCTGAACTACACTTACTCCCTTCTCATCATAAAACTAGTTAGCAATTTCGCCGCCAGAGAAGCCATGCACGAAATGTCAAATTCCTTAGTTTGTTGGTGGGTTTTGACAGGTGACGCGCCAGTGGCGCCAACTGGTGTGCACCGCAAGAACGGTAGCCCTTATTATTTCGACACATATATAGTAATTATAATATCGGCCTCTAAATCGCCTCTTCTCATGTAGAGACAACACATATATGAGACACATTTTTTTACTGTTCACACAACAATACTTTTCTGTTTGGTGTGTGTTTGTGCTTTGCAATAAAATTCCCACATTAGGACACTCATATTCACACATGTACAACTCGCCGAAAAACACTGATTGTTTGAAGTGTAGTGTCGAAGAGTAAACGTAGCATAAGGCGCGTCTGACAGTTGACAAGCCTACTACCATTGATTCCTAGCGATGTAAAAATGCCTTAGTAACGGAAAAGCATTGAATTCTTAATCTGTTCCCCACGGAAAATATCACGATCAATAGCAACATACAACCTACAATACTTTCATGCATTTGAAACGAAAGCAGGAAAACGGTCGCACAAAATAGGTTACAATATATACATTGAACAAATCTTACTTTACAATTGACGTTGCTTTGAAAGTTTACAAAAGTTTACAGTTACCGAGAACAAATATAAGTAAATATTACTCTGACTTGTTTTCTACTATATGCCATGTTTTTTCAAGTAGTCCAAAGTTCCAACAAAGTTTGAAATAAAAGAAATATAAATAGTTTTTCGGAAATATTGTTTTGAACACTTTTTATCAAGGTATACTTATAAAGCATATTAACATTGGTCAACACATACACATATTAAAATTATAAAATCACTGTTTATGCGTCAGGTTTTAAAAACGTAATAATTATGTTTATATTAAACAAATACAATCTTATATATAAAAATGAATTGCTGTTCGTTAGTCTCGCTAAAATTCGAGAACGGCTGGGCCGATTTGAATAATTCTTTTTATTTTTTGTTCGCTAGAATACAGGGAAGGTTTAAAAACAAAAAAAATAGGTAGGTTAGGATAGGGTAGGGTAGGGTAGGTAGGGTACGGTAGGTAGGGTAGGGTAATTATGGTAGGGTAGGTAGTCAGTTCACGGGAGCGAGGCCGCGGGCACAGCTGGTAAATAATATTCTTCCAAAGTAAATAGATGCTATTATTTCAAAACTAGAATTCCAAGCGTCTATATCCACATAGCTCAGATATTTAAATTATAAATTATGCATGCTCAATTGCTCAGGGACGGATGAAATGGATTTCATAAAGTGTATTCCGACAGGTATTGTATTGAAAATCTGGAGATAAAAATATACCGTCCATTTTATAAAACAGGCGGTAAATGGAAGCTAATTAGAACCAATTATAACCTACAAATTGAGATCAGCGAGTGTTCACCTATGAGCAAATTTTAATACACTTTTAATTAGGTATTCTAATTAGTAGTGTTCAGTTATTCTAGATTTAAGAGTTTTGCTGCAGGGATTTTATATAGGTACAGTGTAATACAGTTTCATATATTTTTTTTTTCATCAAACTTAATATCAACCCGATCGTTTTTGTGAAGTAAGTACTTGCAAATATGGTCGCTTTTATGGTCCCTAGAACTTTAGACACCAAGAAGAGCTAACCTTTGTACAGGTTAGTATATCCATTAGATTAAAAACAAGACAAACAAGACTTTAAATATAAAATTTCTTATTAACTCACAATACTTTATATTTATTGTTATCCTTAAAGAATAAATAAATAAACTACAGAGTGCACAAATCTAGTATGAACTGTAGGCACTAGTATGAACAAGTAAAATCGAAAAATTGGTTTTATTAAAACTATCTCAAAACCGAATATTAACCTTATAATATCGGAACTGTCGATATTTGCGCATTAGCGTCTGTCGTTGACTTTGGCAAAAAATTTGCTTACGCTCGGCACTAGGGGCTAGCGATGCGCGCGCTCTATGCTTGTCTATGTTTACTCTGAGGTGTAATCAAATATCCTCAATCCATTTAATTTGCGGTACAATTCAAATTCGTTCAGCCACAATTCTCACACATACATACACAGCAACATAAGCTCGTACCGCGGGCTGACAACTTCCTCAGTACCAAAGAATAACTAACTAGTTTAGTGCTTCTCATTAACCACGTTTAAACGTACAAAGACACAGACCTCTGGATTCTAAAATAATGTTCAGTAAAATTTCATATCTTGTCAAATTTAATGTTTCTACGTGATTTACTAAAAACTACAAGTAATTTCGGTCGTCTTGCTTTAATGATATCTAAAAGGAACAGATTTGATTTATTTACAAGATTCAAAGTTAAAGATCTCGCAAGTACCGAAAACATATTTTTAAATGTCTCATTGTATTTTAATTAATGTTAAAACACCACGACATATTACATGATAAATATAGTTAACCCCTTTTGCAACCATCTTTTTTAAAGTGAAAATAACTTACCTTTAAACCCTTAAAATAAAACCGAAACTAAACGCTACAGTGAATACAAGAGCTCTAGAAATAACTTCAAAGTGTTGGCCACTTGAACGTACTGTTATTAGCTAAATAAACTCTTAACTAAATGTCGTCCTTGACTTATAATAACAATCACTCTGGCATTTTACTATTCTGTAATCTGGACAAACAGTCCTTGGCGAAACGCTATCTCTACTTGACTAGTGCATTACTAGGGGAGAAGAGACAAACCTTTTAGTAACATATTTCACTCGCCATTTATCGATCGACTTAATATAGAGTGAATTTATTAAGTCGGTTTTCAACGGTGCGTTATATCGCAAATCGCCCCGCACGACTGACGACCACGGACTGCGCAACGAAGCTGAAATGACCGCGCCGCCTTCCCACATTGCAAGGTATCTCAGATCATCCCGCACAGTGAAAAGCGGCTCATCCGCGCAGACACTTCTGCGCCGGTTCGTCGCAATCCACCGCAAGTCAAAGTATACCCTAAATCTGTTAAACTAAGGTTTGATATTCAAGACTCACGCAGACTAGGGCGCATCATGGGAGAGGCACGGCGCGCGGTCCATTGCCGTCGGTCGTGCTAGGTCATATGCGATATCTCGCACCGTGAGATGCCAGCTTTAGTTGTCGCGATTATGTTGACTGCGACGCCAAAGCTAAAGGCTGAAGAGTCATATCAGTGGTAGACAAATTGTCCGTCGTCAGCTCAGAGCCTTATTGTAAGATAAACATTTTTTTGTAATATCTTACACTAATGAAATTCTCTATTCCACTCACGTAATGTAATCATTTGTAAAGCTGTAGGTGACGTAAGGCTGATGGATAATCATCTTTAGTGAAATGAAAAAAGAGTTCAAAATAGCATTAGCGTGCCAACTCTACATTAACCCCTAGGCAGATGAAATATATTTAATATATTTTTTGCGCATAAAATACAAGCCACAAGAAATAATTATCTAAGTAAACGCTTTTACTGCCAGCCCTTTCTTTAACAGTGTATATCATTACTACAACCACTTTTCATGCTTCTATCAATGCTTTTACCGTAAAAATCAGCTGAGATTGACGTAAATTTAGGCTCACATATTTCGGGAGAGTGCTAAGTAAATTATCCTGTATCCGTCATTCGTCAGCATGGAGAGATCCCTATATAAAAAAATCTGTTACGAGCTCCGCTCCGTTCTATTTCGCTTCGTTGTTTGTGGTTCGCAGTTTAAAAGGGACCTTGTACCGCGTGTAACGGATGTTTTCCTGTTTCTATGGCGAAAGTTTTGAGTTTTGTGTTGCCTGTAGAAATGGGTAATCGCAAATGATAATTTAGTTTGTTATAGTTCATTGAAGCAAAATTAAATGACACAGAAAAAAGTTTTTACTGCAGCATAGCTATACTAATATTATAAATGTTAAAATAATATCAGGTTTACGGAACTTGAATACATAAGGCTGATTTTTCTAACGCAATATAATTTTATCCGAGAAATCATTTAGAATTTTTGACAGTTCTTATATACGAAATCTTTCAGACGACAATTTTATTCCACTAACTAAAATTATTTGTCGATTAATAAATCAGTTTTAGGAAATTACATTTGACTCCAATTGGTGCAATGGCGGATTTGTACAGCTGCAAGCAAAAGCTAGTTAGTTACAGATTATTATATTTTTCAACTTTTTTCTCATACTTTAATTAATGACAAAATAATGATTTATAATTATTTAAAATATACTTATCCATACTTCCATACCAATATTATAACTGCTAAAGTAACTCTGACTGTCCTTCTATCTTTCTGTTTGTCTGTTACGCTTTCAAGGCTGAACCGCTAAACCGATTTGGATGAAACTTGGTATGGAGTAAGTTTGGATTCTAAGAAACGACATAGGCTTCGTTTTGCCACATTGATTTGACGCTTTCGATCTTCCTTACAAAAGAAACAATGTAACGTCTTAATTAAGACCCTATTTCTTGAAATAAACTCGACAATAAGTCGACACCTACGTGGGCGGAGACGCGGGCAATAGCTAGTCTAGTCTTTAATAATTCATCAACAATACCTCTAAATTATATTGAAGTCATTTCGTGAGTTGTATTAGATTAAGTTGTCTTCAAGAATCTATTTCAAAATCACAGTAAAATGTAGACATTATCTACTTGAATAACATCTTGAGTCGACAAAGATTGAACAGACAGCGTCGTATCTCGTCAGATCTGATTCAGAATGTGACAGAAAATTGAAGGAGTATCTCTAGAGAGCCGTAGAGATATCTCTTTCGAGTTAACTGGTTCAGAGATATAAAACTCAGTTGTGCCGTGTCAAGGGCGATATAGACGGTGCTTCCAATTTTGGTAGGAGTATTTTTGTGTTTAAATGTTAATGAGAAAACAAGTTTTTTTTTTTTTTTATATATACAATGAATAATATTAAAAAGAGGTGAGATTATATCTTCAGAAAACCTACAAAAGCTAACTTGCTATGTTAATGATTATTGCAAATTTATTCTTCTCTTTAAGAAAAGCATTTGTCCTGTAATAAGACAATTTTGGAGTGCCGTACCTGAAATGTTCCAACGGGAAGCCTTTGCTGTCCGTCCGTCTGTCTGTCAGCTAACTGTATCACATGAACGGTAATAGGTAGAGAATTGAAATTTTCACAGAGTTTATATTTCTGTTCCCGCTGTAATAAAAATAAATTTAAATTAAAGGGTTTCGTACCATTTTATGGAGGGCTCCATGGGCGAGACCGACTCGCACTTGGCCTGTCTTTAAGTAGTGCTCGTTAATAATTTCATAGTTTACAAAACAATTTCGATGCTACTGAGCTTCAACTCAGTCCTATCTTAATATATTTCGGGCGGGTCAAGGACAGTAAAGGTCACTTGGGATTCCCTTTACTCTTGCCTTAAAAATACATAAAAAAACATTGAATAGTATTTTTTTATTTTTAAACCCACTTTTGCTTAGAGCTAACATACGCACTAAGAATTTCTTATTAGCAAATATTGCTGTTGCTGTGCTGTGTGTGATATATTTAAAAAAAAACAATGCAATACTATTAAAAGCTCAACCTGCCAAACAAAACCTTTTGCATTTAATGCCTATTCGTAGGTAGAGTTAAAGTAGGTACGGCGCGCGAACGTGCAGCTGTCGGCGTTTATATGCAGGTTATAAATGTGTATAGCTCACTTATCATAAGTAACACTGCTCTCACTTACACCTACACACATTCACACATTAAAAAGACGTAGTTATAAATTAATTTTGTTTGGTTATTGTTAATTTCTTGTTATAATTATGTTATTTCTGTAAATTATCTTTATTCATTAGAATTTTTCTCTAAATAAGGAAGGTACTAACACCTGTGATACAATGTAATTATCATTAGTACAGGTGTTATTTTGTTTTCAATTCGAACCAGTAGTTCCTGAGATTAGCGCGTTCAAACAAACAAACAAACTTCAGCTTTATAATATTAAGTAGTATAGATAGATTAGGATTACTTAAGGGTTGTCACAAGAGACAGTTCATAAATAGTTTTCATTACATAAATACGTGCTAGAGATATCAAATTAGTTTAATTTTCATCATCGACATAAAACACGTGGACAAAGTCGCGGGGGACAGCTAGTCGTTGATAAATAGTGTTTGTTACAGCTGGGCGTAGGCGTATCTTTATGGCGTTAGCCTTGGCTAGTCTCCAGAGGATCCCTTTCCTTTGTTTAAACTTAACACTGAATTGTCAAGAGGACTGGGTAATCTATCCTTAGTACCCAATCGTTGATCTGTTTTCAACCGATAATTTGATGGTACATTTTATATCCTTTCCTGTATCGACTCACGGTACATTGTGTCAATTAGGAAATGTTATTACCGTAGTAATTGAGTAAAAGAGAGATAAGTGAGATTAGATAGATTTTTCGTTTTAAAACACAGATGACTAAAACAGGCATTGATTTAAATACTCTATGATGCTTACAAACTATGTATAATCTATTTAGCAACACAATAACTTATAGTAAATGATACTTATCCGTGTAAACTATAAATTTCACCCTCCAAATATATCAGCCGTCACGCCATGATCGAGTACCATGAGCTAACTTCCCAAAGTTTGTATATTTCGAAGATGAAAGTGTGGCATTATCCCTTCAAATATTACTGTGTCTAAGTATTAACGCGATGAAATAAAACTAATATAACATAATATAACATTACGACTGATGTCAGTATCGTGTAGGCAGTTGTCCTTTTTAGGTTGAAGCATAAAAGTATATAATACCAGCCATAAATGTCCCGCTGCTGGGCACAGGCCTCTTCTCATATAGAGAAGGAACGAGCATTGATCACCTCGCTTGCTCAATGCGGGTTGGCGATTTCAGATGTTTTCTTCACCGATAGTCAATGATGTCTTAGAATAATTAAGAAAGTACATATAACTTTGAAAAATTCACATTGGTACTTGCCTGTGATGAGTTCGAACTTGCAACCTTGTTCACACAAATCCGTTCATTGAACCACTAGGCCACCACGAAGCATAAAAGTACGAAAGGAAAACTTTTCTTTCCTACCCAGTAGCTAACTGTACCTACTACAAAAACATCAGTAAAAAATAAGCTTACAAAGGATTCATAATTTATAAGAGCGTTAACAATCTATAATGTAATTACTTTTGTAATTTTTTTAATATAGTAATTTTTATTTTATCGATTTTAATAAACATATTTTTAAATTGAATTCTATAATTATAACTACTCTCAACTATGCTATCCTGGTACTTACAAACGTACATTAATGTAATCACACCGAGTGCACAATCAATTAAGTGCCTTGATCTCAGATATAAATAGATTAATCCTGCCTCATAGAGTATGTAGCCTTACGTAAACAATGTATAAATTAGACACTGTTATATTAGAACCTGTTTGAAGTGTTCTTTGAAATGTGTATAATATTATCGTATGTAATATTAACGCCTATGTAATACATGTTAAACAATGATGTTTTGATAAGTTATTAAGTACTAGCTGTTCCGCGGCTCCCGTCGCCCGCGTGCATAAAAAGAAGCCTATGTCCTTTCTCAGGCTCTAGACTATTATGTGTACCAAATTTCATTAAAATCAGTTCAGTAGTTTTGGCGTGAAAGCGTGACGGACAGACAGAATTAAGTCTCTACTTTCGCATTTATAACATTAATAAGGATTACATAGTATATGAAATGTTCTGAAAACAACTACAGATTACTCTTTTATATCAATTTCTATTGTTTTTATATTTTTTCATTTACATTTAGTTAAGTTTTTTATGTCCCTTCTTATTCATTAAAAATAAACCACGTTTTTATCAAAATAACTTGAGGTTTTTGTAAATGATTTTTATAATGTGTTTGGCATACAAAAAGAACAGCTATCATTACAGTATCTATTCGATAGACACTTGTGAAGCCGTACAACTAGCACGGTTAGTGTTCCATTTCGTTAGGATTAAAATGTTAAAGGGCCGTTGAACTCGTGTCCAAGCCCAAGATTATCTATTATTCTATATAAAGTAACACAAGCCCACTAACATGCCCATCATTGTAACTTCTGTAACCCAGGATCTACAATGATAACTAATAAATACCAACGGAACAGTTAAGCTCGGTGTTTCCCAGGGAAACAATTGACTCTAGATCCAAGATAGTCAATTGTTTGTTTGCTTAACCCGCAACGAAATAAATCATAAGTAGTAAATAGGAGGAGTAGTATAAATAGTTTCAACTTCAATTCTTTCCACTATAGAAGGCAATAGTATACCAAATCTATCATTCAGTTATTCACATGTATTTTTCTGTTACACTATAATCGATTAGCACGTAAATAATAATAAGAATATCTTAATAATAATAATATCTTGGGACATCTCACACACGGTCATCTGATCTCAAACTAGGCAGAGCCTGTGCTATGGCAACCAGACAACTGATAAACATACTTATGTATTTCTAAATCATACATATTATAGATAAATTACACCCAGATACGAACAAATGATCGTGCTCATCACACAAAGATTCGTCCTGGGTGGGAATCGAACCCACGACCTCCGGTTTAGCAGTCAGGGTCACTAACCACTAGACCAACAGGCCCGTCAGTAAAACTGCTTCTGGCTAGCCTTTTCCCAAGCTATTTTGGGTTCGGCTTCTAGTCTCACCAGAGTATTTAGCTGAATACTAGTATTATAGTATTTTATATGGAGCGACTGCCTATCTCACCTTCACAACCCATTTTACTGGGTAACACAGTATCCTATAGCAAAACTGATTGTCAGAATCGTAAAGACTTAAAGATTGTCAAAGATCAACTTGACACTTGTTATAGTGTCGGGGCTAACGGCTTTACTGTGCTTTCCGAGGCACGAGAGGTGTACACACTGCCAGGTTTCCTGACTTCAAGTTCTAATGAGTATGTTTTATTCAATTATAAATTTTATAATAGGTTGTATTCTTACTTAATATTATTTATGGTATAGATTATGGTATAGCTCTGAATATGAATTTGATTTGCTTCCTTTATTTTATGACACACTAGGTGTTTCCCGCGGCTTTGCTCGCGTGGATGTCGGTTATCGCGGCAAAAAGTAGCCTATGTCCTTTCTCAGGCTCTAAACTATCTGTGTACCAAATTTCATTGAAATCGGTTAAGTAGTTTTGCCGTGAAAGCGCGACAGACAGACAGACAGACAGACAGAGTTACTTTCGCATTTATAATATTAGTAAGGATTATATTTTTGTTTTACAGAAAAATGTCATAGCAAGTTGTACGGTTTAGGTTTTAAACAAATAAAGAATATTATGGAAATCTTACTCAGTTTCTGCTCATTTTTAACCTGATATTAATATGTTTAAACGGAAAAACCTAGTTTCTTCATAATGAAAATAGTGCTGAAAAATGAAAATAGCTCTTTAAAGTTTAAAGCTTGTTTACAAAATTACTATTTCTTGGTAGTTTCTCCTTAATTCTTTCATTTAAAATTATAACATTAACAAAATTCTGGTGTCGCACAGTCGGGTAAAAATATCCTTTCACATAAAAGTACAGTTTCGTAGACAACTAATGTAAATCTCAGTTGCATGAACAGACTTAAAATAAACTGTTACTAAGAAGAATAATAGTTTATCTAAATCGTGTACAATTTATAATTTTCATTATTTTCGTAGTATTCTTAATTTGCACAAGATTTTATCTTTTAAAATACTCATAAAGCTTTTAAATGAAAATGTTTGCATAGTTTTTTTCAAACCAGATTTAAATTAAAAGATAGCAAAACTTTTTTTTATTACTAACTAATTAATGTTTAATCTGTGTGTATAACATAAAAATAAAGAAATGTACATAAACTATATTATGACACAAAAAAGCAAAACTTGTAATAATACGAGTGTGCAATAGTAAAAAAAAAACATATATTCATTAATTAAAACAAACCAACTCATCTATCAGTGGTTATCCATACAAGAAATCGAATATTGACATAAATTACATACAAGTGTTGGAATAAGTAATGGGTATTCTATCTCTAGTGTATAAAAACATAAGCTAACTAACCAAAGGTGCTAGAAATTTCATCAATTTCATAGCCAATAAGTATGTACTTAGAATTATCGTTGTTATTTCATTACCGCAGCTCTTCTGATGGTCCAGCTGTCAGATAACGATTGGATTAGGGCTGCCCCCGAGAGGATTGTTGTTACAAATCATTCCGCAGACGAAATTGATAGGTTTGAATAGTGGTACTGTTAATTAAGTTTATAGACCTAGATGGAACTGAATCAAGGTCACAAAGATTAGAGAATTTAGTTTACTAGAAAACAGATTTTGTTTTTAAACAATTTTTATATAAATTAAACAAAAGAAATACGATTAAAAATTTCATTGTTTTTATTTTTTATTTAATTGTTTTTATACAAATTAAACAAAATAATTATGATTAAAAATAACTATATTACAAGTTAAGCTGTTTTAGCAAATTTTGTCAAAGCGTAGTGATTCTATATCTATAAAAGTCTATAATGTAAAATACATACATCATTATAACTCTACATATATAAAAATATACGGTTAAAAAATAAAGTAACCGTATATTTTTTGGAAAAAGTGCAATAGTATTTTTAATGAAATTGGTAAATGCTGCAGTCATAAAGAACATAACTATGTATAGTTACACTTCGTTTCTCTAAAGCGAATTGTTTGCCAAAAAATATTATCATTTCACGAGATATGACACTTGGCAAAACTTTGGAAATTTATATTTGACCTTTTTTTGGGTATTGTTGATTTTGCATCGATTTCACGGGCTATTTTGATCTCGTACCTAATTATAGGCCTATAGGTGATGACATGAGATATATATCTGTAAAAAAAACACAAACTTAAATTGCCGCTAGTTAAAAGTTATTGAAAAAAAATCGTCTTCAATACAAAACTATCGATACCAACAAGAAACCTGACTTAAGTTTCAGGAAGTTGAAAGTTCTAGAACTTTGGTATCAACTTGAATCGTTAACAGTGAATTTTAAACGCAGCTGCGTGAGCATTCTCGACATAGATAGCGATAACGATAGCGATATTCGTCAACTTTTGTTTTATTTTCGTTGGCTTACCCTAATGCGGCGATATGTCATTAATTTGCGATTTAGTTTTATGAAATACTAAAAACAATCGATACATTTGATATATATGACCTTATCGCCCTTCACGTGGTTAGGAAAAACTAAAAAGTTAACAAATATCGCTATCTTTGTCGTATAAGTACCAGGAAATGGGGCTAGAACTACTGAACCAACTAAGTAGTAAGTTTATTTTTAATTTTAAGACAATTCGTTTTACGATAGAATTAATTACTTCAAGTGACGTTTGGTATTATTCATAGCTTAGTTAACTATCCCTTTCAGAATCGTAACATTTTAAGGATAGTAGCACAAATCTGTTATGAGTAAGTTTAAAATAAATCAATTGAAATATATACATTGAAACATAAGATGGGAATTAGGGTTTCTCTAACGGTTTACTTTAACTATTAACATTTTTATTGTAGAAATAGTTAAATTTATTTGAAATAAATACTATTTAATATACGAAAAAAAATATATATATAATTTAAGCTAGTTTAACGACTTGGTAAAAAAAACAAGGTTTTTTATTAATTTTTTTTTGTTTATCTTCCCATTGACATTAGGTCTGGACCTAATGATGAAATCCTAGGGAAACGGAAGGCAACGCTCAATTTGTAGGCACGTATTACGTGTTTAAAGGTTTATATTGATTCTCTATTATTTTAAATTATTATAACTTTCTTTAAACTCGTTTTTTTCTAGAATTATGTGTAATCAATTTCTATGAGAACCTTAACTTTATTTTGAGTATAATATACGTATAGTTCATAGATATATTTACTGCATACATTTATGTAATAAAATAAACATTCCTTCTCAAATATTACTTAAAGTTTGACGAAGGCACGACACTTGCCGCTAGCTATGATCTTTTAGTTGAACTAGAAACTATGAAAACATACCTCGGGCGAGGATCAGATCCCAATCATAACATGAGGTGAATACAGTTACTTCAGTAAAGAACCCTCATTGGCTGCACCCTGTCGTAACACAGATCAGTATGTAATTAGGGACTATTGAACTGGGATTCGTCAGTTACATATTAAAAACAATTTGCCACGTATTTTTTTATTTATCGAAATAAGTAATAACTACTATAATAAAACGAATTAAAGTTACGTCATAAAAGTACAAAACGCACACAGACATGACGTTAGGCGACATTTCAATTGAATGGTGTAGTCGTAATTCTTTGATTAAAAATAAAAATAAATGAATGTGTGTGTTTGTGTGATTTTATATTAAATCTTTTTCAGTACTTACACCAGGGACACAGATTCTACTTATATTTTGTATTTAATAATACTGGCCTATAAATGTCCCACCGCTAGACACGTGTCTTTTTTAATGTAGGGAATGAACGAGTATTGTTACCATACTTGCCCATTGGGGGTTGGCGATTTTTAGATTTTAATTATAAGAGTCTCTAGGTGTCTCATCGATTGTCAATTATATCTTACAATAATTAATAAAGTACATATAACTTTGATAAAGTCACATTGTTACTTGCCTGTAATGGTTTTAAACCTGCAAACTTGAGCACACAAAGTCGTTCATTAAACCGCTAGGCCACGAATTTAACCCTTTTTAACGTTCTTATTTTGATAAAGGTTTACATTTTTAAAAAGGTCAGATGAAGAACGTACTACAACCCGGGAACTCTTATGAATGGGAGAATGCGAAAACAAAAGACGATTGTTAGGTTCGGAGATCTTTGGAAGAATAATGACAAAATGTATGTATATTTTAAAATTTTAAAGTCTTATATAAATAATTATTTTTTTGTTTTATGTTATACTGATTTGAATTAATATTTTTTTTATATGGGAGAAGATTTTAATGCGATTAAACCTATGGTCATGTTTAGTCAAGTCTTCGCTAAGTGTTTAAGTTTTATTTGTTGTATGTATATATGTGTTGTATTTTAAAGAACGATTTTGTCGCCAAACGACAAAGTTCTGAAATTGTAAATAAAAAAAATTACACTGGGTTGTAAAATAAATAATGACCTAAAAATGTACTGCCTGTCTTAATAATAAAGTGACGACGAAATGAAGAAATGTCGAAACCCCAATAAAAGGTTTTAGGTAGAAAAACTTGAGTCGAAAGTTCTTTGGTAAAAGAAATCAATCAAGCCGATTTATGAACAGCCATCAAAATAAATTCATTCCAATCGTATTTACTCGAGTGACTGTTTGAGAATAGATTCAAATTTAACGAAAGCTTTAGTTAATTAAATTTTGTCGGTGATGTTTGTGGTTTGGTTGTCCTACAATGGGTTTGTGGAATAGTTTATGAATATTACTACATAGCTGTTGAATAGACTGACTAGTTGGTTTAGTGGTTAGTGATCCTGACTGCTAAGCCAGAGTCGGGTTTGATTCCCACCCAGGACAAATCTTTGTGTGATCAGCATAATCATTTGTTCTGTGTCTGGGTGTAATTTATCTATAATATGTATGTATTTAGAAATATATAGGTAAGTTTATCAGTTGTCAGGTTGCCATAGCACAGGCTCTGCGTAGTTTGGGATCAGATGACCGTATGTGAGTTGTCGCAGAATATTATGTTCTGAATTGTTAAGGAACATTTAAAAAAAAAGAAAATTTCTCGACGTTTCCCGATCGCTTTAGAATTTGAAATCTGTTACATTGTTAGTTAAAATTTTATCTTCTGCTGTATGAAATAAGTATAGATTAAACCAATTATCCTAACATTTAAATTTTATCACCAAGTAATTGACTACGCATACGTGTTATAAGAAATAGTGTCTTATGTTGGGGTCTGCTTCCAGTATAAGGTACTGGATTCAACTGAATACTAAATTTTACACGGAGCGACTGCCTATCTGACCTCCACAACCCATTTTACTTGGTGACACAGTACCCCATAGTAAGACTGGTTGTCATAATTAACCAAACGACTGCCAAAGAACAACGTGTGACAGTCGGGACCATGGCTTAACGTGCAGTCCGCGGCACGGAAGGTTCTCAGTATGTTCAAAAATGGTCACCCATCCACGGACCAACCGCGGCTAGCGCGGCTTAACCTTCAGTATCGATCAAACCGTCTTACACTTAGCCACGAGCCCCTCCCTCGAGTTATAAAAAATGTTGTATATAACTAATTTTATTAGGTTTCAATTACATACGATAGGTGATGGATATAAATTCCAATTGCACGTAAAAATAATATACTTAAACATTTTTTTTATTTCTCGTATACAGTTGTATGTTAGGTATGAGAGACTACTTGTAGTGATGTTTAAACGAATGATATATTCGATCGTGTACGACTGAGGTAGACGTGACTAATCCAATTGTATACTTCTTATGGTTTCAAGACAACGCGGTATGGACATGACAACATAACTACGTTTTATTATAACCTAAAATTATAACTTAAGTAGGTACTAGATTTATACTGGACTAGAATGGGTTATACTATAATTTTTACTTAACTGTGGGAAACACTATAGGGATTTTGAGTGGGTTTGATTATCGTATTAAAACATTTTTTTAAAGTAAACTACAGTTTCTTTCCGGTTTTTTTCCACTGGAAGAACATTTTACAACCGCACAGCTTGAGTCATTTATTTTTGTAACTTTAACGTTTTTTAAGCGCCTTTTTTAGGGTTATGAGAAATAAAAACTTTTGATTTGATTTTGATTGAAACAGGCCTGTCATCAGATTGCATACTCGCTTTCCTGTAGCAAATGTAAAAAAAACTTATTATAATATCACAAACAAGGTGAAGTCGGGCAGATTAGGTAATACATAAATAGTGATTTATTTTTCGTATTGGTTATAAACGTCCCCACTCGTCACGGTCAAGCGATCTAAGTCTAACCGTCTGAATATAGACTGCCCTAGATACGATATTTATACCCATTAGATTAGATATCTGTTACTGATATTGGACAACCATAACTATGTATTTGTATTAAGAAAATACGTGTGGTGATTATCGGAGATTAATTTCAATAAATAAATCTAATATTCGTGTCCTCAATTAATAAGAAACATATTAAATGTGTTTTTGTTTATGTGAAGGGCGAGTGAAATAGTTTCTCTGACTAAATTGGCAATTGTAATTTATTTTTGGTATGTCTAAAAACACATTTCATTACTTATTTATTCAAAAAACCTTTTAGTTTTGTAAGGTTTTATCACAACCAATTATAGCAACTAAAACTATAAAATAGACGATAATTATTATAATAAACTAGCTGTCCCCCGCGACTTTGTGCGCGTGTTTTAGTTTTAACAATTTTTATTTTTGCAACATTTTCCATTTATACTCCGCTTCTATTGGTCGTAGCGTGATGTTATATAGCCTATAGCCTTCCTCAATAAACGGAATATCCAGTACAAAAATATTTTTTCAATTCGAACCAGTAGTTCCTGAGATTAGCGCGTTCAAACAAACAAATAAACAAACAAACAAACAAACAAACTCTTCAGCTTTATATATTAAGTATATATAGATATATAGATAAGCTTGTTGTAGGAGATTATGGAATTGTAGAGTTATATGTGTGGTGTAAAAAAGACCAAAGTTTTCATAAAAATATATCTTATAGATGATACAAGTAGCCGGAAAACATCAAACCTTTGTCAGTTATGACGTAGGCTTGATCGCTTTAGTTCCGGAACGCCAACACTTTGGGTTATAGGAAAAACTTTGACAACAAAATGTGTAGTGTAAGCATTAATAGTGTTATATGTTTTTGTTAACAATAAATTTAAATTGTATATTATCATGTAAAACGAACTTACTTGTCATCATTAGCTCATGTATTTTTTTTTTAAGTAACCTTAGGAGTTTCCTGCCGGTTCTTCTCTATAGGAATGTCATTTTGGAACCACACAACTAGAGTACCTACTGTGCCTGAAAAAACATAACTACTAGAAAAAAAAAAGTTTTTTTGTCGCATTGAGGTCTTTTAGGCTTCCGTACCTCAAAACTAAATAGAAACTCTCATAACTTTACTATTAAACTGTTATCTTTATAAGCCAAAATTAACAAGGTATTCGATGATGTATGATGTGGGGATATACTCCCTACTAGAAATTAAGTTATTTCTATAATATTACCTATTATCTCGTGTCAAATTCATTTCTCATATATAAATATCTTTTAAATCTATACTAATATTATAAAGCTGAAGAGTTTGTTTGTTTGTTTGTTTGAACGCGCTAATCTCAGGAACTACTGGTTCGAATTGAAAAATTCTTTTTGTTTTGGACAGTCCGTTTATTGAGGAAGGCTATAGGCTATATATCATCACGCTACGACCAATAGGAGCGGAGCATAAATGAAAAATGTTGCAAAAATGAAAAACCGTTGAAACTAAAACACGCGAACAAAGTCGCGGGGGACAGCTAGTATATTATAACTTCATAGTACGGTTAATACTGTAACCATTTATGAGCAGCTATCGAAACAAAATTGAATCCATATTGTTCGGGACTTAATCCGCGCGGCTTCAGCCGGCCCCCGGCGCACCGCGCTGACCGCAAGCCTTTAGCACCTCGCTAACAATGCGATTATATTCTGAATATACTTACTCACTTATATTATAGTGTTTTTAGATACTTCTCCGCTGCGGTTTCTCCTAGTTTTCGTCTGGTTAATCGTTATAAACCTGCCTAAGGAATTTGCTTGTCAAATCCGAATATTAGTGCCATAGTCGTTTATTTTTAATTTTCTGTTTGTCTGTCTATCTGTTACGCTATCATGGCTAAACTGCTAAACCAATTTTGATGATACTTGTTATGGGGTAAGCTTGGATCCCAAAAAAGGACATAGGAAACTTTTTGCCGCGATAATCTACATCTACACGAGCGGAGCCGCGGGTAAAAGCTAGTAAAAAATATGGGTTTCGGAACAAATACATTGGAATACAGAAGGATTTGTATGCTTTAAATATGTGGTAGTAGAACCTATTGTCTTATGCAACATCCCCGACCTTTTGTTCTTTTGGATTTTATACTTATGAATGGCTTCCTGCATTTGGCACCATTTCCCGCATTATGCGTACAGGTTTCATCTATAATATAAAAATGAATCGCTGAATGTGTTGCGAAGCGCAAATCTCGAGAGCAGCTGAACTGATTTTGCTAATTATTTTTTCTTATATTCCTTGAAGTACGAGGATGGTTCTTACGGAGAGAAAAAAAAAAAAAAAAAAAAAAAAACAAAAAATTAAAGTATCGACTGTTAGGCGGTAAGAAGTTCACGGGGTAAGCTGGTCCTAAATATAATTCATCAAGTATTTGTTATTTTAACTTGCAAATACTCCGGTTCATAGATTTTAATACATTAACCCCCAAATACTGAAATGCAACTAAACTTTAATACGTTTTTCTTCTGTCTGTCGCGAATTAACACCTTCAAGTGACAGATACAGCATGAGACTTCACGGGGACTTAAAACTGATTGACCTTTCAGTGTTCGGCCATAAGTATCTACTATAAATCTTAAACTTTTGGCACGGAAATCAAATTCATAAACATGTAATATTTATTTGTTTGATCTTGCCAATGGTCAATTCGATTACATTTTGCTCGAAAACTTAACATCTCAAAGAAGATTAAATGTTCTGAAATATATACAAAATGGTAGCCCACTTTTAAGATTAAATATTCTTTGCCTAAATGTAGAAATGATGTAGAAAAATATGGAGCTTATTTCAAACTCCGTCTAACCTACAGTTAAACATACACCAGTAGAACTTTGCGCATGAGCCTTATGCCAAAGTAGTAAGGTACATTTTCCTAATTCATAACTATTGAAAGGTCAACCGTACCATTTTGAATCCATATTTCTGAAAGGGCCTATCTCCTTTAGACATTTCCTTTAGATCTAGCTTTTCCTTTCCAAGTATTGAAAAATATCTCAACATCTTTATGCCACCATACTGTATTATATGTATATAATGTATATATACACAAGAAACTAAATTAAGTTTCTTGTGAAAATGTGTCGTCTTTTTGATATTATCAATCATACGCTTAGAGTAAACAGACAAGCATAGAGCATGCGTATCGCTAGTAGCCCCATCATTACCCTAGCCCTATCATTAGTAGTAGTAGTTATGTCAAGCGTAAGCACATTTTTAGCTAAATGTACTGCGCGAAAATATCATCGGTTCCGATATTGTTAGGGTAATATTAGGTTTTGAGATAGTTTTAATAAAACGGTGCGCTCTGTTTTGACACTAATTTTACATGTTCATACTAGTGCCAACAATTCATATTCGATATGCGCACTCTATAGTTTACTTATTTATTCCTCTAAGATCATACGATTAATAAAATTGTACCTACATAAGTTTTACTAACTTATGTGAGAGACGAAAATATTTACAGGATGTCGCGAACTTGTTATATTAGTTTGCGAGTTACAAATGTACCTAATTGATAGGTTGTTATAAGTTTTGTCGAAGTCGCAGAACTTGCGTAAGAGACCCCGCGGCTCCGGCAAAGGTAAGAACGGGCCGGGGTGGTTTTTAGACGGTGCAAGTCCGAAATATCCCTACGCTGTGCCCGGCGCGGGTTAAAGTCATTAGCGTTACACGACGACAAAAAAATGGCACTCCGGGAGTGCCAACAGAAGTAAAAACTCTAACACATACAATGTATGTAGATACATATTACAGAGTTGTCGGTTACGGTAACCGTCAGTGTCGCGTTGTCAATTGTTTTATCCCATCTCATAAATTCCCAACGCGCAAAGTGGTTATAAGTTTATCTTTTATTGGTTTATAAATAAAAAAGCAACTAATACTACTTAAGAATCATAGAAATTAGAATATCGTAGTGTAAATAATTTTTTGACATGAATATTTTGACATTGATATAACAACGGGCAAACCGCTAACATATCAACTATTCAACTACGACGTTTAGATATAATAACAATGCACTGGGTTTTTTTTATAATTTCATTCTTAGTTCTACTGATTAAATTATGATTATTGAATAAGGTCTTAATTAAATAGTGTATGTAGTCTTGGTATTTAAGGAAGATTACACTGATAAAAATTTCGTTGTCATAGGTATCGCTTATCCTTACCTACGGCTCCCAAACCTGGTCGCTGACTGAACAACAGAAGACCAAACTTAAGGTTTTCCAAAGAGCAATGGAGCGTAGTATTTTGGGAGTAAAAAGAACCGATTGCGTGCGGAACACCACCCTTCGCACAAAAACGCAAATTACAGGTGTCGGTATCCAGACAGCCAAGTTAAAATGGAGCTGGGCTGGTCATATTGGCCGCATGGGTCTGGATAGATGGGTGAGAATTGCCACCGAGTGGATACCTAGCGCCGGAACTCGAAAACGGGGTAGGCCGAAAAGACGCTGGCGAGACTTAATCGATCGCTATTTGCCGGATTAGTGGGAAGCGGCTTCAGACAGAAGATCCTGGAGAAAATTGGGGGAGACCTTTGCCCAGCAGTGGGACACCTAAAAGGTTATATAAAAAAAAGGTATCGCTTGCACCTATTACAAGACGGTAAAGAGACAGTAATACTAAATATAAAATGCTGCTATGAACTAAGTGGTAGCATAAAATAAACAAAGCTATCGGTCTAGATAACATCGCTCAGTAGTTTTGAACTAACCCTGTCTATAACCGTATCTTCAAACTCTGTGATGTGGAAACTAATATTGATTGCTCAATAAGTGGAGGACTGCGGCCAACTGACTGCCTTTAAGTGAAATAACTTCTGACTTCTGTTAACTGTTAGGTAGAATGATAAGGCCAGTAATTGCCCCACTGCTGGACAGAGTAAATTAAATAGACGATTCAAAAAAAAACTTTTAGAACTAAAACCTAAGCACGGGGAGAGAGCTCAAAACAACTCAATCTTCTTCTAATATTTAAAAACCTAGTGTTTGTTATCGAACGCCTCCGAAACGGCTGGACCGATTTTTATGATTATTTTTGTGTACATTTCGTTGGTCTGAATACATCCTTAGGTGATAAGGGTGGCCCTGGCAAAACAACGTTTGCTAGGTCAGCTAGTGATGAATATTATCAGGCAAAAAACGATTTAAAAGTAAACTACAATGTTATAGTAAAATCTCTTATAATTGTAAATTGGAACCATTCCCCCACAATCTCTTAAATATGTAATCACTATTATTTGTTTGTGTAAAAATAAAGTAGGCTAAAAATATCCGTCTCGACAATTTATCGTGCCGAAATCGATTGGTTCTGACGGAAATAGGTTGAGCTTGTGAGAGACCGACAACGTCATACACAGATTTGATCTTGTAACACACTTACCCAAACGCTAAGCCGACCTGAAATATTATTTTTGTGGATGTATGTACGGATTTTATGTTTATGTATTCAGCCAAATGTATATTAAGTAACTTGTTTTTATGTGCAAATAATCATAATGATATAATATCTTGGAACAACTTACACACGGCCATCTGATCCCAAACTAGGCAGGGCCTGTATTATGGCAACCAGAAAACTGATAAACATACTTATATATTTCTAAATACATCCATATTATAGATAAATTAAGGTGCTTAGGTAATTCCATTTAAAGGAAGACAGTTTTTTAAGTAAATTTTCAGTCAGTCCCTTGCAAGCATTGCGTAAAATCTAATACAACAGTATTCGATTTACCGAGACCGTATTACATTTAATATTGACAAAGTGGGAATCAATAAATCAATATGTAGCCGTCTGAAGATTGATAAACTCGGCCGGGGTTTAATATTTCTGCGTGTCGTTTGTCGGTTCACTGTGTTACGAACATCAATCAACGTTGAGACCCTTTTTCTTTGACTGAGCGATCCTCAATTGTTTTTTATATTAAAGTTACGTCGATTTAACTTTTTAGTACAATTGACTCTTGATTATTTATAACACTTATACACCACAAACAATTTATATAAACACAAAAACTTAAGCTATATTAAAATTGAAAGTTGTAACGTTTATGAAATTAAGTAACTAAATAACTAACAAGCATCAAAAAATTCATCGTCATCTTTGTCAATGACGAATTTTTTTGCGTATTTTTAACAATTTTGGGGCATGTTGTTTTGTTTTTTACGGACTTTTAGTTAAGTGTAACAGTAACAGTGCGGTTTGACCGATAATAAAGGTAAAGCCGTGTTTGGTGCGGTTGGTCCCTCCGTGCCTCAGAAAGCACGACAAGCCTGTCAATCGTCGATTCGGAGAACCAGTCTTACATCTACATGGGAAACTGTGTTACCCTGTAAAATTGTTTGTGGAGGTTAGATGGGCAGTCGCTACATGAAAAACATAGTATTCATCATCATCATACTATTCTGAATGCGGTAAGACTAAAAGACGACCTCAACATAGCTTGGGAAATAGACTAAGCAGGAAGAGTGGATTGTTTTTATTATGTTGGTAATTATTTTGATTGTAAAACTTTGTGCTTTATTGAAAAAAAAAACAAATCCACACACCTTTGTAGCTTACAAGAAGAAATGTGCATTAATTATGTTTTCATTTTTAATCAACTATTTAAATTCCTATTATTTAAATTAAATACTTATTAATTAGACCCTAGGGCTAGTTAATGACTTTTTATCTGATAAGTATAATATTAACAAGAAAAATTGTGACGGTTACTTTGACAGTTATAGTAGGTAAATACTAAACAGAAACAATAAATAAGTAATTGCATTTAAATCTGTCATTCGCAACCAATCACTTAACAAACAAGTCGCCTGTCACGACAAATCTATCAATCTTCTTACATAATAAATAGAATTTAAATCCGTACTTCGCCTTATCGGCCTCCTAAACTTTTATAAGCAAATCAACACAAAGTTTCAACCAATTATAATCAGAGTAACTCAATAAAATTGTTTCGAAAATAAATAAGAAGAGATAACAAGGTTAATTAATAAATGCTTGTTGGGGATGAAGGAATCACGAGGATTCTGTAATAACGTGCGTAAAAGTACTTATATTTCTTAGTAGCTGCGCCCCGCGATTTCACTCGCCTTGCTTTCCTTGTCACGTAGTGTTAAACAGCCTATAACCTTCTCGAGAATCGGGCTATAAAATGCAACAAGATTTTTTCAAATCCGGCTGTTAGTATCAAATACTAGCTGTCCCCCGCGACTTTGTTCGCGTGTTTTAGTTTCAACGATTTTTCGTTCTTGCAACATTTTTCATTTATGCTTCGCTCCTATTGATCGTAGCGTGATGTTATATAGCCTATAGCCTTCTTCAATAAACGGACTATCCAATATAAGAAGATTTTTTCAATTCGAACCAGTACTTCCTGAGATTACCGCGATCAAACAAACAAACAAACTCTTCAGCTTTATAATATTAGTATAGATTAGCGCGACTACAAAGAATGGATATAGATTAGATTATTTATCTATATACTACGCTCACAATTGACATGCCAAACGTGTAAACAAACACAAGTTTAAGGAAAAAGGGTAGGCAAGGTTTAGTTTGCGCTACGACTTCATATTTTTTATGACTTTTACAACAATACCAGTCAGTCTAAAATGAACTTTATTTACATTTGCATAAAGTTATTTTTTTTTACTCTTATGGATTAAGAGTATTTCTTATACGAGAAAGAGATAATTATTTACCTACAACTACAAAGCAAGGCTTTCTTGGCTTTCTTTCGTAGGTCATCTATTTTTAACGCTTTATTTCAACCAACTATAACAAAATGTGACGTCACTATTGTTTTTCCCATACTAATCTAGGACTGCCCCGTACACCGTACCATTTGAGAAAATGAGATAGAACATGCGTCACCTACTAACTTTAAAAGCTTATAAGTTTTGTATTTGTGTATATTTTTTATGTTATTTCGAGTTCTGCTTCAATTTAATAATACTAATAGTTTTTTTTTGTAATAAATAAATAATTATATAATAGTCAATCACCCAATTAAAACACGGTCGCATAGCTAAATAATTTTCTTAACGTCGTGCCTTATCGTTCATTCTATACGGTTCCCTGTAATCATTCGTTCTTTCATAGCAGCCTGTCTTATATACTTCATACTTATAGTCTTGTAAAGCCTCCTCGTACGTGCACCAATCTACGTGTAAAAGTGAGGCCTTCTTTATGTTAGGGGACTATATAAAGCGCGGGGCACACTCAGTGAGACATCATTTTTTGTCACAACATTTTTAACACGTACAGTTATGTGGCATAAAAAATATATTTGTAGATATGATTTATTTGCAGATTGATTTGGATTACGATTAAGACATTTGGATTTAAAAAAGTAAATTGAATTAATATACAAATAATTATTTCATTTTATAATGCCTAGAAAAAAATAACAAGTAGAAGGCAAATGTCCTCCGTTGCACGTCCATCAGAAATATATAAAGTTTCCTAAAAAAATATCCATTAAAAACAAATATCTAAAATTCCTACGAATAAAATTATGTGATTCGAAACTGACTGACAGATACATGACTGGATGGATAGCCGAGTGGTATAGGTCACCACGCCAATTACCACAGCGCGCAATGTGCAGCGGGTTCGATCCCCTCACGGAACAAGCATTTTGTGTGATCCACAAATGCTTATTCCTAGTCTGGGTGCCCTGTGTGTATGTGAATTTACTGAATGTTTAAATTTACTAGCGAGGGAGTCGAAAAAAACCGTCATTCGAACAGTCATGGATCTTGTTATACGTATCAAAATGGCCTAAAAATATAGAAGGAAGTGTAAAATAGGTAATTTAATAAAAATGATTAAATATATTTTTTAATACCTTTATGTTAGCTCGGAGTGTAACGCAAACTCTAAGCACCGTTACAGAACATCAGCGATATTTGCTCAGCTATAAATTATATCGCGATCCCCCATTTCCCGGTACTTACGACATATAAACGTAACATTTGTACACTGTGTTATGAGCCAAACTTACTTTATTAGGGAATTTCGTACGACACTGGTAAGGGAGTCTCTATCGTAAATAATCTATATATAAAGCTGAAGAGTTTGTTTGTTTGTTTATTTGTTTGTTTGTTTGAACGCGCTAATCTCAGGAACTACTGGTCTGATTTTAAAAATTCTTTCAGTGTTAGATAGCCCATTTATTGAGGAAGGCTATAAGCTATATAACATTACGCTGCGACCAAAAGGAGCGGATTATAAATGAAAAATGTTGGAAAAATGAAAAACCGTTGAAACTAAAACACGCGAACAAAGTCGCGGGGAACAGCTAGTATGGGATATTGGTGTTGTCTTCTTACAGTGGAATTGTATAGATATTCCCAGGAAAGATTTTTTTTTATTTTACTATTCAAAAATAAGGAACAACTCTTAAACATTGGTAAACTACAATAACACGATCGGGGTTTTAATAATTTTAAAACTCTTATGCGTATAGAGGTATTCATAGTGTTACTTATAAAGAGATCACAAAAAAAATATTTATTATCAAGTGATTTATTACCATTGGCGAAACTTCATCTAGACAAGATCTTATGTGGCGGCTGGTAAATTAATATAATAATTGCGTATAATCTATACTAATATTATAAAGCTAAAGAGTTTGTTTGTTTGTTTGTTTGTTTGTTTGAACGGGCTAATCTCAGGAACTACTGGTTCAAATTGAAAAATTCTTTTTGTATTGGATAGTCCGTTTATTGAGGAAGGCTATAGGCTATATAACATCACGCTACGACCAATAGGAGCGGAGCATAAATAAAAAATGTTGCAAAAATGAAAAACCGTTGAAACTAAAACACGCGAACAAAGCCGCGGAGGACAGCTAGTAATATATAAAACCCAAATAAAAACATAACAGTGTCATTAAAGAATCTGTTTCACATTACAAACCCAATTTATCATCAAAATTGATATCCGTAGTTACTTACAGAATATTGTATTAAACTCAGAGTTTAAGAAAAGTCTTCGGCATAATAATAAATTTCCTTTGCCGAGTTATTCTTTAAAATTATGAAGATGACATAAATTGCTTATGCTATTGACATTTTCTGCTGACATTTCGCAGAAGTAACCTAACCTTCATTAAATAGTTCTTTTGTTATTCTTATAAATAACCTCAAAACTTGTTTGCTTGCATTATGTATAAATTCTTTTAAGTTTAGTTAAAAATCTTTTAATATTATAAAGAGAAAAAAAAAATGTTTGTAACAAATAAACTCAAAAACCACTAGACCGATTTTAAAAAAATTTTCACCATTTTAATGTTGCATTATCCCTGAATAACATAGGCCCTGAATAACATATATTTATTACTGTCTAAAAAATAAATGTCTCTCCGTACGAGACGGGTCGCTACTCATCTATACAAAGAGTAGGTGTTGACAGATGATTATAATATAATATATCTTGGGACAACTAACACACGGTCATCTGATCCCAAACTAGGCAGAGCCTTTATGCTGCTGTACTATGGCAACCAGACTTGATTGATATTTATTGATATTATATGATTTAGATTAAGTAATAATAAGAATTTAGCTTACTTCTGTGTCTTAGTTAAAGTCAACGCTCTTTTTATATTTTAAAAGACGTATATCAAGGTAGTTAGCCTTTAAAACTTTCAAGGTTTTACAAAAGAGCTACTTTCTTCGTTGAAGTTGTTTTTAAACACAAAGAAGTGTAAAATGTAAGTCATTTATTTACACTAGAGTGGCGGCGACTGTTCACGTTAAAAGTTCATAGGTTTCTTTGATAAAACCTCTTTAGTTCTTTTCAAGATTCATCCGTACGTTTACTTCTTGTTACTGAGCGTTTGTATGTATATTTTTTTACTAGTTGCGTATCAATTTATTTAAAAAACAATCGGATTAGTTACACCATTTATAAATTAAGAACCGATGGACCGTTTTTCATGATCATTGATTTGTTGGGTTTGTCTTCACCCCGAATAGCAGAGAACTACAAAAACATCGGGAAAAAAAAATGATTCACGGGAACAGGGACTAATTACGCGGGGAAAACCGTTGCATCGCTAGTACTCTTATATTATTCTGATTATAGAAGACATTTGTATAATAACTTTCGTGAGGACTATTCATAATTATTTAAAACAAAACGGTTTACTCACGCATATTCTCCGGATCGCCCGACTAGTTTCAGTTTCAACAGGAGTCTCTAATCATGAGCTGAGGCCGTGGCGGTGGTGTCGCGAGTCGAACTTATCTATAGTAGTAGACATAATAATTGGAAGCGGCTTGCCGCAGTATAATCCGCAAAGGGCAAACCAACCAGCCTTAGGAAAAGGCTAAACAGCAGAAAGAGTCATGATAGTCAGTATTTTATAGATACGACATTGTTAGTAACAAAATGCTTTGACAATAGACCATTATATTTAAACGTCAAAACATGCCTCTCACATGACAGATAGTTGTCAAAGTAAGTGGAAAATGTTTAGAGTATACATAGACAAGCATAGTGTGCGCGCATCGCTAGTAACCCTTAGTGCCGAGCGTAAGCAAATTGTTCAACTGTAAGTACTACGCTCGTTGACTGATTTAAGTGATTTTCCGTGCGACGACAGACCTTTAGGCAAAAATATCGATGGTTTCGATATCATTAGTGTAATATTAGGTCATGATATAGTTTTTACAAAACGGCGCGCTCTGCTTAATCACCGATTTTACGATTTTACTTGTTCATACTAGTGCCCACAGTTCATACTTGTTAAGCGCTCTAGAGTTTACCTATTTTTACTCTTAGGTGGAAAATGACATGAGTGACAGTATATTAACCCTTCACTCAGTTCTGCCATTAATTAATCTTACACTATACTGACATTACGTGGGAATATAAACATATGTGGGTTATGTAGTAGTTATGATTTTACTTTGCCATCGTATTTTCCTAAGATGTTGTAGACAAGGTACTTGACAGGGTACTACAGAATATTAATACGCTCGAGCCAAGAAGCTAATATTTGAACTACAACTTTTAGAGTACTTTCATGTAGGTATACTGCGTTTAAAATTATGTGCCAAAGATAAAAAAAAAACGAGTTTTAGGAAAAACAATTGTAATGCTTACATTTAAGATTCAGTTTGCGCTACAACATCTGTTTTCAACATTACTAGTCAGTCTAAAATAAACTTTGTTAGTATTAGTTTTTCTATAAAATACTAGATCAGAATTGCCGACGCTAATAATCTATACAAAATATTATACAGCTGAAGAGTTCGTTCCATTCGAATCCAGGTTTCCTCACGATGTTTTCCTTCACTGTTGGCCAATGGTGTATTAGAACGATTAAGAAAGAAAAAGTCACATTGGTACTTGCCTGTAGTGGGTTCGAACTTGCAACCTTGAGCATACAAATGCGTCTGTTGAGCAGCCAAGCCACCACGACATTAACTTGTAATAGCTTCCGTACTCTCTTGAAACATCTTCAGCGGCCAAAGAAAGCCATTAATAGCTCGTTTCTCACTCTCAGAACAGATGGAAGAGACCGAAGTGGAACGAACAGTTTCTAACAATGTTGATTCAATTAAAAAGGTATTATGAACTTTATGAAAAATGTAAGGATAAAACGATGAGATTGATATTTTTTGTCGGGTAGGTGCGGAATATTATTTTCAGGGTAAGGTAATAAATTATGGTTTTATTTATAGAGGGTGTATTTAGAAAGGGATAGGAAGAATGCTTTATCAAACCTATGTTCGTGTTATTTTTCTCTCCACAAAACGAGATTAAAGGCACACACTACGTCATGTAAAAAAATATATATTTATTTAGGCTAATAAAAGGCAGGCTTGCCAAGTTTTTTTTATAATAAAGTCTTTAGTAAATGCTCACTTATTTGGCGAAGTTTAGAACAATATTCTAAACGGCCATAAAAGTATAATCTTCTGATAAATGAGATTCAGATACAAATACACGTTTGTACAAACCGTTAAAAACATGTTTTACTTTATTTTTTCTTTCTATCAACAGAAATTTTATTATTTCTGTCAAATGTTTGGCGCCCAACATGGGACTCGAACAATAATTGAATATCTTCAAAAGCATACCTGTTGTTTCCATCAGAAATGTATTAAACTCTGTCTGTCATTTTGGGCAGATTTCAACAAGAAGTCTCGTAATTTTGTTTACCATCAAGAATTAATTAACAATTATTACAAAGATACTTAGATCAACAAACAAACTACCTAATTAATTATATTTTATTACATTTCAGTCATTACAAAGAACAAATTTAATAATCTTTCTCTGTTTACCAGTATACTCCACTGGTTTATTTTTACGAAAGATTAAAACCCTCTAAACCCAAAATAACAATTCGAAACATTTCTATCCCATACTACTCTCACCTGTTCAAATTGTCTAATTAGTAGCATTAAGCCGGCCACAAACGTAACAATTTACTCGCGCAAATCTACTGTAATTAAAAATTATATTGTGATTTTATGATCACTATCAAATTACTAATTTAATGCAAATAAGCAATTTGTCAGCAATTGGGTATTTGTCATTTTCTTTATCTCTTTTAAAATATATATATTACATATTTATGTCGAGTTGTAAAAATGTCTAAAAATTAATCAATTAAATTTTTATTGAACTTGTTACAAGCATTTTAATACAGCTAATTAGACAGAGAGACCTATAACACAATGTGACGTCACTATTGTTTTCTCCAAACTAGTTTGGGGCTGCCCCGTACAAGTCGTCGTTTTGCGAAAAAGAGATAGAACATGCGACACCTACCAACTTTAAAAACTTATTACTTTTGTATTCGTGTAATTTTTTTTTTATGTTATTTCATAGTTCTGCTTCAATTTAATACTATTAATAGAAATATTTGTAATAAATAAATAATTCGATAGTAGACAAATACCCAATTATTGTACAAATGTTGCTGTAAAATACCTTTGCAAGATACCTAATATGGCATACTTGCACAAGAATCGTTAATTGTATCCCCGGCATAACATTCACACAAACTCAAATCTCGGAATACAAACGAAACATAACCCTCCGAATAGTCTCATTCAGGAAGGCTTTATTTAACTCGAAATCTAAAGAAAATGGCTCTGTTTTGTATCACCTTGCCGAGATTTATTCGTATGCATTAACGTTTTAATGGATACTCTATCCCTTTCCCCCGCTTAAGGAGTGAAAGAGATAGCTTTCAAATGTTTGGCATTGGCAAATATTTCGGGTAGTTTAATGTCGGCAGTTAAGTGTTCGTGAAATGAATGGTTGTATAAAATAACGTGTTTCGGAAGATACTGCTTAGTAATCGCCAAGTTAATCATGACGAGACTCTGTTTGTGTCTTATTAAAAATATACTGACTGTAGGAAAGAAATGAAAAAAAAAATATATATATTTATAAATATGTTTTTATTGTACACAAGAAGTATCAGTAGGTATAAGTTAAGTTAGGAATAGTATATGGATACTTTTTAGAGTGTCGTAGTGGTCTAGTGGTTCACTAAAGAAGTTTGTGTGCACAAAGGTAGCAAGTTCGAACCTATTATGGCAAGTACCAATGCGAGTTTTTCAAAGTTACATAATCTTTCATAATGATTCTAAGACATCTTTGACAATCGGTGAACGAAAACATCGTGAGGAAACCTGGAATCCAAAAAATGGAAACTTAAATTGGTTCTGTTTAAATTAGTCCTTGTATTCATATAAAAATAATAACACATTTTTATTTTAAAACAATACCTACTACAAATATTTTACGTAAGAATTCTTTAAACGTCTTTCGTCCCAAAGATATGATCTTCATACAAATACTTCGTGACGATATATTTCTTGATGTGTATCATCGCTCTTCTATTTAGGAAGACGAGACGTAGGGTACGTCCAAAGGATTATACCCGAACAATAGTCTATATGATAAGGTCCTTGTCCCCAAAACAAGTAAGGCAATCCATTGAAAATATCCCAAAAGGATGCCTAAGCCGACATGATGAATAAAGATCGATTTGAGGTAAAAACTCCATTTATCATGAATTGGGGAAAAAAATAAGCAGAATGTTTAGTTAAATTAATATAGGCATTCAAATAAATAAAGGTTGGAGTAATATTATTCAGAGTACGAGGAAAAAGGACAAATTTAAATAAATAAGCAAACTTTGTGCCTTCTCTTTTTTTAACAAATCCAAACTAATATTATAAATGCGAAAGTAATTCCGGTCTGTCTATCTGTTTGTCTGTTACACTTTCACGTTTAACCGCTAAACCGAATATAATTATTGGTGATTGTATTTTTGTTTTTGTTTGTTTTTTTTAAAAAACGACTCCCGCACTAAGAAATTTATTCCTTGTGTCGCGGGGGTTTCACAAACATTCAAATCACATGCACAAAGATCACCCAGACTTGAAATGCGGGGATCGAACCCGCGGCACGTCACGCACAGAGGTAATTGGCGTGGTGACCTATACCACTCGGCTACCCGTGCACTCAGATTGGTTGGGTAAGCTTGGATCCCAAGAAAGGAAGGCTACTTTTGCCTGCGATATTCGATAAAAACGCGGGTGGAGCCACGGGCAACATATAGTATAGAATAAAAAGGAGTACGTGATACCAGGAAGTTTATAAATTACAATTAGACACATATAGGAACAACTAAGTTTGGTATGTGACTAGAATTACTAAATTACGAGAATATACAAAGTTAAGTAGAGGCGCTGTTACAGCGAATATAAAAGTAAACCTTATGTACTGCTTGTGTAATAAAGGGAATAAAAAAGTGTGTGATATTATAATATCAAATAACTACGGAATCTAGGAAAAAAAGAACATTATGTAGGTAAATAATAGAATAACGGCTAACAGGGTGAGATAAAGAGACAATAGGGATGTTGATGGAGTATGAAAAGTAAAAATACTTTAAGTCCGTCAGTTAGAAAAAAATATGAGACACGTATTTTTTCCTTTATCAAATCAATACAAATTTACAAAGATACAGCGCTTTAAAGTTCAGTAGTGGGGGCTTATGACGTCACGCCGTAGTAAAAATTGTTGTACGGAGTGACGCCATGCCAAATTTCTATTTACTGTATTTGGATATTTTTTTGTTTTCAGGAAAAAAGAAAAAATCGTGTCCAGTAGAATCCAAATAAAAAAAATTTTAGTCAACATGCATTATATACAATTGCAACAAATTTATAATTGTTTTTGGTTTATTAAAAAAACAAAGCGTACATTCAAATAACATTCACAAAGAACATCCAGACTTGGAACATATAACGTAACATATAACTTAAAATAAAATGTTAGTGTGGCCTGCAAACCTATCTAGTTTGCTGTTGTACTTATAAAAAGTATACTCTAAATGTTAAAAATAAATCTAAACTCTTTCGAATACGTTTACTCCTTTTTAAAATATTCCGTAAGCAGCACAAGTTATTTGAGAGGCAATAAACGGCAGTCTATAGGACATTATGCGGTTTATAAACTTGCTTTATCGTCAATGCGCTTTATAGATGTGAAAACGCAGTAAACTAGTCAGTCATACGACTTTAAACTGGGCCAATAGGTGTGTGAGAATTTTAGTTTTAAGTCAATGCGTAGTATCGCGGGAGTATTCACAAACATTCAATTCACATAAATATGAATATAAAAATATATAAAAATACATCTAGACTTAGAACAGACATTTGTAGGTCACACAATTGCCCCATGCAGGGATCGAACCCGCAGCACGGTCGAAGTCGCGCACAATGGTAATTGGTGACTAATATTTAAAATTATAAATGCGAAAGTAACTCTGTCTGTCTATCTGTCTATAACGGTTTCACGGCTAAACCGCTAAGTCGATTTGTATGAAACTTGGTATGGTGTAAGGTTGGATCCTATAAAAAGACATAGGCTATACATTGCCGCAATAACCGACATCCATGCGGGCGGAGCCGTGGGCAACAGTTAGTTGTTGACTGCACGGATAGCCGAGTGGTATAGGTCACCACGCCAATTACCTCTGTGCGCGACGTGCCGCGGGTTCGATCCCCGCATGGGACAAGCATTTGTGTGATCCACAAGTACTTGTTCCAAGTCTGGGTGTTCTTTGTGCATGTGATTTGAATGTTTGTGAAACCCCCCGCGACACAAGGATTAAATTCCTTAGTGCGGGAGACGTTTTTTAAAGAAAAGAAAAAGAAAAGTTAGAAATTTTTATCAACGCTTTAACATATTAACCATCTTCGTACCTAAAGATTTGTAATTGTAACTTTACCATTCATTCATTCGTTCGTTGAATTTATTCCGTTCACATAGACAGGACTTGTGTGGCATCCATTATTCAGCGGCTTGACCCTCGCGTGTGATTACACCGCAATTATTGGATTCTTGTATATAAATTGCCTTTTCTTATAATTGCTTTTTATTATTAAAAGCACTTCTGGATCGAAATTAGCGGGATTGAGAATATAATCAGATTATTTGTAAAAAAGGCCAAGTGTGAGTCAGATTTGCGTACCCATAATCCGACTTTTTTTATTTGTTTCGCAGCCATCTTTGTGTCTGTCAAATTCATCCATACAATTTTGTATGTATGCAATAATATTGTAAGATTCTTCTCTTCCTTCAATTAAAAATATTTCACGGGAATATAAAATACATATCGCCCATAATAAAAATCATTTCAAATAAAAAAGCAGATTTTTTAAAGAACTGTCATATAAATATAAAATTGTTTCGTCATATTAATTACCAAGTAAACTATTATAAAATACTAGCGACCCGCCCATAGCACAGTTATAGCCTATGTTACTCAGGGATTAATCCAAATATTGTAATGGTGAAAGAATTTAAGAAATCCGTCCAAACATTCAACAATACAAATCTTTCTTCTTTATAATATTACTAGCTGTAGCCCGCGGCTTCGCCCACGTGATTGTCAGTTATCGCAGCAAAAAGTATCCTATTTCCTTTCTTAGGATCCAAGCTTACCCTATACTAAGTTTCATCCAAATCGGTTCAGCGGTTTAGCCGTGAAAGCGTAACAGACCGACAGAGTTACTTTTGCATTTATAATATTAGTTTGAGTAAGGTATTTAGTATATATAATCGTAGTATAGACTGAATATGTGACGTCACTTTACGTGTAAACTTTCTTGATACTTAACCATAAACTTAAATGTTCTGAATGGCGCCACCGCTACCACTTTCAAACTATTTTGTCTCCATTGAGTTATATAAACCGAAACTATGGTGTAATTTAGGGTACTATTGTATTGTAAACTCATGGAGTACCACGTTCAAAAAGGCTTTGTTGCATTTGGTCACTCATTTCAGTCTTATTGTTTATTCTTTTTTGTTTAATGACCATGTAAATAGGGGATCGGACTATTTTTTTATTTACTCGTCACATAGACATTAAAAAAATATTAGACTCGTATTTTTCTTTTTTTAATTAAACATACGATGAGGAAGTTACAGTGAATAGAAATGTCGCGTGACGTCACTTGTAGCTACAATTTTTACCCACAAGTGACGTCACAAGCCTCCACTCCAGAACTTTAAAGCGCTTTAACTTTTGCATTTTTCATTGATATGATAAACGAAAAAATACGAGTGTTTTTTTCTTTTTTTATCTAATTGGTGGACTAAATAGATATTTCCTTTTCATGCCCAGTCCGATCTTTTTCTCCTGCTATTACATTTAGTCATTCATATAGAACTATATACACCAATTTGCAAAAAATCGCCTTTGGAAATTTCCTTTAGAAACCAATCTGTTAAAGTCTTGGCCAGCGACCTAAACAACACGTACCATAATGAAATATTTACTGTGAAGCAATTAACAGTTTTACTGCGAGTTTATTCAAACATTAATTTTGAAACAGGTGCTTACTCGAGCCAGCCGTAAAACTTAATACATGTTACAATTGTGAAGCTTTCTTAACGCGTTGACTCAACACTCGTTTGTTTCAGAATGGAATATATCTTTACTAGTTGTTTCCTGCGGCTACGCCCGAGTGGCTGTCGGTTACAGCGGCAAAAAGTATGTCCTTTCTCTGGCTCTAGACTATCTACGTACCAAATTTCATTTAAATCGGTTCATTAGTTTTGGCGTGAAAGCGCGACAGACAGACAGAGTTACTTTCGCATTTAAAATATTAGTAAGGATTCACTAGAGACATGGTACATACAAAACGTGTTGAATAAATAAAAATATATATAATTCTTGATACACCTCGCCATTCAGCAGGCATGCGAAAACTTAAGCAAACCATTTAAAAAGTAATTACAGGTTGTATGCTAATGATAGCTGGGAAACCTACACATAGTATGCTTTCCTTAAAGTTTCTTGAACAAAACTGAGATGTATAAATCATCAAACGACGCGTTGCCAAACTTTTTGAAACTTAAAAGAAAAATGCAGCAGAAAATAATAAATCACTTTTAAATCTTATTGATTTTACGTAGAAACTTCTTAGTTAGAATTTGATAAATAACTTTGTATTATTTGACTAATTTCAGGTATAAATAGAAGGTTTAAAATAGATTAAATGGGAGCTTCGTCCCTTCGCCATCCATCTTATGGAATTGAGAAAACTTTAGTTCCGAACTTCAATTAACCAAAATTGATGGATATTTTACTTATTTCTCGCAAAGGCATTTATGGGTTCGTGAATGAACAGCCCAAAAAATTCGATCGCCGATGTTTTTTTGTTGTTTTTGTAAAAACCTAAACTGGTGTAGGTGAAGAGATTGATTGTGTCTTTTTATAGTTTAGGTATAATTTGATACAACGTGGTTAAGTTTATTATCTGAAATTATGAAATTGAATATCAAGTATGTACCTTAGAATTGGTCCGCACCATCAAAAACTACAATCGATAATTTTTAGGGCTGATTTTACCAACGCCAGATTTATTATCCGAGAAATAATTTTAATCATCATCTGTCATACGTCAATGTTATTCCACGTTTAAAAATTATCTGGTCTTGGAAAAATCAATTAAATCTACAATCATTTGAAGCAATTCCTTTAACATTCTGATGTTAAAACATTGCAATATTTCATTTATCGTTCTATAAATAGGTTCAGTAAAGTAAATACCCATTCTTTCATCTTTAAATAAACACAGCCTCCAACCACATTTGTGGGTATCAAGCGCTTTGAAATTAATTCCTTTATGAAATGGAATTAAAAATGGCCGAATAAAACAGGAACAGGTGTCATCACAAACGGAAATTTGATATGCTTTATTTGCTTGGTTTGTTTTGATTCGCAAATTATTTATTCTATAACATTTCAATGATTTTTTGACGACCTCAGTGGTCGAGTGGCGTACACACCGGTTTTCAGGTTGTCGCTAGCTCTGAGCTCCCGGTATCGAAAACCACTTTTCTACATAGTCTCGAGTCTGGGTGGTTGTGGTACGTTCGATGTCTCTAATTCCAGAACACAAGTGCTTTAGATACTTACTTTGGGTTCAGAGCAGTATATGTGAAAATATGCTGACCGTATTTATTTATTTTTTCGAGTGAACCATTTTAGTGCTCTTTCTTTATAAACACTTAAATAATCCACACACACATAAAATAACATTATTAACAGGATCCTGAATTCCTTAAAAATTACATTAACAAGAAAAGCAATTAACAAAGCTTTTAAATTGTTTAAATATTTTTTATTGAAATAGGATTAACCTACCAGGGAACAGGGCAAGAATAAGACCTAAACAAGTAGTTATTTTAATATTGTCATAAACTAAATTAGTTAATATACTACTTTATTCAATGTAGTAAAATAATCCACGTATTTTATTATTAAACTAGCTGTCCCCCGCGACTTTGTTCGCGTGTTTTAGTTTCAACGGTTTTTCATTTTTGCAACATTTTTCATTTATGCTCCGCTCCTATTGATCGTAGCGTGATGTTATATAGCCTATAGCCTTCCTCAATAAACGGACTATCCAATACAAAAAGAACATTTCAATTCGAACCAGTAGTTCCTGAGATTAGCGCGTTCAAACAAACAAATAAACAAACAAACAAACAAACTCTTCAGCTTTATAATATTAGTATAGATACTAGCGACCCGCCCGTCTTACCACGGATAGCACAGTATAATATAGCCTATATTACTCAAGGATTATGTAGCATTCTAATGGTGAAATAATTTGTAAATAAATATAAACAGTAGGAAGAAAAACTTAAACCTCAGGCAAGACTCGAACCTGCGACTACGGGCTGAACGCACCAGTTTTTTCTTTCTACTATTTGTATTTAATTACAAAAATTCGCTTCGCATAACAAATAATTAAAATAATACGTAAAAGATTTTTTAAATCGATTCAGTAGTTTCTGAGTTTATTGGTTACAAACATACAAAAACACGAATTTTTCCTCTTTATAATACACGTTAGATGTAACATATCTTTCAAGAAAAATAAGGAAAATAGGGCAAAATATAAAAGTTTTCTTTTTTCCAATTCGTTGCGTAAAAAGGATTGCGAAACAAATCTCAAAAAATTGTTACGTTTCGTTTCACGGGAATTGATTCACCTGTCAATATAATGGCCTAAAAGTATTTATGTATTTTTAACGAATTTAAATGCCGTCATATATATTATATTTATATATATATGTACCGTCATCTATATGTATAGTTATATATATCTATACTATATATATCTCGGTCTGTCTGTCTGTCTGTGGTATGGCAGCACCAGAACGAATGGACCAAATTATGATACGGATTTGTTGCTGACCTGATCGATATGGTTCTTCGCTATAATTTATGAAGACCTGTTCAGCATTTTGAAAGCTATCTGCAATTATCTGAAGTTTCTTAATTTTTTACTTCGTACTTATCATGATGTTTTATCGGCATTCGCCAGATGGGTGTTATATTAGAGAATGCGGTCAAAGCTTTATTCTGTTTCTATGTTTGTCTGAAGGTTTACTCATTATATTATACTACCTTCAGCCCCAATGGGGAAGTAAACATCCGGGAGCTGTTACGCAAATGTCAATAGTTACTGCGAAATAGGGAGGCAGAAATATATTATTGATCTTGTTTTTAGGTGTGTCAAAAATGATGATAATTAGGATTAGAAATAGACGGAATAAAAGGCGTTATGCTACTAAGAAATGTAGATATCAAGATTAAATAATAAATGTATATAATATGGATTATTCCGAACCTATCACCTAAATTGCTCTGAACCTAAAGTAAGTATTTGTGTTATAAAATCAGAGACAACGAAGGTACACAAAAACACTTAGACCGAGACCCGTCCGGGATCAAACCCGGGACCTCAGAGCTCGCGACACCTTAAAAACCGATGTGTAAGCCACTCGATCACGGAGGTCTTCAAATATAAAATAAAGAAATAAGAGCCTATTTAATCTCCGCTTTAAGTTCTTCAGTTCTTTTTATTAAAATGAAAAAAAAGAACTGAAATTCCAGCAGATTTTAACATTGCCTTTTTTTAAAAGCTGCTCTGTTGTAATACTGAGAAAGCGTTCGGTAAGCGTTAACTTAATCCTATTTTGATATTTTGTCTTCTAATATTTTTCAATGTATATATTATACTTCATTATTTTGCGTTCATATTAAAAGTATAACGTGATTTACACATGGTGATTTATTTTAAAATACTTAAAATAATAATATATTTTAACAAATATGTTTATATTGCTTTCTGAGGTTTACGCGAATATTAGACATTGAAATAAAACTAATTTGAACGGATTCTATCGCGGTTTATTTTAGATTTTTGTTCCCGACGTCTTTGCGCCCAAACAAAAAAAAAAAAAAAAAAAAAAGGTTGTCATGGTCACGGGCAGACAAATATTTTTATAAAAAGTTAAAAAAAAACAACATTTTCGGTACACGTATCATGTTCCATCTTCTGCAAATGAACAGCAAAATCGCTACGTGCTACGACGGCGCCGCGGCGTAACTGAGCGTAGCACACGTAGCGGTCTCGGTCTACGAACGTTTGGCAAAGTGTTCTTTTCATTTGGGTCGAAGCGCTGTAGTTTGGCTTAAAAGGGATTTTATTTGTGTAAAATTCAAATATTCAAGTTAACTTACATACATACAATTTGCAATACTCTTTAGGTGTAAATAAACTAAGTATTTTTTGGTGATTCTTAGAATTTGTTAATAAGTGGTAGATAAATTGTAAACATAAATCTGTGATACGAATAAATAAATCTTTTCTCTAACAAGATATGTTTATGTATATGAAAATGAATCCCTATTTCCCTTGGTCACGCCATCACGCGTGAATGGCTTGACCAATTTCACAAATTCCTTTTTTGTTTTGTCTATTATATTATATAGGAAAAAGTTCTTATAAAAGTCAAAAAACTAAAAATTTGTTTTAATATCGTAATACGAAAAGTGAGTGCTGAATGAGAAAATAGGCAAGTAGGGTAGGGTAGGTAGAGTAGGTAAGTATGGTAGTAACGTAGGGTAGGCACAAACAAATATCTAAATGAAAATTATTCACACCGCACAGGCGTCGCTAGAAAGTTTCTTCGGCCTGGGTCTGGTACTTAATTTTTATTCAAACTAAGAATGAAATTAATATTCGCATAACCCGAACAACTAACACGAAAATTTTATGAAAAAACACTACATTAAGTATGTGTATTTATTGTATTCAAAATGTAACATGCAAATATTAAACAATTTTACTATGCAAATTATCGTATTCCAAAAGTCGTTGTTTACACAGTGTTGTCGGCTTTGACACGTGTCAACCAGCTGCCGTCAGGAATTACGAGCTCACAGATATCCGTCGTCAACAATTGACATCCACTCAGCTCTTCATGTAACGCGAATTGTGAAAATTGAGAATATGAAATGTGTATTGTGCATGATATTTTAACAAGTTGATCTGTTGAGTATTCGTATTGCATTGTGTATCATCGCACTTTATTTTATTTTATTTATTTATTTATTATAAACTAATATACAAAACAAATCATATCAATGCGCAACTCACACAGTTATCCACAGCATATAAGTTAAAATAGTTTGAGCGAAACGAGTATATAAAATAAACTATAAAACAAAAACAAATATCAATACTCCATCTATTTGTTTACATATTTTTTTAAAGATTTTAAATTATCTGGATAAGGTTGTATCTTGTATCTTTTTTAATGTGTATCTCTATTAGGGTCCCGTAACCGCCAATGGAACCCTGTTACTAAGCCTCCGCTGTCTCTCCGTCCGTCAGTCTGTCAGACAGCGGGCTGAATCTCGTAAACCGTAATAGATAGTTGAAGAGTTGAAATTTTTACAGAGTGTGTATTTCTGTTGCCGCAAATATAAATAAAAATTAAAGGCTCTATAAAATGGTGCGAAACCCTTCACGTGCGAGTCCGACTCGCACTAAGCCGGTTTTTATTATTTAGACAACTGTGATTTGAAGAATTGATCAATTCAGACAACAGACAAATCAGCTACTATACAAAATGTAAAAAAATGAAGAAAAATTGTTATGTAATTTACCAATTTTTCGGTACATTGATATGTAGGTAACTAACTTAAAACAAAATTTTACTTACTTTAAACGATCCGACATATATATACCCAGGCGTATTCGTAATATTTATATGTATATAGCATATATTTTTGGAGAATATTTTAATCAACAGCTCACCTCACAAATATTTATGCATTTTTTTTCACGTCGTTGCGTTACTTGCAAAGTGCTCCACAAAGCTCACATTTCAACAAATAATAAAATTATCCTTCAGTAAACTCCCGCTATTTGTTGCCTGAAAATGTCGGCCATTTTGAATAAACAACACGCAAATTACACAGGGGTATTGTAGGTGAACCCCTTAATATTTTTGTTCAACTGTCTTCCCGATTATAGTAAATTGGGATCTATTTGGTTATATTGCTATCTAGGAAATAAATTGGATTAAGGACGAGGTATGTTTGTGTCTCGAATGTTTTCCCTGAAGGTTAGTTAAGGTTGTATACCATATTTTGGAAAACAAGTCAATACGTAGAGGTCAAGTGTAATTAATTGATAGAGTTAGATGATCATACAAGATCAAGAATCAAAAACTGATTTAGATTGTTTTAAACTCATAATTGTAATTATTCCTTACTAATATTATAAATGCGCAAGTAACTCTGTCTGTCTGTTGCGCTTTGACACCAAAACTACTGAACCGATTTAAATGAAATTTTGTATACAAATAGTCTAGAGCCGGAAAGAACATAGGCTACTTTTTGCCGCGATAACCGACATCTAAACGGGCCACGGGAAACAGCTAGTTTATTATATGATCTTTTTATTTGTATTTAAATACGCCTATTAGTATATTTAAATCTCATACTTAATTTTATATGCCAAATATAAGTAAAAAATCAAATTTAACCAGCCCAAATAGATACCCAAACAATCAGTTCCAACAAACAATATATATTTACACGGATTCCTAAACCAAGCGTAGATTCGTTAGTGCATCAAACCGCCAGTCAACAAAAACACAAATATTTTTTAACAGAAAAACTGGCAACTTGGAAAAAACAAAGAGAAATAAGAACAAACAATTTGAGTCTGGCCGAAACAAAGCTCACAGGCTCATCGACAAGTGCTGACGTCATAAGCACTACTCATTATGACCTAGATCTACTCTACCTTATGGTAGAAAACTGAAGATAAATATCATCCAAGTAACTCTTAGCTGTTTGTCGATAGTTACTCTTTTATAGTTTTAAATTGATTAATTGTAATAACAGTTCTAATTAAGTCTTAATTGAGGTAGGACGTCTGTTTATGATGTATCAAATTTTTCGACTGAATTTTTATCGTGCTCATCATAAAAAAGTTTTACATATTTTATATACATATAGTTTTAGATATATTCTTTTGGGCTAAGTATAATTTAGATTGGATATTATTCTTAAGATTTTTTTACAACCGATCATTCTAACTTTAATTTCTAAAAGGTTTTCTTGTTACATTAAAAATAATTGTAACCTATAAAAAAAAGCACTTTCCTGCCAACGCGATGGTTCTATTTTATTATAAGTCTGTGGCACTTGTCTATTTCAAACAGTACAATTTCAATTTTGGAACGAAATATTTGTTTCGTTTTATTTGCGCGCGACAAATATTTGTGTTAAATCTTACTGCTGTTGTCGCGAGCGAAATTCAATTCGAAATACGAATTTAGACTTGTGTCTATTCGGCCAGTTTTATCAAAATGGTGGAAGAAGTTTTTATAGACTGAAAAAGATTTATTTAAAAAGCGTATAGTTTTATAGGCCAACCTTTAGGTTAGTGATTTAAATTTGCTTTTATTCTTCGTTGCAGAGTTATCTCCATCCATTGTCAGGCTTGGTTTTATTTTAATGACGTGGTTGCACACTCGTTAACACGCTAGTGACAATTAGTCTCTTCACCGGGCCATCGAGGAATAATTAACATTTTTATACGGAAGGCTTTGTCTACCGCAGCTCTTGTAACGAGGGCTACTAAGTGAGTTTTTATGACTATCGTCATATTTTAAAGACTAATCGACGAGGTTCGGTGAAAATATTTCCATGACATTGCAAACTCTGATCGTATTTTAATGTACCTATCTAAATCTATATATATATAAAACAAGTACCTAAACCTCTAGTAGGTAACTTCTTCTTCTTCTTCTTCTTGTGTCAAATGGCTCTCAAACTCTTTCCGACCAAAAGGTTGACCGGAGGACCGATCGTTGGCCTCCATTACGTCCTGGAGTGTGAAAATGTTTATTCACAACATAACAAAAAACACATAATTTCACTTGAGTCAAACTTCCTATAATAAATAACCGCGTACATAAATGAATTTTGACGTATAAGTGTTGCCCATGTATTCGTGTTTTAAATCTGAATTTAATAGATAGTCGATTCAACACTCAAGTAATAAGTTTATCAAAAATCTTCCCACTATCGCCTTTATAAAGAAGCCATGAGACTTAAATTTAGCTTCATCAACTTAAAGGCTGCTTAGCTATTCCTTACAAGTTTAACCCGCCAGTTATTTGACGTCATTCATTACTAATCAGCCGACTATTTTGAATAAAGAAGGTTTGATGTGTTTGCAAAAAAATAATTACTGACCAGTAATATACAATTTTTACAACATTAAAAAGGTCGGGATTTGATTGGTTAGGAGTATTTTTAATGATAAGTATACAACAATTCGATTACCGAATGAATATTTATTTACACGTACCTACACAATTATTTTTCCCAGTCAAAAACTTTTTATAATCGCGTCCTAGGTTTATTTTGGATAATACATTTAAAAAAAAAACACATTGAATACAACTCTTTTATTAATTTTCGAGTATCATAAACAATACTCCTATTTCTACGAAGTTTCAAAACATCTAAGCTGTTTATTTCCAACCCTATGTCCACGAAAACCTATGGGACCAAAACCTAATTCCAATCGCCGATAGCCAATCGGAGTTGGCAATTGGTGTCAGTTCGCCAAATTCCCAAATGAAACTTAGCTGGAAGGTAAAAGTGTATGAAATCTGTCAGCGTCGGGATTGCACTCATCCGGGGTGTTTACTCTTTTATGTAGGGCTGTCAGGCATATTAAACATAGACATAAATAACAAAAGTTCAAAATCTTGTGTATAAAACAAAGTCGGGTTAGTTACACTATTTATAACTCAAGAACGGATGGACCGATTTTATGATCCTTGATTTGTTGGATTTGTCTCTGTCTCGAAGTTAGTTAGTTGTTAGTCTTTTTGTCAACCAATAAAGGACTATCGTTATTGCACGGCCCTATAACTCACCAGTTGGCGCCACTGACGCGTCAGCTGTCAAAGCCCACCAACAAACTATGGAAGTTGACATTTTTGAACAACACGTGACTCTGGCGGTGATATTAATAACGGTAGCCCTCGTTACATTTGGTGGCATTAAATATGACGTTCGATTAAATAGACTATTCATTCAAAACCGCAAATGGGTTAATGATTTATAAACCGAATCCATCAAACTCAACAATACGATCTAATCACAAGCTTATAACTATAATGACACGAGACACCAATGAATAAAAAAAAATCTTTTATCCTAACATAATAATATCATACCTTGAAACGATTACATTTTTATCTCTCCTCGTGATAGTATAAAAATATATCCAATATTATCATGGCCCTAATTTAAGAGCGGCGAACAAAAATAGAAGGTCAAGTAGACCCTTGTTTTAAGTGCGGCAAAATATAAAAGAACGTTTCTGCTTATATTTTTAACAAAATGTCTTCCTTGTTTGAATTGGGAACATCAATCAACTGCCAGAGCGCACTTCAGCTATCCAATCGGATTACGTTTTTCATCGAGTTTCCATCGAAACAAAACATTTGACAACCCTGGCTCACGTATTGCTTGGCGTTCAGTTATGAATAGATGATACTTTTTGCGTTCGACCCTTTTTTTAGGGTTGCTAGCAGTTGTATATGATTTGTTTTAGTTTGTGAGATTTTTTTAAAGGTTTGATTTAGAACTTGTAAAATACTACAAGGATGTCAAAACCTATATAGGTATTTAAATGTATGAAAGCTAAGTTTTTTATTTCTAAAACAGTAGTAGTTTAGTAGTAATTAAATCTCCTTTTTGCATCTAAGCATGTCCTTTTATTATCATTTTGTTTTTATAAGATATTTATTATAATACTATTTATTATATATTCGTTCAAGTATGTAATTAGAACTGCACGTCATTTTGTTCATTTTAGCACCATTTTACAATCATTTTTGTTACCGATATTAGTAATATTCATAAAAAAAAATAACAGTTTTTTATTCCGTTCAACTTTTTTTAAATTGATATTTATGAATGTAAGTTTTAAAATTTATTATTTTGTAAAATAATAACTTTATTACAGTCAAATTTATACATAAAGATTATGACGTATATTCCTGAAGAAATACACGCGACATCAGCCGTTTAGGAACATTAAACATTACCTTGACTATACTTTACCATAATTAATGTAATATTGACTTAATTTTGCGAAGCTATCAATTTAATGTGTTTGTTCAAAGCTGCTCTAATTAAGAAGTAAATTGATTTACTTGCAAGACTTCTATCGAAGTAAAAAGGTTTAAAGCAAGCTCGAAGAACAAAATAATTATTGCCATCAAAAAAAAAAATGATGTAGTTAAGAACCATTGCTACTTCTATTTTTTACGAATCGAAATTAACTAAACGAAACTTTGACTTTACAGTAATAACTTGACATTTATAGAGTTTTTAGTAATACTATATATATATATATTACATTCTTTAATTTATGTAGTTTCTTAAAAACTAGAAGAAGCTGTCTCTTATTTAAATTCCATTCAAAACATTTGAATAACTGTTTTATTTACGATATGTAATAATTAGTATTATTAAAGCTAACAGACAATTAAAATAGTAAATAACTGAATTATTCAAGAAAATTATACACAAAATAATATGTATGTAGTTGTTTTGTATACTTATCTACTTGTTTTATTTTTGCTTTCTTCATTTGCATTATTATTTATAATAATGTACTGATCATAGAAAATACTGTTGTGCGTACAACTGCTAATGCATCGCAAGACCACATTAAGTAAAAAAAATAGGTTTTTAATCAAAACCCTCACTGGCGTAATGACTCAAAGTTTTATCACAATTTGATCACTGGTTTAGGACAGCAAAGAGGACAAACATACAAACATTCATTTTTATTTATATAGATTATAGAGGATGTGAAAGTATTTTATACTTATTTAAAAACCTATCATGTAGAACATAGACTTATTATTATTGTGAGTTTGTATAAAAACACTTCATTAGTTATTAGGTACACACATTGTCATTAACCTAGTACATCAACACTCCATTGTAGATCGAAGCTCAATGTTGCAATATGAAAAAAGTGTCAAAAAAATACATTGTGGGTATGTAAAACTTGGACCAAATACCTAATTAAGACACTATTTATACAGCTTAAGAAGAATTATGTAAAAGTACATATCATTGTAACACATATATACATAAAGTTAGAAACAACACAATTATGTAAATTCCTGTAACAAAGACAACATAAAATACTCTATACATGAAACTTTTTAAAGAAAACAAGTGAATTCAAATTTCGAACACAAATATTATGTACAAAGAGGAGACAATACCACTCATTCGGATACAGGTAAGTTTGAATTTGGAAAGTTGCCGCATTCATTCGACTCGCAAATATCTTTAATTGGTTTAATTCGAGCGTTCCAGAAAACTTTTCAAATAATTTAAATATGTTTAACATTTAATTAAGTAGGATTATTTTTATTTTTATTGTGTTATGTATTAAAGCTTGTCCAATTTTGTAAAGTTCTTTAAAGGTATGTATTTGTTTCTTTGTAAATAATATCTATTTAATTACTGCCCTTTATAAGCAGGAAATTGTGATATTATGTAAAACAATAATTGATGTCGTACGTATAAAAAAAACTAATAAAAAATGTATTACCCTACATGCAAAAAAATTAATGAAGTCCTATCGTAATTAAAAATATTTTATGTAGTACGTGCGTAGCTACCATACATTGCTTAAAGATTTATAATACATAATTTTGATTATGATAATTATTCTAGAATTAAAATTAAAACAGAATAATAATGAGTTGTTAATTAAAAATAATTGAAGTACTTACATTTGCGTTACCCTATTTTTAAAAAAAAGTCTGTTATTTTTCATATTGTATAAACCACGTTTAAACTTCTTTTTATTACAGGTTTTTTAAACGTCAGCGTTCAACCGACAAATTAATCCTTTTGAATGAACCGAACGAGACAGGCTAAACTGACAAGCTTTTAAAATTCGAAAACGATAGGCTAGCAATCCGTTATTTTGTAATATTACAAAAACTTAAACCATAGACTACCAAAAAAAGAAATAACAAAATCGAATGCTTTTAAAATTTTGTAGTTCTTTAAATTGTTGTTTTTTTTTTAAGAATGTTAGGCTCCGATTTAATGTGGACGGTGGAGGACCGGGTGCTATGGCGCAACTTCAGAGAGGCCTATGACCGTAATAGTCTAAGTTGATGAATTGATAGGCTTTGCCTGCCTATTTCATGTAATGTGTAAATGATAGGATTTAATACCTACGAATATACTATAATGCTGTAAGAAAGTAGAACAAGATGAGTAAACGTTTTGCTTTCTGAGGTTTACGCGAATATTAGACATTAAAATAAAACTACTTTTGATTCTATCGCGGTTTATATTTAGATTTTTGTTCCCGACGTTTTGACGCCTTTGTAGGTGTCACGGTCACGAGCAGACTGAGTAAACGTTGTAAGCGTTTAGTTTAAACAGTTTGTAACGAATAGTTTTAAAAGACAATCTAACAACTTCCATTAAGTTTCAAAGTAGGCGCGATAAGGCGTGAACTAACAGTACTTAACAGGGAACAATTAATTAAGTACAGTCAGCGACTAAAGTAAATAAAACCAAATTTACAAAACACCAGTGCCTGTACTAAGCTCTTAAAACAGGACTGTTGCCATCGTGGAAGCGAGATGGTGCACTACACAGCGTGTAGCGGTGTCTCGCTTGCACAACGGCAACAGTCCTGCTTTAAAAGATAATAAAATGTAAAAGAACAGAGGGAGATAATAAAAACACACTGAAATAGTCGCCGATAGCAAATTAAATAATTATTATAACATAACAAATTTGTTTAAACCTTTTACAGTAAAATATTTGTAGATATAATATATATTCTTATAATTTTACGTACTAAAATATATAAATCAAGTTGATTATTTAGCTTTAAAAATAATCAGTAAGTAAACTTGAGGTTTAAATTAAATACAAATAAAATAATTACATGGCAATTTATTTATTTAAACTTTTTGCACAAAATTGGTATGGCAATCTCTCTCTTATTTACAAAAGAGATCAAACACGTATCACCTCCCTGCGGGTTTCGATTTCAGAATTTTATATGTAGGTATTATTGAAAGGTTTTTATCTATATTTGTCGGCAGCCCTTTTGAATGACTAAGTTAACCTTCATAATGAACAATCTTACACGTAGGTATGTACTAATCAAAATTATATATTTTTATTTTTATATGTTGTTAAATACAGTCAGATTACAAAAAAAAATAGCATGTATTACTTCGGTTTTAGATTTTAGGTACACAAAAATAGCTGTACCTAAACTCATATATAGAATATTCTTTGTTGCACCACAAAAGCACACACACACTATATTATAACACCACAAAAGTTACAGCATTTTAGGATACAATGACAATGGTATATATACACTTACTTTTGCTTAAAAATATGACATCTACCACTGAATACTAAAACGCTACTTAACTTTGAGGCGTTCTTAAATTTCTATCTGTCACTAGTTCACTACTTTACACCTTAAAGTGACGTAGACAGCATGAGACTTAACGGCGGCTTAAAACTGATTGGCGATAGAAAAACCATCCTACTTTATGTCTATAAAACTCAATGATAAATTTTACATTTATATATTTATCTGTTTAACTCAAAGACCAAGTCTCCCTAGAAATAAATAAGAAATAAATCCTTCAAATGATTAACAAATGCCTTAAATTGGTACTGCAAACAATATAGAAATTTGATTTCGTTTTCAATGGCCAAACGAATTAAATTGAAAGCGTATTGAATGTATAACGAATAACTGAGTGAACTCTTAAATGTAAAATACAGATATAAACTGACTCTCGTTCACAGTTCTCGAGATATGAAATTCAAATCGTATAGTTTATGAGTTCCTTGACACAATTACAATACTAAAATCTGTAACAATATCTGGGGATGACTCACACACGGCCATCTGAACCAGTCAACAGATAAACATGCTTATATATTTTTAAATAGTACATACGAGTATCTATACTTACTAATATATAAAGCTGAAGAGTTTGTTTGTTTGATTGTTTGTTTGTTTGAACGCGCTAATCTCAGGAACTACTGGTCCGATTTGAAAAATTATTTCAGTGTTGGATAGCCCATTTATTGAGGAAGGTTATAAGCTATATTACATTACGCTGCTACCAAAAGGAGCGGAGCATAAATGAAAAATGTTGCAAAAATGAAAAACCGTTGAAACTAAAACACGCGGACAAAGTTGCAGGGGACAGCTAGTTATTGATAAATTACATCCAGACACAGAACAAATTTGTACTGGGTGGAAAGTGAACTCTTAGTCAGGGTCACGAACCAATAGACCAACAGGCCGATTGATTTTCATCTCTAATTTAGTTATGCCTGACTTTTGTTATCTTACGTACTTAGGTAATATAAACATAAGTATAGATTGCCTTGTGTTTAAAACTTGTGCTGATTGGGGTTGAGAAGGTGAAAACATAATTAAAGTCTCAATTATCTAACTAGGTTTTATAACATTCCTTAAGACATATGTTTAATAGGTGGTATAACATAATAAAATATCAATTATGACCCTGACGGGCGCAAAAAAAAATAATTTGAAAAAAGGGAAAAAAAAATATAATAAATCGTCAACTTTTACCATCTCATTTCTTAAATACATATTCTCGATTACACGATATTTTTTTAAACAAAATTGCACTCAACTAACACCAATAATACTATTAAATAAACAGAATATACTCGATATAAATTTATAAAAATAAAGCTATATCTGCTTAAACCCGGACCATCTCCAAACCCTCTATAGAGTCATAATCTTGACCACCTTTTCCATGTACCGCCGACACTTTTTGTAAGCTCTCGAGAAGGGATGAGAGGCTGTGAGGAACAAAAACGATGCTCCGATAACCTTGGACTATCGCTGAATCAGGCGATCGATGTTGTCCTTAAACTGCCCATTTTTTTTAACATGAAGTGTTTTTTAGATGACTGAAGCTAAATTAGAACGAATTTAAAATGTTGGCTGATTTGTTTACCTATTTTTAAGTAGGTAAATAATTATGTATGAAAGAACACACAAATTAATAGAATTCATTTGCAAGTTCTTGTCTTTATTTGATGTTTACATTTTTAATATACGCTATAAATTGTTTCAGAATTAAACAAAAAAAATCAATACATAGACACATATATATTTTTATTTTATATATGTATATTATTATATATATTTTTTTTTTAATTAAATTATTGTCGTTCTTAAGCTACGCCAAAGTTAAAAAAAAATAAAACAAACAAGCAATTAGACATTTTTGACTAGTCTGTTGGTCTAGTGGTTAGTAACTGACTGCTAAACCGGAGGTCGTGGGCTTGATTCCCTCTTAGGATAAATCTTTGTGTGAGAGCACGATCATTTGTTCTGTGTCTAGGAGTAATTTATCTATAATATGTATGTATTTAGAGATATATAAGTATATTTATCAGTTGTATGGGTTGCTATAATACAGGCTCTGCCTAGTTTAAGCTCAAAAGGCCGTGTGTGAGTTGTCCCAAGATATTATTAAAAAAACAAAAAGCTGTTTGAATTCGCTGTGGTTTACCGTCATAAAACCTAAATTTACAATTCTGAAATCGATAACCCAAAATAAACAAGTATAATCTTCAATATCTTAATACTTGCTTTACTAAAATCCTTTCAAATGTTTCGAACGGGAATTTTACGGTGAGGATAAATAGCTCACCGTAAAATTCCCGTTAGCATTGAACATCATAAAATATTTACAAAAATTAATATTTCCCTCCATAATCCACGGTTGAACGCACCTTTGTGTAACTCCAGTCACCCAAACCTAATAAATTTATTGCCTCCAGAGAAATATTCTTGTCGCGCCATATTTTTTGACATAATTCTCCTGAGCCATAAACCTTCAAATGATAACGTTAGAATGAAAATGACTTGAATTTACTCATTTCCTTAAAGCTTTTGATAATATTTGAAGAACATGTGTTTTTTTTTCAAATTGTACCATAATTTTGGTACATAATGTGATGTGTTAGTGATTTATTGCTTTATTAGTGAGTCACTGGTAAAAAGTTACTTGAATAGGTATTTCACTTAAAAAGGGACTTTATTAATTTGTGTACAAATATATTTGGTGGTATATAGGTATATAATTATTTTGGAAATTCAGAGTAACATTGTCCATGAATTATGTTAGCAAATATTTATAAGTTTTGCACAATAGTACTACACAGAAAACACACAAAGAAATATCTTGCACTGTTGCATGATCGCATGCCATATTTTTTATATGTACAGAAAAGAAATTGACACATTCAGTTGTAACTGTCACGAAATATATTTTTATAGTACCTTACCCTTTTCTCAAGTGTGTTTGGGTTAATTTCCTGTCTCACAGAATTTAGCTGAACCAATAATTTACATGAAGCTCTCTCTCCACAATTCATGTACACATAGCAAACTAGATAGGTTTGCAGGTAACGCTAATATTTTATATTATATTATACGGTAATTTTTTTATTACATATTATATTCAGCTTAGGTAAGCGGATTATGATATGTAATAAAAATGTTAGTAAATTATACAATGCTAATGTAGCCTGCAAACCTATCAAGTTTGCCGTGTTACTGTATGAAGTAGGTAGGTACATTAGGTGAATTAAACAAAAAAATCATCACTTATTTTTATTCGGCAGGCAGAAGAAGGCACAAACCGTACATCAGAAGGGGAAGACAACGATGGGAGTGAGATCAACGCTGGTTCATCTCGAGTACTCTCCGCGGCTACATCTAGAGAAGAAGATGACGACTCCAGCAACAACGCCAGTAGTGAGAGCAAGAGCCCAGGACAGAGGTCGGTATTGACGTGTAGACAGACTAATCGAGTAACTGTCAAACACGATTATATGGAAGCGAAGATTCGAATTATAAAAAAGAAACTACTATCATGGCTTCCCTTTCCAATTTCTGTATTTAATTTTTAATGTTTAATATTTTTGGAATGTTCGTGTTCGATTTTTTGTATTCGTATGATTGAGTTTGACAAATAAATAATTAAATTTAATTATAATAACAAGCATATTAAATGCTCAATAAAAACAATATTATAACTTGTAAATATGAGAAATAATCATTTTAAATGTATAAAGATCACATCCCATTAAATAATTATTAAAAAAGCGCAAATATGGCGCGGTCCCCCTCAAAATAGGTTAAGTTAATAATTTATTTTTATTTAACCATTAATTCATCAGGTTCAGCATTAAATCATCGCTCAACAAATATCTGAGGTTTTTTAGATTAGACTATTTTCAAGTACAAATGAGGTAATTATAGTTTTTATACAGGATTTTAAGCGCTGCTAAATACAAGCTATCGAACGAAAACTTAATGGGCCCTTAGTCAATATATTTAAATGTGCTACAAGCTATATTAAATTATTATTAGGGTCAAATCTATTTCTAAAATAGCTAACTATTACTTGATGAACACCTTGGCCGCGCGACACGGACGGGTTAGAGCGATCGACAAAACAAAAGCAAGCGTTCCTACTCGCTTGGCGCACGTGACACGCGAGAATGATCGACAGCTCGAGCAGTTCGTGTAGGGGCGGCCATTTTGATTTTAGTTTGACGTTTTACAATCTTCAAATCAAGATACTTATTATACCTAAGCTAAAATGACACTCTTAAGTAAAAGAATATGCTAGATAATGGAATTCTTCCTCCTTATATTATTTATCAATCACTAAAAGCTTTCATCGTCATATAATTTCGAACTTCAATATTATTACAAAGCTTGGTTACATTAAGTATAAGGTAATGATTACTGTAACGTATTATATTGTATAAATGCGATATCATATGTATAATAACTTTTGTTAGTACTCATAATTATTTAGGAATATTAACGGTTTACTCACGCACATTATCGGGATCGCCCGACTAGTTTCAGATTCAATGGGAGTCCCTAATCATGAGCTGACGCGGCGGCGGTGTCGGGAGTCGAACTTTGACGTCATATTGAGGCTGAAACTAGTCGGGCGATCCTGAGATTAACCGTTAATATTCCTTAATTATTAGGATAACATTTATTTAGGATAACAATTATTATGACACATGTATTTATTTGACACTATATATATAATCATCATTTATATATAAGTCACATTTTCTCACTGTATAGGCATGAATACACCTTACAGTTTTAAAGCTATGGAAATACATAATCACACATCTCTTTTCAGTGAAACTATAAAGCTTAAATACTTATTCATATATTATCACGTACAACATGAAATTTAGTTGAACAACTTACCATAGTATAAATTCATATTATATACGCAGAAAAATGAATATTAAATAAAAAGTTTTTTATTTCAGTTATTATAATAATGTTAGGGGTTACTTAGTTGACTGTCATAGGATATTTAGCTAAAAATAGGCAGACCTTTCTTTTATATAGCATCCACTCGAAGCATAATAGGCTCTTGAGAACGACCAAATGGTCAATGCTAAAGTATGTACAGGGTGGGCAACTTGGAGGTACACAACTTTTTTTTGCCGCCATTTTGTTTTGGCGGCAAATATGACAGTTGTTTCATAAATTTTATTTTGTATAAATATGGCAAATTTGTTATGGAGCGTTTTACTACTGAAAAACGTGTTTTAGTTATTAAAACATTCCACTTAAACCAAACATGTATTGCGAAAAATCTATGAAAATTGCGGCCAATTTTTTTGTAGAAATCGCTTACCTTTGCGGCAAACAGTAACTCATTTAGTGAATAAATTTGAGCAGCTTGGCATTGTAACAGATAAAACAGTTCCATGTCGGAGCAGAATATTGAAATTGTTCGACAAAGTGTAGCAGAAGAACCCACATTGTCTACCAGGCGTCGTTCTCAACAACTCGAAATTAAGAGGACTTCTCTAGGGACAATTCTGAAGAAACACCTTGGTTGGTTCACGTAACTCAAGAACTGAGAGAGAACGTGAATCAGTTGGGCTTAGGAAACATGTGCTTCCTAAAAGATGGGGCCATATGTCATACGGCACAAGCCACAATCGAGACATTGAAAATTATGCTTCCGGGTCGTTTTTTGTCATTTCAAGAAATGGTGATATTGATTGGCCCCCAAGATCCCGGAATTAACAGTTTCTGACTTTTTTTGTAGGGCTATCTAAAGGGACGTGTCTATGCTAATAGGCCAATGAACTTTCAACAATTAAAACAAAATATCCGAGACACAGTCGATAAGATAACGCAGTAAATGTGTGAAAAACCCACTGAAAAGGGTTTACATTTGCCATGCTGCTAGAGGCGGATATTTGTCTGGCATTATATTCCATACTAATTTGCCAACACTAAATACTATATTTAAAAAAAGAAACTTATATTTTTTTATATTTCATAGAATAAAATTTTAAATATAAAGTGTATACCTCTTATTTGCCCACCCTGTAGTATGTAGGTAATTGGCATAATATAATATGATAGATATTAAAACCTGCATCATTAATAAAAGAAAAAACGTTAAAAAAACCTAAAATATTTTAACTGGAATAACCATGCCAAATACGCATGTGTTGCGTATTTGGAACGCTATTTGACAGACAATATTTAAAATTGTTGTCGACCTTAGAGAAATAAATAAGAAAACAATAGAGTGCACATATCGAGTATGAACATGTAAAATTAGTGTAAAAACGGATCACCTTTCTACTGAAACTATATCAAAACCTAATATTACCTGAATAATATCGGAACCGTTAATATTTTTTTTTAAAACAAAAACCTAATAAATTCAATAATGTAAAAAAACCATATCCATACCTATTTCCTTATGAAATAGCACAAACATACCAAAACACATTGTTATGTTCATTACGTTTAAGTAAAAAACTTCCTTTCTTCTTTCTAAAAAACTCATTATAAATGTTACCAAACTTTCTACTTTGACTTCGGGTAAAACTTGGATTGGTTCAGCAATTACATTGGGTACCAGGATTTCTTAAAAGTGCAGGAGGGTCCTCCCCTTATACCAAACAGTAGCTGGTATATAACCAGCTAAAACTTTTTTTTTGTGAATTCAATCAACGATAGAAGCGGTGAAGGAAGGCCGAATCGGGGTGCTGTCTAATATGTTGACTTTCAAAACGTGCCACTAAGCAGCCTAATTTGAAATAAATGAATATAGATTTTTTATAAGTTAAATAGTTTTTTAATTAAATATCGACCAAACTTTTGAAATGAAATGAAATAGTTTACAATGGAATTAGGATATACAATCACTTTTACACGTTACTTTTTTTGAGCTTGCTGGAATCGATATTTCCTGACTGCCCTGAGAAGAAATATCGAAACAAACTCAGGGGTCACATTCTCTTTTAAAGTCCAGACAATATTCGCGTATTATATTGTGTTAACAAATTAATGCAGGTTACTGGACTGATTTTGAAGGAAGAACCAGAGCAATCTGAGCAAGCCTGCAGGCAGGCGGCAAGCATGGCCCGATCCGGTTTTTAACTGGCTTTTATATTGACCAACCCAATAGAACACCCTCGTCTGAAAAGACAGGACACATGGGATATCGATTATACATAATATAGTAGTGCAGTTATACTCAAGTAACGATTAGAGGGATGCCCTCACTGAAGGCTCATTCACGAAACGCCAAAAACACAGAACGTATCTGCTAATGGCTTGAGAAGCCGTCCGAAAATAATATATAAAAAAAAACATCATAATGCACACATGTTGTGAGTACACACACAGTGACACTTGCTTTGATACGATGGCCAGTGCTGTACTTATTCATAGTTCGATAAAGAGGCAGGGTTCTTTTTTTTCTACCTATCGTTGAAGTAGCGTGTTTTCAGGAATTCATAATAGGGTCGGTAGCTCTGCAGATTCACTTAGCGTAGCTTCTCCAGCATACAGGATTACACATAATTTTTGACGGGATCAAGAAAGTAAATTAGATACTAAATATAATAATAAATACCCGTTTATGAATGTCCCTCTTGCTGGGCAAAGGTCTCTTCTCATGTAGAATAGGAACAGGCATTGATCACCATGCTTGCTCACTTGCGGGTTAGCGATTCGAGATTCCAATTATTGGCATATTAAGTTTTTCACGATGTTTTCCTGAAAGTACAAATAACTTTGAAAAATTTACATTGGTATGCCTGTAATAAGTTCGAACCTGCAACCTTGTGCACACACACACACACAAGGTTAGGCCACCATGACTTCTTGTATACGTAAATTAGTTTTCTCATAAATGCCTTTTTACATAATCATCAGCCTTGTAAAAAACCTGCTGGCGTATAATACTTTCATTCTCAATTTGTGTAAAATATAACTAAGTATACACCTATGCACTGTCCATAGCTACTCGCTAATATCCTCAAACCGCTACGATATTCGTTTCGCCGGCTTCCAATAACGCTTGATTACCCACTGGCCTGCCTTCGATGTCTGATACTGATATAGGTTTACTTCAATGTCACTAAGCGCCCTATATAACACGAGAATAAAACAAATCGATAGTCGATGCATAACTCGATTATACACGTCACTGGCGGCTTACGAAATGAACTCGGTAAGCCATGTTCGATATAGGTTATAGAGCTGACATCGATACCGCCAATTATATGACGCCGACGTTTGAAAAAAGAACGCTGGTTTTTATTGGCCAGCTTTAAATTTGTTTTTTTTTAAGAATATTTTTTTGTTTTACCGGTAACCGAAAGTTTATTTATTAAGTTACTAGCTGTTTTCCGCGGCTCCGCCTTCGTGGATGTCGGTTATCGCGGCAAAAAGTAGCCTATGACCTTTCTCAGACTCTAGACTATCTATGTACCAAATTTTCATTTAAATCGTTTCAGTTCTTTTGACGTGAAAGCGCGGCAGACAGACAGAGTTACTTTTGCATTTATAATATTAGTAAGGATTGAGTTTAAATGGTTTATCATGTAGATAAAGGTTATTTATATCCTGTACATTTAAAACAACGAACAAAAGCAGTTAAGGCATAAAGATAGACTAGTACATTTCTGGAAAAAACTTTACCTTTTAGTTACTGAGTTTTGTTACTAGAGAACAATATTAATCCAATTTTCTCGACACACCAAACTCTTTTAGTATAATCCTTTTTGGTTGGTATGCGATAATCTATGCCATGAATGTAGTCTATAATCTGTGGCTGGCAGAAGCCGTAATATTCCAACTGAAATATTTTTAGAATATTAAATCATACTAGCTCATATTATTACGTAATGAGTAAGTGAGGCCGCCTCTACATGATAGCTTGATCATTTAGACTCTGTTAGACAGTGATCAAATAATAAGGACTGCGCGAACTGTCGGCCGGCGTCAAGCGTCAAGTGCGCCTTCCGCCCGTTTTTTTGTTTTTTCGACAACTTAAACCATTCACAGTGTACTTTTATGAAACCATTCGATACCGACAGGAGTCCGTGTGCGGCGCGGCCCTTTAAATTTGATACGTATCTCCTAATACTCTTCAGGAAGCTTACTTGGAAAATGCCACGCACACAGATTTGTCACATATATTAAACTTGGCTCTATGATATCCCACCTTCTCCGACTATTGTTTACAACAAAGTTATACTCAACACGCAATTTGGAGACAGATCACTCTATGACGCACAAACAAACAAAGATACAAATTAATTATTTAGAATTAAAATGACTCATTAATATACTAATTCTATATTGCTTTCTGAGGATGACGCGAATGTATGCGCATTGAAATACCTAAAAGTACTTTTTAACAGATTCTATCGCGATTTATATTGAGATTCCACAGATCCTCGCTAAAGAACTCCTCGCTAAAGAATTCCTGCTTAGGATGTTTCGTGAGGCTATTGAGAATAAAAAACACCCTAATTTCAATAGAGAAGATGGCTGGAAGATATCACCTACTTGGGATCCAATAAAACACAAACTCAAAACCAAACCCAAGAGCAGCGCTAGACCTCAAGACCTCAAGACACAGTGAGCTCATATTGCGTAGGTTAGAAAAAAATAATTAATTAAAATATGAAGTTAGAACGAGCAACATCTACTGTCAAGACGAATACCACCTCAGTCTGCCCGTGACCATGACACCTGCAAATGCGTCGAAACGTCGGGAACTAAAATCTCAATATAAACCGGGATAGAATGCGTTAAAAAGTAGTGTGTAGTATTTTATTCCAATACTCATTCCATTTTACTTTTGCTGTTAACGACAGATTACAAACAGAGATACAAGAAACAAAGACTTTTAGGATGAGAACTAGAACACATTAGGAAAGTACTAGCAGCAAAAAAGCTGAATATTTTTTTTCTTTTGTTTTTTTTTTTCAACAGATTTATAATAGAGGCACCTTATAATCCCACTTACTAATTCAGCAAACTTTGTGAGCCCAAAAAGTAATTTATTGCTTCGGTTAACCCAATTAAGGGATAGTTTGATTAAACAATTTACACTAAAGTTTAATTAGGCTGGATAAGCTAGCCCTTTTTATGCTTAACCTTCTATATTGATTTAATTTTTCGAACAAATATGAACTGGAACAGGTAAAATACAGTACGTGGATTTACTGTATCTGAACACCGTTAAAGAAAGTCAATCAAATGCTGCAAAACGCATATTATTTAGTAGATTAATAAAAGATATATTAATTGTGTTTTATTCTATTTAATCTGAGTTTATAAATAAATATCAATTTCCAGATGTATGACGGAGTATCATTTAAGAACGGCTCAACCGATTTGACTGTTTTTTTCTGTTCTGTTTATAATTGTCAGGACAAGTTTTGTAGGAACGAAATATTTTAATGTCAAAAATGTAAAGAACTACGACGGTCGGGTCAGCATGTATGACGATAAAATATAGGTATGATGACAATGTACATACATATAGGCACTTCCAATAGTTACCTTCAAAATCTTTTTCTCTGGTCCTAACCAATAAATAATCAAAACAGGTCTATTAAATCAGATTTGTTGACCGTACTTAACTTTTCTAATTAGGTACTTTTGTTTTACCTAATAAATAAAAAGAAGATTGATTAGTAAGCATAAATAAAAATAAATATTCAACAAACGTTTAAATTGACCCAATACCAGATTTTCAAAAGCGGCAATAGTTTAATAGTTAGGGGTGACAACCTTGTGATCCAAAGGTCACACGTTCGAACCCAACCTATTGCACTATTAACGTGAACCCACTCCAGACACAAGCATATTTAGCTTAGTTGGAGGGGTTAACAAGATTGCTAGTAATGTGAATTCCACCCACATTGCTAGTAACCTATTTAAAACAAAATAAAAAAAATAAAACTAGTTAATTTAGGTAGGTTCAAGTCTCCCACGTCAATGTCGTACATGGCAATAACGTTCCAAATTGTTAATATTAAGCGAACAAGTCCATTTTATGGGGAATTTCCCTACAGAATGCTATAAAGGATGATGTATGCTCAAATTAAGTGGATTTGACGGCGACTTAACTGTCGTAACATAACGTTAGGTCCCACTTTGGACTCTGCATATTCATATTTAATTTTTAACTCATACGACTTAAGCATATTTTTTTTGGTATCCATACAAGTACATTTAATATATATGTTGTACAACTTATTTAATATTAATACGGATATACTACAATACAGGAATATAATATATGTATACACAATCATAAATTTCGGAATATATTCAGAATAAATCTTCAATATTTATTGTATGTTTAAAAATATACTAAAAATCTTGTAATAATAATATTAATCATCTTTCACTTCATTCATTAGATTATTTTTTAAACAATACTTTTAATTTAATTACAATTTTATCATTAAAAAACATAATATGACTATAAGTACTTACAAATAATTTTATATTAAATAACAACTGCATATAATATGTAACTATTAAAAAACTTACTTATAACTTAATTATTTCATAAGATAAAAGCAAATTTAAATACATTCATGTAATGCCTCCACAAAGGAATCATTTATTAAATAAACTACCATTTAAATTCTCTAATTACGTGTCTTTGAAATTGTAAATGTAATAGAATTTGATTATAAGCAATTTTCCCAACCTGTTCAGGCTGTTGAGCAAGTTATCTCCATTCACTCCAAATGCGAGGCCTGACGATATGTAAGTGGCCTGATATAATGGCACATTACGCTTTGGATACGCTTAGCTGCGACCCTAGCAACGAGCACGATCCAATACCAATGCTGATTACGTATGCCCGATAGTTTCAGCTGCTGTCTATCAAGGGACGTCTCAAATGGCCATTACTTAATTAAATTACAAAAATAACAACCACTTTAACTATCAATCTAAATAATGATATGCGATTTGCAATGTTTAATAATCGTTATTACGCATAGCCATTTCATACGTCACTCGAAAGCCATTAAATCGTCGAATATAAAGACTGATACGTAATTGGTGCCCTACGCCTTACACGATATTTGTGCATAATGCAATAGTATAACTGTTGGAGTTAGTTCACGACCCTGCACAGCTGGACGGGTAGACGTCACCTCTGCTAACTCAACACGTAATTATGTACTTTCCATGAAAGATATTGTAGGCATATGCATGTTATACTTTTGTGAAGTCTCGTTGACAATGTATCGTGTACTGTGAGTATGTGTTGTCCGCTTTGGTGACGGCAAACTAACGTTACCTTCTTAATGCTTGGTAGTTTTGATTAGTACTTGTATGACTTAGCATTGAAACGTAGACATAGATAGATCTAGAAGTTAGCCGCAGGTTGAACACATGTCATATTTCAAGCCCTACCAAAGCGTACGACACAGACTCACAGAAGGGCTTCCACTAACATTGCACACACTACACCACTGCCTCCGTATAACACGATACATCCCTTTGTAGGCGACCGATCATTGCATCGAGCTCGTCAAGCTCTCGCAAGTCCATGCAGGACCCTGAGAGGCCGGAGACAGACACAGACAAACGCGGCCATAAATGGAGACACGTCCAGGCTGTCATGGCATACTACCAGGCACTCAGGAAAATAAAGAGGTTCGAACACTATCGGACCACCGGTAAAGCCGCATCGTTGTCGATTGTTATTTCATTGTTTGTTTATAATTTCCCACTAATGTGCTACCTTCGTCAGTGTATAGGAACTTCGGGAATGGTACTTTTTCTCAATGGATTATGTGTGTTTTTCTTGTGGATATTGTGTCTTACTAGTTCACCAAATAATTCTACTTTCTTACTGTCACTTGGGACAAAAAAACGTGTTCAATGTTATTTCGTTGTTTGATTTAATTTTTAATGTTTCGATAGATTTGAATAATAGTTTCAAATTCCTAAACTTAGATGCATAGTTTCTAGTTTTAGAACTATATAGATTTAACTTACTGATGTCTCACTCTACAAACTATTTATATATTGGATTTGGACTTTTTGTTTCTCTAGTGTGAGTTGCCATGCCGCATGTCGAAATAGATATATTTGTTTGCACGTGTTTAAGATCTTTCTGTTCACAAAATTCTAGTGCATCACGCACACAACAATGTAATATTAGTGATACTTTCCAATGTCAGTATTTTCCTTGAAACTAAATGAACAGAATCTTGAAATCTTCTTAAAAAGATTAAATCTGTCGTAACTTTCTTAACTGTCTAAATTACTTGGAACTGTCTGAGCATGGCTACTTTTGCTTAACTCCCTGTGTTATTTGTGAGTGTTGCTTAAATCTGACTAGCTTGTCTGACTGCAGAACAAAGTCGAACCAGCGATGGATGAAGCTGCGGACGACGGTGCAGCTGAGCTCGGCGATACAGAAGAAGCCGCCGCTCAAACGAGAAGACTCCTTTCTTAAGAGGTTCTCCACGAGGCAGACGCCGCTCACGCAAGAAACTGTAAGTTTGTTGTTAATATTCAAAGTAACCTTACTTAACGAATCACTGATACAAAATTAATTTCACCTTAATACTTGTGCTTCATCTCTCCCATTGAATAGATATCTCTTCTATACAACATATCCTAGCCCTAATCTTATAAAAAACATAAATTGCGCATATCGAGTATGAACTGTAGGCACTAATATTTTCGCATGTCTTTCGTCGAACTGTTATAAACCTTATTACAAGGAAATAAAGTTAATATCACATTTCCTTGTTCTGATTTAATAAAGTTTCCATCAATGGTGCTGAATTGCAATTTACTACAGCATTTAATATATCAATTAAACTGTTACATTCTGAACGCCGTCACGTATATATCGCCTCTCAAACCGTGTCAGTCAAGTCAACTCAAATTACTTTTAAACTATGCTCGTTGTAACCCTTAACTTTGATCGGAGATGAATTAAGTGACAGTATTAATAAATACTCTGTTTAGATCTTTTACAAATTTAATAAGGTTTAGTTTCCAGACCAGTACCTGTACCATGGACTTTTAAAGCTGTACTGTTTTCTTTGTGGATGCAAGATGGTTCAATACACTTTATATAGAGACCTAAAGCTGGAAACCAGGTATTTTTTACCCCCTATGAAAAACTAGGGGTGTTATAAGTTCAATTTTTTTTTAAACAACCTATATTTTTGTTTATATTCTTTTCGGAGTTTTTTTGAATATAAATTGGTTTTAATTAATTTACTTTTAGATTGTATATACCAGAAGTTTGATGACAGCAGCTAATGGAATTAACACGAATTTATTTATTACTTTAAAATGATCGATGTCCAGAATTGGCTGACACTGACACCTGTTTCGTTAATAAGTTTCGTCCCAAAAAATATACTAAGTTACGTATATTTTTATTAACATAGTGGTCTATGCTTATACAGTATTAAATTTTATAATTGAGGCTGTACCTAAAAAAGGTGAAAACTTGATAATTATTTAACTAACAAGTTTTTACCTCAAAATCATTTAGTACAGAATAAGTTGACTTTGTTAATGTCTTTAAAATTTAAGTGACTTGTGACCTTTACATAATTTTAAGTTACCTATATCCTTTCTTAACCAAAAACCAAAATAAATGCTACCTTCGTCAAGAAGAAGACATTGGTCTGAACGCGCTACGCACCGACAGAGGCGGCGCACGGACTTCAAATAGCTTGACTTTTTGTATTTCACTGAATCATTCGGTGAACGTTCACTGATGATGAAAATAACACATTATCTAATAGGAATGAAGTGTTTTAACAATCACGATTCAAATCATTTGGCCTGGCTGTCACGGGCTGAGACTAGTAGGTATATATTCTAACTAGGTAGTTTAACACTACTATGTTTTATTGTATCTACCACGACGTTATACTTTTTGTATCATTATAAAATCAAAATAACAGCTCTCTCCCTTAGGTAGAAGACACGGGGTCTGAGGGCGCGACAGGCGAGCACAGATCCACGAACCGACAGAGGCGGCGCAAGGTCCGCGCGCCGCGCACCGTCGTCAACCCCGACGAGAACTTCTACTTCTACTGGCTGTGGCTGATCACCATCTTCGTCCTATATAATCTGTGGACACTCATTGTGAGGCAGAGCTTTCCGGAGTTACAGGTAAGATATTAGTTTTGAAAAGTAAGTTATATTAAATTAAGCACAAAAGTAATGTGTTTATTATATTTTTAAAGAAAGACCAATTGGTAAAGTACTTGTCGAAACTAAATATAGCGCTACTTCAAGATTTATTTAATAAAATTAGGTCTATAATGATTCAACTTTCAATTGTAAAGTTTGCAGCAAAGTTACCTTGATAACCTGAACAATAGTTTACTGAGTCTACAATTAAAAACAATAAAGCAATTTAATTAGGCAGCATCGTCATATTTTTAGGCTTTAAGCGATAAAGCAATCAACTCAATAAGTCACTAACACAAATGAAGCAAATAAGGTAACAAATTAATTCCAATAAAAAGATCGCATACGAAAAGCAAACTATCATAAACGATCTGACCTATTACGTGTCCTCAGGGTTAAAGTATTAGCAATAAATAATTAATAACCTCGAACACTTAGCAATAGCAATACAGTGTCATGAAAATACAGCTCTCAATGTCTATAACCCCTTATTGAACCATGCATAATTCAAGCCAGCTATCACAAACGATATTCAACCCTAAGTAAAGGAGTTATAATATACAATTGCTTAAAATGGACAATGAATGGGTATGAAATTGTTAGGTCAAAAATATTATTTTTGTACCACAGAGCAAAGAAATAGCAGTACAACAGAATAATTATTGTTATCGATTTTTTAAACAGTTTTATAATTTTTGCAAAGCAGAAAAAATAAATAAATAGAGTTGCGCTCATATATAATTTTCATTTATGGAATTCGTACTCATAATTCACAAGTGGATACTACAGCTTAATGCTACTTAGCTACAATTTAAAATAGAGTCAGGCAATAGATGTTTCTAGAACACATAAATATAGGTATTTCACCTTTACCTACACGTCTAAATATTGTTCTATCTCTAACGACACAAATACACAATCAGAAACTTCCAGTTTACAGTATCAGAAGGTTGTTATTACGCGCCATTGGCCGTAAAGCAACGATTTTACTTTTAAATTGAGGATAAAAATGTATTCGGCGAAGGAAACTATTCTGCAGTCTGGCTGCGTCGGAGACTTGGAACGTCAGTGTTCTATTTTCAAATGTGTATTTTAAAATTCGAAATGTAAACTGGTGTAAAACAAGCTCTATTCAATGTTTTGGAATTGTTTTTGAATAAAGGAAAAATAAAATAAAAGCAACCAGCCAGTATCTCTAAACTTGACTATTAAATAATGACGTTTTACAGAGGAATTCAAAGTGATTTCTAAAACATGACATAAACGCTTTTCATTTGTTACCTTTCAGAATAAACCTTTAAAATATCTAAATCTCTATATACAGGGTTACAGGTTAAGTCGACCTAAATCCTTTAAGACATGGTAGTTTCCATCATTCTTGACCGATTTGACTAAGGAACCCCATATCCCAAACTTAACCGTTCTCAAGTTATCGGCCTTTGAATTTCTTTTATAAAAATTACAGATTTTTTGTCTATTGCCCCCTTTTTTTGTGTTTTCTGTCTTAATTTTGTTTTGTTTTTGCTATTTTTGTGTAGTAGATTAGTTGCCTTATTATTTTAAACCATAAAACTGCAAGTAACTATACCAACTGAGTCGTAGTAGACAGTCAATTGTTCAAAAAATAAATAAATTTGAAAAATAATATTTTTCTTTGTAACATATTTAAAAAAAAGTCTATGACAGATGTGCTGCAGGTGTACGATAAAATATCTACGATTCTTTAGCTTTCTAATAAGGTATAACATGCCAGGGTATTGTTAGGATTCTCGGAAAAAACTTCAAACAAAGACGCCCAAGTAGCAAAAGTTAAGTCGCTCGCAGCGCCTATTGTCCTGCAATGGGTGTGAGCGGGATATCTTTCAATGTAAACGGGTACGAGTGAGACAAGTAATTCCATGTAATAACTATTTTGTTGTTATTGTGTGTGTTTGGTTAGTCAGTCTGCTTACGCGATTCGTCCGTGGTAGATGCGATACTTGGTGCTCTTTGTTTTTTACTCGATTTGGCTTATTTTCTGGACTGTTTCTTCCTATTCGTGACTGTGCTTGTTAACTGGACCTTGATTTGTGCTTCTGATTTGGAAGATGACGACCTTTACGAACGAAGAATATGCTGATATTTTGATTTGTTACGGGTACTGCAACTGTGTATCTTTACGAGCCCGTGAAGAATACATAGTACGTTATCCTGGCCGCCGAATACCGGATATTAGTGTCTTCGATGGAGTTTACCGACGACTGAGAGAGACTGGCTCTGTTTCAAGGCGACGAACAGACCTGGGTAGACCACGTATTAATGATGTCGATGAAGAGCAAGATAATGAGATAGTTCAACGATTTCGACAGGATCCGACTACGTCAACCAATGTTGTTGCTCGAGAACTTGGACTCTCACAGTGGAAAGTGTGGTTTACAGTGCATACTGCCGGTCTCTACCCCTACCACAACACGCCAGTACATGTCATAGAAGAAGGTGATCCTGCGAGGAGGCTGGACTTCTGTAGATTCATGCTCAATGCAGATTTGGAAGATCCGTCGTTTTTTAGAAGCATCTTGTGGACTGATGAGTCGAAATTCGATCAAGACGGGATAACTAATTATCATAACGCACATTATTGGGCCCAAAAATCTCAAAGAAATCCCAATAAAAAAAGGATAAAGGGTTCACAGAGACGTTTCAGTCTTAACGTGTGGATGGGAATAATTTCTAACCATTTGATTGGGCCTTACTTTCTACCTCAAAATTTGGATGGAGAGAACTATGAAACTTTTTTGAGACAAGATTTATCTGATTTGCTCGACGATATACCATTAAACCTCATTCGTGACATGTGGTTTCAACACGATGGGTGCCCCGCGCACTTCAGAAGGAGTGTCAGAGAGTGGCTAGACACTAATTATCCCAATAAGTGGATCGGGAGAGGTGGACCTATACCGTGGCCAGCCAGGAGTCCAGACTTGACTCCTATGGATTATTATGTGTGGGGACACATGAAAAGTTTGGTGTACAATGAACCGAACCCAATACAATCAATTGAGGTTTTAAGACAAAAAATTATTGATGCCGCTAGCGAAATAAGAAGAGGACTAACGACTGGTGTTGCAAAAAGTGGCCTAAGACACAGAATGCGTGTATGTGTGCGAAACAGAGGACGGCATGTGGAAAATTTATTGTAAAAAGACCAATAAACAAAATCTGTTATGTATTTGGATTGTTTTATTTTGTTTTCTGACTCAAAAACAACGCTTGATTATCGTTAGTAATTACTACTACCTGGTAGTATTTCATCAATGTTTTTATTAAACAAATCTAATATCACCTTATGTTATTATACCTTATCGGAAAGCTGAAGAACCGTAGATATTTTATAGTACATCTGCAGCACATCTGTCATAGACTTTTTTTTAAATATCTTACAAAGAAAAATAAACCTTTTCAAATTTATTTACTTTTTTGAACAATTGACTGTCTACTACGACTCAGTTGGTATAGTTACTTGCAGTTTTATGGTTTAAAATAATAAAGCAACTAATCTACTACACAAAAATAGCAAAAACAAAACAAAATCAAGGCACAAAACACAAAAAAAGGGGGCAATAGACAAAAAATCTGTAATTTTTATAAAAGGAATTCAAAGGCCGATAACTTGAGAACGGTTAAGTTTGGGATATGGGGTTCCTTAGTCAAATCGGTCAGGAATAATGGTAACTACCATGTCTTAAAGGATTTAGGTCGACTTAACCTGTAACCCTGTATATAAAATTCTCGTGTCACGGTGTTCGAACTTGAACTCCTCCGAAACGGCTTGACCGATTTTGATGAAATTTTTTGTGCTTATCCGGTATCTATGAGAATCGACCAACATCTATTTTTCATCCCCCTAAATGTTAAGGGTAGTCCACCCCTAATTTTATTTTTTTATTTTTTAGGCAAAATTTTTTGTTTTTATTTTTTTATGACACAGCATACAAAAATACATACAACCCTAAATTTTCATCCCTCTACGATCAACCCTTATATTTTATTTGTTAATTAAAAACTTTAATTTTTTTTGATAATTTTTTTTTTATTTTTTGATGACTTACAATAAAAAATAGGGTAGGGTAGGTAGGGTAGGGTAGGTAGGGTAGGGTAGGTAGGGTAGGGTAGGTAGGGTAGGGTAGGTAGGGTAGGGTAGGTAGGGTAGGGTAGGTAGGGTAGGGTAGGGTAGGTAGGGTAGGGTAGGTAGGGTAGGGTAGGTAGGGTAGGGTAGGTAGGGTAGGGTAGGTAGGGTAGGGTAGGTAGGGTAGGGTAGGTAGGGTAGGGTAGGTAGGGTAGGGTAGGTAGGGTAGGGTAGGTAGGGTAGGGTAGGTAGGGTAGGGTAGGTAGGGTAGGGTAGGTAGGGTAGGTTAGGTAGGGTAGGGTAGGTAGGGTAGGGTAGGTAGGGTAGGGTAGGTAGGGTAGGGTAGGTAGGGTAGGGTAGGTAGGGTAGGGTAGGTAGGGTAGGGTAGGTAGGGTAGGGTAGGTAGGGTAGGGTAGGTAGGGTAGGGTAGGTAGGGTAGGGTAGGTAGGGTAGGGTAGGTAGGGTAGGGTAGGTAGGGTAGGGTAGGTAGGGTAGGGTAGGTAGGGTAGGGTAGGTAGGGTAGGGTATGTAGGGTAGGGTAGGTATTTTTAATTTATAGGGCAAAACAACGTTTGCCGGGACAGCTAGTCTTTATATAACATTGAATTCATAGCTTTTTTATTTAACCAACGGAAAAATTTTGTACATTTTTTTTTATTTAAACATTATTTAAGTTTTATTAATATTAAGTTCATATTTTATCCGGTAACATAGTCAACAGTTCGTTTGTTAATCTAGTCAAGGCGATATTTTTTATGAGTCAGGTTGCAGTAGGGAAAAGGAACTTCGAACAGTTAACAAGGGTCCAAACCTTAAGGGCTTTAAGCGATAGTAACGAGAAACATTTACATAACATACTCATCATGAACATACCAGGAAGGGAACGTACATCATTATTTAAGTGAAAGGAGGAAAAACTTTTTAATAGTTGAGTATATAATATATGAGGTTTTGAACAAGTTCGTAAATGCGTCGTATATTAATGTTCGCGTAGTTTCTGAAAGTTGTACTTGTAGTGTGGTATTAAATAGCCTTTCTTGGGCTAGCAGTGCCCGCGGCTGCCCTTACGTAAACTGACTACCTACCTACCCTACCCTATCTAATAACCATACTTACCTACCTACCCTACCTAACTACCATAGTTACCTACCCTACCTACTCTACCATACCTACCTACCTATCTACTCACCCTACCTACCTAACTACCTATTTTCTTATTCAGTCTTCACTTTTGGTATTAGGACATTTAAAAAAAGTCAGTTTTTTATTTTCTTTTATACAAACTTTGTGCTGACAATGACGAACCCAAAACAAAAAGAATAGGCATGTTTCCTATTTTTTTTTTAATGTCCGCCTGGTAGATTAATGAATTTTATTGGACACGTATTTTTTCTTATTTCCTACAAACAAAAAATGATCAAAATACAGAGAACGCAAATTACGCGTGACGTCACTCCTCGCTACAATTTTTACCAAAAGCTCCCACTCCGAAACTTTAAAGCGCTGTATCTTTGTAAGTTTTTATTGTTTTGATAAAAGAAAAAATACGTGTCTAATATTTTTTTTATCATCTAACTGACGGACTAAATAGATTTTAACTTTTCATACCCAGGAAACATCCCTATTATCCAATTCAGTGCAGTCGTTCGAAAGTTATGCGCGTACATACATTTCGGGCATTAATTTATATATAAATTGATTATAAAGAGGAAAATTTTATATTTTTGTATGTTTGTAACGTATAAACTCAAAAACTTCTGGACCGATTTCAAAATTATTTCTCCATTAGAATGCTACATTATCCCTAAGTAACATAGGCTATATAGCTGTGTTAGCGGATCGCTACTGTAAAATATAGTTTTTTCAATATGATAGTAGTAGTATGAGGTAGTAACAGATAAATGCAAAAAAAAAAGCTGCTGGTACTTAACTACAAGTGCTTAAAACCAGTACGTTATCTAACATTTAACAGATGCTTATATTAAAAGCAAATATTTTAAAATGTTCTTCAAGTAAAACCATAAATAAAACCCATACCATGTGTATAGTGTCCAAGCGTGTTCGAACTTGTAATGGGGACGAAGGAAATCACACATTCATGCAAATGTTACGGGATTATTATACAAGACACCTTATAACCTTTGAAAGTCAATGGAGAACGGGTTAGCTGAGATATGTGTCACGAGAAATGTGTAACTAAACTGTTAAATTTCTCACATGTCTAAATGTGAATGCTGTGATATCCTTTAATTGAGGGAGCACAACTCAAATGTAAACTCTACTTTGTCTAAAAATGTATCTTGTGTATTCTTCGTTGGAGATCCATAGATAAATAAATAAATATAACAAATATTTACTACTAACCGTTTCCCGCGGCTCTGCCCGCCCTGATGTTGATTATCGCGGAAAAAAGTAGCCTATGTCCTTTCTCAGGCTTAAGACTATCTGTGTATTAAATTTCATTTTAATCGGTTCAGTAGTTTTAGCGTGAAAGCGCAACAGACAGACAGACAAAGTTACTTTCGCATTATATAATATTAATAAGGATATTTATCGGTCAAGTGCGAGTCGAACTCGCGCATGAAGGTTTTCGTAACATCATATAAGATTTATGCCGTTAAAATGTAACAAAAAACTTTTTGTTCTTTATTTTTCTAACTGTTAGACCCCTGACAGACGGACGGACAGTGGCTGCGTAGTAATAGGGTCCTGTTGGCCCCCTTCGGGTATTCATTTAACCATGTCACTAGAGTTACTCTTGGCAACATCCTGAATGTTGTGATGTAGTTGTTTTAGTATGTCACCATATAATTCACAACCATAAAAAATCATTTACTTATTTTTTGTACGGAAATAACATGATCCGTTGAAATAACTTCCCTGAAAATCTCCACAACAAAGATACCAAATGTTATCCCTGAATATCTGTAATTATGAACCTAAGTATACAAATACCATAGCTGTATCCACATTGATCATATGCCGGCTGAATTGGATAGCGAATATTGATATTTGCCATCAGTAATTGGAAAATTTGTACAGGCTGACCAATACTGACCATTCCATTTGAATGAATTGAAAGAATTTGCGTGAGTTATTAAAAATTAGAATGAAGACATAAAAAGTATTGAGGTTTGAGAAGTAATTATTTCACACGACTAAAGTAAAACTTCTTTATATACGCAACGCAAGTGGGTATGAGAGAAAGAGAGAAAGAAAATGTGTGCTCGCACCTCACTCTCTTGCCCCTACAATAATATACGAGACGTAACTCTCTCGCTTTCTATCTTCACTAACTTATATCTCCATCTCAACTTCCGTGCGCCTCGCCCGATCACACTTTTCGTAACGCTCTCGTTACGCTTTCACCAGCTTTCTCCCCAAGTGAAGCGTGCGTAAAGAAGTTTTAGTTCAAAAAGAGTAAATATTATAAGACTTTAATACATAGTTTAATAAAGATTTAATTGTTTGTTTGTTTGCATTTAATAGGCTCCGAAACTACTGAAACGATTTAAAAATTCTTTTATTATTGGGAAGCTACACTATCCCTGGGTGACATAGGCTATATTATATATTTCAATTTTATTTTATTTTTTTGTTATAAACCCGTGCAAAGCCGGGGTGGTCTGCTAGTCTGACTATAAAGTTGGCTCAGTGTCCAAATCCTTTACTTTAAATTGCGAAGTACTTCTTCATATTTGTGTCACCAATGGCTAATTGTTACATGAAAAGTTACCAAGCTAGCGCACAATTCACTGCCAACAATCACTAAAAGTGGATGCATAAAATTTTAATTAAATCTCTAAAAGAAAACTGGCAGAACTCTTGTGTGATTAATAGGCATGTTGGAAAGGTCATAAAAACTTATAAGTTGAGCTGGAACGCCCAGTCCATAAAGTTCTTCATAAAAAAATATGATTTATCTTGGAAAGAGCCGTATATTATTTTAAATGCCCGCTGTAGGTTTTGGAAACCTCGGGGATCAGTAAATAGTAGTTTCTTGCAATAATTTATCTCTAAATGACAGCTTTTTCTTTGAGTAGGCTTTAAGACGGCAGCAAAAATAGAAGGGAGGTTACCTACAGATACTTAATTATAATCACTCAAGAATACACGAAAAGATAAGAATATAACCAGATACAAATCAAAGCGAATCTACAAAACTAACAAACTATCAAATTCCTGCACCAAAGTGTTTTAACGGAACTTAAATTCAACAAAAACAATATTTTGTCAACCCTCTCAAAGTTCCAGTGAGTAAAATATAGAGTGCGCCTAACAGAGTATGAACTGCGAGCACCAGTATGAACAAGTAAAATCGTAAAATTCGTGTCAAAGCAGAGAGCGCGTTTTATTAAAACTATGTCGAAACCTAATAATATCGGAACCATCGATATTTTCGCATAATCGTCTGTCGTCGCACAGGAAATTACTTAAATCAGTACACGAGCGTTGTACTTACAGCGAATAATTTGCTTACACTCGTCACAAAGGGCTACAACCGATGCGCGCACTCTATGGTTATCGATGTTAACTTTGAGGTTTCAGTGGTTTTCCCCCATTCACTGTTAACCCTTTCGTCTTCGAGCTGTGCCAACAAAGGTCTCGGTGGGCTGACAAACACCCCCCAGAGGTTTAATCCCCCTATTCGGTTATAAAACACCAATCGATCCGAATTCTCCCTTAGTTTTATATGCTTCGTAGTTTTGCCAGAGGATATTAGGTTTTTTAAATGAGATTTCTATCGTGTAGTATCTACATTTAGATTTTAAAACATGGTTGTATATAAGCAATGAGAAAGCTTTCAATAGGTTAGTAAGATAAAAGGGATGAAAAGAAATGCAAATAGAGAATTGTTTATTTTTACATTTTACCGATTTAAAGTATTGATTATGAGGACTCTAAAGAATAAAAAAATAAAAGAAAGCTTATATGCTTGAGAATTATTCATGCGATCTATGTAAAATTATATAGGTACGATATAATCTATACTAATATTATAAAGCTGAAGAGTTTGTTTGTTTGTTTGTTTGAACGCGCTAATCTCAGGAACTACTGGTTCGAATTGAAAAATTCTTTTTGTATTGGATAGTCCGTTTATTGAGGAAGGCTATAGGCTATATACCATAACGCTACGATCAATAGGAGCGGAGCATAAATGAAAAATGTTGCAAAAATGAAAAACCGTTGAAACTAAAACACGCGAACAAAGTCGCGGGGGACAGCTAGTAAAAGATAAGAATCATTTTCCAAATTTGTGTCTATTTCCCAACCCGCTCTCCCTACCCCCCCCCCCCCATTCATTTATATTCTCCCAATTGTATGGTAATAATAATTGTGTACCTATAACATACCTGTATAGGGAAAGAACTCATTTTTAATTTGAGTTAAGATTTCTATCTTAACAAGTTGTATCAGTATAATTTATTATTGTGTCATAAAAACCCGACTGCAACACTAAGAAACATTAATATCTGCTAGGCAGGGCTTTTGATAATATCTATTTATTTTAGCATTTCTCATTAGTTTTCAAATTACATTAAATACAATTTGCATATATTTTTGTTAATCATTTATAAAAGCCTTTATTATAATAACTTACTTGATAGGTTTGGTTAAAAATTAAAAAACGACTCACAATTTATCACCAAAACGACGCATTTTTTTCTTATATCCCTATCTAACGGTACTATGGTTTTAGAGACGAATCTAACTATACCCTAAATGTCTAAATCCACCTAGCCGTTTGGAAGATACGAGCTAATAAATAAATTAGAAACAAAAGATACGCGCGAAAAACATAACCCTTTCTATAGAAATCTAAACTGATTATAACCAGATGAGATTTCCTTAGTTATAGTAATTAAACCAGACATTTGAGAAGATTTTGAAATCAGAAAATAATTTATTATTCAGATTACGAACTCCAAATAATTGACTGACAGTAACAAGAAAAGTCATTATTGTAACTGCCAAAGTTAGGTAATAATAATTCTATTAATAACTCCATATAGTCAGTCTTGAGATAAAGTAAAATTCTGAGTTATACATTCGTTTTATCCAACGAAAAACTTTGGCATATTAATCGATATATTTTTATACAGTTTAGGTATTATAATTGCTAACAAAGGGTGGATCCCGTAATTTCGTATTGCTTTTAATGTGTTTACAAAGTCTTTCGTTAATAAAGGCGTGTTTGTGTTTATTAATTAATACATCAAATATTATTAAGAACTTAAGTTAAATATAATTAAGCTCAAATTTGGGCTTTGACGTTGTCTTAAGTTACAGATAGGACCTTTTTGCTGCGTTAAAAACAACTATACATTTTTTTTAAACATTACTTTGATTTTATCGGCATCGGCTTTTCAACAAAGAGTACACTGTTAAATATAAAGTATATATAATACATGGAGAACTTTAGTCTATCTTTAGTCGTCTTACGATACGTCTTATAGAAGAGCAGTGCAAGCACTATAATATGCGCAAAACGCGTAGAAAAACATTTATTACACACGTATTTATTGAATTTCAATCTAGCTACTAATTATCACATATTTCTACTTAGATTACTGCATTGTAATATTACATTTAAAGAATTAAAATAGAGAAATCTGTTAAAAATAATTATATAATATACTTAATGTGAATGAATTCTAAGATTCTGGCAAGTAAACATGACTCCCGTAAAGTAATCGTCGGGAATATAATTTAAATAAAATTTACGTTAGAATCCGTTCATAACAGTTTTATTTCAGGCCAAATAATGTTGTTTCTCGTCCTATTTCGGGCAAGACACGTGTATAAATAATACAACAGCCAGTGTCTGTCTGATTTCAAAACTACTTTGTGTTGTCTAAAAGCCTTGTATATAATAAACACTATAATGAAACGTTGACTAAATATTTTTGTGGTTTTTGTTGACACAATATTTAAGACATTAGGTAATTCTTTCTAGAAAGAATTTTACTGAACTGAATTTTATAGGTGTTTGTAAGGTGCTGTCTGTATTGATTTTGTTAGCCGAAATCTCTCCAACTGCTAGTTTTCATTGCCATTGGCTTCGCAGGGGTAGAATAAAACTTTAATGAAATATACACACAAACCTTCATTTTGAATCACTTTATCCATTAGTGAAAACTATATGAAAATACGTTCAGTAGTTTTTGAGTTTATCGCGTTCAGACAGCCAGACGCGGTGGGGAACTTTTTTTTATATTATGTTTAGATATAGATGATAATTATAGGTATAAATAGATAGATAATATTATTTATAAACTTTACTTTTATTCAAATTAGAAACTAATATTAATATGGAAACAATTAAAAGAAGTACGAGTACGTACTACATAATCGTCGTTTGTATTATTTAAATTAAGTTTTATTTAAATAAAGTACTTATTCACTACTAACTGTTTCCCGGGTCTCCGCCCGCGTGGATGTCGGTTACCGCGGCAAAATGTAGCCTATGTCCTTTCTTAAGCTCTAGACTATCTGGGTACCAAACTTCATATAAATCGGTTCAGTAGTTTTGGCGTGAAAGCGCGACAGACAGACAGAGTTACTTTCGCATTTATAATATTAGTAAGGATTATTTTATGTATTATAAAATACTATACTACGTATTATGGTCGATTTAATTTGCTTTAGAATGTTTTCAGCTATTTTTAAGTCATCAATTTGAATGTGGGTTCTTTTTACGGTATTTTTATGTCAACATATAAAAGTATTTTCGCTCGATCTTATTACTATAGTGCAAATTGTTACTTCAAATTCAACTTTATATTGTTGTTACTATAGTTGGTTTTTGAATGATAAATATAACAATCGAGTTATTTTCCTTGATACATTTGTAATATGTAAGGTTTTTGTTTACAACAGTAAACGGAATATTTTGAGGAGTTTTCCTTCATCTTTCAGTTTCGCGAATAAATCTCGGTTGCCGAGAGACATGAAAAGATATGAACTGTAAAGAGATGTTAAAAGAAAACTGTCCTATTTCCTTTTGAACTATAATATCCAATAAAATATTTTACTATCGGACTCTTTTAATACACGTGCCATGTTTATGTTTTTAGGTTCAATAAACTTCTTTTTACTACTTAATTATTATTATTTTGTTGACGTGATAACGTCTTTAAAATCGTTTTAGTCGGGTGACATGTTCAGAAACTTGTGTCACACCAAAACCTCACGAGCGCGATCGCAGGTATAACGAGAGAGAGACGGACCGATCTCCCGTCTCATCTCGAGCGCTGCCAGTCATTCCGTGAAACTTGTCACGCGGAATCCTCACGAGCGGAGGCTGGCATAGCGTTCGAGTGAGTGGACCGATCTTCCGTCTCTCTCACTCTAGCGGCATACAAACGAATGGAGATTTTCTCGTGCGGTTAAGTTTTCGTTGAATGTTTAACAGTGAAACAAACTATGAAAATTTGAAAAAATTGTTATCTTCATTAATTTCTTACTTCCCAAAAACTTATATCACCAATAAAACGTTATCACGTAAACATCTCGATCGTAAACCTACTTTACAAACAACCAATTTTTTTTTTACATAAAAGTTTCGCAAAATTGATTTACTGTTATAGATTTCAACTATTTTTAAACCAACTTCAAACGGAGGTTCAAAATTTGATGTTGTTTTGTATGTTTGTAACGCGATATCTCCGGCAATTATGGATCGATTCCAAAAAATATTTTTGTGATCGATAGGGGTTCAGAGGTTATTTTAATTTTATTGCAGTCTGTTCCTCTTTACATTTTTTTGATCAATTATTTACTTACAGTTTTTGTTGCAATGAAAGGAAAAGGAATATTTATTTTAAAGACTTATTTATTTTGAACGCGCATAATTTATTTTGGATACAACTAAGTTTATCTATGCCTTTTTTGCAAATTAAGTGCAATGACAGACTAAATGTCTCTTAATTAGACTTTGTAAATAGGGACTTCTAAAACAATTAAATTACAATTCACGCGAAATTAGTTCTCAAAAGCTAATTGATGGATATTGGCGGGAAACCAACTCGCAAGTTTCAATTCAACCGTAAACGCTGACTGGCTGGAAAATTGTGCATTGATCAAACTTTGTTCGCCAATTTAAATTATGAAAGTGGTCTTTATTAGTTTCCACGAACTATTAAAAATAAAAGTCATTCGATATTTGAATAAAGTTAGGTACCTAAAGTTCTATATTTTTTTTTTTTCAATCAAAGAAGTGCTTAAGTGAAGTAAGGTATAAATAAGTAAACTATAATGCGCATATAGAATATGAACTGTTGGCACTAGTATGAATATGTGAAATCATAAAATTTGTGTCAGAACAATTAATATTAGCCTAATAATATCGGAACCGTTGATATTTTCGCATTTTCGCAAACGTCTGTCGTCGCACGGAAAATCACATAAATCAGTAAACGAGCGTAGTAAGTACATTTAGCTACAATGTGCTCATGCTTGGCTTAAGGGGCTACTAGCGATGCTCACGCTCTACCCTTGTCTATGTTTACTCTAAGGTTTAAAGAATAACTATGGGGGTAGAATAAGTGATTTATTCAAAATTGCAGATTAGTATACTACTTAATATTATCACGGCTATTGGTTAGCATCGCCGAAATTAAAACAATCTTTAATGACAGCTATTAATGAAAAATGACATAGATAACATTAAAATACTACAACTTAATTAAATAAATAAAAAATGTGTACAGAATTCCACACCTTCAAAATGAATAAGAAAAAATTGCGAAATTGAATATGGAAGCCTTTTATTTTTTAACTGAATAAAGGGCTATTTAGCCAACGTCAAGATATTTTTTTGTACTTAACGCATGTTTATTAACAGCCTAACATAGTTTTCTCTGTTCATAGATAATGTGCCACTACTTCTGGCTAACGTGTGACGGCATCAGCGACGTGGTCTTCGCCCTGGACCTGGTCGTGCAGGTCAGGACTGGATACTTGGAGCAAGGACTGATGGTAAGTAGCCATCTTATTATAATAAAGATATTATAGTTATTTAATGGCTTAGGCTGCTTAGTGTAATTAGTCTGTTATAATGCTTAATTGCGACAGGTTTTGAAGTAAGATAGGACCAAAAGAAATGATTATGACTGCTCTCGTAACGTAACGGTATAAAGCTATGCTGAAACCACCAACTACCAGAACAGTTATGGATACACACTTAGGTTCTTATTTCGATAATTGATAAGTAACAAGGTACCGTCGGATAGGGATAATTAAAAAAATAATAAAAAGATACATTTACAAAATAAGATAAATAAGAAATGGTGCTAATTTATATGGCAAAATCAAAACTCAGTCGAAAAGTCAAAAACTACATGCATGGGGATTATTGTAAGTTCATTACAAAGAAAATTTAATTTATAAAGAACGGTTGTTTTTTAAATTAACATAGTATGTTTGTCATATTATTAAATTGATTTATTGTAAATTCGTCACATTACTTTTTTCCGTACAGACAGCAGAAAATTCAAATTTCAACGTTATTAATTTTATAACCACAGCAATTTAAGGAACTTAACCTCACGTCAGAAATGTCATATCTCACAAGATTTATCACCTAGACTTGGTTACTGAAACTTTAGTTTTAAAAAAATTGTGTAAAAACGAACTTTATAACATTTCACACAAAAGTGACTCACCTAAGTCACTCTTACTATCTATATTTCTTACTATATACATAAGTAAATAAACAGCTCTCTTTTATTTTCGCGAGAAAAGTTTAAGTTGATAATAATTTATTTTGTCTGTCACGTTTCGTTCAGGTGAACAAATAGACAATCAGAACATTTTTATCGTAGTGTACATTTCACCTATCCCAACAAATCGAAACATTTGTAACAGTAGGGCTTTGACTGTGTGTAGGATTTTTGTTGGCATAGTTTATTTCACTATCTGCGCCACGGTCTCACCCGCGTGTTGATGAAAATTTGTGATAATGATGACAATGAAAAGTAGCCTATGTGATAATTCAGATAATAAACTATATATGCACTAAATTTCATCCAAATCCGTTTAGCCGTTTTAGAGTGATTGAGTAACAAACATACAACACAACAACCATACAAACTTTTGCATTTATAATGTTAGAAAGATTTCAGTAGAGCGAGTTTCAGTCGTGTGTAAAAAAAAATATTTTTTGGTACCTGTGTAAGGTTTTGTAAATTTAAAGCTCCATTTCTTATCACATAGATTTAATACCGTGTTAAAACAAAGCTAATTGCACTCTACAGTTATTCGGAAATATTATCTAAATATTTTAAAGTATTTTTTGATGCAACCTTTTACAGACAATCTGACAACCGGAAAAAGAAAGTTGTCAATTACTATTGTATTATATTTATGGATATAGATATTGCAGACTGTAAGGTCACTAATAAACTATTTTAACACAAATATATACGTATATAGATGGATAGAACATAGAATATACCAACACAGGAACGCCATTCGTCCAATCTCTACACGTTAAAGCCGTCTTTGCCCCATTTATCCCAACACAAGCACTAGAGCCGTCATAGAGTGAATTCAGAATCTGCGTCAAGACGGTCTTGTACATGGAATATCTATGTAGTATATACGTGCTTAGTTATCTAGAGAGAATAGGTACTTAAGAAAGTAGGCATCTCGATTATCTGTACAGAATATACTTTTTGTCTTGTCCATTTTAAAGAGAACTTTTAGAATATTAGAATGTACATACTAGTTTTGTCGCAATGGCCATATTGTGTTCAGTATACTTAAACCTTGTTCTCTGGTATATTATATATATATCTTTTTCTTTTTTCGAAATATTTAAATAATTTAATTAACTTTAATTTAGACCAAGAGAAATAACCATCGTCATGATCGACGAGAAATACAATTTAATTAAAACAGTTATTATTAAAATTTAAAACAACTATGATTAGGTATTAAAACAAATTAATTTTACTCTAAATATTGTATATGCGTTAATATTACAAGAAAACAATACTTTTTTTACAAATTATTATAGTGTTAACATTTGGCACTATATAATATATACAGCGTTTAAAAAAAAAAACAAAAAAATATATTTTGCATCTGATAGGCAGAGTAGATACACATAAGGGCTACCACTAAGAGAAGGGTACACTAATTAAAATAGACCTGGACTTACTGGTCATTAGCACACTGTCACCGTCACCACACATCAAATCCTCACGTTTTCTGGATCAGAGAACCAGGGTAAGTACTAAGGGTAAATACTTAGACAATGCATGAAAACCGAGGTCGAGATTAAATTATGAGTGCTTTCACTCATCCCCATAGTTAATCATCCCCTCTCAACCCAACACTAATTGTCTAATTAAACCCCTCTTATTTTTATTGTCTTCAATTTTAGCTGTCATTAAAACATGTTTCCTCACGATGCAAATGTATCTTAAGTAAATTAAATAAACATTTAAATCTACATCAACACTGTGATATTATAAAGGGTAAAGATTTGTATTTTAGTATTTTGAATCTATACTAATATTATAAAGCTGAAGAATTTGTTTGTTTGTTTGAACGCGCTAATCTCAGGAACTACTAGTTCGAATTGAAAAATTCTCTTTGTATTGGATAGTCCGTTTATTGAGGAAGGCTATAGGCTATATAACATCACGCTACGACCAATAGGAGCGGAGCATAAGTGAAAAATGTTGCAAAAATGAAAAACCGTTGAAATTAAAACACGCGAACAAAGTCGCGGGGGACAGCTAGTAAACACTAAAACTACTGGACTGATATCAAAAAATCTTTCTCTATTAGAATGCTACATTGTCCCTGAGTAAAATGGGCTATATTGTTTATTCCAAAATGTTTAAATATGAGTCCACCAGTGCGAAGCCAAGACAAGCCGCTGGTAAATCTAATATTTAAAATTCTCGTGTCACAGTGTTTGTAATTAAATTCCTCCGAAATAGCTTGACCGATTTTCGTTAAATTTTGTGTGCATATTGGTTAGGTCTGCGATTCGGACAACATCTATTTTTATACGCCTAAATGATAAGGCACTCTCCAGTTTTTTATCTATAAGTATGGCAAAACAATGTTTGCTGGGACAGCTAGTTATAATATAAAAATTAGTAAAAAGTTATGCAAATGTTCCCATTTTATTTTGTATTCTACAATATATTTATAAAAGATGTGCTTTTGTTCACAGGTGTACGATTCAAAGAAACTAGCAAAACATTATATAACCTCTCGGCCGTTTCTGTTGGACATCGCGTCGCTGGCACCCCTGGATCTGCTGCAGCTGAAGATCGGCACCAACCCTATCATACGCTTCCCTAGGTTTTTAAAGGTAAACATATTTGTATAGAAATTTCCCTCCTACATAAGAAAAATACAAAACGAGACATAGTTTTAGTAGAGAGATGGTGAAGGACTGTAAAACAGTTTATTTAAATTTTCAATAAATAAAATTAGTTATTAGTTAAAAAAAACAGTTGCATTGTCATCCAAACTTTCAGCAATATGCAAAATTTCAGCTTTATCGGAAAACGGAGTGTGGTTCAAAATTTAGTTTTAAGATTATTTACATTAATGGAAGCTAATACTAAATCAAAATCAAAATGGTTATATTTCAATTAGGCTTTCTCAGGCACTTTCAGACTCTAGTTGCGCGGTTCCAAAATGTCACTCCTACGGAGAAGAACCGGCAAGAAACTCCATAGGTTACTCTTTAAAAAAAAGGTTATGTACATACATTGTTAAAAAATACACATAATAGATAAGAATAAACATTTAGAATATCGAACATGACTATGATCTATATAATTTTATTATTTCAAATGCATACAAAATTGGCATTGTCATAATATCGGCATTAAAGGAATACCTTTAAATCAAATATGTCATAAATGTGTGTATACATAATTAATTTATTCTATTAAATGAGCGCACAGTTCGCGAACAGACTGTTACACTGTTTGGCGAAAATATGTAAAATATAAATCATTATGTATCACTGGTCCTGACTAAATCTAGAGCCTGAAAAACGACATAGGCTTACTTTTTGCCGCGCTAACCGGCATCCACGCAGGCGGAGCCATGGGAAACAGCTAGTTATAAATAAAGAAACTTTATCACACCTTATCGATTGGGACAGACAGGCGTCTGGTGACCATGATCCTCAGTAATGAGGGACCGATTGGAGAAGAACATAGGTACTGTGACAGTTATTTAGTTTGCTAATAAATATGTCTCTTTTACCTACAAAGAACTCTCCAAAACAGTCCTCTGAACTATATTTTACTATGTTAATTTAAACATACAATTTTACGGCTAATTAAGGCTTGGTAAAGTACTATTGCCGAGTAAGCAAACCAATAAAATAACGATTTATTTGAAATCTAAACAGCCCCGTCTCAGTAACCTTTCTCAAATAGATTTAATTTCAATGATAAAATATATTAATGAAGTTTTATTTCAATGATTAAATTTTAGGTAGTCTTTGATCTAATTAACTAAATATCAGTTGCAGTTGAGTATTTAATTGGTTTGATTAAGATGCACATGTGTGTAAAGTCTATGCAAGACAAATATTAATATGTTATATTAAATTTTATAGAATTAGTAGCGACCCGCCCTGGCTTCACACGGGTACACAATAAATTAATGAGTTATACACTCAAACCTTCCTCTTAATTCACTCTATCGATTAGAAAAAACCATACGAAAATACGTTTAGTAGTTTTTGAGTTAATCGCGTTCAGACAGACTCAGCAGAGGACTTTGTTTTATAACATGTAAAGAAATAAAAAAATAAATCAATGTGGCCTCTTTAACCGACCTTAAAATGAGGTTCTTAATTTGACGGTATTTTTTGTATGTTTGTTACGCAATATCTTTATAAATTATTTTTGTTATCGATAAGGTATATACCTTAGAGGTGTTCTTGTTAAAATTACATTGAATTCGGTTCCTTATCACATTTATGTACTTATAATCAATTCTAATGACACCTTTTGCAGATGAAGGAATGATAATGATTATGATGAATAATTGCAGAGATGTCACTTGGTCAGGGATAATTCAAATTTCCTTAATAAAGGGTTGTTCAACTCTGAATTAGAAATGAGATACTATTGCAGTAATTGCTAGCTGTGTCCTTCGAGACAGTTGAATCGAGATAATAATCCCATCTGTGTACAGTTAACCCCGTTTCACTCTAAATGCAAAGTTTAGATGTTTGTATAGTACAAAATAGACTCATTAATTTTAAGTGTAAATCGTATTTTTATAACTAAAAATAGGCAAAAAGATTTAAGACTTTAAATCCTATAGATGCTTGATTTTGGAAATAGATATTATTTGGTTTAAAAAACGGACCTAAAAAACTAAATTATTAATTTTCCAAAATATTTCTGCTCTAGTAGCAGACTCGTCCGTCAATTTGTCATTACGAGAAATGCGTTTGGTACGCGTATCATATTTAAAATAAATATCAAGACTTTTTTGATAGATTTTATTTTACAAATATATACTTTGCTAGAACAATCCTGAGTTCCTTTAAACGAGATTCATAATTATGTTAAACTCAAGAAATACGCTAAAAAGAGAAACTTCAGTAAATCCAAGCCTACATTATAAGTCTCGTGTTACCGTTAAAAGCTTTCGTTCAAGGATGTACATTGTATACTGAGAGATTACGCGCGACAGACAAACATCGGAAACATTCAAACATTTAGTATACCTCTATATATACCTACTGGTATATAAAGAGAACACAAAATGTACAATATACATTGGAAATAAAAGCTATAAATAAGTAATATTGAGATAATTATACTCTCTCTCTCTCTGCTATAAATTAGCAAATATTGAATAAATAAAAAAAAATGTGTTGATATTTATTTACAATTATTTTAAAAAAATACAGTCGATAAGATAATTATTTTTTTAGCAAAGATTAATAAAAGTTTGGACAGTAGGTATAATATGATAAGTATTTTGTGTTCTAAATTTAAAACCATTCAAACCTTTTTAAATTACTCACACTTTCGGTATGTAGTATATATATAAACTTTCATTACTTTTTTTTAATTTTTTTATGTGAGTCTATCAAAGACAATATAAGATAAGATTATTTTTTAAACTAAAATTTCTTAGATAAATGTTATTAAATTAGATTATAACTAAATTTATGTTAGCTTGAACTCTACGGACTCATTCATGAATAAGTATTAATTCTCTCACTTTGCTTGGTGGACCTTAAGTAAAATAAAACAGTTTCATTTAAAAACAAACTGAAACCATAGAAAAATATGTCGTTTACATTTCTACGTTCAAAGATAAGCCTTCAAAGTAAACATTGGTCTAACATTAAGAGAAAGAATAAAGCTTTTCCTTTGGTTATGTAACTTCCAAACGGCTTTTAGAGACACCGTTTTTCCTCTTCGTTGAGGTGAAATTAGGTGTCAATCGCGATAAGTGTCTGATAGACATCGCACGGGGCCTTTGTTATAGGAGTGGCCGCGAGCACACGTTATCTCCTCTCTACTAATAGTACGGGATCGAACTCAAAAAGCCTCAAGGAACATTTTCTCATATCCAACTTGCCGATATTAGTCGAACAAAACGTGAGAAAACTTAATAGGTATTTATTAAATTTTATTACTGTTAACGCCTTCTTAGTAAAACTCTATTTGATGTTAAATCCTTTTTTATTTAATTACCTTTTCCGATGTACTTTTAAATTCTGCTATTTGGTGTGAAACCCAACCCAACAAATTAAAGCGCATGAAAACCCAATTGTTTTTATGTTATAAATAGCGTAACTAACCCGACTTTTTTTTATAAGAAAAAAGCAACGCTTAGTTTGTATACTAAAACTGTTGACAATCGGTAAAGTATGTATAATATAAACTATTTCAAAATCATAACCCATCCTTGGCAGTCCGGCAAAAAAAAAGTCATGGCAGGCAAGAAACGATAAAATTTAAAAAAATTACACTTCCTGACAGGTCTAAATTGGCGCTAATATTTAAATGCAGTTTATTAAATTAAAATAATTGCTGTAATATACAAAATAAGTTTTATGAAAATAAATGCTTTCGTTACGTTACAAGTATTCAAATTTAAAAATAAATTGTTTTTAAAGTAGGTACGGCCAATGTCTTCCCAATAAATTTGCGTAAAGCTAAAAAAGAATTTCTTTGTTAACTTTTTTGAACACAATTTTTTAATAATAACATATTTTTTATTAAATAATGTATATATACTATGGCGCACTGTTAAGAGACACCAGCTTGGAGTCTTATTGACGTCAAACATTTGTTCCAGGTGTACAGAGCAGTAAACTTCTACTACATAGTGGAGTCTCGGACGGTGTACCCCAACTTCTGGCGCGTCATTAACCTGATCCACATTCTGCTCATCCTGGCGCACTGGTTCGGCTGCTTCTACTTCTTGCTGTCAGAAGCCGAGGGGTTCCAGGTCAGTGTACTATAATTATCTAGAATAATACTATTTAGATAGTAATAATTTTATAGGTATCTTTATTTTAAAACAAGAGTATTTATAGTACTGGCTACATTTATAGTAGTGTGGAAAAGTCTTGAACATTAACCTTTTAAATGATGCGGTGGGATAGAAATAGTCTTGAAATTATTTGATTTATTTTGGGATAAGTTTTAGAGTTTGAGGTGAACGGTAAAAGTGATGTCCTTTATAATCGATAAATGTAGAGAAGGCACGAGCTTTGATCACCACGCTTGCTCATTGCGGGTTGTAACTTTCTGATTTTTAGAGGTTCTTCATCTAGGTTTCCTTATGTTGTTTCCCTTTACCATTTGACAATGGTGTCTTAGAATAATAAAGAAAGTACACATAACTTTAGCTAGGCCACCACATCTTTTTTTTTTATTTAAGTAGAGTATAAAAAACCTCTTTTGAAGAAGATTTTTTTTTATTTTACTCGTCGACCAGGCCTTGATTCATTCGGGTTAGCAATTTTTCGTTAAGAAAATATTGTTTACTTAATGCAAAATTGTCGCTGTATTACTACGCAAATTTTCTTTAGAATTGATTGATTGTTTTTGGAAAAATGTTATCGTGCATAGTGCAATTAATGTTTAAATAAATGCGATGAAAGAGTTCACCCTGTATATAAGTATCAGATAGGTGACCCACTTTTCGCATAACCATAAAATCGAAATACGATTATCGGACCAACAAAATGTAGGTCATCAGTACCCCAGTTGCCTTATGCGAAAACAGGAAGAGATGGCCTGTTTTATTGATAGCTGCAAACTTAATAGATACGGGCACAGCAATAACGATTATTTTTTATGTGTTGAGTAGTGTTAAATGGTGGTGTTATTCTTTTTTATTGGGTTCGTGGAAAAACAATTGAATGTCGGATTTGGAGTGTTTATGATCGCTAAGTTTTAATGACCGTTATTTTTTAAGTGGTAGTATTTGCTTGCTTGTATTATTAAACTTACGTGGACAACTATACTCCATTAGATTATATTAAATAGTTAAGTATCTCTGTTTATTTTTCTGCTAGAGTTGCTGAGATTATTTATTTGCACTCGTGACAAACTCCGCTATAATTATGATAGCACCAAATTTTGACTTACACGAAAATCTTTAATAAGTAACTTTATATATGATTCAAGTTAAATGAAGTATTACCTTTAGGTCATGCGATATACTGAAAGGAAAATGTGTAACTTTCGTTTTTAAAGTTAAATTATCTTTTTATAAAAGTTATATTGGATTTGAATCTGTGTCACTTCACTGCGAAATTCGTTTCGTAGGGATATTCTCTTAATATTTACATTCTAATATTCTCGTGAAAAAACTTTTTTTCGATAAGCCTGATTCGATATGCATAAAATGTAAATAATAAATAGATAAATGTGGACAACATCGCATACATTTTTCTGCTCGTAAAGTAAACAGCTAATGCACTTGTATTATGAAATCAGAGACAACGAAAATACCACAAACACCCAGACCCGAGACAATATAAAAAAGTGGTTTTCTACATTTCCCCGTTCAGGGATCGAACCCGGACCTCACACCTTGAAAACAGGTGTATACGCCACTCGGCGGTAGTCATATCAAGCAATGTAAAAGTCTTAATGCATACACACGTTTATTATTCTTGATTTAAGTAATTGATCAGCATGTATTCAACAATGAGTGTGTGAGTCATTGTATACGCGTGTTAACCTATAAAAGGCACGTTTTGTTAAGTCTGATACTTAAGTTGAGCTTGAGCTGATACAGTTAAGTTTTACGTAATGTTGGAAAAGGATTTTTGAGTCGGCGCCAAACATTGAATTAATTAATTTGCTTATATAAAGCCTGATACGCGGCGGCGGCAAATTACTTAGGTATACTTACATTAGTTTAAAAACGTAATTATTTATGTTAAATAAAAAGGATTATTGTGTTTTCTTTTCAGTTTTATCGGGGGTTAATTTTTGTTACAAAGTTTTTATTTTATATTGTTTGGTAGCTATAATGAAATATACATAACTCAGCATTAAAATCTGTGAGTAAACAATAAATCACCCATAATATCTCACCATTTTTAGTAGGATTTCTTTACCAAGTTTATATGGGACCAAGGTTCAAGGTCCTACCTTATTCAATAAAAACAAGCATTATAAAAAACGGACTACTCTGTAAAAAGATATGCGTAGTCATAGATAAAAAAAAAATATTCGCGTCGACTTCAGAACCTCCTCCGTTTTTTATTTCGGTGGAAAAGGAAAAGGAGCCAAACATGTATATTTACATTTTAATAAACACTAATAACATACAAATGATGTGAATAGAAAGATAAAGCTCAATAGTTCAAGATCCCTAGGTAGGTATATCAATTTATTCCAACTTCATATTAGGCCATATTATGTTCACAAGATTTCTCAACCGTCATCTCTCTGATTAAATTCAGCAAAGGTCAAGGTGGAACCTCATGTTCCCGATTCCAATCCATTTGCCTCTTATGAATATTAAAAATATCAGGTTTTTGGGGCTCGTATGACATGTATGATGTTTATAGTAAAGAATCGGGGCTATCAAGGGAATCCCAAAACCAAATAGGTAATACAATATGAATACGTAAAGCTAATTCCAAGACCGTACAAATAAAATAGCGATCTATGATTAAAATATTTTACCGTTCGATTTTACTATACTCCAGCGAAAACAATTTTTGATTTATTTATTTAACAGTTTATGCACACACAATTATACAAAATGGAAAGATTATTAAATATAATAATATCTTGGGACAACTTACACACGGCCATCAGATCCTAAACTAGGCAGAGCCTGTAATATGGCAACCAGACAACTGATAAACATACTTGTATATTTCTAAATACATACATATTATAGATAAATTACACCCAGACGCAGAACAAATGATCATGCTCATCACACAAAGATTTGTCCTTTGTGGGAATTGAACCCACGACCTTCGGTTTAGCAGTCAGTAACTAACCAGTAGACCAACAGGCTAGCCAAATAGCAAGGTACAAAGGTACTACTTATTTTAATAGAAATTTCTGCCACAGAACTGCGACAGGAGAAATAGTATATACCGTCTATCTTTAATGTATAAAATTCTATGATTTTCTCTTTAATATTTATGCAAAATCATTTTATTCAGAGCACTTTAATCCAGAATAAGTACTTTTACACCACACGACTGGATTCACGAGATGTAACGGGCCACCTTAGAGAAAAAATAAGTAAACTATAGAGTGCGCATATCGAGTATGAACTGTAAGCACTAGTATGAACAAGTAAAATTTGTATCTAAACAGAACGCGCCTATTTTATTAAAACTATTTCAAAGCCTAATATTACCCTAATAATATCGAAACCATCAATATTTTTGCCAGAACGTCTGTCGTCGCACGGAAAATCACTTAAATCTGTAAACGAGCGTAGTACTTACTGCAAAAAATTTGCTTACGCTCGGGACAAGAAGCTGTTGCTAGCGATGCGCGCACTCTACGTTTATCTATGATTACTCTAAGAGGGGATTGTTCCTGTGAGTTACGAACAAAAATCAGAGTAAAATTATAAGCTGTAATAATGGTTACTTTATCTCAATTTAATCCCTCAAAATATTACAATCTATAGTATCAAAAAAAACTTGTTATTAGTAATTTACATTACTGTAGCAATCCAGGCAAGTGTTTAATTGACTAGTGATGGCTAATTACGAATAATTATCCATTATTGCGACGATTATCTGACCTTTTGGAGTACATCGCAGCATTATTAGTACCCCGACGGTAGTTACTAGCCATTATCTTGGGTTAATCTCTTAATCGCGCCTAACGACACCCGAGAGTAGTCTCGATTTTTCAGTGTTGGCTTCACAACAAATAAAGAGGTTCTATTAAAAAACGGAACAACGACTTTCGTGGTCGAGTAGCGTACACACCGGTTTTCAAGGTGTCGCTAGCTCTGAGGTTTGATCCCCGGACCAGTTAATGTAGAAAATCAGTTTTCTACATTGTCTCGGGTATGGGTGTTTATGGTACCTTCGTTGTCTCTGATTCTATAACACAAGTGCTAGTACTTACCTTTGGTTCAGAGTAATGAATGTGATGTTGTCCACTTTATTTATTTAATTAACTAAACCCTCTTAGAAGTAATTTGTAGGGAGGAAGGTAAACAAGTACTGCCAGACATACCTAATTATTTTTAAAGTTGTATTCATAAAGGCCTGGGGAGACTTTTGTCCGGGTACTTTTTTGTCCTCCAAAATAGTTCGCTGACAACTATATTAAAAAACGCACACCCGCGTTATAAGAGATCTATTTTGAAGTACAAAAAAGTACGCAGACAAAAATCCGTCGTCTGCGCAGGCCCTGAATTGAACTCATTTTTATATATTAATTTATTATTACGCCTTGACTTACTGAATAATGTTAGTTTTTATATCTATCTATACATATTATAAAACAAAGTCCCCCGCCGCGTCTGTCTGTCTGTCTGGACGCAATAAACTTAAAAACTACTGAACGGATTTTCATATGGTTTCCACTAATTGATAGAGTGATTCAAGAGAAAGTTTTGTGTGTATAATTTATTAATGTTTTATTCAACTTCCCCTGCAAAGCCGGGGCAAGTTCTTAATAAACTGTACTTTTAATACATTTAATCTTAGGTACCTTTTTCTATACAAATCGTCTTCAAGATTTCGATATTTTGGTCACTGATACCAAACCATTCGCTCTTTAGATTTCCAACTTAAAGCCATTTGACGAGGGTTAGATTACCAAATACCACTTACAATTGATTAAAGTAAATGACTGTTACTTTAATCGGATAGATCCCATATCGCCAGTAAACCTTAATGAAAATGTCTACCTGTGATTTGGCAAGATACAATCCAAGTAACCAACATAATATGCATATCAAATCCAATACCCACAGGGAAATTTCAACTATAATCGATGACTACTTATCCAGCTTTGGCTATAATGTCTATTGTGTTTTTCATAGCCCAGGCTTTGATCGCTACGTTATTGGTCATTTTTACCTAATATATGCTGCTTATGCTGTTTATATAAAAAACTTAATTTATGTTCGTTTTATGGAAACAAATATAGCTTGATTAGAGCTAGCTTGAGATAAAATTAGACTTTGAAACAAAGCAAATTCAACGAATCCCCTAGCAGCTTACACTTATTTACCACTGTGCATTCAGCAACAAAAGTCGATGAACAAAATCACATCTGCAAACTGCCGCAAATGTTCAGTGTCATTTAGAATATTGGTCTTTTGCTTATCTTGAGTATGGATCTGTGCCCTTACTCTCCAATTTAATACAATGCCAATGTGAAATTGTTATTCATTTAGCAGGCACACAAAGAACACTCTCATTGGCACAAAAAAATACTCCCAATGTTTAGATTCCAGGCAGTTTCTTCCATTGACAGCAATATAAAAAAAAAACTGAATCTCCTCCCTGCTAAACTAACATCAATTTTGCATTGGCATTGTATTAGAATTAAAATTTAATTGAAAAATAAGGGCACTAATGCGAAATCCGCTTTGTTTTCAGTTGAAACAATACATTATTGCATTTTATTTTGTTCAAGTGCTTTATTACCTAATTATAACGTGATCATGGACTTTTGTTGCTGACTGTAGTAAGTAAGTACATCGATTTTCTTCCTCAACAAACACTGCAACAAATAATATGATTTCACAGAACAAAGTACCAGGGCTGCATAGCTCTTAGGATCTAAAACAATCGAGTTTAAACTCTCCACTTCCACTAAACGAATGTCTGTGGAACCTTAATAGCTAAGTTTATGGCATTCTTATAGAGACAGGTACAATTGTAAGATCAAACTAAGCTAATTTATAAACCAGTATATATAATCAGTAAAAAGACACGACATCGAGGATCTAAAATCATTTAAAATAAAACGGCTTACTCACGCATGTTCTCGGGATCACCCGACTAGTTTTAGACTCAATAGGAGTCCCTAATCATGAGCTGACGCGGCGGCGGTGGTGTTGCGAGTCGAACATTAACTAGTCTAGTCTAGTCTAACTAGTCGTGCGATCCCGAGAATATGCGTGAGTAAATCGTTTTGTTTTACATAATCATGAATACTCCTCACTAAAGTTAGTATACAAAGACTAGGATATATTTTTTAAATCTTAGAACTTTTAAATATAAGATGGTTTGATTGTTCGTAAACTACATGGATATAATATTTATCAAAATGTAGACGTAACAAAAAAGTAGACGTACATATAATGTAATTGGGCGTCATGTTTTAACATCCCTGTAATTAAAATAAATAGTAGAAAGAAAAATTTGAACCTAAGGGAGGACTCAAACTCGCGACTACTGGTTACGCACCAGTCGCTTTACTTACTAATCTACAGAGATTACTGTCAGAGGTGCTTAAATTTCTTTTTCCACTAAAATTGTTATTCTTCATAAGGGCGACGTTTGATTAGCCAATAAGGTTTCATATTATTTTGACTTTCCGGCTTCCAAATATAGCTCTCTCTCTGATACCTCCATTAACCACTGAACATATACAAATAAGCAGAGCCTAATATAAATAATATTTATTCTTTAACCTACCGTTAGACATATTTTGCCTATTATTCTTCTCCTGCATCAGTAACATTACCAAAGTAACTACTTACTAAATTCATTTATTCATAATTGAACCCAGCCGTGTTAAGCAATTCTTTCAACATAAACAAAAATTTTAAATGCATCCTCCATTTTAAATCCTTTGAGGAGCCATCATAATAATTACCTTCGCGACGTCCTTTAAAACCTTATTTAAATTCATGGATGGCATGGAATTTGATGAACTACTAAGCTTGACTGCACGGATAGCGGATTTGTAAACATAGGTCACCACGCCAATGACCACTGTGTGTGATGTGCTGCGGGTTCGATCCCCGCTTTGTGTGATCCAAAAATGCTTGTTGTAAGTCTGAGTTTTCTTTGTGCATGAGATTTTAATGTTTGTGAAACCCCCTGTAATACATATCTACCTCTATCTTTCCTGTACATCCAAAGGTTGTGTGGAAGATATCGTTATTAGCGATAAGACCGCAATTGTACTCTTTCACTGTTCTATATTATTTTAATGCTGGAATTGTCATGGTGTACAGTAAAGAATATTCTATTTATCTTCAAGGAATAAATTACCCGCGACCGGCGGTCGTTTTTTTAAATAAACGCAAGTGATAAATTTTAAAATTTCGTTGCAAACTTTCATATTATTTTCACCAATGCTTAGAGTGATTCAAGAGGAAGGTTTGTGTGTATAATTCATTAATATTTTGTCTACCTATGCGAAGCCGGGGCAGGTCGCTAGTTAAGGATTTAGTCTTCGAGTTAAATAAAATTGTTTGATTCAAATTATAAGAATAAGAAATATTTATTTTCTATAACAAACAATGAGTACACAGAGATGGTATATATAAAAAAAGTCCGTCATCATCACCAAGAGTAAACGTACAAAATTTAATTTAAATTTAAGTTTATAATTAAAAAAAAAAAGTTCCTACCACTGTGGGTGGAATTCACATTACTAGCAATCTTGTTAACCCCTTCACTATGCTAAATTTGCTTGTATCTAGAGTGGGTTCACGTCAATAGTGCAATGGGTGGGGTTCGAACCTGCGATCTCTCGATCACAAGGCCGTCCTAACCATTAGGCTATTGCCGATTTAAAATACTTTAAGCTACTTATTAACATTTAAGGAGAGTATTTCCATGACAAAAGATCACCCGCTTTATACGGTTCAGATATCCCTGAATATCTCTTAGACAAATTAGAAGCTTAGAATACACTGACTAGCAAGCAGTCTTTATGTATTCTAAGATTTAGTCGTCAACCTAAATCTGGAGCAATGTATCCTTTCCTTTAAAATTATTTAGCGTGTGAATGTCATGAATATTCATGAAGTCTTGCTCAGTTACCTTTCATAATATTTTCTTAAATTAGAATATGCTCTTCGTTTAGTTTACATTGTGAGCTGATTTTGTTACTCTAGACTCTAAAGGGTTCGCTGCTTTCGTATATTTATTACATATTATATCTATGTGATATTTCTTGTTGGTTTTTACCAAGTAATCTACCTCGTAGCCTAAATTTATTTGCGAAGTATGGTAACAGATAAACTATGTAGATATTATTCAGACATCTGTCAGGATTGATGATTTTAATGATTATAATTATCTTAATACAAGCGTATTACGGCCGCAAATCGTTTTTGTTCAAAACACAGCCTTTAGTTGAACGGCAAATTGCAAAAAACAAAAGAAATTTGAATTCCGCGGGCTTCCCTGAGGCTTCCACTTTAAGTAAGGTCTGATTTTACCATTTTTTGACGCCAGGCAGATTTAGCCTTGAAGAACTATCTAAAATTCAAAATTATTCCTGGGTTACAATCTGGCGTGGGTAAAATCAGTCATTAATGTATAATGAATGTGTATGTATGTATGGAGCTGTATGTTTTGTTTTAAATATAACCTTCTATCAACAGGGCGACTGGGTGTATCCTCACCGTCCTGGGGACTACGCGACTCTCACCCGGAAATACCTCGGATCTCTTTACTGGTCAACCCTCACTCTCACCACCATTGGAGACCTGCCGACACCAGAAACCAACGCCGAGTAAGTACGCTGTTTATAACCAAACTGGCAATGTATTGGAAAGTGATAAAACCATGTGTATAGCTCTGTTTCTCTCTGCCACTGTCTGTGAGAACTATCTTGGTATAATACGTCATAAGACTGCGGTTTCGATGTTTATGACACAACGCTTTCAATTTAATACAATCAATAAATAATGTACAATGACGGCCAAAATTAATATTTTATCTATCTGTGGGGTTTTTCTACCATACAGAGAATTTTGAAATAAGCAACACAAGTTCAGGAAAAAGGTCTGCTGTGACAGTTTTTGAACATAATATTGTTAGAAATTGCAAATTAGGGGTGTAGCCTAAACGTTTTTCCGAATAAAAACAGTCGATCATGCTAGGTCACACCCCTAATTTATGTTTTCTAAAAAATGTTATGTAAAATTTTGAGCAGCAGACACGGCTTAACTCATACAAGAGTCAAATTTTAATCTTTGGTAGAAGAAAACACAGAATGTAGGTTATTGATCTCAGGCGTTATTTAACACTTTTTTTTATAATAAAATTTGATTATAAGCGGAGGGTTAATGGCAGCTTTCAAACGTTGAACTAAATGTTACATTTAGGTATTACTTCAATACAGATTATATCAGAGCCTTTCAAACTACATATATATATTTATTTAATTCCCAACCGACAATGAATTAGAACACAATTAAAACATCGTTTTCGTTGTCCGATTATAGCGAAGAATTCTGCTTCTATTATAATACTATTTGATAATTCATCGTCAAAAAAAAATCTGTAGGTACCGTGAACAAGATTTTATAAAAACGTCAAGTTCGTCCTAATTACGCCCCCAAGTAGGCGTAAAAATCTTGCTCGACCTTAAGAATATTATTTTCTCCAACTTGATACCGCCACTTCCGTATCTTACAACCTCAAACTCTTAACAAGTGCCAACATTACAAACATTTAAGGAGCTGAAATTTTCTGCAAAAAGGTTTGACATCAGATACATAACAAAACTTTTTTGTCGTGAAATAAATAAGGTCGCCGTTGTTTACACAATTCCAATTACTCGGTCTATTGTGTTTAAGATACCTGTAAAAATATTTTTAAAGTTTAAATTAGAAAAAGATATTAAGGAATTAGTCAGAATAACCCTTGTTTGTTTTTTTAAATACTATCTGATGATAATGTTTCGACCTAAAAACAATATACATTATGTCGTCGCTTACATTTTAAAAAGTAAATAAATTAAAATATAATGTTAATGACGAATTAAATTCCATCAAGATTGCGTAATTTTATCCGTTTCATTTGGAAAATACAGGCAAGGGTTAATGTAGAAATAATGAGTTCGTAGTACGGTATGTCCTTAAAAATGGTCTCATTAAATGCGGAACAGAATTCCAATTTCGGTTCCCCCAATCATTAGTAAGGTCTTGGATCATTAAAACTTGGAATTCCTTACTCGGGAAATCAGTAAACACTTTATGCCGTAGGAATTAATAGCAGTAATTAGAAATAATAATACGTATAATTTGTTTTTAAATGATGTCCATTGTCCATCTTCGGGCATTTTTAAAGACAATCCAGTTTTATGTGATTAAATAAAATACATGATTTGCGCACAGAGATTAAGACATTACTTTTAATTAAATGAAAAAATAATGTATGTATACACACATATATATAATTAATATGTAATGTTAACACATAGTTTTCTACTTGAAATTCTGAGTAACATAATCGCAAAGTTTGAGTTGTAAATAAAGGAACGAATAAAAGTTTTTAATCACACTATCATGACTGCATTTTCAGTGACTGCAAGGATAGCTGAGTGGTATAGGTCACCACGCCAATTACCACTGTATTGTATGCATGTAATTTGAATGTTTATGAAACCACTCGCGACACAAAAAGTTAATTCTACATTGCGGGAGTGGTTTATTTAAAAAACAAGTAGTTGCTCAGGAATTTGATTAAATTACATATATTACAAAAAAAGGAAAAGGGCAGGAAGAAGAAGATATTACACTGTAATCTCTGACAAACTCGGTTTTGAGGACCTACTACAATAATTAAAAAAATCGGGTTTATCATTATGAAAGAACCATTACTTTTTTTACAAAAGAACATAATAGCTTTAGCACTACATCACACAGGTGCTGAACACTTATAGCTCGTACCAAACGCCTTTAAATTAACGACCCGTTCCAAGACCATGTCAATAAAAATACCATTCCGCTTTAAAATCAAAGTACAAATACGTCTTAAAATATAGCGGTATTGAGTTTATGTATTGAAAAGTAATAATAGTAAAGGTGTGGAATGGACGCTACTGAACCGTAGACTATGGGCCATAAAATATAAATTCTCACTTCGCCATCTCTATAGTTCTAAGAATATCTGTGGGAACATTAAAAGCCTGTTCTATAGAAATTATTGCTTGTATGGCTAGTATTAAGGTCTAATATTAGTGTTATCTATGTTATTTCGTCTCTCACAATCGCATTAATACGCAAACCCACAAGTGTAGGACGATATTTGCAAATGATATCATTTCCAAGCTGTTTTAGTTTTTTAACAGACATCAAAGCGCGCGTACCTTTTTTGTGCGCATATTAGCGACTAGGTTTAGAATGCTCTTAGGAGTCTTTTTCGATGTCATGTCGTGGAACGATTATAATATAAATAATATATTTAAACTTATTAGTTAAGAATAAAAAATGTAATAAAAACATAGCGATTGTCCAAAGAAAGTAATAAACAATTTCAATGGAGATTTTGTTACAATATTTTTATGGATCTAATAAAGACCTTTACAAATATTTTATTAGCAAAGTCACAAAATATTGTTTAATAAGTCGTAATAAAGGTCGTTAATACTTGAGAGGCAAGTTAAACATGGAATTTTATTCAGAGGGCAAAATTATAACAGAAAAATTCTTTCAGTGATTATGTAAACATCTAGAATCCGAATTATGTAATTTATTACGTAACCAAGTGAGTATAAGATCAGTAATTCAATTAGCAAAGGCGACGGCTGTGATTAACCCTCAAAACACGTACGCACTTACCTCAGGCAAGAAACAATTTTGTTCAGAACGGCTCTTGTAAAAATACAATTACTCGGGATTGCTTTTCCAGAGCTTTTTCGCGTTCAATCTTTTCTTTTCCCACAATAAAGCGTGGCACTGTAGTGTTAAACGGGGCTTTGAAACAAGCGGCAGCCGAGTCAATGGATTTGCATGTTATATGAACTAGAAATGACATATGCATGTGTGGCTGTGTTCTATGTTTTTCTTTTACGCATTCCATGATAAATGTTAGTTTCGAATGAATAAAACTTCCAGAAACCTACCTAAGAGACCCTAATCAAGTTACCCTGCTCTTTTTTTCAGAGGTCTATTGCCTCAAACGAAACACGCAACATTAGCGGTTAATTAAAATCATTTAAATTCTTTTGGATAGTTTTAGAACTTCAGATAAAAGTGCAGGGTAGCTTAAATTTGTAATAAAGTGTAACGTTAAATAAAAACTCTTTAATCAAAGTTGTCTCTTGCGCCAAAGCCATAGATATAGGCCTTATTAACCGGTTGCAAACAATGTATAAGGCCGTGACTAACAGAATTAACAGAGGTTGTATATGTGGTAGCACGCAAGGAGGCCCCAAATTTCTGCCGCGCCGCGGGCTCAAATCCCGTCTGCTGCAGTTCAGGTCCAATCGAGGGTATGTCTCATTGCACCACGCGATTGGTCAGATCATTTTAAATCATAAATCTTATTTAAAATACATTAAAAGAACATTGCTTCAGACTTGATTCAGTCTTAAGGCGTTTTTTTTATTATTTTTTTTGTAAATTCAATGATTTCGGTACATTTTCATCGTACGGTATCATTATTTTTATAAATGTATCATAGGTATCTACGCCACGAGTTGGTTTTTTGCCGATTATTTTCAGATTAAATTATGACCAAGTGTTTTAATAGTCGGAGCGTAAGAATTTAACACTTATAATAAGGTCTTATGGAGACTTTTGAACGATTAAATTATATTTATAATAGATATTGTGAAAAATCTTCAAAAAAGTAGTTCCTTTTATTATTCACATCTTTATTAAACTCATTACCGATAGAATATTATTCGTGCATTGTCTTTGAGATTTTCTTAATACTCAATACTTTTATTTGCATTCCATAGTACATTCAAGACTTAAATGATACTTGTCGGTAATTTTGAAACTACATAACTTTAAACATCTAAGTTCTCTGGTCTAAATTCAATAACTAAATCAGTTTTAAAGTTGAATTCAAAATTTTCTCCCGATTTATTAATCTAAACTTTCTACAAGAGTTTGTGATGAGTTGAAATTAAAACTTTTAGACACAACTTGACTCTTTCTCAGCATAATTTAATACAGCATTTCATAAACATGATTGTATACACTTATTAGGCTTTCAAAGTTAGGATTTATTCATTCGCTTAGTTAAATAACTTTACAATTTCCTAAAAGCTAAATTCTAGATCGTATTTATTAGATCAGTTTAATGTTTGTCCCTTATGATTTTAAATTATAGTATTATTTATATATTTATAAGTATTTTATATTTATCTATAGAAAAAATGTATAATTTTATTAATGTGAACAGATCTTATTTTTATTCTTGTTTTTTATTTTGATTTTTTTTTTTTTCGTTTTATTTTTGTTGTTTTCTTTTTACCTGATGGTTGACTGGCGTAAAATCCATAGAGCCATAAAGACCATCTTGTGTACCATTTTGAGCATGAAATTTAAATAAATAAACGAATGTCAATTCAATGTGTGTCCTTCCGTGTTAAGACTTATCAATTCACAAAGACTTTTTCTACAGAAGGAATTTATATTAAAACTGTAGAAACACTCGACGAGGCAGTAAATGCCATTTTGTTTTCACAAAACCTTTGCTTACTCTCTGCCTTTGACTTTTTAGGATAAATTTGAATTCTTTAGGATAAATTATATCTTTAGTATACATACGTATACATTATTGGCCTTTTTTATAAAAATCTCGACGGTGGTTAGCAACCACAGAGTACTTTTATATATATGTATTTAGCAACTGATTAGCAGATTCTTATTCTATATTGCTATAGAGAATTTGAATAGGGTATTTAAAAACTGTTCTACGTTAATCACTATCGTCTAAGGACTCTATGGAAAATCTATATTTTACGTTTCATTACATAATAATATAGTGAAAGAAAAAACGAAAACAAAAAAATATCCCGCGAAAACGCTTTTCCTGTAAATATGGCGTTTCTCATGTCATCGTGACGTCACCTGCTTGTCAACTTTGGTTGTTGACTACTGTTGAGACGCAAATGTTTACAAATAGTTGACGTCATCAACCATTCGGCCAATCACAGCCGTTTAAGTTCACGTAACTGAAGTATACAAAAAAAAACATTTTCTTTGTCGATTTTCTCCTAATATATCACGTATTTTTCGTAACTGACCAAATATTTGGTTTCCATAATTCGTATTCAATACAGACGGCATTAAAAGATCCTATATTTTACATGCTGTCAAATACCCTATTTGCAAATATTACTAAAAAACGCGTGTCTTTTTGCGACCATTTAATTTTAAATAGTATACCTAAGCTTTTATTGAATAGGTTTTACGGATTTCAGTTTTTAGTTTTTAAATCAATCAAGGCTTCTGGACGAAGGCCTCTTCCAATTTGCCTTTGGCTTGCATTTAATGCAATGTCGGCCATATCTAAACGTGATGGAACATAAAATATGAAGACATTTGAATAACAAACAGATGTAAATATGGTATCTTATTCCATCTAGGTTCCTAAATATAACAATAAAACGCAATCACGCGATTTGTATTCATAAATTCAAATTACCTTTAGTGAAACGCTTCCAATACTTTACCACTATTTTAGTACTGCAGTACCTCTCTTTACGTCTGCTAAATATATTTTAGTACTTATTGATAAATTTTATTCACGTGAGACTATTCGTTTTCATTTTAGTAAATTTTTTACATTGGTACATAGAAGCTGTAGTATCTACATCATAATTATATCTCTTGGCATAACTTTAAATGGTGAGGAATGGTGGACCCATGTCCACTACGTTACTATAAATTTATATTTTGTGAGTAAGTAAACTACCAAATGAAAAATAATATAAAAATAAATCCCGATTTTTCTTGGTCATGCCATAATTTCCAAACGACTGCACCAAATCGGTTATTTTTTATGTTCCATTGTAAGGACAAGGTTTTTATTAAAGAAAATTTTAATAAATATGTTTAGAAATGTTTTTAAACTCTCACAGCACTCGTGCGAAGCAGACAGTTAGTGATTAATAAAAATACCTACATTAAAGCAATTTTGTAGGGCTCGTAGCTAAGTGAAAGCCGGACTGTTTGACCGACAATACAGGTAAAGCCGCGCTCGCCGTGATTGGTCCGTGGATGGGTGACCATATGTAAACATACCGAGACCTCTCCGTGCCTCGGAAAGCACGTTAAGCCGTTGGTCCCGACTGTCATACGTTGATCTTTGACAGTCGTTTAGTCATTACAATTCTGAAAACCAGTCTTACTCTGGGATAATGTGTTACCCAGTAAAATGGGCTGTGGAGGTCAGATAAGCTATCGCTCCATGTTATATGGTATTCAGCTGAATCCAGTGAGAATGGAAACCGACCCCAACATAGCTTGGGAAAACGCTACGCAGGGGAAGAAAGCAACTTATCGAACTCTCGAAATATATTTCAGTACTACAAGTTTACATAATATTTGATGTATTATTTGATAAACATTTTCCTTCACTCGCAGTTTTGTTTGCGCGTTCTACCGTGATAATACAAATACGTTTTTTTATTTGAGAAGTTTCATGCTTCCAATTTTCACAGTTGGTAAACATAGATTTGTTTACATCGCTGTCGATACCGGCAACTGGAATCACTTCACAATAAAAACACTCCAATATTACATAAAACGATTTGAATTTCTGCTTTTTTGTGTAAATAAATTAAACCTTTTTATAAATATAAAATTATGCTATTTATTTCTATAAATATTATCTGAGTTATAGCTACCTCTTAATAAATGTAGACATCACATAAATTGCTCTGAATCCAAAATAAGTAGCGAAAGAACTTGTGTTATGGAATTCAGAGACAACGAAGGTACCACAAACACCCTATAGTCATTATGATCAAACAATGCAGTAATTATCCAAAATAATACCTAAACGAATATCTTTCTTAAGATAATGGAGTTTTTTCATGTTGGAATCCATTTTCATGACAATTTGTTTACGATTACATTAAGATATTAAATTACAATATCCATACCAAGATGAGAAGCTTTTCTGTGGATTTAAAGGCGCTCAATGGAAGTTACGAAGGTCAAAACATTAAAAGCGAGCCCTCAGATTGCGGAGTTAGGGATGGACATCGATAAATCTGTCGAAGCGAATGAGGAAGCTGCTATAAATAACTGGAGGTCACACACCAAAATGTCTGCCACCCATGTCTCAGATTTATGATGTCACCTAGATTAACTGTCAAACACTTACGTGAAAAAGATTACGGTACAAGAAATATAAACTTTATTATTGGTTTTAAAAACAATATTAGTACGGACATTTCTCTTGTATTTAGATTCATCTGTGTCCTGACTATGCCTATTCCTACATGGATTGATAAAATAAGTATATCGAGTTAAGTTCTCTAACTTAACTAACAGTGTTAGTACCAAATGGGAGAGAACCTCACACGTGTAATGACGTATGTTTCCCTACTGATCTTAAATTCAGTGTTCATACATGTACGCAAAAAAAACTCACACATGTAAAATTTCAGAGTCTCAAGTTTTTACGGAGTTGTGAGTCATATGTGGAGCACGCTCGTCTCATAAGAGTCTCAGTATGTACCACATGTGGTGCACACGATGTGAATGTGTTAATAATAAAGGTTAATTAGTATTTGATTACACTAAAAAAGGTAATTATTACTATTTTTTTTATTTTTTTTCTAATATGTGAAATTAACATCATTACTTATCAAAAAGACAATAAAAGCTATTAACTAAAACCAGAAAAGAAGCATCTTCGTTCAGCCATATTTTATCACCACTCCAATCAAATTTAATTTCACTCCACTGCACTGAGCGCATACATGCACGCTCAATGAGATTTTATACACCTTTTAGCGTCCAACACATTATAAAGAGAAGAGCCACGTATCCTATAAAAGATAATTGTATTAAACTTTTAAAGCTCTTAAAAGTACGTGAGTAGCTCAGCAGCATTCAACTCGAACAAACTGAACATAATGTAAGGGATATGGTACCTACTTGAATCGGTATTGAAAAGATTCTATTACACTTTTGAGGTCGAATTTCAAAAAGGATTTACGCGAGCGAAAATTTAGCAATAGATAGCCAAAAAGGTCTACAAAATTTCGGAATGACGGAAATTTACAGTTCAAATTGAAAATTAAATATATAAGCGGCGAGCGAGGCTTATCCTTTGTTATCGTTCAAACCGTACGGCTTACACTTACACTTAGCCACGTGCTCCTCCGTCTATCTAGCTCTGACTTGAATGATTAAATTCACTGAAATAGCTCATACTTCGCTCCCAAAATAAGTTTAACGAACTTTTTTTAATAAAACTTGCATTGCTCAATGTCTTAGAAATATAAAATACAAGCGCTTTTCGCCAGAAGTTCGTCTGTACGTAACGACGCAACTGATTGTGGACACTGAATGCTGTATAAGTTTGAATTAGTTCATTTCACGATTCATTGTACTGGAAAATAGTTTTGTCCAATGAAAACTCAGTTCCCGCGTCACGAATCTATAGGCTTCCTAAACGTTTTTATTAATTGAATAATACATTCAGTGCCTTTCATTGCTTTTTACGGAACTTTTTTATTTGAAGACTTAAAAATTCTTTAAAACTCCAACTTTGTTTTATTTTAATACATGAGAAACTAAAGGTTTGCACGGATAGCCGAGTGGTATGGGTCGCCGCCAATTTTCCACTGTGCGCGATGTGTCGCGAGTTCGATCCCCGCATGGGACAAGGGAATCCCCCCGCAAAACAGTGATTAAATTCACTAGTGCGGAACTCGTACACAGTGAAGTATATACAGAGCTTTTGTCATTGTTCCTTTTTCAGAACTCAGGAGTTCACTGCTGGACAAAGGGTTTTAGTTTCCTTTATAACAGTAAGCATGCAATATGTGACGTTATAGGTACCATCAAAAGGACTTTTCATCCGTCTATAATAATAAAAACACGAAATCAAAACTAATCTATACACCCATCAAATCGTAAACTAAATTACATTTTCCAAACCTTGGCTAGTTCCCTCATAAAATCAATATACAGTCGATAGCTCGGCTGACATCTACAAACGAGAAAACCAATACTAGTGTAGACTAGTTCCTCGTTAGACACCAAGATTTAATTACTTCGATACCTCTTGAATGACGTGAGAACCGATATCTCTGACGCTTTAGATTGACGCCAACGTTGGCGCCAGATTCGGTATCAAAAGTTTGCCAAACATTGGCAGAAAGTACCTAGCCAATATTCGACATTGTATACTTCGGTACCTTTCTATTTCTGGTTTGATTCACTTTTATTATGTTCAATTTTGGAGTTAGGGTTCATATTGTTTATAACTACTATTTAAGAGATTAGTTTATTTTTTTTTACAAATTATCCAATGAATATCTTAAATAAGAAAAAATAATTTTAGTAAGTACCCTTTTGTAACCTTTCATATTAAATTAGAATATTATAAAATAGCATACCCAATCTTTGGTTTACTGTTAAATAAATTTAGTTAAAGACGATATCCTTTTACAAGAACGTCCGATCCCCGACTTAGATTAATCTTTCAATTAATTTTCTGGCTATAAGATATAGCTATCTCTTCTCTTTAATCTGTACGGACAGAAGACAGCAAATTAAGATGATACAAAAAATAATACCTACCGAATAAATTCGGAATGAGTTTTATATTTCATTTAACTTCAAATAATAAATCCTCATAACCTATTTTATAAGCTTTAAATTAATTTTAGTTTGCGTTTCTTCTAACAGTTCTAGAAACTAGAAAGAATATATTCCTATACTTCGATGTTACGTAAGAATTCCAAACAAGTATTTCGCTTACCTAATCCCTTTCGAGAAAAGCGACCGCATAATAAGGTTGTTATGATAATTTTATGTAACAAACACTTTAATAAAACATTGTGATCTGACCAATCGCAGGCTTTTGTAAAGATAAACACTTTGTATGAATCACACCACCATTCTCATATTAAACTAAATAATTAAAATGTTTTCTTACGACATTTTGTTTTGTGGACAGTGTTTACTGCATGTTGAGTATATAAAGTCCATATACTATAATAGAGAGGAGAATAAAAATATTATCGAGACTCATAATGCACAGTTGAATATGCAATAATAGGGTTTATCGCACGAATGGCGGTTTTACAGCATCGCATCGTCACTATACGCTTTTATATCAATTGAAGAAAATAGAAAACCTTGCTTTGAGTTTCGCACATTTATAAGCACTTCGAATATATGTATTAGAGAATTTCTTTTTTGTTATACTAGAAGCAAACAATTTATTTGGGTAATATTACCAAGGAAACCGAGCGCGATATATGAGCTTCGCTTCAACGGGTTGTAGGTAGGTACCTACTACCTAGTGCCCTTGTATTACAAAACTACCTACATAATATAAATTTGTCCGTTCATTATTTCGATATAAACACTGTCTCAAACATTTTGTTGGAGGAAAACAGCCAGTGTGGAGTGTAATAAAAATAAAAATGGCGGCGGCAGAAATTTGGAGGCTGTTCGCTTGACAGCGACATACTTCGGGTAACGACAGTAAATGTGATTAGTTACTACATCATGAAACTGTATTTGTTTTATTTGTTACTTTTATTTATCACTCATTGATGTCGATTACGGGTTTATGAAAGTTTTCGAACAGCCTTCACTGATTGAAACCGCCATTTTGTGAAACGTTTCGCTTATTTTGTCCGTTACTTATTGCTTTGGGGTGTTTTGTATTATCGCAACTGTTCGAAAACTTTGCACTATTATCTTTTGTTTGTTGTTTTAGTTACAATCTAAATTATAGTTTCTTGACGACGAATTGATTTTTATCTGTTTTATGTCTCTTTTGCAACTTTGATTTAACTTTTACTTTTTACTATTTTATACACCTCAATTTCAATTAACATAATTATTATTTAAACCAAAGCGATGTTTAAAAAGTTTCACGTATTTAAATGTACATTTTTGTTCAGGTACATTTTCACAATAGTGAGCTATTTGATTGGCGTGTTCATATTCGCCACTATAGTGGGACAAGTTGGGAATGTCATCACCAACAGGAATGCTAATAGGCTTGAGTTCGAGCGGCTGCTGGATGGAGCCAAAACCTACATGAGGCACCATAAGGTAAGCCATTAATGCTAAGTAATATCGCACTTACAATCTCTAATAGGCAAAGACGAGGAACAATTAACATTAAAGGAACGTTACGCCTTCTGACAATATAGAATCATTTGTAGCTATCTTGCCTTAATGATAATCGTTTCCAATGGATTACGGAAAACTAATTTAAGCATTTGCGTCGAAAATTGGGTATACAAACATTTGTCCAAATACTGAATAGTCACGATCACGATTTTGGTAAGATGTTCCTTTTTGGTAAATAAATTAATTCTATGCAAAAATAAAATACAGGTGCCAGGTGGTATGAAGAGGCGCGTTCTACGATGGTACGACTATTCGTGGTCCAGGGGTCGAATACAGGGTGGCGGAGACATCAACACTGCCCTGGGACTGCTGCCTGACAAGCTGAAGACCGAACTCGCTTTGCACGTCAATTTGAGTGTGCTTAAAAAGGTATATTTAATGTTACCATCATCAGCATTGCCGTACTAGTAACTTCTGTTTATTTCGGGATAATATCAGTACTTTGAGAAACGAAAGAAGAAACAGATCACCCATTGTAACTGATAAACAGACTGATGAATAACGGTTAGAAATTTTGCAGTAGGACTTTGCTATGGATTTTAGATATGAAGGTTTCAAGGTTAGATATGACTGTGAAGTTTTAAAATGAATCTCCTATTTTAACTGACAAAAGAAGTTATATTATTATAACATCTCATGAAGATACTTAATCAAATTCAACATATTTTTTTACAGATATTCACAATGTTGTAGTTTCATTGTTATTTTTTGTATTGTTGTAACGATTTTAACATTGAACGGTTTTTGTTTGAAAACAACAGTTTTATCATAAAGATTTATAATTAGAGGCAAGTCGTTAGCCTGAACGAACAGAGGTGACCTATATCCAACCGTTGACTTTATATCTTCACCTTGAAGGTCAACACACACTCAACGGTTCTTTAATTTCTATTCCGCGATGGAAATGGAAAATCTCGTGAAAGCTTTCCCTAGGCCATTATTGTTCCTTCGTTTAGATAACACATGAGTGTTAGGAGATAGTATATTTTTAATTCAATTAAGCTACAGCTTAAGTATTCACTTTTTATTCAAGTTAATAAATTCAACCATCATTCGATTATTTAAAAATGTAAATACTAATTGAAGCAACACAAGTTCAGTCATTTACAGATTTCCTTTATTTAGGTTTTTTTCTTCCACTAGGTGCCAATAACTACATTAATGTTGATATTTAATCAGTAACCTAAATTACTGTATAGATATTTGAGTTTTTATAATCTTTTGCAGGTGACAATATTCCAAGAGTGCCAGCCAGAATTCCTGCACGATCTGGTGTTGAAAATGAAAGCATACATATTCACTCCCGGCGATTCCATTTGTAGGAAAGGTAAGTCGTAAAATAGGGTTACGTATACTATAGGCGTCTAAAGAACTCGTTCTGATAGAATGGACAAATGTACCTACTTGCAGAATTTGAAGGAAAGTTTTATTTGATGTAGCAACTTATGACCTAAAATTGTGTTTGTGAAATATAAATCACATTTGAAAAATAAAAGTATCATGTCAGTGTTTTAGCAAAATTTGCTTTGTAACGATATACTTAATTTCACCAAAGATTACTTGAGCAGATTTAGGAATCGCTTGCAATTTCAAAAAAAAATAAGGTATATTCCAAATATATCAAAATCAATTGCAAAATAAACTTTCTGAAAAAAACAAAATTTACAAAAGATTATTTTTCTTTTCATCATATACCTATCTGGAATATTGTACCTGTGTTAGATACAATCTCCTTAATCCCAAATATGAACTCCCACAATACATACACAAAGCATGAATTCTTTTCAAACAAATAATGACTTTCCTTTTTACACAGGTGAAGTAGCCCGAGAAATGTTTATAATAGCAGACGGTATACTGGAAGTAATATCAGAGCAAGGACGAGTGCTAACCACTATGAAAGCCGGCGACTTCTTTGGAGAAATTGGAATATTAAACCTAGATGGACTAAATAAGTAAGTTTAATGTATTTCAACTTGAAATTGATAAAAGCCTAGGCCTGCAGCCAAGTGACATATCTACAAGCGTTATTGCGTTAATTAAAAATGCATTTAATTTCGATAAGTCTCGTGACTTAGACCTATCACTTCCATGCATTTAAGCGATTCGATTAGCGTTAGCGCTTGTAGAAATGTCACATGGCTAAAGAGTCTGAATATGTTGTTGAATACAGTATGTCCGTTAAATGTATGTTTATATCATGAAACTATATTTTGGACATTAATCCGGAACTTTAAAATAAACAGATGCTCATAGCTGATAGTATTCTGAAAAGCAAACTAAATCTTAAGGACTCTCAAATTCAAGCTACAATTGAGTTGGAATTATTTGCAGACGTACAGCAGATGTCCGTTCAGTAGGATATTCTGAACTGTTCTCGTTGTCCCGCGAGGATGTATTAGCAGCAATGAAAGACTACCCCGAGGCCCAGGAAATATTACAAACGTTAGGAAGGAAGCGACTGCAAGAAGCTAAAAATATGTCCAAAAAAGTCAAAGGTGAGAACAAATTTACATAACATTTCATTGCCTTTCATCCCCTTGACCTTAAAAATAAAAGATCACAGAAACCCAAAAATACACACAAGCCAAAGGTAAACATAAATTTATTAATATCAAACCCATTTACCGACAACTTTGTATCGTTAGCAGGCCTAAATGAAATCCGACGAATTTTAACATTTAATATATTTAAATTGTCCTATCCCCAAATCTATTGAACCCAAAAGTTGAAAATTAATTTGAACTGAATTGGAATGAGTTAGATAGTAAATAAGGAACCTATTACAAACTTTAGGAAAGAAGCGCCATCCAGAAGTTAAAATTTTATCAAAGGAAGTCAAAGGTGAGAACTAATAATATTCTAAGATTCCTACAAACTTGAAAGAGTAAGCTGAAGAGAAAGGTAAACTTGAATTTATTAATCCAATTGTTGGAGGTCCCTCAAATTTTATGCCAGTAGGAGGAACCTAAAATTAAAAAATACCCTAAAATAAGGTTTGACCTGACCGACAAATGTGGGTCAAAGTCCAACCTAAAAATAAAGCAGTAAAATGTAATAAATTCATTTCTGTAAATTTAAATTTTACATAATTAATCAAGAAATTTGTATTAATGGTTTACTCATTCGGATTTTTCGGGAATGCTCGATTAGTTTTGGACTCCGACGATATGTCGAGTTGAGTCGTTAATCAAGAGATGACGTGGCTGAACCGAAATGACTATCCGGCTTTCCTGACCATTTCCGATAAATGCACGGTGCTGAGTAATCCGTTAAATATGAAAATTCGTTAAATATTCGCGCCACAAAAGAAAATGTAAATAAAGAACCGCATGTATAAACAGAATCTTGTTATGTACAAAAATAGAGCTTTCTCGAAAAATGTAATAAAAAAGTAACGTTCTAAAGCTTAAAGCCGTGCGTTCACATGTACATATTATTACGAACGGTATAGAAATTGCTGATACAACATTTGATGACGTCACATCGTTGCGCATGAAGTGAATGTATGTCGTAGCAACAGTTTTTCCGATGTTCTTAATGAAAAATTAAATTACCTATCTTTTATAGGGGAAGTAAGTCCAGACAAGTTGTCTGGTGACGACAGCACGTCGAAACGGATAGTGCATAAGCTGCGCAGCGATGTTAAGGTAAACATGATGGAAATATTAATTTCTTACAGGATATTTTTAAGATCATTGGGTCTTTTAGTTTTGAGCAGTTGCTCAGGGAATAAATTGCAACCTATTTTAACCACAACGCGATTCAACGAGAACGCGACCGCAAAGCGAAGCTGCTCAAAAGGAACAAACAATTAATACTCTCTTACGATGTCCTACGTGCCTAACCGCACATGGGCGCGGTGCGATATCGGGCGATCGTTTTTTGTTCTATTAGCGCTGCTTCGTTTCACAATCGCGCCTACGTAGGACACCGCGTAGGGCTACAGAGTTTGTCATGTCAGAGATATTTTTACTAAAATAAGACGTAATATTCACATCAGTAAGTATTTGTGTTAATGCATAAATCTTGACCATCCTATTTTCTAGGGCATTCGTAACGCCATACGCAGTAGATCTCGTGCGGGACGCAGATCAGGCGAGTCTTTGGAGCTACAAGCCTTGGCCGGCGCAGAGCGAGTGGGCACTACAGAAGGCAAGGTGTTGAGGAGAATGACAAGAGTTGAGAGCGATGACTCGGCACATCCACATAATCAAGACGTGAGTACATAAATTTAAGCCCAATTTATTAATGATAGATTACCATGAATTGGAGAAAAAAGCAACAGCATTAAAATTTTATCACGCCTAATTAATATTGTTACCCTAAAGCCTACGTGCGCTAAAAACTTAACCAAGAGTTATTTGCTAACACGAGGTTAAATTGACAATATTGTATGACAGACTGTTAATTTAACCACGTGTTAGTATTTAACTCTGAGTTAAAAACATAACCCAGGCTGGTGCAAGCGGGCGTATCAAAATTATATAACTTACCACTGTAATGTTTAAACAATAATCACTATTTTAGGATAATAATGGTGAAACAACATCTGGTAGCAAAGACGGTGAAAAATGCATATCGCCTATTGGAGCAGGTTTACCTTTGCTCTCACGATTAAAACTACTCAAAGAAAAACAGGTAAGAATCTGTTCTGTCCTTCATTTCGTTTGAAGCTCTAAACAAAATAAAGATTTGACATAACAATCACATTTCAGGACCGTGAAGAGAAAGTAGCCAAACAGAGACATTCGACATCATCAGTTATATCGCTTACTTCTCAACCAACTCCTTCCACCAGTTCCGCTCCAGATAATGAACCTGAAGTCATAGGTGCAGGGCTTCCACTTATCCAAAGATTGCTCTTACTCAAAGCAAAAGAAGAACGAGATAAAAACCAACTAACACCAACTATGAGCAACCAACCCTCAAGCTCCGACACCATTAGTCCCAGTTCCATCAAAAGTCCTTTAAGTCCAACGATTAAGACTTTAAGTCCGATAAGAAAAGGTTCCGAGTCCAGTTCACCAGGTAAATTACAAAGTCCCACCACCAAAACGTCAAGGAAAAATTCTTCTGGATCCAGTGACGGAGCGTCTCGACCAAAAGTTAGTTTTAAAGATAAAATATTACAAGTTCAAAGTGATGGCACATCTGTGTGTCAACCACTTCATAAAGATATGAGTGACAAACCTGCAGCTGTGGTGGAACCAACTCCAAAAACCGAAAGTAGCTTGATTTCTATTCCACACTCCGTTGTCAGTAAAATTAAGTCTCCTGCGAAAGCTGTGGGATCAACTTTTCGGGATAAGCTAAAGCTACTACAAAGTGGGCCAAAAGATACTGACAGTTCTCATACAGAGAAAGTAAAACCTTCATCGTTAGATAAAGCTCCCGTAGAAATAGTTACTTTACCACCAAGCGAAATAAAAGACGACACAAAAAGTAAAAAGCCTTGGACTAAACTAAAAAAGGCAGCTATTTTAGGTGATTCAAAAAGTCAAAGCAAATCTAGTTTAGAAGAGGAGAAAGATACTGAAAGTATATGTACAAGTAGTGAAGTAAAAGAGGAAAGCATAGCGGGGGCGATTGTAAATATATGTGTGCCTATAGTTACTACGGCGGAGCTTGTTAAAATAGACAATAATAATGTTGAAGTTGCTAGTGATAGTGATAAAGATAAACCTAAGCTTTGCTTAACAGGCCCTTTGGAACCCGTCCAAGAAAAATCCTTAGATTTATTAACTTTATCTCCAAAGAAAAATGTTACTACTAATGCAGCGAAACCAGCCGCTGAAAATAAACCACTTATGACACCGGGAATGCTATTACCTAAAGTTAAAAAATATAGGTCAATTGATGATTTATCCCCAGAATACGGAGGATTGCCGTTTGTCAAAAAATTAAAAATATTAAACGAAAGACAAAAATTAGCGGAATTAGAAAGAGTTGTGAAAACTCGAAGTTCGAGTTTAGATTGCACAAGTTCGTCAGAAGATTTACTATGTGATACATTAACTAGAAGTCATTCGGAAGGTAGCACTATGGACAAAAGGAAATTCAAGCGGAAATCCACAGATTCTTGTTGCAGTCATGAATCAAATGAAACATTAGAAAGACGAACACTAAAGTCAATTCTTAAGAAATTATCTGAAGATGTTACACCCGCTGAGAGTCCAGAACGAAGTAATGAATTGAAAAGATTAATTCGAGCCCCTACTTTGGAAGGTTATGCAGCAAGGCATTCGAAATTTGCTAAAAGTGTAACTTTTCATCGTCATACATTACCTTCTCCTCCTGGCAGTGCGCCAGCTGATATCCAAAACGATGATGTATTCCAAATGCCTGAAGTAAAAACCAACCTAATACCACAAATATCTCCTCCATTGGCAGCAGAGGTTGAAGTTACTCCCGTAGAAGTTCCTACTAATGAAATAACAAAAACTGTAGACGAAACTGTACCTCCAGATCTCGGTTTAAATATAAGAACTGAGTATGAGTTACAGCAAAATATTGATCCGATGTATGATTTAAAATCTTTAAGACCTGAAGATATAAAAGTGCCTTCCGAAAAACCTAAAATTACTCTGATATCAGCTGTTGCTAATCAAAAGAAATTGTTACGAGGTAAATATTTTAAATTTAATATTATTAATATTTAAAAACTACCAATTATTAGCAAATTAATTCCATATTCTTTGACAGGCTCGATCGAAGAACAAGAATACTTTGGTGAGGTGCTATTAGGTATCAAACAAGTTATCCAAGGTCATTTACATGATGTCCAAGGGAAATTCCAAGAAAGGTAATTCGTAAATAACTATTTATCGAGTTTATGTAGTTACTAATTATTCAATATCAAAATAATTCTCTTATATTATTATTTTGTCGTCATTTTCATACGTTATAAAATGTGAGTTCATTATTTCTAGATTCGTTAGTTTAGAAAATGAAGTCCGAAAACGGGATGAAATAATTAGTCAACTACAGAGACGTATTCAAGAGTTAGAGACTGGTAATGTAGAAGGCAATACGAGTCCTACGATAGAACAACCTGATGGGCAACCAGTTGTCGGTGATACAGAAGGTACTCTTAGAAGTCAAGGTCCGTCTAAGAATGGCAGCTCGGGGAGTGAAGACGCATCGGGCGCAGAAGAAGGATTCATGGTAAGGGAATAGTATGTTTCTAAGTTTTAGACTTCTTTGTTTTTGATAAATAAATATATTATTAATAAAACTGTTATTTTGGTACTGCTTCTAACAAGAGCATTGTATTTCAGAGAGGAGACTCATTAGACACAGTATTTGCAACATCACCTCCAACAGCAAGCGCTGACGAAGCAGAAAAAGATAGAACACCAGAAAATGAAAACGCAAATGCAAAAGAAGAATCACCCGAAGATCTGTCAGAGGAAAAACTTACGGAACTGACTGAAGGAATTGAATTATCAAAGTTATCTTACGCAGAATTACAAAACTTAGCAGTTTCACTATCAAGAGCTGACAAAACATCGTTCAGTAAAGAGCAGTGGACTGTTAGCAAATCAAAGAGGTTGGATCTCAATCTTGATGGAAAAGCTGGAACATATTCGAGAAAACGGGCAGCAAAGTTAAGGCAGCGGAAATCTTGGGAAGACCAGAGTGACCAAGAGAGTATGGAGATGCAAGACTTAACAAGGTAAGTTCCTGTTTCGATAAAGGTATCCATAGATATAGAACAATAGTACGATGGTGATTGATGGGCTCGTGGCTAAGTGTATGCCGTAAGGTTTGACCGCGGATGGGTCACCATTTGTAAATATACCGAGACCCCTCAGTGCCTCGGAAAGCACTTTATGCCGTTAGTCCCGACTGTCTTAAGTCGATCTTTGGCAGTCGTTAAGTAATAACAATAAAATTCTGACAACAAGTCTTACTATGGGATACTACGTTACCCAGTAGAATGGATTTGGAGGTCAGACTGGGAGTTACTCCATGTAAAATATAGTATTCAGCTGAGTCCGGTAAGATTAGTATATATATAGCTTGGAAAAACGTTAGGCAGAGAAGTAAGTTAATGATTCTTTCATACATATGTAGGGAAGATAGATGTGATTATGAATTAATGTTTGTTAAGTTAACCTTCAGCCGCTTTATATTACTATGTACTACAGCATTCACAAATGATTTTAATAATTTATATTAAAACGCAATAACTGGAATTACAATCGTTTATTTTTTTTTGTCAGACCTCTGTCTCCTCATACAACATCAGAAGACCGTTCACTCCTGAGCCCCGAGCAATCCAGCCTTCGATCTAGTAGGCGACACTTCTCATTCTTTGGATCCCACCTCGACCACACCAAATCAAAGATCAAGAAAACCCTTTCTGTGGACACCGGGATGCATCAAACAGGGAAAAATGAGAGGAGTGAGTTCAGTGATCATATTGCTTATGTCGTGTAGTCTTTTATAATTATGTATGACATATGATTTATTCGGCTTTTAGAGGTATTTAGTATTCCCATGTAAACCATTAAAAATTTTGAATACTTATATCATTTAAGTACCTACATTCTAATGATTAAACTCTTTTGTTTTCTTTTTGTATTTCAAAAACTTAGTCCTTGATACCTGATGAAAGAAATCGCCTTGGACTTGTTTAGAAGTCAAAATAAATATTTGTTTAGACATAAGATAGTACCAGTACTGATAAATTAAAATCTATTCTTTCATTTTCATCTAAGTATTTTATACATGTTGTAATATTGAAAATTCAAAAAATCCAAAAAAATTATACCAAAAAAATCTAAGGCTACATGACAAATAATTACTTCTGTAAACCGTCAACAATTATTATAATGATAAGGTTGTTTTCCAGAAGGCCGGCCGCGTCAGCATCGCAAGTTCAGCTTAGGTTCCCTGTTCCATCGAGCGTCCTCACACAAGCAGACAATAGAATGCAGCGAGGTGGTGCTCGATATAGGGAGCGATTACAGCTGGAGTGACGCGTTAGTATCATATCCCGTCAACTGACAACTGTACCTATCAATTTTTTTAACATTGTTATGGTAACTTTCACCTACTTTGTACAATGTACATACGTGGCAGTAAAAAATATTAGCATTGCAACCTTTTTACCTAAGTGCGCGACGCGAGAAAGGTGGTGTGTTTACTTGTTTGTATATACATATATGAATTTGTACCTTTGTGGCTCTCCAGTTAACGGATTTGTGGTTTTAAGCTAAGATTAAGGAATATGCACCATTACATAAAATTGTTTTCATTTTTTCAATTGTTTTCAGGGGCTCGACATCGTCGAGTAGCGATTCAGAATCGATGCCTCGCACGCCAATGTTCGAAGAGTTTGTGGAAAACAATTCTCGGAGATGCAGGGCCAGCAGTTCTAGCCATGGAAGCTCGTCGCCTATTAGAGGTAATTTATAAAATTTACATCGTTTTGATGCATTGTATAATATACTTACTGCATTAATATTTTGTCGAAATCAGAAGTACTTAAAAGAAACAGTTGAATCTGCTTTGCTTCAAAAAAATCCTATAAGAAAAGATTCTGGGGATTTTGTAATGAAGACCGTAAGCAAACAGAAACCAGTCATATATTTTAACCAGGAAAGGGCAGGATGAGTACTATTAAATACCTATTAAATTCTTTATTTACAATGCTTTTGTTTCAGCTTTACCTGGGAGTGGTGGCGACTGGGAAGTCATGATGTTAGCGGACGAGCTGGAGAAGCGAGAAAGGGAAAAAGAGAGAGACGATGCCAGAAGACACCTTTACCCCACCACTCTTAGAGATTTAGAAGAGGTAAGAGTGATCAATAGATACAGTAACTTATGATCGAAATTAATATTTAAATAAATAATTAGAATATACTTCTAGATACTGCTATTATAATGTTATGTAAATCTAAGCATACTTACTAATGAGTAAAAACAGTTCAAGTTTAAAATTAATAATATCTTAGAAAACCATTTTAAAAGTCTTGGTTTAATTTTATTTGTGACTGGAGATTTAAGAGGAACCAAAATATTTTCTAGGAATCCGACACCCCTCAACGAGACGACAGTCCAGACGAATACTCTAACATAGAAGACTCGAACTCGTCGTCCACCACGCACCTTCTATCCCAGTCTATCAGTGAGACTTCGCAGCGGTCTTTAGAGACATCCTTCACTGAACCAACTAGAACGGGCCGGGAGCCCAGGCAAATACGAGTGGGATCGGTTGGAGAACAGGTTTGTTCAAAACGACAATGGTAGACTAAATTACGATAAATTTTTTGTGGTAATTTGAAATGACACATCACAAAAATATATTTTACCTACATCCATAATATAGCTTGTAATTATTTCTCACAATTACAGTACTTTCTTAATTATTCTAAACCACAAAGATTGCCAGTGACAATAGGTAAAGGAAAACACCGTGAGGAAACCTTAATTCTGAAATTAGTATCTGAATTCGCCAACCTACTAGTGAGCGAATAGATCAATTCTTGTTCCTTCTTAATATGTGAAGAGGTATTTGCCCAGCAGTAGCACAACTACGTACTGATATTTTATGTATTATCTTTTTTTGTCTAGACTCGGCCAGACCCCACATTCCGTCAGTCCCGCGGCCTGATCCTGCGCGCGGCGAGCTTGGACCGCGAGCCACCGGCGACGTCCGCGCGGACACGACGCTTCGGCTCCCTCAAGAGCGCCAGCACCGACTCGCACAAGAGACTCTGATCCGCTTGGCCCAACGGACTGACACCCCGGTCCGACGCCTTCCAGAGAGGTCCAAAACAAACATATGTGATACCAAACACAGCTCAAAGTAACACACGAAACAATATATCCCTTGGTCGTGGAGGTAACATTGACCAAAACGGGGGTAAGTGTGGTCAAATTCGAGCTGATAATGAAAGTAGCTTAGGTAAGAATGATGTGCACAGGAATGAAGGCCAAAATGAAAGAGAGATTAGAAATAACGAACGAGAGAATACGAATCCGAACATATTAGATCAGCTGACAGTCAGCGGTCAATTAATGATTGTCATTATTTTGTTCTACAATGACACTGATTATGTAATTTTCTTAGTACTACAATAATTTGGGTAATGGAAGACAGTGCGGTTGTGTTAAATTTCATACTAGATAATTTGATAAATAAAATATAAGTCTTAATTATTAATTTATATATTAAGGTGAAAAAACGGTAAACTAATTATTTTTCAAATTATCTAGCAACAAGTGTGTGCGTGTTACAGTTTCTATTTCATCTACTCTTATATTAGCCCTATCTTATCTATCCTAAAATCTACTGTAGATACTTTAGCCTATAGCATTAGTGATTAGCTCTAAAATTTGTTTAGTGTTGTCTAATTTCTAATCTAGCCTTGTTATTTTAATGTGCACAAATACAGTACATTTTCTATTTTGTGTGTTTTAAAAAAACATACTGTTATGGTTCCTCTTGATTTTAACTACTAATTTAAGTTTAGCTACTTATTTTAATATAGATGAATCTATATTTTAGTAAAAAAGAAAATATCTATTTATTCACATTATTCGTTGCAAGGTTCTATGATGTTAATACTTTTAATATTGTTGTGATTATATTACATTTTTATAGTTTCGTGTTGCTACAGTAGACAAATGCTACAAAATACATCTGTTTATAAAATATACAAGCAAAAAAATATATTTCTTGATCCTCGTACTACATGGAAAATAATATATTAGATATACTTACATACAATGTTACTGCTTATTATGATTGCTATATAAAATTTATTTAGCGTTGCTTATTAATAAAACAGTGCCATCATGTCCTATTTCCTACGAATACGATTTATGTGTAAACGAGGGCAAAAACTAGTCTTTATTTATTACATTTTATTTAGATGACGTTGCTGTGTTTAACTTGAAAAATATAGCACAACATTAAAATGAACATAAAATCTAATAAAAATCCTATTAATTTATGAACTCTTTATACTAAGTAGATAGGTAGATGTATAAAATATATAATTTTAACGAAGTCTGTTTGTTTATATAATAGTGCCAAATAACTATTTACCGTAGTAAGTTTTTGATTAAAGATAATTTATGTAGAGAACTGTAATTGTAAATAATGTATTAAATAAATCGTTTATTCGAATATTATTGTAAATTAGCGTGTTATTGTATAACAACAGAGATTTTAGATAATTACGAAACTTAGATAATTTAGTAAGTTTATCAATTATGCTTAACTGAAAGTTAAAATTAGTTATCGATATTAAATAATTTATAATTTTAAACCCTTAAATGTTTAAGGACCTAGAGAGATGATTAAATATATCGATATGGAATAGGGTTGACAACATGGCACTCTGTGACTCAAATATTATTATACTTAGTGTTATACAATACTAGGATACTGTGATCTTTCTATAGAAAGAAGGAGCGATGTTATTATTGTATACCAAATGTTATTGAGCATCATATTTTGTGAGTATGTAGGTAGTTATACAGCGATCTGCATATTTGTCAAAAAATACCCCAAGTAAGTTTGAAGTCTACGTCTTTTATTACCCCCAAAAATTAATTTTAAAATATGGCTTTGTGCATTTCATTTCAACAACTCTTTGGTGTTATACCTACCTATTTAACTACAATATGCATGTATGAAATCATACTTGTATATAACAAGAAATACTCAGATTCTAGTCAAGCTTATTCGATCATTTGTTGTGTCGTTACCCCAAGTTATTTTCGTATAAAAATACGTACCGATCATTTAAACTTTTCGAAAACATTAATAAAGAGAATTCCACTAACAAAATTCTAATATTTTTAGGGCCACAATGTACCTATGTTACAATTATTTGATTATCAACTGAGTTATATTATTCTCAATAAGGCATTTGTCAGAGAGAATACTGATTTCTGCTCTCGTGTTAAAATCAAACGTCAATAAGACAAACACTTTATTTCATACACACAATAATTAAAAAAAAATCTCTTACCGTATAAACAATTGTGATCCGGAGTTCGCACCAAAAATCCGAATTTTAATATGACATAATCTAAAATACTTAACCAGAATATTAATGAACTGGGTACAATTTTACACTTTACTGTACTGTAGCACAAGCTTTGATGATTTCGGTGTTAAAGTTATTATTAATCTTATTTATTGATGCCCAAATACTATGTTTATTATAAATATGCGAATGTGTGTAATTGGTCCTTTACTTATTTAGGTGTGTAGAAATTATACAAAATTTCGCTTAGAATGGATAGGTTTTTTTACAACCGGTCGACATATCAGCTTGTGTATGTCTGCTGCAAAATTACCTTATTATTTTGCACTATAATATACTTACTCAGTTTTAATTGCCTTTGTAGTACTTACCATTACTAATAATTGCAATGACACGAAAATATGTGAATTTGATGTCTGTGCTGACTGAAATATAATGTGAATCGTCGTCTAAGTAAATTAATTTATGAGGTTTTTTTAATGTCTTGAGATCGTGTATGAATATAACCCTGTAAATATTGAAATATATAGGAAAGCAGCGTATATGCATGTTTTTTTTCGGTAATTTCATTATAAGTATCATTGACCTTTTATACAAATTCGCAAAAGTAATTTATAACGAATACTCATTAGTTATATAAATATCCATTATGACGAATGAATATTTTTAATTAATCATAAATTATTAGTTTTAGGCGTAACCTCATAGTTACGAAAAAATGAAAATAAAGAAAATAAATTGATACCAGACTTTTTTTGTTCATATTTACCCCCAGTCACCTACCTGATAACGATCAATGACATAAATGGGTACTTTATAATAGAGCTAACTGCGTTGAAATGCCACGTTAAGTAAAACTGTTCATATGCATATTGTGTGTTATTTTGGTTCAGAAACCCTCTCGGGCGTCGTTAGAAGACTCTAGGCAATTAGACTGTGCCTACCTCCTAAGATCCAACTAACTATCCTAACTATTTAAATATAAAAAAAAAACAGTCAAACCAATCAAACTTATTAATTAAATTACAAATCATGTCATAATATCTGAACAAATAAATAAAGACGTCACATTCAATACAAAACTGCATACTGCGTCGCGATGTAGGCACTCACACACTCAAGCAATTTTGGCGTATTCATATACGCACGCACACTTTTCCTATTAAGCTGCTGTTTTGGTTGGGGGGGTAATAACTGATACAATCGAACAATACAAATCATAAATAATACTTATATAAAATTTGACGACCTCCGTGGTCGAGTGGCGTACACACCGGTTTTCAAGGTGTCGCCAGCTCTGAGGTCCCGGGTTCGATCCCCGGCCGGGTCAATGTAGAAAAAGCACTTTTCTACATTGTCTTGGGTTTGGGTGTTTGTGGTACCTTCGTTTTCTCTGAATTCCATAACACAAGTGCTTTAGCTACTTACTTTGGGTTCAGAACAATGTATGTGATGTTGTCCACATTTATTATTATTTATTTATAATACTAAAATAGCGAGAAAAGCCGCTCTGGGACCGCTACTGTGAACAGCCAAGGTAAAATCGGGGCCGCACCGCTGAACACCTCTAGCCACTCCCACTGGTGCTGCCGCTAACTGCAGAGGCAGTGGTTTTAGGGGGGCCACCTGGTGAACTAATCCTTCATCTATTTCCATCGTTCTTTGATATGTATGTGGATGGCCCCTGATAAATGCCCCATTTCATATTAAAGTTCTCAACAAGGCCGCTACGCCTTGGACCTGTGTATTACTTATTTAGCTCGCTCTCTTGTAGATTTATGCACACCCGTTCTGTAGGTAAGCCGCGTCCGTGATTATAATGTTATGATCTTCATGCAAAAGTGTAAATTTTTATCTATCGAAAAGAATTTAATTATTTTTTTCACCATTCAGTTCATTTAAAAGGCGTGTCTACTGCTCAACATAATATTAGTTTGAAAACTGAAAATAGAGGTGTGATCTAGCATGATCAACTGTTTTTATCCGGCAAACGTTTAGGCTACATCCCAAATGTATGATAATATACAGGTGAAGTCATAAATGAATGAATGCAGCAAGCAGTTCGGTCCGTTCCAAAAAGTACACTGTGCGTCCATTCATTATAGACAGCCAACTGTCAATAGTGTCAATAAATTACTGTACTCTGTGTACTGAGTACTCTGTGCAGCTGTCATATTTCGTAAATGCAATCAGTTTATTGATAATTGATATCTTTCGTACAAAGTAAAGTGAAAATTTAGATTTTTTTAAAAATTGTATCGTTTTAAATAATTGACTTGCGTTGTAATACTATATAGTGTACAAAATAAGCGATCTGGCTCTTAATATTTGCTTAGGGCGTAGATATGTCGCCTCCTAAGCAACCCTGTAGTCTTTTTCAGTTGTGTGTTAAAAATTCAATCAGGCTTATTAATTCAGCTTGTTATGTTATTGAAAAGACGTATCCTGAGAATCACTTGAACGAATGTGAGAGAGAGGCGTTTGATTTAAAATGCCATTTGATGACAATGCTGCCTGCCAGGTATGAACCTTTGTTTACAATGTTATCGTTATCTGACGCCAATGTATATACACAATGATTATTTAATAAAAAAAAAAACTAATTTAATATTATTAACTTTTTAAATTATTTAAAAGTTAGGCTAACATCATCATTGATCATGCTTTTTAGTTGGCATTACACAAATAAAACTAAAGCATTCTAAACCTAGCAATTTATAAAAAAAAAACAATGCATTCAATTTTATTGTTCAATTCATTTTAAATTATATTCTTTTTACTTATATTCGTTTTGTTTTAATACTGGGTGCCTGGTTTATATCCATTATCCTTTTGACGGTCAATTATGTATTCATGACAAAGCAAAATTTCTCCAGCACAACGGGCATGCAATGGTAATGATAACATGACAGGCTTAAAATTAAATTGTAGCTTGGCACCAAGAGAGAGTGTTTGCTTTTTTGATGTTGCAGTCAAAGGGTTAAAAAAATAACCTATTTTGTTCATGTTTTAAAATTTTAGGTAATTGGTTATATTTGTGTTTGTTACAAGGTACATTAGACATTGGTTTATATAAGTTACTAAGTAATTTTTTTACTTCTGCAGTAAATAAATATTTTTGATGTTATGTAACAAGTCTTGGGAATATATTTAGTAATATGAAGAATCTGGTTTCAAGACTCAAATACTTATCTTTTGGATCATAATTTTAATTGGCACGGTCCCAACTATGCATGCCTTGTCTGAGTATTTAAAGTATTTAATCAAATGAAACTAAAATATTTAGTGCTCCTCTTATAAGTACTGCCTGTGTACATAGCAAATGCAATAAAAAATTAACAAAAATATAAAATTACTAGTCTTAGAAATAGTAATGAATTTTTTATAATTTTCAATTGCTCTGAATCAAATTATTACTCTGAATCATTATCAGTGCCCTTACTTTCAATTTAATTTCAATTCGAATACAATACCAATGCAAAATTGTTATTCATTTAGCAGGCACACAAACAACACACAGTACAAAAAAATACTCTCAATGGTTAGATACCAGTCAGTTTCTTACATTGACAGCATTTTTTTTTAAGAAAACAGTCTCTTTCCTGCTATATTAATATCAATTTTGCATTTGCATAGTATTACATTTAAAATTAACTTCGAGAGTACTTCTTCAAGTCCCCTGTAAGGAGCTAACCAGATAGATAGGTACTTAAGATTACATTCAAGTATTTTGCATGATATTATAATTGACTCTACCATTTTGAATGCATGTTCTAATAAAAATATTTACTTGTTATTAAATGTTTCAGGTTATTTGATGTCCTCTGTTCAGAAAGAACATGCTGCCAGTACCGCGGCGACCCTCGCATTCAACTACAAGTACTGATGCACCCCAACATCACTGTCTTCCGCAAATGCGACCTCGATAACGGCATACCACAAAGGTTCTGGCAGGGGACGCTCGCCACCTTCAGCCGCTTAGTTGTTCTCGATCTCAAATTCATTTGCACTGACGAAATTCTCGCCGTCATCGGTGACAGTTGCCCTCTACTTGAAGAAATTAACATCGTCTCTAGAGTAGACATCTGTAAGTCCCTTTTCAATGCTTCCGTTTTGATAAGAAATGTCTCTGACGCAGGTTTATGCTGCATCACAAATTTAAAACATTTAAGGGTATTGGCAATGGATCCCCCGAGGAACGAGCGCGCGAATCGCATCGGCCGCTGCGTCTCCCGAGCTGGCATTATCATGCTAATCAGAGAGCTGCCATACTTAGAAGACTTACGAATCGAATCCTGCGACATTGGCTCCACGTTAATCGGTAGTACTATAGACATAGGGCCCTTAAGTCTCAGAAAAATGATTTGCCACTTTGCCTCAGCTGATGGCGTTCGAAAGTTAATTAAAATTTGTCCATTCCTTAAGGAATTTTCCCTAACTCACATAACTGAGCACAATAAAGACGCTATATTAGATCAGATTTCTATAAGCGAGTTACGATTGCATAAGTTGGATTTGTCGTTCTTTTCCTTTACGGATTCGATGCAGCAGCTTTTGACTGTAAAGGGTAGTTATCTCACACACTTCTCTCTCTGGGAAATCGATAATTCTTTAAATCTAGACAAGGTTGTGTCAATAGGAAAGTGTTGTCCAAACTTAACTTCGTTGTGTTTAATGACTCAGTCGAAATGTTTACACGTGCCGAGGTACTATAGGCGGCCGGATAAAATATTCTCGGAACTCAGAAATTTAATATTAGGTAACGAAAACTTTTGTATAGATCGTATGCTCACGTTTTTCGTCGAGTGCACGAATAATTTAGAAAAATTAGTTCTCAAATATCAAACTAAGACTAATTTAGATGATACGTTATTGCATTTATTAGAAAAAGGACATTTAAAGAACATTGTTGATTTATGGTTGGATTGCACTTTAGAGGTATCTAAGAATGTAGTGAAACGGACGATACAAATGTGCGATAGACTTCAGTTGTTTACAGTTGACTTTGCAGATACGACGACAGAGCTACTCCAGTACATTACGGAAAACAATTTGGATTTGAAGCTAGGTAGCTATTAGAATGTAAGGTTTTTATTGTAATTAATTTTTAATTATTAATAAATATCTTCTTTTTACAAATATTTGTTTATTATTCCAATTTCATCACTTTTGTGAAGAGAAATTAAGAAATGAAAATGAAAATTATTAAAATTACTTTTTAATGGACAGTTTTTACATTATGTACAACTTATTATAACACAGCAAAACAAAATAAGCTAATAACGATACTGAAGATAAACTGAACATATAAAATACATTGCTAATTATGATTGCATTGCTTTACAACAATTTGATTAGCATTCATTCTCAATACACAAAAAAAAACGTAGGTTTATTGTCGAACATGGTGAGGTCGGTTCTAGATTTATACTTTATAATCTTGGCTTTGATAACTACATGAACTGTATTTAATACACTACTAGCTGTTTGCCGCGGGTCCGCCCGCGTGGATGTCGGTTATCTCTGCAAAAAGTAGCCTATGTCATTTCTCAAATTATCTGTGTACCAAATTTCATTTAAATCAGTTCAGTAGTTTTCGCGTAAAAGCGCGACAGACTGACAGAATTACATTTGCATTTATAATATTACTAAGGATTACACCTGTTTTCGCCGAGAATAGTCAAGAGTAACATTCTGTTGAATCTTAAAGAATGTATTACCATAATTTTAAGTGTATATTCCATGAAAGGCTAATGCAAATATTCCTTCCACGCTCAGTACTTTTAAACATTATTACCAAATAGCACAATTACAAAAAAAAAACACATTTTATAGTCACCGGCAAAGTTTTGAAGTAGGTATGACTTAGGCTTTACTATATTAGGACTCTTTGGAACACCATAGAGAATGTTAGTCGGAAAAGCATGCCTCCTTCGTTATATTGGTCTCTGAATGAAGTTCCCCCACTACAGCGCATTCTGTTCAAATTGTTTTCCGATGTATATAACTGAAATTTACACAAAAGTGAACATACAAAAACAAGTTTCATTAAAATAAAAAGAATCAAATACAATAAATTTACAGCACAATATTAAATAAACAAATACCTCCGCCACAAACGTCACCAATAAAAAATAGGAATGATTTCACAATTTAACTATGTTTATAAAACATAATTTATCTAACCTACACTGTAGGCACCAAAATCTAAATTAGCAACTTAATTTACATCTAAGCCAGTTCGTACACACGGCTACGCAAATTTCCGATGCCTAAAGACAGTCTAAAGTAGTCTTTAGATTCTGTGCGAAAAGAGAACTGTCGTGGCGGAAAATGGAACTAACATTAATATTATTCCATAAAACAATTATGAAGACGGCATCAGAAATCATTATGTTCCAAAATCACAAAATTCTTGTTTGTAACCGAACTCCTCCGAAAGGGCTTGACCGATTTTCATGAAATTTTTCGTGTATATTCGGTAAGTCTGAGAATGAGTTGTAAACCATTTTTTTTTTTTTTTCGTTTGTGGCAAAACGACGATTGTCGTGTCGTGTGAAATATATCTATTTAGTCCACCAGAAAGAAAAACAACTCGTATTTTTTCTTTTATCAAATTAGTGAAAAATAACAAAGTTAAAACGCTCTAAAATTCTTGAATGGGCTTGTGACGTCACGTGTGGTTAAAAATTGTACCCACAAGTGACAGTCACGCGACATTTCCATTGACAGTATATTACTCATCGTTTGCTTAATAAAAAAAAATAAGTGTCTAAAATTTTTTCAATACCTATGTGACGTGTAAATAAAAAAAGTAGTCCACTCTGTACTAAAATCTTCGGGTATCGAAGATTTTCGTCGCCTCATGCACGAACAGGCTATCTTTTATAATCTATATTGCTTAAGTTAATATTTTAGCGCTATAGATGAAATATAGTTATTATATTATTAAGTATTATTGTATAAATTGGCAGCATATATTGTATTCAATTCATAAATTTCTTTCCGATACTGAGATCGTCAAATAAAGGCGCTTGTGTGAGTAATAAGGCAAAAGTCCTTGCTACACAGTTTAAACATAATATCACTGATTCTGTAACAAATGAAACAAAAAAAATATACACAATTAAAATACTGTGTACATAAATGGTTTAGTTAAATTAGTGTTTATTTTTGGGTAATTAGGTACTTTAAATAAATCCAAATGCAAGCTAACCAAATATTTAAGACAAATTTAACGTCTGTAAATAGGCTAAATTTATTTAGTTTTAATACAGAATCAAAATGATTATATATTTCTGGCAGCAAGAACACAAAAGGTTATCATGTTTTTATCAATAAACTAATCCAAATATTAACATTTTAAGAGATCACATATGATTATATTTCGATGCTTCACTATTTCAATGTTAACTCTTCTATTTTAATTAACTACCATTATAATTGCATATAATAATTATGTAGTTTATTTTCATTTATTATTGTAATGATTAATAAGTTATGTTTGTTCATTCCATAATTTATTATAATAAATTTATATCAGGACCTTACTACAAAGCAAAAAGCCTTATACCATATCTGTAAACTAGATGTAAAGGTAAGGTCACAATATAGCTACTTTATCAATAAATTATTGCTTGGCTTTACAAAAAATAAATTTAATGATAATTATTTTGACATCTGTTCTATGCAAACATTTTAAAATCTAACTTAGCTTTTAATTAATTATTATCATACATCTTTAATATTTTAATTAGCCATTACCTACACTCTCATTTTAATTAAATATGTAAATACAGACCTATATTTTAAAAGACAAATATTTACTAATAGATATCGAATGTGACAATTGTTTAAGGCTAATACCATTATTACTAGCACAAGAAAGTCAAAAATTGAAATTTCACGTCTTAAAAAACTAGTTTTAGAATAAACGTGATTGAAAACCCATAACTTAGTTAATAATCCATAACAGCCACTTTAAACGCCGAGCAATAAAAATCTTTGTCCGTCAGTCACCGGTGACCTACGCGGCGCTAATGTCACAAATGTCAGTTTCACACTCACTCACTTCACTGCACATGAACTTCTTTTTGAAAATCCTGTGACCCTGTTCTTGTCAAATAGCCAGCGGGTCAGTCAGGCTGATCGTATGCTATGGGTCCTTATTCTCGGGCGGCGGCTCCTTGTCGTTGTCCTTCTCGTCCTCGTAGAACTCGTTCTTGGGTTCAACCATCTTGTCTGCTTCCTCCTGGCCGATCCTCACGTCCGGATCTGGCTCGTCTTTTATTCTGTACTCTTCGGGAAAGAAGTCGCCTGTAAAATGGACCAATAGTATAGTGTTTTAATGGACTTTATTTAGTTAATCAACACGAGAGAGTGACTAAATGAATAATAATGATAAATTAATATATAAATAAGTCCACCTCACCCTGGGAATGAAAAGCCAAAATTGGTAAATTAAATGTTTAAAGAAACAACTACGAGTATCTACAGATATCGGGACACAACTTGAGAAAAATTGCAAAAAAAAAAGCGGAACGCCCCCCTGTAGTGCTCCCATCGATCTTCAGTCCACCTACAAACCCAAAAACTAATCGATCGCCGTGAATATTATATTATATTTCAAGGTGTTTGCCTAATATAAGATTATGATCATTGTTAACATTTAGGAGAATATCGGATGACAAAAGCGGTGAAAGACAATTATAACAGGAGGATATAACAGTAATATTATCGACATAAACGTACCCGGCACATGTGTCATTTGCACTGCGGGCGAGTGCTGGCACATCTTCAGATTGTCGTACACGTGCTTAGAGATTGCTTCTAGATATTGCTTGCTGTTCGCGTTGTTTGAACTGGAACATGAACAAGTAACAGATCAATTATGTGCGATAAATTTGTAAGGCGGCGTATGTTCGCGTTACCTACGTCGAATTGAGCAATTTGCTGACGTCGATTACCCGATGACAACGTTCAGGGGATCGTTGGTAACAGGCAATCGACGTGACGAATATATGTAAATTGAAATTCATTTAAGAGTAACCCATACGAATAACAAGTACGTTTAGCAGGCACATAAACAACAGTATAATTAGTTTCCAGTTAGTTCCTTTAAATTCTTCCAATGGATATAATATTATTATTGACGAACTCCGTGGTCAAGTGGCGTACACATCGGTTTTTAAGGTGAAAACCTCTTTTCTACATTGTTTCGGGTCTGGGTGTTTGGTACTTTCATTGTCTCTGAATTCCATAACACAAGGACTTAAGCTACTTACTTTGGGTTCAGAGCAATGTATGTAATGTTGTCCACATTTATTTATTTAATATGAAGTTCAATATTCAATAATTAAAAGTATAGATCCTAGACAGGATAGATGACTATAACAAAATTAATAGTATAATGTACCTGTTGATTTCAGGATGCAGTTGGAAGTCTGGTGCGAAGAACTCTAAGTACTCGGTGTAGGGTAACTCATTCGATATGTTCTCGTCCACTAGTAAAGACGTTTCGTATGTCCAACACCGCGCCACGTTCCTCAATGTGTAACTAGAACGAAATAGGACAGCTTTTCTTTTATAATGTAAAATTAATACCTAATGATAGCAAAGCAATCAGTTTTGAGACATTTATAGGGAGATTTTTTACCGCTTCTTACAGATATGTATGTATTTTAAGTATGTTTTAATACCCTTCGGATACCAGGTGCGAGTGCGGTTATGTCTGGACGGGAAACCAGACATTGCCGGACCTGTTGAAGTGCCCAAAGTGTCCGGACATCTGCACTTGGAGGATTTATACCTCGCTAATGACGCCGAAGTTAGTGTGGAAAGTACTGAGCGCAACATATTTAAATAAAATAAATATAAACCATCGATTCGAAATAAAAAGAAGAAGAGGTTTTCTATTATGAAGTGCAATGCCATATTTTATTAGTTTGAGTCTTGTGTCACAGCTTCAATAATATGCAATTAATTTTTTCCATAAGATAAAAATTAAAATTAAGGTTAACTTACCCTCCACCACCAACTACCAAAGTGGGCACATTCAAGTTCTTAACAAACTTGACACACTCGCCATGCCCCCGCGTGGTTAGGGAGAAGCATCCGAGCCTGTCGCCAGCCAGCGAGTCAGCGCCGCACTGCAGCACTATCGCCGTCGGCCGGTAGAACTCCATCACGTTCGATATCACTGGTTTAAACACCTGGCAAATGTTTGTAAGTAGTTTAAGAACGATAATGAGATGTGAGTTTTCTGATTTATTAATTACTAGCTAATTCCCGCCCGCGTGGCCTATAATATGCATGTATCATCATCTATTGAATTTCAATCATTATCTATTGTTGAAAACTGCATAAAAATCCGTTGCGTAGTTTAAAAGATCTAAGCATACAAACAGCGAGAGTGACTTTCTTTTATACTATGTAAAGATTGGTACTGCATAAGGATAATTTTTTAATAAAATGTAACATGACATAGTATAACTTAATGCCCAACTTAGTGTCTGGCATGTGGCAAAATGCAAAAATTTGCCAGGTATTTTACAATATTTATTGATTATAAGACGAAGAATTAACAATAATAGAGAAGATTGGAAGGGACAACATTTTTGTAGTATTCTCACCTGCACATAACTCTGATCATCAATACCCTCTTTCAACGGTACATTAACGGAGTAATACCTCCCACTTTCAGCACCAATCTCATACATATCTCCCGTACCAGGGAAAAAGTAGTTCCCATACTTATGAAAGCTGACCGTCATCACTCTATCCGTCAGGTAGAAAGCCTCCTGCACTCCATCTCCATGATGAACGTCAATATCTATGTATAATACTCGTGGATGGTATTTAAGTAGCTCCAAAATAGCGATGACTATGTCATTAACATAGCAGAATCCTGTAAATTATTTGTTTATTTTAGACATCAATTTGTGTTTAATTAATCTTGCATGTAAACTGCATAGCCTACACTGTGAATAAGCAATCTTTTAGTTTAGTGCATGACTTGCTTGCTAGTGCTTGATCTTATCAATTATGTAAAAATTATGCAATAATATTTTTATTCCCTGGACAGGACTAGGAGCAACACAGAGACCTAATATATAATGTATAACCAGTGTATAGGGTTCTAAAACTATAATGGCAATTTATACTTTCATTAAACTTGACTGCAAATCCAGCAGGCGAAAAGTGCAGTTAAGAAATCATACTAGTTTATTAAATCTATATAGATTGGCCTAAAATACACATTTATTGCATAGCTTACCTGAAGGTTCAAACTTCTTTGCATGATGTAGGCCACCGGACCAATTGATAGCAATATCACATGCATTGTTATTGAGCTTCATGGCACCCTCCAAGGAAGCTCCCGTGTACATTGAGCAGAAGTCAAACAGACCCTCAAACACTGGACAGTCGTCACCAACATTATAGTGCAGCAAATCTTTTGAATAACCTGAAATCAATTAAAACATGAATTTGAAACATATTAGAAATTATTATTTAAGTAGAGTTTTAAGTAACTAAAGCGGTTCAATGAACGGATTTGAGTGCACAAAGTTTATTTATTTATTTATTTAAAGTTGCAGATTTGAACCCATTACAGGCCAATGTGTCTTTTTCAAAGATACCTACATACTTTCTTAATTATTCCAACAAATCATTGAAAATTAATCTATGAAGGAAAACATGATTAGGAAAACTGTATTCCAATATCTGAAATTGTTAACCCGCAATGAGCAAGTGTGGTGATCAATGCTTGTTCCGTCTCTATGTGAGAAGAGGCCTATACCCAGCAGTTGGACATTTTATAGGCCAGTTTTATTTTTTATTCTTTTGTTACTGCCATGTTAGTGTCTAGGCAGAAGCACTGTTTTAAATTTAGGTATAAAAAATTGCATAATATTGTTTATACTTGAATATTATGCAATTTTTAATGTACCAATGATAGATAATTTTTAGAAGTGCAAGAAATGAATAATTATACGTCACACATTTGTGGTTATATATTAAATTAACAAAACATGTTGTTATTGTTTACTTACTCTGTATATTCTGTGGTGTTACATTTTGCAAGAACTCTATGTAGTCCTCACTGTGAAACCGACACATATCATGAGCGCTGGCCCTGTACGGCTTGTATATTTGCATCTTTTTGTGGAGCCCGTAGTTCAAAACCAAACTATGTGTTACAGATAACCTATGCGGTTTCATTGGGTGCCCGGGACCGTAGTGGAAATTCCCTACGTCCGCATTATAAAAGTACGCCACTTTATGTTGAGTCATATTGGATAAACAAATACGTATTCCTTCAAAACCAAAATAATTCCGAGAACTACAGCTATCACTACCAAGCGTTTTGTTAGTTCAATGTCACCGAGCATTTTACACAGGACGAATCATGTTTACTCCGAAACTTGAATTTTCATTCAAGCCTATTTGTTTATTGATAAGCACTTCTATTATTAAACTAAAATACTGCGCAATAAACTGCCGTATCCCATAATAAAATCACTTTCTGCTGCTGTATTTCTGTATGTATTTATTTCATTCATACTTCATTTTTTGTCATTAATCCATGCATGACATTATCTTGACATAGTTGAATGTTGCCATTGAGAAAACAAATATTGAAGTTGAAAGGTAGCTGAACTATACCGTCTGTCTAAAGCCTACCTCTGTTGGTATGCTGTATCCACTAGCCGGTATTGCACCTTCGAATATCCGCAGACAGGTGGCTAGCTCCATTGAGAAGGCGAAAATGGAAACCGAACCATGGCACCCAATGTAGGTACCAATACGTTTCGGTACCACAAAAGCTCAAAAACCGACATTGCTTGGTAAAAGATGCTTTCCCGTTGCGTGCTCATAAGACCAGACTCGACCTATGAGAAAACAGATACAAGCCGTCGGAAATATCTGCAAACCTTGCTGGAATGCGCTTTCCCTCACGCTTCCCCGCACGTCGCCCCGTTTTCGCCTATCCAGTACTGTTGCCAACGCAAGCGCGTTTGCATGACGTCATTGAGCCAGGTTAGCACATATTTCCGACGGCTTGTACCCGAACAAACAATCCATCAAAATAGCCGAAAAACTTACCTCTGGCCACAGCTTACTATGGCCGACGTGAAAGACTTTGAATACACTCCGGACCTAAGTCGACCGAAGTAAAGAAAATATATGCCGGCGGGGTTACAGCACACCTGAGCCATGTGAGTGTGGCATCTTCCTACAAACGATAATGAGCTGTCCAGCAAGCCCTAACACCTGTAATCACGAGGATCTATACAAAGCCACGGACAACTTTGATTGAACTTGATTTTCATTGTATTAATGCTTTTAAGGTTATTGTGACACTGGTTAAATCCAGTTGGTACCACTGGCGAGTCAGTTGTCAAAGCCCACCAACAAACTAAGGAATTTACCATTTTTGCACATCACGTGCAACTAGTGCCTCTGGCGGTGAAATTAATAACGGTAGCCCTCATTGAGAACTTCCTCCTTTTGGTGTCGGTTAAAAACAGAGATGCGAAGAAAATGTAACATCTTGCATGCGGGCCCCATCGACTATGATAACTATAGCATGCTTAAACTTAAATCTCCCGTACCCCAAATGTGGGATCTTAAGATCAATGAAAATAAGCCTTTAGATCACTATCGTTTTTTATTATCTGTCAACGTGTCATTGCTCCGGTCAATGACATGAAGTCTGTCATCAAAGGGTCAAGGTCACCCTCTTTTCTGACTACTGATATTGATAATAATAATAATAATAACGACACAACGGACCTGAGTGCTCCAGGGAGTCACTCCTTAGGAGGGCTCCCAGCTCTTTCTTGCCTTAACTGGCTGGCTAGAGAGGGGTCGCTAGAGCTATATGCTCGGGGGTGGAAGTGTCTAATGGCGTAATAGCGAGGAAACCCGCTCCGGGTCCGCTACTGTGACCCGCGATGGTGAAATCGGGGCCGCACCGCTCGACACCCCTAGCCGCTCGCACTGGTGTTGCCTCCTGCTGCCTACCGTGGCGGTTATGTTAGGGGGCCCATCCGGTGAGCTGGCGAGTCACCACCTGCCTATTTGATTGCATTAACATGTATTAGAAGGCAGGTGCCATAGTTTTCCGATTTAATTCTTATAACCAATCCACTAACATTTACCTACACATAGCCTAAATTTTTATTTTTGATTCATAATTTACAATAGCTTTGCATCTACTTTGGACCGTTCATATCTGTTCTTCCATAGAGCAGAGGTGGATGGGCCCTAGTAGATGCCCCATCCCAGTTTAGAGTAAAGTTCTCAACAAGGCCACTGCGTGTTGGACCTGTGTCCCCACGTAAGCCTTTCAAAGGACCGGCTATTCTCAATACTGAGGATAGCCCGTGAAAAAAGAGAGATACAAATAATAATAATAATAATAAACCCCTCGGGGCAAGCCGTTACCTCATCATGAGAATAACGCAATACCTGAGGGCATATTAACTTGCTTTTTCCAACTTTGAGATATAAATAAAAAATGTATCTTAAGGTCTATGTAGGAGCATACATCCGCAGGGCAGCTTGTGGCGAGCTGTTTGTGAGTAGCGACACAACGGACCTGAGTGCTCCAGGGAGTCACTCCTTAGGAGGGCTCCCAGCTCTTTCTTGCCTTAACTGGCTGGCTAGAGAGGGGTCGCTAGAGCTACATGCTCGGGGGTGGAAGTGTCTAATGGCGTAATAGCGAGGAAACCCGCTCCGGGTCCGCTACTGTGACCCGCGATGGCGAAATCGGGGCCGCACCGCTCGACACCCTTAGCCGCTCGCACTGGTGTTGCCTCCTGCTGCCTATCGTGGCGGTTATGTTGGGGGGCCCATCTGGTGAGCTGGCGAGTCACCACCTGCCTATTTGATTGCATTTATATGTGTTAGAAGGCAGGTGCCATAGTTTTCCGATTTAGTTCTAATTACCAATCCACTAACATTTACCTACACATAGCCTAAATTTTTACTTTCCATTCATAATTTACAATAGCTCTGTATCTACTTTGGACCATTCATGTCTGTTCTTCCATAGAGCAGAGGTGGATGGGCCCTAGTAGATGCCCCATCCCAGTTTAGAGTAAAGTTCTCAACAAGGCCACTGCGTGTTGGACCTGTGTCCCCACGTAAGCCTTTCAAAGGACCGGGTATTCTCAATACTGAGGATAGCCCGTGAAAAAAGAGAGATACAATAATAATAATAATATTTATTTATTCAGATTAGTTTTTTATAAATCACAAATTCGTTGAGTCACAAACTAAGTTACACTTGTATCTTGTGACTCTAGTTATCGTTACAAAAGCTAGTTACATTAAATCACAGTGATAAAATTTGAACGACTACAAATATAAAACAAAACATAGAAGTTAAAATTTAAAAATTAAAACTAAAAACTGATGAAACGTAACCGTTATCCCCGGGAAGAAAACGGTTGAAACTTAGATAAGTTACCTAAACGGTTTTATCGCCGCAACGAAAGCATAGATAAGACGTAGTACTTATTAGTTTAGTCAATGCTTAACTGTATGCCATTGAGAAAATATGACTTTTCATTCTAGAGGAACTATTTTGTCTAACATAACTTTATGTTTTGTGTTTTGTGCAACGACAGAACCAACCAAGTATTGCAACAATATTCTTTGATTGAATGTGATTTCAAGTGATAGTTTTATTAGCTCGCTACATAGGTATTAGTAATCTGTGGTCGATGACCTAGAGCATTAGTGTTCTGTGCTGATGCCACAGAGTAAATAATTACTTTTACCACTTTTACCGACTCGGTGTGTCGGCTCGGCTCGTGCTATTCTATTCGTAATTCGTATAATAGTAGTACTACGTATTCACAGCTATTCATTTTCGTAAATAAGTGTTGGTTTGAAATTTTTACTTCCTACCTATACTCAGGTAATATAATTTTTAGATTTACTGTCAGTAAATATTTTATCTAGAAATGTAAATAAAGTATTTAAGTACCTACTATCAATAAATGTATTATCTACTAAGGAATGCAATAGGCATGCCGGTAATCATTAATGCACTTCGTACCTAATTTTAACATGTTCTTTATTACGTAATTTGCCATAGTCCAATGCAGTTTTGATGCTTTTTCGCTCTCTCTTTCTTTTGATCAAAGTTACACACACACTTCTACATATTTAACTAATTCCATTGTACACTCATTGACACGAATCTTTACTGGAAGATTGTCCCAGGAACATTGTTAAATGTAAAACAATAGTACTGATCACACCGCCCAATAGAAACCGACTTTCAACTTTTTTGTAACTTACCCACAAAAATAATGTAAAAAAAATTGCAATTAGAAAAGTATGTATGTAGATTTGTTTTGTAAGGCAGGTACCTAATACAGTTGCACCTCTTATACATATTTACAACAAAGAGTATATAAACTAACCATAACCGTTTTATAACCTAAACATAACCGTTTTATAAGTTCATTTTACTTTAGAGCATTGAATGCTCTTAATAATCTCAAATAGCTTTAACTACATACAATGTGCTATTTTTGCTTACATAAAATGTTTTTCTCATAATTTATTTAATAAATAACTTATTTTATTATTCCCTGGTTTCTGAAAGGCTGATCAAAAAAAATAAAGGTTAATCACCTGTCAAACATCAGGTTGTTAGTCTTTTATGGCCAGTTCCTATGTTAAAGAAACAATTGGTTTTGCTTGTGGATGGTAGAATTTTCTTCGTTTTGCTTAGAAAATTTAACCGTCCGTTAGCAAATCGAATTGTTTCTTGAATATAGAAACCAGACATTAATCGAATCTATCACAGTCATGGACAGTAGATTTGACAAAGATTAAAATGATCAACTTGTCAGATACCGGATGATATCGGGTTATTCTTCTAATCAAAATCTTTATAAACTGTTAAAATTTAAAAAGCTACACAAAAATTTGTCTCTATTCACCCTATCTTTCATAATCTTCCCATTTAACTAAAAATCATGACTGTTTAAAATAATATAATGCTTATTTATATTTATTTATAAAGCAATATCTATCTATCAAAATGATCTTTTGTGTGATAAAATGCAGGGTTAGTATGCAATAGTCATGTTTTAACAAGTCCAATAAGAAAAATGTTCAAGATTTTTTTTTAATTTTATGTACTTAATACAAGGTTATAAATTTGTCATACAAATTTAAATTTTAATAATTAACCTACTAATTATTATTTTTTTCATTACAAATTCTCTTTCTAAATACTTAATTATTTAAATTACATATTAGATACACAGTGTATCCACTTATAAAAATTAATAGATAAATTCACAAACAAAAAAAAGTGTTATTCTTACCATCTTTTTTTATTTGCAAAAACAATCCCATGAGCTGTCTGATTATAAATCCAGATAATGTTTTATTTATACTTAAACTGGACTATAAATATTAATGGCATATTTATTACTTCTTTGTTATTATATTATGCAAACATGATCCAGCCATAATAAAGTTTGATTGATAAAATATTGTAGTAGTGATGAGTAACTTGGTATGTTGTGTAGGTTCAGAGAATGTGTGACAATGGTGTTGATGTCAAGTCGAGATCCAACTGACTCCCACTGATGTAACTACCTGTTTGATATTAAAAGTACTGGTGGATACAGAAGGGTTAACACTGTTAATATATTTTATTTGTTTTTCTCTTACACCATAAGTAGGTACATCTCACAATTTCTTATCTCTCACATACAAATTATGTAAATTGTTACATTATTGAAACAACTTTATTTAGTTGTTAAACTTGATTTTAAAATATATGTCAATTAGTTAAATTTGTCTAACTCAATTAACTAAATTTCATGTCTAACTATATTTTTTTCTAATATACACACACATATTTTAATACTCAGTCTTTTTATGTTCTGTTAATTTTACTAGTGTGTGTAGTTATCTCATTCTGGAAAATAAGATCGTTTTTTTTGCAACACATTTTTAAAATCAAACACTTGTCTCCACACCTGTACACGACGATCATTATTGAAAACTTGATGATGGCAACACACTTTATATAACCTCGCACTCACATTTACGGCCAGTCACTTGCCGGACATCGTTGGTGACTGTTGCCTACAAAAAAAAAAACAGCGCTGTAATTTTTTTTACAATGGCGCGTATTTCAAGAATATTAAGATGTGCGATTGTTTTGTTAATAGCAGACAACACTATGGTCAATTTTAGGACGTTTGCGAGAGCCATGTCGACTGTCGCGAAGAGTTTTGACCTCCATCAGGTTGTGCCTGATGTGATACCCAAGGCGCCTGGTGCACTGGCTCACGTGAGTACTACCATTTTATATTTTATTTTAGCCTATAGATGCGGATATTTGCAAAATATTTATTTTAAGTGTAGGTAATGTAGCACTGTTTGACTCTACCTACATAATTATTAACATTTGCAAGTGTTTATGTATTTTATTTAACGTATAATCAAAAATAATAATGTATAAAAATTATAAAATCAATGCACATAACATAACTATCGAATTTAATTAACCTTGTATTTTATTATTATGATATTATAATAAAGTAAAAGTAAGTATGTACAGACCTATTTAAAATTATTTATCAATAAAACCGTTTTACAAGTAATTACCTAGGTACTTTATAGAATTCCATTTTTACCTATGTAGATACATATCCCATTTTCAATTAGGTTAAATTATTATTTATCGCCAACATCTCACGAAAAGTGAAATTGTTTGGCACAATGGTTGAAAATAAAGAAAGTATGTCGCAGTATTCGACTTAGTTGTACATACGGGTATAGTTAAAGTTAATAATTTGTTATAGTATTTGGGGCTCTTGATAGCATAGATACTAATTTCTTGTCCACAAAATCAAAATAAAAGTTTTTTATTTCTCATAAACCTCAAAAAGGCGCTTAAGAAACGTTAAAGTTACAGAACAAAATGACTCTAGGTGCGCGGTTCCAAAGTGTCCTTCCTATGGAGAAGAACCGGCAAGAAACTCCATAGGTTACTCTTTTAAAAATAAGTTTTACAAAATTAAGTTTTTTAGTTTTATACATTCAAAGTAGGTACATTATTAGATAAAGATATGCGACAAGTAAAATAAAGTAAAACCACTTGGAGGCACCACACTTAGATGCGTCCTTCAATAAGATAATCTGTACAATATTTAGGAAAGACTTACTAAATTCATCACGTTTATCACACAGGCTAGGAAAGAATTATGATATCGCAATTATTTTTGTGAAATCGCCAACCGGCAATGAGCAAGCGTGGTGATCAATGCTCGTGCCTTCTCTACATGAGAAGAGGTCTTTGCCCAGCAGTAGGATATTTATAGGCCAGTATTATTATATTATTTTTTTCCGCCTCACTGGGAATAGGGATGTTTCCTGGGTATGAAAAGTTAAAATCTATTTAGTCCGTCAGTTAGATAATAAAAAAATATTAGACACGTATTTTTTCTTTTATCAAAACAATAAAAAAATACAAAGATACACCGCTTTAAAGTTTCGGAGTGGGGGCTTATGACGCTACGCCTCGCTAAAAATCGTAGCGAGAAGTGACGTCACGCGCAACTTTAGTTCTCTGTATTTTGATCATTTTTTGTTTGCAGGAAAAAATACGTGTCCAATAAAATTCATTAATCTAAAAGACGGACATTAAAAAAAAATAGGAAACAGGCCCATTCAGTCGAAAACGGTGTTAAAATTAAAACAAGTAAATGAATACAAATTACCTACCAATATAAAAAAATGTGTGCTAAGTATTCTCTGGCTACTTATTTTTCATGTCTGTATCTTTAACAATAGGTTTGGCATAATAATATTGGTGAATTCTTATCATAAAACAAACAAATTTTAACAGATAGATATGTACTTCTATAAAAAGAGAAAGTTTACATTTTACATTAAGCATAAAAATTACACGATACGGTGTTATCATCTTAAATACTTATTTATACAAAGGATTACCAAACTGCATAAAAACAAGACTGATATTGAAACTCATTTTATTACTGTCAAGCATGCTTTTGCTTTTGCCAGCCAGTTCACAACTACTGAACTAGTTTGGATCAGCATGCAGTAGGTACCGTTACCAGTTAGTGCAAATTTGCGAACATAATATATAACTATAGTTATAGGTTCATCTTTGTTCGATGTTGTGCGTGTGACTGACTGACGCGTCCACGACCTCGCGCAAACGGGTTCAGTGCCCTTACTCTCCAATTTAATTTTAATTCTAATACAATTCCAATGTAAAATTGATATTTGTTTAGCAGGCAGAAGCACCAGTTTTCTTGAAAAAAATGCTGTCAATGGAAGGAACTGACTGGAACGTAAACATTGAGAGTATTTTTTTGTACTGTGTGTTGTTTGTGTGCATGCTAAATGAATATTAATTTTGCATTGGCATTGTATTAGAATTAAAATTTAATTGAAGAGTAAGCGCACAGTTCAGTCACTACATTTGTCTCTTTTTATTTACTGGTTTGTGGATATTAATACAAAAAGCCGGGCATGGTAGGCCGGGTCCGTAACATCTCTTCAGATATTGTCTTTTCATATGTTAGATTAGTTTTTCAATCGAACCAGATACATCTAACGAGCTGTTAAGGCTTCAAAAAAACAACCCATTAAAATGACTTAGCCAATTGTTGTCAAATAACGCGTAATTCATTTTTAATTAATTTAACTACCTGTACTAACGTAATTGGTAAAAAATATTGTTTTTTAACGACCTTGCCATATTCGCATTGGCTATTATTATAGCCACTGCGATATACAGGCTAGGTAGGTATAACAAATACCTATATATTATTCTAGAAACTATACTTCTGACTGGCCTTTTCCCAAACTATGTTGGGTTTGGCTTCCAGTCTTACCGGATTCAGCCGAATATTGTATTTTACTTTAATTTTCCTGGGTAACACAGTACTACCCCATGTTATGACTGGTTGTCGGAATTGTAATGACTTAACGACTGCCAAAGATGAATGTATGACAGTCGGGACCATGGAACTGTTAAACGTGCTTTCCGAGCCACGGAGGCGTCTCGATATGTTAAAAAATGGTCACCCATCCAGACACCAACTTATTGCGGTGCGCGCGGCTTAACCTTTCTTATCGGTCAAAACGTACGGCTTGCACTTAGCCACGAGCCTCTCATTATAAAAGCTATACAAGGATATTAAATTACATGATGGGGGAAAACTTGGTTTTATTGGGCTGTCCTTGTCAGTTATTGTCTAAAACTGGTTTTAAAATTGACATATCTCAATAATTACAAATTTAAATTCGCTCGAAAATAACACTCTTAAAATATATCTAAATAAAAATGTTACCTAAGTATTAAAAACAAATGATATCTTAAAAAACGTAATTTCTTGCTCGGTACTACTTCTACTAGTAAGAAATTACGTTTCCTTCAACAGCCAATTTGAGTCAATATCAAATCGCTGGTCGGTGTGTAACTGGTCTTAAGATGTCGTTGCATCCAGTAATAACCGTAGTAATCTGAACTGACTGGTGATTGACGGTCAGCTAATTGAATTAACGTGGGTAATACAGGAAACACGTCGGCAAACTGATTGGAGACGTAAAGGATAGGGGAACTGACGATAAATGTCAGGAACTGATGTCACAACAAGGAATCGTCAACGAAATACCTACATAGGTTACTATACTGTGAAAAAAAATGTACATCAATAGACACATACCTACTACCTATATATTGTTAAAAAAAATAGTAGATCAATAGAAACATTTTATTAAATTACTAGCCGTTTGTATTTTTCTATGTTTTTATAGTAATTCTGCTATTCGGGACGTAGACAAATCCAGTGTTGATATAGGTACCTGCGAGGTTTTGGCGTAACCAGGTGATAAGTTAGAAGATAGAAGACTGACATTTTTAAAATACAATTTCAAAAATTACTTATCTATTTTTTGTGACAAAGAGTGTGTGAGTTTAATTGCAAGTATAAAAAAATGTACCTATATGGCTCAGTAGATACCGGAGTTGCCAGTTTTTTTTTTGGGCTTAGCGGAATATTATTGATTACTTTTTGAGAAAAAAAAAACAAAAGCAAAAGATTTTTTAAGTGTAATTGTGACCTTATTAAGGTCACAATATTTTAAATCTTTTGCCACTTTTTAAAATGTTTATTTATAAGAAGGAAACTAGTTTAAACATACTCCTGGTACCTAGGTATAATGATTTTCCTTTTAAAAGAGCTGGCGTTTCTATGCAATAGCGTCTACAATTTCCTACAACGCCCAAGGATGATTTCAACAAGTTAAATTTTTCTTATTTGTAACCTATTTACAGATTCAATAATTTTAATATAGAAACAGAATTTTCAACCTTTTTAAAACTAACTTCTCACGTTTTTTTTTGTGACGATAAATAATAATGCGATCAAGTCTCAGTAAAATAAAACAAGTGCGAGTCGGACTCGCGCACCGAGGGTTCCGTACAAACCTGTAGGTATAAAAGTAAAAGTTCACGCATCACGATGATCGAGTCATAGTCGTAGTTATGGTATTTTTATTGGTAAAATGAAAAAAAAAAATATATATATATTAAAAATATTTTTATTATATGATGTAAGAAAAAATTGACGGTTTTCGCAATTTTTCATTTATCTGTACTATAAGACGTTACTTTGTACCAAATTTCAAGATTCTGAGTTCACGGGAAGTACCCTGTAGGTTTTGATTCCCTTGCGAGTGTCGAAAATTTGCGGCATAAACGGGAGTATCTTTTGATCGCGTTGACTTAGAAGTTTGATTTTTTCACAGCTCCAAGAGACCATAGACTTGAGTATTTGATATGAATTTCAGCTTGATACCTCCACGCGTTCCTGAGAAAAAAGGTCTTGACAGACAGACAGACAGACAGACAGACAGACAGACAGACAGACGGACAACAAAGTGATCCTATAAGGGTTCCGTTTTTACCTTTTGAGGTACGGAACCCTAAAAACAAGTAAATTAAACGCTAGTTTTGTGTATATTTTTTTTCTCTGGTCACTGGCGTAAGTAGTAGGTATAGGATAGTAAAATATATCATTATCTATCTATTTTGAGCTTAACTAACCTTGTTAGTGGACAGTATCTATTTCATTACAGGTAATGAATGTAATGATACAATTAACTCGTTTCCTTGACTGACAAATAGACATGTCGTTAGGAGGTGTTTGAAGTATAGGCATTAATTCATTAGTCTGTAGAGATTATTACTGGCCGGAAATAATTTAAGAATAAGAATGCTTATTTACTTTTTTTTTCTCGTCATCCCATGGTTTTGTTACTATGTAAATATGAGTAAAAGATAGAGACTTGTGTCTGTGATTGATAATACCTGAGTTACAGATCACGAGGTACCTTTGTTTTAGAATTCTTAATAATAATATTTTCCGCCTGAATTCGGTGGAGGTCATGATTATAATTATTTCTAGATTATAATATGTCTAGATTGAGTGTCGCTCTATAAAAAAAATTGGTTGTTTGTAAAGTAGGTTTACGATCGAGATGTTTACGTGATAACGTCTTATTGGTGATATAAGTTTTTGGGAAGTAAGGAATTAATGAAGATAACAATTTTTTCAAATTTTCATAGTTTGTTTCACTGTTAAACATTCAACGAAAACTTAACCGCACGAGAAAATCTCCATTCGTTTGTATGCCGCTAGAGTGAGAGAGACGGAAGATCGGTCCACTCACTCGAACGCTATGCCAGCCTCCGCTCGTGAGGATTCCGCGTGACAAGTTTCACGGAATGACTGGCAGCGCTCGAGATGAGACGGGAGATCGGTCCGTCTCTCTCTCGTTATACCTGCGATCGCGCTCGTGAGGTTTTGGTGTGACACAAGTTTCTGAACATGTCACCCGACTAAAACGATTTTAAAGACGTTATCACAGATAAGAATCCAGTGGAATGTATTAGGTTGGAGCCTTGTTTTATTTCAGATTAAATCAAGATTACATGATATTCTCATCATAACAATAACATCTCGAGTGACTGCAGCGCCACCAGCGTGGAGGAGCTGGTTCTGGTCTGGGTCACCAAGATTTCAGTTTTTTAAACTTAGTGATTTTTGTACTTATTGAGCTATTGCATTTTTGTACTTATAGATTCTAACGCGGGCCTTGAGCGTGGGGACCGAATCCAAATAAAAATAAAAATAAAAATAAAAATAAAAATAAAAATAAAAATAAAAATAAAAATAAAAATAAAAATAAAAATAAAAATAAAAATAAAAATAAAAATAAAAATAAAAATAAAAATAAAAATAAAAATAAAAATAAAAATAAAAATAAAAATAAAAATAAAAATAAAAATAAAAATAAAAATAAAAATAAAAATAAAAATAAAAATAAAAATAAAAATAAAAATAAAAATAAAAATAAAAAGTTTCACGGAATGACTGGCAGCGCTCGAGATGAGACGGGAGATCGGTCCGTCTCTCTCTCGTTATACCTGCGATCGCGCTCGTGAGGTTTTGGTGTGACACAAGTTTCTGAACATGTCACCCGACTAAAACGATTTTAAAGACGTTATCACGTCAAAAAAACTAAAATAAAAGACCCATCTTTTGTATGCTGGTGTCACATAGGTGAAAAATTGTCGCAAACTTTTTGCGGCTATTTTTCAGAAACTCTGGGGAAGGTATCATTATACGATGCACACTGGTAAAGTTTAATATCGTTTCCCGAGAGTAATACGTAACTGTGATAAAGTGTTTTTTCGACGCGTAGTACAGACATATTTGTATTATAATATAATTAAGCATTACTTATATCGCTATAAATATTTCCACGTTAAATAGTAATAAATTTTGTCACTATCAACAAAAAATGGCGCTTCTATCCACCAAAAAAGGTTTATGTTTAATATTTCTATTAATTTGACCAACATGGTCTATCGAAATAAAAACAAGTGATTATGTAAATGATATAACAAAATTGGACATTTGATCTTTATTCCAACTTATGCAATCTTAAAGATATTTCTACTTTACTAGTGGTTGTTATTGATTCATTGACCTAGCACGCCTAACAATTTTAGCATGGTAAACATAATGTTACAAAATAAGGTAGGTATTAGATTATAGTCTTAGAGGAATAAATAAGTAAACTATAGAGAGCGCATATCGAGTATGAACATGTAAGATCGTAAAATTTGTGTCAAAACAGAGCGCACCGTTTTATTAAAACTGTCTCAAAACTTATATTACTCTAAAAATATTAGTGCCATCGATATTTTCGCATAGGCTCGGCCTAGTTTAGGATCAGATGGCCCTGTGTGAGTTATCCCAAGATATTATTATAATATAGAATTTACTATAAGGCACTACATTATAGGTGAAATACAACAGCGGCGTGGAGGTGAACGAAGGCAACGTCCTGACTCCGACCAACGTAAAGGACCAGCCCACCATCACATGGGATGCCTCTCCAGACCAGCTCTACACCGTGGTTATGACTGGTTAGTGGACTTCCTTATTTACCAGCTTTCGCCCACGGATCCGCCGGCGTAGATGTCGGTTGTCGTGATATAAAGTAGCAGTATGTTCTTTCTTGGAATACAAGCTATCTTCATACCTAATAATGGAGCCGTTTCCCCTGTACGCTAACTAAATCAATATTAAACCATTGCTGTCTTTACTAACACAATTATTTCGAAATTTTTACAACTCCTGGGGGTCTGAGCAGGAGCTCCACCGGAGTGCTGTCGTTAGATAGGGCACGGTGATCGCTACCCAACGACATGTAAAACGATATACAACAAATAACAACTTAGAAGTGTCAAACCAGTTTTCGTCTTGAACATCACTGTGTTTTAGTGCACACGTTTTTGCGTGTCGGTAGATTTGTAATAGAATTTTAGTCGAAACTAAATTTGACAGCTCTAATTTTCATCTGTCCTTTTTAAATTGTGTACAAGTGAAAAAGATACCGATGCCGATGGCCTAAAATAAGTTTAGTTTGGGTTTAACAGAATTGGGGCCCAAAATCTATTTAGTTGTTTAGATGGCAAGCGTAAAAGACAGAGTTATTGTCGCGTTCATAATATTAGTATCGACAATGGACTGCCTGCCATCTTAAATCTAATGTGTAGTTCTTCAGCGATGACCATTATGTAATTTGATCATACTCTATTATTGTAAAGTAATTATTGGTTGCAAGTATGCATGACGTAAATATACCAGCGTATGTACACTGATGGTACTCTACCTCCTTTATACATACGTATACCTTATGTATAAGTACCATTGGTTAGGAATAACAAAAGTTAGCCAGTGGCCTAGCTTACAATTTTATATTTATACTAGCTGTCCCCCGCGACTTTGTTCGCGTGTTTTAGTTTCAACGGTTTTTCATTTTTGCAACATTTTTCATTTATGCTCCGCTCCTATCGGTCGTAGCGTGTTATATAGCGTAGATGTTATATAGCCTATAGTCTTCCTCAATAATCGGACTATCCAATACAAAAAGAATTTATCAAATTGAACCAGTAGTTCCTGAGATTAGCGCGTTCAAACAAACAAACTCTTCAGCTTTATAATATTAGTATAGATTTATATTATTATAAAACTTCTACCGCATGGAATTCTATCGAAACTTAGATACATACTGTGACTAAATAATTTTTATTACATTCTATTCTTAAATCATTAACAATATGTACCAGAATTCTTATTTTTCAGGTATGATAATATTATTAATCCTAGTAATAATATGTTATTCATAACACGTTTTTTTACTGTCAAACCGTGGAATATTTCTTACAAATATTATTCATAAATTAACTTTTGTATCAAATTTATGCAAAAACTAATTTCCTTGATTTTTGTCACGCGTGAACCCGTGAAATCACACTTTAAATGTGGCAGATGTTTCAACGATGAAAATTAAAAATCTTTTTATTTCTATTTAAGAATTGTAGGTCTATACAAACACTTGTTGATTTGGCGCGGTCCCTTAATGATGTATATTATTATTGTAGTGTAAACCGAATGACAGCGTGCTGCTGGGGATGTGACTGTGAATGTAGGTACGTAGGTAGGGTATGTTTTGGTGGGTAGGGTAGGTATGTAGAGTAGGGTAGGGTGGGTAGTTGGGTGGGTAGTGTAGGTAGGGTATGGTATGGAGGGTAGGGTTGGTAGGTGGAGTAGGTAAGTAGGTTGGGTAGAGTAGGTAGGGTATGGTCGGTAGCGCAGAGTCGTGGGACGCGGTGGCGTCCTTCTGCGAGGACGTGATGTCGCAGAAGGAAACTGCGGAACGGGTGAGGGAGATCTCGACTCCCTTCCCGGGCTGCAGAAGGCGCACCGGGCGTAGGAGAAGGGCGGACAACGCTCTTTTCCGCCCCCCATGAATGGATCCAGGGGCGAGGGACTTAGGGAAGTCCCTGCCCCCTATTCGATGGACCCGAGGCGGAGGCGCGCGCGGGTGTCGGCGCGCGCCCCTGAGGCACGGGGTAGTTTAACACCTCACTACCCCGTGCAGGAGACGAGGACCGGACGGACCGGGCCGGCACTAGTGCGGGGCTGCGCAAGAATTTGGATTCCCGCGGCCCCACGCGCACGTGCGAGGAGACACCGGGGTGGTTTTAGCCGGTAAGAGTCCGGCACGCCCCTTTGCCTCTCCCCAGGTGGAGGTAGTCCATGAGGATTTCCCCCAGTAAAAAAAAAAAAAAGGGTATTTAGGGTGGGTAGGTTGGGTAGGGTAGGTATGCGGTAGTTACTTAGTCGACGGAAGCGAAGCCGCGGCGGGCACAGCTAGTTAAATATAAATAACGACTATAGCTCATCACTCTTTTGTTCACATGCATAGCTTTATAATCCTCCTTTTAACTTTTCTGCCACATAAAACACAGCATAAAAACTCGTTTAAACACCATGTTTCAGACCCCGACGCGCCATCCCGCCAGGACCCTAAGTTCCGCGAGTGGCACCACTGGCTAGTGGGCAACGTGCCCGGCAACAACGTGGCGGCGGGCGAGACGCTCAGCCAATACATTGGCGCCGGCCCGCCCCAGGACACCGGCCTGCATCGCTACGTCTTCCTCGTCTACAAGCAGGGCCGCAAGCTCGAATTCGACGAGCCTAGGCTTACTAACAAGTAACTTTACACTTTGACATTGAATTTTAACCTTTTTGAAAGCTCGCCTTTTTGGAACCATGGAGAAAGTCTTATAAGGAGTTTTTCTTATGGGACTTTATCCATCATAGAACAGGTAGTTGCGTGCTCTTAGTTGGTCAAACCACCGGGATAATTCTGCCTTTCTTAAACTGGGGATCGCATTAGCAATCTGCCGGTCGATTTAAATTATATCCTAGACATCTAAGATAAGTAATTCTGATATTACCTTAAAATCTACCTACATAAGATCATAACTCGTAGCTAAATTGTTAATATGCCACATTTCAGCAAAGATATAGCAAACCAACACCAACATAGTTAATTAAAAGCTTTGTAGATGATCTTACATAATTAATAAATTAACAACATTCATGTTGTAAATTTCATTTATAGAGTACCTACCTAAGTTGGTTTTGTACTCTTGTATAAAAAAACCTTCGTGTCTTTTCAGTACCTTTACTGACGTATACATGTCTGTTCCATCAGATCTGGCGACAACCGAGGACTCTTCTCCATCTCTAAGTTCGCGAGGAAGTACGCGTTGGGCAACCCTGTCGCGGGCAACTTCTTTCAAGCGCAATACGACGACTATGTCCCCATTCTCTACCAGCAACTCGGCGCTTAGACGAACGTCACTTATATCAAGAAGTAGTTGGATAAAGAGTAGATGGTAAATGGAGTACTCTCGTTAATAACACCTATAACAAGTGTAAATATGAAGTGAGGCAGTTATTTGATGTGAGACAGTACAGTAAATAAAAATAGACCTTAATAAAATAGCTTTATCTTACTGTATTGTTCAAATGACTAATATCTCGCTTACTTTTTGTAAGTTTGTAATACCTCTTTAAGTTTTGTGCTGCATAATATCATATTTTGCTACTGGAAGGCAGAGGTAAACAAACATTACTTAGCATTTGCATGCATTTTTTAATAATCATAGTTGAAAGACATTAATCTAGACACTCCATTTGCTATCTAATCTGTGGTCCAACTAAGAGATTTGGTTTAGTAAGTAGTTTTAAGATAAAAATGATTTGTATAAAGATGGCCTTAAATATTTGGATTGTATAAGCATTTATTGTTTTTTTTTATGATAGCTCTTATGAAAGCACATAATAACAGTTGTAAAACTATCTTACAATGGCTTCTTAAAAAAATATATTTCATTATATTGTATAATATGATGTAATTTTTTATCAAGACAGATGCTGGAATCTGTTGACTTGTCAAGATAAAGTCATCAATTTGTCTTAAATATATCTATAACAATCTATAAACATCGTATTGTTAAGTTTATATAAGGTTATATATCACATCTCGCCGGTCAAACCAAGGCACTGAATAAAAATGTACACAGATGATTCAAAATTGTCTTTTAAGGGAATAAAATATTGAATATATAAATATATTAATACGCAATTTGTGTTTTTTTTTAGCAATATTTCAGAAATTTATGTTAAACGTCATTGTTATTTATGCAATAGGGGATCGGACTGGGTATGAAAAGAAAATATTTATTGATTCCACCACATTGTTAAAAAATAGAATAGATAACACGTATTTTTTGAGAACTTGTTTATTTTCTTTTAGCTTAATGTCTGAAACTGAATTAAGCATTTAACAAAAATTCGTGTATATTATTATATCCGAAAATTAACCTTTGAGCATGTCTAACTCTGATCGTTGTGTTTGTGATCGTGCGTTGTGATCGTGCGATCGATTAAACAAATAACTAATATTTGGTTCAAAGAAAGTTTGTGAGGGTAGATAGATATTTGTTATTTTTACACAAAAACTACTGAACAGATTTGGATGAAATTTAGCACAACCTAAACTCATAGGACTTAATCTCGATACATCCATGGGAACTAAGAGTAAAACCGCGAAAACGCTTCTAACAAGATAGGAGAATAGACCACAAGATAGAAAATCAGGTAAATCGAGGACAAGGTAATCAAATTCCACATAAACAACATATATATAATTCACATAAAAATAATGACTAACATAATTATAGGCTTACATTAAACGCCCAAGCCCTTGTACAAAAGAGGCACATAATCGTCAAATTGTGCGCGATAGAAGTTGCCAGCTACCGGCGCTCCCAAGTTGTATTTTTCAGCGAATTTCTTCGTAGAGAAGGCAGCACGACCATCAATGGATCTGTAGACAAAAAAAATACAATATTATTATATAATTGTATGTTTTTTTTTATTACGATGATTATTTTTGACGGGCTTGTTGGTCTAGTGGTTTGTGACCCTGACTGCTAAACCGGAGGTCGTGGGTTCGATTCCCGCCCAGAACAGAACTTTGAGTCATGAGCACGATCATTTGTTCTGTGTTTGGGTGTAATTTATCTATAATACGTATGTATTTATAAATATATAAGTATGTTTATCAGTGGTCTGGTTGATAATACAGGCTCTGCCTAGTTTGGGATCAGATGGCCGTTGGGGAGTTGTCCTGTGATATTGATATTGATATTCTTACAATGATGTACCTATTTTTATTATCTGAAAGTTAAGGTTCAAAGCGCAACCTGGCCGCGTAACACATAACACGTTACTTCGAGTCCACGTTTCACGGCACGTCGTCGTAAAATCTCACGGTGCACTCCTGCAGCTGTGCCGCATTTGTTAATCAATATTCAAAGATGACGGACAACAATGAAGTCGATCGCTCAATAACCCTAGTTCAGGAGCATCCCGGACTGTGGGACAAAACCTCTGAAGACTTCAAAATATGAAAACAACAGCATGGAAATAGGTGTGCAACATTTTATTACCTGTAGGCCTATTCGCTATTTCCAGTTGACAACCCAAGCGATGTTTACTAGATAAAAATGACGGTAAAAACGCTAATTAAGTATCGGCTAAAGTCTGTATCTAACCAACTAGGTTGTAGTAGATTTAGTTAGTCATCTAAGTTAGACGATACGAAATTAGTGTTTTCACAGTGTTTTTATGAAGCAATTATCGCTTTTGTTGACAACCGCCATAGCAAATTGCCTTGCTGGTTTTCAACCACGTCACGGTGTTGGTGGGAACTGAATAACATTGGTTTTATTTTTTATCTGTCATTGCGTATGTACTTATAGCAATGTTTGCAAATAATTTAGACGACTAATTTTAAAGATTTAAACTGAATACCTTTAATTCGATGTGTAAATAATAATTTATCACGTTGTTACAAAAATAACATTTAGATACAATTTACTTTTAAAACTTTTATTACGTTTTGTTGAGTTAAAAAAAGAATTAATGTCATGTTATGCAGTTATACCTACCTACCTACAATAAATGGCAGTCATTTTTAACAACCACTTTACCATAGGATACCTTATTAATTTATTTATTTATATAATACGGTATGGTACTATCAATTTATCGGGATGGGTACGATAGGACACGCAGAGTAGAGAGGCAGCCGGACCAAATAAAAAAAAACAGTTCTTAAATTCCTACTGTATCATCCCAAGATTAAAAACTGACACTGTCTTGGTATAATATACCTACCGTAGAGAAAAAAAATAACTAGAACGTGCATATCGAGTATGAACAGTTGGCACTAGTTTGAACAAATAAAATCGTAAAATTAGTGTCAAATCAGAGCGCGCCGTTTTATGAAATCTATCTGAAAACCTAATATTACCCTAATAATATCGGAACCATCGCTATTTCGCATCAGTAAACGAGCGTAGTACGTTTTGCTAAAATTTAGTTCGCTTACGCTATGCAAAACACTACTAGTGATGCGCAAGCTCTATCCTTGTCTATGAAGATATCTGCATACACTTTTCTGGTCTTTTGACGTCACGCTCTTCCAGGAACCTGCAGACTTAGCCTGCAAAGCCTTCATCACTCATACGGCCAAAACAAACAAAAAAGTTCCTTACTTGTTAGTCAGCCTCTTTTCATCAAACTTCAGCTTTCCCGGCTGCTTATACAGGATGTAGACGTATCTGTGGATGCCGGTGCCGTCTGGCGGGCCGGAGCCGATGTACCCGGATAGCACCTCGCCGCGGCGGACGTCACCGCCGGGGATGTTGACGACGAGCCAGTGGTGCCACTCGCGGTACACCGGCTCGGGGCCGTCGTAGTTATCCGGATCTGAAAAATGTAAATATGAATAATTAAGGACATTTCATAAGGATTTCACTGAAGTAAATTATTTGATTTCATAAAAAGATACCTAAATTAAAGAGATTGCGTAATTCAAAATGACATGAAATTCACATTTATCTAAATTATAATAGACAGTTATCGTCACCCACCAATAGATGTCGCTTTATTGGTTTGCTAGCGTACATCAGATTATAGCGTACATACACAGATTACTATAATAGATTTAAGCCAATACCACACTACGCCGACCTTTTCAAAAAATGCGGTTAAGCCTTGTGCGTTTACCGCTAGGTAGTGTGTAAGAAGCCTTATTTTATTTTTTTATTGTAGGAGTCTATCTAGGAATAAAAGAAAAAAATGTACTGACCGGTGAAGACCAGCGTGTAGTAGGCGTTGGGGTCGGCCTCGAAGGTGACGGTGGGCTGTTCCTTCACCTGTGTGGGAGTCAGCTCGTTGCCCTGAGAGGCGATGGCACCGCTGGGGTATGTCAGCTGAAAACACAGCGCAATTAAAACCGTTAGCAAAATTACATTGAATATTCAAAATGATATTTTTTTGATTTTAGGGTTTGTTACGTATGCAGTCAGAATGCAGTTACTAAGTCCTTGAAACTCAATACGTGGTATCTACATCTTGTTAATACTAGTTACAATCTTATCAAATGCAGAAATTTCAAGTGTCTTATCAATGCGACCTCCGCCAATAACGATGTGGTGGGGTTATGCTCATAAAACAATAGTTTTATGACGATGATTATTTTTGACACTAATTTTGGATACACAACATATTTCGTCAATTCAATTCTTGTTCTTCTTCTTCCTGCCCTTTTCCCAATTTATTTGGGGTCGGCGCACATTGTTTTCTCCTTCCATTGTACTCTATTAGCCGTCATACTGTCATTCACTGATTTTTCCTTTATATCATCTCTCACGCAATCGATCCATCTTTTTTTCGGCATCCTCTTCCTCTCCAGCCCTCCACATCCAAATTCATCACTCTTTTATTCACAAGTGTTTTATCCCTCCTCATTGCATGCCCATACCATCCTAAGCGATTTTCTTTCAGTTTTTCTGTTACTGGTGCCACTTTCAAACTTCCCCTAATATACTCATTTCTAACTTTATCCATTTTCGTCATTCACACATCCGCCTTAAGATTCTCATCTCCGCTACATGTTTGTTCTTTCATTTTGTCAATTCAATTAATATAAAATATTATTAATAGACGAAGAGCTTCTTTTAACCGTCTTCTTGGTTCTAAATTAGAATGTGTGTACCGTAAACAGTGTAGACTATATCTAATATCTTCTAAACATATTATAAAACAAAGTCCCTCGTCGCATCTGTCTGTCTGTCTGAACTCGATAAGCTCTTAAACTACCCAATGGATTTTTTATACGATTTTCACCAATGAATATAGTGGTTCAGGAGGATGGTTTGTATGTATAATTCATTATGTTCTGTCTAGTCCCGGCCCAGCTAGCCGGGACGCTAATAGTATAAAAAAATAAATATTTTTTGTCATTTCTAAACAGCATCTAGTGTGATCTAGATGATCTAGGCCCATAGCAGAATATTGATGTTTGATCGTATGCTAGACGACGTACCCAAGTAAATCGAATTTTATGTTAAACAAAATCATACTATAAAAAATACCTACTAATATTAACTAAACACAACATAAAAAAACTACATAAAAAAATACAACGAATAAAAATTACAATGAACATTACGAATATAATAAAAAACATAATCTAATAATTCTTTATCATTATGTCATAACTTTTATAAATGCTCTTTGTTTATAAAAAGTTAATTGCAGCAATTACTCTTGCTAATTACCTACATAAACTGTCACCAAATGATATTATTTTGAACAAGATAAAAGATTATAATGATAAAAAATACAGATAGAGTCACAAACTGATGAATTAGCAAGACTTTGTCGAAACCAAATTTAGATATGCTAATTGATAGCTAGACTGGGCTATCAGTTTAGCATAGTTTAGCAGATATTTCTGCATAAGTGCTAATAAAAAATAAAATTTGCTTCGTTAGTTACGTGCCAATAAGTTTTCTATCTTATAAAGTATTTTTATTTGAATTCCGGAGACAATTTAAAAAACTGCAACCTTTTTTTTTTGTGTATTTCAAATGCTGGCGTTCAACTTTTTTCTCTTTGTTTGGGATAATAATTCTATTTGATTACAATGATAAATCTATTAATACAATATAAAATTTAGCCTGTTGGTGGTCACTCTCCAATTATTAAAATGGAGGTCGTGGTTTCGATTCCGACCCAGGACAAATCTTTTTGAGATGACCATGATCATTTGTTTTGTGTGTGTAATTTATCTAAATACGTATGTATTTAGGAATGTATAAGTATGTTTATCAGTCGCCTGGTTGTCATATTTAATAAAGGCTCTGCCTAGATTGGGATCAGATGGCCGTGTGTGATATGTCCCAAGATATTATTACTTATTATTATAGATTTATTGAAACTTAACAGCGTGACCGATTGAATGTTTAAATAGACATAATTGAAAGAAACTATTTTCTCGATGTATGCATAATATTATAATAGTATCGGCCTATATTGTCCTACGGCTGGGCAAAGTCTCTTCTCATAAAGATTTATGCTCCATATAGGCTTTATCTAGGTGCATAAACGTAATGGCTATAGTACAAGTACTTATGCTTAATTCTTAGAGTATTGTAGACGTGCAATCTTCCCAATTAACAATGAAAACGTATGTATTTGAAACAAGCTTCCACAATTACATGGCCATGGTAAGAGTACACCGTAGTACTACGGCTTATCGTTTAAAACCGCAAACATTTTAAATTGCAAACAATTTACGATAAATCATGTTCGTTTTGCAACCTTCTGGCTTATCAATGAATTGTTACTTTAATTTGTGCATGTAATAATATTATTATTGATAGATTTTGGTTGTAAGTAGGTAGGTATAGGTATTGTGGCTATACTTGAACGACGGTTAACGTTACTACAAATCCTCTGAGGCACGAAAACTATCGAAAAAATCTTGTTACACATAGTTCTCATCATAACATAGGTAATTTGTATGAAAAAATTGTTTTAAATACAACTTCTCCATACAAATTATGTCGTTCTCAAGAGAAAATCGAATGTCTAATGGCAGAATACTGAAAAGTCAATCAGTGTTAAGTTGCCGTTAGTTCTCATACCGTCCCCCGCGACTTCGTCCGTGTGTTTGAGTTTCAACGGTTTTTCATTTTTGCAACATTTTTCATTTATGCTTCGCTCCTTTTGGTCGCAGCGTAGTGTTATATAGCTTATAGCCTTCCTCAATAGATGGGCTATCCAAAACTTTTCCAAATCGGACCAGTAGTTCCTGAGATTAGCGCGTTCAAACAAACAAACTCTTCAGCTTTATATATTATAGTATAGATTATAATGTAGTTATGTATCTTACCTGAATGTTACTTGTCGGTGCTGTTGGAATGACATCCGGCACGATCTTGCTGGCTTGGAATGCTTGCGCTACCAGGGACATGGTGGCTGGAAGTAAAAGAATACTTATTCAACAAGTTGTATTAGGTACGACATTTATAGTTCATTTAACTTGAAATAAAAATAGTTTTTTGAACGGATTGTATCGCGGTTTATTTAGATTTTAGTTCCCGACGTTTCAACGCCTTTGCAGGTGTCATGGTCACGGGCAGACTGAGGTGGTTTTCGTCTTGACAGTAGATGTTGCTCGTTCTACCTTCATTTTTCAATTAATTATTTGTATTCCGACCTTTACCGATATTTACCGTCTTTATTTGAAGTCTGGAAAACTCGCACATTCCTACTTCGTTGAAGTACCCTTATATAAGTGTTGTTCAACTAGTTACAATTTTATAAGTAGTTACTCTTTGTATGATGAAATTTGAAACTTATGGTATTCATACTTTGGCAGAAGTGATGGGTTCATAATCAAGCTGTTGATGTTACATAAACTTATATTAATATTACGAAATTTATATGCATTTCCTAATTAAGTACTTTTACTGAAAATAATCATGAGTTGCCAAGATTTGACCTTAAAATTTCTTAAAATGTAGGCAAGTCCTGTTTAGGTTTAGATTAAAATTACAATTTATTCTAGGGTTATTTTGTGTGAACTCCGTAATACGACGTAATACGTATACGACGGCTGTGATTGGAGTTAAAGGCCTAAAGCTATCCGACTAAACTTTGCATCGCTTTTTTTTTTTTTTTGGACGAGGTCTACTGCAGTTAGCCTGAGCGCAGGCTTTGACTGCTTCACCGGACTTTTGGCGAGAACCGTAAGGCCTCCAGCCAGAGCAAGTAAAATAAACTAACTACGTCAGCAACGTTCACTAAGGGCACCCCCTGCGGGATTCGGACCTCGACTTAGTGCGTTGCTGACTATCTTAATAAGGCAAAAACAGCAAGGGATGGCTGGATCTGAGTTATTACTTTGCATCGCTGTATATCTTGATACCTATGACTCTATCACCAGAATACTGAAACGCAAATTATAAAGTTAATTCGTTAAGACGTCCTTAAATGTCCTGTCGCTACTCCTTAAAATGACAGAGAGAGCATGAAACTTAACGGCGACTTAAAACTGAATGAAGTTGCGGTATTTGGCCATAGACTCTAAAATTTAAAAATCTAACTGCAGTGGCACTTCTATTGTTTTATCTTCCTATCAAACATGTACCTATAATGAAACCTTTAATATAAAAGCTTATTTGTTATTACGCAATATTTTTTATTAAAGATTTTATATAACTGATATATTTTTTAATATAAATTGAATTTGAAACAAAATATTGCGAGAATCAAAGTAACTAAATATATATTTTTTAATTATTTCTACAACTTTACAGCTAACCTAAGTGTAAAGATATACATACAAGGATATAGAATATAAGTGATCAACAAATATCATAATTTTTACACCAATTGATTCTAAATTGTATATTGGTAGGCACTTCCAGCATTTTTTTTAAACAAAACGGTTTGCTCACATATATTCTCGGGATCGGACGACTAGTTTCAGATTCAATAGGAGTCCCTAATCATGAGCTGAAGCCGCGGCGGTGGTGTCGCGAGTCGAACGAGTAAACCGTTTTTTTTTTTCAAAAACTATGAATAGGTACTCCTCACGAAAGTTATTATACAAACTTGCAGCAATTCGTACATATTAACTCAATGCTGCAACTAGACATTATTGTTATTTATAAAATCAATTGCTAAGCAATTTTAAATTCAAATTTTCTATACCTAGAATAATTGAAATATGAATCCGCTAATCAGTTGTGAATCACCGTCGAGATTTTTATAAATATGGCCATAATTTGGGCATAATTTAACCTACAGTAGGACATAGGACCTACTTCCTATTAGGTATTTAAGATATCTGAAAAGGTTGTAGTGTCCTACGATTATTAAAAAACTTTTTACTTAACGTATATACGACAGTAAATATATACCTACTTGCGACAGTAAATGTATGTACAAAGAAATAAAACTTACCATATATTGTGACTGCTTGTTCAACACTGAACAAGAAACATGAAAATCGCATATCGTAAGTAATTGGCATTGCTTACAATCGAAGGCTCGTAAATATTCCAGCTCTTTTTATTTCTTACCGATAGACGGAGATAGAAAACTTGCAACAATTACCATTATGTTTTAAAGGTCAATGAATATGGGAAAGATAACCCTGTCATTGCATTTTGGATATGATAAGAGAAATATTTGCCGGTAAAGTCATCCACACATTATTAGTAAGAGTTACTCATTGATAACCTATATTTCAAGGCAGTAAGGTCGATTATCGTAATTAAATGTTGCCACTATTTTGCGGTTTACTGTACCTAACTTTGATAACAATTATATCATTGTGTTTAAATAATAAATTTTGTATTATGTCTGTTGTGTTAAAAGATCTGTAATGTTTGATAATAACTCTTCATGTATTACAAATAATAGAAGGAAAAACTTAAACCTCAGGCAGGACTCGAACCTGCGACCAGTGGGTTGACGCGCCAGTCGCTTTACCAACTAAGCTACCGAGGCCACTGTCTGGAAGTTTAAATTTTGCCTTCTATTTTATTACGTCTTTTAGGGCGACGTATGTGACATCTAGTGAACCTTACGGTTTGGCCTTCACCGACACTGATTAAGAATGTGTTAATTCAGATGTCCGAGAGATGATGCAGCCCAATACTTATTATTTTAATTATTTGTTACGCATTAACGCATGCGGAGCGAATATTTGTAATTAAATACAAATAATAGAAGGAAAAACTTAAACCTCAGGCAGGACTCGAACCTGCGACCACTGGCTTGACGCGCCAGTCGTTTTACCAACTAAGCTACCGAGGTCACTGCCTTATTTGTATTTAATTTGATAATTAAGTTAATTTATGAATAATATTTGTAAGAAATATTCCACGTTTTGACTGTAAAAAACGTGTTATGATTAACATATTATTAGGATTAATAATATTATCATAATTGAAGTAAAAAAATCTGGTAATGATAACGATTTAAGGTGATACACAAATTTTTTAGCTATTTTCATATCAAGCAACTATAAACGTGTTTGACTTTAAAAATAAATGTCGATCAGTTACACGATTAAAGAAAATTTCCTCGATGGTTTAATTTTTTGTAATCAGCTCTATAAATACACTTTTTTTGTTTTATTCACCAAAATATTCAACTTAATAATATTTTTTCACACTATTTGATGCATAATCATAACATCTAGATTAATGTCGATTGATTTTTTATTCTATCCAAAAGATTTCGATTAATATGAGATTTTCCATTTTGTCGTTTACGTTATTATTTCCAAGACAATCTTTCGCGACCTTGACATACGTTTAGCTCTTTTCGTTCCGTAATCAAGAAGTTACTACTATCTCTGTCTATCATTGCCGGATTGGCTCTACAGTCCGCTTCACTCCGCCTACTCGCAAACAAAATAATTATTCGTGTAGCGCCTTATGCATAGAATGTATTAAAATTTATTTATTCACAGTATGTATCTAAGCTTCGATAGAAATTCATGCGGTAGAACTTTTATCCATACTTATATTATTTATATGTATAATATGCATGTATAATAATATTATATTTACATGTGAAAGTAACTCTGTCTGTCTGTCTGTTACGCTTTCACGTCGAAACCGTTGAACCGATTTTGATGAAACTTGGTATAGGGTAAGCTTGGGTCCCAAAAAAGGACATAGGCTGCTTTTTGCCGCGAGAACCGACACTTCCCCGGGCGAAGCCGCAGGGATAAGATTTTACCGGGTTAGTAAATAATATGTTATGGTGAATTGCATTTTCTATAAAGAAAATGTAAAAATATAGTTCTTTCTTTGATGTAAAAAGAGTTTTCGTGGTTTTGTCTAGTTATAAATTAAGCTTTTCTTGAAGCCCAGTCTTTATTAGAAACCTAGACCATTTTTTTATTCCTAACCAATGGTACTTATAGATAAGGTGTATATGTATGTATAAAGGAGGTAGAGTACCAACAGTGTACATACGCTGGTGTATTTACGTCATGCATACTTGCAAACAATAATTACTTTACAATAATAGAGTATGATCAAATTACATAATGGTCATCGCTGAAGAACTACACATTAGATTTAAGATGGCAGGCAGTCCATTGTCGATACTAATATTATGAACGCGACAATAACTCTGTCTTTTACGCTTTCCATCTAAACAACTAAATAGATTTTGGACCCCGATTCTGTTAAACCCACACTAAACTTATTTTAGGCCATCGGTATCTTTTTCACTTATACACAATTGAAAAAGGACAGATGAAAATTAGAGCTGTCAAATGTAGTTTCGACTAAAATTCTATTACAAATCTAACGACGCGCAGAAATGTTTGTACTAAAACACAGTGATATTCAAGGCGAAAACTGGTTTGACACTTCTAAGTTAGTTGTTATGTTGTATATCGTTTTACTTGTCGTTGGGTAGCGATCATCGTGCCCTATCTAACGACACCACTTCCGTGGTACTGAGACCCCCAGGAGTAAAAAAAAGAGTAAAAGATAGTAATGGTTTAATTTTGATTTAGTTAGCGTACAAGGAAAACGGCGCCATTATTTGGTATGAAGATAGCTTGTATTCCAAGAAAGGACAAACTACTACTTTTTATCACGATAACCGACATGTACGCGGGCGGAGCCGTGGGCGAAAGCTGGTAAATAAGGAAGTCCACTAACCAGTCCTAACCACGGTGTAGCGCTGGCCTGGAGAGGCACCCCATGTGATGGCGGGCTGGTTCTTTACGCTGGTCGGAGTCAGGACTTTGCCTTGGTTCACCTCCACGCCACTGTTGTATTTCACCTGTAATGTTGTGCCTTATAGTAAATTCTATATTATAATAATATCTTGGGACAATTCACACACGGCAATCTGATCCCAAACTAGGCAGAGCCTGGCATGGCAACCAGACAACTGATAAACATACTTATATGAATATTTCTAAATACCTTAAAATATTATGAATAAATAACACCTAGACACAGAACAAATACCTACGCTCATCACAGATATGCCCTGGGTGGGAATCCAACCCATGACCTCCGGCTTAGCAGTCAAGGTCACTAACCACTAGACTAGACCAACAGGTCAGTTAAAAATATGGATTGACTATAATCTTTGAGTAAACATAGAAAAGCATAGAGCGTGCGCATCGCTAGTTATGCCAAGCGAAGCACATTTTTATCTGAATGTATTCCGCTCGTTTACTGATTATGTGATTTTCCGTGCAACGACGGACGTTTCTGCGAAAATATCGATGGCACCAATATTTTAAAAAAAATATTAAGTTTTAAGACAGATTTAATAAAAGGGTGCGCTCTGTTTTGACACTCATTTTACGATTTTACATGTTCATACTCGATATGCGTGCTCTATAGTTTACTTATTTATCCCTCAAGATTATAATCTAATACCTAGTGGTAATACCTACCTAATTTAGTAATATTATGTGTAAAATGCTAAAATCGTTAGGCGTGCAAGGTCAATGAAATAGCAACCACTAGTCCAGTAGAAATATCTTTAATCAAATATCTAATTTTGTTAAATCATTTACATAATTACTTGTTTTTATTTCGATAGACCATGTTTTTTAAATTAATAGAAATAATAAACATAAACCTTTTTTGGTGGATAGAAGCGCCATTTTTTGTTGATTGTGACAAAATTTATTACTGTTTAACGTAGAAATATTGATAGCGATATAAGTAATTCTTAGATTATAATATAAATATGTCGGTACTACGCGTCGAGAAAAATTGTCACAGTTACGTATCGGGAAACGATATTAAACTTTACCAGTGTGCATCGTATAATGATACCAGTTTCTGAAAAATAGTCGCAAAAAGTTTGCGACTATTTTTCACCTATGTAACACCAGCATTCAAAAGATGGGTCGTTTATTTTAGTTTTTTTATAGAGCGACACTCAATCTAGACATATTATTATTTAGAAATAATTATAATCATAACCTCCACCGAATTCAGGCGGAAAATATTATTATTAAGAATTCTAAAACAAAGGTACCTCGTGATCTGTAACTCAGGTATTATCAATCACAGACACAAGTCTCTATCTTAGAGCCTAATTACTCATATTTAGTAACAAAACCATGTGATGACGAGAAAAAAAAGTAAATAAACATTCTTATTCTTAAACTAATTCCGGCCAGTAATAATGTCTACAGAGTAATGAATTAATGCCTAAACTTCAAACGCCTCCTAACGACATGTTTATTTATCAGTCAAGGAAACGAGTTAATTGTATCATTACATTCATTACCTGTAATGAAATAGATACTGTCCACTAACAAGGTTAGTTAAGCTCAAAATAGATGGATAATGATATATTTTACTATCCTATACCTACTACTTACGCCAGTGACCAGAGAAAAAATACACAAAACTAGCGTTTAATTTACTTGATTTTTTTTACTTAGACTCGATCGCATTATTATTTATCGTCACAAAAAAAATACGTAAATAGTGAGTTTTAAGAGTTTGAAAATGCGTGAATATCAGAATGACGGGTGTACGTCAAAAAATAGTGATTCTATACACATGAAAGCAATGTTCTAGCAATGTGCGGAATGTGCATAAAGTTTGAAGCAATGTGCTTTTAAAAAACAAGGGTTATTTCAAAAAAATAATGAGCCGCCAGCCTGATATCAGAATGTCATGTGTATTTTTAATACGAGCAAATTACTTGATATATAAGGATGAAAACATTACCATAGCAATGTTCCGGCAATGTGCTCGAACATACAAAAAGCACAATCGGATGCGGCGAAAGGTTTAAAAGTAATTTTGACAATAAAATTCTAAATTTCAGCGCCTGCTAATTTTATACAGGCAATCCGACGAATAGTGTAGAGGCACATTTAAGTCACAGGAGTTACCTGCAATGCAAATAATAGATAACAATTTCCTCATTTTCCTTTTAAAATTAAATACCGTGTACAGTTATATTTAATTTACCTTATTAAATTATAATTGCCAATATAAACTGTGATTGCGTCTATAGTTGATAGGTGTAACATAAATAAATGATGACATGAAACCCTTGTAGTTTAAATTTCCTTTACACTATTCTACGGACTGCTTGTATAAAATTAGTAGGCTCTGAAATTTAGAATTTTATTGTAAAAATTACATTTAAACCTTTAAAAAGGTAGGTATAATCTATACTTATAATAAATCTGTAGAGAGGTCAATTCTGTACATCAAATATATTTTCAAAATAACTATCAGGGGGTGATTAGTGATCGATACTGATGCCAAAAATGCAATCAGTAAAATTTTTGTCTGTCTGTCTGTCTGTCTGTCTGTCTGTCTGTCTGTCTGTATGTTCCTTATAGAAACGAAAACTACTGGACGGATTTTAACGAAACTTGGTACATTTATTCTTCATACTCCTGGGCAGGTTATAGTATACTTTTCATCACGCTACAATCAATAGGAGCAGAGCAGTGAAGGGAAATGTTGGGAAAACGGTATTTTTTAAGCTTCCGTCGCGTATGCAGCCTTAATGGTTAAAGCTACATAGAAATCATGTATGACGGAAATGTTCTACATAAAATTATCTAAAATATATCCCACAACAGCATATGTCTATCTTTTATGGTTGACTCACAATAACACGTGTAACTCCCGATAGCTTAGCAGTTCGGAGATTTCTGATTATATTTGTTTACTCTTACGTTTATAATACTCTCACTCATCCCTAATTAAAAAAAGTTTACATTATTACCTATTCAATAAAAAAAGAATCATAGAAATCGGTATAGAAACACCAAACTTATACATGAAATACGATAATAAGCCATCGCGCCGTCGCGCGTGAATACTGAATCATGCTATAAGGATTATTTTTGTGTAACGTGATATATTATATTTCCCTACTAAAATACGAAAGTTAATCTGTCTGTTACATCAAAACCACTGAACAGTGAGGAAGGACATAGGTATGCTACTTTTTTACGAAAAACGACGGAAACGCGGACGAAGTCGCTGGCAAAAGCTAGTGTTTTAATATTTTTTTAACGAATGTCGCAATACAAACTGCATTTCAAACGACAACTTTTTGCCATTATATCGAGTATAAATGCTAAAATAAAACACGTCTTTATCAGGGGAGCCCCCTTTAATTTTTCATTTGTTGTTAAAGCGACAACAGTAATACACACTGGGAAAATTTCAACTGTGTACCTATAAAGGTGGTGAGATACATCCCGCTGTCAGACAGAGGGACGGACGGCGGAGGTATAGCAATACGAAGGTCGCATTGGCACCCTGTAAGGTTTAGGGAATCTTTGGATACGGAACCCCAAAAGTTTGCAATAAAAAAACACTTTAATACAAAAAAATAACACCATTCGTCCTTCAGATTGATAAACTTGTTCGTACTTGAATAGTTTATTCAAGTTTGTCGCCTAAAGGTTAATATTTTTTTAGATAATAAATACCTACTTATTTATGCAAATTGTTAATTTATTTAAATAATTTTTCAAGTTTTATATTACTCCCGTTTTAGTATTGTAACGAGTTTTGTTCGTAACAACTACCAGCTCTACACTACCTACACAATATTGTGTATCCGGCGCAAATGGGTCCGCATTCAATAATCTTCACGGATTTTCGGATTAAAAGTAGCCGTATCCCAGCATTCAAGAAAACCAGTAATATAAGTATTGTTTACTCTACGTAGACTATTGTCAAAATCAGTATTGTGCTTTAGTTGTTTAGGTATGTTGGTTGGTACCCTGACTTGATACGTTTTCTAATTCTGTATATTCAGATTTAACTGCACGGGTAGCCGAGTGGTATACTTAGGTCACCACGCCAATTACCTCTGTGCGCGACGTGCCGCGGGTTCGATCACCGCATGGGACAAGCATTTGTGTGACCCACAAATGCTTGTTTCAAGTCTGGGTGTTCTTTGTGCGTGTGATTTGAATGTTTGTGAAACCCCCCGCGACACAAGGATTTAATTCCTTAGTGCGGGAGTAGTTTAAAAAAAAAAAAAAAAAGAAGAAAGAAAAAGAATATTTACCTATATTATATATGATTCTTGATATTTGAGTATAGAACCTACAATGTGGATAAAACAATATGATTAATTATCATATCAGAGCAGGTAAATCGGAGTCCACACCTACACCCGTAAATAACCCGAACTACCTTAGGGAATTAGAACTAAGTTACTTTAGTCCTACAATCTTCAGCGTCTTTTTATACTTCGGACTTGATTCAACTCTTGATATGGCCGTCAGTACTAATATTTATTCTGTGATATGGCCCGAGCTTTAGTACCTACCTATTAAATTAGTTTACCAAAAGGTCCTCGTAACTCCTTTTTTTATATCTACCTACTTGGGTAATCATTCCTAATTATTACTGTTACTAGACTTGCTTCCTTAGTTTAATAAAATTGAAATAGGTTCATAAAACGAAATAGAAAAATAACTTCATGTAAGACTACTTTAAAAATTCGTTAAGGTAATTAAAGTTTTATTATAAACTAGCTGTCCCCCGCGACTTTGTTCGCGTGTTTTAGTTTCAACGGTTTTTCATTTTTGCAACATTTTTCATTTATGCTTCGCTCCTATTGGTCGTAGCGTGATGTTATAGCCTTCCTCAATAAACGGACTATCCAATACAAGAATTTTTCAAATCGAACCAGTAGTTCCTGAGATTAGCGCGTTCAAACAAACAAACAAACAAACTCTTCAGCTTTATAATATTAAGTATAGATTTAGAGTTTATGGCTTATCGTTAAATTCTTAGTAATTTTGTAACTTACATTGGTTACAACTCAAATTGGCTGTTGAAGGAAACGTAATTTCTTACTAGTAGAGTAGTACCGAGCAAGAAATTTCGTTTTTTAAGATATCATTTGTTTTTAATACTTAGGTAACATTTATATTTTAATGAGTGTTATCTTCGAGCGAATTTAAATTTGTAATTATTGAGATAAATGTAAATTTTAAAACAAGTTTTAGCCAATAACTGTCAAGGACAGCACAATGAAACCAAGTTGTACCCCATTATGTAATTTAATATCCTTGTATAGCTTTTAGAATAAGGGGCTCGTGGCTAGGTGAAAGCCTAAATGTATGGTTTGACCGATAAGAGAAAGGTAAAGCCGCGCTTACAACAGTAAGTTGGTCTGTGGATGGGTGACCATTTTTTAACATATCGAGACGCCTCCGTGGCTCGGAAAGCACGTTAAGCTGTTGGTCCGACTTTGATACATTTATTTTTGGCGGTCGTTAAGTCATTACAATTCCGACAACCAGTCTTACCATGGAACTGTGTGTTACCCAGTAAAATAAAAAAGTAAAATGTAATATTCGGCTGAATCCGGTAAGACTGGAAGCCATCCCCAACATAGCTTGGGAAAAGGCTAGTCAGAAGTATATCTTCTAGAATAACATACAGGTATTTGTTATACCTACCTAGCTTGTATATCGCAGTGGCTATAATGATAGCTAGTGCGAATATGGCAAGGTCGGTAAAAAGAAACTTAATTTAATAATGGATTACGTGTTATTTGACAAGAATATCTGTGGACAGTACGTTAAGTAATTTTAATGGGTTGTTTTTTGAAGCCTTCACAGCTCGTTAGCTGTATCTGGTAAGATTGAAAAAGGAATCCATATAAAAATACAAAATCTGAAGAGTACTAGGTACGTGAGATGTTACGGACCCTGCATCCCTTGCCCAGCTTTTTAATACGATTGAATCAAATTTAGTATATATTAATATCCTCAAACCAGTAAATAAAAAGAGACAAATCTAGTGACTGAACTGTGCCCCTTACTCTTCAACTTAATTTTATTTAAGTATTGTTATTTATTTAGCAGGCACACGAACAACACATAGTACAAAGAAATACTCTGAATGTTTTGATTCCAGTCAGTTCCTTCCATTGACAGCATTTTGTTTTTAAGAAAACTGTTTCACTTGCGTTCTAAACTAATATCAATTTTACATTGGAATTGTTTTTGACCTATTAGAATTTAAATTAAATTGGAGAGGTAAGTAGGCGCTGAACCTGTTTGCGCGGGGTGTTGGACGCGGCAATCACAGTCACACGCACTGTTGTGCCTTTATCGAACAAAGATTAACCTATAACATCCTATAGCCTATAAGTTAGCAAATTTGCACTAACTGGTAACGGAACCTCCTTACAAAACAAAAACAAAACTCCTAACAAACTTAGGAACATCCTGACCCAAACTAGTTCAGTAGTTGTGAACTTGCTGGCAAAAGCAAAAGCATGCTTGATCGTAATAAAATGAGTTTCAGTATCAGTCTTGTAACTTTTTATGCGTTTCGTATTTATTTAATTCGATTCTTTTGAAAAATTCGTATGTTATCTTTTTGTGACAAAAATTTCGTTTTTTTTGAAGATGCGAAAATAATAAATGTATGTAGAACAGTTAATATTTCACGTAACTTTTTTATGCATTTTGGTTATCTTCTGTATAAATACGTATTTAACATGATAACACCGGTTCGTTTATAAATTTTATGCTTAATGTAAATTCTTTAACTCTTTTTATAGAAACCTACCCTATAATCAAATTTTAAGAGATAGATAGGTACCTAGGTACCTATCTATCTCTTAAAATTTGATTGTTTTATGATATGAAATTCAAAGACCAAATAGGTATTATTATGTCAAACATTTTTTTAACGATATCAACATGAAAAGTAAGTAGTCAGAGAACACTTAGCACACATTTTTTTATATTAGTAATTTGTATTCATTTGTAAATTGTCGATTTACTTGTTTTAATTTTAGCATCCTAATCGACTTAATTCCGAATGTAAAGAAGAAAATAATGCCACATTAATTATTTTCCTAGCCTGGGATTTAAACGTGATGGATTTAGTAAGTTTATCCCAATTATTGTTCAGATTATCTTACAGAAGGACGTATCTAAGTAAGTGGTGCCTCTTTCTAAAACCTCTAAGTAAACATAAGAAATAATATTTCTTATGTTTATCTGTGCTATTAAGAGCCCTAAATATTATACCTACCTACTCACTTTTATTTTATTATAATATCATAATAATAAAATAAAGGTAAGGTTGCGAAATTAAATTCGATATTTATGTGCATTGATTTGATATTTTTTTATACAATATTATTTTTGTTACGTTAAATAAAATAGATAAACACATGCAAATGTTAATATGTAGGTAGAGTCAAACAGTGTTACATTATACTTAAAATAAATATTTTGCAAAAATCCGCATCTATAGGCTAAAATAAGGGTGTTTTTAATATCGTGCGGATTTAATCACGCGTGCGGGATTGCCCCGCATGCAGAAAATTTCACGCCGCGTGAAACCCGATAGCCGCGTGCGTATTCCACGCATTAAAATAAATACTTGTATGAAAAGGACATTTGCTGGGCCGCGGGGCAATCCCGCACGCGTGATGAAATCCGCACGATATCAAAAACCCCCTTAAATATAAAATGGTAGTACTCACGTGAGCCAGTGCACCAGGCGCCTTGGGTATCACATCAGTCGGCATGGCTCTCGCAAACGTCCTAAAATTGACCATAGTATTGTCTGCTATTAACAAAACAATCGCACATCTTAATATTCTTAAAATACGCGCCATTGTAAAAAAATGACAGCTCTGTTTTTATTTTGAGGCTACAGTCACCAGCGGTGTGCGGCAAGTGAGTGGCCGTAAATGTGAGTGCGAGGTTATATAAAGTGTGTGCCATCATCAAGTTTTCAATAATGATTGTCGTCTACAGGTTTTTTTTAACCGTAAGGTCCGCCAGCCAGAACAAGTAAAATAAACTAACTACATCAGCAACGTTCACTAAGGGCATCCCCTGCGGGGTTCGGACCTCGACTTAGTGCGTTGCTGACTATCTTAATAAGGCAAAAACAGCAAAGGACGGCTGGATCTAAGTTTTATTATTTAGGGACATTTTTTATTGCTAGTTTGGCCGGCTCGGGCCAGCTTGATCTAGGGACGGGGGGGTAACATTTACGTTACTATTATTTATAATACGCGAAAGGCCTCGCCGGCGCGGCGAGGACGTAGTATACGGCGGTTGTGTTTTGTATTGCTAGTTGCTACTGCTAGCTAAGTCGAATGCTTCTTGTAGAAGCGTTGTCTCATCGTCAGGATAGGAGAGAGTGTTTCTAGGACGTTTTATCTTAGAGATGACTGAAGGTCGGTATCGCGCGGCCGCTACGATTAGCGGGTTACGGTTAGTTTCGGCGGTGTCGAAGAAACGGGTCGCAGCGCGTTTCATGAACTGCTTGATGGTGGGCAGCTTTAAGTCACAGTGCAGCTGCAAGATACGAACGTAACCTGGAGCGCCCGTGGCTTTACGCATGAAACGGTTTTGGAGGGCTTGCATCCTTTTTAATCTATAATCGGGTACGTGAGAGAATACGACGCTGCCGTAAGTCATGATAGGTCTCACGCACGCAGTGTAAATTCTCTTCTTACAGGTAAGAGAGAGTTTACTACGCTTGTTCAACATACAATGAAGTCGGCCGAGGGCAAAGGCGGCTCGCGCGCGTGCCGCTTTTATATGAGATACGAAAGTAAGCTTCCGATCAAGGATCACATACAAGTATTTGGCTTCCTGCTCCCAAGGGATAGGCTTGCCGAAGAGGGTTATGGGAGGAGGAATAGCGGGAGGCCGCTGTTTGCTACAAAACAGCACGGCTGCGCTCTTGGTGGGGTTAACTTCGATTCTCCATTTCGTGAACCACTGCCCGAGGGCCGTGAGCGCGGACTGGAGATGTCGACCTATCGCTTCAGGGCTAATGCCAGAATAATACATGGCCGTGTCGTCGGCATAAAGAGCTACTTGGGGCTTGCCACCGCGTGGGATGTCGCTGGAATACAGTGAGAAGAGGAGTGGAGAGAGGACGGAGCCTTGCGGGACTCCGGCGAGGATCGGGTGTGCCTTCAACGCGATAGCGAAAGGAGCGATTCGACAAAAAGACACGGATGATGTGCACGAGACGATCTGGCACTTCGAGTTGGTACAGCTTGTAGATCAAGCCGTTGCGCCAGACCTTGTCGAAGGCCTTCGCTATATCGAAGAAGAGCTGAAAACCAGCGCTTATATGCTCGACTATGCGGTGGACTTGTTGGACGCACGAGTGTTCGGTTCTAAAACCAAACTGCTTGTCGTGTATAAGACAGATCCTGGGCTCGGCATAATCCATTAAACGGGAGTAGATGATTCGCTCGTATAGCTTCCCAAGGACCTTGAGTAAGCTGAATGGGCGATAACTAGGTGGCTCAGAGTTCGGTTTACCGGGTTTGTGGATGCCTATGACTATCGCCTCTTTCCACTGCTGTGGAAAGAGATTGTTGCCTTATGCTGCATTGAAGATGCCTGTCAATAGGATAACTAATGCTGGAGGGAAGAGTTTAATCACCTGATTGGTCCTTGATAAGAGAACGTACTTTGTCTACTGTTACCGGCGCGAGAGGGTGTTCCGGGTCCTCTGAAGGAGGAATCGAGGCCTTATGTTCGACTTCGGCGTCAACTCTGGCGAGGTGGGCCGGGTCGACCGGAAGGTTACTGGGCGTACATTGAGCCTCCAGGCTGTCGGCCAGGCATTCCGCTTTCTCGTCGTCTTCAAAGGCGAGAAGCTAAAAGCCTAACATGGGTAGAGGGAGGGCGCGCCTACAACAAATACCCTAACTAATAACTAACTCTCCGGGTGGGTATGCCCGGGGATGTGTAACCATCCCTGCTGGGTGTAAGCAGGGTGGTGAGTACCTAAGGTGTGCCTTAAGCTGTGGTGTACCCGTCGCCAGTCTTATTGTGCGAGCGGGGCCCTGAACAGTCTAGTGCGAATGGTGTAGACACACCCGACCGTCACTAGGTGTGTAGCTGAAAGGGAAGCCAGAGACTAGAGCCGACTAGGAGACCCCCCAAGGCCGGTAATCTAGTTCCCGTCCAATTGACTGCTTTGCCCTAAAGGCGGCTAAAAGCGGGTGTGATTGGGTCAACACCCCCTCGGTTTCGTTGGCACCGAATGGTTTCCACCGAGGACCGCGAAACTGCGGTTTGCGGAGGATGATCTGTCGCCGCCTTGAAAAAGGCAGCTTTAGATCGATCGGTTAGCGTAACGGTCGGTTGGCGGGGCTACGCAGAGTGTTACGCGAGCGTAACAAGTAGCGGGACGGATGACGTCAGCGGGCGAGTCGCACAGCGGCACGTCCGTTCACGGCGAGCGTCGGGCGCAGAATCGTACAGGTGTGGCGACGAGTGTTTTTTTTATTTTCTTATTTTAATGTAGTAAAGAACTTGTACCGGTGTTACCGATAGTTTAATTGGCTGAAGAGTACATGTGGTAAGGAGTCTGTGTAAAAAATTTCAGCTCAAAATGAGTTAAAATACATCGTTTCAGCGGTCTGGTTATGATTTTTGGTGTCGATTAATTAATGCAAAAAATTTAATTAACTAATTTTGTGCTGAACTTTTGCAAACAGACTCTATACCAGATGTAATCTTCGCCCCTTTTGGATGTATATAACCTTTCGGTAACACCCTGTAAGTATATCTAAATGGGTCAACAACAACAACATCGGGTGCGATGCAGAGAAAACCAAAAAAATTGTAATTGATAAACAAACATTTTATTATTTTTCAAAAACAAAATCTAAATTAAAACAAGTATCTAGTAACAACAAAAATAAATCAAACATCGTTATTAATTAATGCACACTTAGTAATTAAACAAACATAAACTTACAAGAATAAGTATGCAAATAATTATTATGCCAAACTAATTATGACTTTTATTCATATAATAATACTTATAGTACCTACTTAAGTAGTTACAATTTTACAAGTATGAATTATATTATTTTCCTATGACGCTAATAATATTATACTTAGGAAATTAAGATTGTATTAAACACACACGATATTAATAATTATTCTAACAGTTTTAGCATAGCGAAATAATTATAAACACACTATGAAATAGTAACAAACTATTTTCTCAATACTTATCGGATAAATACTTGAAATATAATGAAAATGAGCTTTGACGTAAATTGCAATGTAACTTTTGGAAGGATTAAAATTATAATAAGTACTTATAAAAGGTGTCTTTGTTATTTTAAATGACACATAAATATTAAACGCAAAATATTACAGTGCTATAGGGGGGAACGGGCTCTTAATATACAGACCCCAGGTCTAGTTTAAGAGTCACTAACCTCATTGTAACATGTCAAATAGTGTTTGATGGACAAATAAATGATTATTATTATTATTACACCTATCTGTGAACGCTGTAGTCTTCATCTAAAGCTTTTTCGGTTCTTTTTAACAAAAAGTCTTAGGTAGATTAGGTAGATTTGCAAGTTTTATGAAATTTCATTTCTGAAATCGCCAACCCGCAATGAGCAAGCGTGGTGATCAAAGCTCGTTCCCTCTCTATGTGCGAAGAAGCCTGTGCACTGCAGTGGGACATTTACAGGCTGATGGTATTATATATTATTTTAATATCAGCTTTTTGTCATACAGAGAAAAAACAAGCAATAAATTACATTGTTAAGTATAAGATAGGCAGCATATTATTTATCTAAGTCGGCACTGCTTTCTAATAGAATTACATAAGTGTATTTTTCGAATCCGTTCAAAGAAAATGTTTTTTTTTTTTAAATTTTGACTATAGACAGTTTTAGCACTAATTTAAACCTATTTGAAATTAAGTAGGCATAGTGCTGAAACATAAGATCCTAAAATAAATAAATTTTGACGACTAGGATTCCACATTAAGAAAAAACTGCTTTTCATTTTGGTTTAAGACACTATTTTAAAGGAATAGAAAAGTCAAAGTAAAACTTGAAAGGGTATGATAGTATTCATAGTTTAACTTATAGCTAAGTACCTACTAAGTAAATACTCGCAATAAAATATTTAGAAATTGGTGTCATAATATAACATACTTAATATTTTGATTTACCTATATGAAGCATGAACTAAAACATGGACGCACTCGAACAAAAATATATTCAAGTCTATTTTGTCGTAACTGTCTATAATATATATTCTTAAAGAATAAATAAATAACAATACATATTTGTGTCGAATTACCACGGTACGCCTGAAACTGGCCGACAGCAATCTCTTGCATAAAGATTGGTGGCATTTCATATTATCAGGAGCCAGGAATTGTAAGCCCATGATATTTTTGGCCACGTCACTCAAAACACGACAAAACTGCCAAAACCATCTCGCTGTCAACGAAACGATATGTCACTGTCAAAATCTATCGCTGTCACATTTCATATTGCAGTCTAGTTTCTGCTTTCATCCACAATGACTCCGATTCTGTTACACCCACACTAAACTTATTTTAGGCCATCGGTATCTCTTTTACTTGTACACAATTAGAAAAGGACAGACAGAAATTAGAGCTGTCAAAGTTAGTTTCGACTAAAATTCTCATACAAAACGTACACACATTTCTGCGTCACACGTTTACACGTCTTTCTGCAGAAATGTGTGCACGAAAACACAGTGATGTACAAGGCGAAAACTGGTTTGACATTTCTAAGTTAGTTGTATCTGTTGCCATCCTTTTCGCACGCTGTATGTAAGTAAAAGATAGCAACGGTTTATTTTTTATTTAGTTAGCGTACAAGGGAATCGGCGCTATTGAAATTTCAAGAAGCTTAACTGCTATTTAACTTAGCAATAGCCTATATGATAATGTCATTGCTAGAATTTTTGTAATCGGATTAAAAGTTTGTAAGATAACCGGCTACATCCAAGCTTTAAAACTTTGTCCTGATAGTATTATCTAGGTAGGTATATATTACAGATGTAATTTTTTATGAGTAAGTAATTTAGTCGAGTGAGTGACAGCAAGAGATTAACTAACACTTATTGTTAAAATTAAAAATTAGAAAAAGTTTTGCGGTAACAATTTCAAGACTATGTGATTTATTAAATGCAAAAAATACGACAGAATATGATCGACATGACATAAAGTTGCAATAAGTCTATAATTGATACGACTTCATTTTGTTTCAAAACAAATTAATAGGATGACTTAATTGATGTTTGTCGAAACTTTCATAAATGTTGTCGTAATCAAACAATTTAAGTTTTAACCATATCGGCACATAGGATTGGCTTTTAATTCTGGACTGTGTAATCAGCAGGCTATTTGCTATAGCGGTTGTCAACTAAAGCGATAATCGCTTTACAAAAAAACACAATTAAAGCACTAATTTCGTATCGTCTGACGTCGATGACCAACTAACTAGATCTACTACGATTGGTAACTGACGTTAGTCGATACTAAATCTGCCTTTTACCGTTATTTTTATCCTGTGAACATCGCTTGGGTTGTCAACCGGAGATAGCAAATACGCCTACAGGATCAAGATTAAAAAAAATGTTAAAAAATAAGTGTAATTATAAGTCTATGTATTCATGGATTTTAAACTTGGAATGTAATATTTTTAAACTAATATTGACATTATTCACGACCGCCATTAATTATTTTAGTTCTAATTAGAGAAAGAATGCAGGAAAGGCAAAGCAGAAACCTAGTATTAAGTTGTATTCAATACAATAAAATAATATACATAAAACTTTAATATAGCGCTCATGACTGCGGGCGCCATTTTAAATTATATTTACACAGAATCCCGGCCTGACCACGTCAGTTACTTTATAACATAATTGACCGATATTACTATCTATACAATGGATAATTCTTATAATCAGTCAGTCCTTGGATTAATATGTTAGATATAATCAAGAAACTTCGTCTGATCTCACTAATAATCTGTTTTGTTTTTGGTAAGAAATGACGTTAATATCCAACACCGTTGAAGTAATGAAATATTCAATTATCTTAATTTTTATTTTAGTCACGAATTTACGATCATTGCGAAATCAAACTAGAAGTCGTATAACGTTAGAGCCATGATTGTTCTTGTAAAATATGAGATAGAACTATCTAGACAGATAGCTCTATCTCTTTCACAATCGAATACGATAGCTTTAAGACGTTCAGAGCCCATACTCTTCATTTTAATTCCAATACAATGCCAATGCAAAATTGATATTAGTTTAGCGGACACGTAATTTTGGTTTTCTTGAACAATACCCAATATTGTCAGTGTCAATGGATGAAACTGTGTGTTGTTTGTGTGCCTGCTAAATCAATAACAATTTTGCATTTGCAATGTATTAAAATTTAAATTAATTTTAGAGTAGTCCCTCAGTCCTTACTAACATAACTTACACGACTTGGACGGTAGCGAACGCGCTAAAAGTGACTTTCTTTGGTGGTTCCGCGCTGCAAGTCCTCACTACCGACCTCTTTGCTCCATCGTGACCGTTCATTTTCAGTACTGGCTTTAAATTCGCCACGTCACCGTGCGACTGCGCCTTAAATCTACCTATAGTATTACTCGGATTGCCTAAATCTCGTAATTTGTTCGTCAAGCCGGTTATTCTATGGGAGATATTCGAGTAGTTCTTTTTAGGATCGAACTGCTGCTTCTTCGGTTCGCTTAACTTCATAGGGATTTCTAGACTCTGTAGGGATGTGAATTTCCTGTGATCTGTGTTTAGTAAGTTTCTCTTCATGTCTGTATTCGGCCTCGGCAGTCGGGGTGGTCGCTGTAGGAAGTTGTTCGGCCTAAACGGCATTGGTGTTAGTTTAGGCTTCTGCTCGTTCGGCATTCGGTAATACTGGGGTACTGGCTCCAATCTTTGGGGTTTCCGTAGTGTGAGCGCCATCGCCATCTTGGTCGGTCTGGCGAGGCTGTCGAACGCTGTTGTTGAAAACTGGGATCGGCTGGACTTCCATTCTTCGCGGTCAGACTCGTAGCCGGTAACTGGAATTGAGAAATAAAACACTATTAATAAAATATAGTTTAGAACAATTTAAAACCCTTTGATATTTATTAAATCTTGTAAAGTTGAAAAGTATGGTAGAGTTATATGGATATAAATCCTTAAATAGCTATGCGGAATAAGTATTCGATTAAATTCCGAAACTTCTATCTGTTTGCTATGTAGGTAGGTACTACAAATATTTAAATTTTAAAGTTTTCATTAAAATAAATCGTGCTTAATTTACTTGCTGCTTATTTAATAGGAACATCTTAAAACTAACTTTTAGTAGGAATCATATACTTTATCTAATAAATTTTAATGGACTGTGTAATTTTGATATGTAAATGTCCGAATTGAATGCAATGCGTTACATCAGTTGGTAGATTGAATTCGGCACACGCACGCGCTTCCGTGCGCCGGCGCATACAAATCGGCGCGGTTTCAAGACATGACTGATGGAGATGGCCTAGCTGATCTGACTGCAAGGATGCAGTGTTTACAGGAAAATTAAAATTATCTTGTACCAATTATAATAGGAGTACATATTATATTTCTTTGTTTACAATGAAACTGACACGTTTAATCTATACTTATACTTAATATATAAACTAATCTCAGGAACTACAAGTCCGATTTGAAAAATTATTTCAGTATTGAATAGTCCATTTATCGAGGAAAACTATAAGCTATATAACATTACGCTGCGATCAAAAGGAGCGGAGCATAAATGAAAAATGTTTGCAAAAATGAACATCCGTTAAAATAAAACACGCGGACAGAGTCGCGAGGGACAGCTAGTATATAAATAACAATAAAAAGTGCAATTTCTAATCTTAAAAAAATGATTTTAAGCTCTATCATTCTTTGCAGTTTTTAATTACTTTGTACTAAATGCATAAAATACCAAGCTGCCCAAATATTTCAAATTATGTGTAAGGCTTTTTTGCGTAAGAGAAAATTTGCAGTTGTACACCTTAAAAGTAACGATATCATTGATTTAAAAATAAATAATGGTATTTGGTTAAATTACTACATATATGCATGTACTTAACATATATGCATATTATGTATTCTAGCTGAGAGGTTAACTTTCTAATCACTGAGATGTACGCTCGCTTGTTAGACGAGAGAGCCTCATACAGATATGAGAAAATTAGAAATTTACTATTGGTACATACTAAATCTAGATATTAACATACCTACTAGAATATTAAGAGAAAATAGTTATTTGATCGTTTGTTACAAACCAATTAAATATATTGTTAATGTGAATGAGACAACGTAAAAATATTGCATTTACATATGTCATAAGACTTGACGAATTTGATTGGGCTGTTGGTCTAGTGGCAGTGACCTTGACTGCTAAACTGGATCTGGTCGTGGATTCGATTCCCACCCAGGACCTTTTTTTTGTGTGATGAGCATGATCATTTGTTCTGTGTCTGGGTGTAATTTATCTATAATGTGTGTATTTAGAAATAGGTATATAAGTATGTTTATCAGTTGTCTGGGTGCCATAATACAGGTTCTGGCTAGTTTGGGATCAGATGGTCGTGTGTGAATAGTCCAAAGATAATATTATTATTAGATATTATATTATAAGAAAAGCTGATTTGAAATGAAAGCTTGAATAATTTTTAGGATTTTAGGTTTAACAGATGCTTAAATAATAAGTAAGTAGCCTATCTAATTGTCTAATACGATTGTATAGGTAACTCACACAATTCTTTTACTGAAACATGCAGCTACCACAATTTTAGAAACTTTCAAAGGCTAACGCATTTCAGCCGGGACCAATAACTAGCCCTTACGTGACATAAGTGAACCTAAAGTTACTTATACTAAGTTAAGTTATAGCTGTCACCCGCAGTTCCACGGAAAGTAGCAATAGCCCTTTTTTACGATCCAAGTTTACCCCATACCAAGATTCATCCAAATTGGTTCAGCGGTTTAGCCGTGAAAGAGTAACAGACAGGCAGACAGAGTTACTTTCGCATTTATAATTTTAGTATGGACTAGCTTAAGTTCGCGACTTCGTCCGCGTAGAAGTCGAAAATGCCTTAAGGGTAGAATTTCGAAAAATCCTTTCATATCGGATGCTTGAGTCATACAAAGAACACACCCTCCAAGTTTCAGGTCTCTACGATCAGCGGTTTAGGCTGTGCGTTGATCCGTCAGTCAGTCATTCAGGACAAAGCATTTTATGTATACAGATTATGTTAATCTAATTTCATCCAAGACCTTTCTAATCATAGCAAAAAATGTTACCTAAAAAAAATCTACTACAAGAGATATAAGATCTATATTTAAAATGGCAAGTAAATGTAGCTTTTTATTATAATTAGATTTTGTTACGAACAGAAAAGAAAAGTTGTTTGGTAGATCTTTGAAGCGATAAGTCCATTGTATTATTTTGTACGCAGTTAACATTTGCCAGGCGGTTACATTAAAATTTGTATTCTGTATGGAGAAGAGATTTGACATAAATTACTCAAAAGTTTGGCAATATATAATCATTACGTAAGTACTCTCATTAACGAGAAGTACCTATTAAAAAATATTTTATCTAATACTAGCTGTCCCCCGCGACTTTGTTCGCGTGTTTTAGTTTCAACGGTTTTTCATTTTTGCAACATTTTTCATTTATGCTCCGCTCCTATTGGTCGTAGCGTGATGTTATATAGCCTATAGCCTTCTTCAATAAACGGCCTATCCAATACAAAAAGAATTTTTCAATTCGAACCAGTAGTTCCTGAGATTAGCGCGTTCAAACAAACAAACAAACTCTTCAGCTTTATAATATTAGTATAGATAGGCAAGGTATTTTTGCATAATATTAGCTATCAGTGCGTGTACTACGAGAAAATCAGGATTTATTCCGTCGTGTAAGCGAGACGCTGCTACGTGCAATTTAGTGCGCCGTCTCGCTTTCAGGATGGCAACAGTTTAAGAGTAATTTGTTCAGGTACAGTTAATACTATCCTCTTTAAAAGTTGAAACTTTTTTTCTATGTTTTTTTCTTCACACGGGTTTAAATTTCCACACACTGTATATTATGCAATAGAGTTCCTCAAGGGACTATACTAGGCCCGCTTTTGACCTTTGGTCATCTCAGATGCCCGATGCCCGTCACTTAGTAAGAAATTTTAATATGAACAAGATATTTATGTCGCAAGTTGGCCTTTTGATCTCAACCGAAACAATACAGCCTTCGTATTAACGAGTAAATTTCAATATAAACGAAACGACGAGCTTTAAAATTCAATCAGATCATTACAACTAAAATTTGAATTCAGCCTTGGTATTTAGACTGCATATTGCGAATTGAGATGTAAATTAAACGTATTTCTGCATTTATATATAAAGATGCGTAATAAATTAAGCATTACAATATACGCAATTTGAACTTTAATTAGGTAATTGTTTAAAGAGGTTTAATTGTTATCGAATTATATCTAACTAGCTGTCCCCCGCGACTTTGTTCGCGTGTTTTAGTTTCAACGGTTTTTCATTTTTGCAACATTTTTCATTTATGCTCCGCTCCTATTCGTCGTAGCGTGATGTTATATAGCCTATAGCCTTCCTCAATAAACGGACTATCCAATACAAAAAGAATTTTTCAATTCGAACCAGTAGTTCCTGAGATTAGCGCGTTCAAACAAACAAACTAACAAACAAACAAACAAACAAACTCTTCAGCTTTATAATATTAGTATAGATAGTATAGATTAGGGGCTCGCCCCGGCTTCGTACGGGTGGACATTCATTTTTTAAAATATTCTATGTTTATCTGGAATAATGTACCATTCAAATGGTGAAAGAATTTTTGAAATCGGCGCAGTGGTTTTTGAGTTTATTCGTTACATACATACACACATACATACAAATCGGCCTGTCGGGTTTGATACAATAACAAAAGAATCGACATGTTGACTGGCCTGTTGGTCTAGTGGTTAGTGACACTGACTGCTAAACCAGAGGGCGTGGGTTTGATTCCCACTCTGGACAAATAGTTGTGTAAAGGGCATTTGTTCCGCGTCTGGTATATGTATGTTCGTATAATATGTATTTTGAAATATATAAGTATGTTTATCAGTAGTCTAGTTGCCATAACACTATTATATTTATGTCATTAAAACATGATATTCTTTGGATCAAGACAGAATTACAAATAAAAACAGTTGTCAGTTCTTGCAAATAAGGATAATCATTTAAGTGTTACATGTAACTCGAGCTCAGGGTTACAGTAATCGTATATGTTACATTATCCAACGATGAAGGGCAGGTTCGATTCTCGCGCGTGTCAATTTACTCCTAGCTTCCGTACTTGACAGCTGTTGCATGACATTCTGTGCCAGATGTGTCAGATATTTCATTTTATCTTCATGTAGTCATCAAGCACTTATTAAAATGACTAGGTACATATTTTGAGTAAATAATTGAAACGTCAATTTTGACACTGACGTTTGTGAACGTCAGTGTCAATTTGTTGTTAAAATACCGCTATTGTCAGAAATTTATCATTTTCGTTAAGTAAGTATACTGTTTTCACATGGTTTTCAACTATGTTACATTATATTTTTACTCGTTTCGAGAAATGTTTTACAGTAATTCCCGTTCGTCAAATTCCTACGAGTTCATAGCGTCGTGTTTATTCATGTTTAAAGTTACCCTACATAACTATGTAAATACTGAAAGAGAATTTCACATATTGCGCAATAAAACTTTACTATTCTCCTATTTGTACTAAAACCTATTGTTTATTACTGTTGCTTCAATTAACCGCATTTCTATCGAAATCGCAACCTTATTGACGAAACAATAGGGGCTATAATGTTATCAATACCTTTGACATTTGCAGTACCTTTGGCCCATTGTAGTGTGGACCAATCAGCATTATGCGGTTGTGCAAGTCTGTATGTTTTGACAATATTACTTACAGTTTGTGATCAATGCAAAGTATTGCAAATACCAGAGATCATCATCATCATCATCATCATAGCAGCCTATAAATGTCCCACTGCTGGGCACAGGCCTCTTCTCATATAGAGAAGAGACCAGAGATCAGAGTAAGGTAAATTATTATAGAATTGAATTCATAGATATGTTTAAAGCTTGAACTCTGAACAAAAATGTGTTGTAAGTTGGACGACGCCTAATGCCAACATTGATAACCGAAATAAAGTAAAATGCTATTTTAAGTAAAAAAACTTGCACGTAAAACCTAACCCAGAGTTAAATGCTAACACGAGGTGAAATTGACAATATTGTATGACCAACTGTTAATTTAACCTCGTGCTCCGGGCTCGGGCAAGCGGGCCTAATACAGTTAGCATTATAAACACACCCAACACTAAAACTCCTCGAAAGAGAAATAAACTGAAAACACAAATACTTGCCGGGAAGCATTAAGCACCAAACCCTTGCAAAGAAAAGACAATCCAGTATAATACTGTTACCCAAACTGAACGGAGAAATTAATACTTATTTTACTACTCTTCGTTTACATAATACTGTTAATTTTCTTTGAAAATATAGCTTAAATATACCACATACTCTAGGAGAATACCAACCTGTTTTAACTGTTGGCTAATTCTGGAAGGGCAAAGGCTTAGAGTATACATATACAAGCATAGAGTACGCGCATCGCTACTAGGCCTTTGTGCTGACTTACTTAAGATTTTCCGTGCGACGACACCTATATACCTATATATTTCAAAGATCGTGTCAAGACAAGTCCTATGTAATTTATATAGGTACCTATATTAAAATGAATCGCCGAAATGTCCTACGCGCGTTACTTCGACACGACTGCACCAAATTATATAATTACTAGCTGTCCACCGCAACTTTGTTCGCGTGTTTTAGTTTTTAACGGTTTTTCATTTTTGCAACATTTTCCATTCATGCTCCGCTCGTATTGGTCGTAGCGTAATGTTATATAGCCTATAGCCTTCCTCAATAAACGGACTATCCAATACAAAAATAATTTTTCAATTCGAACCAGCATTTCCTGAGATTAGCGGGTTCAAACAAACAAACAAACAAACTAACAAACTCTTCAGCTTTATAATATTAGTATAGATTTATTGTATGTGTTTGTTATAGCCATGTTTGTATAAAAGAAAATAAAAAAAAATAACAATTTCTTATTTAACGTCAAAATACGAAAAGTGCTTGAGTGACTAAATGAGAAAAGAGGGAGCAAAGCCGCGGGCACAGCTAGTAAAATAATAAACGACATTACCGCGACATCGAGCGTACATACGTTTGAATACATAATTGGGTACGCGAAAATAAGTGTATCTAAGCCAATACATACGTATGTAGATATTGATTTGTAAGTTGCCCTTTTAGCACGTGTAAAGAAAAGGTCAACTATTTTTAGCCAAAGACCTTGTATGTCTGACGTCGATAACATCTAGAGAATAAAAATATAATAATCTTCACCATAAAATCTTCAAACCAACTACATAAGTTTCAATTCGAAAAAAAATAACAATGTCAAACTCTCTTTAAAACTTATTTAAAGAAGCTTGTTAGACCAAACTCTTTACTTAACTGAAATAAAAACAAAATAGTAGTCCGATGAAAAGCAAACTTCTTGATAGGTATTTTTTTTGTTAATATCATTCTAATTACCTATGTATGTTCCTTATTCGTAGGTACGTAATGCTTTAAAAAAGTTTTAAATCTGGTACTAATTTTAATCGAGCTTTGCAATATTATTGTATGAAATTCTTTTTATATTAACGACATTTTTTTCTTTTTTTTTAACCAATGGTACTAAGGAAATTAATCCTTGTATCGCGGCGGGTTTCACAAACATTCAAATCGCATGCCCAGAGAACACCCAGATTTGGAACAAGCATCTGTGGATCACACAAATGCTGCCATAAATCAAAGCCCATACATGATGAGTTTAGGGAGTGTGGTACTCTATGAGTACCACAGTACCCACAGAACCAGGGTTTTTAGAAAGATGTCTTCTATTCCAAACACAAATCAAAATAACTTATTCTAAAGTACTGATTCAAACACAAGAAGATAAACTCTTAAAAACGGCAAAGAAAACTAAGTTTTGTTGACATATAATCTTGTTTAAGGTAACGCAATCAAGAATTACGAGTAGTCACGTTTGATTACACAAAGCGGCCATGTTGACACGGATGCGTCCCGGTTTCGACTTATGGTCCATGAGCCTATCACACCTGTGTTAGGTGACCTGTAATGTTTCTGACTTGACATTTGGAGGAGAAAAGAAAATGTCAAAGTTATTGGCAGATCATGAAATGTAATTCAATTTCTCGCATTGTCTATTAAAAAAAAACAATCTTGTATGATAAATTCGAGATCGTCTTTTTTTTAGGGTACACTATTAGTTGTATTTTTATGTATTCATCCATAGAATACCGTAAACATCCCTAGGATAGTAGCATAATTATGACTACCGCTGTCCAATATCTTATGAATGAATTAAATTAAATCGCGACAATTTGGACCGCTTTTCCGTGATCTCCAATTATAAGGGAACGGAGAAGCACTCCGGTGGTTTTAGCCGATAAAAGTCTGGCATACCCCTCCGCCTTCCCCAGGGAGGAGAAAGTTCATGAGGATTTTCGCGAAAACAAAGGTATTGAAAATTTCAGAAAATATTTTTGATATTTTCTCGTTCATACTTTCTTTCTTTATTTTTTTTTACTTAATGGCCGTTATTTCTGTATAAGAATCTAAAAATAATGCTAAATTTGTAGTTCTAAACAATAGTCTGCCTTCAGTAGATTAGATAGTAACTTCATGTTACAGACCTCTTTGCATTACTAATAACGTCGGGTTAGTTGTACATTGATCTTATCAGACGGTTCAGATACGTGATTGTGAGATGCAACGTACAGTGGACCTCAAGCAAAAACGAATAAATGAATTTTCAATCTTACTGCGTTGAAATAAAGTCGCTTTCTATATCAAAGTACACTGATGCTATACAATTTTATACTGTACAATGGATGTTATAGCAACAACAGATGTATGACAACCTTAAACGAAACTTCCTTTTAGCCCGGTCACTCACATGCGCGCAAACATTCGACAAAGGTTTGCGCGCTTTGATGTCTGTAAAAAAACCGACACAGCTTGGAAATGAGAACATTTGCAAATGTAATACAGTTGTGGGCTTGCGTATTCGTGCGAATGTGAGTGAGCATTGGAGATTCCTTCGTGAAGATAAAAAACCTTTTTGAGATCTGCACTAGATTGATTCTTATGTTTATTTGATAGTGGCAGTAGTGTTGATAAGTTTGGTTTGGATTACGGTTGTAATTAGGACGTCGCGTCGCAAAAAGGTTAGTTGAAGAGAACAAATAATTTTTTTGTAGTAAACGTTTTTATTTTTTAAATTGGGGTAATCATTAAACAGTGTTTTATATTTTAACGGTCATAATAAAAAGGTCCATCGCATTAAAAGGTGATTCAAGAATCAAGCTCCTTGCTGGATAAACAAGCACAAATTAGTAAAAGCATCTTCTCTTCTTTGATTAAATAATAATAATATCTTGAAACAACTCACATCGGGCCATCCTGACGCCAATCTAGGCAGAGCCTATATTGTAACCAGACCACTGATAAACATACAGTGGCGTAGCTAGGTAACCAAAGGCCCTGGGGCAAAAAATAAAACTAGGGCCCTTAAACATACCTACTTATATATTTCTAAATATTAAATTACACCCAGACAGAACAAATAATCATGCTCATCACAAAAAGATTTGTCCTGGGGGGAAGCGAATCCACGACATCTGGTTTAACATTCAGGCTCACTAACCACTACACAGGCCAGTCTAGATTTAGTAGATAGATCTTTCTTTCTTTCTTTTTCATAATAAAGCATAAATTATAACTACATAAATACGGAAAATAATGACCTCTTTACACAATGTCTTGTTTAAGATAAAACAATTAGCAATCGTGATTGAGGCCACGCAAATATTAGTCCATAAGTACCTCTTAATGAATATTGGTTTAAAATAAACAAAGCTATGAGCCTACCAAGTGACCTTTCTCAAATAAGCTATCATATTTGACCACTTCCAAAAGACTTACGAAAATCAACTTTAGTGGGTTGAAATAAGGTCATAATGCAAATCATGATGCAAATGCTAAAAATTAAAAAAAAGGTATTTTGTACGGATGATATTAAGATTAATAATTTTAATTTATATTCCCTAAACGCTACGTTTGTTTTTTATATAGGGATCATGGTGAATTATTAACGCTGCCTAGGCTAGACTAAGACTCGGCTTAAAATAGGTCTAACAGGATTTACATTTTAAATTGACGCTGAAAATACAAAAAAAATATAATTTTAATCCTTACTAAAATTATAAATGCTAAAGTAACTCTGTCTGTTTGTCTGTCTGTCGCGCTTTCACGCCAAAACTACTGAACCGATTAAAATGAAATTTGGTACATAGACAGTCTAGAGCCGATAACCGACATCCAAGCGGGCGGAGCCGCAGGAAACAGCTAGTAATTCATATATTCTAATAGTCAATTAATTAAATTAAACTTTTGAGGACGAACGTGCTGTTAAATAACAAGTAGTCGTTAAATATGATGTAAGTACATAGTATTGGATATTTTATTGGATTCTGCAACTGCATTTTCATGATTGAGTATTTCGTTTAATGTTCATGAAATACGTAATTTATAATCATAAATATCGGACGATAGGTTTCCCGTTTTACAGCTTTTGGACCTCCAATAATTACACGTGAAGAAAGGGATAGACCTCTATCCCTTTCTTCATATGTAATTATGATTTCTGCAATTGTACACTTCATTACGCTTATTTAATTATACCCAGCCACACTCTACACAGTTCCACTGCTGAGTTACGGCTTCCCTCAAATTCATCCATATACCAACTACTGTATAACACGTCACTTAAAACTACTATCGAATTATTTATTTATTACAAATATTTCTAATAATCCAATTAAATTGAAACACAACCGCAAAATAACATAAAAAAATATACACGAATACAAAAGTTATAAGCTTTTAAAGTTAGTACATGACGTATGTGACATCTCTTTTTCGCAAAACGACGACTTGTACGAGGCAGCCCCAGATTAGTATGGAGAATTACGAAGGTGACGTCACCTGATTATAGCTCTCTCTGTCTAATTAACAACATAAATTAATTTGCCGTTTTTACAACTCGACATAGTTTGTAATATATCTTTTTAAGTGATATATAAAAAAATCTTTGTGAGGAGTATTCATAATTATTTAAAACAAAACGGTTTACTCACGCATATTTTCGGGATTCGCCCGACTAGTTTCAGACTCAATAGGAGTCCCTAATCATAAGCTGACGCGGCGGCCCGAAACTACTCGGGCGATCCCGAGAATATGCGTGAGTAAACCGTCTTTAAAAAAAAATATTTCCCAATTCTCGCGGTATACGTCCAGATATTCTTTATTTAGCTTCATAAATACACCTTCCAGTCTTGCAAGGACATCAATCTAATTGGCTATGAAATAAACATGTTTCTTTTAATCAGTTTAGAAACAACTCAGATAATAATAAATCACGAACGGTTTTCTCACAGCCGACAAGTTCGTGTCATAGCTATCTCTCATTGTTAACATTCAACAGAACTATTCGTTATTACTGAAGACAAGCCATTTGCAACCACTATCAGATGGAATAAATAAGAAGTGATTCTGTTGTAAGTTTTTATAGATGTTTTGACATCGACATCTCAATCGGGGAGATGAGTTGGATCTTGCTTAAATCTTGAGAGTACCTGGATCAATATTTTGTAGTCCGAAGAATACAGAAAGCGAGACAATTTTTTAAGTATCACTATGGGTCATGTATGTCCGTTTTTACAGTTTCTGTTTTATCAGTAATGAAGTGTGCAGAAAATGAGAAAATTACCTATACACAAAAGATTGGCTTATGGCAAATATGACATGTCAGAGGTCGAATCATAATAATGAGATATTTGTCCAAAGGCAAGAGTATTATTTAGAAATTTTAAGACTTAGATTAGATTTTATAGAATTTCAGGATTATTTTGCTACGAAAAACACACGTTCCATCGAAGAAAAATATTATCGTTTTTAAAAAAAGTCAAGGTAATTTCAGATTAGTTGGATCATAAGAGTCGCTTGACGTACCTGATTATTAATATATGCACATATTACTTAACTATATCATCCACTTGCTCATTCATTTCTTAATTTCTGTTACTGCATGTCATTTGAATAGTCTACTGGAAAGTTAATTTTATTTATTTAATTCAGACTATAGCTAGTTAAAAGATATTTAATTCGCCGTTTCAATCATAGAATATTTAGCGTTTTGGTAGACAAAAGATACATATATTAATATGCATACTTATTATTTGATGTTCAATTGATTTCTGGTGCGTAAAAGTCTTACTACAAAATAATTTATTAACACTTTTTATGGAAATGGAAAAGAAGTTCAGTCTTTCGTTGTCGATAGTTAATTAAATAAAATGACCTAAATCTTAGACATTAATACTACCGTATGGAAATAAATCCTACCTACCTTGTCTATTTCAAGTTTACCCAGACAATGGTCGTATAAGCACAATTTACTTAAACAATATCGCTAAAATATTCTGCCTGGCAGTATACCAAGCGTGTTTAGGTTCAAATAGGTCTCGATATATTCAAAGAAATGCCTGCAAAAGTGCTAAAATAAGACCTATTTAAGGTTACAGTGTTCATGTTTCGAAGTAGTTGAGGCCTAACATCACGATAATACTATATTTAGAAACCTAGAATACATAATTGACGTTTATAGACATCGATGTCTTTGCGTTGTCGTAAGTTTGACGTCATCGTTAAAATAGAAGTTTAGGTCAAGCGTCAGTTGAGGTTTCTCATCATTAATTAACAAGTATTAAATTACTTCTGGTTCAACGCGATTGGCTCTATAGCTCAATATTCTACGTTACCACCCTTTAAACTGGGAATCTATTGCAGCTTGACATATTTATGTCTGTGTATTTCCCAGAAATATAAGTCTAAGACGCAAACTGGATGGAAAGAATATTTCACGTGTAACGAAGAGAAAAATACACCCTAGGGCTAAGGTTCAAAAACAGTCTAAGATGCATCAGAACAAGATAAAAGTTAGTCAACAAGTCTAAAAGAAGGGATATTTACAACCTGCAAAGATGACGAAAGAAAGTATTGTCTATAGCGACCTATGAACCGCCATTACTTTTTATCGATTTCTCACTTAGAACGGGTCAATCGTGCTGGTGTTTTCTAAGAGTTACGTGATAGGCATTGTCCAGAGACCTACGTAATTACTTAAACACTGCCCATACCAAGCAGTTGCGATATCTAGGAGTCTAGGCAATCAAGTGCTATTGGCTAAACTAAATTATTTACTACTATTTACATTCCACAAGGAATAGACATCAGTTTGGTTTTTAATAGATCTGTATTTTATCGTGTCCTGGTTCTGTTAGCTCCATATGAATATAATTTAATTCCATTGTTTAATTTAGGGGCAACGAAGGTGTTAATGTTGTTTCCATAATTTGTCCTAAATTTCGGTAATAGGTTTAGAATGGTCCCAGGGTAGTCTTCAATAAAGTAAGCCGCAATTTCAAGCTCTGGGTCGTTCTGCGATTATGATCAAAGAATTATAAACTTTTAGTACTGGCCGACTCTGTCGATTACTTCCTACCTTAATTATTTCACTAATACCTTAGAGGTTTGCGACATGTTTCGTTAATATCATCATTTCTTCGATTTCTGATTTGTTTTTACAATAATTACCAATAAAATTGACGACGCTATATAAATAGATATCAAATATCACTTGCAATGCTTAGACTAACTCCTTACGTAAATAAAACACTTAAATACAAGTTTATTGCATGTTTTAAAGATGGGCAAGAGAGCACGACTGTCCATACCAATGGATGGCATAGTGACACAGACTGACTAGAAGTGAATGAACTCTTACACAAACATAGGTCCGCGTCCTTGGCTTGTTTGGACAGAGAGATCATCTTAGATGACTATCACACTAAAACAGCTGATTTTATTTAAGATAGAATGTTTATTTTGGGGCTTAAATGTTACGTAGCTTAGAAATCTCAGGAAATAAAATGTTGTGATGGTAAACTTTCTAACTTAGAAGATGCGGCTAATTTATGGTGTAGGAAAATATCGTAGGTTATCTAAACTTGAAAACCGGAGAGATGTCTTCTATTACTCTGTTTATATTGTAATCAATCATATGGGATATCAATTTAGAACCTATTTAAGTAAATCCTCAGTATTGATCAACAAAAAATATTTTGTTCTATACCACGACGTAGCAAGTTTAACTTTGCCTTTTCTAAAGCGAAATCTAAAAATTTCGTTCGGTTGTTCGATAAGGAACAGGGAATTATTCAAAAACTCTCAAGACAAGACCGAAAATAAAATTAAAAAAAACAGTCAAGTTATTATTGATAGATCCTTAAGCTGCACAGCGCATTCGACACAGTGATATAATCATAAACGGTAGTTCAATCCAAAGGCAAAGGTAGCGAGGACAAGGACTAAAAAAAAATAAGGAAAATATCGAACAATCTTTACGTAATCCGGAAAACATTTCATAAACTAAAATTACTGAGATCTGACGTAAAACGACCATTGTTTTGCCATCTTCAATGATGGATGGACCAATCGCGGACGTTTGAGTAAACTCATTATATTAATAGACGAGTTTTAAATAAATTAGTTTAAAAGATAGAAAATTAACATGACAATCTTAGTCTATAACTTGCTACTAATGTTTCCTCGTCAGAGTTATTGTCATTGTAGGATTTATAAATGGGTATCTAAGTACATAAGTTGACATAATACATGTCATGTTTTTTTGATTATCTTCGTGGTATATGGAAACAGGTAACAGATGTACACATTATCAGATTTCCGCGGTAACATGAGAACAATAAAATGAAGGGCACACGTACCGAAGTAAATATGGTTGATTTTAACGAGATATGTAATGGAGCTTGAACTAAATATTTACTTAGATGCTGCTGATTATACCCTGTTTGGTTATAAGGATAAGATCAACACAGTAAGGAAAATAGATGGCCTCTCTTGTCGCAAAGATAACAAGAAACAGATTTGAAATTAAAAGAAGTTATAAACTATGCTTGTTTAATTATTGACTGTACGTAATGCTTTTCTAAAAATTCTGAATCAAACAGTCTCTAAAACAGCGATTATTTAAGTCAATCAAAAACAGTAATGAACTCACCTTTATTACTCGCTGGCCAGACGTTGCTCGTCGCGTTCTTTTTAGCTTTGTTATCTCTGAACATCAGAATATCTGGTACTTTGTTGGATTTACTATCCTTCGGTATAACATCCGGTACTCTATCCACGTTCACTCTCACAAATTCTCCTTTCAATACTTTAGGTTGATTATCTTTTAAAAGAGGTGGCTGAGGAGCTTTTGGTTTTCTATGGAACAATCTCTTCCTATCTGGCTTCGAAGGGATTTCTATATCAGTGTATATTATACTGTCTATCTCACCGACGTCATTCAAATCGTTCCTTATGTTAATCAAACTCATTGGTTGATCATATCGATTGTTCAAATTCTTCTGTTGAACTGATAAGTGAGTGACACCATCGTTGTCTATCGTCTGCATCAGGTCGTACTCATGGCGTCCCTTATCGAACAAACTGTAGTCGTCCATACTATTCTTTCTGCTTTTGAAAATATCATAAGTTTTCTTTTTAGAAAACAGGTTTTCAGTGCTCGCGTAGTTGTTTGTATTTTTCGTCAGTCGGTTCCGCATCTTGAAGTATTTATACGTGAAGTATATCCTCTTGAAGTCCTGTTCGTTCTCGAATTTGAGCGCGATGGCTTCCTTATTCATGTTTTTGGTTATGTAAAAGACTAGAGTGTTGTCACAATTGGGATAGTTCTCGATGTTAACACAGTTTGAGATGTCGTCTATCAAAATATTTTCACATTTGGTTGGTTTTAGTTCTGTATAGTCTTTGATTTGTTTCTTTTCATCGTCCGTTATATCTTCTTTAGTGAGTAGTTGTAGTTGGTCTTTCTCGTTGAAGCCGACGACGATGTTGTAGGCTTGTAGGGAGGTTGGTTTGTTGATAGTCAGGATGTCAAGTTGTTGGCTGGCGTTGTGCATCTTCTGACGAGCGACCATCGCCGCAAAGCCGCCTGTCCGAGCGGTTTTCTTTACAGTCATTTTGATTCTGAAACAAAAGAAAAATATTATTAAAAGATGTCTATATTATAGGTAAATTAGAAATTATGAACAATTCGGACAGAATTAAGAAAATAAGAAAACTTTTCTATGCAACTAATGATGTCTATCAGTTTAGACGCTTACAAAATGTATTCTTAATAGGTACCTACACTTTATAAGTGATAATAAAAACATAAAGTCTTTAATTTAATACAATTTTGTAAATTGTAATTATTAATTGTATATTGACCAACAACAATACTTTTTAGCAATACACGATTACCCAATTTTAAAGGTCATAATTAACGTGAGCTTTTATAAACTTAAGTTAGTTAAGTGACAACACAACAAACTTTTACTTATTAACCTTGCTTGTTCATTTGTGCGTTTTTTTCGAATAATAACGAAATAATTGCAAAGTTGCTTACTGGTACCAAGATACTACCACCCAATAAATTCGATGCTTCGAATCCAATTGAAGTTAAAATAATTACGACCAATCTAACTGAATTTCGATCGATTCTGATTCGATTGATACTCCAGAAAATCGATTGGCAATCGATTTAAATTGATTCTTAGTACCAATATTGTTCAATTTGTACAATATTGGTAGTTTGATAGTTATTGTCTTAAATTAAGAAGCAAACGTAAAATATGGCGGTGTACTTTCACTTGCTTTCTTTCAATAATCGTTTAAGTACTTGTGATTAAACTTCCTAAATGTATGACCAAGTAAAGAAAATAATATTTTTTACCTACATTACTAAATAATTTAATTCAACAATAAACCATTTATGAAGTAGGATCTATTATTCATATTAATCTATTACTATGATAAAAAGCAAATTAAATATTTCACATTTTGTACTTTGTCGAATTTTTTACAGCAAATTGAAGTTAAAAGACTATTTCATAATTTAATTATCTTATAACACACCGTATATTTAATTATCATTAAAGTCAGATGCAGTAGCATTATTAAACCTATTAAACTCTCAGACTTCGAAGCTCTCTTCCTATAACAGCTATTTCATCAATCACGTCAGCTTTATGCAACATATTTTCCTCATCACCAGAATTTCTAGATAAATCTCAATTGAAACAAGTATGTAAGAGAAAGCTAAATAAAAAATATTTGAGACAATAGTTCGTCGTAAGCGTGCGACATTTTGTGAAAAAATGCTTCCTAGTGATACGCAATGAATTAGAGAATGTTGTGTAAGGTACAAGATGTAAGCGAAATTACTCAATGCTACGTTTACCTACTTTCTTAATAATTCTAGCCTTTATTTTAGAGATCTACGCAGTTACTTTAGCGCAGGCTTTGACTGCTTCACCGGAATTTTGGCGAGAACCTTAAGGGCCTCCCGCCAGAGCCAAAAAAATACTAACTATGTCAGCAACGTTTACTAAGGGCATCCCCTGTGGGGTTCGGATCTCGACTTAGTGCGTTGCTAACAATCTTAATAAGGCAAAACAGCAAGGGTGGGCTGGATCTAAGTTTTTATTATTTAAGAACATAATTTTATTGCTAAGGATTGATCAAGGTAAAAGGGGGGGGGACTAAATTTAGATACTACTGTCGAATTAGTGAAGGAAAACATTACACATATACATGGTACAAAATTTGATATCTGACATCGTTAATCCGCAAATGAGCAAGTAATGATCAATGGTCTAATTTTTTCTCTTTATGAGATGAGTCCTTTGCCCACCAGTGGGATAGTTACAGGGTTGATATTAGCATTTATTACTACGTTTACATTACGACACTATGTGATATAAGATTTACAATGAGTGTGTGTGTGCTGTGAGACACACAGACACTACCCGATCAAAGTAAGTGTCGTATTAAGAGTCAAGAATAGTACATTTTCATTCTTCAGCCAATTGATATTATTTCCACCTAAAGAAAAATCAACTTTATGTAAGTGTAAATAAAATTTATTTTAGACTGACTAATACCGTTGAAAATGTCTTGAAAAATATGAATTAGTACCGCAAACTAAACCTTATATATACATAGGTAAGTATTACACTTGTTTTTTCCTGAAACACGTGTTTGTTTACATGTTGCTAACTCAGTATACCTAAATGTAGTTTAAAATTGCGATAAATAATAGTTACATAATTGTAAAGTGTTATAAAATAAAGCTAAACTTATGTAAAGTATTCAAGGATCGTATTACGTGTGACATCACCTACTTTCTATACACAAATCTTTATTTATTGACGTATTTGTTATTTATCTTGTTTTGCAATAAACATTTAGTTCAGTAGGTATCTCTTTTTTGCAACGTGTTTTGCAAAATAGTTTCCTCAAATAATAAACACAAAATTTAAATAAATCAATCAAAATATGAAAGGACTTAGTTATGTAAGAATTCTTTTAATATACAATATATATTTAATATATTTAAGACAATATAAAGCAAAATTCTCCTTAAAAAAATCTATCAAGAATCTAGTCAATTAAAAGTTGCGTCATATTTATAGTAAGAGTTATCGCTAACCATAGATCACAGAACATCGAATTTCTTTCTTAACCAGAGACGAAATTAAAAATCGAGTGTGCTTTAGACATCGACTGAAGTAAAACTCTATATATACGAAACGTAACTGGCTATGAAAGAAAGAGAGAAAGAAAATGTGTGCTCGGTTCCCTCTCTCTCTCTTGCACCTACAGTAATATGAAATGTAACTCTTTCTATTTCTATCTTATATCTCCCTCTAAACTTGCGTTCGCCTCGCCTCATGACACTTTTCGTAACGCTCTCGTCACGCATTTACCAGCTTACTACCCAAATCAAGTTTTACTTCAAAGTCCCTTAAAAAAGTATTCTCAACCACCACTATTGTAATAATATGTTACATATTGATTGCTATGTCTTATTCATTTAGTAATTTCTTTGCTTAGTACAAATCAATTAGCCAAGTATAATCTAAATTATCAATTACAACATTAATTTGACATTTAATAACACCAAAATCATTTAAGTAGCGTCACTTCGCGGTAATTTTGAACCTCATTGCAAATGTCGGTCAAATTTAACATTATAACCTAATTACAAATCGCGGTCGCCTTCAACTTAGGCTTACTTCCAGATGTTTTAATAAAAAACAAAAGAATGTGGCGTGGGAAATAGTTTTACATAATATCTGGTGCATTTCCGACTCTAATACAAACTGGGTGAACTTTTGTAACTATATAGATGCGTTATCTAAAGAGGTTGTTTAATTATGAATTATCGCAAGCAATGAAGCTTACTTAATGAGTAAGATTACTTCAAATTACTTAAATTTTGGGCTTCTCGGTCAAGTTGTGAAATGTGTTACAGTTTCGCGGATTAGGCAAACGTGGTGTCTAATTATGAAGCTGGTTCTAACACAAGGAATCAATTACTCTTAGAGTAGGTAGTTCCACATAATTCATTATGTCAATGCTTGACGTAACATTAAAGGACATCTCAGTATCGAGTTCATTGATTATTATTGATAAATGTCATAATAATCTCGCCACGATTTTTATGTAAGACAGTGGAAAATAATGAAGTGCAAAGTGTATATGTAAATGTGGATGGTTTCAATGTTTCTTTATTGTTTTCTTGACAACTTTTGAACAATTGAAGTCCTATGCAATAAAGAATAATATTATAATTCAATTTATTTTATTATAAATTATTTAATTTTAGGTAGCTTATTTATTTTTTTAAATCGTTTGTAATTATTTGTTAAATTAAATAAAAAAAATATTTATCTATACTAATATTATAAAGCTGAAGAGTTTGTTTGTTTGTTTGTTTGAACGCGCTAATCTCAGGAACTACTGGTTCGAATTAAAAAATTCTTTTTGTATTGGATAGTCCGTTTATTGAGGAAGGCTATAGGCTATATAACATCACGCTACGACCAATACGAGCGGAGCATAAATGAAAAATGTTGCAAAAATGAAAAACCGTTGAAACTAAAACACACGAACAAATTCGCGGGGGACAGCTAGTATTTAGATAAAATATCTACAAGGTACCGCCACTATTAATAACATACCAATAAGTATAATAATATATATTTAGCAGGGACTTAGTCCGCTTAACTTAAACATAAGTGGACAATCTTATTTAGCTGCTATGGTGCTCAGGATGCAGTGGCTACTTCCACGTAGCCGACCCACGAGTGAAGCAGTCTTTTTACGCCAGATGTGCATTAGCAAACCTGCCTGATGCACTACAGAAAAGTGGTAGCCGCAACAGCGCCCTGAATGCATTTTTAATATAATTGGAATTTGGAGCGCAGAAAACTATAAGCTCTTTGGGTATAGTTGGCCCACAGACTTATAGAGACTCTATGTTATTTGAAACAAGAACAAAGTCTTGATATTATTTTTAAAGTTTTTTTTTAACATAGATACACGATGAATATGTAGGTAATATTATATGTAGGTAGAATATTTAACATAACCTATTTCCTTATTGAAATAAGACAAGAGAATGGTCCACCGCATATTAATTAATAGGTTACTAGGACCGGTAGGGACAGTCATTATGCTTCCATATAGGCTTTATAACAATTGCCTACAGCGATACACTAAGATATCAATAGTTCGCCAAAATTAAATAGTAATAAAGTACGTAGTACACAAGTAGGTACGATATAGTCTTAAGGCCAAAAATCAGAAAAAAAAGATACATTCACATGAGCTTTTTAGCAATATTTTTAAAGACAGTTTAAAACAAAACGGTTTACTCACGTATATTCTCGGGATCGCCCGACTAGTTAGTGGTGGCGGTGGTGTTGCGAGTCGTACTGAACACCACCGTTTTGTTTTAAATAATTATGAATACTCCTCACGAAAGTTATTATACAAACATTTTTAAAGACAGTTACGCTTTTTCCTACCATTTAATAAGTTATAAAAAAAATCATCTAGATATGTTTCTTAGTATAAGAGTTTATTTGTATAAGAAAGGAAGCCTACAGATTTAAGCTGTCTTTCTGTCTGTGGTGCTTAGGTATATTTTTATGCTTCTTACTTAACTCGTTAGGTTAGCTACCAATATAGTCTTTAAAGTGTGTAAAGTATCAGTTTACGAAATGAAAGATTAACGTTAGTATCCTTGTTTTAATAGTCCAAAATCTGCTATTACTGTAATATACCTACCTAAACATTACATAATCAGCTTCCTAATTGAAACAAAAAAAAGTTAAAATTAATTGTAATGATAAAGAATACCCGGAAATAATGATGACTGTGTGTTGCCATAATCTCAGCCAATTCTCATCCACATTGTGGCGCGTTTTCACTATGACAATGGTTTTTCTCATAATTATACTGTTTAATGCACGACAGTATTAAGCAGAAAGCACCTGTCCGATTGTCTCAAGCCATTATAAGTAATTACTAGTATACATAATTTTAAGAAACAATGTTTTGACTAGGAAAGTTTAGAATAAATTGTTATTTTTGTTTGATTGGAGAGAAAAATTATAATGAAATGGATTTAATGTCGTTACAAAAGAAGAAAATGATGCAATGCGTAGAATAATAATGCATAATATTCTAAGCCCGGTCACTCACATGCGCGCAAACATTCGGACAAGGTTCGCGCGCTTTGATGTCTGTAAAACCGACACAGCTTGAAAATGAAATCATTTGCAAATGTCGCACTACACTTGTGTATACGTATTGCGTATTCGTGCGAATGTGAGTGACCGGAATTGTTTCTGAAAGGTATACAGTGTAAAGCAATAAAGCCCAAATAGCAAATTGGTTATTTGAAATGTGTAACATTGATATGTGTAACAATAAAACCTGAAATATGTTTATAGGCAATAAAATATTACATACAATATGGTTTTTGCATTAAAATAATATTTATTTTTGTAAAATAAAGCGGGCAGCCATGATTAAGCATCGTCTGACGTCACATTCCAAAAAATCTGTGACGTTCAACTAAAAATATTATTAGGAGGTACGTATTAGCTTTGTGTGTGATTCGACGTCACAGCGGTCAAACTCACTGTTTTAGCGCGTATTTATAATCAATGGATTTTACATTAGTTTTCTTTAATCACATAACGACTTTTTGAAAAACAAATTTGTAGTAGGTATTTATTAAACATACGTAAATTTTAAAAATATTTTCACGAAGTATGTCAAGTAGCCAATTGACTTTGCGAGGTTCCTAATCCAATCAATCAATATTATCAAAGCTTTTAAATTAAAATCAAATCCATTTCAAAAATGGAACAACCTTTAACAGAGACATTGTACTAATTGGACCACCATTAATAAAGTATGGCTGATATTCTCGACATTGTCAGGACGCGGCCATTAAAGGCGCGGCTATAAATAGCCAGCCTTATACTAGGTCAATGACTATAATAGCCTGAACGTATGTGGAAGTAGCTCCTTATAAATGTCTTCCGATATATAAAAGGCTTATTAAGTTGTAGGCCTCCACTGAAAAAGATCATTTGACCCCCGACTTGCAGACATGGTAGGTACTATAAATATAAAACTGTTGAATGCCTTGACTTAATCAGAAATGGATCTAATGACGTATGAATCATTGTGAACTGTTTGGTTTCATTGCGGTAATCCTATATATCGCTGAGTTAGATAAATGTCTTGATAATTAAATGTATTTAATTTCGACCACATCCTGCAATTTATTAATTATAATTATCAATGCCAAAAAAATAATTTACATATACGACATGAACAGTAAATCTTTATTTTTTATTGATCTAGCAAAGGTTAGTTTACTGTATTATTAACACCTTGAAACTAAATAAAATTAAGTATGATATTAGATTTCAAAACATAGTTAACGTTAAAATTAAGAAACTGTGATTATAAGTACGTATAGAAATAAATAGTTAAAAAGCAAAACATTGTCGGGTGGTAACCATCTTGAAAACTAAACCCTAAAAAGCATTAGCTTTCATTTAAATTTAAAACCCATTCCATCCACTACATTCGCTTTTCATTACAGCCAATTTCAATAACATGTCCGAAAATAATTTTCCCTACCAGAGATAGGAATATAACATAATTTGTATGGCGCTAACCTAAGTCTAATTTCTATCTCTAGTAGAGAAAATGATCTACGGATAGTAGTTACAGAACCTATTCTTCTTAATTATTTGTTTCATCCGACCATAAACAAAATAAAGAGACGTGCAAAAAGTTTGATTAACTATAAAAACAGCCAGCCCTATATGACCGGGCAAGGACAAGGCCGGGTCATGCGGAAGCTTACTTGATAGCAATGAACTGTGAAATTAATTCACAGCTGTTTGGACATCGGGAGATAATTGCAATGTCCTTGGAGATAATTTGTACATTCACATTAAATAATTTCATCTTTTTCGTTTCGCTTTATTTATACTTTCAGACTAATATTACATATGTGTTTATTATGCTTTTACGCCTAAACCGCTGAACTGGGTATCGGTTATTGTGGTAAAAAGTAGCCTATATCCTTTCTTAGGATCCAAACTTACCGTACTACAGGCCCAGTTTCATCCAAATCGACTTAGCGGTTCAGTTGTGCAAGCGTAACAGGAAGATAGAACGACAGACGGACCTATTTTTGCATTTATATTATTACTATGGATAATATCATTGCATACAACTTTATGTATTATTAACAGCCATTAGAATACACCAATATAGGTAAAGTAACGCAATCTTACAAATGTTTATGACATGAATTATCTAATACCTGTAACATCAAAGCTCTAACGATGAAAGCAAAAATATTGGATAATATAAGTTCCAATTAAATGTAATTGGACAAATATTACTACGTAGCCGGCAGCTGTAGTTAAATCATAATCAAATCATTTGTTTGTGATTGAGTCAATAAGAACGAAATGAGTGAATTAAAGAATTACAGAACAACGGATGGAAGTGCCGGTTAAATGTTCTCAGTATAAAAATTCTAAAAACAAGTAGAATGAAATAATGTTCTGGACTATGTTTGATAGAAATATCTCTATTATTTATTACGCAATAATGAATGTGAAGCGATTACTTGAAATCGAATACGATTAGTGGAATAGAAAACTTTACCAATAACTTTAAAATTTTCGAACATGGTATTGACTGTCGATAATTTTAATCATTTTATTGCAATTTTACTTAACATTTAGGAAATTGGACATATCTATACTAATATTATAAAGCTGAAGAGTTTGTTTGTTTGTTTGTTTGTTTGTTTGAACGCGCTAATCTCAGGAACTACTGGTTCGAATTGAAAAATTATTTTTGTATTGGATAGTCCGTTTATTGAGGAAGGCTATAGGCTATATAACATTACGCTACGACCAATAGGAGCGGAGCATAAATGAAAAATGTTGCAAATATGAAAAACCGTTGAAACTAAAACACGCGAACAAAGTCGCGGGGGACAGCTAGTTTTAAATAAAAATAATCTCCGTGTTTATTGTAAGATTTTACATTTATTATAAATTGACGATACAGGAAAACCGAAAAATACTGTTTCGTTTAATTTATGGTTTTAAAGAAATTTAATTCCATTTCTAATAAGTAAAAAAAATTAACTTCCAATTAGTAATTTCAAGCGTTACAATAATTGTTATGTAAACTAACAGTTTTAATGTGCAATTGTAGGTACATTTAATCATAGATGTGTGCTACACTTTATTTACAATCTGATGCGGAAGCAATGTCAAGCAATTTAAGGCTAATTGTGTTTAATCTTCGGCCACAATTAAATAGACAACTCACATCTACATCTGAAATCTTACAAGAAAGCAGACTTTCTCAATTCTCTGGAAAACGCGATATCTCCCTGGGAAAAACAGACAATACCCTTATTGTGTAATTTACCAACTTATTTTTGTAACGAACATATGTACCATGCACCTTATGTGTACACAATAAAGCTTATATTACGTTTTGTTAAGTGAAGTTTTTATATTGGCGATTTTGTTTGGTGTCAGATCGTTGGAGTAGTGTGACACTTTTCAGTTAATTCCGGTTATATAAATTTGATACGTTTAAATGCAATTATTTTTATATTATCTTATGAAAACAACTTCATTTAATCTCTGTTATTTCACACAATGCAGTATTCGCATTATGATTGAATCAAAATACTTATTCACTCGTGTAGGTACAAATTATTGTTATGAACTGTCTTGAAAAACAAAAAATTTAAAAAATATACTTTTAACTTAAGTATTCATATTGTATCAATAATGCGAGTATTATTGGTTATTAGCTTCTAATCAGTTGTCATGATAAATACTTCATCCAAATCGGCTTTTTTATTGCAGTGTAATTGTGTAGCATACAGATATGCACAAGTTGCATCTCAGAATAAAGAACAAACAAATAATGTTTTACATAGAAATATCATTAAAGAAACTTCTAAATCTTTTATTAAAGGCTTTTAAACAAGAACGTTTTTTTTTTCAATAATTATACGACTCTAAAATGTTTGTATTAGTTAATAAGTTATCAAATAAATCATTTTCAATAATAAAATATACGAATAGTGTTAACTTGTAAAATGTACATCTTACCTTAGAACATTATAAAATACATGATTATAATGTATGTAGATGAATTCATTAAAAGTGAAAACTTACCCGTACAGTCGTCCACACATCACTGCTAACACATAAACATTAATACCGACTTTATCCCAAAGACTCAAGGTCGATTTTCATGATTTTTCATGACTAAGGTTTTGGGGTATACTGTACTTTGTCTGAAGCATCTCATTATGAAGATAAGATGTTGTCTATGTATTTTCTGTTTTATTTGTGTTATGATTGCATTTCTAGGAAAAGTACTTTCAGTGATTATGTGCTAATGATTGACAACTTGACATTTCCTATTTCAATTTGAAGGAAAGTTTATAATGTGGAACACCAGAGGCGAAGTTTTTAATATAAATGAAAAATCTTTTTAGAAAAACCACTTATATATTGTGAGTCGATGATTAAGTTAGGCTTTGTTAATAAGTATTTTTCAATCATAAAATAACAAGTTGCCCATAACAATAAATATAAAGAGTTAATTAGCGCCTTTATAAGGAATAACTTTGACTTCAGTAAAAAACGCCCCGAAATGCATAACTAATCCTCAGAATAGAGATAAGTATAACCCCTGGTTTCTAAAAGGCTGAGCAACATAATTTGTTGTCAAATCAACCGATCACAGCCAATCACAGCGCTTAACACGAGGTTTGACAGGTGATTAACAAATTTTTGTGTTGATAAGACTTTCAATATCCGGGGGTTACTACACCGTAACCATAAGCCACATTTTTGAAAAAAATCCATTGATAAATAATGCTCATACCTTTAAAAAGTTCAATCCATCCATCTCCTCACAAAACAGCAGACCATTAAAATAAATCAAAATAGAACTTCAACGAAGACACAATTAATTAAGGATTTTATTTAATAAACTGACGCGAATGTTTATTATTAGAAATCAATAGAAAGGCCAGCCAGACTGTCGCACATAATTCGGAGATAATTAGCCAATCTCGTTTTAACGCGATACACACAGTTGCGCTTGCGCATTCCGACTGATTAGCGCTGAGATCACACCGCAAAGAATTAATCTATCTACAATATCTATAGGTAACTAAACTTCTTTTGAGTGGTTAATTGGCGTATATAGGGTGTTACCGAAAGATTATATTTATCCAAAAGGGATGAAGAGTACATATGGTATAGAGTCAGTTTTAGCATTTTTTTGTAATTTCAGCTCAAAATGAGTTAATTAATTAATGGATATCCAATTTCGCATCAATTATTAGACAGCAAAAATCATATCCAGACCGCTGAAGCGATGTATCTTAACATTTATAGAGTGACGTAATAAGATATTGTCCCTCGTAGTGCGGTGACACGTTTGTTAAGATTTTTGTTGTCGAATAATTGATGAAAAAATATCTTTTAGTATTTCAATTATATTTAAGTAACTCATTTTGAGCTGAAATTTTGTAAACACACTGAATACTAGGTGCTTCCTGTATAGGTGCAGGTGACCATGAGTGCAGTGCAACAGCGGGATGAAATGCTAAATGATTTTACATAATATAGTTTTCAATAAGACATACCTATTAAGAACTTACAAAATTACCAAAAAGTTTAACTTTCTAATTCAATGAAAAAGGATCGACGAGACAGAACATTGAAAATTTCTTCAAGCTTTTGAAATCAGGACTTCAAAATAGATATCAATATCAAGATAGGTAACACCTGTAACATTAACACGTGATAAAAGAGTTAGGTAGATATTACGCTACGGTGTGATAAGCGGCCTGCAGATCTTCTACTTTTACTTAATATCGCGTCGAGAAAGTAGTGGGTGATAAACGTTCACGCGGCACCCATGTAACAACATCACACATACTTACGACTCTAATCACATGACATTAGAGTTCAAATTTAAACGTTGATGTCCCGGTCCAGACAGAGAGATGACTTCTAGTAATGAAGAGAGAGTGTGAGTTGGTTTGGTTAATGTGGGGGTGGTCGGAAACATGTACCTTAATTACAGAATACCTAATTATTAATTAACAGTGTTCTCAAAATTTATTTTTTTGGCATTTGTATGTATTATCTTTCAAAGGCGGCCATTAGACGATAAATCTGGCATCAGTTCAATCTGTGACCTTGGTTAGATTGATGTTAGATTGATCGTGTAAGGTGTTCATTGATGTTAGATTGAGAAGGATCACGAATTATCCAGATATTTTGATTTATGTGATCAATCTCAATCACGACTGAACTGATACGAGATTAATCGTCTGATGGCCGCCGAAGAGTCGAAGTCAAAACAAAAATAACAGTTTGCCAATAATTGTTGACAGTGCAATCAATAAGTTCTGATTTTTTCTTTTATTCTTAATGTTAACTATTTGTTAAGTATTAATAGTACAAATAGAAACAATAACAATTGTATCATGTATTATATTTTTAAATTCGCCGTCGGCCCAACCCTACCCAGCTACCGAGTTCATGTGAACAGTTCAGCAAGCCGACCGATAGTGATAAAATGCACGTTTATCGAATTAATTTCAAGTTTAAACAATATAAAATTTATTGTTTAATAAACTACGATACCAGGAAGCCAGAGAGCCAGAGAGGTACAATGGCAATAACGCGGGCTATCCAGTTGCGTGAGATTGTTCGCGCATGCGCTCCCACGGGCTCCAGATGCCCGCGTCCGATGTTACACGATTATTTACGATGCAACCCGAACGGCGGCCATTACGTATCTAGCAAAAGCAAAGCGACAGCAATTAACAGCAAAATTTGTACTATGATTGCTTTCAAATTACTGCTCTGTGTTACTTTATCGCAATACGTAATGCGAATTAGCAATTTTGACAGCAATATTTGTGCAAATTTGCTGTTGGTTTGCTTTTGCGAGGTACGTAAAACCGCGGCGGAATGCACTTGCTAGTTTATTGGCAGATTTGAATTTAGAATTCTATTTATTGGTTAGGTTCGAACGGGTCATGGCGAAAACATATTGAAATTATGCAATGGCTAATGACGAATAAAATCTGTAGCGGACTCTGATATATGGCGTCTGGCGATATAAACTAGTGAACCAAGTGAGGATGAGATAGCCAACTGCCAACGGGGTAAGAGTAACTACTTGTTATTAATCAAACTTATTAAGTTTTATATGTAACTAGATGTTTCCCGCGGCTTCGCCCGCGCGAATGTCGGTTATCGCGGCAAAAAGTAGTCTATGTTCTTTCTCAGGCTCTAGACTATCTGGGTACCAAATTTCATTTAAATCGGTTCAGTAGTTTTGGCGTGAAAGCGCGACAGACAGACAGAGTTACTTTTGGATTTATAATATTAGTAAGGATAATGTAAATGTAAAACTAAGTAGTGGCTAGCTTACCTATGTCACATAGGTAAGCTAGCCACTACTTAGTTTCTATGTGTGACATGACAGACAGACGCATGTTCAAAGTTTGTTCATTACGTGAAACCTCGTTGCTATCAATCATAGATAAGTAGGTACCTATAATAAGGAATATGTTAAAAACAAATATTTAAGAAAGTAAATAACTATACGTAATAAAAAAATAAGTCAAATAAAAATACTAATAAAATAAAATACTACACGTTTTTCTTTATTTTCATTCTATTATCCTCATTCCTTGTCCTTACAATAAGGAACATAACCAAAAAAGAATTATTCGATTTGGCTACTCATCCAGAAGTTACGGCATGACCAAGGGAAAGAAAAATTCATTTTTATATGTTTAGAAGATAGGTATACAAGATATACATATTGGTAAGTACACACTAAAACAGTTACATAAACCATGTTGTTAACTTTGATTGATTATGTATTGAGTAACAGTAAGAAGCCATTCCAATCTTTATCCAATTATAAAATGAACGGTTATTTAGATAATTTTCGCGTTTAATTGAACTATTAAAATATTATTTCATTATAAAACATTTACGTATCAATAATTTTATAATCATCGTTAATTTGTCAATACTCAATAGTTATTATCATTGTAAAGATTGTAAGGTGAAGGGATAAATTTAAAGTTCCCTAACTATAATTTAGTACTTTTATAAAATTTCCTTAATGATAATCTAGGTACAAGGTAGGTAGGTCATAAAAGATTCATTTTGAATAAATTAAGATTAAGCAAAATGTAAACTCGTAAAAGTGGAACAAAACGTGACACCTCTATGCAAATTCGCGGCAAGTGAGCGAATTTTTAAAAAGCATAAATTAGAAAACATTATACTATTTTTTTATTGCTGTAAATTATTATTTCCTTGAATCGATTAGAGCTAATAAAAAGTTTTCTTATAATCGACTTCTAATTCGATTTTCAAATATTAAGATGGATGATACCAGCCTGTATTGCGTACCTACACTCTATTGAACAGACATCTTTAAAAAAAAACCGCTTCAAAAATCAAAATGTCCGCTCGAGTATATTTTAGACTGTGCTAACGCTAAGTAAGTATTATTAAAATGGTCATGAATGATAATAATTGTTATTTATGTTCTTGATGTTATTATTTATTGTTATGGAACAAATCAGTTCACACCTACGTGCTCGTCACAATAAAGCTGTAATTACGTAGGACTGAATGGCGTATTAAAAATAATGTGTGTTTTATGATATGTGTGTCGTTTGGGTTATAAAAAGTTTTTATATAAAAACATTAATCAGTCATTACATAAGCAGAAGTATTTTAACTCTATTTATAATTACCGACCGAAAGTGGTAAGAATTAGGTATATACGTCCTTTGTTATATACCCAGAATGGAGGTCTACTTGAGTTACCGTTTTCAGCCTCGAGGGATCACAGAACAAATATACTCTACCGAGCGAGGGATGATAATACTGCGTCACCGGACTCTTGGCGGTATCAAGCAAGTCTCCGCCCAAAAATCATAATAAGAAGAAAATACTGTACACCTACAAAATTAAAAAGTAACGTTACTTTATAGTATTTTTAACATTCGTTTTTAGTAAGTTTTTTTTTGTAAATACACAGCTGACTTAAAACTCGGCATTGTAAATTGAATGAGTTGTTCCTACATTAAAATAGAGTTCTGAATCGACCACATCATATGTTATGGTATAACAACTTAACCTTCACTTGACTTTATGCATCACAACAACAATCATAAATTATTATATTGACAATTTGATGGCCGTGTAAGTATTGGAACACATCACGAGCACGACGTACAAAATAATTGTCACGATTAAATCGCTACGAATATACAAGTGTAGGTAATGTTAGTGAATAGTTAGTTTAAATATTATAATGTATAAATTAATTTGAGAAAATATATGCCTGACAAAATGTTATCCCGCGTAATTTTCGTTTTTAGAGTATACATACAAGCATAGAGTGCGCGCATCGCTAGTAGCCTGTCAAGTTTTTTGCTGTAAGTACTACGCTCGACGACAGAAGTATATCTATACTAATATTATAAAGCTAAAGAGTTTGTTTGTTTATTTGTTTGTTTGAACGCGCTAATCTCAGTTCCTGAGATTATACTGGTCCGATTTGAAAAATTCTTTCAGTATTGGATAGCCCTTTTATTGAGGAAGGCTATTAAGCTATATAACATTACGCTGCGACCAAAAGGAGCGGAGCATAAATGAAAAATGTTGCAAAAATGAAAAACCGTTGAAATTAAAACACGCGGACAAAGTCGCGGGGGACAGCTAGTGCGTAAATATCGATCATTCCGATATTATTAGGGTAATATTAGGTTTTGAGATAGTTTTAATAAAACAGCACGTTCTGTTTTGACACTGATTTAACGATTTTACTTGCTTGTGATATGCGCACTCGATAGTCATTGATATACTGGACATTTTATTTTTTCTCTAAGCCCGTTTCTTTGTATCAATTTGTTTAAAAGTATTCTAGGTTTTAACCAGGTTTGTTTATTGTGTGCCAAATTACCTAATCTGTTCAATCGTTTTTGTGCAGAAGAGTAATAAACGTCCATTCTTCCATCAATCTATCCACCCTCACATTTCACCAGATTCTTTGGCGTCATTTTCACGTGGGAAGTCCTAGTAAAAAGCCCTGTAACATTATTACTTCACACTGACTTTCCGACCTTGCACATTCTGTCTTCAAAGAGCGGGGATATGAAATCGTCGTATTTGGATTTAAATTTTACGCTCATTAAAATTATTCTATGTAGGCAAGATGTGACTTTGCATAAATAGTTTTATATAGGCAACCTTGCATGCATATATGCAGATTTAATTTATTTTATATTAAAGGACCCGTCGATAAACATGATGGACAATTTGACTTTTAAAGTTTAGCAATAATTTGCAATCAAAAACATTTACTGTCGAAATTTCTCCTATCTCAAAAAAATAAAACTGGATAAAAATACTTTTTTACACCAACGATATAAATAAACTGAAGGGACTTGAAATAACCGCGTATCTCTTTTGATCACTAAGGAAATGACAGATAGACGTAATATTTTATGAAGCTGCTCATAATCAATGATGGCCAGTGCTGCAATTTCCGGGATTACCAAGGACCGCTAGTGATGTAACCAATCCATCAACACTAATAGCCATCACTACTAATAAATCAAAGGGAAGCTCAAAATGTAAACAAATGCAAGACGATTATTCTATATCCCGCTACTCGGTAACCGTTACACCCTTTTCAGGCTTTCCGGGAACCGGGAATCCGGCTATCCGGCAAAAACAGTTGCATGCTACATAATAAACATACAATATTCGCTCCGCATGCGTTAATGCGTAACAAATAATTAAAATAATAAACATACAATAGTTAAAATATACTAAACAATAGAAAACACATAACCTATAACAAATTATTCCAAATTATTGAAAGAGAAAAATAACAACTTATTAAACCAATTACGCAACAAAATATCAAATTCAAATTTTCATTGGTTACATTTCAATAAAATCCACGGCAGTTTACACATATTCCGACTCATTTCAAATACTTCTACCGCCGGACAGCCGGCAACCGACGGGACATGTGAAAAGTGTCTAAGCTCCGTAAGTAAATGATAGATAAATTCAAGGAAGTGTCAAGCGTAGGCAAATGAGTGGAAATAAGTAGAAAATGGCGGCCATGTGTGGTCGATCCCGGCTCCCACAGGTGGTAGCTAATGTGATAAGCTGTGGAATGCTGCGTTATGTAATGCGAAGATGATTTTGGTGATGATGTTGATTGTGATTGTCTATGGATGCATGGGAAATACGAGATTATTAAAGTGATGGGCAGTTGTTTTGATTTGTAGAGCCCAAAGGTTTAGACAGACATGAGTATAACTGTGAAGCTCTACTAAACGTAGTTTATATTACAGCTAGAATAAAAGGAGTTTTAGAGACGTTAATTCAGCTAAATCTTCAGGTCTGTATGATATTAATTAATTAAATCATAATGTTAAACCGCAAAATTTTCTTTTAAATCGATTATCGAAGTTACAAGAGATTTTATGAGCCATTAATAACGAATTAAAAAACAAGAAACCTAAATTTAGAAGTGGATTAGGCGCCCATGTGGTTGTCGGCTATTAGGACCCAAACTTACCCCAAACTTATACCAAAGTTTCACTAAAATCGATTCAGTGGTTTAGCTGTAAAAGTGCTACAGGCAGACAGAGTTTACTTTTGCATTTATTAGTATAGATAGATAAAATATTTACATTGCAATTATTTGAGTCTATATAGCAGTGTATACCTCACATGTTGCTTTTCTAGACGCCATAATAACAGCTAAGGGTTATAAAACAAGCTTTATATTCTCAATCAAATAGCCATTGTGCGTCGGTAGACATATCCGCCTTCCTAGTGACAAGAAGCTGTCAAACCAAACAGCCGCAGGGTCCGTCAACGTTACATAAAGCTTTTGATATTTCGCGCTAAAACCAGGAAGCAAGCTCAAATGATGAGCTACGTGGGAAAGTGGCGAATTCCGAAGTTACGCTCCATCCACTTAAGATAAACGCTTTGGGATATGCAGACGTCTTAGGAATGTACTTAGACTTGGTGAAATGCATTTCTATAATGTTTAACCACTAAAGATGAAGACCTAAATGGCGTATTCGTTAAGTGAGGTATTTAGCATGAGACAAATATTTGTTAGTACCTTTGGGTAAAAATAAGTAAACTATAGAGTACGCCTAACGGAGTATGAACTGTGAGCACCAGTATGAACAAGCGTCGTCGTCAAATTTGTGTCAAAACAGAGCACGCCGTTTTATTAATATTATCTCAAAAATTAATATTACCCGAATAGTATCGGAACCATCGATATTGTCGCATAAACGTCTGTCATCACACGGAAAATCTCTTAATAGTACTGACAAACAGTACAACAGTTAACTAACTTAGAATAGAATAGCCCTTGTCTAACGAAACTTAACTATAAGACGTCTTTTAATGACTATTTGTTGCTATATTCAATCTAAAAGTGAAAGAGACCACATAAGACTTATAAATAATAATTATATAGCCAACCAAAAAACTTATATCAAACGACTTAAAATTATATACATCAAAAAGTATGTCTTATACAGTCGTGTCAAAACAAGAATTGACTTCTGCACCTACTCCACATACAACACATTCAAGTAAGTGCTTTGAGAAACTAAACCACAAACTTATAGAGCTATGTTAGACTGACAGTAGATACAAATTGAACCAACCAGAGCGATTTGGTGTTATTACGACCTCTTTTCTATATGTAGGCCTTGAAACATAATGTACATAAACTACACAGGTCTTACTAGTACATAAGAAAAGCTACTGTATTGAAAGCCTAGTATATGCGCAGCGGACCTCTTTTGAATGACGTTCACTGATCGTTCTAATGAATGGACGAACGACATTTAATAAACTGATTGGCCATTCATGTCTATTTAATAATAGAGTACACATAGACAAGCATAGAGTGCGCGCATCGCTAGTAGCCAAGTGTAAGCAAATTATTTAAGTGCTTTCTGTACGCCGACAGTCGTTTATGCGAAATATCGATGGTTCCGATATTGTTACGGTAAATTAGGTTTTTAGATAGTTTCAATAAAACGGAGCGCTCTGTTTTGACAAAAATTTTACGATTTGACATGTTCATACTAGTGCCTACAGTTCATACTCGATATGCGCACGATATAGTTTACTTATTTTTTATCTAAGATATAAATGTTAAGTTTGAAAGTCGAAGTTTTGATTTCAGAAAAGCTTAAAACGTGTTTGTTGTACTATATAAACAGAAAATTAATTTTGCATTAAGTACCCGACTAATGGTATTTATATAATTAAAGAATTATTGGTAAAATACTTAAAACTCCAGAATAAAACAAATTTCGATAGCTGTCCTCTTATTAACAAAACATATTTGCAGAATGACCCTCTTATCTTTGCCAGTATGCTGCTACGAGTACCTAATTACGTTGTCTGTCTTAACTGTCTCTCGGGCAATATTTACAACATTAATGTCTCGGAAGCAATCGGAATATTTAATCGGTGTTTGTTCGCGATTGTCCAGTTCAATCATTGCTTTCCACAATAAAACGGTCAGTGACTGTAACAAAAAATGTTTACATTCTGACTCCAACAATGGGACGATCTGACGACAAAAAGTTCCTCATTGTTTACAGATGGGAACGTTATCAACTACAACAAAATTGCTATGTGATGTTGGTCAAGGCACTGCTACCACGTTTACTAAATACTACGCGATAACATTTTGTAAACTCACAATTTTCAAAATAGCTCACCTGCTGTGTCTAGCAAACAAAACGCTATGGAATTAAAAAAAAGATAGGGTTGCCAGATCTTAAAACCGGAAAACCAGACAAGCAGCCAGTTTTGCCGGACGTTTGGTTGAAAAGGCCGGAAATGCTTTTATTTTTGGTTTTTGTAGTTACATAACACGACCATTTTTTTTTTAGTTAAACAGTCTTTATTATCATTTACTATAAAATCTTGAGGAAATTTAAATTTGAGTAAGCAACAACAAATACCACCACTGCGACCACTGGCGCGTCAAGCCAGAGGTCGCAGGTTTGAGTCCTGCCTGAGGTTTAATTTTTTCCTTCTATTATTTGTATTTAATTACAAATATTCGCTCCGCATGCTTTAATGCGTAAAAAATAATTAAAATAACATCAAATAATCAAACTTAAAAAGCCGGACATTCCGTTGGTCGATGTCTAATTTGGCCGGACACGCAGCCAAAAAGCCTGACTGTGTCTAGATTTATCCGGACGTCTGGAAACCCTATATGCAGAGCAGAAAAACAGCAACATTATAAACGACTTTGTAAATTCAAAATATTGAAATATAATTTTCAGTCAACTAGGTATTATAAATGGAAACGTGACCAAAGTCTATTTATGAAACAAAATAAAATATCATTTTTTTTTTAAATGGAATTGCAGCAACAATCTGCCACCACTAGGTATACTTTGGCACAATGGACTGATTTCTTTGCCTCTTTTCACGTTCCCGCGCACAGATGATAAAGATTTTTTTTAACGGTACAAATAAGGCGCGTACAATAAGATGAAAATGAAAGTTTCGATTAGTTTTTGCTTTAGTTCACTTTCGTTGGGTGCCATAGATATAATAGACAGTTAATAATGAGATGGCCGTGCTGTTATTATGTCTGCGCGGCTGTGATATATCGAGGGATTGATTTGATGAGTCATTCAAATTGTAGGTTCTCTGTGATTGCCAGGAGAAAACGTAGAAGATTTGATACGTGTGTCATGATAACAATGTTGTTAATACTAACCGCTGGTTTTATAATATTCTGAAAGTATAATAAAATATTTATTTATCAATAACTTTAGTGATAAAAATATGAAATAAAGATTTTATTTACTTAAACTGTAATGAATATACTGGACATAGAGGTTTTTTTAGGTAGCACCTTTAGGTATTAATGCACTTATGGTAGGTACCTACGTGATTTCCATATAATGATAAAGAGTAGTATTTAGATAAGAACCTACTTAATTTCCAGGCAATACATAAATACTTTAATTAACTAAAAATAAAGATGGTAATATTTTATTTAGATGATAATAAAATATTGCATTATTCTAAAAACATGTGCCTACCTTGATATGCAGATGCAACTGACCCAAACAAGTCTGGCTGAACAATAGACCACAGACAACACTTACGGGACAATTTGCTATAAAATAAAATGATTCACAGCGCATTGTCTATGCACAGTACGTCAATCGTGAACGGAATTCAAGGGCACTATGACAACATCTTCGCTGCAATATGTTTAAAATATAATAGGTACAAAACATGATTTAACCATAAACATAGATCGGCACGGAACAAAATGGCGTAGCCATAATAAATAATTATGATCTATTATCTGTAATGCAACAAGAATCCCACAGCAATAATATTTAATAATATTTAGCTAAAAAAATATTGTGCATTTTAGATTCTGAAAGCATATTTTCGACATTTTGTAAAATTAGCATTCTTGATTACTTGGAGTCTAGATACTTACAAAATAAAAAGCAAACGCCTGTGTTTTGGTGAAAAAAACATAGCTATAATTTATAATATTCTTCAGAAATAAATGATATGTATGGTAATATACAATTTACATTAATAGAATTTCAATATTTTTTGCAATTGATATTCATAGTTATTTTTTTAGCAATTTACATTTATTTATTTAATTTTTACATTATTTTTTAGAAAACAATATGGTCTTAGTAAACTATGTAATTACGAGTGTTTAATTGAAAGAAAGTGTGAGACGTTAATTTACAATGTAACATCATTAACGTAAACAACTCGTGTGAACTGCTTACAATGCTAACCCGACTTTTCAAATGTCAGATAATGTTTTACAGCCATTAATTATTGTAAGATAATAGATAATGAATCATTTAACGATACTCGTTCTTAATAGAATTAATGGCCGAGGCTTGTATTAGGCTGCTACCTGCCTACTTAGTGTTAAATCGGTTCTATTGCTGCAAAAGCTAGATAATGTTCTAAAATTTACATAAAAACACTACCTATTTGGAATATAAATAATCATTAAAATCATCATTAAAACTCGGGCATTTTAGATTTTTTTTGTTTGACTAAATTGGTTTTAATCAGGATCTTGTGTGTACTTAATTAACTATTCATATGTACTTAATTACACACTATATTTGTAATATTGCGCTTGAACCTTCGTCTTATATATCAAGCAACTCGCCTATCACTGTCCACTGCGAGACATAGGCCCTTCCAAGTTGCTCCACAACAGCCGCACTCCGCCTTCGCATCCAGACGGACCCAGCTGCCCTTACCATCATTCTTCTTCTGCCTATCCTTTTCCCAAGCTGTATTGGGGTCGGCTTGCAGTCTTACCGGATTCAGCCGAATACTGTATTATACGTGGAGAGACTGCATATCTAAACTCCACAACACAAAAAGACTGGTTGTCAAAATTGTAATGACTTACCGACTGCCAAAGATGTGTACGACCGTCGGGACCAACGGCTTAACGTGCATTCCGAAGCACGAAAGGGTCTCGTATTCTTTACAAATGGTCACCCATCCACCGCGGCGAGCGGGGCTTAACCTCTATTATCGGTCAAACCTTAAGACTAACACTTAGCCAGGAACCCCTTCATCCTTAACCATCATTCTAAGCTCGTTTATTTTCTCTTTTCTTTGGGCTACGCATGTATAATGGTATACATAGAGTGGTCTAACTTCACTGTGTTAATTATTTGCCGTGAGTGATGCTTTGCATGTAACACGAACTAAAAGATAATAAGTTATTCCGATAATCGCAATTTCACACTGCAATTCATATAAACTGCAAAAACATTAATTACAATACCTACCGCTACCGGTAAATATCTATGTAATCTACGGTCACGAGAGATCCTTGAAAGAAATTTACTAGATTGTTGCTATTAGTTAAATATTAATTAATCAAGAAAATAGGCGTGACACAAGGCTATTAATATTCACTTAAGCCCTAAAGATGTCTCCGTTAAATTGATATGAACATTTTGTTTTTAAACTAAATAATGAAATGCCAGAAGCATGTTAAAATCGAAATAATTTAATTCAATCAAAAAAATATTTTAACCTCATTTTAGACAGAGATATATATTTTGCTCATTTATTATGTCACTTATAACGGAGAATTTGCAAATTAAAAAAAGTAATTGACAGATCGTGCGATCGGATATTCTATTATCAGACTTTGAATCGTGCTAATCAATTCAATGTGTGAATCGAATCGTGAATTTTGCTAATCGATAAAAGACGTGATGATAAAGATACGATGAGGGCATCACGCACGTCGATTGAGGAATTGACAATCGTAAATGCGTTTCATAATAGACATTGTAATCATTAAAGTGTATGTAATGTACGATGGGTCACACATTTGTGTTAACTATGACATTGATTTCGCCTTTATTTCGTAGCAATAAGGTTGCAAGTAGTTTTTACTTACAGCTGTTGTGTGGTGTGCCGTACGCTAAATCGCTCGTGACCCGTGCGAGGGTGCAAGCATTGCAATAGTAATTTGTAATAATTGTGGGCATTACAATATGGACTAACAAATAATTGCTTTTGCGTGGTTCGTCGTCAAAATTATATTTCGTTGTTGTGTCCGAGTGCTACATTGACTCGATTTCCATTGTGGATCTAACCTACTGTAAAGATTTATTTATTATTTACAATTTTAAATATTTACAAACTATATTATACACTTAAAACAAAACTAAACTCTTAACTAATAAAACCCCTTAAAAAATGGCGTCATAAATTTAATCCACATCGCAGTCGACTGGAAATGTACCTGTATATGACTGGCACACTGTAAAGAAAATTCTTCCTGAAAAACATTACGAGTTTTTGAATAAATGTCTAAAATTTACATTTTGTAAGTTAGCTAGCGTGGGGATCTTAGCGCGTTCCCACTCGATATGAAAGCAGGATTTTTACTCTACATCAGAACAGTTATATACCTACAGTAGATATTATATTTTCCATTTTATTAATTACGGAGTAGAATAGTAAACATCAATCCGTCAACACTAACAAATATTCACGTTTATAATGAAAAAAAGTGAAACCAAAGCGAAGAATCGTATTCAAATATTTAAAAACATATTTTATTTATATTTAAAAACAAAACCATTATATTGTTGTAATGAATGACCCAGACATTGCCGCTTTCCAGATATATCTGAATATTAACTTATTCTATTAAGTTAATCTGAGATATTACTATGTATAAACTTGCAAGTTTAACCGCAACACACAAATACTGGCTGTTCTATTGCAAAATAAGCTTCTATATGCATATTATGAGTATTTCAGTGTAACACATTTTTTTTTACGGTTCTTTTTATAAGTTGCCTAGGACCACTAGGTGCCTAAGACTAAATTTTTGTTCCATAAATCGTTACAACCAGTTAATTAAAATCAATATTTTAGTTAACAATATTATTATTTATAAAAATGTCGACGGTGGTTAGGAACTGATTAGCAGATCTTTTTATTATTGGGAATTTGAATTTAGCCCGTAAGACTATGTTACTTACAAATATTTTGTAATGTTGTACATGACACTTACATGGTTTAGTTCTATCTTAGTATTGTCTTGGATAGTACTTATTTGTGATGAATTCAGAATTTTATTTTAGAAACAATATAGCGATAGAGCCCAGATTAGATATTTGTTGTGAATATTTCTGTGTGTACAGGTATTTTGTAAATCTTTTTGTGTTTCACTTTTGTTGTTAACTGTATGTTACGGTATTTGTGGAGTATGGCACATGCGTGACGTTAAACACTGACGTTATTATGCATTCCTAAACAAAGTGCCTCAAACCTGAGCCAAATGTCAAAAAAAGTCGGCTACGCGCCATAGAGAAAAACGTTTAAACATACATACTTGTTTTAATTTCCTTCGCAGTTTACACCTGAAACAAATAAAGACAAATTTTAAAATAAAATTAAATAAAAAATATGCGCTTGTTGAACTCAACAGGGATAAATAAATTAGTAAATTAGAAACTAAAAAAATATAACATCCCTACTATAGCAATTATAAATTACAATTTAAAAACTATTTAATATCGAACATAGCATTCAACAATTTACAATTATTAGCTATACATTAAAATATTAGCGTAAGTAACGCGATGTTAAATAGCTTTTAACCCTGTAACCTTTCTCGAGAATTGGGCTACCAAATGCAGAAAGTTTTTTTCAAATCTGACTGGTATTTTTAAACATTAGCGCGTTTAAACAAACAAACAAACAAGCTCTTTATATGTAATTCTAGGTTTATAAATGTATAAAACCGGTACCCTTTGTTCTAGATACAGCATATTCGTTAAAAAAAAGTTACAATTGCCTGATCGTCATTTATCAAAAAAGCTGAATAACGTTTCCCAGTTGCAGCGCAAAAAATAGCAATAAGTTTGATTAACGGTGCACACGTTATATTATGCTATTGTATCATAGATAATATTATATAATATGGCGAACAAACAACGGAAACTCGAGTGTATCTCATACGTTGTGTAGTGAAAGTGAGATCTCAGATTACTGATTAATGATACGTTTTATATTGGTATTGTTTTTATTTGTCAGTTTTTAAAATTGATTTTAGAGTTATATTATTGTTAGCTTTGATCGTCCTACTGTTGGACAAAGCCCGGCCTTTACTCCTTCCATTCGGTGCGGCTAGCGGCTGTGCGATATTACCATCCAAAATCTTAGGAATGAGTCAAGCTCATCTCGCCATCTTTTTCTAGGCCTGCCACGACGTCTTATGATTTTCTGGTGTCATAAATTTGCAGTAGTTTAAAGCATAATTATAAAACAATAATTAGATTTATGATTTTTCGCAGAGTTACAATTATGTGACAAGTTAATTATTTGATTTCATACATAGATTTTAACTGATTTATCACTACATCAATGTAGAGTGGTTATTTAATTTATTTTGTGATTATAAGGTTTAATGATGGTTAACATGTGTAGGGTCATGACGGTAATGACATGAAATTGTAACCTTTTTTTCGAGCAAAAACAGGCAATAAATTGTGTTTTTTGTATGGGAGCCCCCCTTAAATATTTGTTTTATTTTTAGTATTTTTTGTTATAGCGGCAACAGAAATACATAATTTGTGAAAATTTCAACTGTCTAGTTATCGCGATTCTTGAGATACAGCCTGGTGACTGACAGACGGACGGACAGACAGCGAAGTCTTAGTAATAGGGTCTCGTTTTTACCCTTTAGGTACAGAACCCTAATAAAGATTTACGAAGTATAGAGTACTTTTTTTTTTTGTTACTGGTTGAAAATTTATTGGCTTCTACCCACGCCGAGGGCACGACGTGGGGATATGTCGGACTTGCACCGACTAAAAACACCCCGGCCCCGTCCTTGCCTTTGCCGGAGTCCCGGGTTCGCTAACGCATGCTCGGCGGGGCTCCGGTGGGCCTCGGTCCTTGTAGGTCCCCTACTAGAGGGAAAGTATAAAGTATCTAACTAACTACGTCATACCTACAAATGGTTGGTTGATAAGCAAAGTAAACATAACTCTTGACTCCAAATGCTTATGATTATGACGTCAAATTCTTGGGAAACCTATAAACGGTAGATTGGAGTTACATGCATTTGTATTTTATGCAGCATTGTCTCACATTTAACTATATATTTATGTAATTCACTTAACATTTTATGACTGTTTACCTTGTTTTTATTCCACAGGTAAGGTATATGAAAAACAAAGAAGGTAATAAAACGTACTTACCTATCAAAAGTCAATATGGTTGTTTATGGTTGTTTTAAATTGAAACGTTTCGTTGTGTTCAGTGTTTTGCAAAGATAATTCAATTGGTTCACACGACAGAACATAGAGTTTGATTTTAAAGCTACCAAAGTGATATTTCATAGAACAATATACTTGGAATAGTTGCAAAGGAAACATCGTAATGAAACTTGGATTAAGTATTTAAAATTTATAACCCACAGAGAGACACTGAGTAACTTTGTGATCAATGCTTGGTGAATGATGATTCTTCATTGTAAATACTTAACTATGAGAGGTGCCTTCGCCGCAAAATGGTACAGAAAGTTGCCTACTGGACTTACAAGCTGGTAGATAATAACAAGAAGGTAACAAAGATAAAAGACAATCAACTTATTAAATACAATTTAAACCAACAATCAAATCTAATGCACACATCTCCACTTTCAAACGTGGCGCATGCCATCACTAGGAAGCTCTCCCGCGTCGGCGCGTGACACCACGATTTCTATGATAGTATGACAGATGGCGCCTTTGTATGCGAAGCGACTGCATTCAACAACATATCACATGATATATAATACAATGGAAATATTTACCCATTTCTCTGTCGTAGAGAGTAATGTCATTCTGAAATGTAGATGCTGTAGGTATAAATGTAAGTTATTAAAAAAATATTCATTTCTTAGATGTTATGTTGTTATATGTACCTACCTATATTGTTGCATATAAATATTGTCTATATTTTATGTTATTATACCTTTCTACAAGTATATTTAGGAATTAACTATAACTTAAGTGTTACTTCAACGAATCGCACCCTGTTACTCTTCTTCTGTAAGTGCTACTAATGTATGAAGGTATGCTACTAGATAATTACTAAAATATATATATCAAAGATTCCAACCGTTCAAAAGTCTCATACTGTAGAGGCAGTTAATAGGCGTGCGGACTGGGTATGAAAAGGAAATAACTATCTAATTATTTAGTTCTTTAGTTAATACTAAAAACAACACGTATTTTTTCTTTTATCAATTCATTAACAAAATGAAAGCTCTTTAAAGTTCAGGAGTGACGTCACGTGTTGATAAAAATTGTAACTATATTGTATGTCACGCGACATTACCATTCACTGTATCTTCATCATAATTTGTCTAATATTTTTATATTATTTATACTGACGGACATAAATAAAATCACTGTAAAAATAAACCAGTCCACTGCTTTCAGAGTATCTTAATATACCTACCTACATAAATAGGTTGTTGTTTGACTTTCAAATTGCTGATTTTAGCGAATGTTTTTCCTGTATCCGATTCATTTCACTTCCTGCTGTCACGTAATGTGATTTATGTTTACAAAATATACTAATATTGGTATTAAAAATATTGTTTTATTATAAGAAATATTTTATACCGAATATAATAATGATCTGGATATATTTAACAACTTCAATGTACGTAATAATTGTTCGATGTAGTAGTAATATATAAAGATGGATTATTCTTTTATCACGCAAAAGTTATCTAATACTTAGTTATTTACCCGACTGCGGTGAACCCCAAAAGGAGGGGGTTGTGACATGTATGTATGTGTTTGACATGTATGTATGTCCATTCCTATGTCCGCTCCTTAAGTAACTTAATTATTGAGTAAATAAGGAAAATTAACAATTTAGATATTTTTCTCGGTATTTGATTCATTTTGGGGTTGTAAGGAGTCTTTGGGTGTTGTTTTTTTTTATAAAAAACAGTTTACTTAATAAACGCATTGGGTATATCCCGATGAGCTCACGAGAACAGGAACTACGCGGATAAAACCGCGGGACGCTGCTAATTGCTTTATTGCTAAAAAGTTACCTAAATAACTGAAGTTCACAAATAATTGCAAAAGGCAAAGGAATGTAGGTATTCTAAGTCGTACTTATAAAAACAAAAATACTCAATTAGAATAGTCGTTCAAAAAGTATTGACACCAATTAAAAAAGAAAAAAAAATGGCAAGCGAAAGTAGTATGTATTCAATTACGTTCTTAATATAATTTATGTAATATAAACGACATTCCCCAGTGCAGGCAAGTCTAACGAACTAGAGATCCGGAACTTAAGTGACACAGAGAAAATAAGCATAGGTCATAAATATTTATTTGCATCAATACATAGGTAACTAGTGCCATTAACTCAAGTACCAGTTATTTTCTACTATTCTCAAGAATGGCTGGTTTAAATTGACACTGATTTAACCTTCTTTGGATGTAATTAAGAATAAAACGTTTTTTTTTTTCAAATTTGTATTTAGAACGTTTTAAAAGTAAACAATACAATATTATGGTAATAATACTAATAGTCTTCAGATTCAATGTCTTCCGAAAGACCTATACTTAATAATAAGTATAAAATTATATATTTATGGTTTTAACTTCATCGCCAGGGTAAGCCCGCGAAATTCAAATTTTCTTACGTTTTTTGAAAATTGGCCGGCTTGAGGCTTTTTTTTTAACATCTACGATTCGCGACCGTAATATGTTTGTACTTACAGAATTGTAATAATTAACCTTATCCTCTATGTCAGCGGTCGGCAACCCGCGGCCCGCGGGCCGCTTGCGGCCCGCGGGCGTCTTACTTGCGGCCCTTGAAAGTTTTGTAAATCCATACTAATCCTTTATTACATACGCGAAAGTTTGTTAGGATGTATGGATGATTGTTACTCTTTTACACAAAAGCTACTGTAGTAAAGTTTTATTTATACAGAATTAAGAAACTAGTTAAGTTTCTTATTCTTCTTGATATCCTTAATGTGAGAACTTATAGGCGTTAAGATATTTTAATAAACGTATGAGATATACGTGTTTAAAATTTGATGCCACCGAAATGAATCAGTCGGACACCGAAATCAAATAACTTGCCACCGAAATGATACAACCTATCCACTGAAATTAAAATCTACTGAAAATGCATGTACTTATACCAATAAAAGACAGGCTTACCTAAATAAATATATAAAATTGAATGACTGTTTGTAGTACCAAAAGTAAATAAATAAATGTGGTGCTTGGGCGATGCAGAGCTAGAAATTTGTTTTAGTTTCCCGTGGGCCTCTTTAATGAACCAAATGGGTGGAAACTATATTTTCTCCCTCACTTCAAAGAAATTAGACTGCCGTAGTTAGCAACTATAGTTTAGTAAAGCCGGCTGGTAAAGTGTAGAGACAACTACTCCGGTGGTTTTAGCCGGTAAAAACCATGCCCCTGCCTTCCTTTCTTTAGGGTGGAAAGCCCATACAAATTTCCACCTGGGAAAAAATCTACAGCTGGCCTGTATTTACACCGAAATAAAACAATTACCAACCAAAATGATATAATTATGCTCCGAAATGGGTTTTTTTGTCACTCCGGTGGACTTTTTATCATTTCGGTGGACAAAACTGTCCACCAAATCAACGAAATGATAACAAAGAAATGAAAAACAAGGACATTAATTAGAATTACAAGAAAACCATTTATAATAGGGTGAAAGAATACTACACAAATAAACATAGTATTATTAGGCGCGCGTTCACGAGTATTTTGTAATTTTATTTTGCTTATTGGCAACCAAGTTATATCCCAGTGGCGTGCATACCATATAGGCAATTAGGCAGTGCCTACCTCCTAAGATCCAACCAACTATCCTTAATTATTACGATATAAATATAATAAATCAGTCAACACCCATCATACTCATTAATTAAATTACAAATAATAAAACTTATAACCAAACATTTCATTACAAAACAAATAAAAAATGACGTCACATTCAACACAATTTCACAATACGTCGCGAAGTAGGCACTAGTGTCAGTGCCTACTTTACACTCACACACTCAAACCATTTTGGCGTATTCATATACGCACGCACACTTCATAATAAGCTACTTTTTTCTCAAATTTATAATACGGTGAAAGCAAAAAATATCTGTTTGACATGCACAGCACCCTGACATTTGACCTTCGCAATTTCCCAGAACTATAGTAGGCATGCCTACTCTGTAGCAAAGGCATTGACCATACAGCTCAACAAATAAAAAATATATAAATTCTAGTTATTATTATATTTTTTATATATCTAACTAATATTATAAAATACTAATAACTTGTAAATTGAATATAGATTTTTTTTAAAGTTAACACCTACATAATTAATAATGTAAACATGTTTTAGTTGCAATAAATGAATTTATTTTCTTTTATCTGTTGCAACTTGCTCGTCTTTTTGTTATTTTTAATCTGTTGTAGTTTGTTTATTTGTTGTAGTTTGCATTATTTTCGTAATTATTTGTTTTGTGTGTTATTGACTTATTGTGGTTTTGTAAAGTTACTGTAGTGTTATAAACAGAAATTGTTGTGTCTGTATAAATATGGAAAAGTTACAGTGCGTAGTTTGTTTGTGTTTCGAAAATACAATCTGTATGGATAAATTACGTGCAAACCCCTTCAAGAAGTTTAATAAAGTTTTCATTTGTTGACAAAACAAATTAATGAAGTAGTAGATTTATAGGATAACATCCGAACCACAGAATAAGAAATACGAAACTTTAAAAAAGTGAGTAGAAAATAGTTTTTTACATTTGTTTCGTTATTTATAGTAGTAGGTATTTTATTTTGCTCGATTTGCCTAATTTCTGCCTACCTGGTCGGAAAACCAATGCACGCCACTGTTATATCCATAAACGGAAATGAGAAATATGTTGTCCCATGACACTGCGCACGAAAGGCGAGCTAGAGAGGTTTATGAAAAATATTGGCGTTAAACATTTAACCACCGAAAGTTGCAAGGTTTTTCTGGGACAGATGTATTTAAACTTACCAGATATTTACCTGGGTAGATAAAAATATAAAATCACTTCGTGATAATAGTATCACTATTCAGGGTTTAAATAAAAGTTACTATTTAACTCCACTAACAATAGTTCTTGTTGTAAGAGGCAGTTCACATTGACAAGTAATCAGGACAGCCTCCGAAATTAAAAAAAAGCGTGCCTTAACGTTTTTTTTTCCGTAATCAACTGTCACCTTAATGAACAAATATTTAATGCGTCAAATAGGTAACTACCTCTTCTACCTAGAAAAAAATATTATAATGCTTGGCTTCTAGGGTTTATATCACAAGTGCGGCCCGCGTTTGGTTTAGATAGCCACTTTGTGGCCCTTGCCTGCCAAAAGGTTGCCGACCACTGCTCTATGTTCAATGCAATTCGATTGAATGATATTTCATGACAAACTCATTCCATTCAATCGAATTGCATGAAGAGAATTAGAGGCGCTACCCTGACGCTTCTAACTTAAGGCTAATCTAGATAAAAAAAAAAAAATAAGTCGCTACGTAAGTAAGCATAAGAACGCTTAAATAATGATTAACCAACAAGTTATTATTTATTACAAGACAAGTTATAAAATCTGTGTAAAATTGTTAAGTGTAGCATTATGTAAGACTAATAAGTAAATATTTGCTGAAGAATTTGCTAATTATTTATAATTTGTGCATTCTTATGCAGTGGTGTATTTTCTTAAGCACCTTAGATGGAGTTTGTTATATAATCAGTTTTTTCTGCGTTATATGCGAACAATTGTTCTTAAAAGAATTGCGAATTTGTTAGGTTGCTATTTATAAGATGGCCGAAAATATTTATGACTTTTACTACGGGTATCTACAACTTTAATTCATTATACACATAGTCAGCTTAAGTACAGGACGTTTTGAATACGCTCATTAAAAAAAACTGCCAACAAAGTACATTTTACGTAATCCCACATAGGTACCTGTACTTTACTTACTCTACAGTACTCCCTACCAAACATTATTCTCCTTAAAGCTTATGTAACACATAATTATCAATAACTTTCACATTGAAAGTTCTTTTAAAGCGAGAACCATAAAATATTAAAAAAACCAACGGCCAATTATTTTTAAAGCGTCGATAATCGATTGTAAGCTTTATGTCCTGTATCGAGTACTCGTTATCGAGAAGGTTTTAATCGATATGGAAGCGTTGAATTGCGAGGTGACCACCAAGGAGTTCGGAATACTTCGATGAAATATGTGTGGAGATTTGAGTTGTAAATGATATGCTATAGACTATTCCGGTAATGTTCTATTCAACGGAATAACTGTACGTATGTGAATAATGAATATCGATTTAATTTTTGAACAGGGTTATGAATTTTTTGATATAATTCAGGTTTATATTTCATCGAGTTTTTTTTGTATACAATTCACAGTCATGCAATAATGCAATACAAGAGTGCGTGTGAGTGTTTTAATAAACCTGTAATACAGCTGTTTCTTTTTAATACATTATTGTTCCGTTGAGAAAAAAATAAACAAAAATGTGAACTACAAATCAAAATAGTGCTATGAAAATTGACATAAATGCCTAAATTGAGAAAGAAAAATAACAAACAACGACCTCGGGTTTTCAAAGTGTCGCCAGATGTAGAAAACAACTTTACTAAGTACATTGTCTTGGGTCTAGGTGTTTGTTGTACAGGACTACTTACTTTGGGTTCAGGGGAATGTATGTGATCTTATCCACATTTATGTATTTAAACATCAACCAACATAATTATCAATGAATTCGATTAAATAATACTATCGGCGTTAATACATTCCAAATTTATATCAGTAAAGAAATTCGTCTAATCTAACTAAAATATAATTTCAACCCTCTGAAGCGTTCCGCAAATTCTACAACTTATTACTACGGCATCTATCTCACTCGAGCGGTTTTAGATAGTTCTCGCTCACTCTTAGAAACGTTAAACTTCAGAGGGGTGAACTTATACTTGTTAGCATTATAAGTGACCACTGGTTAGAGTGATTAGTGTTGTTGTCAGTTCCGTGTGGAACGGAAGTGTCTGGGTGCGATTCTATGTGCATCAGCTTTCATTTCTACGAAGCCGCGGGCCGCAAAAAGTTGCAGCACAACCCGTCTGCCGTCGTGGCAGGTCGGCCCGCCTCGTGGAATGAGTATGCAGTGTTTATTCGACACGAGTAGTTTCATGTTGAGTTCAACGACCGTAGTCAGAAATTTTGAAAAAGAACGGATCTTTTTGGTTATCCTGCACCTCCTTTCTGAGAGGATGATTTTTTTCTTTTTCTCTCCCATTTGGATGAAGTGAGGCTCTTTAATTTAATGTGATTAGTTGACCAAAGACTCGGCTAATCACAGAGCTTAACTTCGAGGCTTGACAGATGTTTACCGAACATAATTTACGTTGATTGGTCCTTTACAAATTAGGAATGATTCTATTACAAACATTTCCGTCTTAAATGTTTAAACAAAGAAGTCCTTACAGTAAGTAGAACTGTGTACATTATAAAATTGAATCAAAGTTTCAAATTCACTCCTACGTGCACATAAATGAATTATTTATTATAAATTAACATCCAAATTACGCATGCGAGCACATCATTAATCTATTTTTTCACTTTACTTAATGCCACGGTCATATCATCTCGACAAGGTCCATTTATTACCTACATAAATTATGTTAATACAAAATAAATTTAATTTATAACGTGTCGTGAGACAATGGACCTGTGCTTTGAAAGTGAAAGGGCATGGATCCACCGGTTATAGCATCGTCGTCGGCGAGGCCTTTGATCGCGGACGCATGCGCACGCGCACCGTGCGAACCCACCTCATTGGGTCACCGCTACTTGTAATACACTTCACTTGACACCTGCCAAATAAATTATACGATCGATCTATCGTGGAATCGCGAACCTGGCTTGTGTTTTGTTATTTTAAGGCAGACTTTCTGCCAATAAAATAAAAGAAACCACCATCACTGCTTCAAAAGGGTGAAGCATGCTTGGAAAACTTGCTTGACAAGCTTCACGGTTTTTGTCGATGGCGTAAACGATCAAACACACCATCAAGCAAGTGTTTCATCAGTCTTCAAGCAAAGCCGCAAAGGAACAAATGGCTTGTCAAGCACGTAAAGTTTGACAAGCAGGTTGAACGTATATAGGGCGCATAACAGAGGTGCATACCAAATTCAAATAGGTTTAAATTAAATTAGGAAAATAAAAATAATGCTGGCAGCCAATACTTAATAATCTTTGATTAAAAATAAAAAAAATGCAATAAGTTATCTACCAAGAAGTTTAAATCAAGTTACGCAAACGATTCTATTATTTATTACCTTTAAAAGATGTAAATCAAAGCGGTGATGGTAACATAATATTCATAACTACCTCAATTAATCTCAATTTTGGTTATATTTTGACACACGATTATTAAACCTTTTCAATATTATCTAATTTTGTTCCGAAAAGTATTTACCCAACGGAGGAGCATAACATTTTAAAGATAAGGTTGTGTGTGTATGTTTTTATGACTGTATTTATGTTATAAGCTCAGCAAAACATTAAAGCAGACATATCATGATAATTATTTTCCGTACGGAAATAAGGAAGTATAAGCGCCATAGAGTCGGGTACTTCCCACTAATTACCTACTAGTCTATGAAAATGAGTTAATAACAGTATTAGTAAATAGTTTCTAATTAGCATATCTAAAGATTTATCGTATCACACCTTCGGCTTTACTATCGACAAGTGGCAAGTCAGAAATAGCTATGTTTCTTTTCGTAATACAGTGATAATCTTTTACCAAGAATTTAGTGAAACCCAGAAATTGTATAGAGGAAAATCAAAATGACTGCACGGATAGCGGAGTGGTGGTCACCACGCCAATTACCGCAGTACGCGACTTGCTGCGCGTCGATCTCCGCATGGGACAAGCGTTTGTGTGATCCACAAATGCTTGTTCTAATTCTGGGTGTTCTTTGTGCATGTGATTTGAATGTTTGTGAAACCCCCCGCGACACAAGGTTAAAATTCCTTAGTGGGGAGTCGTTAAAAAAAAAATCGCCACCCAGTGGGTGCAGGGTAGTGTTACCGACAGATCTTCAACAAATGTTCTTGTAAGTCAGGGCACTAAGCACTTCTGCAACTTGTTGCCTATCTGGATCACGTCTTAAGTTACATTTATGAGCTCTTGCAACATATAACATTGGGAAAAGTAGCAAAAAGCATTGGCCCGTGGCCCTAGGTACATATCGAAGATTAAATCCGAGTACTACGTTACGATGACCTCTCTGGTTGAGTGGCGTACACACCGGTTTTCAAGGTGTCACCTGCTCTGAGGTCCCGGGTTCGATCCCCGGACGGGTCAATGTAGAACAACCACACTTCTACATTGTCTCGGGTCTGGGTGTTTGTGGTATCTTCGTTGTCTCTGATTCCATAACACAAGTGCTACAGATACTTACTTTGGGTTCAGAGCAATGTATGTGATGTTGCCCACATTTATTTAAGAAAGAAAAAAAAACAATAATCATGAATGCTACGACAATGTTCAAAGAAGCAAAAGATCTTAAGAGATGTAGAAAACTGACAAACAAACTTCAATAATTATAGAGCTATTAAAAGAAGATGTGGATAAAGCTAGATTATAATATTACTTAGAATACCTATTTGCGGTTTCTAGCTTCAAATATTACATAATAAGAAATCAGGTGGAAGTGTCAACACTCATCCTATATCCTGCGAAACGAAATGCGAAAGTAATAATATTTGTTGGTGTTGTGACTCAAACTCTCCGGAAACGGATGCGACTGAAATTTTGACATTCATATCCCCAATGACTAAATACCCATCCGGGTCCTGTGCAAAGCATGTTTTAAAAAGTAGTTCGTCAATGATTTTAGATTGAAGTTTGAACTATATCTACTTAAAATAAGAATGTGGAATACTAGCTGTTGCCCGCAGCTCCGGCCGCGTGGGTGTCGGTTATCGCGGCAAAAAGTAGCCTATGTCCTTTCTTAGGATCGAAGCTCACCCCATACCAAGTTTCATCCAAATCGGTTAAGCGGTTTAGTCGTAAAAGCGTGACAGACAAACAGACAGACAGACAGACAGAATTAGTTTCGAATTTATAATATTAGTATACGTAAAGAAACATTATGTACTCATTGTACATAAAGTTGGTATAAAAAAACTCCGTCATTATCAACCAGATCTTACAATTGTAAGTAGATGTTATTATAAAAGTCTGCCTTTTACTGGACAGGTATTGGCTCCAAACAGATTTGTCTTGCGTCAATTAATGGTGGCCATTGCCCAAGAGTGGAAGCGCTACCTAAGAAGTTACAAAAAAAAACAGCGATAATTACAACCTACATTTATAAAAAACATTGTTAACTCGTATGATGTATCACTTAATTATAAAATCATGTTACCGCAGAATAACAACGAAATTACTTAGAAATACAAGCGGCCTTGACAATATGAGAAGCAATTTAATAATACGAGTAGTTAGATTAAATGGCAAAATTTTTGTTGTTACAACTTAAATTGAAGATTTGTTTTTGGGGTTCCGCATGGTGCAAATGTAAGTATTTATTTACAACTAGCTTTTGCCAGCGACTTCGTCCGCGTTTCCGTCGTTTTTCGTAAAAAAGTAGCATATGTCCTTCCTCACTGTTCAGTGGTTTTGATGTAACAGACAGATTAACTTTCGTATTTTAGTAGGGAAATATAATATATCACGTTACACAAAAATAATCCTTATAGCATGATTCAGTATTCACACGCGACGGCGCGATGGCTTATTATCGTATTTCATGTATAAGTTTAGTGTTTCTATACCGATTTCTATGATTCTTTTTTTATTGAATAGGTAATAATGTAAACTTTTTTTAATTAGGGATAAGTGAGAGTATAATAAACGTAAGAGTAAACAAATATAATCAGAAATCTCCGAACTGCTAAGCTATCGGGAGTTACACGTGTTATTGTGAGTCAACCATAAAAGATAGACATATGCTGTTGTGGGATATTTTTTAGATAATTTTATGTAGAACATTTCCGTCATACATGATTTCTATGTAGCTTTAACCATTAAGGCTGCATACGCGACGGAAGCTTAAAAAATACCGTTTTCCCAACATTTCCCTTCACTGCTCTGCTCCTATTGATTGTAGCGTGATGAAAAGTATACTATAACCTGCCCAGGAGTATGAAGAATAAATGTACCAAGTTTCGTTAAAATCCGTCCAGTAGTTTTCGTTTCTATAAGGAACATACAGACAGACAGACAGACAGACAGACAGACAGACAGACAGACAAAAATTTTACTGATTGCATTTTTGGCATCAGTATCGATCACTAATCACCCCCTGATAGTTATTTTGAAAATATATTTGATGTACAGAATTGACCTCTCTACAGATTTATTATAAGTATAGATTAACAAAAAATTGCTGAGACAGATTGATATTAATTTGTAAACAACTAACTTAGGGGATATATTTCCCAGATTTGATACATGTGAGAATAAAAACTTAGGCAAAATAATGTACTTACTATAAAAAGTTATAACCAGACATTATTTTATGGAGAAAATAACGCGCAATGTGTCATCAAGATAAAAACTGAAACACTAAAGGACCAGCTGTGAGCATAGCTTTAGCGTATAAAAAAAAAGATTTATAATTAAAAAGAATCTTTGAAAGTAGCCTATGAGTAGGTACTTTCAAAGATTCTTTTTACTCTCTTAAGAGCTTGATTACTTGCTTCAATTACTATTTGTAAATGTTGTTAATTGTTGATCATGCACGTTTAGTACATAGATCTAGTAATGTACCAGGCAAACATAGAAACTAGAGAGTATCATAACAACGAGAGCAAACGTGCGCCCACGTGCTTATCTATTTAGCATCGGTAAGAAGCCATATAGTTATTGTAATATATTTAGTTATGATTCGAATATACAAGGATATTTGCTTTAAAAGAGAGATTTCATTAAATAGGTAAGTATATTTATAAGAGAACTATTGTCCGACATAGTGATGGCTTTAATAAGAAGGTATGCATATTTTAAACAGTTTTTTTATTTGTTTTAAACAGAGAGAGGATCGTTTTAAAAATCCATCATCGCAATAATATTATAATTGGATAATTTTTGAAATGAAAAAATAAGCAATAATACATTTTTCGTAACTAAGTATAATTCTACCGTCAAAAAAGGCCGACGAACTTAACTGCGGCGGCAAACTTAAAACATTTTTTTCAGCTACCAATTTAATTTATTAATTGGATACGTTGTGTATGTACGAATAATTCTATTAAAATTGAATCTAAAAGAAATACTTACCTAATAAATTTTATTATAGAAGAAAAAAAAAGTATTTAGAAGAATACATTGAAGAAGGCTATTTCATATTACAAACTAAATACATAGGTATCTCACATAAATATTTTATAGTTATACCTACATTCAAAAAGAAACAAGAAAAATAAAATATGGTCCGCAACATGCTAGATTTCTGTTAAAAAACGTCTACAAAGTCTATAATAGATACCTCAGACTCCCAGCGATTAGATGACAATCTCCGAACGAGCAATGGATACGTCAGTGAAATAGATTGACATGAGTTATCAAACGATCGAGAGCTCCATTAATGTCATTCTAATATGTTTACTGTGAGTAAAAGGTTTATTTGTTAAAAAAAAAATGTTGTGTCATATTATTACATATACATTTGTAGGTGTTGGTATTGCAGGACTAAAGCTTCTTCTCTAGAAATGAGTGAGCCTTTGTCAGGCTTTGATCAGTGCACATGCTTTGGCAATTTCATATTATTACATTTATTTCTTGTACTTCGGTAATGATAATTTTCTTCAATTTTAACCAGCCTCCTTAGATTGAATATGTAAACAATATTTGGCAGTTTTTTAAGTCTTGTGCGTGTTGCTCAATTTAAAACTTACATTAATTTAATTTGATAAGTAAGTATAAATTTGAAAAAGCACGAGCATTGATTATCATTGCGGGTTGGTGTGAACGTGAGATTCGTGGCAGTAAAAAATCTAAATTTTCCCGTAAAAAAAAGCAAAATAACTAAATCACTTCTGCTTAGATATGGTATTTAAATTGTATTGTACTTCTATTTAAAGAAAAAATCTTTAATAAACATAGTATTATAATAATTATTAATATTTTGATAAACATAGGACACTATATGCTACGATCTGTACAAAATGAGTGACATTAAAAATATGTTTATAAAAGACAAGAAAATTGACACAGCCATCAAGCGAATCTCTTTTGTTTCCTACAAGATGGCTGCCATCGCCTGTCAACTGTCTTTCATTGAGTCAATCAATTAGCATCAATTAGATATACCTGTCGGCTTGTCTTCGAGATGAGTTATGAGATTATTGTGATATACGTATCATAGCTATATTATTTATGTAGTGGCAAAGTGGTATTTTCGTGTAAATGAAATAAAACAGATGAAAACCGTGTCTAATTTTAGCCGGCTAGACATGAATTGAATTGGTCATGACATTGAAGAAATCATTGATTTTTATGTAGAAAACTGTTTCAAAACAAATATTATTGACTTCAGACATAAAGTTAATAAAGTAGATCGTAGAAAAGGGCTCGAATATTAAAAAAAAATACATACAACCAATTAACACATTAAACCATAATTATTTAAATCTAAGTTTAATATTAATACGTCTGTATTCAACAGATTCTTTAAAAAAAACTGTATATATTTTTCCATTCTTAAGTTTTAGGTGATTCAAAATAGTTTAACATACCCTCAATTAGGAGCACAATAAAAAAGTTAATCATTTCCACTTAAAGAGGTTTTATTTCCATTAAAAGCTCGAAAAACATCATAAAAAATAGTTCGCGGTAATTACCAAAGACAAAATGGTTGTAATTTATTTTTTTGCGAATCACGTTTTAATTACTTCATATCTAATTGAAACTGACGCTTTAAATAATACTTTAAGTAATTTTGCGGCCGTTTTTGTTTAAAAGAATGAAGTCATTTTCGCTAGAACTATGTTCGCATTAGGTTGCATGTCAAGGAATTAGGAAACTTAGTTTTATTACAGACTTAATGATGAAACTAAAGTGGGGGAAGGACGTATATTGTTTTTTTTTAACATTATGACTTAAAAGACGTGAAATATAAAACTAAATTTAGTAAAAGAATAATTATGACCTGAACAGTGCACAATGTCATTATTATTTTTATAAAACTGGTAAAACTTTCGCAAGTTTTATTTTGACTTTTATTAGTCGTGTCTGACACTAAAACAATCAGGTTGCATAGGAGCTTAATACCTAACGCGTAACTGTCTGGCGCGGCGCTGTAAACTACATAGTATAATAGCATAAAGTTCAAAGCACAACGATATCGCTCACCATACATTTATTTACTACACGTCCACACTTAAGTATGATATATATCTACACTAAAATTACATATTTTTTTAGGGTTCCGTATCCTTAGGGTGCCGCTGCCAACGGGACCCTATTACTAAGCCTACGCTGTCGATCCGTCCGTCTCTCTGTTAGCAGCCCCCCTAGACAAGTGGCATTTTGACAAGCGTTTACGATGATAGAAATCGCTTAAATGACATTAAATGTATAGAAATGACATTTTGTTTAGATAAGTCACGTGACTTGGACTTGTCACTCCCATACATTTGAGCGATTCGATCAGTGTTATCGCTTGTCGCATTGTCACTTGTCTAGAGGCCCTGGCTGTATTTTATGAACCGTAATAGCTAGAGAGGTGAAATTTTCATTATATTATAGTATGTTTTTCAAATCATGATAAATTAAAATAAATAAAAAATTAAAGATCACACATCTTGTACGATGGTACGAAACCCTTCATGCGTGAGTCCGACTCGCAGTCTAAAATTTCTCTCAAACTTTTTTAAATTCCTTTGTGTTGTAAGTGTTAAATCAGGTACCTATATCAGCCCAGCAATGGCCATCAAAGGAACATAACTATAAGTCGCAGTAGCCACCAAATTTTTACTCACGTGTTTCCACTTTATTTACAAATTCTTATTTATACTTGCAGGTTAGCTGACATACTTGTGATAGTTTTCAAAGCTTTTAAATCCCATATATCAATATATTCAAGGAAATATTTCACATTCATATACCTGTTACCGTTAATTATGTCATAACTATCGTGTATAAGCGAAGGTGCCCTAGTTTTAACTAGTTCGAACTAAAGCGAAGCCTAAACTAAACTTGCTGAGTACTTGAAGTTCTAAAACGAAGTCATTATGATGGTGAGCTAGTGTGAGAGAGGCAAATAATAAAAGCACACACTTTTTCTCCTAAATAACTACATTCTTTATTTTATTATTCTATTCTGAGTCTTTTGAAGAGCCATTTCTACATGCTACGTTCAACAAGCTTAATATCAATTGACGTAGAAATGAGCAATCTCAGTAGAAATACGCTGTTTAAATTTTCGACATGGCGTGTAGTGTAAACTTTAGTTTTGCTGGTAAGTTCTTCATTTTTAGCGCAATTTCTATTCAAGGGGACTACTCCGTAAATATAAATTAGTCTTGAAAAAAAAACAACTGAAAAGGTTTTAAAAAAAAATCAAATTATAAAAAGTGCATCATGTTTGTAAAAAAAAACAAGATTTGAATAAATGAACATACATAAATTGTTTGTCTTTCTTCTGTATGTTGCCCAAAAGTAAATCATCAACTAGCTATCAATAGTTAAGTATGTTATCTATACTAATATTATAAAGCTGAAGAGTTTGTTTGTTTGTTTGTTTGTTTGTTTATTTGTTTGTTTGAACGCGCTAATCTCAGGAACTACTGGTTCGAATTGAACAATTCTTTTTGTATTGGATAGACCGTTTATTGAGGAAGGCTATAGGCTATATAACATCACGCTACGACCAATAGGAGCGGAGCATAAATGAAAAATGTTGCAAAAAATGAAAAACCGTTGAAACTAAAACACGCGAACAAAGTCGCGGGGGACAGCTAGTATATATATATAAGCAGCGAACTAAACATTGTAGATCTCTACAATGTTTAACGCAAAACGTAGGTATTAGGTGTAATTAATTAGAAAGATATTATATAGTTAATCATGAAGTTCTCAACTAGTTAATTAAAGTGTCCAACACCTTATCGTCTATCTACAAAGTCGCCAATATTTGAACTTAAACGGCTTTTAACTTTATAACTTGACATTGAAGCCAAACTATAACAATAGTTACACCGCGGCGGATCGCGTGTTAAGCACTCATAATAAAACTGAAGTCCAAGTGTTATACGCGAACTGTCACCTTGACATCTAGCATAGACAATCCAAATGTCACTTATATAACCATAGAGCAGACGATTATAAATAACACTTTTTACTGTCATTACTGTCAAGTATTGGCGGCATTTTTTGTAGGTTATTTTTTTCTTTTATTATAGAAATATGTTGTTTATGTTACTGCGGTATGTGGAGTGACAAGAAACGATAAAATTCGTAACGAGTACATAGAGCTGTGCTGGGTATTGGCGATATCGCTGAAACTGAGTAATAGGCCAGTCCAAAGATAAGCAGTAACTACCTATACAGAAGTAGGCTTTTTAAGTTAAAGAAGCGAAAAAATATCCACAAAAAATCGTATTTCTCCGAAAAGGCAATTTTCAGTAGCAAAAACCTAAATAATGAAAACTGAAATAGGCCCCAAAAATAAGATTCCTTGATCGCAAAGACTAATCAAAGTCTTATACAACCATTCTATAATTCTAGTAATTTAATATAATAATACTAGCTGTGCCTGCGGCTTCATTTCCATCAACTCATTACCTACCCTACCTACCTACCTACCTACCTACCCTATCTACACTACCCTGCCATGTTTCTCATTCAGTAACTCACTTTTCATATTATGAGAAAAAAACAATAATCAAAGCTTGCCCTTATAATAATAACGAACACAATAAAAAAGAATAATCTAATTTGGTACAGTCATTTAAAAGTTATGCGCTTACACACATTTCAGCGATTCATTTTTATATACAAATATAAATAGAAGATTAAGTATAATCTCTTGTGAAGTAGTTACGTCATGATAACTCCTTTAACTCACAATGGTTTAATGCGTGGTGTCAAGGTGAATGACAGCGCCTACCCTTATCTGACGCTGCACGCTATGTCTTAATAGTACCATTAAAGTGGTATACCTATATGTATTGCCGATGGTTATAAACCGCCAATACTAAAAAGCAACTTAATTTTAAGACGTCATTAAATGTCTTTCCGTCGCTCCTTTACACTTTAAAGCGACAGTGGCATGTGACTTAACGGCTTCTTAAAACTGAGAGACTTTTCTCATTTGAAGTTAGGCATTGCAGAAAAGTACTAATACTAGACTGTACAGAGTGAAAGAATGGTAGGCCTTTGGAGCCGACCCCAATATAGCTTGGGAAAAAGCTAGGCAGAGGAAGAAGATATATTTTTTTAACATAGTTTTGTTAATATTCATACCTACCTTAGTTGACTTCAAACGACCCTGGAACACCACTAACCAAGATTTAATTCGAATAAACAAATCAACAGATACTTCAAATTGACGTCAATTTAGGAAAAAACTGTGGAATATCGATAAACACAAATTGGGTTAATAGTTTTAGTGTTTAAAATACAATTAAATAAATTAAATATTAATAAGGTTAAGTGAATTACTATCTAAACACTATTTGACTAATCCGGAAATCTTTTGTTTTTAGTGGTGGTGATAAATATTATTATGCGTTTTTAATTAGACCAGCCATGACGAGCAATGGAAATTCAAATAAGACGAAATCCCATTTTTTTCTGCTTTACATTTTTTAAATATAAAAATGAATCACTATTCCCTCGGTCATCGCATCACGCCTGAACAGATGGAACAATTTTGATAATTCTTTTTTTTGATGTGTTAATTAATGTAAGGAGAAGGTTTTAATAAAAGAAAAAAAAAATCCTCATATCACCCGCGCGAAACCGAGGCAGGCAGCTAGTGTAGTATTAATTCCTAATTTATATCTCGTTTGTTATGAGCCCTTTACAATTATATCAAATACGCAATTGCAACTGCGACCATAATAATTGTTAAGTATTTAATACTGAGATTAATTTTATTGCACCGTTTAAATTAGGCAGGAAATATAACTCGGTACAATTACAATTTATTGAGGAAACTACGTGAATCTAATTGCCTTTATTATTCGCCACTTGTACTAATATGGTTATTAATATAAATGCTATGTATATTATTTTATGCTGATGAGTGAGTCGGACTGGATGCTACTGGCGGAGGATCTAGTATTATGGCGATTACGAGAAAAACTTGAGAGAGGCCATGTCCTTTCCAGCACTGTACTGGTTTCATTTTTTCATTTGTGCTAGCCAGCCAGCATCAAAAATATTATAATTAATATTTATATGGCTCCTTTGATATTTTTTATCTCTTAAATTAACTTTAAAATTCTCATCGACTGTTATTTGCTACGTTGGTTAATTCGTGAACCTTTCAGGAGAAAACATTGATTGCTTTATTGGTCCAAAAGTACTGTTCTGACCAAAAATGAATAGAGTATGATCTCACCAATAAAGTTGTAATTAAAAAATTATGACAAACAATCTTACTGCTTTGAAATAGAAGCGCTTTTATTGCCAATGCCTTACTAAGTGTTGTTATGGTGTGTCGTACAAAACCTAAGTAAGAAATTTTAATGTGGATTGATGACATAAGCTAGACTGAGATCAACGAACCACATTGTGGTAACGGATACGATGTTAACTGCTGCTACCAGTAATTACCATAATAAACGAATTAACAGGTATAAAAACAAAATCTTAAAAACAATGACACTGGCTTTAAAGCCTTAAAAAAAGTAAAAATATTGTAAGCACTTAATCTACGGTTCTATTCTTAAAATAAAAATAAGATTATCCCACTGACATTGGCTAACACAAACCGTGAAAAGCCAGAAAAAGAAAAAAAAAAGAATAAGATTTTTAATTTTCATCGATTTAAAAAAGGAATTTATAAACAGCTGGTTGAATTGAATTGTTTGTCATGGTTGAACTTTGATTTGATCTAATTTTTTTTTCAAGTCATGCTTTCCGGTCGTTTAGAAATTTCTCGTAATATCGTGATCATGTTATACAACCGTTTGTTTACAAATATCTTGCTAAACGAACTTCTGATTGCAAAAAAAAATTTGAGTGATGTCTTTGGATAAGCCCTATCTCTGAAAATGTAATTAATCATGTAAATGTCTATTGACTTTTGTTATAAGTACACAAAAGTTGGATAATATTAGCATAAAGCTGGGACACATACTAGGTAGAGGGTAGGAAATTAATGCGGCTACTATCGATTTGAATTCTAAATACTATAGTTTTCATAACAAATAAATACCCATAATTTTCAATGTAATACCTACGTAAAGTTACCATAAATCACTTTCACATACACAAGCAACCGGCTCGAAACAAATAATTGTAGGTTAAACAAATATTTAAGGTATGCGAGCATCCGTAAATCATAAAGCAGAAACACCAGTTTTCTTCTCCAGTAAAACAATCGACTGTTTTACCGACAGATAATAGGTCTGTTGGTAAAAAAAAAACAGACGAATTTGTCAGAATTTAAATAGTGAACGGGTGACTGAACTAAACTGAATTGGCGGATTTTTGCAAAAGATTCACACATAATTAACGATACTTATATTCCAATTACAGTGCTTTTATATACAGACATAAACTAAGGCCTTTGACCTTATCATCTCAATATTTTTCTTGTTGTTTGATGTGAAAATAACAAAACTATGTACCAAGAAGTTTAAGTAATCTTAAAATTAAATGATAAGCACATAGGTTATACTAAAGACAAAAGAATTGACGACATGAGAATGACATTTATTTAGTTAGACCACTAGGTACCCATAAAACTTTGCAAAACCACTAAAAAAAATCCCATTTGATGCTACAGATCTATCAATTGCCTCCCTCGGTAGCATTACCATGGTTTTCCAAAGAATAACAATTAGAACCAACGCTACAGGGCTCCAATCGTATAAACTTCGAAGATTTATCGCTATATTATAGCACACATCGTAAACCTGGCCACCAATAAAAAAAATAAAATAAATGAATAAAAAGTAAAAAGCAAACTATAGCTTTCTCTGTGAGTTTAGAATAATAGAACTCGTTTTGAATTGACCATGACCATACGATATTGTGATAGGTTTGATTTTCGATCAAAGTTTTTGCCGATCTTTTATATCTTCCCAAAGTAAAATAAATAACTTCTCTACAGGTATACACTATTTATATATTATACTTTGAAGCCCAAGCATCTTATGAAGTAGGTAGAGAGACCATTACATACACAATTAGGTACATTTTGAAAAGAAAAATATGTTTTAAAGCCATGTTTTTAATTGTAGTTTACACAAGAGTTTTAAAGTTAAGTAGGTAATTTCGTTTATCGCGATAAGAAAATTTTCAAAAGTATGTACCGAGGTACATCTCTGCCTATCCCTAAAAAACATGGGCGTGTAAACAAGATAAGTGAAAGAAAACGATCGATTGTAGAAATAGTGTCACACACGTTTGTGTAAAAGTCACGGAAACTGGTCGAGACGGTTTCTAACACCACATGAGGCGACGTCAAGACTTGAACACATTTCTAATCGCAAAGTACCAGGAGACCAGTAAAACGAAAGGCTTACTTTAAACATCTACAATATTGTATTAAAAGAATTATTTGTATTTTGACCAATTGCATGACCAGGCTCTGAGGACTCCTTTCGGCATTGTACCTACATATAAAGGTGTATTTAAATTCAAACGTGAGTTACTCTTTATCAATATCTTTTTATGGCATCTATACCTACATATTATAAAACAAAGTCCCCGCCGCGTCTGTCTGTCTGTCTGAAAGCGATAAACACAAAAACTACCGAACGGATTTTCATATTATGGTTTCACCAAAGGATAGAGTGATTCAAGAGAAAGGTTTGTGTGCATAATTCAGTTCAATTGTCACCTCATGCGAAGCCGGGTGCTGGTCGCTAGTCTAATCTATACTAATATTATAAAGCTGAAGAGTTTGTTTGTTTGAACGCGCTAATCTCAGGAACTACTCGTTCGAATTGAAAAAATATTTTTGTATTAGATAGTCTGTTTATTGAGGAAGGTTATAGGCTATATAACATCACGCTACGACCAATAGAAGCGGAGCATAAACAAAAAATGTTGCATAAATGAAAAACCGTTGAAACTAAAACAAGTGAAAAAAGTCGCGGGGGACAGCTTAAATTAAATTAAATTACTTACAAATAATAAACAATTTACATAAAATAAAGAACTAGTTTCAATAATGTTTATGGTAGACGTGTTCTAGATTCAAAAAATACTAAATAAAAGAGAATAGACAACTAGACAACGTTTCGAACTCCTTCAATGAAAATAAAATATTGTTATAGGTCGGTCTAGGCCATCAATTTAGTACATAACAGCTTTCTGTTATGAAAAATACATTTCACATTTCGGTTCGTGCTAAATCAAAACTGATATCTGAACTTAGGTTTTCTGTAAAGCGAGTGAGTTCAATGACATCTTTAGAATCTATATGGAAGTTTATTATTAGTTTTCTTTTTGTGGAGTCAAGTCAAAGGCCATTTCGTAAGTATTTATGCTGCCTTCATTATTCTATAAAAGGAGTTTAAATATGTTATAGTTTTTTATTTATTTTAATAGGACATATGATCCTATGACCCTAATCTATAACATTTATATGGATTTCCATTTTCCCTTCTAGAGGTAGCATTTCTACAATAACCCGCATCAAATTTCTATCACTATTTTAATAGCTTTTCCATATATGAATAGATAGGTAAGTTATTAATATGGGCCTTGACAAGATTATTAAAACCTTACTAAAAGTAGGTACCTACCTTAAAATGCCTACTTTCAAGTAGATAAACAGACAGTTCCATCGCCACCTCGCACCATCACACAACGGCCAAGAAGCCAAGATTGATAGGTACAATACAACGTCAACATACAGTCCACCATACATCATAAACCTAACACTTCAAAATCAAAAGCGCCTTTATTACCAACCAGTAAAGTTGATTATCGTAGAACCTTGGTAAAACTTGTGTGATCCACCGTAAGCCAAGCAATTACTTAAGTGTCGATCAAGAAAACAACGCTGACTCACTCTTTATGAAAGAAGATAATTTTATACCATTGTTAGGAATATCGACTCGTATGAAAGTAATTATTGTTGAAGAAAGTAGGCGATATGTTTACGTAAACATTTTGTATACAACCTCTTTGTATGCTAAAATGTTTGATAAAAGTCTTTGTTAAAGGTTTGGAATTATATATATCTATTTATATACATAAAAATTAATATCCAAAATGTATGTACGCGCATAACGTCCGAACGACTGCACCAAATTAGATAATTCTTTTTTTTGTTGTTTGTTATTGTCTGGACAAATTGTAAAGCCAATGTAAATTGTAGTAATTTTTTTCTTTTTCTTTTAAGTCGGACTTGCACTGACTAAAAACACCACGGTCGGCCTTGCCTTTGCCAGAGTCCCCGGTTCGCTAAAGCATACTCTTCTGTAAGCTGAGGTAATCACACCTGTATTTACTAATGATGTTATTATGCGCAACTATATCCTATTTTGTTACGTATATACTAACATTTTTTTTCGCATATTCATGTATCCGAGGAGCTATTGTGCCTGAATATTATAAGTAGGAAATACAGTTTGGAAAAAGACATCATCTGAGTAAGAAAACAATTGGATTATTGTGTAACTCGATCTATGATCCTTTTTAGTTTTCCTTTCTCATTGACTGCAGAAACAGGCTCACAAGCCCTCGCATATGGCTACTATAACTTAGTTCACAGCGCACATTTATAGGGTATTGTATGAACACGTCCCAAACGTTTATATCTTCTGTGAACGCATCGGCTTTCTCCGTGAGAACACGACACAATGACGCTTACAATACACATTAAATACAGAAGGTCTACTACAAACAGCTTGCCTACATTTACGTCAAACTTAAAATAAAGATATCACGATAAAACAAAATAAGATCTATTTTAACAGTACATTTTGGACCGGTCATTGAAAACTGAATAACGCTGTTAAGTGCCGTTAAAACGTAATGTCGAAGTAAATAAGCACAAACACATAGTATAATTGGAAAACAAAGACGGTCTTCCTTGTCGGTCAACAATAAAATTACTTGTACTAGATAGATTCCTTCTAAATACAATAATTTGTTTGAGTCTGTGCGAAAAGAGAACCGTCGTGACGTAAACTGGAACTAACATTATGATAACATTAAAATCGTTCCATAAAACAAAAAAACCGCACCTGAAAATATTATGTTCTAACCAAAGAGTAAACATAGACAAGTATAGAGTGTCTGCATCGCTAGTAGCCCTTATTCTAAGCTTAAGCATTTGTAGCTAAATATACTGAGCTCGTTTACTGATTTATGTGATTATCAGTACGACGGCAGACGTTTATGCAAAAATATCAACGGTTCCGATATTATTAGGGTAATATTAGCATTTGAGATAGTTTTAATAAAACGGTGTGCTCTGTTTTGAAACTAATTTTTCGATTTTACATGTACATACTAGTGCCACTAACAGTTCATACTCGATATGCGCACTCTATACTTTACTTATTTATTCCTCTAAGCTTCTAACATATTGTTATAAATATCCAGATGTTACACTCGCACTATAATGACACAACAGTATTTTTAACGTAAGAAATACGCTAATGAAACACAGCAACGCCCTCAATCCTTAGACGGTTCTCTATCCACACAGATTCTATCTTACTTTGGCACAGTGTAAAGGACAAGATATCTTCCGAGTTAGGTTTCACATAATATTAACCTTCTGTAATCTTTACACAATGAGAGAAACGTGACACTTGCGCTCGCGCACCCACCTGAACCTTACGCGATTAATTAATAAAATTATTTCACATGTCAGTGAAATTATATTGTTAATTAATTACTTGAGAAACGATTTTATTACATGAGAACTTGAAAAGTAGGCATTTTGTAAGTAGGTAAGTCGGTATGGTCATTAACAGAACTTAAAAAATAATTTGATAGCTACTAATTAGAGGTTCTATCGCTTAGGAAGGAACCTCTTATTTTATGCTACTGAGTCCAGAATTATCATGTCATTCATGGGTGTAAGATGACCAAAGGCGTTCTTTTCAGAAATGCAAGAAAATGTAGGATTAAGATTAAGGAAAAAAAAGGAACTTCTTCTTCTGTCTTGCTTTTCCCCAAGCTATGTTGGATCGGCTTCCAGTCTTACCAGATTAAGCTGAAGAATTGATAGCTAATAATAATACAAATTTGGCTTCATTGTGAATAGCTAATGATAAAAGACAGATATTTATCCCAGCATATACGTATTTATTTTTATAATTATCTATTTAAGTATAAAATATAATTATCTATAATTTTATTAAACAGATCTTATTTTTCTTCTTGTTTTTATTTTGTTTTTACTTTTTAGTTTAGTACCCCCTTCAATGTAATTTTTTTTTCATAACCAAAGGTTGACTGGCGGAAAATGCCTAGTAAGTAGCATTAATTCCTCCTTGTATACCATACTGTACATAAAATAAGTACACAACACAATGACCCATGTTCAGCATGGTATTGTGTTGCGGAGGTCACCGTCACGCCTCACTGCTGCAACCGAAGTAAGGTTAAGGTCCTTATGGCAGGGCAATGCAATGTCAACCACTACGACAATGCACACGTATACAAGTAGAGTTAGGTCACAATCTTCCAGAAACAATGGTCAGCAAGCCCTATCCCAAAATGTATTGTTTTATGGGACATCTCACACATGGCCAACTGAATCCAAACTAGGCAGAATACGAGGTGGTTAATATGGCAACCGGACCACATACTTACTTATATATTTCTAAATACATATATAATATGGATAAATTACACCCAGAAAGTTTTCGGCTTCGAGTTTCATTCAATTTTAACATTTTCTTTTAATTAGCCTGTTCCCAAATCCTTTTGAGACCAAAACCCAGATTACGATTTTAAAATTTTCTAGCTAAGTATTGTCAAATGAAAGCACACTTTATGTCAGCCATATTGTTGGCTTAAAATGCTTTCCGAAAAACTGGACGGTCACGGTCTCTCGACGGTCTAAAAGTCCGATGAAACAATCAAAGGTTGCGCTTAGGCTGACTGCGTAGATCTCTTCAAAAAACTCATCAACCATACTCTTTTGTTAAATTTTAATAAAGCGCGTTAAAAATAGGGATACTTTTGCTTTGCAGTGAGACGTTACGGTCTTATTTAATTAAATTGGTATTAAGGATATTGTATTAAATTCTAAAAGTTTCTCGTTTTATTTGACGACGCCTTTAGCCTATTTTATTTGAGTATGAGGCTACTTAGCTGAGGTAGCGGTTACTGCGGAACCGGATTAATGGTGATACGAAAGGGCCCCGGTTTAAAATAACTGTAACGTAATCAATAGCAGGTAAGGGCGCCCTTCAGTGATGCTAACTAGCTTAGGACGGCAGGAACAACCAGCTAATATATATTAAAAAAAAATAGATTTTAAGTGAATACTAACGGATAAAGGAGAAGAAATAAGGACCAGTATGGCAGTATGGATCTTGACATCAAGTAGAAGAAACTCCTGCATACCTACAATTTATGGATAAGATATTAGTAAAACTGTGTTACAGAGCAGTTCAGTTTGTACATGTCTACACATGCCCCTATAATTCTAAAAAAGAAGAATTTTGTCACATACCTACACTGCATTGCAAAATAAAGTGGCAACCCAAAACTCCCAAATACAGCATCATCTAGCGGAATACACACCCTACACATTTCCTAATGCACTGGATTGCACAAAAATATGTACACTTGTACAGTACAGTGTACAGTGGCGTGCAGTAAAAGGAGTGCAGAACATTCGGCGGCCGCCTGGCGACGGACGCATGCGCGGAATGCGGTCAGCCGATGTAAACATTTCGCGTGGATTGCCGGCGCGAAGTGAGACCTTTAGAGTACCTATCGTATTGTGGATACGACGGGTTCACTTTATCGCTTGGTTAGTTTAGGGTTAGCTTATGTACTTCGGTTTACTTTAAGAGCCTTGTTTAAAAAAAATCTCGACGGTGCTTAGAACCTCCTTAGCAAGTTCTGAATCAAAATTCTCTATGGAAAAATAGAATTAAATCTGCTAAACAGACGTTAAACACCGCTGAGATTTATACTACTAATATTTAGTTTTCTTGTCCGGTGGCAATAAAGACGCACCCATGACCCTGTTATGAGTCTGACCTAAGTTGTCGCCAGTGTGGAGGAAGTCCATGGAGGTTTTCAAACGGGCAAAATAAAACGCAAGAAGTACTGCCCCTGTAGCCAAGTGACATTTCTACAAGCGTTAACGATGATAGACATCGCTTAGATGTCATTAAATGTATGGAAATGACATTTCATTTCGATAAGTCACGTGACCGAGACTTGTCACTTACAAACATGGCTGGGGGTTTTATCTGGTGTGAATCCATCATAACCCTCCGTCTTCCTCACAATGAAAGTCCCCGGAAAGGATTTAAGTCCGCCGTTTAAAAATGAACTGCGAAAATTATCTTTTAGCTAATGGTTGGTAAGAGGGAAGGTGCACTTATAAGCACCCTTATATAACTTATTATAAACCTGTTGACTTGCCATTTTTTGTGTTTACATTATCTCTGAAGAAAGTGACTCTCTGCTTTCTATTCAAACATAAATTACGCTTCGATTAGTCTACGTTGACGCTAAATGAATAAGGTTCGAGTGATTAAGGTCATTAGAGGCGGTAATTATTCATAAATTATCGATAAAATTGGTTTTGAAGTTACAAATAAAATTATAGTAAATCCAATGATAATCGAACGAACTATAAAGATTTAGTTTTATACCTATACCTACCTACTTTTCTAAATACTTTCCTCTAAGTCCCATCTTTAATATCTTTGCATCAGTTAATGATACAAATACTGTTAAAGGCCTTTAATGATAACTACTAAACCTATTTTGGTACAGCAACTTTAAAGGTTACTCTCACGTCTTTTTAATGTAAAAAGGTAACAAATCAATGGCCGTCGCTATAAAAGTTCATGTTTGTATGGATGTGCGCAATTTTCTCCTTACCTTTCCGTTCCTAATACGGTATTATTGCAATTTATGAACATGTGTATGAACGATGGCTGCCATAAATGATTCAATAAAATAAGATGCTATAACAATTTTAGGTCAATGCTCCATTATAAATGTAGAAGAACGAAAATGAACGAATGAAGTTTGAATGAAAAAGTTTTCTGATACACGCTGATTTAAGTACTTTTTAAAACCCACATTGCACTTAAAAAAAACATTTTTTAATAAAACAATAATAATCAGATTCATTTACTTTTTTTTAATCTCGACGGTGTTTAAAACCTGCTTAGCAGTAGCAGATTCTTAATTCAAGTTTTCTATACAGAATTTGAATTTAGATTCTACTAAGCCATTGCTAATACAATCGAGACTTTTATAAATAAAGGTCATTGTTATTATTATTATACAAACTCTTTTGTTTTGTAGATTTAAAATTCAAACTTTTTTTTCCGGGTCGGGTTGACAAGATGAATAAGATGCATACCTGAAACAAAAAAATAATTGTTATTAAAATAACGCACGTTTTAGAAACATAATTAAAAAATCGCTCCTATATTTACGTAATAATACCTAATATTAAGAATAATAATATATATATTTTTTTTTTATTTTAATAAAAAAAATATATTTAGGTAGTAGATCTATTACACAACCTTAGTTTATAATTCTAGACGAAAAAAAAAACTAGATTTTCTCACCACACGTCAATATTTTAAATTAACTTAACTAACCTAAGACTCGAATAGGTCTTATTTCAAATCTAAACCTTCAGTATTAGCCTATACAAATGCACTAGGATGCAGTCCTTTTAAGGTCATATATTGTCTTCACAAAACATTTACATGTGAAGATATATTTGGACAAAATATCGCTTTACATTCGAAACCTACTCAATTCATATTTCCATACCTATAATATAAATGCTAAACTAACTGTCTGTCTTTATGAATTTCTGTCTGTCTGTTACGCCTTCACGGATACCCGCTGAACTGAGTGCTGCGATAACCAACACACACGCGGGCGGAGCCGCGGGCAAACCTAGGTATGAATAAACCTTTAATGGAAAGAACATCCGTTAGCCTTAAGCCTAGTGTATGCAAGTACTCACCTACTTAAAAGTATGAGTTCTCTGAAGACATTAGTCAGATATCGGAAGATCCGAATTAGGCATGCGCTATGTTAATCTTAGTGCATTCTTGGCACTTATTAACGGTTGTTCGCGGTGTAAAAATAGATGATGTGACAAATGACCAGTGATTGTGTAATGCTTAGTTCCTAGGTATATAAGGACGGAATATTTTTTTTTGTTGCTTAGAAAATTTTAACGTCCCCAAGCGAACCGAATTGTTTCTTGAACAGGAACCAGGCATAAATGAACGTGAAGAAAACGAAAAGATGGAGTGATCTAAAATCTTTACTAAAAAAATGATTTGTGAAAAAAAACAAATTGTTAAGTAATTAGGCCACTGTAGGGCAAAGGTTTTGTGCCTTACAGTGGCTTAAAAAGAAAAGTTATACTTAGATTAAAAAATAAAAAACTAATTAATTTAAACGAGGCTACAAATTGGCACTTTTAGAACTACAATACAATGGGACGCCCAACCGTTACTGAAAATTACTTTTGTGAAGAAAATTTAATTACATATCTATACACTACCATTTCTCCTTCATCGTCTGAAGTGCGATGTAAATAACTTGGAAGAAATGAGTCTTTACATTCCCTTCCTCTGAATGATTCTTTCCTTAAGACCACACACGACTTGTACTTTATCCTCCTGTTGCACAAAACATCGTTTTGTCGATTAAATAACCAACAACAATTCATCGTAAAAGTGTAGTAAGATTGTCCAACGACTAGCAAAGACAGAGGAAGGGAAATTGTTATTACGTCCACATAAAGTTACATTACATCTTTTAAAACAGCTTCTAAATAACAAAGGTTCAGTAGAAAAATCAAATTATACCTGATTTTAATACTTTTATTTGTGTGAATCGTAAATAAAATTAAAATGTTAATTATTTTTTGCTTATAAGCAAAAAAATAAAGAGTCTAGCCTGAGCATAAATTAAATCTATGTCTATACTAATTACTAATATATTAATCATAATATAAAGATTTGTATTATTGTATGTTTGTAACGAATACACTTAAAGTACAGGAAAGATTAAACAATTCATTCACCATTAGAATGCTTCTTTATCCCTGATTAACATAGGCTATTTTGCTGTGCTAACCTTGCGAAATCGCGGCGGATCGCTAGTAGATACCTATATAAAACTACAGGAAAGTTAAAACTGATGTAGAGATACGACAATTTACAAAAGTTCTACGTATTGGATAGTATTCATTTTAATTTTATAAACGGGCATAAAATACAAAAACAAATGTAAACTGAGCTCTAGGCTTTTTTGACCTTAAATGTAATCTTAAAAGATGTAATAAACTTAAAACGTTTTGCGTCTTCATAAAATAATATAAATATTAATAATAATAGTGTCTAACATTTACTGAACGCACATAGATATCCGTGTAATGGCGCACCGATTACACGCTGTTCACACGTTGGGCAACGTTTACGCATAAATTACGCAAAAATACAAGAAGCTGTAACGCTTATCGCTATCTATAAATCTGTCTTAAGGTTAGAGAAGAATATTTCCCCTTTACATACAAAAAGCGAACACTTTTTAATAAAAAAAGTTAGATACTTTCAGGACTTACATAATCTGTTTATGCTTAGAGGGAATTGCATGATGTGCAAAATGCGAGATGCCGAATTAAAATCGAAGCAATTTTAATTATTATATTTCTACCTATAATATTTTGAGCCTGAATCCCGCCCCTGATGATAAAGAAAATGTTAAATAAAATTTAATATCCGACTTCGACTTTCCATTAAATGAAGTCCATTTTTTTATTAAAATTGCCAATGCAAGTATACATTCAAAGCGTACCGAAAAATAATATATTTTTAAAGGTAAAAAAAGTAACGGCTTCTAGACAGATTTTAAACCGGTCTTCTTGCAAGCGCATCCATTTTGTTTAAGCTAAAACATATTAATACCTATGCTATTAACAATATAATTTTTATACAAATACTTGTAAAACACGTTGCAGATTGCAGTAGTATTTAAACTGTAAATGTGCATAAAGTTAGCTTGCCATCTCTAAGTGTAGTTTAAGTTAATAACATCGTGGCATTGACCGATGACTTTTAAAGTTCTTAGCACCTCAAGAGGTACTCCGTACTTGAGATATAATTTTTATGTTATCCTGATAATGATGACGATGATGTAGGTAATATATTAATAGTTGTTTTTTGCATAGATACTTAGTAGAACAAAAAAGTAATTGTTTTAATCAAGTCTATTGTTTTAAATGTTCAATTATCTTTTTCATATACTTTTAGCCCTTATCATAGTTACCCTCGGTGATCTAATTAGTCTTGTTCACTGTACTGCACAAGACCCAACAAGTTCCTCTGTAGACGGACACGACTTCACGATTGGACAAAATATAGCAGGCACTACACAATATTACTTTATAAGACCTACGAGTATATTTACAATTTGCTTATCATTACAAATCGACGAAGATGATTGAAACAGTTGAGTTGAGATCCTGAATGAAAGAAACGAGCTAGTCTTACAAACACTCCATGCCATCTCACCACTCAAAAAGACATTTTTATCTCCCCCATCATTTAATTCAAGTCGCTTCGATTCTTCGAGTTATTTGCCGGAGCTTTAAACACTTCTGAGATATCGCTAGTAATATGCAAAATAGGAATAATTTACGAGACATTTAAGGCAGTTGCCACACGCAGAGTCTCAAGCTTCCTGCGTTCCGTTCTACGCCGATTGCAAAGCTATGCACCTGTTTCGCTATTTCTATCTAGATCTCATTGAATGTGAACGATACTTCCCATAGAATTTGAAATAATTAAACGTTTATATGGTTTTAAATTGCTAGGTTACATTTTGATGTATTTAATAGTTGCGCTTCAATGAATATTTAAATATTAGCTGTGTCCGGTGAATCTGGATGATTAAAACAACCTTTAAATAAGAATTAAACCAACTTCAAAAAAACATCAAACAAAGATCCTACCTGAAACCAGAAAAAAAGCGAAATATAAACTGGATTATTTATTTACCTTATTTACTGAAATTAATAAGTTATTTCAATAATATTACATATTTAGTTAAGAATCTCCTTTTTTTTTAAATCTGTTTCGCGTTTCATAAATGTTGACATAAAAATTAATTTTACAAATTTATATACCCGCGTTAATTTTACATTGTTTTTAAACATAGACTATATGACGTCACCTAGATATAACGAAATATTAGCATTCGTGCACTTGTACAAATATTAAATAGAGAAGAACGTGACTTTAGACGATTATTGCTTTGTTTAAAACTACAATGTTTGTTTAGATTATTTGTTAAGAATTCACCTTTAGACCTACATAACGGCTTTAAAAAGGTAGGTAGGTATATGTAGATATGAAATTATATTATTAATGCGAAGAGAGCGTAGGTAGGCAAATTAATATAGGTAAGGCAAAAACAAAAAAAAATCGGGACATCTTAAACATTGTTCCTATAATTATTATCCCTATCCTGTAAATCGCGTTTAAACATTTTCATTATATTCTATTAGGACAGCGAGCTCGTTAAGTTTCCTTCCTGATTATAATAATTAATATAATAGTTGGCTATTTTCCAGGAAGACATCTTTGTGACTAATCAATTGTTTTCAAAATGCGCTGATTAATAAAGCTTGGAAACAATACAAGCATCTTCAACAAAGTACTTATTTAGTTTTCATAATAGGTACGTATTATAAAAGAATAGTTGCAGATATCAAGACAAAAGAAAAATTATCAACACTGCACTATCTTATTGTTTTCCCGATGCGAAATATCAATGGAAGAAAATGTAGTGTTTCCAACAAAAGGCTGTAAATAATTTATGATACGGAAGCAAATTTTATACGTAAATAAGTTGGCAGTATAAAGCAGGATCTTGAAACTATAAACTTGTTGGGGAATTTTGCATTATACAATACTTTTTATTAGAAACTCAGAAAAAGTTTCCTTTAAAATAAAATAAATGATTAAAGATCAAAAAGTCAAAATCTTGTGTAGTATAAATATTATTTGTCGTAATCGACTCCAGTATAAATTACTTTTTTATTACAATTGCTGTTCAAAAATAATATTATTTTTAATCACTTCAACCTCATGTTGAATTACCTATGTATTTTTAAATATTACCAATAAAATAAATACACCTAAAGTTTAAAAATAATATTTTCAATCATCAATTAAAATACTTTTATTAGAAAAAAAGGTAAGTTTTGATTTTAGAATGTTATAGAGGCCCACAAAAAAATTTAACAGTTAAAATTGAAATACTACCAAATATTCTATTTAATTTATTTTATTATATCTTGTTATTGTAATAGAGTTTACGATGATGTCATTATGTTAACATTGATTTTAATAATTGAATGTAGATTGCGAACTCAATCATTTGTAATAAATGATTGGTCGGTATATTTAATTGTTCAATAGAGAGTTTACAATTATTTGTACCTACTAGTTAATAGGGTAAAAATAAATTGTGCAAGTAAAGCCGTGTCTACAGTGATTTTTTCAAAAAAGTAGTTTGTATAAATATATCTCTATATATATAAAATTCTCGTGTCACGGTGTTCGAACTTGAACTCCTCCGAAACGGCTTGACCGATTTTGATGAAATTTTTTGTGCTTATCCGGTATCTATGAGAATCGACCAACATCTATTTTTCATCTCCCTAAATGTTAAGGGTAGTCCACCCCTAATTTTTTTTTTTTATTTTTTAGGCAAAATTTTTTGTTTTTATTTTTTTATGACACAGCATACAAAAATACATACAACCCTAAATTTTCATCCCTCTACGATCAACCCTTATATTTTATTTGTTAATTAAAAACTTTAATTTTTTTTGGTATTTTTTTTTTTTTATTTTTTGATGACTTACAATAAAAAATAGGGTAGGGTAGGTAGGGTAGGGTAGGTAGGGTAGGGTAGGTAGGGTAGGGTAGGTAGGGTAGGGTAGGTAGGGTAGGGTAGGTAGGGTAGGGTAGGTAGGGTAGGGTAGGGTAGGTAGGGTAGGGTAGGTAGGGTAGGGTAGGTAGGGTAGGGTAGGTAGGGTAGGGTAGGTAGGGTAGGGTAGGTAGGGTAGGGTAGGTAGGGTAGGGTAGGTAGGTAGGGTAGGTAGGGTAGGTAGGGTAGGGTAGGTAGGTAGGGTAGGGTAGGTAGGGTAGGGTAGGTAGGGTAGGGTAGGTAGGGTAGGGTAGGTAGGGTAGGGTAGGTAGGGTAGGGTAGGTAGGGTAGGGTAGGTAGGGTAGGGTAGGTAGGGTAGGGTAGGTAGGGTAGGTAGGGTAGGGTAGGTAGGGTAGGGTAGGTAGGGTAGGTAGGGTAGGGTAGGTAGGGTAGGGTAGGTAGGGTAGGGTAGGTAGAGTAGGGTAGGTAGGGTAGGGTAGGTAGGGTAGGGTAGGTAGGGTAGGGTAGGTAGGGTAGGTAGGGTAGGGTAGGTAGGGTAGGTAGGGTAGGGTAGGTATTTTTAATTTATAGGGCAAAACAACGTTTGCCGGGACAGCTAGTAAGTGTATAAAAACGTAAATTAGGGATGTGACATAATTTTTACCGAATTAAAACAACAAACAATCGAAATTGTTTTGTTTTATTTAAAAACCGGCGCAGCAGACCCGGTTTAAGAGTTATTAAACCCGCGAAGGAGCAATAGTAATACATAAGTTGCAACAAACAACAGAAAATATAAAAATATTTAAAAGCATAACCATCTCAAAAATACCTCTCCCTGGTAATTCGACCTTCAAAACTAAACGATTTTGCAGTTGCGACAAAAAAACAAATAATAAAAAAAAAAAACAAAATAAGCGCGGAAAAATACCGCGAAACAAGCAATTCAAATATCGAATTACATTACAAAGAGGAGCCAAATTAAATTAAAGCACCGTATCGTTGCAATGCTATCATCAAATTTCACTGTACAAGTATTGTTATGCAACTGTATCGACTACCAAGTGCAATACAATTTGTTGCGTCAATTCGTTTGTTGTCGGTACGTATAGGGTTGTCGAGGTGACTTTTTCACATTTTTATCGATGGCACGATTTGGGCAAAGGACTTCGAGAACACGACAAAGAAAACTCGAATACATTAGACTCAAAGCAAATCAGCAGTTTTTGAGTTTGCATGAATAATAAACATTTCAGCTTGTTATGTTTTTAGTACAGTACAGTGGCGGATTCAGGATTATTGCTTTAGGGTCTTGAGTCTATTTTAGCAATGTAAAAACTACACAAAATATTGTACAGTAGAAAAATTTAAAAATAATACTTATTAAGTTAACAGTAAAAAACATAATGGTAAAATTAGGACACTTTTAGGGGTTCCTTTGATCCCTGAATCCGCCACTGCTACCGTAGTACCTAGGTCTTACTTACGAATTCAAATTTAATACAGAGTTGAATGAGTTCGAAGATATTAATTATGTTTTCGGTCAGCCCTATAAACGAACATTGTGAACGAATGTCACGCCTTTCCACAGTACGACACAAATAAACATTCGTCATACATTGTAATAAAATACAATTCTATAGATAGATTGCTTTTTTATTTAATAGATGTTATTGTATCATTATAAAATGCACCTAAATGGAAGATTTTAGTTGTAATTAAATATGATTTCATTTACCTCGCATGGAAACTATTTCGATAAAACTAGGTAAGTATTGTCACGTTAGGTTTCATAGAGTAAATTGCACATGGTTGCAATCCATATTCATTATATTATGCGAATGTATGCATATAAATGCAATTTTTTTGTCTTTATTTCTTAAATATAAAATGTAGGTATGACAGTTTTGAATTTTATATTGCACCGTTAAACCACGATTGGTTTGTTTGGTACTCACATTCGATATTATAACACTAATTAACAGCTAGTGAAGTACCTAGTGACGCAGAACCTATTTTGATTAAACTTGGTATGACGTAAACTTGAATCCTAAGACAGGACATACGCTTCTTTTTGCCGCGATTACCGACACACACGCGGGCGGAGCCGCGGGAAAAACTAGTAATATTATAAATAACTTATAAACTCCCGTCGCTAGCTTTCCCAATAAATAATTTTCCGATACATTGCAAATGTAACAAATTTATGACAGATGACATATTCGCTCTACATTATGTAAATCAATAGTTACATGCGCACTTAGCTTACGTTATTATATGTTATAATAAACTAATGATATGGCATACTTTTGAAATTATTTAATAGTCAGTAGATATCAACGTCGCGTTGCATTCACTCTCACAAACTTGTCACGTATAATTTAATCTCAGTTTCATGATACTGGCAACACCGAGAAATCAGTTTCAATTTCAAAATGGAAGTTGATCGTAGTCGAAAACAGAACTAACTTTTTAGAAAAGTCGCGTGTCGTAACAAGTAATGCCTTTGCCTAGATTTTTTTAGTACCTCTTATACAGTTAAGTTGAGATTTTTTTTTTCAATTGATAATTTCGGTTTATTGCGGTCAAAAAAGAAGATAGGTACAATTTATTATAAAATTTTTAGAAAACAATACATTTGTTTTTTTTTTTTATTTTTGCCTTGAAATCTATAAGTTGACCTACAGATATTTATATGTATGTCTATATATTTATGCTAATGTTATTGGCATACGTTAGGTGGCACATTATAATAACCAAATATAGGCATAGCGTCTATGTATAATTAAATCATAATTTGAGGCTACTAAGGTAGCCGAAAAAAAATCATTAAATTTTATTGTTTTAAATAATTTATTATTCAGCTAATAACTCTAAACTTTTATAGTGCACTAAATCGCTTGAAGCAGAATGAATATCTACCTAATTATTTTTTTTATTTATGTACCTATTCAACATGACACTGATAGGATCTTCTTCCTGCCCGTCATATGCCTATTATGTATTATATCATATATAGTATGTAATTAATATTCAATATTCAATAACTAGCAATCACATTACGACACAATTAAAAATAATTAACTTTTAACTTGTTTTGTAAGATTTTATTTTTAATCCCACCATTAAAATCACGCAATCAATTTCATGGGTATTGACTAACGAATAGTTAACAAAAAAGCTAATATAGTGGCTATGGTCGTTTACGTACGTAATTATTTAACGTCCTAATAACTTACCGATAGTATTGTGCGCACGCGACGTTCTAAAAATGGCGGCAAAAATAACCGCATGCCATTAAATTTTAACAGTACGGTAAAGATGCGTTCATAACATCCATTAAAAAACGATTCAGTTCAATAAAATAAAATGAAAACTAACTCAATTTAATTAGTCTATGATCTACTTCCTTCAGTAAATATGTATATATTTTAAACAGTTTTTCGTTGAACTTAGAGTAAGAATGTCCGCACCCGGTTTCTGAAAGGCGATCAACACAAAAATTTGTTAACCATCTGTCAAACCTCATGTTAAGCGCTGTGATTGGTTGTTAGTCTTTTGGTCAACCAATCACAGTCGTGATTAGTTGATTTGACAATAGATTTAGTTGATCAGCCTTAAAGAAACCGGGGGTCAGTCTATTAAATATTTTTCATGTTAATTGTACTGTAAGCCTGTAATACAAAATGATTTTGTATGCCAGGTGCCAGGTGACAGTTGAGCGCACATCAACATCGAACATTTATAACGACACTGGCTGAAATTGCTGTAAATAACAGCAGCATTTCAAAGCAATTAAGTACATTGGTTTTCTTAATCTGTTACCATTGTTGTTGTTGACTGTATGATAAACATCCGTTAAAAATAAAAGTTTATGTTTATAACTTACAAGTGAAGGTGCTATTTATTTATTAATCCATATTATGAAAAGCTGTCAAACTTGTTAAGTTATTCAAAGCGTTACATAATCTTGAGAACCTTAAGCGTCGATTGGCCGGAAGCTAAAAATCCTTTCGGATATATAAGTTTTATCTCTTATGTGATAGCGAAAGTTTCGATACAAAAAAAACAACGTAAGATTAACTGTAAGACTTATTTATTAAATCCATTCATGAAGTAACTTGTGCATTCGTACTTTAAAATTCATTTGGTATATGCTTGTAAAATTTAATGGCAAACCCGCAGAAAACGAAAAAAAAATATGACATCATGTAGCAGCAAATATTACCCGCATAAAAACAGACGTATAAATAATGTTAAAAATACTTTCTGCTACACCTACATGCTATAATACACAAAGTAGCATTTCAAAACATTATCCCGCGGTTTCTGAAAGGTTGATCAATTTAATCTGTTGTCAAATCAACTGATCACGACTGTGATTGGTTGACCAAAAGACTAACAACCAATCACAGTGCTTGACATAAGATTTGACTGGTGAATAACTAATTTTTGTGTTGATCACCACAACCCTCAAATTCCACACTATTTAATCCTCAAAATTTCTTTATAACTCGGAAGGTAGGTATAGTGGTAAATCACCTTAATACTGCGCATGAGTGCACCGAGAAGCATTCACAAAGACGTCCACCAATTACATTTCATTGAATGTTGATTCAAATACACGCGAATCAATTAAAACCTAAACAAACCAAAATTAATGTCGTAATGCTTTCTACACGATTTTTATGTAAACACACTTTTTATTATGGTGTTAGCAATCAACGTGCGTAATCACTGAGAAAGTTAATGAATATAGTGGTTATTTGTTGTTTATTTACTTTACATAAATATTAAAAACAAGTTAACGCACGTGGCTGTCGAGTAATCAATAACTCAGCCTAACCCTACCAACAGTTGGGCATAATCCTAACTCAGTAAATAGAGAGAATCCCAGTGAAAGAAGACATAATAATCCCTAATTTCAATCAGCTTAAACCATTGGAACGCATATTCTTTTTCGTGCCCAGAGACCAGGGGATGTGCAAGATACTGCAAAGTAAGAACTGGACCACGCTATATAGGTCACATACCACCATAATTGATTGGAACCAACATATTATGATGAGCGCTACAAAATATCGAGTGCGACAGCTATATAGTCTTTAGCGGAAGAATAGACACACGTCAAAGTGACACCATGAAGGTTTCCTTCCTGGATACGCAACTTTAAAAATCCATAATTTTACGCTGCATAGGCTCTTCGCAATTATTCGATTTTAACAGCTTTCTCTTACGTCATTAATGTGATGGACTTACATAATGATGGAACACAGCATTTTCTCGGTCTATCATGTGTACTGTCAAACGACGTGGAACAAGTTGCAGCTTGGTCTAAACAACGTTACGCAATGGAAATACGAAAGATGTTGCGTATCTTCATTTTGATTAATTAACCATTTCGAAGTAACTAAGCACTATAATTTATTTGAGAATATAGTCAGCAGGTACATCAAAAAGTTCATATACGGAATTACTAACGTCAACTTAACTTCTTTTGCCATGAAAAAATATTAATTTTAAAAAGAGCTGACATTACAGTCACAAATTGACAGGACAACGTCAAATTAATATACAAAAGTAGATATTACATGTTGGCCACTCCTGCGGATTTTTCGCAAGTTTCTTAAGTTTTGCTCCGTCATACATGTGGCTAATGATTTTTATTAATAAACACACTTCGATTAAAGATTAGAACGTATAACTAATCGTGGAAAATGCCAAAAGATACTTAAAATACTTAAATGAGTTAAATACACAGATTTTAACCCATTACAAGTAATTAAATTTTTAACGATAATGCATTCGTTTTAACATAAAGTCTTACGAAATAAATTGAAAAGGCGTTAAATTTTGTACCAACGTTACCAACATTACGAAAATATTTTTAACAAAAATCTGACAAATGACATTCGATTTTTTAACTCTGTAATAGTGATTTTTGAAGATGGCGGCGAATAGAATGCACGCTGCGCATACCACAACGCATCGCGTGTTAAAAGGTAATTATTTGCGAACGATGCATTTTATTGGTATAAGTGTCAACTTTAAGATTAAATGTATTGTTTTATAATTGGGTAAGTTGATTAACGTTATAATAAGAAGGAATGTAAATGAAGACATTATTTCTGCAATCGTTTATAATTAAGAAGCGGGTTTAACTATGGTGGAACATAAATATATTTATTGGTCTAATCTAATAATTTTTGTGTTGTTCAGCCTTTCAGAAACCGGGTGTACACTAAGTGATCAAGACAGCGTGAGATTGACTTAAAACTAAGTTACGTTTGAGTATTTGGCCATCAGAAAGTTAACACGCCAACGCTTTAAAAAATATAAGTGTAGCAGCTAAAAATTCTAGTAAAAACAACTTACAGCATAAAAAGAAATATTTTACCACCACCGTTTCCAATACATTCGCGTGAATGTGTGTTTTTGCTAAAATTACGTCGACATCTTGACAGTCAAGCAGTTATAACTAGTTAGACATAGGTATCATAATAGCGATAGCTTTTTGTTAATAGCTGATATAATGCAACACTCCAATTGACGATACGCCCCCAAATTATTCCAACCTCCTTTCACTGATACGGACAAGACGTATCATATTAAAATCATGTTTAATAAAACAACTAGCATTTGTCAATTTGATATGTCGATGTAGATTTATTTCGAAACCTTTTGATACAAATTACATGGAAGCATTGATTACGTGACTCTACCATCGATAACACAAGCATGTTTAATTAAATTTTTAGTTCGTTTGATAATGATTAAGACACTTTCTTTTTTAATCAAATATATTACCGAATCTATCCTCCGCAATTCCTAAATCACTGCTAAGATTCGTGTTATTTTTTTACCTTTGGATAAATATATTTTTTATTCTGAAATTCGCGTAAATTTTTGCGAATTCGAGAATTTGTTACATCACTATTTATCACACACTATTTCAGTATTGAAGAATGATATTGTACTTGTAGTTGTTTCTTTCGAACAAAGCAAATTGAAACAAGTCTGTCAGTGTATCATTAAGTTAATATTTTTTTTCTGGTCTAATTTCCGCGATGATCTAGATACGAAAAAAGTGAGAGTGCGGCGGCTCCCGTGTGTAAGAGTTTATTGGGGGAAACATTACTGCGGCTGCGGTCAAGTGCCTCCAAGAATACTCTTTTTGATAGTTTACTCATATATGTAGCTGCAAGTGGCCTTCTCATAGTTATGACAAGTATTTAGATATAACTTTGAAAAGCGGTGGCCATAATCCCCATGTTCTTTATTTAACTTTCTGCATTATTTGAGTAAGTATTTATTTATTCAACATGTATTTATTTATATAATGTATTTAATCGTAATTCTGGCTGGAATTGTTTTCTAAATTAATAGGTATTTTGAAAACACTTTTGATGCCATATTTTAGGTTTATGTTTAACTAGCTGTCTCCCGCGACTTTGTTCGCGTGTTTTAGTTTCAACGGTTTTTCATATTTGCAACATTTTTCATTTATGATCCGCTCCTATTGGTCGTAGCGTGATGTTATATAGCCTATAGCCTTCCTCAATAAACAGACTATCTAATACAAAAAGAATTTTTCAATTCGAACCAGTAGTTCCTGAGATTAGCGCGTTCAAACAAACAAACAAACAAACAAACAAACAAACAATCAAACAAACAAACTCTTCAGCTTTATAATATTAGTATAGATTACATTAGTTTATTTTATTATTTCTTTTGTGTATGTTTATATAATTAGTTAAGTTTATTTGAAATACGTAATGGTTATTAATAGGTGTTGAAAGAAATGCTACGTCACATTTTGGAAAAGCTTTGTAATTATCATGTAAATTCATACTTATAACTAAGTAAATGCGGCTTTGTCTATATTGCCTGGAAAAAATAACAAATGACATATAGCTTCTTCTTTTATTATGCAAACAAGCTTCCATTTTACAGCGGCGCGATTGATGACGCGTGAAACCACAATCACGTATCTTCTCACCCATGGGAAGATTATTAAATAAATGCAATATTATATATTCAAAGTCTATTGTTACAAACATTTCAATGTTTATTCATGTCCGTATAATTAATGAGTCAATTATTCGTTTATTATTAGACGCAATCGTCCGATGCGTTCCCAATGCGTTCTAGCGTTACGTGCAATAGATTGATTCCATGATAAATTAGTTGCGTGGTATGGCAATACTCGGACTTTTGTGCCCAATTTGTATGTGTTTACTGTTTTGTATAAAAGTTTACGTGTATGTAGTAATTCGTTCCATTGAGTTCCTATTTCTCAATCAGTGTCGTTAGGTAAGATAAGATTTGAACATCTTTGTACCACAGTGGTAACATCTTGTAACAGCATCGAATTTTGTTAAAGGTTACATAAATGTATCGAATTTTAGGACCTACATCGATATTAGAAAAAAATATACTTACAATTTATTAATAACTAGCTGTGCCCCGCGGTTTAACTCGCTTTGCTTTTCTCCCAAGGCACAAGGCAAGTTACGAGATGTTAAATTCTTCGAGAACTGGGTGGGCTATCTAATGCAAAGACTTTTCCAAATCAGACTATTTATTAGTTTTAGAGATTAGAGCGTACAAACAAAACGCTCTATTTTATATAGATAGTTAATTTTGAATAGGTAAGTAAAGATATAGTACTTAATAAAGTGGTAAAGTAGGTACTAGGACCGCAGAGTTGATATTTTACGAGAAATTCAGTGCAGTTTTCACAACAAAGTTGGTAAGTAAAATCTAATTGCCTCGTAATATTTTTTCAACTAGATGAAATAAATTACTAAAAATCTAGTTTCTGGAAAATCTCAGAACTATTTGAAACGGCATAGTTTTCAACTATAATTTATAGCGTAATTTTCAAGCTTGGCAGCCATCTTGGCAGCTGTTATTTAGAGCGGTTTTCATTACTCTACACGAGTTTTAGTTACGCTTTTAGAATTATTATAAAATGCTTTGCTATGACGATATTTTGTAAGGTCAGAATCCATCTTGGGAATCAGGACATTCGGCTAAAAAAACTGCGGTAAATAAGCTTACAGCTACGAAGTAATACCACTTTCAGCTCTACGTATGTAACTCTTAACTCTAAAACATAGCGCAATTTTTAAACGTCGACCGGTCGTACCGTATTTCTGAATTCATCAACAGAAAAAAAAAAAATAAAAAGAACATCTCTACTGTCACTTTATAATGTTTTTTTTAGTAAAGTCATCGTGTCACCTGCCTGATTGTAATCCGATTTAAAATTTAACGGACGTCATTCTTAACTATCATCGTTATCGATTGAATGTAATCGGTAATCAATTCGACAATGGAATTCAAGGGCGTGTCATCGGTTTCCCATGGTTTCGTCACATTTCCGATCATGAGTTTCCGTTTTTTACAATGTGAGTTGAAAATAGTCAAACAAGTCCACATTTAGTTACATAAATATGTGAACTAGATACTCACGGACATAATTACATATATTATACGTTAAAACCGACCACGTACCTACCTAATGATTTCCACATCAACAGATCTTAAATTGTAAATAAAGAAAAATTATAATTTTTGCTCATAAATGGCTGGGATTACAGATTATATAATCCATACTAATATTAAAAATACGAAAGTGACTCTGTCTGACTGTCTGTTACGCTTCCACGGATAAACCGATGTACCGATTTCAATGAAACTTGGTATGGGGCAAGGGCGGATCCCATAGGCTTCTTTTTGCCACAATAACCGGCACTACCGGCAAAACGGCGAGCAACAGCTGTAATAAATAAAACTTCCACACTATAGCTAGGTATCTATTAACAAAAGAAGGAATAAAACAAATGAAATAGAAAATAAGTACTTATTGAACAAATGAGAAAGATTTACAACCTCGTTTTTCAATTTAATTAAATAATAACATATTTATGCAAGTAAACATATCCTAAATATAAGTAGGTACGGAATGGTAATTAGGCATTAAACATTTTTTATTAGGGAAACCGAAATTTTTAAGGTCGACCAGTTGACAATGTTGACTGTTGACCATCGACAAGAATTAAAAAACAAATTGGATACTACAATTAAATTTGCACGTTATGATAAACCAAGTTACGGATTTACTTGTGACAAGCAATAATGATTTTTAAATGTATAAGGATAACGCCTATAATAAATGAAAATGCAAGCTTAATTTAAAGGATGTCCAAAATTATTAAATTAATGTCTTTGGTCATACTTCGTAGGAGCTACTGGAATACAAGTCTTATGGATACGTAATAAGAGTGAACGATTTATGAGGTTTAAAGCTCATGAGAAATTATTATGTCATCTCGACATTGGTCACACGACATTTAATAATTTTTATTATTTTTTTTCGGTTGCTACCATGTTTCTACCTACTCAGACATCGAAAAATATAAGTAGGTAATCCTATTAGATACTTATTGCCTTATTGGTATTGACTAGACATTCTTAGTAATATTTTATTTTCTTTATTATGGATAAAAGTAAGCTAATTAAAGAGATACATACAAAAAAAAATAATTATATTAACGGGCAACTACCTATTAATATCTTCATATCTATCTATAGGTATTAATAAAATCAATAGGGATGTTTCCTGGGTATGAAAAGTTAAAATCTATTTAGTCCGTCAGTTAGATAATAAAAAAATATTAGACACGTATTTTTTCTTTTATCAAAACAATAAAAAATTACAAAGATACACCGCTTTAAAGTTTCGGAGTGGGGGCTTATGACGCTACGCCTCGCTTAAAATCGTAGCGAGGAGTGACGTCACGCGTAACTTCAGTTCTCTGTATTTTGATCATTTTTTGTTTTCAGGAAAAAAGAAAAAATACGTGTCCAATAAAATTCATTAATCTACAAGACGGACATTAAAAAAAAAATTAGGAAACAGGCCCATTACTACATGTATGAAGGAGCATCACTTAATAAAGGTTTAACCTTAGAGAAAAAATAAGTAAGCGCGCATATAAAGTATGAACTGTTGTCACTAGTATGAACCAGTAAAATCGTTAGAGTTGCGAACCGTCGAAATTTTTGCATATACATTTGACGTCGCACGGAAAATCGTAAATCTGTAAGCGGGCATAGTACACACGATGTGCGCACTTTCCTATAAGGGTTTAACCGATTTGTTTGTTTTTTTTTGTTATGTTTGTAATTGTCAGGACAAGGTTCGAAGAAATAAACAAAAAATTGCAAAAATCTGTCAGCAATTTACAGGACGACTATAGGATCTGCAAGTATTTTAATAAAAATAAAACTATAAATTTTTATTCAGCGTCAACGTCAGTTCGACATTAAGGAATTTGCGCGCCAAAATTTACATACGTTAACCTCTAAAGTCAATGATCAAAGCTTGCTTGTATTATATTGAGAAGGATGATGTACACTGTAGTGCGATACATATATTATTATCTATAATTTATATCTGTTTATGTTACCCAAAAATTACTTAAAAATACCTAGCTGTATTATCTTTATCTGTTGTGAAAGTACTTGACGAGATTAAAGTGGACTCTACCCAACGAAATAAAAAACCACTGGAGCAAACAAAGTACTTACATATATAATATAGTTATACTAGATGTTACCGAAAGGGATAAAGAGTAAAGAGTACATCTGGTCAGCATAGAGTATGTGTACAAAATTTCAGCTCAAAATGAGTTAATAAAATAATCGATATCCAATTTATTGCATCAATTATTCGACACCAGAAATCATAACAAAAGTATCACCGCACTTCGAGGGTCAATATCTTATTACGTCACTCTATAAAAGTTAGAAACATCGCTTCAGCGGTCTGTTTATGATTTTAATATAGGTAGGAACCTAAAAGTAGTAATAGTTGTACTTTTAGGTATACTTATTATAATTTTACAAAAACATTGTGATATTCGATACTCATTGCATGATAGCAATTATGAATAATAATTAATAAAATACTAAACTTACTCATAAAGTGCTCGTTAGAATTCCAAAGTGCTTGTTTATTTTACAAATGCCACAGTAAGGTCAAATAACTAAAACACTGTGACTTGCAACGAATATATTAATATTTTACCGAACTAGTTTGAGATACCTACGCTTGCATTGATCGAACTCACTTTTGATTGGAAACTAGTCTAGATAAGCTCAAGGTATCAATGAGGTGCAAATACGATTGATTATATTTTTACTTATAGCAGTTACAGAGTTACAGAATGCTTTCCTCCTTAAAATTTAACTTCAGATCCTCTTCTATTTATTTTTTCTGTAGTAAATACTCTTCTAAATTGCAAGAGTCACTTGATAGGCCCAGAGGGACACAACGAATAAGTTTGACTTCTTCGACAAAAATGGGCACAACACAGCCCTAGACATAGAGAGATGGAAGCAAGGCAGTAAGGTATTTTCCTTGCACTGGGAGAAAACGAATTGAGAAAAAAAGGTACTTATAGTTAATAAGCTGATATAATTATGTAGGATAAAGTTTTAAGACTTTGTCGTTGTCAACTGTTATTGTACTATTTAAAAACATAAGAGAATAATCAATTTTAATAACAGTTCAAGGGTTATTAAAGATATCGTTTGTCAGCGCTATATAGATATACCTACATACAAAGGCAAGGTAACCATAAACAAAATTAAATAAAGATGGCGCGTATTTTGAGATGTGACATAATCAGGTGCTATAAATTGCCATCATCACTTGCTAATACAAGTCGCGGTGATTTCATAATGTCAAGAGGTGCCTCTTGATTTGTGTTAATAATGATGTTTGATTTAATAAGAATTGTTACATAGAATAATTGATATATTGACGTAAGTATGTTATGTGAGCTTAGAATTCATGTACTTATTTGTATATTATCATGCTAGAAACTATCGGAGAAATTATTGTTAACTGGGCAGACGTAAGTTAATAGTATATCATAGATTTCAAACAAAAAAAAACCTGGACCTACTGGATTTTTAGCTTTTTGTGCAGGTCAAGTAGGTTTTTTGTTTTTATAAAGACGTTCAACAGCGTGTCTTGTATGCCAAATAAAATCTGTGTAACCACTCTATAAACCTATAAAGGAATCGAGAAATTTTTGTCGTATCTTGCTAATCGACCATAACTTTGTATATTTCTTTGCATTTTAAACGCTTATAAGAGACTTTTATTTCTATTATATTTCTAAATGTCACCTTAGTAATAATAGAAAAATTTGCGTGAAAATGTCAAATATCTCCTTTTTTTTTCTCAATAGGTACGTTATTGTCAGTAATAAAATTGGTACTTAATTAATTCAAACGAGGGTTTTGTTTTAATTTTTGATACCTAAACCATTTTTACTGCATGATTCCAACTTATTATTCTGATGAATCAAAAGTATATATATTTAACTTATTGCAGATTATTTAAATGAAACGTTCTAAATTGTATAAGTATATAAAGTTGAATAAACTCATAAAATAAACTGACAGTAAATTTCTGTTTAATTCTTCAACCTAGCCACTATTACCTACAGAGTTCTCCATCAAATCATAACTCAAATTCACAGTTTGCGCCAATAACTTGTTGCTTTAACGGGCTCTTATCGAGAAAACTCATTTCTCGATGTCCAATATCAAGAGCAAGGCTCTATTATTTTCTTATTTGTACTGCACATTAACGGTGCACATAATGTTTTAATGTTAAAAATCTAGTTTTTCGCTCCAAATTTCACGGCCTCAATCTCTGACAAGTTGAGACACCATCAGTGTGACATATTGCCGACCTTGATGCTCACTGCGGGGGAAATTGTAAACACATGGTTTTATACTACAATAATTCGATAAATAACAACTGTCAGCTATAACTGAGTTAAAGATGACTTTTAGATTAAATGATAAGTACTCGTTTTAAACTGGGATAACGCGTATTGCTCTGTTGTGTTTAGCGTGCAAATTGTGATAAGTAGGTATATGGGAGAATGTGTTGTAACAATTTCTTTATAAGTATTGGCTTGAATTTTTTATGCTTTTTCTAGAGATTATTCTTCAACTTCCATTTTGAAGATATTCAGCCTCTTTTGTTTGTTACTAAGTAAATCTGGTTGAAGGTAGCTGGTTAATATTTTTAACGCATATTTTCATACTTACAATATCATAATTACACATAAAAAACTGCAAGGTTTTCTGTCGTGCTAATTAAAAAACAATATTAACATATTTACCTGTACATTGTACTTTGGAATACATGAACATTTGACTATAAAATATTCTAGAAAAACAAAAACCTAAAACCTACAATGTATTTACAATTGTTAAAACAAGTTGTATATCAATGTATGAACTTTCTGAATCAAAAATTCATTTTCGTTTTCGGCCAGTTTTGGTTCCAATTAGTTCCAAACTTGTTGCAGCTGAAAGCGAAATTTTGATCGTGTTTCGTTCCATGCAGAAGAAAGTTTAAGACAATTTTTCGCCTTTAATTTTTTGATTTTTACAAAGTAATACAACTTGTAGCTTGGTAATAGAGTTCATTTATGCACAGTATGCATATCAAGACCTAGAAAAGAAAGGCCTTAAACCTATAGACAAATATCTCGAATTAGATATTTATATAATTTAAAGACCATAAATGGGTATTCCGGTATTGGTCAAAACTAAGGTAAGGCAAAAAATATCGTATTCGGTTACAAAAAAACTGGTTTCGTACACTGGTACTTTTAAAGGCCGTGACAGGCATAAATAAAGAGAGAATAGGAAAAATCAATAAAAACCATACGAAGGAAAATTTTCAATAAGTGTTCAATGTTGTTTATTTGAGTTTAACATTGAGAAGTACGTGATGTGTCGGATAGCATTGAGGTATGTCTGCTAATTCAATTGTTGTTGTAAGGATATTTATTTTGAGTTAGTAGGTCAGTTTATTCTAATATAGTAACAACTTAAAGCTCTTTATTTTTCTCATCATTATGAAACTGGTACAGAATTAAATTTTTTGTTACATAATATAAAGACTGGTGTCTGAATAGGTAAAACCTGTGTTACAAATCACTAGGCCAGCCCTCGGTTCGATAGACACTAAACATTTAACTTATAAGTACTAACAATATCTTTAAATTTAAAAAAAAGCTAACAAATAAATGTGTTTCTCTATTTACTTATAATATAAAAAAATAAAATCTAAGGCATACAGTTTTAAAAAAATAAAATAAAATATGGTTAAAAATTACAATAAACAACTATTAAAACTAATTATATGTAATCAGTCAGGACTCTAAAACATTGTATATTGAATGATGACGTTAGCAAAACATTCACTTAGCTTTTTATTTTTGTAGACCGTAAAATTACGTATATTTATAAAATGTATAGATTGTCCTGACAAATAACTTCAAGTACTTACAATGTTAACTAATGGCCCAGTCAGAAATTGACCGCATGAAAGACACTAAATACTTATTTAATACAACTTATTACCTACTTACAACTAAATTGCTATACCACAAAAATTAATATCAGTCGGTAAAACTCAACCTGAACTCGTTTTGATATAATTTAAAATTTAATTCTATAATTTTAAATCTTTTAAAGCAAATAAATCAACTCATAATTCAGCAATTAACCTAAAAAGTAAAACTTTGGCGCCAACTGCAGACTTCAGTGTTGCCAGTTGAAATATATTGATATGAAACTTTTTTGAACACCTTCACGATACACAATACAGGCATCGTGTTGTTTACAGCTACGGCTGACGAAAGTGAAAAGAAGCTTGTTTTATTCACTTTTTTTTTCGGACTCACTAGAGCTTACTAAACGTGTTTGACACGCTTAACAAACTTCTTCTTGGTTGTTTGTGTTGATAAATATACTATATTTATACGTAGGTATATAATTATGATTCAGTGAGTCCTATTTCAAATTAGGTAGACAATTAGTCATCCATATTTCTTGAGACATGGTCAGAACTTCAGAAGTGATCTACCGTTGCACTTTTTGTTGGAAATTAATTTAATTATGCTCAAAACTCGGTCACTTGGCACGTTAATTGTTTTAATGTTGTGCATTTTTATTAGTATTTTTTTTCTTACTCTGATATCATGATGATGAAGCTATATAAATGAGTATTTTTCACATTTGAACGCCAAAACGATCTCCATTTATGTGTTTATTTAAAGTTGTAACTCGAATTTAAAACCTATCGATTGGACTGTCATATATTAGGTACCTACCTACTTACTGTTTGCAACGAACAAATTGAACTATCAAGGCCTTAATATTATTGTGGTCATCAAGGTTAAATACATTTATTTTAAAAAAGAACGGCTGCCTATCTAAACTAAACTAACTGCAGATTAAACAGTTATTAAATTAGTAAACAATAACAATAACAATAACTTTTTCGAACACATTCTAACCTCAAAAGCTACCGTTACTGGCTGAAAAAGAATTCCAATTTCAAATTATTAGGCGGTGTATTAAAAAAGTATCGATAAAGATGAATTAGGTTCGTAATCACCATTCAAATAACAACGGAACAGTCATTGACCCCGCTTAAGCAATACTGTATGCTTTTGGCAACACAATTGGATTGCAGATACGGGTTTTATTAATATTGTGGTAACTTTGTTCGATTGTATTGACGCTATTATGACAACCAGGATAAACAAAAGTCTATCTTAGAATGTCAGCATCAGACTTGTGAAGAATCTTTGATTTTTTTTCATAATTGTTGAAGGAAAATTGGAAGGGATGATTTTTAGTAATCAAGTAATGATAAAACGAATCATCATTCATTTGAAGAAGAACTTATAATTAGAAAATTTGAGGATATTTTATACCATTTATCTACCTTCTACTAATATAACTAAAATAAAACCACGAACACTTTCGTAACATGCACACTAAATAAACGCATTCTAAAACAATTATTAAATTCGAATTTCGTCGTACATCTTCCTAACTCGGCTAACAGCGCCTATTACGACATCGTTCGACAAATATTTCACTTGAACGCAAAATCACTCGTTTGAGATCGACGTTACCCAATTAGGTATTTACTTATTCAGCCAGCAAACGTGAACGATTCGATGTTTAAGCAATCTTCACAAAAGCTTTCTTACTACAAATTGAAATTAAAAATAAAATACGACAGTAATTTTTTTTTATTTTTTATAGGTACAGTTCGAAGTTCAAACGCTGACCGTACTGGCTAGCATTTATGTAATACGTATTTATTAAAATATTGCTCGTTGACAAGAAACGCGAAATTTTTGGAGCGAAACCTTTCAGTCATACATAAATGTAGTTTTCGTTTTTATTTAGGTTAGATGTGAATGTCTGCTTAGTATTAACGCACATTTTTAATTTTTAAAGAATAAAACGATTATTTATCATATATTGACTGTTTTAATGCAAATAAAAGTAAGTATATTTATAATTCTGATGTTATTCGATACAAAACCTATCTAATCGATACCTAGGCAAAGAAACGGTTGTACTTATAATTCTTTCGCGACCTTTACCACTAAATAAGGGGGCCTAGTTACTGATAGGTCATCGATCTCAAACATCTATATTTATTAACAATATGTATCATTACCTATACATTACATAACAACAGTATTGTCTCGCGAACTCCTTTAATTGTTTTCTTATGCAAAGTAAACAACAAACATTCAATAATAAGTAGCAAGTTGATAATTAAACATTATGTCATCATCACGATCATGTTTATTGTGTTGTTAGATAAACGAAAATGCCATATGTTCACCACCATTGAATTTCACGCTTTTATTAGGTACACCTGCAAGTCCTGTAAAATGTAAAAAAAACTTTGAAGTTTAATTTTGACCCACTTCCCGGTTTCAGATTAAGCTGTAATTTTACATTAACTTTTAGTTTGTATGACAATGCATGGTTAGCTAGGGTAATAAAATATATAATGATAAATATATAATGCCATTAAACTATATTTTATTGTGATATAAACGATATTCGTGGCCTTAATAACCGTTAAAAGTAAGTTCTCATTTCAAAGCTTGAATTAACTTGAATTAAAGGTGTTTTTCAAAGTTACTATTCACTTGCTCTTTTATTTGGTTGTATTTACACATAAAGCTTAACTAATCTAGTAAAATGCTATGCTAATCAGTGTAATCACAAACACGATCTTTAATCTTGTATAGTTCAGCTTTGTATAACAATTCGAATACAAATATCTATTCTAAAATGGTTTCGAACACGACAGGAGACTATTATCAAAGTCGAGCGATAGTTTAGATACTAGACGGATATCGATACATCTTTCATTAAAACTTTGTTCACTTCCAGCGGCTTTATATAACATTACATAGGTATTTATTTTGGTAAAAGTGTTTGGCTAGTTAGAAAACTTGATGTTCAATCTGACTTATGCTAATATAAGATTGATTGAATATTTCCTTCAATAAGATTGTTTTCGGGCAACTTCAAGCTCCACTCGTATAACCTTGTTAACTTTTCCTATGTCTAAAAGTTATGTATGTATAATAAGTAGTTATACCTACCAAAAATGACATATCCAAAGAATAACAACTACACTTTCATTACTCACATGAAGACTTTTTCAATAACCAAAGACAGTTCGATACGCTAAAATCCCCCAGTTCGTGTGAAGCGTTCGTTTCGTGCGTTGTTATACGTACATTAGTTTTTATTACTGCATTTGTGATGCAACAGCCGCCTTGAACTTTCTTGGTGTTTGCACATATCCCAAACAATGGACCATAAGTTCAAACAGGGCAAGGATCGGCGTCCGATGTACGACAATATATTAACAAAATTATATGTATTTCGTATGTGAACATGTAAAGAGAAACTTGAAATAGAAAAGTGTTAATTCTCAGTTGACTGTGTAGGTACACAATCGTCACCTGGCTGTGTTTAGGCAGGTTGTTAGCAAGTTGAGACAGTTTATACATCCTTGAAAATTGAATCGCTTATGTCCAGCTTCCAATAAGTTTAAAAAATGTTTAGAAGCAAAAATTCCTTATCTAAGACAAAGCCATTAAATGAATGACGAAAAAAGTAATAGAAGCAAATCCAACAAAGTAGGTTCTTTCTATAAAAATTTAAAAACTAAAAGATACTTTAACATTTAAATCAAATCCTTAACGTAGAGGTTGTCGAGCTTAAATTACCGCTTAAATCGATGTTTATGATGATAGCACATTAGATAAGTAGTAAATTATAATGTAACGAACAAAAACACGGATAATATGAGTTTACAAATTAAAAGAGGATTCACGCTCGACTCGGACCCGCTAAATGTCAAGGTGAGCCGCAAGATGGCGTTATTAAAATAAAAATGGCCGATAGTTCGAAGACACGAAATTTCTTAGTCGTTCTCATATTCTATTTTCGAAACGGAGATTAAATTTGTATTTTTATTGATACTGCTACCATTTAATTAAGTAGTTTCTCTTCATTAATGTTTAAGCGGCATTTGGAATTAGAGACCAACTGTCTAGGCTTCTTTTTAATTCAGGGTTTTCAGCAAATCGGTTTTTTTAATGTTTATGGATGCGCGACTACAATAAAACTTCAAAAACCATAGAAATCTTAAAAACAATAGCATTTTCTGTTGCGAAATATTTTTCTTACAAGATAGATTAAACTTCCATTAAACAAAACAAACCACAAACTCTACATCAAATTAGAGATAAAAACAAAACAAGCAAAGTTTATAAAATTAAACCGCTAACAATACCTATAACAAGCCACTATTTAACGTCACATGTTTTTTATTTATTTTAAAATAGGGTTAAGGCTCTGGCCACACACGAGCGTTACATACGTCCTTGTTTCCCAATCAAACGTACTTATTTGAGAATCATTTGAATATTGCGTTGGTTTTCGATTTTTGAATATCGTTTTTGGAAGCGATTATGTGTTATCGTTCTGAATTAAATAACCATAGACATTTCTGTTTTTAAAATTCTGGACGGACTGTCTAATCTTATTACCTAAATAAACCTCATTTTAATCTTCAATTGTTGAATTTTTATTTATGAATTGTACTTAAAGGATTAACGTACGTGTAAAGTTACGTCGGTAGTACACGTTATAATATATAATAATATCCGGGTGTTGTATAGTCCGTTGCATAAGTAGGTACTAATTAACTCCACCAACCAAAGCACGTTATTTTTATCAACAGATTTTAAATTATCTTTGATGTCAAAAGTCAATAAACTTAAGTGTAACTTCTAGTTGGGAGAAAGTGATTTGTGATTTTAGAGTTGACATTTAGTGTAAAGAAATTTGCGTTCTGTTTAATTATGGTACTAAGCTTGTCGTAGGTATTAATGGGGCTGGAGTAGGTACACTATTTGGGGAATAATAGGAGATCAATTTAAACGTAGCCCTTAAGTAGGTACAGTACAAACACCGACCCTCCTTTCATTTATATTTTATTCCCAAATACATACATACATTATGAACACTAAATTACGTAGCTAGGTACTTCCTTGTCAATCGCGGCTCTTTCTAAATACAAAATTAAATAAAAATGGCGTTCAACTCAACACGCGCGTCCGTTTATTGATTTAAATGAAATCGTCATATAACTGGAAAATCGAGGTTTGCACCGAATTTATTATCATAGCCATTAGTTCGGAGGCCACAAGGCTCGCTACCTCCACGTGTTTAAACATAACATTGGAGGTAATTATATATTAAAACATGATTTTGTTCGTTTTAAGGTTTTATTGCTGTTTATTAAAAATCAGCTGTTTATAATTACGAAGAGCAGATAAGATCATGTTTTGTCGTTTATAGACTCAGGTATAACTTTAATCTATGTTTATATATTTCTTTTTCACTTGTACATAATCAGAAAACCGACAGAAATTCTTATACAAATTGGCCGAAACGCTGAAGCGCAGTGATATTCAAGGCGAAAACTAGTTTGACATTTCTTAATTAGGTGTTATCTATTGCCGTCCTTTTCTCACGCTGTATGTAAGTAAAGGATAGCAATTGTTTCATTTTGATTTAGTTGGCGTACAAGGGAATCAGCGCCAGTTTACAACTAAAATGAGTCTAAATTTAGTCAGCCTCTTTTGTATTAAACAAGTTCGCGAACAGGTTAACAAATTAAAGATAAAAAAGAAACTGTTAATACTAAATTAGAGAAAAACTTAACCTTAAGGACTCCCTATTTTCTTCTTTTATTTAAACTCTATTCACAGTAGGTTTACAACCCATTCATCAGTCTCTAAGATTATTAAAACCTATTGCCTACCTAAATAATTTTGCAAAACGTTCAAAAATCTCGTGGACAGGTCTGAGAATCGTTAGTGATTAATCTTGAGGTGCAGGCATGCAAGGACGGAGAATATTCGCTGCCCTTCTCTAAGCTGTATTCTAAACGCATATTATAAATCTAACTTCAAAAGCAGTTTCTAGTTTCTACATTTTAGCCGTGGATGCATTACCTACAATAAAATGTATGTAGTTGTAGCAGAACTTTTATTTTATCGGTTGATCTATAAATCTGCCCCGGTTTCGTACCGGTGGTGCCATTTTCAAAACATTTTCTTATTTTTATATTAACATTTTTATATAAGAACCTTGTTCTTACAATAAGGAACATATAAAAAAAAGAATTATCCGATTTGGTGCAGTTGTTTAGAAGTGACGGCGTGACCAAGGGAAATCGGGATTCATTTTTGTAAATATTCCTAAAACCTAAATCATGATTAGGGACAGAATGGAACTCTAAACGTTAAGCTATCCCACAATATCCGTAAACTATGCTATGTATTTGTATGTAGCTGATATTTAAAACAAAGATATTTGTTGTTGTTCAATCGAAACGCGCCACGGAAGAAACCTGACCCGGACGGGACTATTTTAAGCACAAAAATAGCAACTAGAAACATCAATAAAAGTCTCAAAGCAAAGTTTACTAATATAAAGTGTTTATTACAACATATTGTGGATGGGAAACCCTCGGTCTAGCAAGCCGGTTTTCAAGGGGTCAACACTTTCACGAAACATCCGCCAACATTTCGTCTCATTCTCTAGTAGATGTGGAAGGTTATGAGCGCGTAGTTTTTGCTTTATTGAGATGTCCCGATGATCTGTGATTCATTTGATACCTTCTTCTGTGGCCAAGTAACATTTATATAAGCGTTAATGATGATAGCTAAGGGCTGGTTGCTTCAACATACATTGACATGTCTGCTAATGTTAAATATTATGGCCGCTTATATGAGAATTTCATACAGACTTAACGTTAACGTACGGACTTACGATTAAAGACGGTTTAAAACAACCCATCCTTAATCACCTATATGACTTTAAATGTTCCGGTGAAGCAGTCAAAGCCTGCGCTCAGACTGTATAAATCTCTTGAAAAAAAAAAGACTTTAAATGTACAAAAATGACATTTCATTTCGATAAGTCACGTGACTTAGACTTGTCACTTCCATGCATTTGAACGATTCGATCTGCGTTAACGTTTGTAAAAATGTCGCTTGGCTAAAGGGGCTGTATCGAAATTAGGACAAAGTTCTACAATGACTACAACGTACTAAGAAAATTATTAAGTAATTAACACTACAAGCTCTTCTTTCTTAATTTTTCAATTAAATATATACCTAACCGTCAAAATAATTGTGACAGTAGGATGAATTAATTAATATCTTACTATAGACATCCGCGTTTTCTATCCGTCTACATAATGCCCGTTCAAATGTCAATGGTCAGTAGTCCTTATATTTAAATGTCAGTTACGTTCTCCTACAGAATATAAATGTTCATTTAGTTAATAGTTATTCATTTAAAAACAATCTTAATATCTAAATACCTACAAAATATTAAATAAATAAAGAAAAGTCCTCATCCACCAGGAATCCTTACAAATATTATAAATGCGAAAGTAACTGTGTATGTGTCGCGCTTTCGAGCCAAAACTACTGCAAAGATTTAAATAAAATTTGGTACACAGATAGTCTAGAGCCTGAGAAAGGATAAAATGGAGAACCATTGGTACAGTGGCAGAATGTTTGACATTCTGCGTACAGTTTCGCCTTTGATCATGAATGGTGCAAACAGTAATGGTTTAAGTGATCAAAAATAATTTATTGGTTTTGTGAACAGACAACTTATAAATTGTTTCATTAATTTAAAAAGATACATACTTAAATGGATATTTAAATGACACGTAACATAAAGTAAAACGGTGTTTAAATAATAGTAACTAAGTAAGTTGTAGGTAACTTACTTAGTTGTAATTAAAATAATTGAATTAAAAAGTTACATTTACCACAAATATTGTACTAAAAATAAATAAATGCTAACATAGCTAACAATACTTAGACACTTTGATTGAACATAGGTAGTTCTTGGAATTTATTACTAAGACTATACTGCTGAATATCAGCCTAAGGTTAAGAATTAATGTTATAAGTACCTTAATTAACTGGTATTCATTTGAAATAAGTTGTAACTAATGGTATAGTATACCTAATCCGTATCTTCCATAAAAATACTGAATCGTTTTCACTTATACAAAAAAAGTCACATGTTTGCAGGACCTAGCTGGAAGTTGAAAAGTAACTATGTACCGTATACAGTACATACAGTATACAGTACATATTAAAGGCTCTGGTTTCAAAGAATATTTCTCCTGTTTGATTTTGATTCTGCCAGTTATTCATCCTCGTGGACTGGAGAAGACAATTTAGTAATTTACTTATTCGGATACATACAATTAGGATGAAAACAACCCTTTACATGTTTTAATCCAGCTTATAAACTAGTCGCACTGCTCCGCCTAAAGCGATAACAAAAATTCAAATTAAAATAAACTACCTACTTTCACATTTATCACATTAGATAGTAGGCATAAAATATAAGTAGATATACGTCATATTTGTATATAAACAACGACAGCTATGTGTAGGTACTTCATAATATTGGTTGTTGCGAAAACATCTACATTTCTTGACGCGAAGAAAATTACAGATGGAGGGAAAACCTTTTTAGTACGAAAAGGTTTCATACCATTAATTCCTATGTACCAGTGTTAACCTTTTCAGTTCAAATTATTTTTTAAATTGACCCTAAACACAGTCTCTAAAATATGACCTGATAGATAGCCGACTTCAATAGCTAATTAACTCCTTCCTGTTCATTTCAAGTTTATAGATATTTGCGCATATTTTAGTGCTAGAGAAAAGCACAGGTGCCGACAAGCGTTATTCAAACATAAATTAATTGAATTCCTAACTGGTATTATGGACGTAATTATAGAAAGTTACTAGCGTTTGAAGCGAATACAACTGCTTTAATATTAACCTTATAAAACTAACTAAAACTGGAAAATTACTACATGAACTCTTGAAGTTTTCATCCCTTATCAGTGTGTTACCTGCTGAAGTGCTAATTAGTGATTGTAGAGATTATTTACTGGAGTATCTGTCATTGTTAATGTAAACAATTGAAAGCTAGGTATTTAATCAAAAGAGGTTTTAATATCACGTACCTGTCGCAGATGCGCGAAAGGAAAGCAGACCCGTCTTCCCGGGCTTTTCTTAATTTTCACATTCACTTCCCCACACTATAAGGGTGCAATCCCAACTTGAAAAAAAAAACACTTAAAAAATAAAACAAACAGTCACAAATCCGAGTCTTTCATTGCAAATTAAAAATCAAATTTCGAAATTGATGAACGAACGATGTTGATTTAGTTTTTTACGTCACTAGAGGTGCGATTAAAAACCGGTAGCGTGAAGCGCGGAGCGTGCTCGCGGCTATGAGGTCGGTTATCAACTGCAGGTGAGTGAGCGTCGGTCGGCGAGACTGGGTGTGTTTGGGGCCGCGGACCCGCGTGTGAATGTAAAGGTTCTGATTCAACTATTCTGTAGCTTAGCCCACGGCCCGCGGCACTCGGCCGGTTTCAGCCGGACGTCAAGGGACGAAACCAGGATGGTGGAAGAGAAACGACCTTTCTTCCTAAGGGAAAGGTTTGTTGTGATTTCCTTAGAAATGTAAAGTGAAAGTCATGTTTATGAGCAAATGCAAATTAACTGATGTATCTTACAAGTTACAGCAATAAATCATCTGAGCGGTATTTAAATTGAAGGTAAAATAATAGTTCGTTTTATTTAATCATAATAATAATAGACGAAAGAACTGGCCACTTTTCCTTATACTGAAGGCTTGTTTTTTTTTCTTTACGACTCCCGCACTTAGGAATTTAATCCTTGTGTCGCAAGGATTTCACAAACATTCAAATCACATGCACAAAGAACACCCAGACATAGAACAAGCATTAAATTTGTAAATTACACAAATGTTTGTCCCATGCGGGATCGAACCTGCAGCACTTCGCGCACCGTGGTATTTAGCGTGGTGACCTATACCACTCGGCTATCCGTGCAGTCTAAAATTATCTAAACAATCAACCAATCAAGTTAATCACTATTTTAGCAGTCAAGTAGGTAGGTATCCTTATTTGTTAAACAGATGGATCTAAAGAGATGTCACATGAGTCTAATTTATAGGTACCTGTGCTTCCTTGTTATTTCTTCTATTTATCTATTGTACAGCTGGTCATAGCGTAAGGAATATGCGTCTTATTTTCTGGGGATTGTGTTTTGTCTTCATTTTCATTACCAAAGTCATATTCTGAAATTTTAACAAATCCATGCAACTTAATAACAAACTTACCGTATGTACTAAGTACGTATATCCTCTAATCGATACATTAACTAAAACACCTTTAAAGATTATCTTTACTAGGTTTTAACTATTTCGCGTTTTCGACTTGAACGACGCGGGAATCGAACGCGCACCGCTCAATGCATGTCGCGCACCTGCAACCTACGTAGGTTATTTTTTTTCTACCATGTTTTTGCGATAGCCAAAGACATTTTAATCGCTTTTAGAAAATAGGAAGGCTTTTGTAGTCTATTTAAAAATATAAAGATTGGATAGAAAAATGTCTTTCAAAAAGTACAATCGTGGACTATGTTTGACTGTTATCAAACCAGATTGTTCTCCATTGTATTCTCTGACTTTATCTGTATGTAAGCGCAAACCCAAATACTCTACTTATTTATTTTTTTTAATTGGTTCTCGTCACCACGATCTCTGCTTACCACTCATACCATCGGATCGCTCAAACAGATAAGCACATGAAGCGACATCTATTAGGCATATGAAAAGTCAACGTTTTGCTTTAGCTAAACTAGATGGCGCTATCAAATGCATGTAGCACCATCTATTTAAAATTGTAGAATGACTGGACCGTTCGGAATAGCATAATATAGATTTACCAGTGCCCTTGCTCTCCAATTTAATTTTAATTCAAATACAATGCTAATGAGAAATTGATATTAGTTCAGCAGGCAGATTTTTTTTTCTTAGAAAAAAATGCTTTCAATTGAATAAACTGTTTTTTTTAATACTTTGTGTTGTTTGTGTACCTGCTAAATTAATAATAATTTTGCATTAGCATTGTATTAGAATCAAAATTAAATTGGAGAGTAAGGGCACTGAAATGACAACATTTTTTATAAATTATATTGGCCAAACAAATTAAAGCTGTGAAGTATTAAAAAAAAAAACTACAACAAATATTGAGTTATATTTATAATTTAAGTGCACACATTTTTATTTACAACAAAAAAGATAAGGTATTTTTGTCGTAACTAATTAAGATACATAATTCGGATCAACCCTAACCTACCAAGATATATAAATAGCTTTAACAATAGCAATAGGCATCAAGTTGTTCCACTGCACATCTATATGGTATAAAAGAAAATGTGTGTATGTATGTTCACCTGAAACTCGAGAACCGTTAGCCCAATTGATATGAAACTTTGCACACATATAAAGGGCGACATGACCACTCTGACGAACATAGTAACGTTAGCGCCGCAAAAGTGGAGCTGGTTGCAGTAGTTTCAATCTTTGTACCGTAGGTTGAATTGTATCATTTTCAAATGAAGTGCAGCTCACCAGGCGCCATCTAGTAATCCATAAAACTTAATCTACTAACCCACAACTGCTCTGGTTTATAGAATAATATTGAATAGACCTCTCAAAATCAACCCATCAAACTATTACATTCTAAACCTAGGTATGTAATATACGTCTGAAGTTCTAAATGATCATGAGATATTTTATTATTAAATTTCTCATGTTTATGTTAAAAAACAAAACAGAAAACATATTCTAGATTTTTACAAAGCATACATTTTATCTAACAAAAAAATTAAGTTACAATTTGGTTGGAACCCAAATATTTTCTAAGAAATTTGTATTGAACATGATGATTTCAAGTCTCAAATAAATAAATATTATCTGAATTAATCACACACTTATTTCACCAATTAATAAGTCACTGATCAGTGTCAAAATAAAACAATCATAGCCTATTTCCAGATAATTGTCCATATCAGATCATGATCTACGGTAAGCACCGTGTTTCTTTGAGCCCTATAACTGTGGCTTGGTATCCTTGTTGAGGATCAACGCTGGGTTCTGCATGTCCAGCTGGCATTGAGCAATGTCACTGAGTGCTCCTTGGATCTTCTCCAGTAGAATCTCACCTTGGCGGACAACCTAAAAAGGTTACTTCATTAACATTTATTTTAGTTTTAAGATATACCCTTCGGCCCGAAGTGTCTGGACACCTAACCTTTGGATGATTTAAACTCGCTAATGACGCAACAGTTATTGTGGCCAACTAATTTAAATTAACATTTACCACTACCTCGAAAAGAAGATTTTTGTTAATTTATTTCTAAAATAAAGCCAATTGTACAAAACTCTATAAATGTGATTGGTTGGGTAAGTTTTTGAGCTACACTTATGAATATTATTACACTAACATTGTCAAAAGAAAAAAAGAAGTTCTATAAGGAGAGTATTTACCTATGTTAAATTGGTATTTGCAATAATGAAATGCATGCATATAAATTTAATAAATTACAATGCTACTAAGGCTTGAATTGAATAATCATAGAGAGAACAGCATACCTCTTCCAACTGCTCAGCAGCCTCTTTATTCTCAGCCTCCAAACGCCTTAAACTTTGCACCTGCAGCTCAGTTGAGCTCTCCTCGCTTGGCAACGACTCGATCAGCGTATCGATATCTTTAGCACATCGGGATATCAACGTCGCAAACAGCATCGCATAGTCCTCTTGATTCTGCTGCTGTTGAGGCGTCTGCGAGCCGCTACGGTCAAAACCCGGGAACTTACTGGGCGTAGAAAACTGCTGCAGTATACCAATACTATTGCAGAAATGCTCAGCTTGCTGTAAAGTTAATTAAAACCGATATAAATAAATCTGCAATGCAACTTAACAGTACAACAAATAGACGTTTATCCTTTTATTACCTGGTTTATGGTGTCTTGAAGTTGTGTAAGACGATCTGCCATGATTAAATTTTATTATTTAACACTGCGATATATTCGAAACTACTTATATGAGGATAAAAATTATAAGTAACAAAACCAAAAGCGTAGACGCAAAACTTTGTAAATTATGTGAACCAGCGAGCTGTCATAAATGTCAATTAGATAGTCAATAATTTCACAGATTATACACAACCTATGTCCCTTCTTTTCTTTATATCATGAGGTCACGGAAAAGTAGCCGTGAGGTCACAAAGAAATTTCATAAGCCAGGGAATAAGTAAAGCTTGTCTGACTCTGTTTTTATTTTTGCGCCTCTGTATCAACATTGAATATCATTTAGATTTCTTTTAATATGTAGCCGTTTCGTTTTAGGGCTGTTCCTATATTCAAAAACGATTTGTTTTGCTTACGGATAGTACAATTTTCTTCGTTTTGCTAGATAATTCTACCGTCCGTTAGCAATACGAATCGTTTTTTTAATATAGGAACCAAGCATTAATCTCAATATTAAACTAAACTCAGAGAAGTGGGTCGATCGTATTTCTTCTGATAAAATATTAGAAGAAATACAATAATTTCTCCATATCACAAAAGAAGTAAAAAGCACAGGATATTGAACATTATATTTATTAAATTAAGCAGTGTACATATTATTTTATGACTAGAAGTAAAAATATCACAATCCAATCAATTTATGTACAGTTAACAACACCAATTTAGCCATTAAACATTGTTTAAATAATTTGAATGCATAAATTTAACAAACTATATAAAGCTTGGTAAATACTAATATAAATTGGTGTTTGGTTGTGTCGATTGTACCTGATTGATCTAGCCGCCTTTAAGCAGGCGATGACAGAAACATTCCTTAAAAAAATAATTTAAACAAACCGTATTTCACTATTGTGCCGTCTATCTATGATTTAATGACTAGATTTGAATTTAAGTTTTATATAAAGAAATAATACCGCAGTACATAATATAACAACACTACCTGATCTTAATCATGAGATAAAACAATCAGCGCGTACTGATGAAATTGATCCTATAAAAATACGTTTTAGTCTAATAACAAAAAACATCTAGATTAAAATACTAATTTACAATGACTAGGTGATAATGATATTTTGATCAATTTGATGTAAACAAAATATTTTTAACACAGTTAAAATGGTTATATTAAATTTCGGGACTCTATAAAAATAAGAGAATTGATTAAAATGAATAACATTGATGATATGTAGGTAACAAAATGTAGATATTTAGAGATCACTAGGCTTGAGTTAACAGCATAGAAATATCCTATCAAACGCATAACATATCTTAGCAATTTGTGATTTTATAGCTTTTGACAACGATAAACAACTAATCATAATAATATAGGATTAAACAATTAAAGCCAATGAGGAACACAACGTCTAGGCAAAGTGATAAATAGAGGCCAACACACACAACGCAAGTTCGAGTGGACTTACTTACCAGTCTTTTAGGGTGAAAGGTTTTACTTAAATATTACAATTTATTATAATTATTGTTTCTGTCCATTCTTATATATACTTAAAGCAAACTCGCTACGGTTCACAGACTGAATAGAAATGTGTATTTATAATGGCTCTCAAACACTTGACTATTATGAACACTATTTCAAATTATTACAATATGGGCTAGTGAGTTTCATTTGTCTTGTATAATATGTTATTAGATCATGATTAAAATATAGGAACAATAAGATGACTAGAATAAGTAAGTGATACTCTAAAGTAGAGATTTGTTTAAGTCAAAATTTAATTGATCAAAAAAGAAGTTACAATAACTTCCCTTGTTCAAAACATGTTAATCTATTCAGAACCTACTCAAGTGTTTTAAGCCATCCATACTTAAGATGAAACAAGTAATAATAACAAAACATAATAGCAATATTACGTATGCAAGTGAGATTAACCAACTCTAGATTATCGTGCCAGCACACCAAGCTTGTTTCTTAGCTGTGAATCAGTGGGCAAAGCTAGGGCCCATTTGCGAAGACCAACTAACATTACCGAACTCATAACTAAAATGGCTCCACATACAGAGTACTTGCTGGGAAGCTCATTGAAAAACATGACTTGCCAGAAGAATGCAAATACAATGTCAGCAGACCTCGCGATGGCGACAGGACCAGCCTGCTCCATTTGCAAGGACATTGTCAACAGTATCTGACCCAAATAACTGAACAGTGCCAGACAAACAACCAGGAATCGTTCCGTCCCACAGTTTGGCATACACAACACACCAAACACAAAAGAGTAAAACAATGTTTGTAATATAGCAATAGCACCAAAATTTGTCATTATAACAGAGAAATGCAATCCTTTGAGCACTCGTAACAAAACATAAGCATTTGCACCAAATATTGTGGATATAAAGGCAGCCACTGCTCCTCTAAGACTATTGTAATTCTGGTTGTGCTCAGCACTCGGGTCATCACCAAACAAAAAGGGTGGGTGAGTGATTAATATGACTCCAATAAGAGTCAATATAATAGATATTGTATTCCAAATACCACATGGTTCTTTCAAAAAAACACGGGCAAATAATGCTACAAACACTGGAACAGAAAATACTATAACAGAAGCATCTGCTAATGGCATATTACGAAAAGCATAAAAACTTAACATTAGACCCATGGTGCCCACAATAGACCGCAGAAATAGAAGCAAGCGTTTCCCCTGGGGGAACACAGGTTGCTCTGTGTATATCACTATAGGGATGGTTGGCAGCAGCACACCAAGAAATCGGAACATGGCTAGCTGCATGGGATCGATGTTGACGAGGCTCTTAACGATGACCGAGCACAGTGAGAAAAACAAAGATGATAGCGTCGCCAGTATCAGGCCGAGGTACGGACATCTTTTTATCAGGGGTCTCTTGTTCTCAAGAAGATTCGGTAGAGTCTCGTCGCCGCTTCCCGCCGACAAGTCTACCAGATGTTGGAGTTCCAGATGCTCCGGCATATCTCCACATAAGCCACCTGAAACCGCACCCCGCATTATAATATACTGTAAAATATTAATAACTCCTGCTTTTCATTGTTTTATCATTTACAAACCTTTCGGGTATCCGAGTGTGACCAAAATATTCTTTAAAACTATGTTAACACGATTAATAAATTAACGGTTCCATTATAATATTACGCTATGCCAATAAAAATAATAAACCAGGCAGTCAGTCACAGTTTTTCCTGAAATCCGACGTATTTCATTGACAGATTGACACTACAGCGACACTGACAGCGGACGGAAAATATTCAGCCAGTGTTGCTAATCCTTACCAAAATCACCCACTAATGCAGAAATTTATGCACTCTCTGTCCTCTGCACCACAATACAATTTAAACAATGTACAAAACAAAAAGAGATTCAAGGACCTCCACAAAACTTAAGCGTCAATGTCAGGTCGTCAGAAATCACGATCGCACCGAACGGACGGACGAGAACGAAACGGATAAATATATGAGCAAATTAGATTGCAGATCATTCTATTCCTCTATTGTTCGATTACAATTCAGTATCTTTGTAGTCCCTAAAGATAACCCCAACTGCCCCCTAAAATACCCCATTTAATACTTCTTTTCCCTTAAAATAAGGGAAAATGCCAAGGTTGGCAAAAGTATTCAGCAGCTTTACCGCTGAAAGATTTTCTTACGTTCCATTCTACTAATTCTACAAATGAGATCCATGCAATGAAATACAATTCTTAATAGTACGACTACTTTTATTACCCGTCTTCACCAGTTTATATTTTTTGAGTGTATGTATGTGTGTAAATATATTTCCTTCTTAACATTTTTTTCAAAATCAGTAGGTAGGTATCGCGTGAAAAGTATTAGTATTTTTGTCTATAACATTGCCAATTAAACTATCTCTCTGTCAGTGTGACTTTTTTAAACTGTTGAGTGTTGTTTTATTGTTTACTTTACAGTTTACGCGGCGAATCGGTGATTTAATTTGAATTTTGTCTTAGATCTCGTTGAACAGAATTTTATTTATAAAAATGTCACCTGGCCTTAACGCTCAGAAATGAACACTCCTTCTTCGGTAAAAGTTCAATCTGCTGCTGGATGTCTTTTAACTGATATAGAAAAGCGTATAGAAGAGGCTGAGGATAAACAACGTCAGTGATTTGTTTGGTTATGTCTACAAAAGCAATAATAAATTTGCAAGGTTAATAAAAAATCAAATAAAATTAAAAGTTAATGTTACAGTTACAGATGAGGATCTACTGTGCCTGCATTCTGTGTTCGGAGCTGTGTTAGAGCGATCATTAGATATACTGGAGAAATATCCTACGTTCTTAGCGTATACGACATCAGACAAATTAAGAATTCTCATTGAAATCAAGGGTGAAAATAATAGATGCTACCGTGTCTTCCCGCGTATTAATTATTGCCCTTGCCGTTCATTTAAACACCAAGTTATTGAACAGAAGGCTCAGATTCTATGTAAACATGTACTAGCCGCTAGACTTGCCTTGATTCTTGGTAAAACAACGGAACACGAAGTCACCCAAGACCAGTATTTAATGTTATTACGTTCTATGTACAATATTGAGGAGAATAATGGATGAAGGGACATCACAGTACTATTTCACGGCGTCCATGGACTCTGGAAAAACACTATGCAGCCTACTAAAAGCTATTCAGTTTCAAGAGGTAATATTGGATGTATTTGATTTTAATTCTTTATAAGGTACTAAAACAACAACTTATAAAGATTCCCTTACTTAAGTATTTTACTTTAAGTCATAGTAACCTATGATTTGAGCTATTTGTATGTCTAATTCATATATAATATCTGTATTCTTTCAGACGGCAGTATTCTGTGCCCTACCAGAAGGTCTCAAGCTGACCGTGGAGGAAGGCAAATGTGTGCAAGCTTCAGCTTATGTGCCCTCCGACAATTTCACAGAGTACCATGTAAGGGATGATGTTGATGTTATGTTTAAGGTAATATTAATGATAACATATTTATTTTTAATGATTTAAATGTATATATTATATACTGAGTATTAAAAGTAATAATCTATTTAGTCTGTAAATTGGATAATTAAAAAATATTAGACATATTTTTTACTTGTTTTAAAAAACTAAGGATACATACTATATAATTGTTTTCAAAGTTCAGGAGTGGTGGGTAATTACGTCACGATGACACAAAACGTACGACATTGTGACGTCAAGTGACATTTAGTTGTTACTAATCTAACAGACGTAAAAATTTGGTCAACATTCCTATTATCTCCTGCCTTTGTCAGTCCACTGTTGGACATAACCTCTTAATTATGCTTTAACATTAAGTACTTCGTCTTTCATATCCAGATCAACTCCAGGTTCAACTGTAGGCCACAGGAAATAAATTGGGAAATTTCAGCTCTCATCAAATCTCTTTGATTCTCTTGCATCTCTTGATCAGTGCATTGCTTTGCCATTTCTTAAAGCTGGTTTTATATGATAATTGCCTTTTATGTCCATGATACAGAAAAATATATATGATTGGGGAACAGTTTCAAAAAATAACAAAGAGACCCCCTTTTTTTTTGCTAATTGGTGGTTCAAATTTAACTTCCAAGCTTTTTTTGTATATAATATGTATTTACAGACTGACAAATGATAAAAGCCTGTTATGTTTCAGATCAGTATAGCAGTGTTAGCCGAGTGTCTGAACATATTTGGTTCAGGAGAAGAATCCAGCTTAAAGATTTACTACAGAGGTGAAGGTTCACCATTGCTTTTAGTGTATGTTGCATCTTTCTCATATAACTCATTGCTATCATAGCGCCCAGCAGTTCAATATGTGAATGTGAAGCTCTTATGAACTGGTGTTACCCTGGTACTTTTATACAATGTTGTTGTACTCATCAACGTCATTAAAAGCTGTCATCCTACCATTGGGCATGAACTTTTTTTTTTAAATGGTGTGTTTACGCACTTGGTTACAGAATTCATTTTACATTTAATGTTTGGTTTTATGCTAGAGGTAAAAAACTACTTTACACATACATACTACATGCTTAAATGCATGCAGCTTACTTATAAATATTTACTTTTCTCAGTTTACAGCCACAATCAATGCACAATGTAATGACTGACTGTGAGATATCAACACAAACAGCAGACTCAGTGTTGGAACTTCGTGATGAGGACGCGGCAGAAGTTGCCAAGCTCGTGCTGAAGGCCCCCGCGTTTCTAGGCCTGTTGGCTGACCTTGAGCGGTCGTGTGACGTCATAGAAATCAACTTGTCGCCTGAACACCCGAATGTCAGCATTGTCACATATGGAATGCAGGTAAAGAAAACATTTTTTTGAATTGCTGGTTTGTTAGTGGCGCCGATTCCTTTAAATTTTGATTTGATTGATTTGAAATCAAAATTAAACCATTGCTTTCTATTACTAACATACAGTGTGAGAAAAGGAGGGCAATAGATAACAACTTATTTCGAAATGTCAAACTAGTTATCACTTTGAGCATTACTTTTTAATGCACGATATTCTACATGTCATCCAATTTGTATGATAATTTTAGTTGGAACTAAATTAGGTTATCATCTGCCCTTTTCTAATTATGTTCAACTGAAAAAGATACCGATCAGTTTTCTTAAAAAAAAGATGCTGTCCATGGAAGGAACTGACTGGAATTTAAACATTAAAAGTATTTTTTTGTACTGTGTTTTGTTTTTGTGCCTGTTAAATGAATAACAATTTTGCATTGGCATTGTATTATAATTTATATTAAATTGGAGAGTAAGGGCACAGGACGAAAGTACCATAATATTGTTGTCACTTTTATCTCAATCTTATGTCTAAAAGTGTTTCTAATTTAGCTTGCAAGATTTACCTATACAAAAATACATATATTCCAACTATTGCAAGTTAAAGAAAAGCTTGTAATAAAAAACCCTCTAATTTCCGTAAATAATTATCAGCGCAGGGAAAATGGCAGTAAAGGCCTGCCTTTACTGCCATTTCCTAGCACGGCAGTGGCGAAATTAGCATAAACAATGTCTGTCATATTCTGTATAATAAAAACTTAGATAATTCGTATGGCGCCATATAAGGTATGTCAAGTTCCTATCCCCAGTAGATAAAGCCGAAATCACAGAAGGATATGTTATTACTTTTGAACGTAAATAAATGGTATTGACGATTCAGTCAAACGTGTTTTATTTTGTATTTTTTTAGGATCGTTCTTGTATCGATATGCCTAAATCATCAGACATGGTCCAGAGCTTCAGTTGTGAGTCACCAGTCACCCTGAGGTACCAGCTGCATCACATACGACTCATTATGAAGGCTCTCGGAATTTCCACAAAGGTAAAGCTGGTAGCATAAACAAAATTAAAAAAAATTGATGCCCTCTGTGGGTTCCCAAGTCTCAATTATTAGAAATATAGAACATGAAATAGAAAAAAGATTACAAATTGATCATAGCATTGATGCCAATATGAATTAAAATTACCATAGGCATTTAATTTATTCATGCAGGCTTATTGCTATAGTGGTTGTCAACTAAAAAGATAATCGCTTTACAAAAAATAACGTCGATGACCTAGTTAGATCTACAACAACGTAGTTGGTCACCAAGGTAAGCCATTAATAAATTTGCCTTTTTACCTAAAACTTTATCTAGTAATCATCGCTTGGGTTGTCAACTGGAGATAGCAAAAAAGACTGTAATTTTCGAACAACACATTCAAACTGCCAGAGATGGCAAGAAAGTATAAGCAATTTTTTTTTCTCTCGGCTATGTACACTAGACCAGATTACTTGTTTACAGGTAGTACTGAGATGCAGTTCAAATGGACTACTACTACTCCAGCTTAAATTAGAAAAAGAAGATCAGAGGCAGATGTTTTCTGAGTTCTATATAGTTCCGTTGCTTGACGACTAGTATAACTTTAAGACAATACAATATATTTTATATTAAGATTGTTATACCAATAAAAGTACAATATTTGCAAAATATATGACTATATTTCGTTCTCCAAAATGACATACAACTTAAGGAATGTTTGTTATATTAACATTGGTTGAACTGTGAGTACATTATGATTGTCAATAGACCTGACTTTGCATATACAAGTTAAGCCTACTTACATCTAACTTACAATTTTTTTTAAGATAAATTTCATTTCCAAGGTGTTTTCTAAATACCAACAAACATTTACATATTTTTGTTAATAAGTTTATATCTTAATTATAATATGATCGTTATCAATTCCAACAACATTTAATTTTACATTTAATAATTTTATGCTAATTTATTGTAACATCAGTTTTGATTCAGCCAGTACAGTTGTGAACACAAGCATTTGAATTGCCTTCTTACATGTTTGCAAATAAAAACAAAGACTATATTGCTGTCTTTTATGTACCTACATTTTATGCAACTAAACAATAGGCATGTTTCATGTTTTTTTTTTAATGTCCGCCTGGTAGATTAATGTATTTTATTGGACACGTATTTTTTCTTTTTTCCTGCAAACAAAAAATGATCAAAATACAGAGAACGGAAAGTACGCGTGACGTCACTCCTCGCTACAATTTTTACCAAGGCGTGGCGTCATAAGCCCCCACTCCGAAACTTTAAAGCGCTGTATCTTTGTAATTTTTTATTGTTTTGGTAAAAGAAAAAATACGTGTCTAATATTTTCTTATTATCTGACGGACTAAATAGATTTTAACTTTTCATACCCAGGAAACATCCCTATTATGATCATGGGTCCGGTCCTTTAAAAAGCTTACACGGGGACACAGGTCCAACACGCAGCGGCCTTGTTAAGAATTATTCTAATATGAAAACAGACATAAACTGCCCCGGCTAGGAAACTGAAACCCTTTAAAATCTGCTGATATTATGATTGTAATAAGCACATAATATGCTTCTTAAAATTAAGTCTTTATACTTAATTTTAAGAAGCATATTATGTGCTTATTATATAATCGAAACAAAATTTACTAATAGTGTAAACTGTTCACAATTGTACTCAACTGAGGAATCACACGATTTAATTGATCATGAGTTCATGGCATACAATTAGCCCCCTTACTCCCGACTGCATCGAGTTCTGTTTCAATCGAATTGAGATCGAGTTGGTACTCAAGTCCGACACTAGCGCCAGATCGTGCCGTGGTACGAGTTGTAACTAAACTCGATCGAGAATAACTTAAGAGAAAATCTGTCAGAAAACGTTAGAAGATTTAATAAATACTATTAAAACTGAATAAACTTAAGACTTTTAAAACCATATCATGACGTAGTCACATGACATACAGCTAACCACGCTGATAACACTCGATTATAACAGGATCTCGGTTTTCGATTCGGTATAGTTCGGGAGTACCAAGTCAGGATCGAATCGAGTTCGAATCAAAATCAAAAACAGAACCAAACCAGTTTCCGGAGTAAGGCTGCTGTTCTAAGTTTCGCGAGTCTTGTTATACAAATTGCACTTCGATTAATACCTATATGCCTATATAGTAGGAGATCCGGCCATAGAATGACCCTCACCCATCGTATTACGGGATGAAAATATTTTTTTTTTTAAATTAAATATGTAAAAAAAATTATTTACAGGAGGTTGTCTGAAAAATTTGGTGCAAAGTGTAATTAATTAATAATTAAAAAATGATTTTTTTTTAAACATTACACTCATTCCCTTACGCAAAAAACTGTATAAGGTAAACGCAGCTATTACCGACCCTGATAAGACAATTTTAAAATCGATGATAATTATTAAGAGCTGTGATTGCTTTCAAATTCAGTGTTTTATTTTTATATGAAACTGTTATTTGTCTAGTTTATATTTATTACCTTATATGCCCAAGTTTAGAATGTTTTCTTAAAATTAAAAAAATATTAAGTGAATAACTCGATTTTTGGTATTACCGACCCATAGGAACGGCTATGAAGCTATTAACGATTTTTATGAAGCTATTACCGAGTGTAACAAAACTAGGTATTTTTTTTAAATAAGAACAAGTAAATGTGGTTTCGTGAAGGTAATTGGCATGGATTAAGAAAGGCATGTAAGCTTGCATTGACTTTCCTCCGCTTTTGTTGATCCATATTTCTGCAAAAAGAAATTTTATGTATTTCGTTTGCCATATTAATTTTCATAATTATTTTTGTGATTAGTTAATAATATTAGCTAGTATTTTCTGTAACCAGTTAACCAGTGTAATGTAACTTAACATTATGGATAATGATTAGTATAGAGTCGGTAATAGGTTCCCATACTTGCTATCACCGACTCACACGGGTCGGTAATAAGCGATGTATATACAAATATGAAAGCGTTGCACCGACCCACAAAAACTAAATAATATGTATTTATTTGATATTTATAACTTTAACAGAGATTTTAAATAATTGATTAAACAAATAAGATTAATAAATGCACACATTATTATACGATAAAAGGTTATATAATTGTGTTCCTTTAACATAACAATAAATGAATAATTTTACTATACGTGGTGAATATAAAATGGAAAAACAAGTAAACTATACAAAAAAGTATAGGTCGCTAATGGTGTGTAACAATGGCTGATTACTTGAGATTAAAATGTCTTATTAAAATAACTGTTTTATCATCACATATGGACAGAAAATAATTAAAACTAAATATAATGTTCAGGGCAATTACCGAGCCATGGATCGGCAATAGCTGCCACTATTAAAATTATTGAAGCTATTACCGCTCCATTTGAATTTTAAGTTTTATCCTATTAAATTACTTAAACTTTATGAAATACTATACGAAATAAAGAATTTATACTTAAATAAACACATTTAATAATACACAACAAGTACAGGCTTCGTATATTTCTGTAAAAAATCTTAAGCAAAAATTTAATATGCTTACCTGTAGGAACAAGGACTTGTACCACACGGCCGGCGAGCTCGCTGTCGTCACAGAAAATAACGAATTTTGTATCTTTCCCGGGATACCACGCACACAAACGTTAGTTTTAACGATGCTCAATAAACAAACATTCGTGTTTCGTCAAGTATCTTCAGCATAAATCGTTCCAGTAGCATAAAAATTGCAAATTAATGGAATGGATCGGTAATAGCTGCGGATTTTCGATGGGTCGTTAATAGCTGCATTTACCTTACTAATCGAAAGTATGTAGCTCATAGAATATGCAAACGCTGGGTTGACTTTTTTTTTCCGGTGCAATTATCAGGTAGGCAGGTATATACAGGTAAATCGATACTAGTAATTTGCAACGATCCAGTTACGCGATAAACCTTATATCAAAATAAAGATAATTTTATTATGAATATAATGACATAAGGTTGGCTGCAAAAAGTTGGTGCTAAATCCCGGTTGTCGATTTTTGAAAAACGAAATATTCGTGCGGTTGAATACGTGCGAAAGAGAGGTCCGAGGAACGTATCCAGTGCGATAGAAAAGGACGCAGCATTGCAGCTGTGTGTCGCTCAATTGTCGAAAGAAAGAGAGTACGCATGCTCTTTGTTTGTGAAATTGAGGAAGATAGCGATAGACTACAGTAAGTGTTGAGCATTATTTCGGAGCATCCGGCAATGCATTTTTTCACAAAGTGATAAAATTATGTATGTAGTACATATATGTAAATATTTATTTATATATATGTATATATTATATTTAAGTGTATGAATATTTTTGTAAAGAAATAATTTATGACATACTTATCTTGAAAATTTCGTGTTTTTTACATCAGGAGACTTAATCAAATAAAACAAAGCAAAAAATCAAAAGTTTTTCCGAAAAAAAAATTAAATAAAACATAAATTACAAACATGAAATACAAAGCTATAATTTTGTACAAAAATTTAATTTTATTATAAATACAATATTTTGATTAAAAATTTTTTTAATTAATTTACATTATTCTAGGTCTGATTCATCGGAAATAAAACTTGTATCTTCAAGTTCACAACATTCGTCACTATTTTCGTCTTCTGTTATTTCAGCAATATCTTGTACTGTTAAAGGCGTTTGGTCCCGCATTCAACCGCACGAATATTTCGTTTTTCAAAAATCGACAACCGGGATTTAGCACCAACTTTTTGCAGCCAACCTTATGTCATTATATTCATAATAAAATTATCTTTATTTTGATATAAGGTTTATCGCGTAACTGGATCGTTGCAAATTACTAGTATCGATTTACCTGTATATACCTGCCTACCTGATAATTGCACCGGAAAAAAAAAGTCAACCCAGCGTTTGCATATTCTATGAGCTACATACTTTCGATTAGTATACAGTTTTTTGCGTAAGGGAATGAGTGTAATGTTTAAAAAAAAATCATTTTTTAATTATTAATTAATTACACTTTGCACCAAATTTTTCAGACAACCTCCTGTAAATAAATTTTTTTACATATTTAATTTTATAAAAAAAACATTTTCATCCCGTAATACGATGGGTGAGGGTCATTCTATGGCCGGATCTTAGACTAATACAAAGTTATCTAGGCAATGCAGTTCATATTATTGATATTTTTTTGTCCTACGATTTTTCTCAATAACACACTAATTTCGTTTAGTTAAACAAATGATGTAAAAGTTTAAATATTAACTTGAGAATTGACATAAACGCTCTAGTAAAATTGTATAATTTGAATGATAAATGATAATGGTTAAAAAACAAATAGAAAATTTTTGCTTCATAAGTATAGAACTGATTTAAAAAGTTGGATTCTGATATTATGAATTTTATGTATTTCAACTTTTACCCCATTTGACATAATATAATCCATAGTAACAATGATATCATACACTAATATGCAACAGTGAAATATTCAATTGATGATATTAAAACTAATCACCAACAGAGGAAAATAATATTTACCTATTTTTGTACACATGCAATGAATTGAAATGTTCAATGACAGTTTTTTATTTTTAACCGACAAAAAAAAACAAGGTTCTCAAGTCATCGGAATCTGTTTTTTATTTTTTATACATGTCCCCTAATTACTTGAAGACGCCTGGACCTATTTGTTTTTTTTTTGTTTGAATGGGTATAGGTTCCAAAAGTGCTTCCAGGGTCATCCGGTTAGTATTGGATTCCATGGAAATCGAGGACAACGCTCAATTTTTCTAGGATAGAATTAAGTGGCTCAAATTTTTCATTGAGTTTCTTCTAATTAATTTGAAATGATTATCAATTACTTTAAAGACGTTTTTTTTTACATTTATGTTGCATTTATTTTAAAGGCAAATTGGCCTTCTGTTGTTAGCTTAAGTTTTTAGTCTAAGTGTACAACTAAACTTAGCTATTGAATAATATGTAAAGCTAAAATTAAATTGTACATAAATTTTAATGATGCATTGAATGAATACCTGAACATTTGATTAAATTGACTAAATAATATTATATGTGGCAGTTTGGCAGTGAAGGCTATAATAGATTGGTTCTTACTATCTAACACGTTAAGTACACATTAAATACATAACATAGATTTGGCTAAGCCTCATTATGATATTAAAATTAACTCTAGAATAAATATACTAAACCTATGAACCTATTGCACTGATAAATAATTGCGGAATAACTCGGGCCAAATGTAAGCAGCAGTGGCCTGGGCCACTAATCGGATATAAATAGGGCCTGAAATATTTGATCTAGAATACAAGCAAAAAATGTACTACATTTCGTTAGGACTGCAAAGTTATGTTACACAAATTATATTTGCAGTCTATTTATTATAGACTAATTGTCTATTTCTCGTGTACTTGAGTGTACATTACGAATAATTACATTTAATATGATTTTTCTAGTTATACTGTGGAGTAACCTCATTAGCATTCAATACAAACAATCTCAGAGTAGTAAGGAATGGAGTGATGAAAGTTGTTGTCCGAACCTATCTATAACACATTACAAGTCACCAATAGTAAATACACTGTATCACGCGACACCTGCAAATTGTCCAATCAGAGTTTATTTTTAACTGCACACTGTAATCCTCAAGTCACTAATCTTTGAATGCACTCCACAACTTACTACTGTCAACCTAACTACCCATTCACTTCGTGCTCACGATGACCTTAATTAGGTACACACGGCAAACTAAATAGGTTTGCAGGCCACACCAACATTTTATATTATATTATACTCTAACATTTTTATTACATATTATAATCCGCTTACATAAGCTGAATATACCATATAAAAAAAATGTTAGTGTTTAATATAATATCAAATGTTGGTGTGGCCTGCAAACCTATCTAGTTTGCCATGTGTGCAAATACTAGGTAGAAATATGTTAGAAAGATACACAAAACCTCACGCTAATACACCAAACCATTTCAATCTTTACTGTACCTTGTTGATCGTTGTGTCTGACACTTAGATACAAAAATTGGCTAAATCTATACGAATGTAATAGGTACAGTACCGATGTGTTTCCTACAGCAGAATGCCCTGTCTATCGCTCGCAGTACGGCGCCGGTCGGGCCTGTCGGGCCTGTCGGTCCTGTCGGGCCTGTCGGTCCTGTCGGGCCTGTCGGGCCGGTCGCGTCGGTCGCTCCACAGCAGGTCGATCGTTACACGAAGGTGTACTGGTTGTCGACGGCGCGGATGTCGTGGTGCGCGCCGCTGGCCACCAGCAGAGCCTCGAGCTCGGCGCGGCGCATGCGCACGTCGCTGCCGTGCGTTACGTCCAACTGCGAAACACACGCAACTTACACTTTACTATCCCATTTAATTTCAGACTTCAACATTGTCCGCAAATAAAATGGAAAACTCGTTTGACTGAATTTCTTTGGTAATATTTTTAAATTTCTAATGTATTTTTTATTATGGAAATATAAATTCACGTATTTCAACTGACTGCATAATTATAGTCTTAGCGATGATTAGTTTGAAAGCACTACACGTTTACTATGCTTGTCATTATAATTATACATCAACAGCTACAGGGTTAACAGATACAAGCTATATAAAAAGCATAAATAATGTAATAAAAACTTACCAATAATGAGAATGCTTGCAACACAACACACAGACAAAAAAAAAACGAAGAAAAAAACACAGCAAATAAAAAACAAAGCCATTCCATAGAATAAAGTTTAATAATAAAAATTTACAACCAAGAAATTAAAATTAAAGCTCGGAAGAACATGACTGTACAAATTATAAACAAAATAATATTCTAATTTCCATTGTTAGTACATAATATTAACAGTCCATTTTATCAAACTTGAATTGTGATGATAAATATATTATACAACAATCAAGGAATAATTAGGCCCTAGTTCTTTTTGTTCTTTTAATAATCTCATATTTACCAATTATCGGAACAAATCTATTCGTGTGAAGGATATTATTTTCCTCTTTTGATCAACTAAATCTAATTTTATTGTTGACCGATTGTAGACATCGTTAAGGTAAGGCTGTTTAAATTATAATAATTAAAGTACTAGGAACATTTGGATTATTACGTCACTATTTAATCCACAAAATTGTTAAATTATTATAAAAAATTCAAACATCAAAAAACACAACTTATTTTGTTCTTGTCTACAATTAAATCCATGAAACTGGATTTCAAGCTTAATTATGAATTATTAGAGTTTTAATTAAAAATATTGTTTCCTTACTAGAACCAAACTATTCCTCAGTGGCCCTAACTACTTCAGGGCGGCTACTATTAGATACCTACTGGCATATAATGTTAGGTCATAACAAAGTCATAAGAAAATGTTTGTATTATACTACACCTACAATACATAGTAAGTTTAAATGCGATTATTCATAGAACATCATGATTCCGTTTCGCCTATATCTATAGGCACTTAAGTATACAGCTATATTTTAATATTATTCTTTAAGTGACCAATAAATAAATTTACATTTATTGTCATCAATAAATAAAATGCACGAACAGGAATCAGTGTTGATACAAGTTAATGAACTAAATAATTATATTGTTCGTAAATAATGTTAAATAAACCTTTTCTTATGGTTTAATATAGTACATAGAGTAACTCGTTAAAGCTATAAGACGTAGCCATCTTAAATTAAAGCATGGTCACAATGTTATTATTGGCAAAGATCGGCGAACTGATTGTTTGCATATTAAATATATAACTATTCAATATCGAGTTCTATGCGTACATGTGAGTCAGTTACTGGCCCACGTTTTATTGGGACCTTCTTTAAACGTAAGGCTCGGAGTAAATGGGCCATGGACCACAGCCACAGGTGGCTAGCGACAGCGACTAAACATTCTCTTTCATATATTTTGTATAGACTGCAACGCACGCGAGTGTCTGTTGGCGGCCGCTCGCTACAGCCGCCATAATCTATACTTAATATATAAAGCTGAAAAGTTTGTTTATTTGTTTGTTTAGGAACTACTGGTCCGATTTGAAAAATTCTTTAAGTGTTGGATAGCCCATTTATTGAGGAAGGCTATAAGCTATATAACATTACGCTGCGACCAAAAGAGGCGGAGCATAAATGAACAATGTTGCAAAAATTAAAAACCGTTGAAACTAATACACGCGGACAAAGTCGTGGGGGACAGCTAGTGTATACATAAATACATTAAAAAGTGTGTTAGGTCGCTGTTGCTGACCACCGGTGGCTGTTCTCCGTGACCCGTTTGCGCCGACCCTAACCCTTACATCTAACTTTTAAAGTATTAATTATTTAGTTACCTTTATTTTTCTTCTAGAAAATTGGCACATAATTCGAGACTACTCCCTCCAAGTCTAAATTTAGACAAAATTGCGACATAAATAGAACAATAATGTTCGGCCCATCCAATTTATAAGTCGTGGGCCGTAAATGAGCATGACAACAAACAATGCTGAGCAAATAAAACTACAAGCTACATACTAACAACATCAATAGCAACAAAATATGAACAAACGCTACTGAAGGCGAAAACACTATAAAACAATCTTTATGCACAAATATAATTTCATGCTTCGTAAGTAGCATGTGTACCTAGGTTTTAGGGTAATTATGATACAAAGTTTTGACCAAGTGGGGTACAAAAGGGAATGGCGCGATAAGCCTCAATAGTTACTTAAATTAATTTACTTAACCACGATAACACAGTGAACAAACTTTTTATCATAAGGCAACAAAAAGGGATCAACCCTAAAGTGCATTGTTCACATCTGGGTTGTTTTAGAAACTGAGATTCATTTGTATCTGATCTCAGCTCTCAAAAAGATTCTATATACTAAATGTATATAATTGAACAATATGTTCGTAAATATTCAACAAAGTCAAATAAGTATTTAGCCAAATAATTACATTATATAAAATTGGCTTTATTTCGAACCTTGAACTCTTTGTATTATTTAAAGCTCGTAGTGGAAGGCTCGGTGGGACTTTATGCCTCATATGTATAAATTTGAAATTATATGCATGTAATGTATGCTTGTTTGTGATTGCCTTCGATACTTAATTGAAGATCAATGAATAGGTTTTGCGATGATTCTCGATTGTTTGTAAACAACATTGCTCTCAGTATTCGAAAGTTTGACATTCTAAGACCGATGTTTACACTTAAGTAAGAATTCATTTGTTACAAGGTTAATAAAGTGAAAATGACGATGCACTGTTGACGGTTTTTACTTATTTCTATGGCAAATTACGATTCACTATTCAGCTGAATGACTTCATTGTATTTAACCACATTTACCATTTTTTTTAAATATTATTTCTATTTAAATGAACTGACAGCTGTCAAATTATTTAAAAATATAAAAAAGATTTAAAAAAATTGAAAATAGAGAAAGTTTAATAGAACAAATCAACAATTTCCATACAAAACATATCTTTAGCAGTCACCAATCAACAACTGGCAATGGTGCACCATAACCTTTTTAAACACTGAACTGAAAGCAATAGAGAATCTATTGTTGGTCGGTCACCGGTGACCGACGCGGCACTCGGTGAGAGATTGAAATGACCGATCGAATCGATCTTGTGACAAACAATCGAGAAGCATGATTAGGAAACCATTGCGAGGCTCACTTGTTGTCTGTTCCCGTCCTGGCAGACGACGTACTCGGTGAGCGTGACGTCGGCCGCGCCGCCGGACTCCAGCGGGATGGGGTTGGCGCGGAAGTGCTCCAGCATGTCGTGCACGTTGGGGAACCACAGGTGCTGCACCCGGCACTGCCCGGTCTCGCTCAGGGTCATGCGGAGGTGCTTGGCGCGACCCTGGACAAACATCGCATTATGAGTAAATCAAATAAAATCAACAACTGCTTTTATCCTACAGATGGATCTTAAGGGCAAAAGCTTATTGTGATAAAGATTGAAAATTGACGATTTCTTGAACTAAAGCCTAGGTTGATGTAAAATAAAGTAATAGTTCAAGTTTTTTTTACATTGTCTCGGGTCTGGGTGTTTGTGGTACCTTCGTTATCTCTGATTCCATCACAGAAGTGCTATAGCTACTTACTTTGGGTTCAGAGCAATGTATGTGATGTTGTCCACATTTTTTTTTATCGTTTCGGTAATATTAATAAATCAAGTAAATTTATTAATTATCTTTTATTTATTATCTTTCTGTATTATATTTAATGAAAATAAAATGAAGCAAACGTTATAATTCATTTCAAATTCAACCAAATGGATGATTATTGGAACTCCCATTTGTTAAGCATATTCCAGACCTTTTGCACATTGAACATACATAGTTGGCACACCTAACACCTCCAATGTCAATATTTAGGTAAGAATATATATTAAATACTAGCTGACCCGACAGACGGTTGTCCTGTCACCTTTTAAACCTTCCCTGAACTTACACAAATATTTCAAGATCATAATAAGCCAAATCGGTCCAGCCATTCTCGAGTTTTAGCGAGACAAACGAACAGCAACTCATTTTTATGTATATAGATATCTTACTTGAAAATTAAACGTGAGCACGTATTCCCCTCGCCGGGTCTCGCTCTGGCGCACCAGGTAGCAGCCGTGGCCGGCGGCACCGCCCGCCAGCACGCAGGCCGCGGCCGCCGAGCGCGCCAGCGTGCCGTGGAACCACGGCCACTCCGCCAACGACACGCGGGATGACGACTCGCAAGCTTCCTCTGCTATTGAACCTGTACAAATAATAGTAAATCATCATCAAGAGCCGGAAGTGTTTTCTGGGTCATAAGATTTCCGTAAATGATAGTGCAGAGGAGGAGAGAGATGATTTGTGGCGAACTAAACACATATCAGAAACAACAACTGCCCTCAAGACACAACCTGCAGTGGTCCATTTGGAAATCTCTCAACCGATTACGGACCCAAGTCGGACGCTTCAAAGTAAACCTGAGCATGGGGCATCATGGATACTTCACATATCGTATGTGAATGTGGTGCCCCGGCGCAAGACATGGCGCATCTTCTGTCCTGCCTGTCCTGCACTACCACCTGCACCCTCCAGAACGTAATAGAGGCCAACAACCGGGCCATTCAGGTGGCAACCTTTTGGTCGGAAAGAGTTTGAGAGTCATTTGACACAAGAAGAAGAATAATAGTAAATTAGATATAGGAATATATCAACGTATTGTACGTGAAAAGCTTCCCCCTTCAATCTTATATTATATACTTAGTGATAACCTTGTAACATAAACATTTACCGAATACATTTTCTTTGAAATGTTTTGAAAATCTTACACCACCCGTGCGAAGCAGGGCCGGGCAGCTAGTTATTTATAAAAAAAAACAACTATTGCTCTTGTAAATACATACCTGAATTATCAGTTTCATGTACTTAATAAATCAACCACAATATTCACCTAATTCCGCTTCCTCCGGCGTATCAGTAGCTAGATCAACATTGCTGGAACTGGTGGGCAGGTCGCGGCGCGGCGGCAGGTCGGGCGGCGCCGGCTCCGGCAGGCCCGGCAGCGCGTCCGGCGGCGGCTGCGTCGTCGGCGGCGACCGCATGCAGTACTTGATGGTGGCCAGCCAGGACTTCATGTCGTCGACGTCAGCTGCCTCTATTACGTATTCCATGTTGTTGTCGGCCTACAATCATAGATAGTTCAATAGTTATTTGGAGTGGAATAATTGAATGGTCAATTTATTAAACGTCTGTGGTTCAGAATGAATTGTTGGCTGGTCTGTGATGACTTTAAAGGGATATAAATGAGAGAAGAGTGTTTATTTAAACTTTATGCACATAATGCCTTAGGCATTCTCTACCAGTCAACGAAGGGTAGTGAAGAGATAAGTGTGGCAGGTGCAGAGCATTTTGATAAAATGTAAATAAACGACGATTTTGACTGGCCTGTTGGTCTAGTGGTTATCGACCCTGACTGTTAAACCAGAGGTTAAGATGAGCATGATCATTTGTTATGAGTCTGGGCGTAGTTTATCTATATTAAGTATGTATTTAGAAATATATAAGTATGTTTATCAGTTGTCTGGTTAGTGGTTACCCATGTACAGGCTCTGCCTAGTTTGGGATTAGATGGCTGAGTGTGAGTTGCCCCAAGATATTATTATTACTTTTTTTTTTATATCTGACTAAACAATAATAGTTGGAATATAGATGATATCTTAATGTCATATAATGGTTTATGAAGGTTAAAAATTCAAGAGGCAAAATTTTAGGTATAAAATACCTTTATACCTAGGTATAAAAACCTTTATTGTTAAGCAAATATAAATTACACTGCTTTTTGTTTTTTATTTATAAAATTATTTTTCCTTATGACCTTAACTGCGCAACAGCTTTTAAATAAATGTTACATAAATAAATAAATGTTAAATTAAATTCCCTTAAATAGATATAAAAATAAACCACATAAAATGAACAAATTTCAGATATAATATAATCTAAAACTTAAGGTAGAAACAAACATGTTTTATCTAGATACTGTTATCGTTGATAGGTATTTACAAGAAAATATGTTGTTGTTAAATAGCGTCTATTAAAGTTATAGTATCTTGACCATCTCAGTAGAGCTAGCTAACATTCGAAGTATTAGAAAATAAACATCAATTGTTTAATGTAATGACATTTAAGGTAAATACACTTTAAATGCTCAATTCAGTATTCTGGTATTCCCACATACAAACTAATGACTGGAAATTATACAGCACTCATTTTAAATATAAAAATGATTCAATATCATATTTATATATGATTATATATTTATATGCTGAATAGTTTTGTAATTGCTAAGCATTTTAGGAAATTACTTAGGATTTCATATTTCTATTTAAAGAAAATAGAATAAAATAAAGCATAAAACCTCTAGAAATAATTTACTAGAAAATTTAATTCTCCTAAGCCAATAAGAAACTAGTCAAATTATGATGTAAATGGAGTTACACTTAATGAAATAGGCATGTGCTTAATGCAACAAGTTGCCCACTATATCCAAAGTTAATGAAAAATATTGTGGAAATAATTGAAAAACAATAGCTACAAGCTTTACCTTCAATACAAAAGTATTCTCATGGTCTGGCATCTCGAGCTCCGTAGTTTCCCGAGCCTCCGATATGAGGAAACAGAACACTCCACTGCGAGGCTTCTGGGCTTTAGGAGGAGAGTAAAACTCCAACATGTACCCTCCTACAGTCTTCACTAACGCCAGTCTGCATTTCTCCCATTTTTGAGGCCCTCCAGGCTGCTCCAAGCTCTCAGGAGTTAAATTATTAACCAAACCTTCTTTTCTACATTCTACAACTATCTTAGCTAATTTAGTCTTGTTGTGTTTGTTCATATGTGATGACAATTCTACCTCATCTGAGTGTTGTTTGTGAAATAACCCCTTACCGCGTCTCAAACCCTTAAAAGATAACCTTCTGAAAAACGGTTTGTGCTGTGTTTTCGGCGAGTCTGTGTCTTCTGAGTAGTCGCTCTCGTCATGACCCGTGTGTGTGCCGTTAGGAAGTTTGTGTAGCGCCTTTAGTTTTCCGATTTCATACTCGAATTGTTCCGAGAAACATTCAACGAATTTCTTCAGTAGGTCCTTGTGCGTGGCCTGTGGCCGGACGGTGGGGTCATTGGTACCGGTCTGTACGTACTGCAGGCAAGCCTTGGCGAAGTCCTGAGCGGCAGCTTTGGCCTGACGCTCGCAGAACTCGACCCATCCGTCGGGATCGCCGTCGGACGGGCCCGCCATGGCAAGCAATTTCTTTAGCAGCTCCACTTGGAAGGCGGATAACCCATACACAAAACTAAACACAAATAATAAGTGACAGTAATTCCTTATTACACGGCTCACTATCGAGTTTCATGCCAATTTTGTAATCAAAATAAAATTCACGATGCTATCACAAGTTTTCTCGCGAAAACAAGTTTTGTTGCCACATAAAAAAAACACATGAAATATGATAAGATTGTTCTCAATTACATATCCAAAATACTAGAATATCAATCTTTAATAATTTTCTATTTTCTGTAATTCTTAGTTCTAAAAAAAAGTGTTTTATTATTTTCATAATTCGCAAAGAATTGCTTAAAATAAAAACCAAGTTGTTCATATTAAGAAATAGAAGTTACCAATGTTATCATTAAACATTTGGGTTTGCGAACTAGATGGCGGTAGGAGTCAACCAGTTGATCGCAATGGACACCAGATGGCACTTTCAAGTATTATTCATAATATTACATCATGGTGCAGGTGGCGTCCGAAGGTGGCGTCTTAAAAAAATCTGCTCGGAAGAACATGTTTTTTCCAGTGGCTAGTACAGCAACATGATAAAGTGGTTGATGATTAAGGGAGCTCGAATAATTTTCGGTGATTTTTTCCTTTTTTGTCGAGGAAGACATAGGCTGTTAATATTATTAATATAAAATATAAAAAACATTTTTTTTAACTTAATTAGGTAACTAACTATGAATGTATTTGCCAATATGCCATTTAATTTAATGTAGCTACCTTGTACCTACGTAATCTTTGTTGATATGAGTAGGTAGGCAACTACGAACAGCAATCAGAGTAAAGCAAAAGGTTTATCCAAATTTTATTAGATCAATACCTATGTAAAATATTTTATTCTCATTGTTTACGTAGGTACCTACCAAGTAGTCCCTTTTTCTAGGTCTTCAATTTATATTCGGACAGGACCCTGATTCGCCTACCCCTCACTGCTTCTTAAGGCAGATATAGTCATTGCAAGGCATGCACCGGGAATTCCTCGCCACGCAATATAAATATATATATATATATATATATATATATATTATATATTATATATAAATATAAAATTAAGTTTAAATTAAATTATAGTTTGCACAATTATTAATTGTGCAAACAATTTTTAATTTGCATAATAATTTAAACAATACCTAGGTACTGGTAAATTATCCCGTATCGCCAATGTAGTGAACTCGAAACCGATAATTCTTACACACGATAGATATTCGTCAGAATTACTTTTTGATAATTAAAAACTTACTTAATATCTTCTGCACTGGATGCAGTGCCGTGGAATGCTATACTATTTCTCTGAAATAATATTATTTAATATTAATTAAATCTGAAGTATGATATTCGCGTGTCATAGATACTTTTTATTGTTATCATGTTGATTCAATCTATTTCACTTGCAGAATTTACTTCCTACCGGGAGGATGGTAGGTACCTACTCAGGTACGGGCTAGATGCCCTCAGAAATTAATAAAAATATTCCAGTGTCCAGAAATACCCAAGGACCACTTACATGCGTCATCGCTATCAGATCTTTTCACATAAACTCCGTCTAGCGTCGATCGTAAAGTGCGCGCGCTCGTCTCTGTCAAATTTCCAATAATCTTATTTTGGCGCGCATCAGGCACTCCGATGACGGATATATGGGAGCCATCTTGCGAACGATGCGCATGCGCGCGGCCGTTCACCTGAACCGCGACGATAGTTTTACGACATCCCTCTATATTTTGCGATGATAAAAATAATAGTAACACCTTGACCACGGACTGAATATCGGTCAAATTGTTACGTTTTTGTGTAACACAAATACAAAAAATATCGATATTTTGTCGGAGAAGTTTATCATGCAGCTCTGCAACGGAGTGATATGTTATGATTATGAATGTTTTATTTATTTTGATAACATTTTTCTGTTTCTATAAAACTTGCGTTTGGCCTATGCACATTTTGTATACATGCCACACTTTACAGTTCTACACCTTTTTGTTTTATAAACTACCTGTTTTTATAGTTATATATCGAAAAGGTATTTAAGCCACAACACTTGAACCACCTTTTCTAAAAGCTTTTATTGGTTACCTATCTATAGTTACGAAACGAATGATAGTTTTATAAAAAGGAAGGTACGTCAACTGCATGCACCAATAATAAATACGGTCTACTCGTTATTAATTACCTTTCGCTGCTAGTTGTAACTCAATCCCGAAATTATTATATTAAGGATCGGGAGTAGGATTAGAGTAGCCAATATTTTTAAGCAAAATATAAGTAGTTTTTTTTGAATAAGCTAGAAATAAAATCGAAAATTAAAAAAAAAATTGTATTTTGTACAAAAGATATAAAAAAGAAAAGTAAATAATGTTCCTTAACTACACGTCATTTTTTTATGTATTTTTGCACTTCTTGCATCTTTTAGTTTTGTTTCTCTTAACAGTAAAAGTGTCTTAATATGCTTAATGCCGTTTTCAAATGATCGAAAGTACTTATTCGAAATCTCCATTCAACGTAAATATAGTATTTTTGCTATATATATTTTCAATAGTAGGTATTTAGTACGTAGACTCAAAATATAGTAAAATACTATATATATAGGACGGTTGGCAACCCTCAAACGCTCAAGACGATTGGCAAAGGTACGTCAACTTTAATGGACCTAAATGGACTCAAAGTAATGCACCTGAATCCTACCGTAGGATACAGATACATGCAGTTGACGTACCTTTTTATCAAGCCATCACTCGTTTCGTAGCTGTCGCCAAAGGTTTGGTGTAAAAAGGGTTCCTGAATATAAATAAGTAAACTATGGAGTGCACCTAACAGAGTATGAACTGTGAGCATCAATATGAACAAACGTCGTCGTAAAATTGGTGTTACTGTTAAAACAGAGCGCACCGGTTTATTACTACTCAAAACCTAATATTAACCTAATATTATCGAAACCATAAATATTTCCACAAGACGTTCGTCGTCACACTCAAAGTCACTTAATGCAGTAAACGAGCCTATTACTTACAGGTAAAAATTATTTGCGATCGGCACAACGAGCTACTGGCGATGCGCTCACTCTGTGCTAGCTTATTCATACTCTAATGGCCTTATTAATAAAAGTCGCGACGGAGCATAACAACGGATTAACAGATTCTAATTTTAAATTAAGCTATCGCTAATCGCAGTCGAGATTTTTATTTAAAAGGCCATAAGCGTAAGGACTGTGTTATATATACTTAAAAGAACACACGGAATTCTTGATGATAGATGTGACGCTGAAAGCTAGAGCAAGCTGCTAAACAATTTGTGTACTACGAGGCTTTTTAGAGGTCCTTGGCATAACTATTATCCATTCAAACTATCAATGACTTTACAATGACTGGCCTCTTGGTCTAGTGGTTAGTGACCCGACCGCTGATAAGGAGGTTTCGATTCCCACCCAGGTCAAATCTTTGTGTGATGAGCATGATCATTTGTTCTATGTCTGGGTGAGATATATCAGTTTTCTGGTTGCCATAATACAGTGATTAACATGAACATTTGTTCTGTGTGACAGTGTAATAAGAAAAATATAAGTATGTTCATCAGTTGTCTTTGCCATAATATAGGTTGTGCTTAGTTTGGGATCAGATGGCGGTGTGTAAGTAACAGTAAGTAAAAGTTTCAAGATATTATTGAAAAAAAAAATATTGTTATTAAAATGTTGTGTTTAAAAATAATACATATTTCCGTTAGTCACGTTCTAAGAATATATTTCCAATATGTTTTTTCTTTGAAGAGTATTTTGGATAACAAAATTAGGTACGACGTACTCTGCGGCATTTTACGAGCTCTTCCAGTAAACAAATGCTACTGTTTCGTGTTTACAGAGAAAGTTTTGTTACAATAGGGTCACCATGATTAGCTTTTAAAAAGAGTACATGTAATTCCTCCTTTTTTAATGACTTGTTGAGTCTGAAAACTGAAACTGTGAAAATAGATAAAGAAATGCAAGCCTACATAAGTAGCTAAGAACTTATTGTACTCATAAATTAATTTTACTTGACATTCATTTGACAAGTATAATATCTGAACAATTTTAACTCTATAATTACGAAATGTATTTCTTTTACCAATACTTATTGTATGACTTGAACTTAACTAGCGACCCGCCCCGGCGAAATAAATTATGGTATAATAATAGGCGTTTTTGAGTGTTAAAATGAATTATACATTTAAACCTTCATCTTGAATCACTATCTATTGCTCAAAATTGCATTAAAATCTGTAGCGTAGTTTAAAAGATCTAAGCGTACTGACAGAGGGATCGACTTGATTTTATTTGTAAAGATTAATATTTAAAGCTCGAACAGATACCAGCTAACATATTTATTTATTTTAAGAGTTACGTATGTACTCGGTATCCACATAATAATTATAATAATTATGACAAAAATGCCAATACTCCACTGAACTCTACGTTGGCTAATATGGGAAAGAAACCATTAATTGCACTTTCAAACTCAGTTAAAAATCCGTAAATTTCTTAACAAAACTGTCCGGACTTTCCAAAAGTGCATAGTGTTTGTACAAGCCGTTTTTCTGGCGATGCATCCGGCGCAGGAGTGTCCGCTGACAGACAAATGCTTGCAGGAAGACGCGTCGTTAGCGCTGTCGTCGCCTGCGCATATAAACTTAAATAAATCCAGCGGTACTAACTCGCTCACCATTTTTATACTCCATAGATGTACTTTATTTAATTTAAGATGTTTTTAGAAGCTTTTATTTATCTTTCACTTTTCATATGTAGGTAAGTAATATATCTGTTATATAAGTTGTCCGCCAAAATTTACATAGTAAGTATTTATCGACCATTTGTTGGGTATTAAATTGAGCTGTTGCATACACCTTTAATTCTGGTGACAATACTTTGTTATGGTACTTTTGAGTTGGTCTGATGATGGAGCTCTGGATGGATGGATGAAGGTCTGGATGGAGATCATAGGAACGTTGTTTAGTAACGATGTAATCCCATCGTGTTTGGAATTGTTTGATATGTCTTCACTCGTACTATGATCCTAGCTAATTTAAAAGCTTGTATTTAAAAATTCAATTTTAATAAAACCTTATTCTCATTTCGTTTACAAAAAAAAAACAAAAATAAAATAATAAGTCAGGCTAAATAAAACCGCAAGAATAATTATATGTTTTGTTTTCTAAATTTATTGAAAAGACTGGCAAAGGTTTACTTAGTTGGCTGTTGTTTAAAGATGGTGCGACTGGCAACGCGATCATTTTTTTTTTGTATTTCTTTATTAGATATTGTTATTGCAATAAAATCGAATCATATAAATGGTATTGGGTGCAATTTTGTCTGGAAATAGATTGCCAAGAAGGTTTTGGTATCCATAAGAATTTTTATTTGTTGATTAATGGGAACAGATTTTAATTGTTAATTTTCACAAGTGAAGTGACTTATAGGTATCTAATTAAGTAGTACGTAAAAAATAATAATTAATTACACATGAATTAATATAAATTGGAACCGATTTCAATGTTTTTCTTTTCTATGACAAAAATATTTTTTGAAATCGATCCAAAATTGCCGTTGCTATCGTGTAACAAACATACAAAAAAAACCGTCGAATTCTGAAACTAATCCTCTTGATGTCTGTTACAAACAAGAAGCATATTTTAAAGGAAAGCAAATCATATACTTTTAAGGCAATAGAGCCTTAACAAGATGTTAATGCAAAAAAGATTTCGCTGAGATTCCTAAAGATAGGTACCTACCTAAACTCGTTCGCTTTGACACAATCTCTCCGAGAATAAACATTGAAACGGCCTCGATAAACAGCTTCGCACATAAGTTCAATGACTAGCCTCTTAGTACATCTTGACAAATGGCTCGTTGCTACACAGAACATTAATTCTTTGCATTCAATACCTAAATAGACTAGCAAATTAAACAACCTATTAACTGGTGATTTGTTTTATTTTTTAACCAAACTCCTTGATAGCGCGTGTGGGATGATCTTCGTGCATGCTGAAACTCCACCTATAATAACACCGTCTCACTTCGACTACCCGGCAAACCGCACGTTAGAATGAGAAAGATATATGTAAGTCACGCCTACAGTTTAAAAAAGCTTTTCTCCTGGCTGGAAATATTAAGAGAATATTTTCAGACGATACAGATAATAGAATAAAATATTATGAATTATTATGTTGTTATGTTTCGTTCGGATATCATTCGCCAGTATGGTTTCAAATAAAAAATAATGTGATAATAAAAATAAATTAGGTCCGTAAAATATTTTTATCATACTCAACAGTTACACGGTTCTTTTTTCAAATGAGTGATGTTCTGGTAACATAAACTGCTTTTATTAAATTGTAAGTCAATATTTCTTTTTATTAAAATATTTTTGTTTTTTTTTTTTAGTTTTTGATGATATATTTTATGTTGCGGACGTGAAAACCTGTGTTTTTGATTCTAATAAAATTTGAATTACGAATTTACTCATATTGAAAAATAATAAACGATGTAGAACAAAATATATTACAAGTTTATTTAGCGCAGTTATCGCTACGATAAATATGACGTTTTAAAAAATAATAATATATTTTCTAATAATATCAATCATCACAGTCATCATCTTTGTACGTTTTAGAGTAAATAAAAACTAGGTTTTAGTGTTAATTTGAGTCTTCTATCCAAAGAGGTTATATATTACCTTCTACCAATCTTGTGTTCCGATCCGATACCAACCTACATAAAATTCTCTTAAAATTTTCACTGATTTGCGATCGCGGTCTCTACATATTTATAAACAAGTGACAATTAACTTTAAACTTTTTCATAAAGAGAAAGAAATAAAAGTTTTAATGAAATACCGTTATATTTACTGTGTTGGAAAACTCAATAGTGTGAAAGTGAAAAAAAAAAAATGCAATTTATCTTGAATGTGGGCACTACCTAAGTATTCTGTAACCGATCGGTTTGGAGTATAGAGATATGTTTAGGTAAGTTAAAAACTTATTTTATTTTACGTTTTTAATATCTTAGATTTAATGAGTCTTAATTTTACGTGAGTATTCAATTTTAAAACAGAAGTTTTTGACATTTATTTTCATACAATTGGATCATTTTGAGAGTTCCCCGATGGACCGACGATTACCTTACATATTACAACAAAATTATTTGAGCCTTAATTGGATCCCACTACTGGGCAAGGGCCTCCCTTTTTTTCTTTCAAACCTCTCTGTCTTTTGCAATTTCTGGCCGCGTAGACCCCGCATATCTGATGAGATCATCACATCACACCACCTTCGCCGTGGTCAACCTCGACGGCGATGTCCTTCTTTCGGCGTCCAGTACTTGACTTAAAAAAAAAAAGTCTGTCAAAAGCAAAAGTTTAAAGCTCTGTACAAAAATAACCGTTAAGTCTATCGTTTGTTTTTTAACGTATATTAGTAGATATTACTGGAGGTGGTGTGGTTCAATAAACGGATTTGTGTGCACATGGTTGCAGGTTCGAACCCATACGTACAAATGTGACTTTTTAAATTTACATGTACTTTCTTGAGACATCATACACAGACATATTCTAAGACATCATTGGCAAACGGTGAAGGAAAGCATCGTGACGAAAGCTGGATTCCACAAATTGAAATCTGAAATCGCCAACCTGCAATGAGCAAGCGTGGTGATCAATGCTCGTTCGAGACCTTTGCCCAGCAGTGGTACATTTATAGGCTGGTATTATTATTACTGGATTCATCTGGATACGAGGTTATACATGCAGCGACTGCCTATATCTCCACAATTCACAACCTATTATTGGGTTAAGTTTCAAGATTTAACCCAGATTTTTTTTGATATTCCTGTAAATATAAAAATTGTTTACTTATAGAATTCCTACCTGTGAATCAGTAGTTGCAGTGAAGTGTTTACTTCACCGATTGATGAACGACCTCTCTTGAATAAACACTTATGTGTTGAACGATATGCTTGGAAAGCGACTCTACAAACAGAATGCATTGCGATTTATATTAACTGAATTGTGCTTTTGCGTCACTATGTTTCGTTTGAAATATATTTTTTGTTACGTTTACCTGGTGATATATATAACAACTAAATTTTCAGTTGGTAAGTCACACGCTGTCTCTTTCATTTTAAGCTATAATGTAGCGACAGATAGCTTTTAGTCATTGTGTGCGCTCTTTGGTGTGACAGTAAATGTCTTTTCTTTCTTTTTTCAAGCATTTATTTAACTTGCAACTTATGTAAGTCTGTTTGTTTGTAAGTTGTCCGTCAAAATTTGAGTTGATACACAGTTACAATTCGCCACTTATTCATATTTTAAAACTAGCTGATCCGACTATCGTTGTCCTATCAATCTAGTAGATGAAAATTTAAATGAAATTGTCTACATTTCCAGCGGATTTTTTAACGAATTTTCTTCATACAAACCTTGTCTTGACTATTGCGAACACTATTACAACAATAAAATAAAAACTGCTAAGTCGCTCGAGCTGTTCTTAAGTGATGCCCTGTCTTGCATTTGGCAATTGATTTTTATTAATAAAGATAGAAGATTGTGGAATGTGTGGTGAAAGTCAGATAGACAATCGCTCCATGTAAAATTCAGTATTCAGCTGAATCCGGTAAGACTGGAGCCGACCTCACCATAGCTTGGGAAAAAGGCTAGGCAGAAGAAGTTGATAAGATCCGTCATTATAAATTGATCACCATTTATATCGGTATATTGTGTTGTATGTTTATATTGTTAAGACCTAGATTATAAATATCCTTAAAACTCATTGTTTTTACCTAATACTAGAGCGTTCTAAAGTTTCTTTTAACAGGTTAAATATCGAAACTGCACAATTTTACTCCGCATTAGAAGTCCCAGTATTAATACTATAGGTAGAAAATATTGGTATATAATCTTTTAGTTGTTTCCCGCGACTCCGCCCGCGTGGATGTCGGTTATCGCGGCAAAAAGTAACCTATGTCCTTTCTCAGGCTCCAGACTATCTGTATACTAAATTTCATTTAAATCGGTGCAGATGTTTTGGCGTGAAAGCGCGACAGACAGACAGAGTTACTTTCGCATTTATAGTATGAGTAAGGATGAAAGGTTGTTTATTTATACACAACTCATCTTAAACAAACGATAAGATCAGCTACATCCTTACTTGTTTTCTAAATAAATACAATTTATGTAAATATTAACACACCTAATTATAGTTTGCTGTAACATTATTATAAGTCCCTATTTTTTTAGTTTACATCAATAGTTGTCAAATTTGCACACTATGCCTTTATTGACAGCGATTGAAATATATTTATTAATAACAAGCTGTCCCCCGCGACTTTGTTCGCGTTTTTAGTATCAACGGTTTTTCATTTTTGCAACATTTTTCATTTATGCTCCGCTCCTATTGGTCGTAGCGTGTTGTTATATAGCCTATAGCCTTCCTCAATAAACGGACTATCCAATACAAAAATATTTTTTCAATTCGAACCAGTAGTTCCTGAGATTAGCGCGTTCAAACAAACAAACAAACAAACAAACAAACTCTTCAGCGAATATTTGTAATTAAATACAAATAATAGAAGGAAAAACTTAAACCTCAGGCAGGACTCGAACCTGCGACCACTGGCTTGACGCGCCAAGCCAGTGGTCGCAGGTTCGAGTCCTGCCTGAGGTTTAAGTTTTTCCTTCTATTATTTGTATTTAATTACAAATATTCGCTCCGCATGCGTTAATGCGTAACAAATAATTAAAATAATAAACTCTTCAGCTTTATAATATTATAGTATAGATTAATTTAAGTGTATATGTATGTATATGTAATCACTAGTAAAGTAAAATATTATAGACTAGCTGTCTCCCGCGACTTTGTCCGCGTGTTTAGTCTCAACGGCCTACTTGACACTTATCGTTATATTTTGGTCAATTTATACAATATCTTTATAAATTATAGCCTATGTGTTATTCTGATGTATAAGCTATATTATTGTAAACTTTAATTAACATAAATTCAGTAGTTTTTGCGTAACGAGTTACGTGAAGAGTAACAAACATCAATACAAACATCCTTACAAACTTTCGCGTTTATAATATTAGTAAGGATTGAGCTTAAATACTAATGAAAAATACTATGACATTGCGAAGAATTGCCGATATGTGTTACCTGTGTTTAAAGTACCAGTACCATGTAATCCTTAAAAATAAATTTCTCAGAACATTAACTGTAAATGTTGCTCTCACAAGGTAGAGTCGAAATATATTTATTTTGTAAAAATGTAAATATGTCTGCAGTTAGTAGACGGGCTAAAATATGGCCACAGCAAGCCAGTGCAACCAAGTCCTGTTTTAAATATAACTTAGACTCAACAAACAATAGTTCTGGATAATTTCACCGAAGAGTGGGAGACATGAATTAGTACATAAATGTAGAGTTAAATCAAAACGTACATCGTCGGCAACATTCGTCTAGATACAGTTCAGGTAAAGTGAACGAAACAGTGCAGTACATAATTCTGATGAAAATAAATAAAGCGGTGCTTGTGTTGGAGTGTAAGCTGTGGCTGGGATTGGGCGGTGGGCGGGCGAGGGCGGGCTCGCCTCTGCCGACGTACGCCGACGACAGAAGCGTTCGCCTCGCGCCGCCGTCTGCGCGCGCGCCGCATAACTTGATTAACGCACAGAAAACTGATTTATTGTGTCGCGTTGAAAAAATAATCGGCCGACGGTGAAGAAATGTGATGGAGGGACAAGAGTGGCGGGGCGAGTGGCAGCAGCCGCGCCAGCTTGACGGTCAGTGATTGATCCTACTGATGCGTTTCATCAGAATGTCTTTTGTGCCGATTGACGGGAGCAGAAACAAAAAGTCCTGTCGCTTGTACCGGTAACATTGTTTAGTCTAAGTACTGTTTGCCAGTTAAAGGGTTAAGTTCAAAAGCGTTGCAATGAAAGGTTTATTCGTTTGTAAAAGAAAAAAAAATACCGAATTTTTAACTATTTCCGTTTATCTAAGTGATTTTATTTAAAGCCACAAATTAATAAAATACATTTAAAAAATTGATATTTTTTTTGGACGATATTGTGTTGTGTAATTTTTGAAGTTCTAAAAATCAAAATTATGGTAAATACACACCCTTATTAATATTTATAAGTATCCCTAATAAAGTAAGAAACCTTTAACTGGACCCACCAAGTCGTCGGCGCAAAAGATAAAGTAATTTTTTTTTGTTTATTTAATGACTTGCATGATTTTAGCCACTTAAGAAATAACCATGTGCATATGCGTAAAATCCCATTTTTTTTTGTTATTCACCGATTACCGATAATCTAATCTAACCTAACAAAATTGTAGAAAAAGAGTGATTTCAGTGAATTAGGTTAAATATTATTAAGTCTTTTTATCCTTAGAATGTTTTACAAATTTTATTTTTTTAATGATACTACTCTTTCCTAAAATAAATAAAGAAGAAAATATTAAATTAATAATCAAAAACGTTTTATTTCAAGTAAGCTTTTTCAGGCACTTTTGAAACGTTATGAACTTTAGTTGCGTTAAATAAGTTACTAAAGATAAAAACATTCATAACAGGCATAAAATCAAATCCTTTGACTAATAAATTTAAAACATCTAATTTTATGATTTAAGAAGTTTGGTGAAATAATTCAGAATTAATGTGTTTTTATTTACAATATCTAAACCTTTAAATCGAAAGGCACTTTGAAAACTTTACTTAACCTGTTACATAAAAAATTGCTCTTGTTCTCTCTGTATTTTTACTTCGTATAATTTATAAAATTTTACCAAATTTAAAGTCGCATTTTATCTGTTTTACAATTATTAAACACAAAAGGGTAGCTATTGAAGACATACAAAATATAGTGCAAAATAAGCGCTTCACAAATATTATACCTACACCTTTTTATGGGAATCAAAAGAAAAACAAAATGGGCGCACGCCAGAATCACAGACACGCAAACCACTCTTTTACAGCGATACATTAAATCCTCTTTAGCCAATTCACGCGGCTCGGTATGTGTGACTCAGATTCCTACCGTTCATTTCGTTCTTCTCTGATAGCGTTCATTCATCTATCCGTCATCGGAACAGCTGTGATCGAATGCGACGTCTGCGCCGACGATTGACAACCAGCCATGTTGCCTTTCAGATCTTTAAATTCATCTTTTTGTCGCGAACATTTTGTGAAACAATGTTAGGTTCGCCTCGAACTTGCGACATCAAAGTTCGGTCGCATGATTAAACGATGCGATGAGTGAGATTGGAAGCTTTTGAAAAAATCGTAGTAAAAAAATGTCAGTTCTTGATTTTGTTTTTTTCTAAAATCGATCTAAAGCATTATAAAATATTTAAAAAGCTTTTTAAAAAACAATGAAAAGAAGAACAATAATTTTGAAGCATTATTGAAAATAGCACTGGACACTAAAGTAATTCATAAAACGCTAAATACTTATACCTAAGTCAAAATAGGATTATGGACAAAAGTAGATAATGAAATTAGTTCCTAATTCTGCTGAATTAGGCATCAAATTTGTGTTTGAAATTGCCCAAATTTAAATAATTAACCAATAAAGTTTCCTTTCTTAAAACAACAGAGTCCGTATCATGGTACAAAACATGTCAATGTAGATTGATGACTCGACAGGGGTGGGCAACATTTTTTGTGGTAATTAACCGAGTGCCGGGCAGCGGACGTGAAAAAACTTCAATCTTGAACACTACTGACTTTAAATTCGTAGAGTTTTGTTATTTTAAAGCTTACTAATTACCTTCAGTGTTATTTTGATATTTTAATAGATATTTTGTTTTTATATTTTTGGGTTAGAGGACAGTCAGCTTAACCTCCTTTTTATTACGTTTAAAATAACACAGTTTTCGCAGACTCATGAAACATATAATTATTAAATATATGGAAGGACCATGTGCTATCATTAAAAAGCTTTAAGAAGCAGAATGGGATCCCGTTACCGTATTATCCACGTAAGGTGTGTTCTACACCTCAATTCCAAAACAATTTCGCATCAATGTCGCATCAACAAGACCACTGATATTGTAAATAATAATTTCGAATCCATTACTTTCTTAATGACTCATCTTGAGTAACCGAGGACCAAACATCGATTTTAGTATTCCCAGTAAATATATCTAAAGAAAAAAAACATTTATACCTAAAAAAGTAACTATTACTTATTATTTATCAGCAACGCATACACACAAATATATCCCGTGATCACCCGAGAAGTACGCGTATTATTATGGCCCGTTATTTTCCTATTGGGTTCAAAACTAGTCGGCCAATGCTGAGAAATACGGTAGGGTTAACCGTTGCTGATAAAAGTAAATAAAAAAAAAACCTGTCAAATGCGAGTCGGACTCGTACACGAAAGGTTCCGTACCACCGTAAAAGACTACAAGACTACGTATTTTTTTATTATTTTTTGTTAAAGCATTAGAAATACACATCCCGAAAATGGTGAAAGTATCAACCCTCTGTCTATTACGGTTCATGAGATACAGACCATTAATAGACAGACGCACGGACTGTAGAGGCTTAGTAATACCCGAAGGATTGGCACCCTTCGTATACAAAACCCTAAAAAGTATTAAATTCTAGTCACTTTACTAAAGGTTTTTAAGGGCTTGTAAGAAACTCTCAATCCTACCTCAACTTTGAAGAACAGTTACAAATCTTGTTGAGCATTTTTTCTGACGAAGTGTTCGTCCAATCGTCTGTCAGTTGTCACACGTGGCCGCGATGATATATGCTTTATGATTATGCAAAAAGTTTAACGTAAACTACATTTTAAGTGCTTCTGGGAATTTTAAAACGAATGGTGGATTAATCGTTTAAATTCATTAATAGGCTTTACTGAACATTGAATTGTTTAATCTCATTTAATATGTTAAATTAATGAACAATTTATCAACGCTAAAAGATTTTGTACCTAATTTTATCTGTATTCTTAGTGCATAGACAGTTAATATTGAAGAAAAACATTGAGAACTATATATATTATTATATTATATATTGGATGTCATGACCTGAAATCGCAACCTGCAACGAGCAAAATATGGATCCTGTGTTCATGCAGTTGCAATGTGAGAAAAACATAAGTATAATTGATTACTCATAGCTTTTTCTCTTTATATATATAAAACAAAGTCGTGTCATTTACACCATTTATAACTCTCGAACGGTTGGACCGATTTTCATAATCTTTGATTTGTTGGATTTGCCTCCACCACCGTGAATAGCAAAATAACCATAAAAGCATCGGAAAAGCGCGGGTATAATCGCGAATAACCACTAGTACTTATATCATAAATTGTTCTTGGAATATTCATAGGCCGAACATTTTTATCTAACTGTATAATTTTTACAAGGGTGGCAAAAAAGGTAACACATTGCAGACTTACCCTAACATATGTCTGTTATCTTATCAGCGAATTTTGTTTTACAACCCTACACGTCATTGCCTGTCTCGTAAAATTGATGTTTTACAATCTCTTGTGCAATTTGTAGGACAAAAATAGATTTTACATATTTTTACAGATGTATTTTTGGTTGTGGAAGGCGTTGTAAGTACATTGAGTGCTTGTGAATTTGTTAATCGTCTTAAAAGACGTTTGTCTTGAAAATAACGGTGTCAAGAGTTAGTTTATTAGTGGTAATATACATTGAAATTGTTGGTACGAGGGCTTTGGGTTGTTTTTAAAAGTTTTGCAAATTTCAATCTCTTCTAGAGATTCTTACATAACGAAACCTAAATTTCCATTCTAACCTTTCTAAGTGATTCCGATTTTATTAAATGCTTAATTCGTACGTTATTTATTGGTTTTAAGAAAAATATATACACTAGGGGCTGATTATTCCAACGCCAGATAATCTTATCCGAGGAATCATTTTGAATTTTTTACAGTTACCATACAAAATCTGTCAGACGTCATTGTAATTCCAAGAATAAAAATTATATGGCGTTAAAAAAATTAGCCCTAAATAATTTAAATGTATCTAATAGAGATTCAGCATCGTTTCATTTTCAAACGTAATTCAATTACCAATACAATTAATCGATAAATTAATTTGTTTAAAATGTCTATATATTATTTATGTTTCATACATTTAGATGTGTAACTCACCTCAAGCGGACCACCTACAAAACGTAAAATCAATCACTAATCCACCGTTGACATGCCCTTTCAAATTCTCACGGCTCACAAACAAACCATCTATTTTGAGTGTTTCGAAAAAAAAATATGAAACAAAAAAATATACAGGATTACGAGAGCTCGTAATGAAAACAAACAATTGGGGCATAATTCATGATCCGACGGCGCTCGCAGCTGGCCAAGTTTCAGAAGCGGGACCAAGTAAAGATGATTGAAATATGAATGAAATTAAAATTCGATATCGACTGTTATCGCCATCGGAATTTGTATCGAGAATTATATCGATTGATAAAGTGTAATATTATTTAAATCGATTATATTATACATATCTCAATATTTCAATCTAACTTTGACACTATTTGTATATTGGTTCTGCAATAATTATGGTTATTTTGTTTATCTAGGCAATATAAGTTGGTAGATTTTTTACCCAAAGCTTTTTAATTCTACAAGACCTCTTCTGGTAAGTCAAAACTCAAAGTTATCGTCAAAATCCTATCATTGAAGCTCATTTGAATGGTTTTTTTTTGTAATATCCTGACTACATTAATCAACATAGCTAGGGTAACATTCCAGCATTTTTAATTAAATACACATATTTGTCTCAATCCTAAATGCTTAAAAACTAATAATTAGAACAACCAAACATTTCATTCAAAGATTTTCAAACTAACATTTTATATTAATTGCTTCCATTATTGTAGCAACATTTGTTAAATAGCCCTAACGTGTTTCATATCCAACAACAAATCGTATAATTACAATAATCCATAAATTATGATGGAAAATACGTTTCTTTAATAAATTATTTGTTTTTACTATTAATAATAAAACAGTGAAAAGAAATTTATTAATTTTTATTTGTTTTCTTAGTATTCTTAGTCTACACGATTAAAATCACAAAGGAATAGTGTAATAATGTATTGTGCGGCTGAAATGGCGTTCGTCTTCGGTAAACCGTGATATAGCATCGTAAGTAAAATAAACATGGCGCCGTATTTTGTTTGTTTTCGTAATATTTTAATTTTGAACGCGTCTGTAAGCGCCGTTTTGAAGTGAAGTATCTATACAGAATGTTTGTTTGATTTCAATTATAGTATCATTTAATTTTAATCTATGGCTCTAAAATTACATAAAACTATTTTGTTACGAAAATAAATATAGGAACCCACTCTTTTATATTTTTGGATTTAATAAAATCGACTTATTTACTTAAACAAATCATATATTTTTCTTCAAATATCTAATTTTATTTTCATTTTAACTTACGTTATTTATTTAATATAAGTTATTGTTTTTTCATCTATTCAAATATTTCCCAACATCTTTATCATGAATATTTATAACAAACTTTATTTTAATATAATGAAATTCAATGTGACGATTAAATTATTATGGCAGACACAGTCTGGGTATTTGAGTAAGTCATGTTTCAGCGTTTAGGTTTGTGTTTACAATAAATCGTTCACATAAGGGTCGCGGATAATATATTGATATCGTAAACATGTGTGTGATTGCGATACATTGAGGACAAGGCGCTGCTAAACGATGCCCGAATATTATGTGGAATTTTTGATGGTTTGATTCACCAACAAAATATAAATGAATTATTACATAGCTCTGGAAATTTTCGAAAGATTATTTTTGGATAAAGCTCTATGTTTGAGACTAAGATTAGTTTTATTGCATGGACCGGCTAGAATCATATTTTACTGCTTAAAATGAAAAATCCTTACTAATATTATAAATGCAAAAGTAACTCTGTTTGTCTGTCTGTCGCGCTTTCACGCCAAAACTACTGAACCGATTTATATGAAATTCGGTACACAGATAGGCTATATTGCTGTGATATTCGACATTCATGCGGGCTGTGCCGCGAGAAGCAACTAGTCTACAATTAATCTTCTTTTTGATTTTATAAAAGGCAATGAATAGTAGGCATGTGACACAAGAAATAATGTAGATAATAATTTTATATGGCAATAATAAAATAAATATTTTCATATTAAATCATTACTCGTTTGAGCCGACTATTTATTTTAGTTCAAGTCAATTTATCTACATTAAAACAATAAAAACGATTTTTGATTCTAGATTAGGCTATAAATTTGTAATAACTTGATACAAAAAAGAAACTTAAAAGTTAATTCTCTTTTGTCAGTTGCTTTATAAACCAAAACTTCAACATCGAAAAGAAATGCCAAACTAATTACATTCTACCAAACTAATATTCCACTTATTTCCGTACAAATAACTGATTACTCTTGTAATATGAACTATGCGAGCTTGCATACCTCGTCTACCGTCCCGGTACCGGCGCCGTGCCGTCGACGACCCGTTTTAAAAACCGTCTCTGAATCGTCTTCGTGCGTACCGTGACACTATCCCGGATAAATTAGCCCAATTAGTTCCGATGTCGAAACGGCGGGAACCCGCGTTCCTTTTTCAAAATGATAGGGTTGCTGCGCGGTTAACCGCGGTAATTTATTGGTTGACATTTTTCAAGTTATGTGACGTAATTTACTTGGCTCGAAGTATTTCTGTTGTTGTAAGCATAATTATTATTTAGTTGGTATATTTATATGACCATAATAGTATTAACTGATGAGTATAGGTAATACGTAGAACGCTTTGTCAATGATTAGCTGAAGAATACTTGAAGAATGACCTATGCTGAAAAATAAGTACCTACGTTTTTCAAATTTTAAAAAAAAAAACAATGGACGTAGACATTATAAAAATGGACGTACTTAATTATATAATTCTAAGTACACATTTAATTGCTTATGGCGTGATTTAGACGATGCGACAAATGTCGTGCGAGTTATGGTACATTGCGGGGCGACAGCTACGGTGTCATAAGCGATCGTTCATAGACGGCAATGTACTGCAACACGCACGATATAACCGTTTATATAAGCTTTAACAAACAAATGAAGACACATTCCGATTCACGAACTATTTTCTCCAAACACTAATAACATCCCTATTCTAAAACAATACAGTCTAAATTAAACCCTTTGGTCTACAAATCAAGTTCTAATTTATCTTAGCACAAAATTGTTTAAACATTCGTGTGTGGTAACCATTGTCCTGAACGTTTGATTTACGCGACGCTTAGGTCTTCACTTCCCGCCCTGCGTCATAATTTTAATCTGTGGCAACACATCAATTTTGAAGAACACTGTTTGACAGGTCTCTCATAAATTTTGTGTTCGTTGCGTCTTTATTGGCGAGTGATTTGGCTAATATGTTGTTTGTATTAGTTTTGTAAAGAGAAATATTAGGTTGTCAGTGATAATTTTGGTTATCCAATAAATACCAAACTTATAACATCAGTTAATAAAGTCAGGTTACCGTAAGAAGCGATCGTAAACTCCTTAAGTGTGCCTTAGAGCATAGAATATGAATTTACTAAGAATTTTTATCAGTTAATTTAATGTGTGTGTTAAATTATTATATCTATATCATTTATATTAAGGTTATTGTCAGTTTACTAGGCATACCTGCTCCCTAGACAAGTGATATTTCGACAAGCGTTTACGATGATAGAAATCGCTTAAATGGCATTAAATATATGGAAATGACATTTCGTTTCGATAAGTCACGCGACTTGGACCAGTCACTTCCATACATTTGAACAGTTATCGCTTGTCGAAATGACACTTGTCTAGGGGGGGCTGACCTTCTCCACACACGATGCCTAAGTAAAGATTTTACATTATAAAGCACTAGGTAGGTTTATTCGCTCCATGTTTGGTACTGGCAGGCAGAATCTGGCAAACACAGTGACAAAAGACTTATGATTATTTATTTACTTAATTTTAGCTACAGAAAATATATACATATATATATATATATCTCTTTCCATACAATCTTATCCCTTCCTAAGCAATTAAATGTATTAAAAGACATTACTTTTTCAGCCACCATGAGACACGGACGATTTATTTGTTTGACATTTAGTCGGATTCCTCTGAATAAATAAAATTACGAGAATAAATAACTGAACGATCGGGTTTCTGAACAACTTTATTTATCGACACGTAGGTACATATTTGGAAATCGTCTGTACCTAATTAGCCAAGTATTTGGTAGCAGACTAAAGCAGACATTCATAATTATTATGAACTCTTGAATGATGGTGATCAATGAAAGGTAGTTTTTATGTGTTTAAAATAATAACCATGTTACAGTACGATGCAAACTTAAAGGCGGCTGTGAACACGAGTCGAGTAGCTGCGCAGTACCAAACTTATGCGCCAGCGGGGGTGCGGGCGAGGTACTGCGCAGCGTTTAGCGCACTTCACAGCCGCCATTAAGTTTGAATTGAACTATACCTGGGTACAGTGCAATGCCTATGCCATACAAAAAAAGATTTTGATCTACATAATATCTTCTAATATCTAGAAATTTCGCGTCTCAGTGTTTGTTATTAAACTCTTCCGAAATGGCTTGACCGATTTTTTTGAAATTTTTCGTGTATGTTTTGTAAGCCTGATTATTTTTTAAACCTCTAGGTGACAAAAAAATGTATTACGGGAACGGGGACTATTTACGCTAGCGAAACCGCGAAGCACCGCCAGCCAGTATTAGATAAATCTCAGTTCAAATTTAATTTGTTGAGATTGAACTAAGATCACATAAAAAGGCGAAAACTTTTGTAGTGTTCTCGGATGCTAGACTATTAAGACTCGAGACTCTATCAGCCCAGATGTCCAACTAATAAGCATTACTTTTAGGACAATCTTATTTTATGATTTCATATCTCTATTACAAGAGCTTTTGCATATCTAACAAACACAATAAAAAAAGTTTACACTCCTACTGCAAGAGAGAAATGCTGCTTGTTAAAGATTCGCAGACATTATTCCATCAATTAATATCCCGATCAAATTAAACATTTAGGTAAACAACATTGTAGGGATATTTTAAAATGATGCTAATGATGCGATGGGATCAGTTAACGGCTAACGAGGCTTGGGACACAAATCACCATTAGTGATGGTGATGGACCGTGAGCCGCTTGTAGAAGCCGTGTGTGCTTTGTCACCTAGTATGTTCTTCTTTTGGACTTAATTGTACTGGAAATTCGGTATAGGACCATACGATATGCATTGAATTATGTTCTGTTTAGTTTTTAAAATTATCATTAACAAACATGTTATAATTACACTAGCGTTGCTCGCGGCTCCGCCCGTGTGGATGTCTGTTATAGCGGTAAAAAGTAACCTATGTCCTTTATTGGAATCCAAGCTTATCCCATACCAAGTTTTATCAAAATCGGTTAAGCGGTTTAGCTATGAAAGCGTAACAGAAAGGCAGACAGAGTAACGTTTGCATGTATATATAGTATAGATTTAATAAAATTAAACAAAAGAACTTTACTAAAAGAGTCAATAATGAAGATATCATTGAATTCGATAAAAGTTTTCAGAAATTTATAACAATTAATTGATGTTAATGATTGTGTTTTTTTTTTGGTAATCTATTTATCATACTATTTTAACACGCTCAAGGCCGTTGCATATTATAATATTGTTAGACACTAATCTATGTTTTAACTTTGTCTTAAGTTTAAATATGTGTAGTATTTGTGTTGTTTGTTTTTGAAAATAAATTTACTGTATCGCAACAAAACACAGTAAAGGCTATGATAACGACCGAAACCTGTAATGAGTAATAGGCTCAGTTAACAACTAATGAAGCTTGGAACACAAATCACTATTGGACTATTAGCATTAGCAGTGGACCGTGCTACAAGCCGGCGGTGTACGACAATAAACACACGTTACTTCGAGACTTAACACGGGGTGAAACATAATGAGTAGGTACTCTGTAAAAATATATGCTGTAGGAAATAGTAAGACACTAAAAATGATATTCAAAATTAGGTACTACTTTACTTTAGTGAAAAGGGGTTGAATGTTAAAAATATTGTTTGCCCTTTTTCAACTTTTTGTTGTACCCTGTCGCAGTTTATATAATTATCTCGGGTTTCACTTGTATCAAACTGCCTTTACCTAATGTTAAATTCAACCCTATTTCTTTTTTTTTGTATCTTAAAAAATCTACAATTAATCACACTTTTGCGCAAAAGGAGATATGCCAAAACCCATGTAAAAAACATTCGTAGCGCAAAATAATGGTATCTCAAATTTCAAAGTAAGTAGACGAAATTATGACCATCGTAGTACGTTTTTAGCAGTTTTTCCATATAAGTGTCATTTTTACATTTAGCGCTTAGAAAACTTTACCGGGAAGAAAAACGATGATTGCCACCGCATTAAGTAATAGCGATACTATACAATATTTATATTATTATCATTTTGTAATCTGAATTACATTGCTTTTGAGCCACGGTACGGGAAGTTTTGGCAGATCTCTAATTTTGCCTTTTAATCTACCGTTCCTAACTTCATAAAATCTATCCAATTCAGAAAAAGTGTTACATAGTAAAATAACAATTAATGAATAAATAAGATTTTCTCCTGCAATTAAAAATTAAAGCAAGAGAGAGTTTTAAGTAGCTATTATATCGCTGGTCGCCTAAATCCCTGTAACATAATACTTTGGCTTCGCGATGCCAGGAGCTTCGCATCTAGGCAAGCCTCTCAGAATAGATGTTGGCACCTCTCTGTCAACAGTCACAACACTTGCATTGTACATCCAACACCTGAGATTCTACTGATAACAAAAGTGCTAAACAAACTTAATACTTACTTCCTTACTAATATTTTAAATGCGAAAGTAACACGCCAAAACTACTAAACCGTTTGAAATTAAATTTGGTACACAGATAGTCTAGAGCCTGAGAAAGGACATAGGCTACTTTTTTTCCGCGAAAACCGACATCCACGCGGGCGGAGCCCAGGGAAACAGCTAGTATCGAATAAATACTCAAAAATAACTGTCAAACAACGAGCTATAGTGTATAGTTATTCTAAAGAACTGCTCTAATGAAAAAGCAATCAATTTTATCTACATAGTCTTTTCTTTTTTATGGTAGAATAATTTAAAACAAAAGAACAGATTAAGAATTTTGCAAACGTGTCCTTAATTGCGTCATATACAAAGCTGTCTAGTGTCTACACTAGACATTGCATAATGTATTTCAATGCAATCAACAGGCATTGCATAAGTTACCAGTAAAATGTTTGTTAACATTGAATTTCAATGTTATAACGTCTTGTGATCAAACTGCAATCAAAGATCTAATCGGCAGCATTGCAGAATCACGTGCACATTACTGCAGATTAATAAATATAGACACGTACAAATGTAAACATTGGTAGTATCAAACGGAGGCATATTTGTTCGGCTCCAAGAATAGCGTGGATTGGATTTGTTGGCAGCATCAGTCAATCAGCAGTCACAACAGTAGCGACACCTCGCTTACACAATCTCTTCCTAGAACACATCTGCTGCTAGCACTAATACCAGACGCTGGGGCACAACAACGGGGAGATATTAACCGAATCCTTTGACTTCCTGGTGGTGCTTTGTAGTCCTAACAAACTCTTTGCTAAAGATATGGATTCATGTAGTGTAGTTTATTTATAATATGTAAGTATTTAGAAATGTATAAGTATGTTTATCAGTTGTCTGGTAGCCATAATACAGGCCCTGCCTAGTTTAGGATCCGATAGCCGTGTGTGAGTTGTCATAAGATATTATTACGATTCATGTCTTACGAATGACGTATGTTGATTATTCAGTGTCAATCTATAAATATTTTAATAATAAATAGTAATATGTTAAAACATGTGGTTGAACTAAAAAAAAAATGGTACGTTTGTATCTTCTTTATGTGGAAGCCGAAATAGTTGATTTAACCTCTTTATAACGCACGAAGGATCCGTAAAAGAAAAGTTTTAGCGATGAAAAAAAAAGAAAACAAAATACGACTATAGGAAAATTTCGGTCTTCATTAATGATTATTTTATTTGACCGACACGACGCATCCGAACTTCTCAACACTCCTTATTTAATCTGCGACTTATTAAGCCGTAAGCAAGTGCATGCATTTAAAGAATTCGCCGGAGTGACGCCCGTCGATCGGCTTGTTAATGAGGCTCGCAAGAAATGTTGACACCAGTTTGTGATCAAAGTGTTCACTCACTTCGCTGCTAATTCGTTAGTACTTCCTCCGAGCATTGTCTATTTGTAAGCAAAGCAGATTTCATCCCGCGACTCCAATGATTCACTGTACCGTTTTTCTTTCAGTCTCTTTTGTAACATAAACAATGTTGCCAGATATTTGTTTATCATTTGTTTGATGGGTTTGTTTTTTGTTTTTGTTGCGAAGATATTACCGGCTGTTTTGAAGGTGTGATTTAGAAGATCTAATAATTCCTTTTAGAATTTCTATTAGAGTTTCTGGACTGTTCTTGTTGATTTAATAGGGATGTTTCCTGGGTATGAAAAGTTAAAATCTATTTAGTCCGTCAGTTAGATAATAAAAAAATATTAGACACGTATTTTTTCTTTTATCAAAACAATAAAAAAATACAAAGATACACCGCTTTAAAGTTTCGGAGTGGGGGCTTATGACGCTACGCCTCGCTAAAAATCGTAGCGAGGAGTGACGTCACGCGTAACTTCAGTTCTCTGTATTTTGATCATTTTTTGTTTGCAGGAAAAAAGAAAAAATACGTGTCCAATAAAATTCATTAATCTACAAGACGGACATTAAAAAAAAAAATAGGAAACAGGCCCATTTTAAGTGTTTTAAATGTTAGTAACTTATTTTTTACAAACTTATTTATATACACTTTAAACAAAACTAAATTTAACTAATAAAATCTCTAAAAAATAGCGTCAAATTTCAATTATAGGTTGGTGAAGTTATTATCTTAATTTTTTTTTGAGAAGATATTTCCCAAAATTTCCTTAAAAGTTTTATGTGCGTTGTATCTTATTTGTTTGTGTAGTAAATACCTTTCTAAGCCCTCCGCCCTCCACTATATCTTTGCTACCATAAACAAGTAATTCGTTACAGCCATAGCGGTGTAGGTAACGTAAATATAACAAAGTGTTATGACAGGTGGAGTACAAACACGCTACTGACTAACACGATAGTACTCGATTCTACAGATGTATTTTTCTTACGAAATAGTGATGCATATCTATGAATTGACAGGAGTCTGATCAATACTTTTCGGGCTTTAAGCTTTTAACTTCAATCAGTTATAAGTAACCTTATATCTCATGCTGTCTCTGTCTCTTTAAGGCGTAAAGTAGCGTCAGATAGATATTTAAGAACGTCTTAAACTCAAGTTGCGTTTTAGTATTCGTTGGTTTGAAGCTCAGCGTCCACGGTAAAGCTTCCTTAATCTTGTTTTCATTAACTTAAAAAATCTGTTTCAGGAAAAAAAATAACAAATGATATCTACTGTCTAATTATATAAAGCTTTTTAATCTATAACAGCTTTGATCCTCTATAAACTTAATATTAAAAAGAGGTTTAAACTGGTTTTTAGATAAATCTTTATCGTGTTAATTCAAGTAATTCGAGTTACCTTAAAAATATTAAATTGAAACCCTAAAAAAGTTTATGAACTTCGTCTATTGTTATAAACGATTTATGTGGGTCGATTTATCCAGACCCTTGGTTTTTCTATTCTTTGGGTGTTTATATATTCAAAATTAACACGATTTTGTACCAATACTTATTTATATTATTGTAACCGTCATAAGGTGCGTAAGAAAACAATAGGTTTGTAAAGGAAAGTGACAAGAAACTACAATACACATTGGTATATCATAATAACGTGTTTGTTTGCGGTGTGAGCGGCAATTTGTAGCGGGTTGGGGGCGCGTAAATCAAACGTGTCTCCCGACTGCGCCCGCGCTGCATCACACGTGTTGCGCGCGCGCAGGGCTGCCCACAATACGTTATTTATTAAGTATTGCACTTTACAATCGGGTTCTTTGATTTGTATGAAATTACAATGAGAATTAAGGATATATTATTAAGTACATCTAGATTTTTTTGCTCAGCCAGATATCATCACTGGCCGTAGTCACAAGCAGTTTAGTACTAGGACTGAGTGAATGAGCTCGAGTGCAAATAATACAAAGTTTAAATATAGGTTGGTACATGATTCGTAAATTAATTAAGTTTGTTTGTAATCTGCAAAAAAATGGGTCAAAATCATAGATATGCAAAACAGTCTAATATGTTACATAGGAAATGAAATATCAAACAATTAGCATTGAATAAAATAAGAAGTACATTATAGGATTATTAAATTTTAAAGAATTAATCGCGTACTAAAAATTATTTATAAAAAAATTAAGTTATCAAAACATTTAACATTGATCTTTAACTCGATAAATATTTATCTTATGGTTCATCTATAAATGGCTATTACTTAACACGCGTGGAGATTGTAACTAAAAAAGTATCTAATCGTTTTATCATTGAAGTCCTGTCGTCATTAAAATAAAGTTTTTTCATTACTTTTTGATTTTGATGAATGATCAAATGCTATAAATATGCGGAGGCCTTACTTATTGCAATTACTGCAACTATACCGACTACCGTCCTTGCTGCGACGGCTGGGTTGATTATGTTATCTAAAATTATTTACATGTAAACTAACACGAGTTTTAGGAAAAAAACTGTAAGTACATACTTGTAAGGTTCAATTTGCGCTACAACTTTATTTTCATTTTTATTTTTCAACAGTACTAGTCACTCTAAGTAGAAAAGTTTTTTTTACCTCAGGCAGGACTCAAACAAAACCTGCGACAGTCAGTAGTCGCGGGTTCGAGTCCCGCCTATTCTTTAAAATATTCACTCCACATGCGTTAATGCGTTATATTTATTAAAAAAATTGATAGTACCTTTGTACCCGTAGTAACATACAAGGAAAACATTACATTCAAAATAGGTGATTACATTAAAAATGTATGTGTGTGACCGTGTCGTTTATCGTTGCAACCCTACTCGGTGCATCCGAAGCGACGGCGCGGGCGCACATTAGATTTATAGCGCTCAATCAATGCGGATTTATTGCTGAGGAAGCGGCCAGATCTCGCCTTTTGTTGCTACATCAGCGCTTATATATAGAACCAACGCCGATGTAATTGGCTCTATAACTTACCTTAATTACCCACCAACGATTGTTCATTAATATGTTATGTCATTATTGTTGGATAATAACATCAATTTTGTATGTATCTTTATATCGGTAGCTAGCTTTTGTTTCTTATTAAACTTTTTTTTTAAAGTACATAGTAAACTTACGAACTATAATAGTATCTCACAAAACAGTACAGGCCGTTTCACTGTGAGATCAATATTACCTATTTATAGGTAATTAAATTATTCATTAAGTGAGAGTGCTTGTAATTTGTATTAGGTAATGTTTTTGTCCATAATTTTGTAGAACGAGAAAACATTAAGTATACAGTTTTCAAGACATTTTTGTTTAAATTTTTGTAAATAGAATATTTATTAACTACTAATTAAATCATAACAACAGTGGCTAATCAAAGATTACCATGCTTTAATTGCGTAACATACAAGTTTTCGAAGTTACGTGCTTACCTATTTATTTCGGAGTTGGCTGCTAACACATAAACCTGACTGCTCTTCTGCCCTGCTTAGTAAAATTTTTATTTATTTTAGCATTTCTCATCCCAAATTACATTAAAACATATATTTTGCATATATTCTTGTAAACCATAGAACAACTCTTTATTTTGATACCAAGCACGATAGGTTTGGGTAAGAAAAATTAACAACTTACAATTTATCGTCAAAATGCCGCCATTTTAATGTTTTTTTTTCAAAAGCCGTCAATATGCATCCAGCCGTTTGAAAGATACGAGGTAATATAAAAAGAAAAAAATACTAATCGAAAAAACTACTAGAAACTAAACTACTAGAAACGTACAAGATACTCACAAAAAAGCATAACCCTTCCTTCGTCCGCGTCAGGGAAAAATGCTGCATAGATGATAGATATCTTTTAAAACTCTTTTGAATTTGTAATTCATATCCAAGGCTCTTTGATAAATAGGTTTGTCATTGTATCTACTATATTTGTGTAAGTTTATACAAATGTCATGAGTTTTAAGCTTGGCATACCTTGGCCAATTTATTTAACATTAAATCATGGAGTTTTAGCAAATAAAAACAGTTTTAACAAAACTTGTGGTCATCACAAGGTTAGCAAACATCGCACAAATTTTTAATAATACTCTTTGCTTTGATTTGCGTAAACCGTTTACGGGCTTTTAAAATTGACCATGAGTTGCATATTCTAAATGACTCTTACCACATCACATAGTTTAAGCTGCTCTTTTTTGAGGTTTCGAGTAGAAAGTATGCATTCCATTCTGTAGTTAAATTTTATTCGTAAATTTGATGTAATTAGGTATTTGCCTGCACGGATAGTCGAGTGGTAAAGTCACGCCAATTGCGATTGTGAGCGACGTGCTTCGGGTTCGAGCCTTGTGTCCATCCCCCGGACAAGCATTTGTGTGATCCAGTTGGAAAAACCCCCCGCGATACAATTCCTTAGGGTGGTAGTTGTCTTTTTAATAAAAAAATGATAAAAGGTTTTGTCCGAAGAGTTTATACATTTTGATTACTCTTCTCGAATACCGATGTCCATGAACCTTTAAAATGTTTTGCTCCGTTAATTTGGAAATCTCTCTCGAAATAAAAAACAATATAAAAAAAATGTTCTCATCTGCTAATATTCTGCTAATTCTACAAATAAGAGAAAAAAATAATACCTTTACTATAATCAAAATTTGTATTAAATTACTAGAAGCTTTTGTCTACTAACACGGAATTAATTAGTCAGTTCATGGCAGCAAGTTATATATTGTCACATGAATGCCCCCGTGCACAAGGTCGCATCAGTCATGTCTGACCCGCACCAATGTTGACACACACACTCAATACCTACCACAGCTTTCGTAATATTTGTTTTATTTATTCACAAGTCAATGCCATCACTAGTACTTTGTAAAGTTAAAACAAATGAACGAGAATTATCTCACTAGATTGACGGACTCATCAGATGGTGTTAAAATTACATTGTTTCCAAGCACTTGCTGATGGATATTATCACATACAAACTTGGAAGGATTTCGTAATAAATACGCTATGTACATTAAACTAAAATAATATATTTAAGTATTATTTATTTATCATCGTTTTGCACACATCTTCCGTTTATTCTGGAGGTATTGCCAACGCATCCGCCATTTAAATTTGATCCGGGTCCGTCTGAATTCTGATCATTTCTTCCCCCTTTCTTCTCAAAAACATCAAAGATATCTCTAAACCCTCTTGCGTCGTCACTTCCTGCTTCGATACACTCGCAGTCACCACCGACACAAAGTTCTGACTCCTCATTAAGGATCTTCATTGTGAGTTTATGGTGCGAAGGAGCACATTCCACACACACAATCGCGAACAGTACGAATAGCACAACCACATTCATCCTGGACCACAGCGTGACACTAAATGATTCATGTTTTTCTCGAACCAAACTTATTAAGTTTCCGGCTTGGTCATTTACATAAAGTCTTATACGAGGTTAAGCCGACGAAGGTTCTGCACATATAAAAGCATTGAGTAACGTGCATTGAATAAACCTATAAGTTATTACAAACAAACAAGGTTACAATCAAAAACTTGTTAGAAAAAAAACAATTTTTATAATAATATATCACGATTTGATAATCTTCTTATAATAAAATGTAATGATGTGGTATTTTAAATGATTAATAATGGCTTGAATAAATTATTATTAACTAACTTTTATGTTGGTTATTGCGGCAAAAGTACCCTAGGTCCTTTCTTGAAATTCAAGCTTACTCCATATCAAGTTTCATCACAATCGGTTCAGCGCTTTAGCCGTGAAAGTTTGACAGATAAACAGACAGAGAGTTATTTCGCATTTATAATTTTAGTATGGATTCCATTAGTAAAGGCATTTACTTAATGTTAAGTATACATATATACATAGTTAAATACATTTAATTTTATTTAATAAAAATTAAATTAATACCTTTGAGACCGATTGAATAGTTTAAGTTTTGATTAAACGTACTATTATTTAAACATTAAATTATGATTCTGAGGTGAAAGGTATTGTTATATCAACAACGGTACCCTAAAAATTGTCATGTTCCGGATTAGGTATTTCACAAGGTTTCTTAGAAATTCTAAGAACGAGATAACTATCTGTAACTTTGACAAATCAAATGTGGGAACACGACAATGATTTCAGGGTTCAAATGGCAAGCAAATAATATATTATTATTCCTGCTATTCAGTTTAAATTACATTTTTTTTATTTAATAAAAAAAATCCCTTTATAATCAACCATTGTTCGTATTCCATGTTTGGGCTTGTTTGATTAGTTTTCACTAGGATTAAATTAAAAGTTTGTGTATTTTTTTTAATAATATGAAAAATAAAATCTTATTAGAATTAATTATTAGAGAGAGTATTATAATACTATAATTCTTTGTTTATTAGCATTTACAATTTACATTATAAAACCACAGATTATGCCAACATTAATTTTGGAATAAATATTCAGTATTAAAAAACACGGGTCATTGTCATTTACATTTTATTTGTTAAAAACTGATATTGGGCCTATTTGCGTTGTTTTATGTTAAAAGCTTTAATAAATTAAAATAATTTTGCATAATATTTATTAAACATTAGTTGTTTCCCGCGGCTCCGCACGGATGGGAGTCGACTATCGCGGCGAAGGTAGCCTATATCCTTTCTTGGGATCCAAGCTTACCCCATACAAAGGTTCATTAAAATCGGCTCAGTAGTATAGCCGTGAAAGCGTAACAGACAGACAGAGTTACTTTCGCATTTATAATATTAATATGGACATTTTGTGATTGATTTTATATGAACACTAGCTGTCCCCAGCGACTTTGTTCGCGTGTTTTAGTTTCAACGGTTTCTCATTTTTGCAAAATTTTTCATTTATGCTCCGCTCCTATTGGTCGTAGCGTGATGTTATATAGCCTATAGCCTTCCTCAATAAACGGACTATCCAACATAAAAAGAATTATTCAATTCGAACCAGTAGTTCCTGAGATTAGCGCGTTCAAACAAACAAACAAACAAACTCTTCAGCTTTATTATATTAGTATAGATGAACATTAATAAATAATATTGTTGTTAGCAGGTACTTTACTAGTTTATTACGACCGTATTGTAGAAGTGTTGAAGTGTTTATAATTCTGTTGTAAAGAAGACATGCTGATGCTACTATTCTGTCTGTATAGCTTTCTAATACTGAAACAATTTTCGTTCTAAAACGTCATTATAAAGTTCAAAGCTGTAAAAAGTGTGAAAGGGTAAAGTTTCAAAACTTTATTTTTCTTTTTACAGTGAAACAAAGAAAAAAAATATTCTGAAACAAAGAACCTACTTTTTTAAAGTAGATTAAAAAAGCATAGAGCTTCTATCATTCTTCCATAACTTTTTTTTTCTAAAATGGATTTGGAATTCATGACTTATCGCGATTAGAATATTCATAGTCATGCGACATAATTTAGAGTTCACAGTACAATAAATTTCGCGATAAATCTATTAAGTTTGTTTGAAAGTTGTAGACCTTGGCGGTCTCTACTTACAATCATTTGACAATATATACAATATATACATACACTACTTAGTTGTCGTACTTTGTACTGTAATCAAATTCTATTTGTTATGATCTCAGGGTCTATATCAAAGATCAAAGTGAATGCAAATATTTTGCGACGTTTTGATCAAGTATGTACAGATCATACTATTGGTGTATGATAGGGTAGTAACGATGACGTTATCTTGTCAAAAGAAGCAGTTTATATGTGAACTTATTGCCATATACTGCTACTTCATTTTTCAATGTATTCATTAATAATTTGGATCCAAATTTGTTCAGTAACTCTAACAATATATGCTGGTTGTAAAACGTTATTAATTGTATTTCGCTTAGTAATGGCGGCCTATAAATGTCCCACTCCTAGATAATGGCCTCTTCTCCTATAGAAAAGGATCGTGCATTGATCACCAGGTTTGCTGTTTGCGGGCTGGCGGGCTGGCGATTGTAGAATCCATTATTAGAATCCAGGTTTCCTCACGATGTTTTCCTTCGCCGATCGTCAATGATGTCTTAGAAAGTATATATAACTTTGAAAAAGTTACTTTGGTACTTGCCTGTAATGGGTTCAAACCTGCAACCATGTCCATACATATATTGCTGATTTTTTCGTTTATAAAAAAATCCTTGTGTCGAGAGGACTTTTACATACATTCAAATCACATGTACAGAGAACACCCCTAACTTGGAACAATAATTTTTGGATCACACCAATGCCTATCCCATGCGATGTTGATTAATACTAAATAAGTACCAAGATTAAGATGTTTTAAGTCTGTCCAAAAATACACTTCCAATAATTAACCGGTTATGAAATAATTACTTCATCAAAAAACAATTCTATATTACCTACACTAATATTTTGACTAATGTTATAAATTCGTAAAATCACACTGTCTGTCTGTCTGTTACGAATTCACGGCTAAACCGCTGAACCGATATCAATAAAACTTGGTAAGGCGTAAGCTTGGGTGGTAAGAAAAGATATAGGCTAGGTTTCGCTGACACCCACACGGGCGGAGCCATGGGCAACAGCTAGTAATAAAATATTCGTAAGAATCAATTACACATACCACACTTGAGACAATCATCAATATATTGAAGTCGTTTGATCGACACGCGCTTGGCAAGTGCATCGAATATTAGTGCAACTGGAGTGGAACAAACGACGTCGTCCATACCTTTAATATTTATTGTCAACCTACATACAAAACGATCTAATTATATAACTCAATGAATAGTTTGGTATTTGCCACTCAGACGTACATTAAGGCTAATTCCTAGTATTGACATTCGTATCGTTATAAATGTAGACACGAGTATTGAGATCGAAATAAGTAGATGAAATTTAAATAATAGTAATTATTATTAATACAGAAAGAGTAAAGGGCATGAAAAGGTTATTCTTTAGCTTAATATTCCTGGTTCGTCTTTGTCAACGAGAATGAGAGAAAAATACACTTTGTTTCGTGTTATTTTGATTTATAAATTCTTTTTAGCGTTCCGTATTCGAAGGGTGCCAACGGAACCCTATTACTATTCTCCGCTGTCCTTCCATCCGTCCGTCCTTTCGTCTGTCGTTCAGCGGGCTGTTTCTCATAAACCGTTATAGAGAGTTGAATTTTCCACAGAGTGTGTATTTCTGTTGCAGCTAAAACAACAAATAATAAAAACAAATTAAAGGGGGCTTCATAAAATGGTAAGGATCCCTTCATGCGCGAATCCGACTCGCACTAAGTCAGTTTTATTATTATTATGTATCTCTTATTTTTCACGGGCTATCCTCAGTAGCGAGAATAGCCGGTCCTTTGAAAGGCTTACGAGGGGACACAGGTCCAAGTGAAGTAATCACTTGTAATTAAAGACGAATAGTAGAAAGTAAAAAAATTGTCGGCTGTTGAACCCGCGACTACTAGTCGCACCAGCCATTTTCCAACTAAACTACATAGGTTACTGACTAAGATACAGATAACTCCTTCTACTAAACATGATATCCGTCATAAGGGCGACGTATGCGACATCTGGTGAAACAATATTCGATTAGTTACATCTCTGCTTTCTGTAATTTAGTGCGCTCTTTCTTTTCTTATTGTCAACTATCCTCCTATTTGTAACTTTTTTAAATCTATTTGTCGAATATAACCCTAAAAGCATCCTTTACATTTTTATATTGTGTTGTAAATACATGCTTTGATAAAATTGAAAATGTTTATTTGTATATTTCTTGTGTGCGGTAACGTAAATGTAACATCAAATGGCAGGCTCTAGCTGAAAACCAGTGCGATGAATTAGCGGTGCAAATACTTAGCTAGTTCCCTAGTTACATAATTATCTGCTATTTATGTTATAGTGTAATTGTCTTTATATAATTGTTATACTATTTATGCCACCATGTATAATATTGAACCCAAAGTAGGTAAGTAGCTAAAGCACTTGTGTTATGGAATTCAGAGACTACGGAGGTACCACAAAAACCTAGACCCGAGACAATGTATAATTGTAATTTTCTACATCCGGGAATATCCCATCCGGGAATCGAACCCGGGACCTCAGAGCTAGCGACACCTTGAAACCCGTTATGTACGCTACTCGACCAAGGAAGTCGTCATTTTATCGATAACATACAAATACCGTTTTAAATCAATAAAAAGTTGAGATATTTTTCACGATTTTTGTTTCCAGTTCACGTTTACAGGTCTACTTTTGTTCAACATCTTAATAATATCTATCGTCATTAACTCTCCATTGTGAAAAATAACAACATCACTAAAAATATGAACACATTCTTTGTGACATATTTCGTTGATTTATTCAGCGGCGGCACATTAGCGCCCGTGGCATCACACAAATAACTCATAAAATGACAATTATGCGCTATTCAACGCGTATGCGAAAAAATTTATCGTTTCCGATTACATGCACAGGGAATATCGAATTATTGTGACTCATAAAAATTATGATGAGTGATATTAACACTTATTTCAGTTACTTTAAGGTCCGGATTTATTTATATACCAATATGATAAGTAATATAATTATCAAAGTATCGCTAATGTGAAAAGAAATTAGAACAAATTTTAATTTTGCATACACATATGCGCTTCCTTTTTTTATTGTTTTTGTTAAAGATTCATGGTAAAACTCCTTTTACAAAGCCAGACATGTCTTAACCTGACAAAAAGGTAACAAGTAAAACAAAAAAATAACTTAACAGCAACAATATTTGTATATCAAACTTACACTCGGAAACTCAATCGCAAGTTAATTTTAAAACGTTCTTTAATGCCTATCCGTCGCTAATTTACACTTTTAGGGCTGATTTTCAACGTCACATAATTTTTATTCGTAGAATATAATTAACATCAAATATATTTTGAATGGAAGAACTGACAAAAATTCAAAATAATTCCTTGGATAAAATTATCTGGCGTTGGACAAAATCAGCCAGTGACAGCATGGGACTTGACGGCGATTTTAAATTGAGTAGAGTTTGAGTATTTGGACATAAAACTATGAAACATTCCAATTTGAGTCTATTCTTGACAGTATGAATCACTATAATAATAGTGAACCTACGATCGTACAAAATTAAACTCAAATTGCGAGTTGAGTTTTTTTGGATGAGGTCTACTGCAGTTAGCCTGAGCGCAGGCTTTGACTGCTTCACCGGACTTTTGGCGAGAACCGTAAGGCCTCCAGCCAGAGCAAGTAAAATAAACTAACTACGTCAGCAACGTTCACTAAGGGCACCCCCTGCGGGGTTCGGACCTCGACTTAGTGCGTTGCTGACTATCTTAATAAGGCAAAAACAGCAAGGGATGGCTGGATCTGAGTTATTATTATTTAGGGACATATTTTTATTGCTAGTTTGGCCGGCTCGGGCCAGCTTGATCTAGGGACGGGGGGGTAACATTTACGTTACTATTATTTATAATACGCGACGGGCCTCGCCGGCGAGGACGTAGTATACGGCGGTTGTGTTTTGTATTGCTACTGCTAGCTAAGTCGAATGCTTCTTGTAGAAGCGTTGTCTTATCGTCGGGATAGGAGAGAGTGTGTCTAGGACGTTTTATCTTGGAGATGACTGAAGGTCGGTATCGCGCGGCCGCTACGATAAGCGGGTTACGGTGGGTTTCGGCGGTGTCGAAGAAACGGGTCGCGGCGCGTTTCATGAACTGCTTGATTGTGGGCAGCTTTAAGTCACAGTGCAGCTGCAAGTTACGAACGTAACCTGGAGCGCCCGTGGCTCTACGCATGAAAAGGTTTTGTAGAGTTTGCATTCGTTTGAGTCGATAATCGGGTACGTGAGAGAATACGACGCTGCCGTAAGTCATGATAGGTCTGACGCACGCAGTGTAAATTCTCTTCTTGCAAGCAAGAGAGAGTTTACTGCGCTTGTTCAACATACAATGAAGTCGGCCGAGGGCGAAGGCGGCTCGCGCGCGTGCCGCTTTGATATGAGGTACGAAGCTAAGCTTCTGATCAAGGATCACACCCAGGTATTTGGCTTGCTGCTCCCAAGGGATAGGCTTGCCGAAGAGGCTTATGGGTGGAGCGGGAACGGGAAGCCGCCGTTTTCTACTAAATAGTACGGCTGCGCTTTTGGTAGGGTTGACTTCGATTCTCCATTTCGTGAACCACTTCCCGAGGGCCGTGACCGCGGTCTGGAGAGTTCGACCTATCGCTAAGGGGCTGGTACCTGAATAATAAATGGCCGTGTCGTCGGCGTACAGAGCTACTTGGGGCTTGCCACCGCGTGGAATGTCGCTGGAATACAGCGAGAAGAGGAGTGGAGAGAGGACGGAGCCTTGCGGGACTCCGGCGAGGATCGGGTGAGGGGAAGAGAGTGTGCCTTCAACGCGATAGCGAAAGGAGCGATTCGACAAGAAGTCACGGATGATGTGCACGAGACGATCTGGCACTTCGAGTTGGACTCAAATTGCTTACTAAAATAAAACTAAGATCATTGTCGCTTCTACGTAAGTATAGTTTTCATCACCCGTCTTATTTATAATCTCTGTCTTGACACCGCGCGATGAAATTATTGCAGCCATTTTGGACGCGTTTTGAGTTTTCCCGCCATTACACCAATTAGTTGAGTGAGATGTCCGCCGCTGTGTGGACGTTAAGTTTTTATGGGACTGTTTGTTTTTTTATTGTGTAAACTTTTATGAGTACAAATGTGGTTGTGATTAAAAAGTGTGAAGCTATGTTTATGTTCAGTGCTTCGAATTTTGGTATAACTTCCAATAAGGTTCGATTATTTATTTGTATTGTGTAAATAATATAGTCACAATATGTTGGGTACTTGTGCTTATGTGCAAAGAGAGTTCTAGGATCATTTTCGCTAAAAAATTAACTAGTTTTAAAGGCGGTTCTTAACTTTTGAAACGGGAGGTTACTATGGGTTAACCCATAGTCACCTCCCGTTCCTCGTCTAGGCGCCGGTAGATCTGCTAAGGCGGGGGTCTTTTTAAATAATCGTGTTTGTTTTAGAATTTTTCATTCCAAATTATATTTAAAAATACATGTTGCATAAATTGTTGTAAACCATTTATAAAACCCTTTTGATTTTGATAGGTACACTACTCAAACATTAAAAAAACATTAACGACTTAAATAAAAATTCTCGCCAAAATTCCGTGTTTGCTTTTTAAACCATCTATCTAAGGATACTTGGGTTTGTGCGACTAAATATAAAAATTCAACGATACCTTAACCTTACCTGTGGAAATCTATCCAACCGTTTTGAATGTACTCAAGATACGCGCGAAAAACATAACCCTTCCTTGGCAGTCGGGTAAAAAGGCTTACTGTTAAAATGAAGTTTGTGATTGTTCGCGAGAAAATCCAAAAAAATTGAAGGACTAGAACGCATATGACTTGACTAGGTATTATTGACCACGTACCGTCTAATTTTGCTTTTAAAAATAGTTTTGTAATAAGGAGATGTCCAAAAACATACATAATTAACAACAGTCTTTGTAATCCTAGTTTTTGTTTTAGATAAATCCGCTGTAAACTAGCTAATTTAAAGAATAACTTATTTAAATCTCGACGATGTTAACCGACGAATTCTTAAAAAAAAAGGAGTGCTATTCGTATTCCTTTCTAAAAATTACAAATATAATATTATGATGCTTATTGTGAATTAATAAGTTTTAAACCAGTGCCCTTACTCTTCATCTTCAAATAATATTAATTCCAATACAATTCCAATGCAAAATTAATATTGGTTTATTGGACACGTAAATCAGATTACTTGAAAACAAAAATAATATTGCCAATGAAAGGACGTAATTGAAATCTAAAAATTGACAGTATTTTTTTTGATCTGTTCATTGTTTATGTGCCTGCTAAATGAATACCAATTGTTAAATTGGAATTGTATTTGAATTGACCGTAAAAAGTTGAGATTAAGATTGACTTAACTATATACGTTAAAATCTGGCCTTTTTAGTTTTAGCTACAGCGAGCAGTTTGTTGTACCGAATGGCTTCTTGTATCAGCACCGTGTTTAGTGACTCCTTGTATAATACTTTTATTATTATCCCTCTCTCTACTTAATATTATAATTATTAACTTATATATTGGTGTCGCAGGTATTGTGTCGTCGAGTGGATGTCCGCGCGGCGGCTTTGCGCTGTCGCAGTCGCTTGTGGAGCGCCTCGGCCGCGACCATGAGCAACCTCCCGTGTTGCCGCCGCTACACCATCCCATTAGAGATGTGAGTTAGTTGCTGTAACTTTAATAGTGTCTGGAAATACTATACATTCCCTGCAGGGGATAAAGGTAGAGCTTAATAGCAGCCAATTTAGTCTTGTGATGTCATGTCTGAAACATAGTCATTTCTCACCTTTTCAGATAATCATTCATTGTCGTAACTTAACGCTTGATTTTATGCCGTTTCTCAAAAGTTCTCTGGTTAGTTGTTTAATAGAAAACAACAAAATAATATACAAAATGCCGCATAATTCACGACAAGGGTTTTTCATGAAAACTCTTAAATCTCGATTCTATCAGATATGACAAGGTTACTGACATTGTATGTCGTGTCTAAATTGGATGTATTGTATGTCCTGACGACCTGTATAAGACATATTCTATCTACCTATTAACTCTGAATCAAGTTTGAACCATCTTAAACAACAAATAAACAAGACAATTGAGTCGAGACGAGTTGCAATGGGAATAATATAACTTATTTTGAGTGGAATTGTATTCTGTCGCGTTTAGGTTTTTGATAGTCTTTTGTTTATAACATGAAAATCAATCAAGCAAAAAAAAATTACGTAACCACAGAAGCTTGTTTACACTTCAATCAATTACTGATGCTGTCATGTGTTATACATAGAAAAACAACCTACACCAATATAGACTATAATTGTAGATAACTACCACTATATTACAATACAAAGAAGCTAATTATGTTAGTTTTTTTATTGATTTTTTGAAACTTGACGATCTTGAAAAATAATAATCTTAACTATATATACACTTTAAACAAAACTAAACTTAACTAAAAAAAAAAAAAAAAAAAAAAAAAAAAAAAAAAAAAAAAAAAAAAAAAAAAAAATTATCCACTTCCCATTTTAATTTGCGTAAGGTATACGGAAAACCATGGCGCTAATTATATCAATTATGGTGTAGCCTTCGAGTTAATTTGATTATTTTGTAGTTTTGTGCGACTTCAAAAAAGGAGGTTATATATCTGACGGTATGTATGTTAAAAGCTTGTATTTAGTTTCGCCTGTCTCACTTTGTAATCAAATCATGAAAGTGCAAATTGAGACACTTTCCTGTTTTCAATTTACCAAAAATTTGGCACGGGTATGTAAATCGGATGACAATACTATATTATTGTAACCCTATCGAATTTAGTCTCGTTTTATTCGCCTCGTTAAGTACTGAGGTTCTAGATGATTTTCAGACGTTTTGCAATAAAATCTTGTTTTGGTGATCAGCATTCGGTGTGCGCGCGCAGCACATACTCGCCGCTGCAGGCGCTCAGCGAGAGCACGTGCCGGGACCCGGGCGTGTCCGCGCCGCCGCCGCAGCCGCCGCCACGTGTGCATGTATGTACAAGTTTATATAGAATACATTATAGGTCTATTGTATCTTAAGCCGGCTTACTGCAGTGGGCGATATAACGGATTAACCCGCACGGCTAACGATTACGAACATCCACGCACCTCAATGATTGTTGAGAATCAAACCAAATTTTATATGACGTAGGGTATACATCGACTCGCGGTGGATTGCGACTGACCGGGGCAGATGCGTCTGCGCTGTAACGGACAAACGCGTTCGTGGTGGTCTGCGATATCGCGCACCGTGCAAAGCCGGCTTTAGGTGCCTCGAAATGCTCTTTAAGTCACGAGTTTATTGATTTTTGACAGATTATTTACTATTAAACATTTTAAACTGTTACAAGATAACAACTATGTGACACTCGAAGCCCAATATGTTGGAACTGGAAGATGGCCTGGGCTATCTTACGTGGATAAAAACCTTAATAAGATAGAAATAAAATACTTAGAAATAAACAAAGAAAAAGACGACAATTAAGATCTTAAGGAGACAAACTTTTCTCCGGATCTGGATGCCTAAGAATACTTTGCCGTTCGATACCTATAATTAAAGTTCTTTAAAAACCATTACAAAGATATAATCGGTTTAATTTAACTTTCAACCAACTAGGCGTCGAACCAGAACGTGACTCTCCACCCAGCGGTGGCGCGCTGCACTGCTACCTTAGAACTATCAGCACTATGGCGGAGCTTCCACGAGCTAGGAACAGAGATGATCGTGACGAAGGCGGGAAGGCGCATGTTCCCGGCGCTGCAGGCCAGGCTGGCTGGTCTGCTGCCGAATGCCGACTACCTGCTGCTGGTCGACTTTGTGCCGCTGGACGATAAGAGATATCGATATGCTTTTCACAGGTATGGTGTTAAATAGTAGTTACATAAACAACCGACTGCACGGATAGCCGAGTGTTATAGGTCATCGCACAATTACCACTGTGCACGACGTGCTGCGGGTTCGATCCCCGCATGGCAAGCATCTGTGTGATTCACAAATACTTGTTCCAAGTCTGAGTGTTCTTTGTGCATTTGAATTAAATGTTAGAAAAACGCCCCACGACCCAAGAGTGCGAGAGCCGTTTTTTTAAAACAATATAAAAAGAAATTATAAAATACCCTACTATAAAACCCTTATAAAATGTTAGAGATAAATAAATTTTACTGTATGCCATATGACGATATCGCGCCAATTCTCCGTGTATTTGAAAAATATCTAACAGACATCTTTTTTAACGCATTGTTGAAATGTTATTTTGCTGTTCTGATGAAATTTTATTTTCCTGATTTTTTATATTTTGATTAGTTTTATGAGACCCTCTTATTGCAATTTTATTAACTGTAATTACGAACTTGTTTGCACCGTAGCTCTAGTTGGGTGGTAGCGGGTAAAGCGGACCCGGTGTCCCCGCCGCGTATCCACGTGCACCCAGACTCGCCCGCGCCCGGTTCCAACTGGATGCGCCAGCTCGTCTCCTTCGACAAACTTAAGCTTACCAACAACCAGCTCGACGATAATGGACATGTAAGTACAAACATGTAAGGTTACAATGTCTTGGAGATGGTTTACGGATATGAGATAAAAATCAGTTTGTTATTAGGGAGCTAGAGAAATAGTTGAATCCTAATCTTTTATAAAGTAAGTATTAGATTTCGACCGTGGAACCCCATTGTGGATAGTCATTACGGGAAAGTTTTGCCATTTTTAGGGTTCCGTACCTCAAAAGGTAAAAACGGAACCCTTATAGGATCACTTTGTTGTCCGTCTGTCTGTCTGTCTGTCTGTCAAGACCTTTTTTCTCAGGAACGCGTGGAGGTATCAAGCTGAAATTCATATCAAATACTCAAGTCTATGGTCTCTTGGAGCTGTGAAAAAATCAAACTTCTAAGTCAACGCGATCAAAAGATACTCCCGTTTATGCCGCAAATTTTCGACACTCGCAAGGGAATCAAAACCTACAGGGTACTTCCCGTGAACTCAGAATCTTGAAATTTGGTACAATGCAACGTCTTATAACACAGATAAAGGAAAAATTGCGAAAAGCATAAATTTTTAGTTACATCATATAATAAAAATATTTTTAATTATGGATTTCATTTAGCAATAAAAATACCATAACTTTTACTTATATACCTACAGGTTTGTACGGAACCCTCGGTGCGCGAGTCTGACTCGCACTTGGCCGGTTTTTTTTTCTTGGAGTTGGAGGAGTTAAAGATAAATCTAGACCAATTATTATCAAAGTAATAAAAAAGATTGTAAGGTTTAGCAATTTGAGAGTAGCAGACAGACGGGCAGTTATTTCAGAATTTAAATGTCAAAATGAAATTATGCATGTTTGGCTATATCTCGTCACAAATTCGTGTATTTCTCCTGTCAGATAATCCTGAACTCGATGCACCGCTACCAGCCGCGGCTGCACGTGGTGTACCTGCCCGGCGACGGCCAGAGCACCGCGCCCAGCACCGTGCCCTACCGCACCTTCGTGTTCCCCGAGACCGGCTTCACCGCTGTCACCGCGTACCAGAACCACAGGGTCAGTGACATTTAACATAGGGCCAGTTATATGGACTCTATGCACTACTATGAGCAATATGAATAAATGCTTCAAGGAATATTTCTAAGTATAAATTCTCAATCTAATTATAAAAAAATACATTAAAAAACAAAAGTAAGTTGACCTTTGCTGCTTAATTATTGTTTTTTTTAATGAATGTAAGCGTTGTTTGATACTAACTTGATTTAAAACCACTGAGTGAAGAGAAGAAACATGTAATGATGTAAAAGTTCTGGGTCGTTTTGTTACACTTAGTTCTAAAATTCTGCAATAATATTTTATTTTAAGGGCAGAAAATGAAATTCTTCGTCCGTTACAGATAACACAATTGAAAATAGCGAGCAATCCCTTTGCAAAAGGATTCAGAGACTGCGACCCCGATGATTGGTAAGTTTCTCCTAAACACATAGAACTAATTTAAAAATCCACTGGAATAGTTTCATAATTTTCCATGGAATGTTCAAGATATTCTAATATCTTGACTTTACGGACGTTTAACTGTTTATGTTTGAGCCATATTTTTACATGAGACGTTCTTTAGAAATTAACGAGACATTAACGATCGGGTAAACGCAACCACATTTCTCAAGCCACCCTACCAAAGCTATGAATCAATTTATTTACAAAGTTTTCATGCGACGCCTCAAACTCATTTCAACAGCCGGTGACAATTTACTTTTACGATGTGCCCATAGAGTAAAGAGTTACGCGCGACAGTTATGGCGGACACGGCTCGTTTCCCGTTCCCGCCAAAATAAAAATAAATATCTAACGTCAAAATTTATTGTTTTAGTATTTCCAGCAAATTAGTTTTAAGTGGGTAAAGCTGGGGATGAGTAAGTTTTAATTATTATCTTATTTCCTTAGTAATCGAAAAGAACATCTTTTTAGATGCTTTGTATGATCAGAAAGATAATTGTGAGAATATAATTATCATTTACAGATATTAGAATGTATACATTTATTGTACACAATTAAATTATAATAAAAAATTATATCCAGTTTACTATTTACTTATTATAGAAATTCTCAAGTGAATTTCAAGTATTTATTTGAATCTATACTAATCTATACTAATATTATAGAGCTGAAGATATTGTTTGGTTCGAGGCGGTAATCATAGAAACTACAAAATGTAAAAAGAAAATTTTATTTTGTGTTGGGTAGTCCATTTATTGATGAAGGTATATACTATTTAACATTGTTTCTCAGTAAGTGAATTATGTATGCAATTCTTTATGAGAAATAAAGTTGTTATAACCGTAGCATCACGTTACTTGCTTAGAAAGAGAAAGCAATATCGGACCATTTGTAGAGAACTTGCCTAGAGAATAATGTGAATGTATTGCATATGTATTTACAAAGGTAATTATTAATATACCTATTTATCTCTAAATACATCAGATATATACGTTTTAGGTAACAAATTCGGAGTAAATAGGGAAGTATACCTAACTCTCGCGCACCTGTTTAATGTCAATAGTCGGGAGGGCGGACTCGTTTAATGTTCAAAGATTTATACTTTTGTAAACAAGTTGAGCAGATGTTTATCTACGTACGTGGATTTAAGAATGCATTTTATATAAAACTGTACTGGTACACACGAAAAGCTTATACGAATTTGAGCTTAAACAGTATGGATTCGACATATGAACAATAAATGAAACTATATACTTGTTCTCGTCTTTGCTGTCGATTTACTTATATTTATATAACTAGCTGAAGAATAAACAAAAAATTGCGAAATCGGTGCATTGTTTAGGACAAAAAGTAGAGTTTACATTTAGAAGTAATTTAACAAATTGATCAGTAATTTAATGAATTTAAATCCTTGAACATTGTAAAGCGGCGTACCATGCTGTTCATTTGACAATTATAGAATAAAATTTATATTGTTTCTCAAATTAACAAGTTAGTAATATTCTTTTTAATAACATACTTAAAATCAGTTTTTTTTTTTTATTTCTATAAGAACTATATGTGGTTTCATTTATTGCCTATATATAATAACCATACTGCATAAAATGTAGAGTTTGAACATTCGTTAAATATCTAACTGCTTAATTAATGTTTTTATCAAAATCTTTAGTAAATGTTTGTGAACCTACAAACATAGAAATTATGTAGGTAAACAGCATGGCATGATGGCAAAGCATTTTTGGGACAAAATTTACATAGAAAACTAAGTACCTACTATTGTTACGAATTACAAAACTCTATTAAATTCTGTTACATCCTTAAATAACCATAAAAATAAGTGTACTTATTACAAATCCAAATGTTTACTCTACAATTAATTCCTTTAACATTCGACTATAAAATCCCAAGTATACTTTAACTGACTGTACAATATAAACAGTCTGCGCCTGCGCATACGATCTTGTTTACGACGCCAGTTACTGGCATTCTGGCCGCTGCATTGGCTACCATCACGTGAATAAATCTTGCCTGTCAGCCATTATTCTCACGATTTTGTAAACTGCATCGTTTTATGTAGCGGTTTATCGTAATTCTGTCTGTGGCCAGCCAATGAGGAGACAACGAGGTTTATTCGTAAATTGAATGTATTGGGATTCGTTAATGGTATCGATTCGCGAATCGTGAGCAGTGATTTGATAAATATTGGCTTACAAAGTTAACTGTAGATATTTAGGTACAAATTGTTTTTATTCACGCGCATTTTTCAATATGTTCAGACCAGTGTCAGAATCCATCAGAGTTTTTCTTTTAGAAAAAATAAGTAAACTGTAGAGTGCGCATATCGAGTATGAAATGTATACACTATCACGAACAAGTAAATTCGTACAATTAGTGTCAGAACAGAGCGCGCCGTTTTATTAAAACTATCTCAACAGCGAATATTACTCTAATAATATCGGAACTATCGATATTTTTGTATAAACGTCTGTCGACGGAAAATCATTTAAATTAGAAAAACGAGCTTAGTACTTACAAAAAAAGGACGCCTGGCATAACGGGCTACTAGCGATATTCCAAGGAGTAAAATATAAACTTATATCAAAACTTTATCGGCCTAAACATAAAGCCGTTTTAAAACATTAAACCATTTAAGATAGAGTTCTTAAAGTATTGTTTTTTAAAGTAATTTTGTGACTTGTCGTCTAAGCGATTACGAGATTAATGATCTACAGTTCTCTGAAACTCATATGCACAAACATTAGATAGAGAAGGACAAAAAATATGATCTCTTGTCTACTTCCTGGTACAATCAATTAATAACTCCGCCTGTAACATACGAATGCCATTTGTCGCGCGCTGTCAAAATAAGGAATTAACGCGAACACCGTAATAGGACTCCGCCTACTGGGCGGGCGAAATATTACTGTTTTTTTTTCAATCTGCATAATAATTTGTTGATAGTTTTAGGACATTTACTTATAAATATTCGTAGGACTTGCTGTCAGTTTTGTGCTTATTCAAAGCAAGATTTGAATTTTATAGACGTTTAGTTTAATTGAAACAAAATATAATTACTTTTGTTGCTATTGGCGTGACAAATCACATGCAAGCGATTTCGAGTTGTTCTTAATTTTTGTACCAAATGTGGCTATTCGTGAGATTACCTACCAATATGTAACGAAAACAACATTTATTGGATACAGCTCTAGTATATATAGGGTGGGACTTAGGACCCAGTCAAGTTGTAAAAATGTTTTACAGACAATAAACTTATTATTGTACCTTTTTTGAACTTCGAAAGCAAAAGCAGAAGTTTTTTCGTTCTATAAACTAAAAGTCGCCTTCATATACCATGAACAACAAAGTCCGTAAAAGGTAGACCTATAATTTACAAATCTTTACAGATATAACTACTTGTATAATAGGTACTGTTATCTCTTATTAGGACATGTCTAAACAGTCCTCCATGTATGGGATTATGTTTCTGAAATGTTTAACATACAAAAAGTGAGACTCATACGTGATTATCAAAAGATATAGCTGATATACTCTTGTTTGGTTTTGGTCCCTCTCACACTGGCCCCAAATCTGTTAAACACACACTAAACCTATTTTAGGCCATCGGTATCTTTTTCACTTGTACACAATTAGAAAAGGACAGACGTAAATTAGAGCTGTCAATTTAGTTTCACACGCAGAAACGCGTGCACTAAAACACAGTGATGTTCAAGGCGAAAACTGGTTTGACATTTCTAAGTTAGTTGTTATTTGTTGCCGTCCGTTTTCCACGCTGTATGTTAGTGAAAGATAGGAATGGTTTTTGGATTTAGTAAGCGTACAAGGGAATCGGCGCCACTGTTCTTCCAAGCTCTGTACATGATGTTAGTTAAGGAATACTTGTCCGTCTAGCCCCCCCGACCAGAGCCAGCAGCGCGGGGCAGCCCGGCGGCGTGAGTCGTCGGCGGCGGAGGCGTGCCCGCAGCTCGCGCAGCCCTACGCCGCCGAGCCCAGCGCGTGCGGCCCGCTCTACCCGCCGCACGCGCATCCAGTGCGGTAAGATACCTTTACTTTATAACATTATCGTCTTTTGTTTCCAAGATGTATGTAAAATAGTAGCATATAGATGCGGAACGAATGGGAATGATAGAAGCTGGTGACATCAAAATGGGAAGTAACGTCAAGTAAGATAGTAATCGATTCCCCACATAGTAATATTCCAAACCTTCTGGCTAACTTTGACTTTAGTGTATACATGCTTAACTTCAGATACAACTTTTTTTTGTGGCCCGTATCCCGTGTAATTATAAAAATTACCAGTCGGATTTTAAGATACTTACGGGATAACATGGAAATGCCATATTTCTAACCCGGGGCCAAACTAGTAACATCACATTAATGGAACTTACTTATTATTGCGAGGTTTATTATTTATTTCGAAAGCGCCTGAACATAGTTTCAAAGCAATATGAATTATGATGAATTTAGCTTATATAAAAGGCGTTTTCACGTCTTTTGCTGCTAAGTTAAGAATCCAGTTGTGTTGTCAAATTGTTTAAATGTGTTCGATATAAAAAATATATAGATAATATTTTGATAATTTACCCTTGTTGCAGTTACCAACCCCATGCAGGCCACAATAGCGCTTACAGTGCCTACTACGCTCACAGATAGCTCACAAACACAGATAGAGGTAGGGAATGTGAAGACAACGCCCGGCTTACACCCCATGCTACAGATGAGCGACCACATCCCTGGAACGCACCATCTGTCAATCATACCGCCATAGACGTCATACTTTCAACTTTTTTAATACAAATGAGTTCTTAAATATTAGCAACTGGCATTTGTTTCATTTTATATTTGACAGCTTTGTTTTTTGAAAAACTGTGATTCATATTTTTAAATTACTCTAAATTTAAAAATGGCAGGGCCAGTGGCTGTTCAATAATCTTTGCGCAAGTAAAGGTAAATGTACCTAATAGCCATGGAAAGTTTATTATATTTTATAGCTTACCATATACCTACGCTATAATAAAGCTAGTCAATGATTACGGTTCATATCAATATGTTTCAAAAGCTATATTCTTTTCTAAACACTGTTTGCACGACCCTCTTTGCAAATTATTTTATGCTAAAGAATAGTGATTCAAATTTCAAAATTAATGGAATGGTTTATTATTTTTAAAATTGTAATGTGGCTTGTGCCATAATTTGATATTTAGTCGATTTATGAAGTAGAAATTGTATAAGTTTTGTACAAAATTATTTGGTTTAAAATTTTAGGGTGTAATTTTGCTACATTAAGAGGTAGCTTCGAAATTAAAATGTGATGTTTTAGAATTGTTTGGAGTTATTATTGTAAGGTAATTTTGGCGTAGTTATTATTATATATTATTTAAAATTAGCGGGTTTTTGTCAGATGGTGCAAAAGCATTGTTAAATGATTAAAAAAAGAAGAACCTATTTTTATTGTACTTAGATGTAATTTAGTCATAAAAGAAATATAATATTGAAATGTAACGTTACCTTTTAACCAACCGAAGAAATGTGAACCAAATATTTTATATGAACTTTACTAACAAATTGTATATTCTCAATTAAAGTAATATTTGTACTGCACTGTTTACGCCTGCGCAATGAATGTGCCTTATTCGTCACGAAATGTGAAATAATTTGTAATCGCAATAAATGTCGAAAAATATGTAAAAAAAAACTATTTTGTTATCAATTATAATGTATTTATTATCATAGTTTTAATACTTATAATGATCACCAAAAAACGGCGCATTCGTCTTCATTTTATTATAAATGAAAGGATATGAATGCATGAGGAACGTATAGTGCCAAAGTATAACCAAAGGAGTCTAGTTATTTTAAGGTATTATTCATTAAGATTTAGTAAATATGTTTGGATATTTATTAAAATCTATTAAAGTTGACGAACGTCGAAACAAGTTTTTTATTTTCTCCTTAAAATCTTCCTCGGAAATTTAAAATTATAAATATTTTTTTATTAGATACTTACCACCCACTGCGCATGGGTGAAAAACATTAATAAATTGTACACACAAACCTACCTCTTGAATCACTCTATCCATTGGTGTTAACCATATAAAAATCCGTTGAGTATTTTTTGTGTTTATTGCGTTCAGACAAACAGACACTTTGTGTTGTAGTATGTATGGATTATAATCTATTATCTATACTAATATATAAAGCTGGAGAGTTTGTTTGTTTGTTCGAACGCGCTAATCTCAGGAACTACTGGTCCGATTTGAAAAATTCTTTCAGTGTTGGATAGCCCATTTATTGAGGAAGGTTATCTATAAGCTAACATTACGCTGTGACCAAAAAGAGCGGAGCATAGGTAAATGAAAAATGTTGAAAACTGAAAAACCGTTGAAACTAAAACGCGCGGTCAAAGTCTTGGGCGATAGCTAGTTAAATATAATTTCTCTCTTTTATACCCTACGTTCGTTAAAAGTAGTGTCCGACCGAAATTTCGGTTTCGGTTTCGGCCAGTTTCGGCCAAAAAATCAAGTTTCGGCCCGAGTTTCGGTTTCGGCCAAAAACGGCCGAACCTTTCGGCCGCGCCGAAACTTACAACATCGTACCTTCGGGTCGCGCTCGGCTAACGTCGGGCGCGCCCGGCACGGCTGGCAATATGGCGTCGCTCGCCTGACTCCGCCGGCAACTACCTAAATCAGTGCGCTTTGCTCGTGTAGACGTGTCAATACGTGTTTTCACTTTATAGGGTAGTTAAATTTTCAAACAGAACCTCTGTAACTGTGCTGAAATTTCATTGTGATAAATCTTTGAAAGTAGAAACCTGTAATTATAGGTTGGCGAGATATTAATTTTAGAAAAAAACGGGCTTTCCCACATTTTTTAGACTTTTTAAGAACTTTTTTTTTTATTTATAAAAGGTTCGGTTTCGGCCGAAACTACAATGAAACCGAACCTTCGGTTTCGGTTTCGGCAAAAAAACATGTTTCGGTCGGTCACTAGTTAAAAGTATATTGTTTATGTCTTTGTACAGTCAAATCTTACATTTGCCTAGAACGCCTATATTAAAGATAAACATACCTGAGTAAAAATCACAGTTTCCTGACAAACTTTTATTATTTGTATTTATCACTTTAACATTGCATAGAAATAATATTCTGTAACGTTTATGAAAACTTTTTTCAGAGCATATAGTGGCGTCTCTACTAAGTTTTTGTATGAACTATTGACGTATTGGTTTCTTCTGATGTCTTCAATCTTTTGTTTTCTGCTCAAATAACTTTAAAAGTTAACATCTTACCGACTTTTCAAAATTAGAGAATGATAAAATCACCTGGCTACATAATTATATTTGTGTTATATTAGTGTCGATAATAAAAGACTTCATGTACAATTATACAATAATAATTTATCTACATCAAAAAGAATGAGTATTGCATATGTTGAGGTAGCCTTTCAATTTGTGGTGTTCTGAAGTGCGACGCTTCTCCGACCGTGTAAGTCATGACATGGTTGACGGTAGCAGAGCCAGGTTCGTCTCCACGTGTGACGTAAACTTTAGAAGAAACAGTTTCCTCCAATTCCTCTCCTACTAATTCTGGCTCAGGTTCAACTAACTCTTCCAAAGGATAAACGAAAGACACAGGTTCAACCGTACAGTAAGGAGAAAAGTCTTGAGGGGCATACGATACAGTGTCGTAGAAGTTAGGACGCTTGCTGACTGGAGGACTGTAATAGGTCGGCAAGGGGGAAGGAATCTGGGTCTCATAGGGATGGTAGTGGCTGTAGCTAGGGTACGAGTCAACGTGGTGATGGTGGTTCATCGCTGGCTGAGTAGGTAACGCCTGATCTCTATGCGACATTTCAGGGTATTGAACAGTGTACACGTAATAATCATCGTTATCTTGTTCGTGATATTGTTCACCTTTGTGGGTATCGTTTTTCATTGCTATCGAGTCTTTTAACATTTCATTCATGTCGTTAGCTTGCTTGTTAGCATTGATCGCGAGCTCGGATAGGATTTCAGTATCAGGTCTGTATTCTACACCGTATTTGTCAGCAATTTCTTGGGCAGTCATCATTTTTTCAATAGCAATGTTTTGGTATTCGTTGCTGGCTTTGATGTGATTGAGCAGTCTGTTTATCATCTTGGTGCTTGCCATTGGTGTGTCTACAGACCTCTTGCCACGGAGGTTGTTGTCAGGCGTTACTTCTTGATCATATGTACTCATCGCATAAGAAAGGAGATTCGCCATTTCATTTTGTAAAGCATAGGTGATCTGTTGAGCGATTTCCTTCATTTCTTCAATTTTTTCTTCATCTGGTTTGTCAGAATTTGTCACTTGAGACATCATGGCTACTGAAGAAGTTGGAAGCATTTGAGTATCAGGAATAAGGAAGAAATCTATCCAGTCTTTCTGGCCAGCGTGGAAATCTTTTACGACTTCATCCTCAGCTTCCATGTCATTGTTTAAATAAACTTCTTCACCGCTGTGGATAAATTCTTCAGTGTTGGTTTCATTTGCATTGGTAAACGCGCCCTAAAATTGTCAAAGTTTTATTATTTTAAAATACAATTCATATTCATTTGGCTTATTGAAGATACACGAGCTTTAACAATGACGTGTTATTTAAATATTGAATTTGTATAGATTTTGTATAAAGTACTGTATACACAATTACCTGGATGACCAAGGCGACGATAATGTACAAGAGAGCCATGGCGAACAAGTTGTGCCACTAGTCCAGCCTTCCCTCCATTTATACGTTACACTATCAATTATTAGGAAATAGTTTTGTAACTTTATTAGTAAAAATGAGGACATTGATAGGACATGTTTTGGACGTTTGAGCAATAATAGGACATGATTTTATTATAATATTTTCTTATTTATCTATTTGGAAATAGTACTTATGCGAATTTTGTTTTAAAATATGACTTTAGAATATAGAAATTATTAGTTTTTTTTGCCATTTGATACATTGCGATTGAGAAAATTCAATATTAGCTGTTACAATTAGTTTGTCGTGTCTGTTCTCTTTGTTCATATAAGTTTGTCAACATTTACTGAGAACATGTGTAACAAACGAACGTACTCCTTGGGTGATGGTGAAAGGTGTTTTAATGAAAACACCTTTTCATATAAATTACGTTTATAACATGTATTATGTGTGTGTTAAGTTTGAGTGTAAAATAATTAAAAAAATACCTTGTTGACAGTTCGCGTGACCCAAGTGCTGGCATCATCATCTTGGACAGGGAATACGCATTGCCATACAACGTGGCAATGCAGCCAGTTTTTTGGGTACACTTCCAGTCGACGGCGATGTCGATGAATCTTTGACGCCATTTTTTACGGTTTTTTATTAGTTAAGAGTTTAGTTTTGTTTAAAATGTATGTATAGTTAAGTTTGAAAATATTTAAAATTATAAATTACGTATTTGAATAAACCCATTCCATACCCAGTGTTAAAAAAAAAAACAAAGAATGAAGTATATATTTGTTTAATAAATAACTTATTACATCCTAAATATACATCAGAGAATGACATTCATTAATTCACATACCCAAGTTTCAACTTGTGTTGTAACGTAACCTACGTATGACTAAAACTTAACGTTGAGTAGGGTAAGTCGAGTATCCAGATATTTGGTATGTGGTTGGGTAAGGCGCAGGGGTTGGGGGGTAAGATGGGGCTGGCGGGTAAGGGGCTGGTACAGATGGATAAGGGGCAGGGGCCGATGGATAAGGTGTAGGAGCTTGAGGGTAAGTTGTAGGTGCTGGAGGGTAAGATGTAGGCGGTTGAGAGTAAGTTGTCGGCGGTGGCGGGTAAGATGCGGGAGGAGGCGGGTAAGATGTAGGTGGTGGTGGGTAAGATGTAGGCGGTGGTGGGTAAGCTGCGGGGGTAGCTGGGTAAGGAGCAGGTGTTTGAGAATAAACAGGCGGCGGAGTAGCGGGGGGTGGATAACTGTATGCAGGCGGTGGGTAAGGTGGAGGGCACGGAGGGCAAGAAGGAGGGTACGGGTAAGTATATTCGTAACTATACGGAGCCGGAGTAGGGTTAGGGTATTCTGGTTGAGAGGTTTCGTATGAATAATAAGAATTAGGTAATGTAGGTGTTGTTGGTTGGCTTGAAGGTGGTGGCTGATGCGTCACGTAAATGACCTGGGGGTAAGGGTAGCTGTATGAAGGGGTCTCATAAGTTGTGGTTGATGTCGTTGTGGGGTATTCTGTGGAGGTAGCTGGGGTAGTTGTGGATGTTGAGCTCGCTGGTGCCGGCAGAGCCTTGGAGAGAAGTGGTGCTGAAATAAAAGATTTCATGATTTCATGATGTATTTTTAATTAAATGTGAATATTGAAATGCTAACCATCAGTTTAAAAGTACTTAGTTACTTTAAATGGTTTTCCATAACTTTACTCCTTTTTTTATAGTCGGGCGCAGAATTACTTATGAAATATTTGCCTATTTATTGTTGTAATATCATTAATTGTACCCCAATAGACCCTATTGAAAATTTAAAAAAAAAGTTTAATAAAATCTTTTTTGTTACTTCATTTTCTTTGTGAACTAAACAAACATTCATTTGCGTATTCGTTTTAATTGTTTACAATAATGCATAATCATCATTTTCGACATTTGAGATCGCTTCATCAAAGTGTTAAAAGTGTATTTAATAGCATTCCACAGAAACTGCGATGTCAGCTAAAGGCGAGCTATGACCTTGATTAACAATAACATTCACACGTAATTAAACATTTGGTTTAATTAAATTAAAACTTATTATTTTTGTCTAAATCTATAATTTTTAATCATGTTAATCAACCAAGATCTAAATTTCCCATCCCATAATGTAAATACTTACATGAGGAGTAGAGAGCGCTAATCATTTGGTTCATTCTTTCGTTGAGAGCGGCCATCTGAAAAAAATAAGTGGTTAATTGATTTACGAATAATTATTTATTTATTTATTGCACACAATATAGTACCTAATTTACAAATAAAGGTAACAAATCTATACTTCTATACTTTAATAGATAAAGCTGAAGAGTTGGTTTGTTTGTTTGAACGCGCTAATAAGCTATATAACATTATGCTGCGACCAAAAGGAGCGGAGCATAAATGAAAAACCGTTGAAACTAAAACACGCGGTTAAAGTCGCGGGGGACAGCTAGTAATTGATAAATGGAGTACGTTGTTCTTTCTCGGTGGGTAAACACATTGAAAAGTATTTGTTTTAAGGGAAATCCTCAGTTCTTTTCAAGGTTGAGAAAAACGTAGTCTTAACAAACAACCTCTTTTTGGATCGAATATAATGTAAACATTCAGTCTAAATTTACATTGAAGGTTCAAAAACACAACATTGGTCTTACTAAAATTATCTTGTTTTATCATGGTAGAGTAGGTAGTGTGAAATAATTGTGAAACTTTGATGACGACTTAAGAATAAATCTAGCAAGTGCGAGTCAAACTCGCGCATAAAGGGAGTGACGGACGGATGGACGGACGGACGGACAGCGAAGGCTTAGCGATGGGGCCGCCTCAAAAGTATTATATAGATAGAATAGTTTGGAAATAGCCCTTGTCGGCGGAAAAATACACATGAAATCAAAATGGCTGACGATCAAAACAGTGGACAGACATTATGCTTTATGAGGACGAGGCCTACTAACGCTGCTGAAACCGCGGGGCACCGCTAGTTACTAATAGACAAGAGGATAAAAAGAGGACAACAGAAATAGTAAAATAACTTTCACATTTTAAAATAATGTAATATTGAGTTTGTTTAGTAAACAAATCGTGTTCCTTACCTGGGATTGTTGCGCATTTTGGCAGCTACTTGTAGCGTAACTCAGCCCGATTGACAACGCACTCAACTTTATTATAAGTTGCAGCATAGTTTCTCATCTGTTTTACAGTTCCTTCGATACGAGATGAGTATCGCTCGGTAATAACTACTTCATTAGCTACAAGTTCTATGATATTTAAACGGTGTCTCATGTCTAATCAGAGGGTATACGTGATGCCTCTTAGAAGATCTGATGTGATAAGATTGAGTGTGATAAGCATCGTTCGCCGCGCGTGAGGATAAGAGCTGCTGATTAATTGGAAAGGATAATTCTTGAGAATATTAGTCCCTCTTATACTATCATTTGCAAATACGCTTAACTAATAAAATCTCTAAAAAATAGCGTCAAAAAATTCATCCACATCGCTGTCGATTAAAGGTGTACCCAAAAGGCTGGCGGCATTGCCACGTTGTATGGCAATGCTTATTCTTTGTCCAAGGTAAAAGCCAGCCCTTGGGCCATGCGAGGAGTCAACAAGACGTTTTTCCAGATCTTTAAATAAAAGGTGTGCACCCTGCCACACAGGTGTGCGGACCCCACGGTCAAAGTATTTCAACCCCAAGCGGCTGGAATATATAACTTCCAATAAGGTTTTTATATTTCCGCCGTTTGAGGTTCTCAGCATTTGCAGAGATGAACTTAATAAATTAATAATGTTTATACTCTGTATTCGATAGGCTAGCGAACAAGTTGTTGTACCCTATACGATGATTAGTTTGTATGATTATATTTACTACTAGCTGACCCCCGCGACTTTGTTTGCGTGTTTTAGTTTTAACGGTTTTTTATTTTTGCAACATTTTTCATTTATGCTCCGCTCCTATTGGTCGTAGCGTGATGTTATATAGCCTATAGCCTTCCTCAATACACGGACCATCCAATACAAAAAGAATTTTTCAATTCGAACCAGTAGTTCCTGAGATTAGCGCGTTCAAACAAACAAACAAACAAACAAACAAACAAACTCTTCAGCTTTAAAATATTAGTATAGATATAGACTTGCTTAACTTATAAAATACCCTCTAACACAGTATATACAATCAGGGTGGCTCTTACAGTGTGGATGATTATTTCGTGTGTTTCTACCTTCGGCTCTACCTACCCTTTTTTGGGTAAAGAGTAATGATATCAATACAAATTAAGCGATTCCATTCATAATTATGTAGCAATATAATACTGTGTAACGGTCACGTACAGGTAAATAAAACAATTTCAAATCATAACATTATAATTATTAACCTACATGACTTTTATCATACTAATTTCTACGTTCCTCTAGAGGACGTGCGGACACAATATATATTAATAGTAACTATGTGATATATTGCTGCTAAATCTATTAGTACATGGCTGAAATAAGTAAACATACAAAATTTTACTGCATTAAATATCTAGGTATATATATCGACCAATTGTCCAACTTTAATGCTAAATAGAATCAGATACATGTCTAAGCGAACCCAAGTAACTAGAGTTTAATTTGTGCTATGTATAGTGCGCGGCACAAAAGTTGACCTTAAGCAGAACAGATTTTTAGGTGTCAATCGAAGTGCGGTATGAGTAAGTAAGTAGTCAAAATCAATTTCAAATTTTTACTATAAGTATTTAAACTTGTCTAACACTTGTCTTCATAATTACCTGCGCAGACGACCGCCATTTTGGGTCAACTTACTAGCCGCGAATTGTAAGAATGTTTTTTATTCTTCTCTCTCTAAGTTGGTGGCCATTTAAAATTGCTATTCTACATAACTTTCTATGTCACTTACATCTATTAAAGAAGGCTTCTCCCCTTGCTTTCCTCTGTTCTTAGCTTTGTAATACATAATCTCAGTTCCCAACATGACAACAGATAACAGAGCTCCAAACACCGTAAGAGCTAGCAATGGAGCAATATCCCCCAACTTTACCCTCTCGGCAAGAAGGGATGCCCGGCAGGGAGGGTGTGGAATCCGCAAGCGGGAGACCAGACGCTTGCCTAAACCATTTTCGAGCAACCACCCCCCAGCTGAGCGTAGAACTTGTGTCCATTGGCCGTTTTTAGATGTAGTTACCCATGTAAGAGTCTGAAACAGAGCAAGCAAATAAATACATATTTATGGAAAAAAAGCCAATTGAAACTTAGTTATACAAGAGAAATTTAGTTATTAAAAACACGGACGAACATGATATTTAATATTTCAATTGTTTAAAACAATCTAGACTTCTTTCGTAAGAGACGAGAAAGCGGTAACCTTTAAGTTACAAATTCATAATTATTATGTTGATGAAATAAGAGGCAGAATTATTTTTCATATAAGTGAACTGTAACTTTTCTTCTAAGAAAAAAGTTTCTATAAACACAGTTAAAAATTGATTACACGGATTGCCGATTGGTATAGGCCACCAAGTTAATTATTACTGCATGACGTGCTGCGGGTTGGATCTTCGCATGGGACAAGCATTTGTGTGATCCACAAATGCTTGTTCCAAGTCTGGGTGTTCTATGTGCATGTGATTTGAATGTTTGTAAAACGGCCCGCGACACAAGGATTAAATTCTTTAGTGTGGGAGTCGTTATATGTATAAACAAACAATCAAACAAAGTCAATGTTAGAAACATAGTTCAACTCGAGGTCCGTTAGTCACTTTATAATTATGTAACTGCAGTAAAGTTAGATGTAAATTGTATTAAATCTACAGATCATAAGTTTGAGACAATTTCTTACTTCGGGAATAGTATCAACATGCTGCAGCTTGCAGATATGTTCGTCACTGAAGGTCTTGAAGTGAGGGTAGATCTGGTTGTACTCGGTGTGGAAGGCGGTGTTCCCTTGCTGGATGAGCTCCACGCCACGCTTCAAGTCTTGGTAGAACTTGGAGGTTAGTTTCTTCTTTTTTAAATATTCGAGGTCGTCCCAATTGGTTTCCACCTATATTAAAGTAAGTTATAAAGATTTTTGAAATTTTTAATAAAAGTAATTGCACTGATAGCCGAGTGGTCACCACGCCAATTACCACTGTGCGCGACGATCCGCGGGTTCGATCCCCGTACGAGACAAGCATTTATGTGATCCACAATTGCTTGTTCCAATTCTGGTTGTTATTTATGTATGTAATTTTAATGTTTGTGAAACCCCTGCGAATAAATTCCCCAGAGCAGAGTCGTTTGAATAAAAAAAAAAAAATCCATTAGAAAATGGGATTTTTAAATCTGTATTCTTAAAACTGTGAAACCGACTAAGAAACCTTTCACTTTTCCGTTTACCGGGTGGACGGCTTCTTCTTCTTCTTCACTGTAGTGAAGACCTAACAGAGTTTTATAACGCATGCGCTCTTTTTTCCGCTAGTAATTGGCTGCGACTGGCAACTCAGATACGTACATGATCAGGTACAGAACGAGTAATAAGGATTCTTTAGAACATAATGCTTTACTTGTCCACATTCTCTGGATCGCCCGAATTGTTTAAGACTCAATAGGAGTCCCTAATCAAGAACCATTTCGACTCACGACACCACCACCGCTAATGATTAGGGACTCCTATTGAGCCTGAAACTAATCCCGAGAAATTCGTGAGTGAACCGTTTTGTTTTAAATAATTATGAAAACTCCTCACCAAAGTTATTATACGAGTAATAAGGATGTAACAATATAGCAATCTCTCTTTACATACTTTATATATTTATGACGTCACAATTACCATGTTTTTTTTAAATACTTACATCAAAGAACAAATACCGCATGTAGTCGTAATCCTCTGATCCTATAGCATACTTGGAGTCAGCGAGAGCTCTGAGCGTGTCAGGTCCACCTCGACCAGTGCTCATAAGAGCAGATACGATGGCTGACGTGTAGTACGCGTGGACCAACATGGCGCTCACTGATAGGATGGTGAACGCGAACCGACCTGATGCACTCTCTGGGACTGCGCTTGCGTCTGGGTGATAGAAGGGATTTCTTATTTAACTGGCTTTAATTGCTTTAAATTTAATTGGCACCTTGTGTAGGTTTATACCTGATGGTAAAGCAAGCTGAGTTTTATTATTCTATGGCAAAATAAGGGAGTTGTCAGTAACGATAATTTAATTATGGCATGATCGCAACTCAATCGTAACTCGATCACTACTCGATTACAACTTGTTGCTTCTCGATCGTTACTTAATCGCTCATCGATCGCTACTCGATGGCTAATCGATCGTTACTACTGGATTAAAATATTGGTACAGGCAGTTCGATAATTTGTCAAATTGGTTTTCCCTACTCATTTTGGCTATAAGTGTAAACCTTACTGCCAATATTAAATTTATTGCCTTACATCTGGTTAACTTAAGACGATGTGTGTTTACAACCTTAGTTTCTATTCTATAATTATAGGAATTCAAAAATTTATTTATACTCAAGTCCCACCTTGTTGCAACCAGGTGGTAAGTACAGTATAAAAGGCTGCTTCCTTCTCCCGCTCAGTCTTGGCCGTAAAGCGCTCCACCAGCGCCAGGACCGCCATCATGGCCACGCAGGACCACCACACGCCCGCCGAGAACGGCTCCAGGTACATGTTGCTGCTGCTCTCGCGCTCCGCCAGGTATGTGAAGCCGACACTGTGACGAAACGTTAACATCGAACTTGTTTTTGTTTTTTGGATGACTCTTGATTTTAGGTCCCAAAGGGAACAATACAATTTACTATGTTAACGTTAAGCTGGCTTTCCACGGTGAGCGATATTGCGGATAACCCCACACCGTTGACCGTGGGCTGGTGCTCGTCCGTGATAGCGCAAACGCAACCCACCGTGTACCGTGTGTAAGTGCACCGTGGGAAGCCGGTTTTAGTACTTAAGTATATAAAATCATGAAAGCGTTTACAAACATAAAAATGGTGTATACAAACTCCTAGACAAAACAAATATTGGCAATCAACATAAATATATTTGTCTCCTGCGGTAATAAATATATAACAATGGTCATGTGGTTTGGAGATACACACACACACAGATACACCTATATATATAATTATGTAGATATACCTAGGAAAATTTAGATGTAATAAGTTAAAGTTTCTAAAGCGACGTATTAGAGTATACTCGAAAAAAAAAATCCTTTTGATTGGATTTAACAGGGTTTTCTCTGACATTTATCGTGATAGCATCTGACCCCTGTGCTTGACGTGGTGCGGGTTCGATACCCGCTTGGGACAAGGGTATTTGTGTGATCCACAAAGGCTTTTTCCAAGTCTGGGTAAATGGGATTTGAATGAAAACTCACCTGCGACACAAGGATTAAATGAGTCGTTTTTTTTTTTTACAAAGAAAAACAAAAATTAGTAGAGATATTTAAAAATTATTATACAACATTCCTTTCTGTTACCTAAACGGCCATGTAGGCATTACATAATCAAGATCGTAGGTTCTAGAGAGCAGGATGCGGAGTATTCCCCCCGCGAGGTCGGCGTCCCCGCCGGACACCATCAGGTACATGCTGTTGTTGTTCACTACCGTCGACCACAGCTCGTTTTCTATCAGAATATCTCTGAAACACATCGACTTTTAGAAAAAGACATTTTTATTTTCAATTTATTTTTTGGCTTATCTGCAGAGTTAACTCTACTCTTTTCAATATTTTTATATTTAGCTTTATAAACAAATTGATTGTTATACTAAATTTCAATAAGATAACTAATGGCCGGTTCCTATATAAAATAAACTATTCGTTTTGCTTACGGACGGTAGAGTTTTCTAAGAAAATTCAAAAATGTTTTTTGGATATAGGAATCAGGCATAGTTCAGGTTGTTAGTTAGTTTCAGGCAGACTAGGCATAGTCGCGCACCGTAATTTAATAGACTCAGTATACGACGAGAAGCTGTGGTAACAGTAATTGCAATAATTATTGTGTTAAAATTAAACAATAAATTAACTAAATTTTCTAACCATAATGAAATTTCATTATAAATTGAGAATTCCATACTTCTAAATACCTATTTATCTTTTATTATTTTAATTATTTGTTACGCATTAACGCATGCGGAGCAAATATTTGTAATTAAATAGAAATAATAGAAGGAAAAACTTAAACCTCAGGCAGGACTCCTGCCTGAGGTTTAAGTTTTTCCTTCTATTATTTATATTTATCTTTTGCTATATCTAAGCACGAGTTAATCTACGGGAAACTGCTAGTCATCATATAATCCTAAATGCATATAGGAAAATTTTAATTATTGTTCAAACGATAAAAATTGTGGTAACGGCCAATTAATCCTCAGATATCTCTTATTCCGTGGATAGAATGTAATTCTCTCCACAAGAACTTTTTCACAGTCGCCTTTAGTCTTCGTTTGTGATACATTCCATCTAAGAAGTTCGCATTTTTAATGAAAAAATCTCGTCTCCCAACTGTCCTGAATGAGGTGGATTGTGGTGCATGTGCAACACATCTTAATGGAGAGTCTGGAACGAGGCTTTTTGCCTGAGGTGTGCTGGCGTGGTGCTAAGCCTTGTTTGAGGCGACAACATCCAATAATTAAGGCATCTAAAATAAGTACTGATAAGCACGTAAAATGAACTAATTCTATCTAATCTATTACTAAGTTAGTAGGTACTAACTTGGCATTAACTGCCTCCACTAGGAGCATGGAGGTGCTATATCCACTTCGAATGCCGGGATCCTGATCAGATATCGATTCGTCTTCTAGAAAGTCAACAAAAGTACCGTCGTATTTGTCACTTGAATAATGTCCCACCTGGAAAACACCAATAATGACTTTATGATGAAAATAAGAAACCAAAAAGGTATTTTGTTGATCAAACAGTTGCAACCTTGTAACTTTTACACAGAAGATATTTTTTTTGTATAGCAAGATATAACATGAGCCTGGCAGGATATGTATGGATTCCGGCTTCTCTCCAATCAGTAAGTTAGATTTGCTGTATATCATTAGTAAGTAAAATAATGGTCTGTTCCACTTTGATCATCTCGGTCATCATAGGCGACTCTTTAGTGTCCTTCGATATACCATTCTTTCATCCTTTTATAGTCTAGTAAATAAACATACTTACTTAATCTACCGAAAGGTTATATCTATCAAAATGGGTGAAGAGTACATCTTGTATAAAGACGGTTTACAAAATTAATATCTAATATTTCGCATTAATAATTCAACACCAAAATCATAACCGTATCGCTGAAGCGCTATATCTAAATATTAGACGAGTACCGTAATTAGATATTGACACTAGTAGTGCTACGGTATCACGGTTAAAAAATTGTATATTAATTATTTAATTTACTCATTTTGACCTGAATATTTGTAAGCTGACTCTATACCAGTGTCTCTACCATGAGTTTTTAACAAACGTACTCGCTAGCGACGGCGTAAACGATTTCTATGGCAAATTTGTACAGCGCCACTAGCGGACACTTCAAGAATTAAAATGAGTAGTATGAGACGATAGGTAAAAAACCTATCGAAATCTAATCGCTAGCGACTAACGTTTTTAGCCATTACATATGAAATTCGGTACCACGAGTCACAAATTTGATAGATGTCATCGAGAAATACCGTATCGACAGTAGTATGTCATGGTACAAGTTATTGAAAACTATTCGATGCTCCTTTAGTCGCTAGCGACTGAAGTAAGTTTTCGATAGCAACTCATGGTAGAGACACAGATTTACTTTTTACCTGTTTTCGATAGATATAACCTTTCGGTAACTTGTTACTTTTTATTGATATAAATTACCGTACAAATCGCAAAAATGACAATGAATGATTTACGTACGGGAGTCGCTATTTTCAGTGGATATTTCTTCAAGTCGAGTCTTCTTAAGATCCTTTCCCGTTCATGAGTCAACACAAGGCCCGACATGCTGGTCCAGTAAGCCCAACCGTGGACAGATATGCCATCCCGTGGGTGCACGTACACGTCGTTAATTGGAAGCGACGATATTGGTTTCGAAATATCTAAAAATGTACTTATGATGGTTTTAAAATTTTAGACTATGCGTCGATTAAGACAGTTTTGAAAAAAGACAAAGGCGATTTTTAGTTATAAAATGTATAAAAGCTTATATGTTTGTCTAAATCATTATTCCGACTGTCAGAAAATTTGTGGGTTCTTATAAAGATGCCCGAGAAGGTTCCTAACCCAATAAAATTAGATTCATAAAAAAAAATAAAACACTTTTTTATTATGTAGTCAACGCATCCCAAGTACAGTAATCACCGCCTACGCCACCTATGTCCTTTCTTGGGGATCTAAGCTTACCCCATAACAAGTTTCATGAAAATCGGTATAGCGGTTTAGCCGTGAAAGCAAACCAGAACAGAAAACAGACAGAATTACTTTCACGTTTATGAATATGGATTTTTGACAATAACCATACCTTTTGTTATTCCACTGGTGTAGTTATTATTTCTCCAATTAAGGTAGGCTACATCAGAGTCGTATCGTATTGTGCGCAGCTCATTAGGAACATAATCACCAAGTATTAGCCATTTGTACTTCATTGTAAAATGTGTTTCCTTTACCTAGGTGTAGAGCAAATAATGTAGAGAAATGCATTATGAAATATTAAAAAAAGGCTATATTTTTCAAACTTTTTGTAACATCATTTATCACGAATCTCCTATATAATTAAAATTATGATGAAATTCAATCAATCAGAAATTGGTTAGTTAAGGAAATTAATACAGTAAGGATTAAATGTATAAATAAATCAAATTATCGAGGTATAACGAATCCTATCTAGATTTTGCGCTAGAGATTAGCAATTTAGATTAGCAAGCTGAAGTTTAGTTTTAAGATAATAAAGCAAACCTTTTTGAACATAACTGTGTCAATATTTCCAGCCATATAAAGAACTCCTTGCAGATATCCGTGCCGTTCATAGTCAAGAATAGCTGGATCACAAGAGAATGTAGCGCTTATACCATGCTGTGATATTTCACGGATTAATCTTATTTGATCTGAAACAACATTTCTTTTTATTATTCTTCTTTTATGAGCAAATGGCTTGCGCAGGTTTTTTAATTCTACTTCTCCTGCCTAGCCTTTTTTCAAGCTATGTTAGGGTCGGTTACAGCCTTACCAGATTCAGTTGAATACCGTACTTTTCATGGAGCGATTGCCTATCTGACTAGTTTTGTAAAATCTACAATTACGTATAAAAAGTTTCTATTAAATGATTTAATTTTTTTTTTTTTTTCAGTAACTATAATCTGCTCTCTCAGCAAACTTTAAGAATCAACCTTTTTAGTGCATCTACTTGATTAAAAACACACAACTACTGGCCGTTTTTGTAAAAAGAAAATTGGATGCCAAATAGTTTTCTTTTTTATTATTTCTTCTTCTGTGAACAAATGGCTTGCATTGATGTTTTTTTGTAACAAATCAGCCTGTTTTATGAATTTAATTGAAATCTAACCTCTTTAATATTATTTTTTTGTCAGAAATAAGGAATGAGGTTTTAAAACATTAGAACTGTGACTAATACAAAAAAAAAACAAGTGTCATTGCGAGATTAAAATGTTATTCTGATTCAGATACTCCGACGGAGGCATAATCAACAAAATAAAATTAAATTATGACTTATATAGAAAATTTGACCCTAAATATTAAATATCACTCACAATACATAGCTTACCTTTAGGAGGCCAACATGCTAGTACGATAATGCTGCTGACTACTTTATATTTAAAGAACCCTACAACCGCCTGGACCCACATGCTTTCGACACGGCTCTCTACTACACTATGAGTGATATGTATTATTATTTATAGGGGATGCAAAATATACGTTTTGTTGGTACAACCATGAACAGCGTGAATTAAATACTTTTTTATCGATTAAAATATCATTGTAATTGGCTATAAAACACCGTTTTGTGAAATGTTAGTCTGGCCAATTTTTTAATATTATTGTTTGTTTTATGTTATTGAATTATACCAACTTTTATATATTTGTGTTCAAACGTATACGATATAATACAGCTAAACACATGTTCCGCACAAAAGCAAATCCTTGAATAGATACAAACAAAATGTTTTGCTGTTTAAGGTAAATAAATAACAGCTTATTTATTACTGTTTGTTTATCGTTTTGACTGTACTTGCTTCATACGAAATGCATTCACTACAATTTGGGCGTGTACACATCAAATTACAGGTATCTGGGAAATAACCGGCCGCGGTAACGAGCACCTTTGTGACTTATACAATAAAACAACTGATTTGTTGCGCCAGAGTATTTAATCTAAACCTAAACATTAATAAATAAAATTAAACTAACAATGTTTTTGTTTTGTAACAAATTAGTAGTATTTATATGCGCAGGAACAAGGTGGAGGGGCTAGTTCCAGGGGTTTAGGTTCCAAACTGATGGGCACTGGCGGGGCCACCATGTATGCTGTCATGGGGAGACCGGGAGGGGCCGGTGGAGGTCCGCATGGGGGCGCGGGAGGTGCGGGAGGGACAAGGGATATGAAGATAGGGGCTGGAGCGGGAGGTGGCGAGGGTGGTTGGTAACACGGGGTTGGAGCAGGAGGTGGCGGGGCTGGTTGGTAACACGGGGCTGGTTGAGGAGCGGGGAGGTATATCGGTGCTGGTGCAGGAGCTGGGAGCACGAGAGGCGCTGGTGGCGGTGGCAATGCAGGAGGCGCCATTATGACCATAGGAGGTGGTGCGGGCATGCAGCAAGGGGTAGGCTGGGGAGCAGGCAGACAGACGGGCGCTGGTGATGGAGCCGGTAAATACAATGGTGTTGGAGGTGGTGGGGGCAATGCGAGGGGTGCAGTAGGTGCAGGTGCCAGCAGGATCGGGGGCAGGGCAGCACATGGAGGCAGGGGAGCCGCGCACGGCGGGGGAGCAGCCGGCATCAGCATGATCGTCGGAGGCGGTGGTGGAGGCAGGTCCTTGCATGACTTCTTATCCTTATCTGTAATCAAAATAATAGTATTGTTTTAAAAATAGAAACTATCTTTTTCTGGAATGGTAGGGTAACATTTTTTTTGCCTGTTAGGGTCGTCATCGTCTGTCATGATAAGAATAAAAGGTCTATATAAAAATATATTTCTAAACGACAGTTGGCAAAAAATTGTGCCAAATTAAGAGTCATTTTTAATAATTAACTTAATTTCTTACCGAGTAACTTAGCCGCAAAGAGTGGCTTCAGTAACCTGTAAAAAGATCGGAATTTACCATATAAAAATCTTAGATCCCAAACTAGGCAGAACCTATATTATGGCAATCAGACAACTGATAAAAATACTTATATAATTTTAAATACATGCATATTATAGATAAATTACACCCAGACAGAACGAATGATAATGCTCATCACACAAAGATTTGTTCTGGGTGGGAATCGAACTCACGGTCTCTGGTTTAGAATTCAGAGTCACTTACCACTAGACCAACAAGCCACTCGTAAAATGAGCGTAGACAAAATTCAAACATTATCTTTGATACATTGAGAGTACTTACGAAGCCAACACCGTTTTCTTGCATTCTTTCATTTCTTTAAGCGCCTCAAGCTGCAACGTAAACAAAGATCAAGTATTCATTATGCCATCATTGTTAATTGATGGTCACGTCCGGAGATGTATTGTCAAGCACTCGAATTATATAATTGATTTTATAATGTCTCTTTAAGAATTATATAAATAACCCTCCGGTTTCTTTAAGGCTGATCAATTTAATCTGTTATCTAATCAACTGATCACAACTGTGATTGGTTGACCAAAAGACTAACCACCAATTAAAGCACATAACATGAGGTTTGATTAACTAATTTTTGTGTTGATCAGCCTTACAGAAACTGGGGGTATTGTGTCCGTCATAAAAAACAACAGTAAAGCAGATTAAGCCAGTATTTTCTACTAATTCTTAATTTATTTATTGATTTTTATTCCTAATACGTTGTACCATGAAATACTTTTCGAAACACCTAATTTAGATGTATAACTGACTGTGTCTAATTTATTTTATTTGCGCTGATTTTACCAACGCCAGCTAATTTTATCTAAGAAAGATTTTAAATTTTTGACTGTTCTTCCGTACAAAAACTGTCAGACGTCAATTTTTTTCTACGAATAAAAATTTGTTGGTAAAATCAGCCCTCAAGAGAGTTATGTTGGGTATAGTTTAAAGGTCGCTGTTGTTATTTAACTTTTCTGATTGAGTCGGAATCAAATATTAATAAAAAATCGTACCACACATAGATCTTTGTCGCAACAGGCGTAAACGTAGCATGATGAGATCAGCACAATGCTTATGGAGGACCAAAATACTCTTTGACCCCCCATGTCTACTTCACAGAAACAAATGCAAACAAACTATGCTCAAAATAAAAGTCTATGCGTATTTAAAGAGATGCTTTTGACACCTATTATTATATACGTGGTTATCGTTCTATATACTATCTATATTTATGTAACAGTTAGGTAAAAACTCTTTCGTGATAAATGAAAACGTGTTGATAGGCTGTTTGCTTCTTCACGTTTATAAAGAGATCTTTTGATCTTATCTAATATTGACTAATAGATGTGTTACTTTAAATAGTTTTCGCAACTTAACTTAGTCATATTGATGCAGTTAGGTAAGGCATTTTTATTCACCTATTGGTTACTTCATACTTTATTTGATAAAATAGATTTAATTATGTAAATATATTATAGTATAATGTTATTTGAATGTTTACTATTTAATAAACTAAACCTCCACGCTCAATCTGTGACATAAAATATAAAAAAGGAAATAAGTCGCTCTTAACAAAAAATCTTTAAAAAGTAAAAAAAAAACTCTCTCGGCCTTTTAACTTCGTTCAAAGATCCGATTAATATTTTGAGATGACGGTTACCGTATCAGGTGATCGTTAAGTACAATAAAATTCAAAGGCCGAGAGATACATTTTTTTTACTTATCTCACAGTTTTTTTTGTGTTGGGGTGACTTCTGATTTTATTTTTAATTTATTCTTTTCAAAGATTTTAGAGATTTTATTTTTAAGATGATGACGGATGTTGTGCTACATCAGTCATTGTCATATTAGACGCAAACGATTTGCTGCAAAACCGAATCAAATACGCTTTATCTGCTGTAAGTTTCTGAGGAATCTCGCAGACTATTTGATGCTATAGCATCAGCTCAAGGTGAGCATGACTTCAAAACCGCACCGCACTAACAGTAAAGTACACCAAATTTCAAATCAGTCGGATCTTTGAAAGTTAGTAAGACCCTTTTGTAAAGTATTAAATGAGTTGATGATTACCAAACGACGAAATAGATTTTCATAAATTATAGCTAAGAACCATCTCGATTATGTAAACTTTCGAACAAAAAACAACCTCATCATAATCAGTCCATTCGTTTAGGAGCTACGATGCCACAAACAGACAAATACTACTACACTATTTGTTGACACAGTCGCTATCGAGACAACTCTTTTTATCCGACTACGGCAAAGTAAAAGAGGTGATTTTTTTGCTGGTTGCAATCTCCTTCTTATCTTAATCTTCTTCTTTCGTAAATTGACTTTTTCTGTTGTGAAGACGAAGGGGCGCTAGCAGACTTTTTTTGGTGTTCCATTTCCTTTTACTATGGGCCTGAAAGGAACACCTATGCTATGTACCTTAATCACAGCGACGTATATTTAGGCATACCTTATGCATCTCATTAGGTATTCCTAATCTAAAAAACCATGCAAATCAAGTTAAAAACAAAACTTATTTATTAAAAATAGGCTATTATATACACTTTTTAGACGTAAATAATATAATTAACCTTTGATTCACCTACCCTTTCCCGCTTCTTATCTGCTCTGGCTGTGAAAAAGAAACGACGCAACCAACTCCCCAGAAGCACGCTACCCTTCAGTTAACAATAATTAGAAAACCCGTAGTAATCGAATTTTCTTTGTTTATTGTTGTTGTTTCAAACATTTGTGTATTTGTTGATGCAAAACAATCAATTCTCCTTCAAGACGTGTTTAATCTAATCGAAGATTGTAAGATTGTGAGACAATGGTGTTTTCGATACAGCGATCTTTATATATCGGTGCCAAAATTAAAGACGGTTTAAACAAAAGAGTTAACTGGTTCAAGATGGTAGGATTAAGAGTGAGTGCAAGTAATTGTAATATTCTTGTGTTTTTGGCAATATGTGTAAGTACGAAAAACATTTTTTTTTTTAATAATATCTGCCCGCCCCGACTTCGAACAGGTGGTGTTAAAATTAAAAAACAATTCAAACGTTTTTATGAAACCTTTTCCTAACAATAAGGAACATAACCAACTAAGAATTTTCCGGTTTGGTGCAGTCGTTTGGAAGTTATGGCGAGACCAAGGAATATCGACATTAATTTTTTATCTATAGATTCTGAAAATAATAGGAATATTGTCAATTTTTTTATGTCCGTTGATAGATTAGTAAAAATATTAGACACGTGTTTTTTCTTTTATAACGTCACCAACAACTTACGACGGATCATTGATGACGTTTTGTGTAACATCGTGACGTTTCTTGTCGTGTTCTTATCGTGACTTTATCTGCCAAGTTTTTAGTTAATTTGAAAAAGTAAAAGATACGTGTCTAATATTTGTTTATTATCTAATTTCGGACTAAATAGATTTTTACATAGATATTCAGTCAACATCTTTTTTATGCTGATGGTGAAAGTTACCTACTAATTATATTTCTTAGTTTGGCGTCTCTACAATTTGTCTAAGGGCCTGTTTCACCACCCTCAAGTAAACTTTCGAGATGTTAATCGCCAGCTAAAGGTGCATGTTTGATTTCACGACGTCCGAGTAGCACTAATCAAAACAGTGTCTGACCCTCAGCTAACCAGTAAATTTACTTGCAATGCCGCCTGTCAACTTTTGTGGTTGTCATGACAACAGTGGTATACAACCAACCGCATTTTGACGTTTGACGAGTAATTTTGTATAGATTTGAATGAGTATTCTGTACGATTTGATATTTCATTCATTTAAACAATTAATAGCAATTCAGAGGTTTGTAAAATTTGTTGAAGATACTTATGACTTTTATATTATTCATAGTGTAATAATTGTATTATTGCAGTTTCACATTTGAACTTAAAATTAAAAGCATTTTCAAACACATTTTGAAAACTAAAGGGAGATGTCCGAAAAGCGTCAGTGACGCGTTAAGTGTTGTAGAGTTGTTACGTTTATGTGTTTGATCCAATTTATCTCTTTTGTTTGCAGGCCTCATCGTCCTACGGCTTAAATGTGGGATTCATAGCCGGCGACCTCAAGCGCCTCAGCCCGCTAGTTATCAAGAAATTCTCACAGAACTCGCCTGTTTTCATCAACACAAAAAATGACAACCAGCCCATGAAATCCATGATGGATCAGTCAACAGACAAAGTGCCTGTAAAAAAGCGGTCAATTCTGCCGATCGCACCCTTAAATCCTGTACCAAAGTTTCGTAGATCCATCAGCTCAATTCCCAAATTACCTTACGTGCCTTTAATACTGCCGTGGATACCAAAATCTCCGCTTTTACCCCTTTTCCCCGCGTGGCTCCCCCCTCCTACTTCTGCCCCCCATCCTATGTTCCCCCCTTTAGCAAGAGTGAGTACACTGGGCTTCTTTGAGCGGCGCAACTCAGAAATACTTTCGAAGTTATATGAACTGAAGCATAGGGGATCGTTGACTACTTCTGAATACATGAACTTTAAGAATTTATTGTTAAAATAGAAGAGATAAGGAATGGCAATTAGAAACTTAATGTTGTTATATAAGTGTGACGATTAGGTTGTAAGAGTTGTTGTGATTTAAAATAATCTCTGAAATGTCAATGCCAATTATTATTATTTAAATAAAGAAGATAGATGTACGTTTGTTGTTTTTATTGAAGTGAAACTTCTTTAGGCGCATGAGGGTAAAATTTTTACAGATGAAACGTCACGCCGGTATGCAACGGAAGTGTCGGAAAAGAGAGAGAGAGTGATCGAGACCGATTGAGAGAGAGTAAGACAGGGCGAACGTAGCATGAGCAACTAGCCGTGGAGTGAGAGTAGGGAGCAAGCGAGTGAGAAAGATTGAGAGAAAAAGTGAGACAGAGCGAACGTCGTATCACGCATAGTGCTATGGAGTGTGAGGTGGGAGAGAGCTATAGTGAGAAAGATTGAACAAGAGAGAGAGAGAATACGGGATATCGAGAAAGAATACACGCCCTATTGGTTGTGTATTCGTTTACTAGTTAATTATTAGAACTTTAGATGGCATTTCTGTCGCATAGCGTAATATTTACAATATCATTAGGCACTTCTACAGTGAATAAACAGTAAGTGAATTTTATAAATAAAAACTTTGTGAAAAACTTTGTGAAAAAACTTTGTGAATAAATTTGTAAGTTGTCCTGTATCAAGCAATTATTCGAAGTAAGTAATATATCTGTTATCTTTTTGTTTATTTACAATTTTTTATGATAATTGGTTTGAAGGTTAGGTAGTTTTAATATTTACAAATAACATGTGGTATTTTAACTTGCCACTCGTCATTTGATAATTTAATAAATCATTTACCATAAAATAAAAATATTTCATAAATTCGCTTTTCTAAATTTTGAATTCAAAAACAAAACTTAATTAATAATTTCTAATATTGACAAAAAACAGGTGGCATTTTTATTTACAATTCGTCATTTGAGATTTCAATAAATCATTGTGCATAAAATACTAATAACAATATTTCATAAATTCTTTTGACGAAATTTTAATTTAAAAATTGGAATTTCTAGCTAGAGTTATCATTAATTTACAAAAATTTTGTATATATTTAAATTGGATTAGGTATTTTTAATATTTACAAAAAATCACGAGGAATTTTAATTTAATATTCAACATCTGAGATTTGACTATATTATTTTTCAAACAATATAAAATAAATTTATTTTAATAATTCTCTTTAATTATTTTTATTATTAAATATTAATTTCAAATAACTTTTCATTTTCAGATTGCAATGCCAAAAAGAAGTTTCACTTCTGACATGTGTACTTTGTACGCACGCATGTTTTTTTATACTTACTAGCTGACCCGGCAAACGCTGTTTTGCCATATAAATGAAAAAAATAGGGGTTGATGGTGGAAGGGTGAAAATTAAGTACCTACCTACCCTACCCTACGTTATTACTATACTTACCTACTCTACCTACCCTACCCTACCTAACTACTCTACTTACCTACCCTACCTACCCTACTTACCTACCCTGCCCTACTCTAACTACAATACCTATTTTCTCATTCAGTCACTCACTTTTCGTATTATGAGGTTGAAACAATTTTTTTTGTTTTCTTTCATTAGAACCTGCTCCTGACAATAACAAACAAAAAAAAAAAAGAATTAGTGAAATCGGTCCAGCCATTCACGCGTGATTGCGTGACCAAGGGAAATAGGGATTCATTTTTATATATATACTAGCTGTCCCCCGCGACTTTGTTCGCGTGTTTTAGTTTCAACGGTTTTTCATTTTTGCAACATTTTTCGTTTATGCTCCGCTCCTATTAGTCGTAGCGTGATGTTATATAGCCTATAGCCTTCCTCAATAAACGAACTATCCAATCCAAAAAGAATTTTTCAATTCGAACCAGTAGTTCTGAGATTAGCGCGTTCAAACAAACAAACAAACAAACTCTTCAGCTTTATAATATTATATATATAATATATATAAGTATAAGTATAGATAAGTATTATAAGTATAGATAGATGTATTAACTACTTGTCAATGTCTCCCGTGCTGTCTTAACATTAGACACCATCATTAAACAATGCTTATGGTCATACGTGACTCACTTTACACAAATGTTTAAGGTCTATGTTATTGTTCAATATGTATAAAGCTTTAAACTCATTCCTTCCTCATTCATTTTTGGCACATGAGTGTGACATACAAATGATTATTTTTATTTTTTTTACCAATATATTACATGCGTTATTTTTTAACTATGCAACAAATGAGACCAAACTGGTAAGTACCTTGTTTGTAATTTAATAAATTATTAAATATCTGATCTTAATAAAACAAATCATCAAAAAAAAAATACAAAACTTTAATTACAACCTTATATAACTATAATTACTTAACATATAATATTTACAAGTCTACTTAAGCTTAGATCTCTTAGAGTTGGCCACAAGCGCGTTCAGTCCTCGCACGAACATGTCCTTGACCCTCGCGAGGTAGGAGATGAGGGTGTAGGCTGGGGGCCTGTCCTCTGCCCGACACGCGAAGCACGGAGCCGGCTTGGTTGGCTGGAGAAGCGAGTGCTTTAGCAGGATGCTTCCCTAAAGAAAAAATAGAAAAGATAAAAAGACCATAGTTACACATTGTTGGCGCATACGGAACGTACGTGACGATGAATAGATGACATCTCAATAATGTTCGTGATAATGTAAACAAAAATAGTTTTTTTTTGTCTGATATACCTGATTTTTAATCCAGTATTTTTAATAAAGATAGAGAGAAATTATCCTTATAACTATTGTAGTTAGATAAATTATTAAAGTAATCATATTATTATGACAGAAAACTCGGAGTTGCGCAGAGAATGCGCTTGCGATACCGCGACTCCGACCAAGGGCAGAGACGGGACCGGGGTATTTCTAGTCAAGGAAAGTTTGACACATCGTCACGCCGTGCCCTCGGCGTGGGTTGAAGCCAATAGCTTTTCACCCCGAAAAAAAAAATTAAAAAAGATAATTTCATTAAAATAGTCTCAATTCACATAATAAGGGCCTTAAATACCAACTAAGTACCTACGCATGTGTTCAAAAACCTTATTACAATATTTAATATGATATATATATTAAATACTAAAAAGATGATTGAGGCCAAATCCAGGAATAAAATCTATTTTCCTAAACTATCACGTAATATTGCCATGAAAAAAAAACATAAAATAAATATTATATCAAACCTCTACAGCAGTCAAGACAGTCACAGCCAGGAACGTCCACAATACAATTTTTTTTAACTTCATCCTCGTAGTACTTCTTCGCAGCTAGGAACAACACTAGGCCGGCAGCATAGCAAGTACTATACAGCCAGACCATGGTACCTTAACGCATGAACTAGTACCGGCTCCAGTCACGTATTGGAGATAATTTGTATTAGGATCTCGATTCTTTGTTGATAATGTGCTTATTTGATCTCTTTGGAGAAAGACTTATGTTGAATTGTGGGGTGACCGTGAGTTTGTGAATTGTGGGATATTTTTTAGGGTTCTGAACCTTAAAAGGAATAAAGGCACCTCAGAATATGTTTTTGAGACTATTTATAAAAAAAATATGAAAGTGCAATATTTATTCTCATTGTCATGATAACTTACAAATAATACACTACTAAAGGCTTCTTTTTAAAATGGTAGATAATTAAATGTGTTATCATTAAAAAACTTTATTATGTTTGTCAATTGCAGTATTTATTTAGAACTAGAAGATAGGTTTAAATTTACTTAAGCACTATTATTTTAATTTTAATTGAAACACTAAACAATGATCTTGTTTGCAATAAAAGCGCCCACTTATGCTGATAGAGCCAATACTATTCTGTCTTAACACATGGTCACCCTACATTCTGCACTTTTTGCTGATTCCGCATCTCGTACGTTCCGCGGCAATACGTGATCGTTCGCAGTTACGTGTAGACGCCGTACAATGTCGTGACTGTGGCACGCGACGGATATGTGTCGGTACGTGGCGATAGCTTTCATGCTGGTTCGTATCTACACAGTATACCATAAGTGAATAAATAAATAACAGTTACCTTAATCTGTTCCGATATTTTTGGTATTAGATATTTGTCTGCATGAAAAATTCTGAGTGTTTGCGACCGTTGTTGGTGCATTCAAAAGTTTACTTTAAAATGAGTGTTGTGTTTAAAAGTGAAAATACCTTCATTGACTACCTTTAGCATATAATACGTGTTAAACTGTTGAATTCATAGATGATGACCCTAAGTGCAAAATATTCCAAACACCTGTCTTGTTTTAATGGATTTAATACCTTTAATAATTAAATTACCTAATTGTTTGATTCCTATTGTGTTATTATAATAGTGAAACCCCAGATTTGTTTATAATAACGTGTAATAGGCATCTGTAAAATAGCTATTAATTCGAAAGACCTTTGTTTCTGTTTATTTAAATCTGTGTAATATCACTATGTTTTACTTCACTTTGTCTTTCTCATTATTTTTTAGTTTTCATTTGTTTTAACTGTTTCAGGTGAACTACATAGCCGGCGCTCCCCCATCGCTGCGCTTTCACATCGATTGCTCCGATGAAAGGGTAAGGTATAGATAAAACACACGATCTAATTAATTTATACACAATATCTGTTTTCCAAATACAAAAAAAAACCTGTGTCTCTCTTAATCCGACATCTCACGGTGTGCGATATTGCGGACACACCTCGCACGGTCGACGATGCTCTCCCATGGAGTGCCATAGTCCGTGTCAGTCTTGAAAATTAAATCCATTATTAAACCGACATAAGGTATGCTTCAACTCGTGGTGCGACGGACGGGCCTAACGCGTCTTCGCTATAACGGACGAGCTCATACGAAGCGTGGTGATCCGCGATATCACGCACTGTGGATTGCTGGCTTAAGAAATAGGTTTTTTGGTGTATTGTAATACTGATAGATAAAAGGTTCATGTTCAATGCAACAGTAGGCAACAAGCTATTTAAGTCATCGTCAATAACGCTCTTTCTAACTTCTAAATGGTTTTTATCTATTTAATTACGTAATCTAGCTGAGTCTATAATTTGGTCATACTGTTTCAGGTTTCACACGACTCCTACCGATCATCAGATTACAAGACGAACTCTCGCTTGGATGTCGACTCATTCTGCAACCTCATTCACAATTTTCCAAAGGCAGTCCGCGATGGAAGGTTTATACCTATCGATCTGGATGACCAGACAGGATACAGTGACACACAAGTACCGATGGCGATCGCGCCACCGAAAGGATTCAGACCAGGGTTAAGAGTTCCGAAAATACCTGTTCCGAAGTTGCGTGTCCCCTCACTAAATGTTCCAAAGTTAAGAGAACACTCCAGTTCTATAAATAGGTCCCCGCCGAGAATAGGGTCCCCGATGATGTTTACCTCAATAATGAGGGTTGGAGAAGATTCTAGTACGGAAAGAATGGAGAAGTTCAAGAAGGGAATACAAAAGATGCTGCATGTCGTTAAAGTAATGGGCCAGATAGATCAGTATTTGTCTGAGAGGACGAGAATCATTGTTGATAAACTTACTAAGACTTTCGCTGAATAGATTTATTTAGATATTACTGTGTTTTATTTTTGTTCACATTTAGAAAATATTATTTATCTTCTGGAAACCAGTAGCACAAGTACTTTACATTCATACGCAGTTACATTTTTGTAAATAGAAATAAGATCAGAAAAATGAAAAGGAAAATATTTTTTTTTTGTAATAATCATTTTCGGTTTGTAACACCTAGACAATTAAATCAGAAAATTAGGGTTATAATTGACATTTGATTGTAAATAACGCATGCATTGACAACATATCAATTCATTTACCTTCAGGTACCTGGTAACTGACATTGGTTAATTCATGGTTAGTTCCGAGAACGTTTTTGTGTACCAGTAAGCATTTCTTTTTACGATACGTGATATGCGACACAGTCAGAATATTTGCCAGTATTTATTGTTGCATTTGATTTACGATTCATATAATTGACATTTACGTATGGATACTTGTTACGGTTGATTTTACTATCAGACAGACAGACAGACACCTATAAGGGTTCCGTTTTTCGTATGGAAGGAATCCTAAAAACAATTACTATATCTTAGGATATATACCCTAGGATGTAACATGTTTAAATGTTTGATTTCTAATCAAAATTCCAATAGAAAGTAGGTACTACTAATAAAAATTGAACAAATGCGAGTCTGACTTGCGCACCGAGAGTTCTTTATTTTGCTGATCGTCAGGGTTAAGTCTCCAAAAACAAAGTTTATTGTGCGGTTGAAATATTCTCTGTCATACATCGATGTTTAACACTACCAGCTGTACCTATATATCTACATGTTTATTATTATTTAAGATTTTTTTGTTACTTAACTATTAATTTTAAATTTTTGGCTATACTTGTGACGTTAGACGTTAGCCAGCATCATGCCGAATTTTGTGATTCTGGGTTGACGGAAAGTACCCTATAGGTTTTGAGTGTCTCTAAAATATAAGAGAAAAACAATGTAAATAGCTGTATTTTTATTTATTTTCGCATCAAGATTTCATAGACGATAATAACTTTAACATAATACCACCACGTGTTCCTAAGAAAAAAAATGTCCGTTGGTCTAGTGGTTAGTAACTCTGACAGCTAAACCGGAGGTCGTAAGTTCGATTCCCACTCAGGACAAGTCTTTGTATGATGAGCATGATCATTCGTCTATGTCTGGGTGTTATTTATCTATACTAATATTATAAAGAAGTAAAGTTTGTGTGTTTGTTAAATTGTAAGGGGTAATCTCGGGATCTACTGAACCGATTTTAAAAATTCTTTCATCAATAGAACGCCACATTATTGCTGAGTGTCATAGGTTATATAAAAAACCGAAAAATAAAAAGGCTTTTACGTGGTAGTCCGTTTTGCAAAATGAATCGGAGAAAACGGTCGAATGAAAGCGTTTCTTACGAACGCTGCCTTAACTATGAAAGATATATTTTTGAGTTCTAGAAAAAAGATTTGGAGCTTGAAAATGCCTACAAAAAGTCAACGACAGCATATGTCTAACTTTTATATTTAAGTTACAAAAAGTAGTTTTTTTTTAATATTAGAATAGATAATTTAATTTTTAATATTAATAAAATAATTTAAATCGTTAGGTCATATGTATTAAAAAAGGATTATTAACATTATGCCCAACGAAGTGGGCACGGGTCAGCTAGTCTATTATATGTATGTATTTAGGTATATTTATCAGTTGTCTGCTTGCCGTAATACAGACTCTGTGTAGTTTGGGATCAGATGGCCGTGTGTTGAGTTGACCCAAGATTGTCCCAAGATTTTTTAACGTTTTTTTTTAAATAAACTGCATTATAGTAATTTTTTAGTATGTAATACTTCAAACGTATAAAATTTACACACTTACAATTAAACAACCGCTTGACATTAACAATAAATATAAAATACTAATAATTTGTGTTAAAGGTAGGAGTCACAGATGTTCTTCTTTTCAAATTCACTTAGAAATTCAGGGTCGAGGTGTCTATTGACGTTTGAGGCACACTCGATGTCGTGACAGATGTAGGAGAGAGGAGAGCGGAGTTGTTTGATGATGACGGGAAGTTGGGAGTGTTTCTGAAGTCCTAAAGCAGCAGATGGTCCTTGCGTCTGCCCAGCTCGCAGCAACACTAACTGGGAACGCAGCGCTCGGACTGGTGCAACATACCCTCTCACTCTCTGGATCCTCGTATACGCCGCTTGTATGTAAGACCGCGTGAACTGAGCTGTGTGATTCGACTGCCCGATCAAAACGCCCACACAAGCATCCAACTTCTCCAAAAATGTGTGAGCATTGTTCAATGCCTTATCCAACCTGCTTGGATCTATGTCAACGGTTAACGACACCATGTGGCGGATTATGGCATCCATTAACTCTTCTTCTGTTTTAAAATCACGCAAATTTTCCTCAAGTGCTGCTTGGAACTCATCTGGTGTACAGCCGACGCAGAAGACTGTGCCAGTCAAACCTGAATAATTACGAAATATTTAGCTATTATTGTCATATTTGTCTTTGTTATGGTCATATTTAAGCAGGTAACAGGAGATCAATTTAAAACTTATTTTCTTACTGTAACTTCCTCTATCTAGGCAGTCGTTTGGATATAAATGAAACTTACCACGATCTTCTAATATGGCCGCCATTTCAAGAACCTCTAGCACTCCACTCTCATATCCCAACAGGTAGAAGTTATCTTGAATCTGGGTTTTGTTTATAAGAATCTGTAACGAAGTATATAAAAACTAGTTAGTGGAGATTTCGTGTTTGAAATTTTCGTGATTCTAATTTTGACAGCCAAAACATAAACTCTACCGTGAGGCACATTAGAAACTTTCCACAGTAATTTGAACGTTGATATTATGGAAATTAAGAACAAATTCCAACGTACCTCTGTGTACCTCTCGGCAGTTTCCCTGATAGTCTCGTTGGGCCTGTCGAGTCCTGGCTGCAGTACCAGTGCCGGCAGCTTCAGACGCTCGCACAGCGCGCGGAATCTCTCGTGGTTACCTTCCAAACCTGGCACTATGCACAGGTGTTTGATGTTCATGTCGAACTCGCATGCAGACTATATGAAAAAAAAGAAAAATAGTAGAAAACACGTGAACTTTAAAAGTCATTTACTCATTCCAATTTTGGCAACCAGTCTTACTAAGAGATACTAAATTACCCGGTAAAATGGGTAAGATAGGCAGTCGCTCTACGTAAACTAATAAATTATATTAACTGAATGTAGTAAAAGGAAAGGAAAAACCGACCACAACATATATTGGGAAAAGGCTTGGAGAAGAAGCATGCGACCAAAACACATAAACAAAGTTTGTTTTCCGTCTTCAAAAAGAGAAGTTTCTAAATTCGACGGTGTGTTTATCAAGTTACTCAATATCTCAAGTGATTATGGATTTGTTAAAAAAAATTGATCGATAGTTTAGATTTCAAGCACATTTTTAAGAGTTGATCCTATATAAATTTCATCAAACCAATCAAATAAAAATCTCATTTATTTAAAATAGGCTACAAAGTAGCACTTTTTTAATGTCAAATTAATAAAATGGACAGCACCCTGATTCGCCCTCCCTACACCGCTTGCTAAGAGCTCTAGCTGAGGAGAAGAAACGGCGCAACAAACTACACACATCAAAATTGATGCAGTACTTTGGTTTTCTTTATAGAAGTCTTTGTTTTTTTAATTATGTGTAATCAATTATAATTAAAAACGAGAATAAGGTAGTTCATAATGAAAGGATCGTTTTAAAAATATTATTAAAATTTGGGGTTTCTTCTTGTAATGTTTGGGTTGGCATGTAATAACAATATTCTTACCAGTGTTATATCTTTGTTAAGTGTCGGTAATGTTATCAGGTTAGTCGAGGTTTCCAGTTCATCGCCTTCAATTTTGGAGAAGAATGCTTTTGGTCCAGTCACATTCTCTTGAACGGCATCTGTTGCTATCGTAGCCAGCTCCTTAATTCTGAAATTCAAATAGATCAAAATTTATTTACCTATGTAAGATTATGGCTGATTACTCAAACACTACTTAATTTAAAGTCAACGCTATTTTTCATGCTGTCCCTATCTATCACTTTGGTAGTAGCTGTCTCATTCATCTATGAATGACATAATCAAATTTCCAACTTAAATATAAGTTTGTGGTCGCAAAAAGTTATTGGAAAACTTGGGACTAGTGAGAAAGATACCGATGGCCTAAAATAAGTTTAGTGTAGGTGTAACAGAATGGGGCCATTGTGACCCTTCAGTTTAAACAAACCCTTCAGGTACAACAACGTTTATAAATAACTGTTCATTACACTTACCCAGCAGGAGTTAATTGGGGTATACTGCTTTCATCCAAATATACATTATATTTAATACTTAAGAATGCATGTATTATTGGTATTTTCATATCCGCCATTCCCAACTCCCGCAAAGTCGTTTCAGGATTGGCGTTTTTAGGTATAGTTATATCTGAAATTGGTACTATATAAGTTTTATTTGTTATTAGTTATAGACATAAAGGGGATACCCCTATACAGCCTTCCAAGAGAAGTGTTCTAATAGGCGTTGCACAAGGGGGTTTCTGGATTGGTCTTTTCACATGTAACAATACCTTTCTCCATGAGTTGGTGGATGATTTTAACCAACGGGGTGGTTTTAGCAAGGTAAAAAGCCGGCTTGCTTGCTTAAAAAGCGGTCTTTTTATCCACATAAGGCAGTGAGTTTTTTGAAGGTTTAACCTCCTCAAAAAAGGGTATATTAATTAACAAAACCTTAAAGTATTAAAGTGGTTTTTAATTAACATAAATAATTGTTGTCTATGTAAATCTCGCAGCTAACATAATGAAATGGTAATTTAATGAACTGGCCTGTAGTCATTGTAGTCATTGGAATTAATTAGAGCCTTTTGCTCCGACTTCCAGAAATTGCGAGGTAATTAATATGACATTAAGATTTAATTTATATATTTATTAATTTAATAAGAAAATAAGTAGATTTTACCAGCAAGTGAAGCGATTTCTTCTAGCAGTCCCGGTGCTTCAACGCGTGAAATGTTTGCAACCAGTAGAGAACATGCGGCATTAACAGCACGCTCCACTGCGTCTACTGCGTATCGATTCTGCTTTTGATCCTACACATAGAAAACCATGTTATTTAATATAAAATAGAAGGAAATACTAAACGGATGGACTAAATGAAGTTTACCTTTTAGTGACGCGGCTTAAATGAAAACTTGGAATTATTATTTGATGTCGAGAATGTTTTCTATTCATGGTATTTATGTCATTTTTACATTATTTATATCTTAATATTTACAAACTTAACTATATATACACTTTAAACAAAACTAAACTTAACTAATAAAATCTCTAAAAAATTGCGTCAAAAAATTCATCCACGTCGCTGTCGACTGGAAGTGTACCCAAAAGGCTGGCAGCATTGCCACGTTGTATGGCAATGCTAATTCTTTGTCCGAGGTAAAAGCCAGCCCTTGGGTCACGCGAGGAGTCAACAAGACGTTTTTCCAGATCTTTAAATAAAAGGTGTGCACTCGGACCCCACGGTCCAAATGTTTCAACCCCAAACGGCTGGAAAGTATAACTTCCAATAAGGTTGTTATATTTCCGCCGTTTGAGGTTCTCAATATTTGAGCCGCAGCAGCAGCGCCAGCACAGTACGACGAACTAGGAAGATGAGATGGCGCAAGAGTATCGACACAAGCAGCGTCCCACACTAAAGGCCTACCCATCTTCCAAGGGAACAAAGACATCCCGTCCGGTCTCTTGCCGTCGTCGCGTGCCAGGCCATTAGGTTCAAGTACAGCCGGAACGCCGGCGGCAACAAGAGCACGTCGGATGATGTCGTTTAAATTGGCATGTCGCGCCATGCGTCCTGCGCTACGGCTACATGTCGAGTAGATTTTGAAGTTATACTTCTTTTGGTGCGTTAGAGAAAAATGATGGTAGTTTTTTAAGATGCATGAGCACACCGTTACGAAAATCGACACCCTGAAGTTAGCTAGCCAACATTTTTGTTTTTTTTTTTTTAAGTTACCACGAATAATCAAGTAAACTTCTTACGTGCGTACATAAGTGCACACACACTTTAAAAGTTACCAAGCGAGTTAAGAAGTGTAACTTCTTACGTGCGTACATAAGTTAATTAGTAAATAAGCACACACTTTTTTATTTGATTTTTGCTTATTATATTTGCTTAGTGATGTGTTGAAAGAATAGGATTTTTCACTTACTTCGCTTAAAGCAGACAGATCTATGTTCGTGGTTGGGTAACCACATTTAGCTCTAGACAGGCATGTGTCTTGTCCTACAGCACCAACTGCAGATACAACTGCGAAGTACCTGTGAAGGGAACAAAAAAAGTTAGCAATCACTGTCATGCAGTAGACACAAAATAAATATGGAATTGTAAATCGGGACAGAGTTATTGTTCGGAAAACTGGATTAATAGATTTTGTTCTTATGACTGTAAATTATACCTTGTTAATTATGAAACCAAGAAACTAGCGTAGCTTTTATGCAAAAAAGGATTTTGAAAAATTATAGATATATATAATATGAATATAATATATAATATATAATATATATATAATATAATATAATATAATATATAATATATATATAATATAATCTACACTAATATTATAAAGCTGAAGAGTTTGTTTGTTTGTTTGTTTGTTTGTTTGTTTGTTTGTTTGTTTGTTTGTTTGAACGCGCTAATCTCAGGAACTACTGGTCCGATTTGAAAAATTCTTTCAGTGTTGGATAGCTCATTTATTGAAGAAGGCTATAGGCTATATAACATCACGCTACGACCAATAGGAGCGGAGCATAAATGAAAAATGTCGCAAAAATGAAAAACCGTTGAAACTAAAACACGCGGACAAAGTCGCGGGGGACAGCTAGTATAATATATAATATATAAATTATAAATCTACTAGCTGTTAACTCCACCCACGTTGGTGTCGGTTATCGCGGTAAAAAGCCTATATCCCATACCGAGTTTCATCCAAATTCGTTCAGCGGTTTAGCCGTTAAAGCGTAACAGATAGACAGATATACAGAGTTACTTTCGCATTTATAAAATTGGTATGGATAGTTAAAAATAACTATGTTATTCACTTTGAATCTCATTATGACCAAATGAGTAGGTTCCACTTACTTCAATTGAGGGCACATCAATCTCGATGCTGAGTCCAGGGTCAACAGTTTCGTATTCAGGTCCTCCTTTGCTTCCTCTTCAGGGGTACTTGAGACCACTACGTATATCCCCTCAACAGCTCCAGATGCGTTGGCATCATTAAGGATGCTGGTGGCTTTATTTGCTCCCGTAGATAACAAAACTTTGACGCCGAGTTGCCTCCAGGTGCTAAATAATTTTAATGCTTATTTATTTACATTGCTAGGCTATAATATAATTAGTTTTATTATAATAAACCGTTCCTGTCGTGCAGCCTAAAGTTAAAGAATAAAGTATGTATGTAATCTAAAAAGTATAACTTTAGTTGAAATAAAAATTGTGTTGTTTTTTTTTTTTTTTTTTCAGAAGCAATGTATTTAAAGGGCAAAATAAAAGTGTTTAAATATTTACTTTATTTTGTGTTCTTGATACGGTGTTACGCTGGTACTGTGAATGTATAGTTTCCTCGCCCCACGAGTCACAAGCCTGTCCGCTATCTGAACGCCTAAAGCTCCACCGTCGCAGAATATCAGGTTGCTTTGGCCAGGTTCGCAAATTATTCTAATAAAATAAAATATAAACAATGTAATGTTCAGATTATTTGAAGACCTTTGAATTGAGCCTAGCTCAAGCGATTAATTTTTTTCACACCTTTAAACTGGAGAGCAGTTTCGTCGAAATTGATCTTGAAGTTTTCGAGATTTCAATAGATAAAATTGAACTAACTACTGGAATGAAGACAGTCTATTTTTTTCAAATTTAGGGAAACCGTGAATGGTTCAGTAGAGTGGGTTTGTACATCAACTTGCAGGCTTTGATTGTAACTGATAGTTAAGAACGGAGGAACGTCCCGTAATACAGGATATTGTAGATGTAGGATATTTTAATGTACGGGGGCAATTGATCTATACATTTTTATACTATCCAAATCAAAAGTTCACAAAAAATTCGTAATTGCAAATGTCCAAGTGATAGAAAATACTCTCATATAAATACCTGGTATTTAGATGTGAGACACCGTCTTGCACGCGCAATAACACACGGCCACAATGTTGACTGCCGGCCAGCAGATGGAAGGCGCGAGTGACGTCACTCGGCGCGTACGCAACTCGCGTCAGCGGACGAACGAACCCGAGCTGTATGCCTTGGTTCACCATCGACTGTAATAACTATACACAAAGAAAGGTAATAAGCACACATCGAATCTCAAAGTTTAGTTTTACTTTATTTTATGGGGCATTCTCGATTTGTACTGGAAGAAAGGTAGTAGGGTCGCTGAATGCGGAAGGCAAAGGACCGGGTGTTACGGTGCAACTTGGGAAAAACCCATGACCGAAAAATATTGTGTTGTGTTGAACTAAAATATTGTATTAAAAACCGCATAAATGCAAGTCTGACTCGCGCGCCGAGGGTTTCGTAAAAATTTTGCTGATCGACACTGTTCATTCTCCAGAAACAAACTTAACTGTGCGGTTGAAAAAATGCTCACTTATACATCGATATAAGGCTCTGTCACATTTCCAACTGTAAATATAAGTAATTGTAATTTTTAATCACAAAAACGTGTTTTTATGTTAAAATCTATAAATTTTAAAATTTTCAGACTTGTCACTTGTGAAATACCCTATAGGTTTTGAGTTTATCGCAAATGTATGGAAAACCTATAAATGTCTGTATTTTTAATTGTCATAACATAGTAGTTTCATTTTATAGTCCATAGATTTTATTATCAAAAATTAATTTCATCAAGAAACCACCACGCGCATCTGAGAAAAAAAACTTGACAAACAGACCGACGGACTAGAAAGTTATCCTTTAAGGTTTCTTTTTTATCTTTTGAGGTTCAGTAAAATTTCACTGTCTTATTAAATGAAGCCAAAAACTGCTGGAAAAAATACCAGTAGCTTATAAGCACTTGTAAGTAAAAATCATATTTCATAAAGTTTATTAAAAGTTTACCTTTACTACAAATTAGAATAATTAAACTTACTTTTAGTTCATTTTTATTTTGTTGCTTAAAGATGGAAGAAAAGTCGGTACTGATGTATCCTCTTTGTCTCATCAAATTGGCCATTCCGTATACGTAGGCCTCGTCGTTCTGAATTTTATATGTGTCGATAACCACTCCGCTGAAACTGCAGCATTTGAACGACACCTAAAAATAAATAAATCAGATTTCCAGATATGAGCTGATTCAATCCTCAAATGGCTGTAAATATGTCCATTAATTGAAGTTAAAAATCGTCTTGAGCGTCTGACGCATAATATGTCAAACATAATAATTTAAGAATTAAACATAAATGTAAAAAAGAACAGCCTTCAATGAAATTTATAAAATATAGGACCACCTCTGAGGTCTGATTCTATCGATGAAATAAAGGGAAATCTCCTCCTTTTAAATTCGGTTACAAATAATAAAAAGTTAGTAAATTCGTTTAGGAGCTATGATGCCACGGACCGACACACAAAATTAAGTTTCAACTGTCTCTGCCCCTGTTCAGATAGAATTTAGCGATAAATACTTTATGAAGTTAAGTTGTATGGATTTGGTTAAACAACTCACACTTTTAAATTCTCCTTTAACACAGCTTAATACAATGTTACAACCTATTCCGTCCGTAGCCACTAATACATCATCTGCAAAGCTGATGTCACGAGAATTGAAGATGTGTCCATCTGTAAAACAAACATTTTGCTTTAGTTCAATATTTGCACTCCTATTCAAATAGGGATGTTGATTAAAAACTTTTTTAATTAGTTTAGTTTTTTTCTAGTCTAAATGACGGAGATTAAAAAGTATTAGAGACGTATTTTTTCTTTTTTTACGTGACAAAACTTACACCGATGCCTTAGTTTGAGATTTCTCATGATATTACGATGTCGTATTGTGAAACATCGTAACGTAATTAACCTCCACTCCTGAACTTTGATTTGCTTTATTTACTTAATTTTCAGATAATTTGAAAAAGTAAAAATTCGTGTCTAATATTTTCTTATTACCTAATTTACGGACTAAAATGATTTGTCTTTTTCTTCATTTTTCACCAGCCATTATTCCTATAAAATGTCAAAGATTTCTTTTGGTATTTTAGACTGAAAATTATTTCCATTTTTTTTTTGTAGTTTCGACTGCAAAAACGCTTCTTTTAAATCGCGAATTTCAGAGTTTGTAAACTTTCGAATTAAATATAAAGAACTTTTTGTGTCTTTACTTCCATAATGTTGTGTATAAATTATTTATCAAGTAAATTAGGTCTTTGCCACCATGGTAACCTGGGTCAGATACCGTTGGTTGATTATCATTTTTGTATTATAATACGGTGTCCAACGGTAATTCTTTTGGAGATAAATCGTAAATAAATATATCTTATCGGTCAGTTACCTGTTAGCTGAGGATAGAGTTTTCTCAGGAACTTCTTCTTCCTAAGATCCCCGACGGTTGCGAAAACTTCGCATTGGTTGGCGAGTGCCACAGCGATGGCTGCCTGACCCAGTGCGCCGGCGCCGCCATGTACCAGAATTTTCATGCCAGGCTCCATAACTCCCCTGATTTTCTGTCAATTATAAATAAAGTATAACTAAATTTTATTCCTCACACGATTCTTGTATATTGACTGGAATAAAATGAGCCATAATTTACCCAAAACTAAAATACCATGGGATCGATAACCACATGGAGAATACATAGGAATGATTCACAAACCTTTGGGTATATAATTTGAATATTTTTGATATAACTAGCGACACTGGTGTGTCTATCTAGTGTGACTAACAGGAAGTCATTGACATAAGTATACCTATTACTTTTTTAAGTAATCGGGTACATCCATTAATATGTTTATTGGAATCAAAATCAGTATACAAATTAATTTTATGTTTACAATTGTACATACGAGTGCTATCATATTTTACTCACGAGGCAGTAGAACGCGTGTGCATACGCCAGCGGCACGGTGGCGGCGTCCTCCAGGCTCCAGTGCGCGGGCACCGGCCACAGCAGCTCGGGCTGCGCGCGCACCACGCTGCTCGCCGCACCGGACGGTACCAAACCCATCACTCGTTGTCCACTATAGTCCAGAAAAAAAACATGGGTGTAAACAATTTGTTGTATTAGTAAAAAGCATAAAGCACCCAACTGTAGCAAAGGTTTTTTTTATAATAATGATTTATTTGAGCGTTTCTCTTGAATCACATTTAAATATTTAAGTTGCATATTCTTCAGATACCTTATGACCTTACTCAAAAACAACGGTTAAAAAAAATATAGTTTATCGCCAAAATTCCGCCTTCTTCGTTTTTTTTTCAAAACACCTACCTAAGGAAATATAGAAACATAGTGGACAAATAGGATACGCGCGAAAAACACAATCCTTTCTTGGCAGTCGGGTATGCTATACAAAAACACTATCGAATTAGGCAACCTGTAAGGATAGTGATGTTAAGGGAAATAAATAAATAACTTGTAACATTAGTATGTACCTATATCATTAGTAACACACTAATATACGTTGTGACCTCTCTTCTTTTAGTACTCCAAGATAAAAAATACATAAGTATTTGCATATTACTAATGTTCATTTTAAGGTTAATGTAACCTATTTGTTCTTTATTTGCAAAACATTACTAGAGTACGGTCTAATTAACTATGTACTGAAATTTATATTTTGAAGAGAAAATAGACTACTATGTAGTACCTTTCGGTAATGCCACTAAAATCCATTCCAAAAGTATTTGTTCCTCGTGCGTTCAATCCGGTGGCTTTCTGCACGTCGGTGACGCTGAGCCCGGCGTAATGAACCTGCAAGAGCACCACAACGAATTATAAATCAATATAGAAAATCATATACATAATTATTATTCATTATAAATAATTATACCAAAAACATAGCTACTATGCTTGATGACCTCCGTGGTCAAGTGGCGTGGTGTTTGTGGTACCTTCGTTGTCTCTGAATTCCATAACACAAGTGCTTTAGCTACTTACTTTGGGTTCAGAGCAATGTGTGTGATGTTGTCCACATTTATTTATTACTTATTATTATGTATTTAAATTATGTTTATACCTGTATGGTAACACCAGTTTGTCTGGTATGAGGTGCTTCCACCCAGTGGAGAGACTTCAGGTCTCCAGGTTGCGCGCATTCCAGCGTCACCGCATTCTTCACTGGTGCTAACTTTGACTCTGTTTGCTGCAATAATATTTTAAATCTATGTACATGTGTAAAACAAGTCTGGTTACTTACACCATTTAAAACTCAAGAACAGATCGATTTTCATGATATTTGAATTGTTGGATTCGTCTCCAACCCGAATAGCATAACTATACAAAACATAGGAAAAACTCGGGAACGGAGACTATGCACGCGGGTGATACCACAGGGCACGGCTAGTACGTTAGTAAGCAAATATCCTTAATTTACTACCCGATTCTATCTTATTCAGAGACAGATTAAGCAAGTAAAACTAGTTACTACATATTTTGATCTAATTCTGATAAAACTCTGTGCATGTCAAATAAATTTTGAACAACCCAGAGAAAGGTGGTATATTTCCCATAAAGCGAGTCATAGTTTTTTTAAGAAAATAGAAACTTACACTAACTTCATCAGCAGCAGCTGCCAAGGCCAAACTCTGCGTTTGCAAGCGAGGCAAGTTGCGGTATTTAATGTTCTGTATCAAAACTCCACCAGCACTAAAACACAGATATCAAATAAACTTAATAAATTGTAAATGAACTAGTTTCCACCTACGACTTTTAATCCGAGCATCCGTTTCTGCTTCTTAAACGAACATGGTTCTCCAAATTTATTAATAGTTATTTTAATATTACCTTGTGATATCGAAGACATCTGATATTTGAGCCAGTATCACATTCTTGTTGTTCAGTTGATATGTATGCATCTCATGTTCCTTCACATTGATGTGAATCCTCCTTATTTTAGTGGGCAGGGTCACACCGTCATGCGGCTGTCGCAACGTGTTAAGTTGTAGCAAGCCATCGATGAACGTCACCCAGTTGTCTTTCCACTCCACAGCCGCCTCGTCCAAGAACGCGTTCCCGGCTTGAATACTTTGGAAGTCACCGCTACAAAGATGTGACATCAAAAAACTTGAAGTAGTGTAACTTTTAAAATGATATATATCGTTACTTGGGGATGCTCTTACTCGTAGCTTAATACATTTTTATTAATTGATAGACTGGCCTGTTGGTCTAGTGGTAAGTGACCCTGACTGCTAAACTGGAGGTCGTGGGTTCGATTCACACCCAGAACTAATCATTGTGTGATTTAAGCATGATCATTTGTTCTGTGTCTGGGTGTTGAATTTAGAAATAAATAAGTATGTTTATCAGTTGTCTGGTTACAATAATACAGGCTCTGCCTAGTTTGGGATCAGATGGCCCGTGTGTGAGTTGTCTCGAGATATTATTAATTAGTTGGTACCTGTACGCGTAATCCCTGTCACGGAACAATTGATAAATGTCTTGTGAGTCGAGTTCCATTTCTTTACTTGGATCATTTATCAGTCTCCTTGCTTCGCTACCAATTACGTTTATGAAAATGTATCCTGAAGCTACCAAAGTGCCGTTATTCGTGATCTAAAAAGATGCAAGTCACAGATTAAGAGAATTACAGTTTCTTTTAATACTTTGAAAACGTGTAAAATACTAAGTTTCAAAAACATGATTTGAAAAATATTAACGGCTCCTAATCAAGATTAGTACCTAAACAAGTTTGATTTCTATATAAAAATAATTAATACCGGTTCTAGGCTCGGCTCGTGATGAAATAAAAAACGTTATAAATCATAAACCAAGAGATAACTTACGATATTATCTATTAAGGTATTTCGAGTAATATCTTAATAACTCATAAATGATAATAAGTGATAAATAAGTCTGATTGGCATTTGCTCATTTTTTTTTAAACGACTCCCTCCCTCGACTTTAATCCTTTTGTCGCGGGGGTTTCACAAACATTCAAATCACATGCACAGACTTGAAACAAGCATTTGTGGGTCACACATATGCTTGTCCCATGTGGGGATCGAACCCGCGGCACGTCGGAGGTAATTGGCGTGGTGACCTATACGATGTGGTGACTCGGCTACCCGAGCAGTCAAAAAATGAAAAATGTGTATGGGACTAGTAATAGAAATTAAGGTACCTCAAATAGCCCATTGCCTCGTTGCAGATTGACAGACAATGCCAGTGGACGCTGGTCGTGCAGCAAGGGTTGAGCGAACAGGTGTACGTCACGGAATTCTATCGGTTTCTGGCGTTTCGCGAAACCAGAGTGCATCGAAATCATGTCCCACGCCTCCACCAGCGCAGCCGCGTAAGGGTAACACATCTTCTCTGTTAAATATTACTTAGTTAGTAACATGGCAATAGACTGTATAGTGTTTAAAATGAACAACCTTTGGCGAAAAATGTGATTTTCAATGCTAGAGCGAAAATATTTACAAAAATAACCAAGATTATTAGAATTCCGTAACTCTAAAAAAAAATAAAAGGACCCTTATCAGGATAGCTTGGTTGTCCATCTGTCTGTCTGTCAATAAAAAAATATAGCCATTTATGTCGTTTCTATCTTACATTTACGAATAAACTCCAAGTAAAGGAAAATTCTGAAAGTTGTTAGTTTTTCATCTTTATTTTTAATTTTATTTACGGATCGTGAAGAAAAATAATGTATTTGTTTATTACCTCTAACAATGTTATCTTTTAGATAACTGTACTCGTCATCATGGATCGACTTCACAAATCTGCACGCTGCTGCCACGTTCAACTTTGCTTCATGGAAAGATGTTACATACCTAGAACAACATTAGTCTATTAGAGATTATATTTGTCAAAACTAAAATAATGAAGTCCCGCAAATTGGTAATGCGCCTGGCCGACATTTTGGTGACGTAACCGAACACCCAGTACCGTTAGTATCACTGGCCGGCGAGTGCGGATTTCAGTGGCAAATGACGTCGCGTGGATGTTAATTAGACATGGTTCCAGCGCATTAGCAATTTGTGGGGTTTATATAGGATTTGTAATCCTCCCACCTGAGGTTTCTTGCAATATTTGTATGTATAATGCGATGTTGAATTTGTTGCCACGATTCATAACACGGGTTAGTTTGAAAAATAATACATGTAACGCTTATCCAGTGATCATTGACTTCAAGAGCAGAACTACGAGAGAGATGAAGAGTCTAAGGCCTTATAGCACAGAAGTCAAAAACGTACCATTTTTCGCTATGAACCCATTCCACCAGATGTGACAGCATGGGTGTTCCAGTCGATACTGGAAACTGCACCTTCGGGTACAAAGCTTGCAGGTTTGGATTGTATCCATGCATGTATAATCTGAAAGCGTAATAGTAATAAGGTTCATTTCCGTTCATTATCATGCGTTAATTTTTTTTGCTATTTAATAATTATTATGTAAGCTTAGTCATATTTTTTTTTAACGATGATGATTAGTACATTTTAAGTGCTAACAAAAAGCCACAACATTCAAAGAAACAAGGTTCATAAATTTACTTAATAAACATATTTTAACCACTATCCCAACAAAACATTAAATAGTACTAACTCTCCCAAAGCCTGAAGTAGGAACAGAGCATTATCTTTGTGCCCCCGTCTAGTGAGCGGCACGTGTTTGCAGTCTCGAGGCATTGCTCGCTTGAGGATGGCCTGCAGCAGACCGTGAGGCGCCACCTCCACTAGGACTGCGTTGCTAGGCAACAGCTTGGATGTCTCGTTGAAAAGCACCGGACTCTGTAAAAAATAATGTAATCTTTACAAAACAACAAACAACCAAAAATTTGGTTCTCTATTGTGTCACCTAACTTTTTTATCCATAATTTTATTTAAACTGCTATAACTTTTTTCGTCCTAATTATCATTTGTCCGAATGATAACTTACCAGAACTTAATATCACATGCCATAATATTGAAATCCGTTTGCCATAAATATTACAATCAATAATTATACAAAAGACATAAAACAGTTTTCAATAAAAGTTATAAGTCCTAAATTCAAATTACATAATAAAGCTGTTGATTGTGAACATGTGGTTTTTGTAAGCAAGCAAGCATGCAGCATGCAAGCTATATATAAATAAAGTACTAAAATGAATCCAAATTAAATCGACAACTGGTATTTTATATCAATATTGTTAAAAGAATTGTTAGGCACACACCAGTAAGTTGTTTGTGTGGTATTCAGCCGAACATAATTTGGCTGACTCTTCGTCCCACTTATACTGTGGTACGGAAGACGACAGCCAGCGAGCGCTGCGAGCCTTAGGTGTCTTTATTACTTCCTTTAAGTATTTCAGTAAACCAGGACCTAGAAAAAAAAATGATTAGGAATCGCCGCTCCATGTAACCAACGAAAAACTTTTAATACAGTAGGTAAATAGATAGTACCTGCGTCAGCAATATATCGCGAATGGTACGCAATGTTAGAGCATGGAACTTCCCTGGCGAAAATGCCTTTACTAGTCAAGTCAGCAACAAATTCCTTCATCACGTCTGCAGGGCCAGAGATGGTGGTGGAGTCAGGCCCATTGTGGCAAGCCACGTCGATCTCAGGAGGGCATAACAGCGATATCTATAAAAAAGAAATGCACAATATTACCTTAATACGTATATGCTGAAGGGATTGTAGGAACTTAGCCAAAGAGAAGCCGTGAGACTTGAGCATGACTTGCTGTCCAACCATCCGGTGATTGACTATTAATTAAAAGGCCAGACCTTTCCTTCACTGTAAGCACATCAAGCCGTCTGTAGATTAGGTCGAGTCTTGCAACTTATAGTTGCTTCAACTAATATCGTATTATCCAGTTTAAGCTAGATTTTGGAGGTCAAATAGGTTCCATATAAAATACAACTGCTTTGCCGAACCCAGTGGAATTGCAAGCCAACCTCATATTTATAACCTTTATGTTATAGTAATTATATTTACTTGAGCATATCCAAGTCCGACGGCAGCCATGGAGCCGCGTATTAATGGCGTCTGAAGCGATACGAGACCACGACTGTACGCGCATAGTATCATCTCTTCTGCTGACAAACATCCGTCTGCGTATGCGCATCCCAATTCACCAACACTGTGGCCTGTTAGATTAGTATAAAATTAGAACATAAATATCAACACAATTTTTTTTTTTCGTATTGATTTTAAGAACTATTTATGTATAACCTTACCAATAATTCCTTCAGGTTTCAGACCCAGTGCGAAAAGAATGTCGGTAAGTCCAATCTGCACGGCAGCTATTCCGACGAAGGAATGGAGAATATTGTCGAATATAGTATTATCTGATGACGTGATTATGTGTTCAATATCTAATCCTTTAGGCTTGAGTATATTATGGCACCTGAAACCAAAAACATTATATGTTTGCTACATAGTATGTTATATTGTCTATACTTATAGTCATTTAAAGATAAAATAATGAGCTCATCCTGATTTAACCCACGTTTGTTTTTATTTACGTAATGCATATTAAGCTAAATATAATTATGATTATTAAAAAACTCTTATTGCCATTCATTATGTATTTAATTTAATAATTACTAAAATTCTTACTTTTCTATAGCAGCAGCGAAGATAGGTATGCGCATGAGTTCTGCCCCCATACCGGCCCACTGCGAGCCCATCCCACTGTACACGAACCACAGAGGGCGTCTGGCGTCGTCGAAGTATTCAGTTTTCTCACAAATACTAACGGTCGATAGATCCTCATTTGTATCTGGTAAGATATTCAAACAATCAGAAATATAGACACTAAAGGCATTGACCAAAACTTATGGTATCGGGCAGTCTACCGATCTGCTTCAGTCACTAAGCCATCGCAAAGGAATGAAATTCTGGCAACCAATTTTCAAAGGATAAAATAAATCCCGAAAAGAGGGTTTTAAGAGTCAGATAGGTAGTTGCTCTAACAAAGCTCTGGTGTACCTTAACAAAGTTAGAGAGCAGGCAAGGCAGAAAAAGAAGAATGTTTTATGGAAGTTTTTATATTTACCTAGTATCGTATATCCTCTGCCCAAATGCCCTGAGATATTCTTTTCGTGAATGTTACGCAACAGTGCTAGTTCCTCGGCATCCAAAGAACGACTCTTTAAATCATTGAAAATTTTGGTAATAGAGTCCTCTTGTCTTGCTGATATTGTTATCAGTTGTGGGATGGTTGATTTGTAGCGAGACAGATCCTGGAATAAAAAACAAATATAGATAGAGAGCTAAAATCTATTTACATAGAAAACGGGCCCTAACATAATTTGGGAGCCTGTAACTACTTTGCAGAAGAAAAACGGTACTCTCAGAAGCCAAGAGCATTGATTACCACGACACTTCGCACCCCCAGTGGAAAAAAGGCATAAGTGATTTTACGTTGAATTGTCGATTTTAACATATTTGAAAAGTACGTTTGAAGATACATATACTGAATTTTTTTCATATTTTTCTTGATAAATTTGACGAATTTAGGCAAGAAATCTTGTTTTATGAATTTTGATTACGGTATCTTTTTTCTTAGGGATAAATAGAATAAACGTTTTAACGCAAAAAAATTGTTGAATAATAAGGGGTATCACATCTTATGACGTTTTTCGTTAAATTTTATTGATCAAAATAAACAGTAACAAATATTATGATTCAAATCCGTTTCTTTTTTTTACATCGCTAGTCTTGTATTCACGAATACGTCTTTTTTTGTGTTATTAATCTTGTAACATTATATTATAAATGCACATACTTACTAAAAAAAATATTTTGATAACAATAAAGCAGCGATATGAGTGTTTAAGAGGTCATAATCTTGTAACTACTGTGTTAAATTGGTAAAAAATCGTGAGTTAACGTGTTCAGTGATGTAATTTGGTTTTGTGACAGTCGGGTAAGTCCCATTAAGTATAATTTTAGTAAAATATAATCATAATCATACTCAAAAAAGAAATTTATGTTCAGTTTCTTCAAAACTTTCTTGCGGCCGGCATACGCGCCTTCGCATTACCTACATAGCGAAATTGAACTTTATTTGCTAGGCCACAACAATATAATATGTGACTTAATTCTACAATTTCCTAGCAAATGGTTGCTGTCGTGCCGATGATGATAATTTGATTAATAGTACCAAATATTTTGTATTTGGATTTAGCATTTACCTATTTTATGGTAACTGCGTAAAACTTTTAATTAATAAAGTAATTTAATTAAAATAAACGAATATTGTTTCGTAGGAAAATGATGATGCTATTTGCACAAAAAAATAAGGTGTTGAGAGAAAGGTTTAAGAAATCGAAACATTTACAACGTAATATTCAAACTATCGATCCCGACTTTTTCCCTAGTAGTGATTCAGATGATGATTTTCCATTTTCAAGATACGACAGTGCAAATCAATCACTGGCTCCGATTAATCATGCGTCAAATTATTTCAACTCTGTAGATTTAAACTTTTGATCGGGCCCATTTACATCAAAAGTTGACTATTTCAATCAGCAACAACACGATCAGAACACAGAAACCGGGAACAACAACATTTCTATGAACTCTTTGATTAACAACTGTGCCGATTATTGAACATAATAATTTAACTGATATATCATCGACAGTATTTTGTTCTGATAAAAACAATGGTTTTAATTTAGATAGCGCTAGTACAGGGACTCTAAATACACAGACTGCAAATGATCAACAAAGATCCTGTATTTCTCATGTGATATAGACCAAATAATGATAACTGTTTCCGAAAATAAGAAAATACTTCTGACACTCTAACAAATAATTTAAGTGTGTGACGTGCTGAACATGAAAAATCTGTTGAGATTTAATCCCGAGAAAACGAAGTTATAAGTAATGCTAATCTAAGGGACACCGAAAATCTGGCACAAAATGAAATAACTTACGATAATACACATGATCTTACAACTTATACTAAAGCAGGTACAATTAGAAAAATAAAAAAATACAACCAACCACTCAATGTGAGAAAAGAAGCGAAAAAAAAGAGATAAGAGAGAAACATGGCTTACACCCACCCTGTCCAGCTTCCTGCAAAAAGATATGTATCCAGAATATATCAGATGATCAGCGAAAAATTATAAATGAAAGCTTCTGGAATTTCAGTGACAAAGAGAGGAAGGCATTTATGCTGCATCATACTTCAGCAAAATCTGTGAAACAAAGAACAAGACCTTAATCAGAGGACAACGCATGGAGTATGCAAAACTTTCTTTTTGACAACTTTGGGCTACAAACCATCTAATGATAAACCTTTACAGACTGCATTGGCCAATTCCAAGGAGACAGTTGTATCGCCAGTAGACATGAGACAGGAAGCTACTCCTCACAATAAAATTGACTCAAATCCTATTAAGGAACATATAATGGGCTTCGAGCCTAGCATATCTCATTATAGGCGTGAACACGCTCCCAATCGCTTATACTTACCCAGTGATTTGACAATCAATGCGATGCATAAAGACTTTTTAGAAAAACCCTCTCACAACGTATCTTACGACAAAAATACCGAGAAGTGATTGCGGCATTAAATATTTCTTTCGTAAAACTTGGCCTAGAAGAGTGTGAACCAAACAACCAAAAAAACACACTTCAAAAAAAATCTTCAAGAGGACTGTTTAGGTTGCACAAAGTAGTATATGAACCTGACGTGACTTTTTAGTTCATTTAATATTATTGATCTCATTATTGTTTAAGACATATTTGATATATATTTAATTATAAGTTTTTTATCATTATTTTAAAACAAAAGATACAGGCCATGTGTGAAAGGCCCTATTTTGTTAACATATCGATAGTCAACAAAAAAATAAATACAACTAAATACCTTTTAATAAAAACTAGCCTAACAGTATTTTGATTCAAAGAGATACAAAAAGTGATTTCTTTTTTGTTGACTAGTAAATGTTTCTTGCCTTTAATTTTATTAGAGTTTAATATTTTGTTGTAAATAGAGTTGCGAAAATTGTTCACTTTGTTATTTTAATAATTTTTACAAGTTAAAGCTGAATATTTAGACATTTATCAAAAAAATATTAGTAACGGTAATCTTCACAGAAAATACATACTATCTTGGCAGTTATTGTTCAATACTGTTATCTATGTTACAAACTTTAATTGTATCCAAAGCTATGCTGATTATTTTGGATATAATAAAAATTATTTGATACAAAATATGAATTTGTTTTTTTTCCATTAGTCGTAATTATTTAGCCTCAGGTAATATTAGTCAATATGCATGTAAAATTTCTATAACAGATAATGGAATAAATCATTATTATTGTTTACTTAAGGTCTCTCAACAAGCCTTTAAATGGAAAAAAGGCGTAAGTGTTGGATACTTAATACAAACAACAAACTCAATAAAAGAAAAAATGCAGTAATCTTACTTATACTAGCAATAATTCACAGTGTTACAAGTTCATAATTGCTTTAACTGAACATACTTTTTAAAATGTATTTAATTTCACGGGAAAGTTTGGCTTAAGTGTTGATGCTTAAAATACCATATTTTTTTAAATTACGAAAAGTAGCATAATAATTTATTTCTGTGATTCCTAATAAACTAGAAACATTAGCACTAATTTAAAAACAACACGCAGTGTAATATATTTTTCCCTTTTGTTTGATATAAGAATCTTTCCTCTACGATCAAAGACGAAGTAAATATTTCCATAAAACCAGTTTTTTGGCCGTACTGAAAAATTGACATTTCTGGCTTATGCCTTTTTTCCACTGAGGGTGCGACTTTTAATTACAGCCTATAACTATTAAGCGTGTCATATTATAAAAAACAAACTTAAAACGATCATTCTTTTTATACCCCTTTTTTATATACCTTTGGCTTATAATGTCCGTGCAGCAACGCGTGTGAATTAACACCGGTGACAGACATGGCGTTGATGGCGGTATATGTTCGCCCGAACTTGTGGTGGTCGGTGACGATGCGCATGCGGCCATCGTTGAGAGCCGCCACGTCCTGTCGCGGCTGAGTGCAGTGCAAGTTAGCGGCTATCTGACCGGTGTGGTAACCTAGCAACACCTGTTTGAACACAGAGAGATAATAATGAATATATGCTAACATAGATACCGTGTTCAAAAATGAGAAAAGTACAAAGTAGATATAAATGGTAAAATGTATTTGGTATCGAGCCTCCGTGAAGTTAAAATTATCGGGAATGACTTATGTGCTTCTAAAATGACGTCATTTGACAATTTTAAGCGACCAATAAATGATAATAGTTATAGCAACTAAGTTATAGGTAACAACACATAAAAGTAAAATCTTGGTTGCAAATATTGAGAGGTGATTTACATAACTTTATATCAGTTCCCATTTTCATAAATATATATATGTATGCAAGTCGATTATTTAACTCTGCTGTCTGTAACCAAAATCTTTTCAATAAAGTGGAATAAATTTGTACCTTCGTGATAGCGGACATGCCAGAAGCTGCTTCGGTATATCCGATGTTTGAAGTAATGCTTCCTACTAACAGAGGGTCCACTCTATCCTGACAGTAAACCTTCTCGATGGCTTCCAGTTCAGACTTGTCAGAATCGGGTAAAGCTGTAAGATAAATAACATATTGTAGAGTTCCATTATCAGTAAATAATGAAATGAGAATGTCTGTCTTTTTCCAATCTCATCAGCAAAATTACTCAACTTAATCATAATGAAAGACAAAAGGTTGGCTAAAAGAGGGTGCTTGAAAATGGTAATTTTCTCATTAATTTGCAACGCTTGAAGGCTGAGTTGGGTTTTCACAAAAGTTGGGTTTGGTAGTCACAAATTTCAAGATAGTTTCTCACCTACACCACATCCTTCCACGTATTCTACTGCATGAGGTGAAATATTTGCCTCCTTGTAAAATTGTTTTATGAATTCAGCAGTCGTTTGAGGGTTGCGCCGATGACCATATACCGATCCAGTCTCATCACTTACGATCGAGGTGAATTCGTTTTTGACGTGCAATATTTCGGCATAGACTCTGAAAAGACGTAACTTTAAAGATAATTATGTCTGCACTAATTTAAAGTTTAAAGAGAAGAAAATGTATTAAGTATGCAATATAATTTTTAATTAACAATATTACCGTTTAGCGGTTTTCGCTTTTTGTAAGAAAATGACGCTAACAGCATCAGATAATACAAAACCATCCGAATTCTGTGCAAATGATTTGGTCTTGCCGTCCTTGCATACTACTCCAGCCAATCTGAAATTAGAAATATGTTTTAGTAAGTTAATGTTGTCGATAGGTCATTAGTTAATCATAAAACTAAATAATTATATAAAACGAATTCGGGTTTGTTACACCATTTATAATTCAAGAACGGGTGGACTGATTCTTATGATCTTTGATTTGTTGGATTTGTCTCTACCCCGAATCGCAGAATAACTAGAAAACATATCAAAAATACACGAGAAATAAAATTGATGTCATACGGGAACCGGAACTACTACCGCGGGGCCTAGCTGGTTATTATTACTACTGGCTCATGTAATGCGATAGCCGACAAACCTGCAAGCGGTTCCAAAATGGGTTTGCTTCAAGATTTCAAACAAAACGTAGTAGAGCCGTTACTTTAAGTGCCACAGATTTGCTCACCTGCCGTGATGTATGGCCGCATGAGGTTGAAGACTTAAGTAAGCTCCTCCAACAATAGCAGCCTCACACTCTCCCCTCTTGATGGCCAAGCACGCTTGTTCCAGGGCGGTCATTGAACTGACGTCGGATTCGTCTATAGCGATAGACGGACCCTTGATATCCAGCCAGTAAGAGATACGATTCGCGAACATAGTTTTACTGGATCTGTAATGAAAAAGAAAGTATAATATAAACACTAAATACAGGAATGACAAACAGCACAGATTCAGTGTCTAAAAAATATTAGACAGATCACCTTTAAACATTTCTCAGAAGTCTTTGTCGACCATTTCAGGATAAAAAAATATGTTGGTCATATATAAAATGAATAACATAGTCATAGATGTATAAAAACACTAAATAAACCGAAAGATAAATTATATTTGACATTATCAAAAGTAAAGAAATTGAGAACAACCTACCCGAGAATACCCAGACCGGATTTGGAGACACAATCGAAAAATCCATTATTCTCGGCATCAGAGAAAGATGATCCAATAAACACAGCGATTTTTTTCCCAGAAAGATGAGCTGGACTGATACCTAAAAAAAAAAACAAATCACCTATTGAAAATTTACTACTGAAATCGAATTACCAATGTAATTAAGTGAAACCGTGAAAAATTGGAATCTGAAATCGCAAACCCGCAATTGAGCAAGCATGGTGTCCAATACTGGTTCCGATGTATAGTTATAGTCTATACTAACAACTCTTTTCAACACAAAACTTAACAATAAACAACGTTATTAGCACTGCAATAACTTGCAATAACGTTATTAGACCTTATAATTTATCCGTACACTCATATTTGTTTTAAAGCGACTTTCTAAAAATCTGCTTCTCAATTATTCTAAGTAAATAAAATTTTATAGACGTATGTATGTTTCCTCAAACATTTCCCCGTAACTATTGAACGGATTGCAACCATTCTTTTTTTAATAGCTTATATTAACGTCAACATAGGAAACAGGCGGAACATTGCAAGTTTCATCAAAATTGGTTCAGGTTTCAAAGATATGAGCTAATATATAAATTAATGTAACGATTATGTAAACATTCATTAATTTGACGTCAATTGTGACGTCAATTTGCATTAGAACAAAACGTGTAAATACAAATTAAAAATTAAAATTCAAATAAACACCCATTGGAATTAAATTCAAGGTTAAAATGTGTACTGAAGAAAAAAGTAACCTAATGAACTAATGTTTTTGGTACCGTACACTCAGATTGAAATTACTTTATTATTTCACTTCGAGTAAATGGATTTCTTGGAAGATTAGTTACTAAGCGGGGGGCCGATCTTAGTGGAAATCATCTGTACATTACCTGCGTCATAGATAGCTTGATAGGTCTGTTCCAAAATTTTACGGGACATAGGATCCATGTAATGGCCCAGTCGGTAATATACGGTGAAGAACTGCGCGTCGAACTTGTCTACGTCTGGAACCATGCCGGCGAAATTCGTAAGCTCTGGGTGTTTGAAGTTCCATCTTAAGTTCTCCGATGTGATTGGGTTTTCCTGTTTATTAAAAGCAATTAATATTAGAATGAAATAAAAATAAATAAATTGAAACGTGTAAATTATATAAAATGTCTAAGTACTCGTTATTCATGCAATTAAGAAAATCGTAATTTATAAAGTAAATGTTAGGTAGTTTAGACATATAAGAGCAAGCCGGCAACAAGGTCCAGTCTATAAAAACTACTTACAAGTGCAATGTTATGATTCGTTCAACACATAACGCATATAGAGATGTAGCAGATACAAGGAGCTGACCACAACTAGTCAATAATATCGTAATAGTTCAGTTTATCATATTGCGAGAATGATTCGATCGTTCGATATCGATTTACCGATGTCATTTAGCTTGGGACAAGGGCAGGAAAGAAAAGTTCACAATTGCAACATACCTTGTTGTAAAGCACGCTTGACAGTTCCTTTACGCTGTGACACTGAGGGAACAGCCCCGACATGCCAGAGATTACGATTCTCTCTCCATCCTCCACCAGACCTCCCAGTTCTTCTGTTGGCAGCATTTCGTCGCGAGCAGACGCATGTTCTTGAGGTGTGGGCGTCATCGTGTATCCTCCAATTCTAAAACAGAAAAACAAAATTGTATAAAGAAGCAAGAATAAATAAACTGCTTATCTTTTATCTTCATTGGCCTTTGCTAAGACTAGTGAATGATAGACAAATAACACCGTTATTCGTCTTGAAAGGAAGATACATTTGGGCCGACCCCCATATGAAGGGAAATGAGGGCAGAAAGAATAAGATCAGCATTGGCCTGTTTGTTTTTTCTTATTCAGCCCATGCTGCCCTATTGTTAGACAGAGGCCTTCAGTCCATCTACTCGTCCCACACCACCTGGAACCAGCCCTCGTGGTAACCATGTAGTTCGTCTCGCCATTTCTTTCGGGATGTCTTTGGCGGCATAGTACATCTTCAGTCTTGCGTCTTTTTCCGATTATTACAGTGCAGTGGCATATAAATGGATAAATCATATTTATAATATAAGAGGTGGACATTATTACTTTGATTAAAAATCAGACTCAAATGACGGTGTTGCAAAATTCAAATTGTCGAAGTTCGTTTTATTATATTGACACATTTCATGACCAAACGAGTTAGATTAAAAAAAGCTAATGATTGAAGGACTCGTATTGAGTCTAAAACCAGTCGGGCGATAAGTAAACAATTATGAATACGCGACACAAAAGATATTAACAAACAAAATACCTTCGTTATAAATTTTATTAATATAAGAAATAAAGTTATTACTTATGACAAAGGGAGTTTCTAAGTAGCTGTATATTTAAGCCAAATTATTCTTTAGTAACGTACCGTATTTTTTGTTTTTTATAAAAAAATATATATACGAATTTGACAGAAATAATTTACACGATCGACACCCTTGATGGATGTGAAACACTATTGTAACAAACGATTTGCACACCACTTTTATTAACAATACGGCCTACGTAATTGATAACGCTTAAAAAAACTATTTCAATGTTATTTGTGTTTGCGACAATGTTAATTATAGAGCATATAATTAAGTAGGCCGGTTCTGTTAAAATTACAAAAATCAAAATTTGTTGCGTTCCTTAAATAGATTTATAAACTAGGCAAGCGGAAATTAGACACGTTGAATCAGAGAATAATATTTAATAATTAATACTGTTCTTTTTCGTTTTCATTTTCATTTAGTTTTTGAACAACCTATCAACTTTAATCGTTCTAATTACAACTAGTATCGTCTGTCGGAGTTGAGGCAGGTTACATAGATTTAAACTGAAAGCGTATAAGAGTTTTTAAGAGCATATAAAATAGCCTGTAATTTATCTAGATATAATTTTTTAAGCAAAGTTAAAATCACAGTATGTACTTACATTAAAAAAAATCATGAAAAGTCGAATGTGAAATTTTACCATTCAATTTTTTAGTATAAAATTCATATGTGTCTTAAAACTTAATAGTCCGACTTTTGAAGTCTTTTTCAGTAATTTATCAGTAATTATAAAACTACATTACCGGAAAACGTAAGAAAAAATAAATAAATACGGAACCGCTAACGATATCACATATTTACATGAAAACAGTAAATTCGTTTCAACATGCAAATCCTATTCAAATTGTATGCGTATTTAAAAAAAAAAAAAAAACTTTTTAAACCCATTATATTTTTTTACCATTGTTGGTCGTGTGATTGGTGTGAAAAATATCTGTGATCTGTTCTGCCAAGTTTAGGGTGGAGGCCGACTACCTCGAGTGTCAGTTCTTAAGACACATACGTAGGTACATTGGCCAATTACTACGGCATGAGAGGTCATGTGACAAATCACATGGTAACCTCTCATACTTCATAGGCTATCCATTGTTTCATGCCGTCACGAAGAACAGGAAGACGTGAATGTTTTTTGTAAACAACATACCGGAGTTCTCAACGAAGTCTGTGGTAACATTTGCCTCAAAATCACGAGGAAGTGACTACTGCGCATAATGTCCACAATTGCGCATTTTTTAGACTGTTTAATCGTCTTTATACAAATAGGCTGTCTTTATGAAGATTAGATCAGGTGAACTATTACTTTCAGTGGTTCTGCAGTGATCTATCTATATATATATAATGTTTTGTCCTGAATGACTGACGGATCAACGCACAGCCTTAACAGCTGATCGTGAAACTGAAACCTTAAACTTGGAGGGTGTGTTCTTTGTATGACGTAGGCATCCGATAAAAAAGGGATTTTCTGAAATTCTGCCCCTAAGGGGGTGACAAACGGTGGCACAGTTTGTATGGGACCAAGTGTTTCCTTGGTCCAATCTACTTAAAATTTTGCATAAACTTTGTTTAAAAGAATTGATTAAAGACGTGTTTCGTATTTTCAAATCAAATCGGATTCAAATCGGATGTCGAGAACCAGTTCTCCGATTTAGATTAAATTATGTATATTTACATATTTATATATATTCAGAATATTATGGTATAATAATACATATATAATACACAATATTATGGTACTTTTCAGTAAGTCAAGTACCATAATATCACCTCCTGAACGAGTTGTTTCTCTCTGTAACAAAACAACGTAATTCTGTCGTGTTTAGAACTGTTCGATTTGTTTTGCTAGTGTGTGATGATTTCAACGCTTGTGTTATTTTACTTCTGCCTACATGTGCTCACGAAACTGAATACATCAGCTACACTACGCGCGGATGGATGCGGAAACACAGTTGCGGCGGTGTCCTTCCGTAGCGATCCAATGGGTAAAAATGACTCCATAATGTTAGTTGGCCAAATACCTTTAAACATTTACCTACTATATTATACAAATGTCTTCCACGTCTGTATTTCGATTGTTTTACATTTTAATGTATTAACATATGATTATTTAGTGGAATGCTCATCATTTAACTGACCGTAAATTTGTTAGTATTGATCATGAATTAAATATTTATCCACACGTCATTGATTCTAGTTACAACAATATTATATTATTTTCTGAGAAAATGACCAGTTGCGTAGGAGATATTCCAGATAGGTTCAACGCAAAATTCCCCTAATTGGGGCGCCATAGAGGACCATGGACCGCACGATCCACCCGTTATAGAGCCTCCTGCATGAGGCGTTAGGACCTCCAAGGTTTGGGAGATGCTGGGACAACGCCCTGGCTGACCGAAGCAACTTCGGCGTCAACTGCCGGAGGTGGGGCCCGAAGTACCACAGGCTATCCAGAACCAAACCTAGGTATTTAAGGGTTGGTCTGAAGCCAATGTACACTCCACCACATTAATGTGTGAGTTGGCAGGTGGCGAAATTCGGGGCCCATAGAAACATATGGCCTCGGACTTGTGTAGCGCCACCTCCAGCCCCAACCTCTGGATTCTAGCCACCACCTGTGCAACACCAGCGGTGGCCAGAGTCGACGCGCTCCTGAAGTTCTGGGCCTGCGTGGTGACGAGGGTGTCATCAGCATAACATATGCATGAAACCCCCGCAAAAGTTCACCGAGCAGGACCCAGTTGTATCCGATGTTCCACAGGACCGGGCCTCGAACCGAGCCCTGTGGAACACCGGGCGCAACTTCGTGGCGTCCTACGCGTTCCTGGCTTGAGAAAACGATGACTCTATCCGCCAAATATAACGTCCAGAGCCTCCGCAGGTACCTGCACCTGCACCTGCACCTGCGGCACCTGGTGATGCACTAGTGCCTCCACGATACAGCACAGTGGGATACTGTTGAAGGTGTTGGCGATGTTGAGAGACACCGCCAACACAACTTCGCCATGTGCAACTGCCTGCCGAGTCAAAGTCCTCAGTTCGCGTCAATGGTAGAGCGCTGCCGCCGAAAACCGTATTGGTTTTCGGCCCAGTCTGGCCCTACGAGTGTCAGATGATGAACGAGACGGTCTGCTAGAATCTTTTCGAAGATCTTGCTCACCTCGTCCAGCAACACGATGAGGCGGTAGGCCGACGGTGATTCGGCGGGGCGCCCTTCTTTCCTCAGTAGGACCAACTTTCCCAACTTCCAGACTGTTGGGAAGCGACCTTGTTGCACACACGCACTGAGGAGTCTCAGGAGGCGAGGTCCTATCCACTTAAGGGCCAAAATCAGAGCCCTACCAGGAAACTCGTCTGGCCCTGGTGCCGTATTCCTAGCCCTGAGCCTGTCAGTAGCCACCTGGAGTTCCTGCGAGCGGGCGAATGACCGATCTGCCACTGGTGGTGGTGCAAAGTTCGGATCACTTTCGGGGAACAGAGAGTAGGTTAGAGTCCTGCCTAAAGCTTAAATTTTTCATTTCTACTATTTGTATATAATGATAACATATACATAATTATTTTTTAAAATTTTTACGGTAATTTTTTCGGCGAACTCTTTAAAAATTTCTATCATAAAAGAGGATACAGAAAATAAGTTATAAATATGTATAATATGGTTTGCAACGGCGTCACGCCACAGCAATCGCCTAATTTAACTGTACTCATAAAATGGCAAAACAATTATAGTCGACGAAACGCTTTTAAACGCGTGTCTGTTGAAAATTTAGTTGTAGTTACATAATTATTCATAAGTAAATAAATTAGTAAATTATTCATAAGTAAATTATTATTTCATTGCGTTTAATTTGCTTACAAAGACGGTCACGTTGACAATGAACTTGCTGCATCGATTTCGGAATTCATAAAATATTAATAGACCGCGGTCTTACATTATACATGATCTTAACATTGTAAGAAATGGTGAAGTAAATATCGGAAATATATTAAGAAATGATGTAAATAAGCATTTCTGCCTTCTTCCTAGCTTTTCCCCAGCTATTTTGGGGTCGGCTTCCAGTCTTACCGGATTTAGTCTTCATTCTGACCTCGACGTCTACAACCTATTGTACTGAATAACACAGTATTCCATGGTAAGAATGGTTTAGTTTAAGAATTGGAATGACTCAACGACTGCCAAATATCAACGCATATCAGTCGGCTGAACGTACTTTGCGTGACACGGAAGGGTTTCGGTATGTTTACAAACGATCACCTATCAACGAACCAACCGCGGTGAGGGGAGCTTTAGCTTTATTATTGATCAAACCGTACGGCTTACACAAGCTTCTCCAAATTTCAAAATAAGCATCTGAGTTACATTTAATTCACAATAAGCATTATATGTCTGGTCTTTTTCTAAATACCTACGTAAGAATGGTTCGTTTGAAACATCATCTTTTCGATAAGTCAGGTGACTTTGAATTTTCACTTCCATACATTTGAGCGATTCGATCACCGGTAACGCTTGTAAAAAATATGTCACTTGTCTAGAAGGGCAATTATTACTTAAAATACCCGTTGTGACACAGATACTTAATAGAACACCTAGTTGTGCTTAATCTTGCTAAATATCTACATCAGATTCTGTATTAGACAAAGCCATAATAAACCGTTTTAACAAAAATCCCTACCTAGGAACTATCACATAGTTCTAGCCCTCTCTACAACTGGAACAACAATGGTTCTAAAAGACCAATGCTTTTGATATTAGCTCCTTATAAAAAAACTGGTTAAAAGTCTTTCGAGCTAATCGTAAATTGGCTCTGTATTAGTTCTACTTATGATGGGTCCAACATCTTTGTTGTCCAAAGTAGAAATAAGGCTCAGTAGGAAATAGATAAAGTTGCCCACAATCATTGGCAAACTAAGTTTTACTCTGATCGATCGACATAGCTTTTGCGCCTATTAAATGTCTTAGACAGAATCATCAGCTGTTGTAGACAGAAATCGTCCCCGTTATGAACAAACATAAATCTATAAGTAAGCGTATAATTATGTTTAAAACATAATGTTACAAACTATTTAAAGTGTACATGTTTAATTTCTTTGACTTATAACCTTTTCCGTGTGAATTAAAACTACTAATATTATTTAAATCGCGAGTATAAATTAATTCTTTACGTCATCGTATGTTTTGTAGTAACATATGTATGCAAATGCAGGTTTTTGGAAAACTACCTTAATTATGAGATAATTAAAGACTAGTTTGTACTAAAATTTTAAATCAAATTATGTTAAGAAAGATCAACGGGACGAGTTAAAGAATGTAAACAAATTAACTTCTACTGAGTTACATTACGATAGCAAGCGATTTTATTAATTCTGACCTTATTACTCGCATGCAATAGTGACATCAGTTTTTTCAACACAGGAAAGCAACATTTTTTCCAGTTTGAATGGCGACCTATTTATGAAATAATTTAGGTATAATTATATTAATATTTATTTACTATATTTAAGAAAATAAAAACTACAAGTACCTAACAATCCGAAAATGTGGCACTAGTGAGGCAACATCGTTATTACATTTTTAGACCAAATACATTATAATTAGATATATAATATACATAATAATTCATCTCTTGCAGTAGAAAAAAAAAATAGGAAGATACAGTGAATCGAAACTTCGCGAGATTTCACCGTTATACAACAATTGATAATGACGTCACAAGCCCCCACTTTATTTTATCTTTGACAATTTTCTATAATGCATAAAAAAAGTGTCTAATGTTTTTTGCAATATCTAAAAGACGCACATTAAAAACATATTTAATTAACATCCTTAATATAACATGATTAAGAATAATATATGAATACAAATATTTTTTTTAGCTATTCATGTTCAATGGCCTATCTGATAAAAAAAAAGATGTGTTGGAATTTGTACCGTTTTTTTTAGGAATTACGTCGAAATGCATAATATATAATCGGATTTTGTAACAATGTAGAACTAACAATTTTTTTGTTTATAATCTGAACATTTTTTCTTGTCAGTGTATAAACGGCATTTTTATTCAATACGTTAATATGTGTGATTCAGAGCTTATTTCTGATTATACATAAGTATTTTTTTAAATGTTGTATCCGTTTTTTTGTTATCGAATAATTACTGTACTCTAACCAGTTGGGAGCGCATAGGTTAAAAGAGATTTTTGACAGGTTAAAGTTACTTTGCCCGTGTTTTATTAAATAAATTGGTAGTACTAAAGTAATTGAGAGATTAATATTCATGAATACTTAGTATTTATATTTACGTAATATTCACATTAATTGCAAAAAGTTAATTTGGTTTTTAATTTAGTCATTTTGGTAACTTTATTACTCTTTCTTTATTTATGCATTTAATAATGTTTGTTGTAATTTATGTTTTTACACATTTTTATTCCTGATTTCTAATGTAAACTGCCAATAAATAAAACAGAAGATATCATAGCAAATAAAAACAAAAATATTATATTATACTTTATTCGCCTTTTATTCTGAAATAGTGTCAACTATTTCTCTCAAGTCTCGAGTCTGAAGTACCGGTTCATTGCCGTGATTTTTAGATTAGTCCGTGCAGGAGTTTGACTGAAGGTCATAAACTTGATTTTGCCAATATTAATTCATAAATTATTTACATCTGTTTTATATATTTTATTCATATATATATTTTACTAGCTGTCGACCGCGACTTTGTTTTAGTTTCAACAGTTTTTCATTTTTGCAACATTTTACAATATTATGCTCCACTGCTTTTGGTCGCAGCGTAATGTTATATAGCCAGAAATGGGGTATGCAACACTGAATTTTTTTTTCAAATCGGACCAGTAGTTTCTATGATTAGCCCGTTCAAACAAACAAACAAACTCTTCAGCTTTAAATATTGGTAATAGATTATACCTTCTATTATATGTTTTACGTTATCGAGGGGCTCGTGACTAAGTGTAGGCCGTACGGTTTGACCGATAATACAGGTTAAGCCGCGCTCGCCGCGGTTGATCCGTAGACCGCTGGCCATTTTTAAACATACCGAGACCCCTCCGTGCCTCAAAAAGCACGTTAAGCCGTTGGTCCCGACTGTTGTACGATGATCTTTGTTTCTTTTTTTTTATTTATTTATTATAAATCTTACCTAAAACTATCATTACAGATCTATGATCCAATGCGATAGACTGGCCTTACAAACTAAATCCTAAATCTACATTCCTCCTCCCTTATAAAAATAATTACCATACTTAATTCTTAATCTAAGTTCTTAATCAAGTTTCACCACAATACATCAACTCTCTCATGAACCTCATTCACCACACGTATGGCTCCAGTGAGAGGGGTTCTCGCCAGTAGGTTGGTCCTGGCTGCAGGCACAGCGAGCAGGGGCGGGCGTCGCCGCCAAAATGAGTTGTAGAGGTCAGATAGGCAGTCCCTCCATGTAAAATACGGTATCCAGCTCAATCCGGTAAGTCTTAAGACTGGAAGCCGACCCCAACATAGCTTAGGAGATCAAAGCACTGTCATTTTTAATTTATTTGGAAATATGCTTGTTTCTTTAATTAAGTTTAAAATATAGCTAAGAGATTTAGCTATAATATGAGCTACCTGCTATATAACCCTAGTTGCCTACCTGCATAGGCCATCATAGCCTACACTCATAGTAGTTTTCAGTAAACTAATATTTTAAAAATTTAATGTGGTGTACTTTTCATAAACATTAAATTATTAAACATTAATTAATACAATAACCTTTATTTGTAATGTAATAAAGTAGCAATTGAATATGCAGAGAAAAAAAATAAGTCAACATCTTAATTTCAGACGTACAGTAGACATCGACACTAAGCAACTTCTAAGTTCTGGTCGGCGCAATCAAAAATGTAAAGATACCTTGATTCCGGACTTTTTGAATACCTGAAGTCGCCAACCCAGCTGGATATTCAATGCATGTTTATTCTCCGAATGCAATGACAGGAAGCATTACCTACTATTTTATTTTATTACTAATAAATATATAATATTAAAATAAAGAATTTTCCTCCAGATCCTAACCGTTAAGGAGTTGTACCTTCTATCAGCAGCTCATCAACATGAGATGATAATAACCAGACGCAAAAACTTAAATACCTTTAGAAAAAAACACTTTTGAAACACGTAATAAGTACCTTGAAAATTTGAGGGTTTCCATCATTGCCCTAGGATCCCATCATCACAATGGAACTACCTCAGAAGTATTTCCCTTGGAATAAAAAACAAATTTTGCAAATCCGTTTATATATATAACGGAGTTATGCTCGAACATACATAAAGAATATATTAGCATCCGAATTGATAACCTCCTAATTTTTGGAAGTCGGTTAATAATCTCCTCCTTTAGGAAAGTTATTTAGACTTCCCAGTCCAAAGTAATTTAGGTAAGTAAGTAACTTAAGAAGTCAGTCCAGCAGTCTAACTACTAATTAGGTATGTGGGAAATTGTGAAAACCTATTATAAAAATTAAAAAAAAATACAGATGCTCATCATAAGGTATAACACAAGAAAGGTTTAATTTACTGTAATTAATACATAATTATTAGGTTTGTATAATGTCAATGCTAATACTAATTAAATCGCCGTTTAACATATTTTTGTATGCACTCAAATGTATATAAGTACAAACTTAAAATCCATTATCTCGAGTCTCGCGCAGTTTGGTGACAACTTCGATAAAGTGCATTTTGATAAATTACTGTGCAAGTAGGTGAGCAATAATATCACATAAATATTTCTTGTTTCCTTGCAGTTGAAAATACTTTAAATTAAAAGTGGCCTTTAACCATCTGTCAGCGTTTCCGGTCAATGATTGTCGGATCAGGTGCGGGTCATCTTGCGTAACCACATGCTGGATGACGCTACACTTGATCGGTTGCGCTCTGAGCTGCAGGCTAGCCGTGCCGCCACAACCCCGTCACCAGTGATAGTGCCAGTTCTTGGTACATTGCCTACCATCCCTGTTGCCGGGGAAGAGGATGACAGCGCTATAACTATAAGTACCCAGTACAATGTCATTATAAGGAGTACTTTGGAGGATGTGATTCGGGAATGTCGGACCACACCACCCAACCTTAGGCCTCGATTACCTCGCTTGCCCATGCACAACCGGAATGCTAGATACACTGCTCCCTAACTATTTTGAGAGCAGTGTAGACCTTAGAGACAAGCACTCGATTTTGTACTGTGCGGCTGTTACGGCATGTCGTGTAGCAGGTGTGAAAATCTGTAATAATAACAAAGCTACACGACCTAAACAAGCCGTACCGGCTTGGCAGTGCAGGATCGAGCAACGTGTTGCTGAGGCTAGGACACTCTTTGCTGGAACTAATATTAGTCCTAGTCAATAAATGGCTCGTGTTACAGAGCGCATTGACTTTTTTAAACAAAAAGTATGTGCATGGGCGAGCCGTTCTCTAAGGTATAAGTGTCGGGTGGAACGGTTCCACCAGAATCACATGATCCAAAGAGATCAAAGATGGGTATACAGAGCATGGGAGCGATCTGTTGCGGATGTGGATGATGGGCATCCACCGGATGATGAGGCCACGAATTCGTTTTGGCGCAACATCTGTTCGGTGCCTGTCGCCCATTCGGAGGGGGATTGGATGCGTGATGTTGAGCAATCATGTGAACGAATACAAGAGATGGGAGCTTTTAGCATCAGCCCCCAAGATGTCACCAATACAGTCCGTCCGATGTCCAATTGGTAAGCACCAGGACCGGACGAAATGCATAACTTTTGGTTAAATTGGTTTCCAAGTTCACATGGTTGCTTAGCGTCTCAGTTTCAGTGTGCCATAGAGTCAGGCTCGCTCATAGTTCCTAACTACAGGCTCTACCCACTGCTCCACAAAACAGGTAGTACTTAGTTCTTAGTTTACATCAACGACTTACCATTCTTTTTAAAAGGCAAATGTGACGTCGTACTATTTGCAGGCGACACTTCTTTAATTTACAAGGTAAATAGAAATATGACTTTAACGAAGTAAATACTGCACTCACTCATGTTACACGTTGGTTTTCGGCTAATAATTTAGTTATCAACCCGAAAAAGACCAAAAGTGTAAAATTAACTATTAAGAAAACATAAAATTTTGTAGTATTAGAAAGCGAACAAAATCAGGTAAAGCAATCGATAAAAGCGATATAATTTCGCATACACTGAATTGTTCGGCTAATAGCTTACCTGAATTGTCCGTAGATGAATATGATAAACCTGTATGACAGACGACGAACAGATGCACACTTGAGTGACAGCAATAGCGGATACTGAAGCCTAAATCAGATATCAAAATTGTCAGCAATTGAAGAAGACCTCGGTGAACCATACATAGGTCCTATTAAAATCTTTTTCTTTTTTTCTTCTCTGTTCAAATCTGCTGGTGTGTAAATAGGGTATTGCAACACAGATCAGATAGTGAAATGTGATTTTTCTTTATATATTTATGATTAGATTGTTATGAAACTTTCGTAAGGTGTTTTGAAAAAGCCTGAAATGATTCCTAGCTAAAAACGACGGGTTGCACTTCGGGAGTGCCGGCAGAAGTGAAAACTTGAATATTAACGTTGTGCATTTTTGAGATTTTGGAATTTTTAGGGAATAATTTTGCACGAATTGCTTTAATTTTATCAGTTTAAAAGTACTATCATTTATGTGGTAGAATACAATATTTATTTATTGCGCTATCGTACACAAACATGACAATTTATACTACATAAAAAGTATGTCTCTCAGAAAGATCAACTTCCATACATAATTTCGACGATGTTTTCACCATCATTATTACCAGAACCATCATAGCCAATCTCTAAAACAGATACGATCGGTTTATGATAGCTAAAGTAAGAAACAAACAGTTTTGATTCGAACCTATTTTAATTTCTAAAAACATTCGCGTCTTTTTTTTGTGTTTTTTTTTTTTACAAAAAAAAGTGTACAACGCCGCTAAAGAAGTTTTCACTTTAAAAAAATATTTATAGACAAAAAAAAATTTTTTTACTTACGTGAAATTGTAACGCCTGCCTGGTGCGGCTAGTTATATATAAATCAAACACGGGGTTTTCAACGAGATTGATCCAATGAAGGAATATATATTATTTGCATTATAACATTTAAGCGCATCTTCGTTACTATATGTTTAAAATTGAATGTATAGGACTCATCAATTGTATCTTTAAGAAGATTAAGTAAATAAATAGACTCTTTGTCAGCCTCTGTGATTTCCATAAATTCTGCCCCTGTTGTACAGAGCGTAACAGTTTTCTATTTCTTTACCTTCCAAGCCACAACAATACCAGCTAATTTTAAACTTCTACCTGTATAAGACCTTCTGTCTACAATGTTATTAACCCAATCTGCATCAACAAATCCTTCTAATTTAGAATTTCCAGACAAATTATAAATATTTTTAAAATTCTTATTGAATATAGCATTTGTTAAAATTGGCTTAAACACAGTTGCTGGTAAGGTAAGTTTGTATCACAAATTTTATTGTGATGTTCATTTTTCAAAGGTTCTAGTATCAGCATCAAGTAGCTCAGCAATGACTCCATCACCACAAGACGCGTCGACGCAGTCGGAGATCCTGGACGTGCCGGACCAGAACAAAGTAAAGATTGTCATATCCGGGATGTCGGGACTCTACCCGGACTCGCATAGCGTTAAGGAGTTATCTGAAATCTTGTACAATAAGGTAAAACTGATTTTGTTCCATAATATGATACCACTAGCTGTCGCCTGCGACTCTGCGTGCAGACTAACTCTTTACCAAATTCTACCAAAATCTGTTGTGTAATCTAGGTCTGAAATCGACGCCCGGAAAGACATTTTTTTGTAGTAAAGATGAATTTAAAACAGTTAAGGATCGTTAGATTCATCTCAAAAACCCAAGTGTTACCTTAGACAGAAGTTTAAAATAATGGCAAAATTTTATTTTTTTTAGTTTTTATTTATGCCAAGTGAGAACTGTGACGCATCGCGCGCGCTGTAGGAGGAAGCGCCGCCATTATGAGGACATTTTGATTTTGATCGAGATTTACTTACCATAACTTTTGTCAGTTCTCGTCAAAATGTATCGATTCTATACAAATTATATTAGTGTGAAATAATGACTAAATATAATTAAGTGTTAAAATAAAAATATATATAACAGACTTGTGTTTTCAACTATTGGCCAACTATTGGATCTTGTACAGGTTAATCCAGTGAGTACAGAAGGGCTCCGCTATAAGTTCAATCATCCTGAAGTGGTTCAATATGGAGGCACTGTACCGGAATTGAACTGCTTTGACGCGCAGTTCTTCAAAGTGCACTACCATCTTAGTAATAATATGGACCCTATGGCGCGCAAGATCCTCGAAAACTCATACCAGGCTATTTACGATGCAGGTATGTGACGTCTACTGCATTGGGTTATTGACGTATATCTTTATCTAATAAGTTACCTATATTGAATTTGTTTAAATCTTATTTTGAAAAGAGTAACCTACGGAGTTTCTTGGCGGTTCTTCTTCATAGGAAGGACATTTTGAAACCACGCACCTTGTAACTTTAACGTTTTTAAGCGCCTTTTTGAGGTTTATGAGAAATAAAAACATTTGGTTTGATTTGCTATTCAACCCCCCCGTCCCTAGATTAAGATGGCCCGAGCCGGCCAAACTAGCAATAAAATTATGTGCTCTCCCTTGCTGTTTTTGCCTTATTAAGATTGTTAGCAACGCACTAAGTCGAGGTCCGAACCCCACAGGGGGTGCCCTTAGTGAACGTTGCTGACGTAGTTAGTTTTTCTATTGCTCTGGCTGGAGGCTTTTAAGGTTCTCTCCAAAAGTGCGGTGAAGCAGTCAAAGCCTGCGCTCAGGATAACTGCGTAAATCTCTTCCAAAAAAAAAAAAAAAGATTTGCTATTCATTTCCTTTAATTTCGCAAATTTAGTCCTTGTAAGTCCTATATGTTCAAGATAATACATAATAATATTAACTTCATTAAAATGGTTAAAAAATTAATAACATTTTAAATATCTGGGTCTATATAACAATTACTATAATATTATTATTATTTTTCGTTCCAATTGTATTGGAGCACTCAACATCTTTGCGCCTGACAAAATTATCATAGCAACAATATTACGGACCAAGATTTGCTATTAAGTATCTAGTCAAAATTCAATTAAAGATTCTGAATATAGGTTTCGGTTAGGCAAACCAAATTGTACCGAGCGGTTAAAGTTTGTCACGTTTTTTTAAGTTTTTCAATGATTTTGTTTCAACTAATCTGTCACTGGTTTAAAAAAAACCATTTAGTCATGAGTTTTGAATAGTCTCAACTTCTTTAAGCACGTAACTGTTCACAGGAGTAAATCCGAAACACCTGTCCGGAAAAAAGGTTGGTGTGTACATCGGAACGTGTTTCTCTGAAACTGAAAAGGCTTGTTTTTACGCAGCAGCTTTAAGATCCTGTTTAGGCATCGCAGGGTAAGATTTAGCAGATCTCTTCTACTGATAATGAGAATTAATTTGTTTATTTCTGTGATGTAGAATCTTCATTAACTCTAATTTTGCATTGCAGTTGCAGTAAGACTATGTATGCCAACCGTGTCTCGTACTGGTTGAATGCGAAAGGCCCTTCCATGTCGATAGACGAAGCGTGCTGCAGTGCCACCGCGGCCCTAGAGCAGGCCTGCCTGGCCCTGAGCCGCGGGGAGTGTGAGGCGGCCATTGTTGGTGGTGCCTACTTGTGCCTCCACCCACAGTCTTCTGTGCATTATAGAAGGTATTTTATCTTTCTCATTAATTTATTTGCTGGAAATAATGTTGCCAGGCCTGCATTAATTGTATTTTTCTCAGTACCGAAATCTCTACAACTCGCGACTCATTATACGACATAAATAATCAAGCTAATCATTTCGGATGGGATAGGTGCTGTCGCGTTAATTCTTAACTATCAATGAGATATATAATTTATACGATAAGATAAGATAAGATAAAATTTTATTTGTGAAAACATGTGTAGATATAATATTTTGTTTTAACATGCTCTACCTATTGGCGTACAAATATAAACATCAGTGTTTAATGAAATACTTAAAATGAAATTATCAAGTAATACACAATATCATACAAATTTAACAAAACATAAAATTCTAAAAATAATACTTGTTGAACTAAATTCTTTATAAACAAGAAACAAGAAATAAAATTAGTGCATCTCTTTATCATCTAAAAAATCTTGCACACTGTAGTAACACTTTTTAATAAGCACTTCTTTAAGTTTTTGTTTAAACAAGTTATTTGTTAATTCCTTGTATTTCTTGGGTATTTTATTATAACTTTTTGGCGACATACAAAATATACTTTTCCACATATGAGCAGTTTTGACGCGGTTTATACAAAGTCTATCATTGTCTCGTCTGTTTCTTTGTACATTATCGGAAATTCGCGGAAATAATTGAGTGTTATGTCTAACAAAAAGGCATACTTCTAATATATACATGGATGGTAATGTTAACAATCTCTGTTTTGTGAAAACTGGTTTGCAACTGTCAGTGACTTTTAGTCCAAACGTAGCGCGAATGCAACGTTTTTGAATTTTAAAAATGATTTCGCGGTCTGTTGAATTTCCCTAAAATAAAATCCCGTATCTAAGAATGGAGGCCACTAAACCGTGATATGCTATGAGCAGGGTATCGGTATTTACAGTTGGGGCTAGTTTATATAGTGCATAAGAGTGTTTGCTTACTTTTTTACAGAGACTTTTAATATGATTTTTCCAATTTATTTTTTTATCTATCTGTAACCCTAGAAATTTAGTAGTATCTACTTCCTGAATTATCTCACTATCATATTTTACAATAATTTGTGATGGTGACTCAATTCGCTGACTAAAAAGCATGACATTCGTTTTGCTAAGGTTTATTATTCTTTAGCCATGAGATAAGTGCAGATAAGGAATTATTAATATCATTATAGTAATGCTCAGGGTCTTTACATGTTATTGTTAGGGTACTATCATCAGCAAATAGAGTGACCGGACAAGTCATACACATTGGGAGGTCATTTATATATAATATTAATAAAAGAGGCCCTAGCACACTCCCTTGTGGTACCCCAAAAGATATTAGTCTTTTATCAGAATAGAATACATTTTCAGTTTTACCTTTAAAATCTATTTTGGAATTTGCTACTATTTGTTTTCTATTATGTAGGTACAATTAAATTAGTTGTAAGGTACTTCCTCTAATTCCATAACGCTCGAGTTTATGTGTTAAAATTTTGTGGTCCACATGATCAAATGCCGCGGTAATGTCACAGTATATAGCACACGTAGGTATTCTAGCATTAATATTTTTCATTACATTATGAAGAAAGTCGTATATCGCCAAGTTTATGGACGTATTACGCCTAAATCCTTTTTGTTCGCTGCAAAGTATGTTATTTTTTTCTAAATATGTATAAATCTGGTTATAAATATATTTTTCAAATATTTTCGAGATAACTGACAATAGCGCAATAGGTCTGTAGTTTTTCAAATCCTCTTTACTTTCTTTTTTATGCAGTGGTTTTACTATCGCAAGCTTTAGTTCATTTGGGAATTCACCGTTTGTAATACATAAGTTTAGTATATAACTTAAGAGGATACATATATGTTTAAACCTACCGCTTTGACAATTCGGGTTGCTATTTCGTCATGACCTACACTACTTGTATTTTTCAAACCTTGTATAATATTTAGTATGTCAAGAGGTATGACGGTTTCATGAACATTGAATCTCTTTTAGGCAAAATACATATTTGGTTTAGTTTTGCTGCCCGCATTTGGTACTAATTTAACCTTTTCTATAAAGAAATTATTGAATGAGTTTGCTATTGCTTTAGGAGCGGTAATAAGTTCGTTATCAATTTCTATCCTATCTACATGATCTTTAGGTATATTTTGCTTTGAATTATTTATAATTTGCCAAGTAGCTTTAGACTTATTATTTGAGGTTTTTATTTTGTAGTTATTTTGTGCTCTTTTTGTTAATAGTATAATTTTATTTAGTTTACGTTTGTAGTTGATATAAATGTGGATATTCGTTGTCGTATGCGCCTATACGCCTATAGGTCCATAAAAGCTGTCTTTTTTTCTTATTACAATTTTTAATACCTCGTGATACCCAGTCAGGTTTTTTATGTACTTTGATAGTTACCAGTCTTTTTAGAAAGCATAAATCATAAAATAGTTTAAATTGCTCTATGAAAAGTACATAAGCTGTATCTGGGTTATCAGTCCGGTATATTTCTGAAAATGTTAAACTATTTAGACATTCTTGAAATTTTTTATGTTTGTTTTTGAGTAATCACGTTGAGATTTGCGCCAGTATTTAAGAATGCATTTATTATTTATTGGGCACTGTAGTAATTGAGCTGTGTGATCTGATAGAGCTAGTTCAATGATCTCGGTTACACATGGTTTTGGAAAATTGTGAGCTAGGTTATCAATACAAGTTTGAATTTTTAGGCGTGTTGGTTGTTGCAAAGCTAACTTCAGGTTAAAATTTAACAATATACATTTAAATTCCAAAGTAATATTGTTGTTTTTCATCACGTCTATGTTGAAATCACCTGCTATAATTATATTTGAGTATTTTCTCTTATTTAATAACATTAAAAGAATCTCTAAGTTTTTAAAAAATAAATTCAGTCCTTCAGTTTTAGGCGTCCTATATATACATATTATGGCAATTTTAAGACTTAAAAGTTCTACAGCACGGCATTCAAAAGTGCCCATTTGTGAAAGTTTATCTATTTCTGTTATTTCTTTACATTGATGACCTTTCCTGACCAGTATACATGCGCCACCTCTCTTACTATTTGTCCTGCTGTAACAAACAGCTAAGTAATAAATTGGTATTAGCAATTGCGGCTCATAAAATGACATCATAAAATGTTCAGAAATACAAATTACATCAACAGTTCGTTTATTTTCTAGAAGCTCGTCAAGACATACAGAGAGATCATCAGATTTATTAAGGAGGCCTGCGATATTTTGGTGTAGTATATATAGATAATTATTAACGAAAAAGATTATTATTATTATTTCCTTTATTCAATTTATAAACATATAAAATACATTTTTAAATATACATTAAAAAAAAAACATACATTTAAAAATATAAAATACAGTCTCCAACCGGCATCGGAAACAGGGTTCAAGCTGCCGGTGGTTAGGGTCCCAGAGAGAGGAACCTCCTCACGATACGCGCCGTGTCCAGAAGTACCGCTTTCTGAATCAAACCCTTGACCCAGATGCCTAACGAGAGCCTCTTAAGGTGTTGGTCGAGGCTCTTGGCTATTAAGCCGTTGGCTGTCACGACTATCGGGACAATGATTGCTGAGTCCACCTCCCACATGTCGACAACCTCGTGCGCTAAATCCAAATATTTTATTTGTTTTTCTTTTTCGGCCTTCACGAGGTTCTCGTCATGGGGGATAGTGATATCAACAATCATTGCCCGGCGCTCTGATCGATCTATCACCACTATATCAGGCTTATTGGCTACAATAGTCCTGTCAGTGATGATAGATCGATCCCAGTACAATGTGACACGACCATTTTCGAGAACTGGGTCGGGAACATACCTGTAGTACGGCATCTCAGATTCCACAAGTTTGTATTTCAGAGCAAGCTGCTGGTGGATAATCCTGGCCACTTGGTTATGTCTGTGCAAGTATTCGCCGTTAGCAAGACGTGAACAACCGGAAATTATATGTCTTAAGGACTCACCTGGACAGTGACATGCCCGACATATGTCGACTGTACCATCCTTTACAATATATTTCCGGTAGTTGTTCGTCATGATAACTTCATCCATAATTGCACATACAAACCCTTCGGTTTCTCCGAAGAGATCACCGAAGCGTAGCCAGGCCACGGACGCTAAGAAATCTACATCAGGCCCATGAAGGGTCCGATAATAGCGCCCGTGTAGCTCCTTGCTTTGCCATACATCTTTGCGATCTTTGACACTCAGTACTACAGGTTTGTGCCAGTTCTCTTTGCCTAAGGAGAGCGGAGTGAGGCCCTTATCCACTACCACCACATCTCGATGCATCCCCACGTCAACTTGGAGGAAGTACTCCCTGAGGTTACATACCTCGCGATTATGGAGGGTCTTAGCATTCAAAAAGCCTCGACCCCCACATTTTCGCGGGATATATAACCTCATTACCGAAGACCGTGGGTGGTGCATTCGATTTGCGGTCAGTAGTGTTCGGACTCTCCTATCCAAGGCGTCTAACTCAGTCTGAGTCCACTTGAGTACACCAAAGGAGTACATCAACACTGGCATGACCCAACCATTAAAGGCACGCACTTTGTTGCCCCCTGACAAAAGACTTTTCAGTACTTTGTTCAGGCGGCCAAAGAAACGTGTCTGTAATGATTGTTTCATGTCAGCAACGTTGATACCTAACGCCTCTGACATACCCAAGTACTTGTAGGTCTCCGTTGCAGAGAGTGACCTTAGGTTTATAGAATCCGAGAGCTGTATGCCCTGGGATTCCATAATCCCGCCTCGTTTTACATGCATGACTGCACATTTGTCAACACCAAATTCCATTCTGATGGAATTACTGAAGCTTTCAGTGATCTTCAGTAACTTCATCAGTTGCAATTTGTTGGTGGCAAAAAGTTTAAGATCATCCATGTATAACAAGTGGGAGATTACCTGGCTTCCTCTCCGCAACGAATAGCCTAGCCTTGAATTCTCAAGCAGAGTGCTTAGAGGATTCAAGGCCAAACAGAACCACAGTGGGCTCAAACTGTCACCCTGGAATATTCCCCGCTCAATCCTGATTGTTTCACCACTCTGTTGGATATCCCGACATCCTGGATAGTGAAGCACCGTACTCCACTGCCGCATACATGACACTAAGAAGGTGCGTAAAGTTGTATTAATTTTATACAACTTCAGCACCCTCATGAGCCATGTATGCGGCACCGAATCGTAGGCCTTCTTATAATCTATCCAACATGTCGACAGATCTTTTTTAGAGCGGCGAACCTGTTGGCAAATAGTCGTGTCAATAAGGAGTAGCTCCTTAGTACCACGGGACCCATTCCTACATCCATTCTGAGAGGCAGACATTGCAGAATTACTATCAATATGATCGTTAATCTTTGCCCTCAGAATGGATGTAAGAAGTTTATAAATCGTTGGTAGGCAGGTGATCGGCCTATAATTCTTAGGGTCCGTGGTACTACCTGTTTTGTGGAGCAGATGGGTAGAGCCTATGGTTAGGAACTGTGGGAGTGAGCCCGATTCTATGGCAGATTGGAATTGGGACGCTAAGCAACCATGTGAACTCCGTAGCCACTTTAACCAAAAGTTCTGCAGTCCGTCCGGTCCTGGTGCTTTCCAGTTAGACATCGGACGGACTGCATTAGCTACGTCTTGGGGGCTGATACTGATAGCCCCCATCTCTTCTATAGGTTCACATGATTGCTCCACCTCTCGCATCCAATCGCCTTCAGAGTGGGTGACAGGCACCGACCAGATGTTGCGCCAAAACGAATTAGTGACGTCATCATCCGGCAGGTGCCCATCATCCACACCTTGAACAGGTCGCTCCCATGTTCTATATACCCATCTTTGGTCTTTTTGGAACATGCGATTCAGGAGGAATCGTTCCACCCGACATTTATAGCGTCGAATACGGTTCGCCCATGCATATACTTTTTGTTTAAATAGATCGATGCGCTCTGTAAGGCGGGCAGTATATTCACTGGGACTAATACTAGTCCCAGCAAATGCACGCCTTACAAAGCGCATCACACGGGGCCGAGTATTGCCGTCTCTAAAAGCTAGAAGTTTTGCAATGAGTGTCCTAGCCTCAGCAACACGCTGCTCGATCCTGCACTGCCAAGCTGGTACGGCCGGTTTTGGTCGTGTAGCTATGTTACTATGACAAATTGTAACATTAGCTACACGACATGCCGTAAGAGCCGCACAGTACAGAATTGAGTGCGTGTCCCTGAGGTCTTCACTGCTCTCAAAGTAATTAGGGAGCAGTGAATCTAGGGCACCCATTACCGCTTTGTTGCGTTTATGCATGGGCAAACGAGGTATTCGAGGCCTATGTTCGGGAGGTGAAGTCCGATACTCCCGAATCGCATCCTCCAATGTACTCCTTATTAATTCATTGTACTGAGTACTTACAGTTATAGGCCTGTCGTCATTTTCCCCGTCCAGTGAGCTTGCACATGGTGTGCAAGGAACTGCTACTGCCACTGTTATCGGGGCACTGACGACATGACTATTCTGCATTTCAGAGCGCAATCGCTCAAGCGTCACGTCATCCAGCCTGTGATTGCGTTGGATGACCCGCACCTGATCCGACAGTCGTTGAGCCGATACGTTGACATCTGGTTCAAGAGCCTGAAACATAGACAGCATTCTAGCACGGTACGCAGTGAGGTTAGTTCCCCCCTCTGTGGACCCGTAATATGCGCGCATGACGTTCTCATTTATTCTTTGAGTCCACTTCATGCGCTGCACATCACCACCGGGAGCGGGAGCCCTGTTCGAGGCCGGTTGGCCCGCGGGCGCCAAGCTGGTCGGTGGCCGGCGTCTCCCCTGCCGACGCACAGGTGTTGGCGTCGTCGGCGGGGAGAAGTACTCGTCGCTGGAGCTCGACGCGACTGCAGGTGCCGGCGGCGCTGGTGCTGGGGCAGGCGGCAGCTGCGAGGCGGAGCTCGGCGACGAGTCCGGGGATGGTGGGCGTGCTAGTAGTCGTTTCCGTCTTCTTGTCAACATTATTACACAATTATCATTTCCGTTTTTTCAGTTTTATTTCTTATGGTGACACATGTCAACTTTGATTAGGTATATATTTTTTAAAAATGTTTTTGTTGAAATGTATGTACATAATTCCATATTATATATTTTTAAATTAGTTATTGCTGTAATTGATGAAAATGTACTGTTGTTATAAAATATTGGTAAATAAATATTAGTAAATTTACGGAGATAAATAATATCATGTGTTGACACTGTTTTTTTTTTTTTTTTTTTTTTTTTTTTTTTTTTTTTTTTTTTTTTTTTTTATTATTATTATTATTATTATTAGGTAAGACATTATTTTCTCGACATGTTTCGACGTTACCACTAGAATTTGTCATGTGAATAGTTTCTGAGTTAAGACGTATGTTTGTACAGTTTTTAAAATCATCAACATAGTATTTTAAATTTTTAAAAATATTTTCCATTCTATAGTTATTTAAAATGCCATTTTTTTTATTAAACATAGATACATCATAAGATAAGTCCTAATTGGAATCAAACAAGAGAGCATGGCTATGTGTATAAACATCTAGATTAGGTAAATTACAGAAATTTTCTATTCTCGAATTAAACATAACACCGTAGTCAAAACATTTATAAGTTGGAGCACAAAGAATAACAATGTATCTCGTATTTTAATGATAATATTAAAGTAATTTTCAGTTTTTAAAAAGTCCTTATGGCCGATCGTAATTACACAGAAGTCATTTAAAGTAAAATCTCTAAGTTTTGTTTCTAGATTTCTGATAAGTTGTAGGATTCCGCTATTAGGTGAAAGGTAGTGACATATCTGCATTTCAGGAAAAGTTTCTTCTGCAGTATTTAAAATGTTGTTTTTTTTTATTACTGCTAATTATACACAGCTTATGCTTATGCTTGTATTGCTTTATACACGGTTCGTGTTTGTTAGAAAAGTTTATATCTTCTTTATCAATTAGGTGTACTACTTGTTTTTTCTTTTTGAATGTTTTTATTCGATGGACCTTGGTATTTATTCGGTGTAGTAGATAGATCCTTCGTTGGATTTTTAACCAATTCGCATTTCATTTTGTTTTTATCTATAATTTTTTTTAGTTGAGTATTTTCAGTTGTTAATTGATTTATCCTTTCTTGGGCCGAAGTTAACTCCAGTGTCAGTTTATTAAGTTGGAATTTCAAATTTCGAATTTCGTCGTTATCGTCATCCGATATGTTTGGAAAACTACCTGTCTGCCATCTTGTGGTGTTTCATTATGTTCGTCAGTTGATGTTTCTGATTGAGTACGTTTTCTACGAAGAGTAATATTCTCGAAGAAATTCATTTTGCCAATAAATCTTTGGAATATTTATATTTTAAAGATGGAAAAAGATAATTATGTATTTTGTGAGGCTCGAACATACGACCAAGTGATTACGCTTCGATTACGCTTACGACTGCCAAGGATGGGTTATGTTTTTCACGCTTATTTTGTATTTTTTTTTTCTATTGTTGTTAATTTCTTTATTACTTTGTAGCTTCCAATCGGCTAGATAGATGGATTTCGACAGTTAAGATACCGTTAGATTTTTCTGTGATCCCAAGTGTCATAGTAGTTTATAAAAATAAATGGGAAGTTAGGCGACAAATTGCGAGTAAGGTATCAAAATAATAGGGTTTATGAATAGTAATGCAACTTGTATGTTTACATGTAATTTAGTAGGAGAACTGCTGAAATAAATAATGATTATAAAAAACCCTGCCGTAGCAAATCTATTTGTTTCTTAACGGTCGAGTTTTACTTTTTTTTTTAATACCACTTGTATAAAGGGTTAATACGATCTATGACGTTTTATTTACTCCACATATTCATGGTACCATTTTCAAGCCATTATTAACAAACTTTCAAACGCATCATAGACATGTGTTAATTGTTTCAAAATATTAGCTTGCATATTTAATTCCATGCTTGTAACATTAAACATGACTGATTTCCATACAACCGTTTACCTTTTCACCCCTTTACGGATGGATTTTTTAAAAATCCTTTCTTAGTGTTTATTTACATCATATAACGCATCAACTGTCAAAATTTGAAATTTCTAACGCCCATAGTTTATGCTCAGGCGTTGATAAATCAGTCAGGACAAGTAATTATATACGAGTATATTGTATATAAAATTATATTATTATGTTAGGTTAGTTTTGTTAGTAATTATTTAGATTTAAATAACCGGCAAAATTTTCACACATGGTTTAGAATTGATCCGATTTGAAAAATTATTTCAGTGTTGGATAGCCCATTTGTTGAAGAAGGCTATAACCTATATAATATTACGCTGCGACCAAAAGGAGCGGAGCATAAACGACATTATGTTGCGAACATGAAAAACTATTGAAACTAAAACACGCGGACAAAGTCGCGGGGGATAGCTAGTGATAGAATATAAAGTAAAGAATATTATTGCTTACAGATTAATGAAACTTTGTGAAGATGGTAAAACGAAGTCTTTTGACGAGAATGCTGATGGGTGCGCTAAATCTGAAGCTATAAACGTCCTGTTTTTACAGAAAGCTGAAGATGCTCTTAGGTTTGTTTAGCCAAGCAATGTTTTAACAGCTTGCACTATACTTACCGTTTCTAAACTAAACTGTTTATTGGTCTGATCGTAGAGTTTACGCCCAAGTACTGCACGTCAAAACTGAGTTTACGAGCATACTACGTGACGAAACAGGTCCGAAATTTGGATTTGAGAGAGACATCAACAAGGTGGTGACCTTTGTGAAGAATTTTTACGAAGAAGTAAAGATTCCAGCTCAAGCGATTGAATATGTTGAAGCTTTTGGTTGCGGTAAGATTTTATCGTCGACCCATCAGTAGATTTTATTTTATTTTTCTTTATTGGCCAACCAACAATAGTTTACACTATAAATAGTTAAAGCAAAATCTTATATTCTAAGGTTAGTGTAACTATCTCTTACAGGTTAGCAACGCACGTCCCATAAACATTAGGTACAAGCACTAAGCTTTGAAATTAATATAAAATAATTCAAATTAACAAATTGAAATTAACATATGTGATGGAATATAAAACTAATGTAAACAACAACATGTAACAACAGTAAAAGTAAATTTATTATAACAAAACTAATAATAAAAAAAAAACAAAGAAAAAGAATAACAAGAAAAATAAAATTAAACATGACTAGTGGTTGCTCTATGAATCTTGGCGAATGAGTCAAAATGCACGTCTACAAGATCGCTGGAGCTATTTAATACCTAATTTGCAAAGACGAGGGACGACAGAGTTTGCACCAAGTATTGTCCTGTGGAGTGGAGGGTGTAAAGGACTAATAGGAGCACGAGGGAGTCTAGCAGGCGCTCAAAAAATGAAACTTGGAGAGTAACAATCAATTTTGCATCGGAGTAAATTATATACGAACATGGAATCGATGATAATTCTACGTTTCTCCAATGAGACCATCTTAAAATAAGATAGTCGGGCTTCATATGATCGAATCCTTTTTGCATTTCCACTGGCATAGGCCAGATGCCAGAGGAATCTCTTTTGTATGCGCTCAAGTCGAAAATGTGCGTGGAGTAATGAGGTCTCCAAATAGTACTGCAGTATTCTAAGATACTACGAACGATACAGTTGTACAACAATATCTTTGTTCCACTACGCTTAAAACCAGCAACATTCCTTACAACAAATCCCAGCATTCTAGAAGCATTTTTGACGACGCCCTCAACATGAGGTACAAATGTTGAGGCATCGTCAAAAACAACTCCTAAGTCCCTTATTTGATTCACCTCCTCGATAACGTTAGAGCCTACATGGTATACGCTAGCAGTCAATTTTTTCCGGGTATATTTCACGTGGTAGCACTTTTAGGCACATCTCATTACCGTTACACCATTTAATTAACGAGTCTACGTCCCTCTGAAGTAATGTTTTATCGTTTTCAGATTCGATTATCCTAGAGAATTTAAGGTCATCTGCATACATATAGCATTCTGAGAATCTTAGGCAGTGCGCGATATCGTTAACAAAAACGTTAAATAGGACCGGTCCAACATGTGAGCCCTGAAGACGTCTTGTAACCTACAAACCTTGTAACCTCCAGATTGAAAACCATTAACCGCAACAAAGAAAAAGCGTTTCTCGAGATAAGACTTTAGCCAATTGTAGAGTGTACCGGTGAAATGATGAGGCACACGGTCAAAGGCTTTGGTAAAGTCAGTGTAAATCACGTCAATCTGCTTGCCGCGGTCGATGGCATCCGATAGCATTTCTGTAAAAGTCGCTAGATTAGTGCAAGTAGACCTATAACCCACAAAACCATGCTAGGAATCGCTCAAATAGAGTTTGAAATGTGTCTGAATGTATGGACAAACAAAGGACTCGAAAACCTTTTCAAAAGTTGACAAGATAGTGATAGGTCTATAATTATTGACGTTGTCCTTTTCATCGCTCTTATAAATTGGAATAACCTTTGCTTTTTTCCATCAGTCAGGGAAAATCCCTGAGCTTAGCGATTTGTTAAAGATCCGAGTAAGAGGGGATACCACGGGGGCACACTTATAAATAAATATTGGAGGAATACCATCAGGGCCAGGGCCTTTACGAAGATCCAATGATTTAAGCTTGTTCAGTAGGTTCTCGCTACCAATCACAGGTGCCGTTAGCGGTAGACTGTTATTCTTCATATTTCGAAGAAAATAAGACTCCGGCGCACTGTCGGTCGCTTTAACATCGCTAAACGCTGAAGAAAAAATTGACGCAAACATTTCACATATTTGTGGACCGTCATATGTAGATACGGTTCCGTTAGTCATAGTAGCCGGGAAAGAGGCTCTAGCCACCTTTTTTATCCTTAATGTACGCCCAGAAGCGATTTGGGTTTTTTGAGATTTCGTTTTTTATGTCTTTTACGTAATCATTGTAGCTGTAAAGTGTCAATAGCTAATTTGGAACACCGTTTGCCTAATAATTTGAGTTCGAGTTCATCCCTAGGGTTCTTATAGTTTTTGTAACGAGATCTTATTTTTTCCTTTTCTTTTAATGCTCTTATTAAGCTTTTATTGAACCAAGGAGGTTATTTTTTATATTTTAGCGTAGGCTTGGAAGGCTCGTGCATATGTATAATATTTAGGAGTCTGTCATAAAATACACGAAGCATTACATTAATCAAATATTTTATCCCAGTTAAATGATGATAGATCCTCGCAAATTTTTATGTAATCATGTTTATAGTCTTTGGGTTATATGGTAGTCGGGTTTCTTTACTCGCTTTTATCAGGATTTCGATTGGAGGGTGATGGACATCAATATTGCTGAGGTAGTTTAGGGCCTCGGTAACGCTACAGGAAGGTAAATTAGTTAATAGAAGATCTAATATTCGTCCAGATACAGTCACAATGCCATTAAGTTGAGTCAATTTATGCATGTGTGTAAAATCTATTAGTACATTGCTAATGCCAGGAGGAGTATAATTATTCACTGAGTCATTAACCAAGTTCCATTGTATGTTACCTAAATTAAAATCGCCAACAATACAGACGTGCAAGTCTGTCTGCTCTAATACCACATTACAACAGTCCAAAAAATTGTCCAAAGTACTGCGTAGTACAGGGGGTGGCAAATAGACTGCGCACAGAGCTATTCGACGAATAGACTTTATAAACGGTACTTCAAAAGTTATCCAAAGATCCTCACATTGGCTTTCCCAGTTAGCCATACGTTTAGAATTAATTTTCTTTAATACGGCGATTAAGACACCACCTCCATCCTTTTTTCTGCCATCTCTATCTCTTCTGTATTCAACATATCTATCGTCAAAAAGCTCCGTGCTCAGAATACTACTATTAAGCCATGTTTCAGTCAATACAACAATGTCATAAATGTTCTCTAAAGATAATTGACGACAAAAATTATGCGTCTTTGTGCGTAGACCTCTTGTGTTTTGGTAGTAAACATTTATATTAAGAGCCGCGAATTTTAACAATGATTAATGCCAATGCGATTACAATATAGGATAACGAAAATTAAGTTAGTTTATTTAAAGTGTCCATATTTCTAACCATAATGTGTTCCGATTCTTGTACTTTACGCATGAAAATTCTACACCACACAAATTTCTAACCAAGTTCTTTGGCCTAGATCCTAGTGGCAGCGTGCAGAGCCCTATATGTTGGGGACAGATGTTCACTCACGAAAATTGCTGTTTTTGGCCCAGAATAGCCGAGATGCTCGCTGTTCAGCTTATTGTCCTTATTACTTTTGTTAAAATTAGTAATAGACGCCAGGAATTGATCACGAAGTCGAGGCGAAGCCAGCTGTACTACTATTGATCGTGCTCTGGGATTGTTAGAGTTGAGTTTGGCAACCCTGGAACAATGCAGAATATCACTGTTTTCCAAGACAAGTCCAGCCACTTTTGAAATGTCTGATACAATATTTAACAGATTTTCTTGTTTTTTCTCAGGTAGGCATTGAATTTCAATATTGTTAGATCGAGTTTTTTGCTCCAGCTGATCAACACGCACCTTTAGGCAGTTGATATTATTGCTCATTTCTATAATCTCCTACTGTAGTTCTTGAATGGTCTCCTTAGATGAAGCATGCTCCTTTAGTAGATCTTCATACTGACTGTTCATGAATTTCATAGAGTCATCAATGGCATCAATTTTCGCATTGATGGGCTGCAACTCTTTGTTCAGTATTTCAATCATGGTTTCATTATGTTTAGACAACATTAACGATAATTCGGTCTTCATTACTTCCTGTATTATGTCTCGAACATCATTTTGCGATAAAACATTTTCAGTAGTCGCCTGAGGCGGAGATCCAAGAGCTTGCCTTTTGTTCCCTTTGGTAGTCGATACATTACGCAGAGGAGTTATTTTGTTCTTATTTGTTGGAGACGTGTCATCAGCCATGTTTAATTATGTATGGTAAATACAGCGTAAAATTACCAATACACGTTATACGGCAAAAGCAAAGTAATTGTTTCGTGAAAAAGAAACACAATAATAAATAAAAAGGCAAGTAAAAATGCAAAAACAATAATTGCACGTCGAATTTGAACCCGAGTTCTCGACAATGAGGTGTCGCTTCAACCTCCGATTACCTATTTCGACTTACACATTAGTGGCGAAATTAGCAATCAGTATTTCGTACCTGCGTCTTGGTGAGCGGGGCGATTGTGGATTTGTGACCATATATGGTAGCGCACTGACCCGTATCGTATGTTCTGATTCACCACCAATCAGCGAATAGGCATAAATAAAAAAAACATATTGCAGAGATTGAGCTTTGAGATTGGTCGTTACTGTCCTACGTTTTTTTTTAGTACTCGATTTCTATAGGTTTACACTGGTGTTTATTAAATTTTTAAGAATCATCCGACAAATTTTATTGTGTCATCTCGATCACATCAGCTATAAAAAAACAAAAAAAAAACAAATCGATCCATTCGTTTGGGTATAAATAAGTATGTAAAACAAAATTTTGAATTTTTGTTCATTATGGGTCCCAAACTTTATGGCAAACGTGTTACGGATAATAATTTTCGGTCAAAAAATTTTAGGAGAAAAAAGGGAGAGAGTACAAACATTTTTATTTGCATTGCAGCTGTACCAGAGGCAGATAAAATCGAATTACAAACTATTGAGCAGGTGTTTTGTGGTCAGCGAGACAAGCCACTTCTAATTGGCAGTGTGTTATCTAACATTGGGTACAATGAGGCTGCGTCCGGCATATCTGGAATAACTAAGGTACCTAAAAAAAAATTTTTTTCAATAGAACTGATACCAATTTCATACATTTTAGAGTTAGCCAAAAAATTAAAATCTAAAGCGAAACCTGCTGTTTTATTCCTGCGAACTTATTTTCTTTCTTCGATCACACACAATTTCTGCTCACACAGTTGTATATTTTTTTTATTATCGATATTTTATGATGTAACCAGGTGTTACTGGGCTACCACACCGGCCTATTAGCCGCGAACCTGCATTGCTCAAACCCGAGGAAAGATGTGGTTGCCCTAAACGACGGTCGCATGCGCATCGTCACAGAACACGAGAGCTTTTGCCGCACGTATGCTGCTGTTAACAGCATCTCTGTCACCGGTCTTAATGCACACGTGTTGCTGCATGGACAATATAGGCCTAAGGTACAATCAATGACAAGTTTTTATAAATATTTCAAATATATTTTTATTTCAAATAAACTTAAATAAATAAATAATAAAACAAACTTTTATAAATTAAGTTTAGTTACAGGATATGAATTGTAAAAACTATTGCTACTCCAAAGAGTAGTATTTAGAACCAAGATACATAGAACAAGAAATCTTATCCTTTTTGGTAGGTGTTTGGAAAAAGATTGTTATGGCTTTGCCCCGAACGACTTTCAGGACATTAACCGCTACAAGTCGAGCATTCCCTATCTGGTGACCATATCAGGTCGCCACGAGGAGGCCGTGAAATACGTGCTGGAAAACTTAAAGTCGCAACCCATCGACCCTGAACAGTTGAGACTGTTGAACAACATCCACCAGTCGAGCATCGCTGGGCATTTGGGAAGGGGATTTATTATTATGAGTAAGTAACACTTATTCCAAGAGCAGTATATGGTTTTTTTTTGGAAGAGATTTACGCAGTTATCCTGAGCGCAGGCTTTGACTGCTTCACCGGACTTTGAGCAGTATATGGCTAACGAAAGACTAACTGCAAAGGTAACCTTTTCTGCACTCCAAACTTCACGTGTCAGGCGTGTGTCTCGCATCGTTTTGTTTAGCTACCATAGGCATTATTTCTCAGTCATTACCCTATAAATCATCAAGAAATTTTAAATTTAAGACATACTACTAAAGACCAACACACCACACACCCAACCACCTGCTTCAGCCATAGACCTGAATTTATTCAGAACATGTGCATCGTATTTCCTTACCGTACACTACACGTACACTGTTTGACCATGTAGTCTGTGTGACTATGTAGTCAAACAGTGTAAACACATATATATATTTTATTCTAGAAACGGATGAAGAACAGAAAACAGTCAGTCTTTGTGAGAAAGCTGAGTACTTCGATGAAGCGGCAAAGCCTCTGTGGTTCGTGTACAGTGGAATGGGCTCGCAGTGGGCCGGTATGGGGACGCAACTCATGCGGATCCCAATCTTTGCTGCTGCTATAGAAAAGTAAGATTTCCATCTGTAGTGTTTTTAGGAACCAGGAAAAAATAGATTTAATTATTGGTCGGAATTCTATACTTGAATCCATGTCACTTTGTTTCGTGCTAGAATTTTATCAGGTAATTTTGCAAGCCAAGTATTATTTTATATATTCGAGATTTCTATGATTTTTTAGGGTACCGTGCCTCAAAAAGAGTACTTTTATATAAAAAAATATTTTTAAACACAAGCTTGTTAATCAGCTAAGCTCGCAATATTAGTGAAACAAGCCATAACACGATGGGATTACGTCGTTTCGTTACAGAGTTCCTATGACATATGATGGAGCGAGAAGGTGACGAACCATCTCACTCTATCATTAGACCAGCTTAAAAGTAGTATAATATTGTATTGTCACCAAACTTATATACCTTGTAAATAGTATTCAGCACATAATAAAACTAAAATACGATAGAGAAATAAATGAAATATAATAATGTGGACCTATAACAAAAACAATTTCTTAAAATCGATGTCAAGTCACATAAAAGATGAAAAAAAAAACCTTATAAAAGAAAGAAAGCAAACAGAACCTTAAGCCGATATCAGAATTAAGTAAGAAAATAAGCAATAACTTAAACAAAAGACAGGTCTATATGAAGACCATAATACTAAAAGACCACATTGAAAGGACGGGAGGGATTAAAAAAGATTATAAGGAAATGACAGACACATAAAAACCTATAGATACCAGGTTAGAATCAAAGTTGGAAAACAGGAAACGACAAGAAAAGCTATAATACTAACAGCAACCGCCTTCAACAGGAAACTACATGCAGTTAAAAATAATCATATCTTTCCTATGAATTTAAATAATGTAATGCAATCAGAGGCAGAAAAAGCTATCAACAATCAAATAAATGGTAAAGCACCCGGATCAGATTACATTGACATTGAAATCTTTTATTATGAAACTAAGATGTACACGTCACTTTTTTTTGGGTTCGCTGGAGTTGATTGTTTCTAACTAACTACTTTTCTCGACTATATGAGAAAGCGTATTTAGGAATCTCAATTGGAACAACGTGGGCTTAATTGTTATTGGCTGGCAACTTAAACATCTAAGGTTAACTGATGACTTAGTCCTTATATTTGACAACGCTAATACGTTTTAACACATGTTTAAGGAGTTGGTTGACGCAAGTAGATAGGTAGGTCGGACTAACCATTAATAAGTGAAAAACAAAAGTTATTACGTACAGGGAAGAAATACCCCTCAAAGTAGATGGTAAATATAATGAGTATGTGAAAACATGCACATACTCAAGGCAAATCTGGGGGTACGGCAGTGCCCCAGCCAAGTCTCGAGCAAAACGGGCTCGGCCGTACCATCCTTTTCTCGAAGCGTTTCGCGGCTATTTCACACCCCCTGTATTATCAATACGGACAAAGCTAGGGGTTTAGGTTTTCAATAACCTAGAGTAAGTATTAAAACAAGCTCATCCTCAAAATTACATGACATTAGAACCAATAGTTTACGAGTTATAAGCGATCAAAGTTACACCATTTTGTCACTCACTGACCGATCATCAAAAATCTAAGGTACTTCTAGCAAACTTAGAACCTTCAAATTTGGCACCAAGATAGGTTTTTAGCTACATGTATAGGAAAAATTATAAAAACGGTAATAATTTATATACCTTAGTAAATAATAGGAAACAAATTTATATTTGCGGTTTTACATGAACTTGGTGTATGAATTTTGACTGCATTGTTAATTTTGTTCTTTGTTTATGTACAAAAAGTAAAACAAATCGATTTATATTATTAATAAATTGTAATAATGTATTGAATATGCATATTAACTTGTGCTCATGGCCAGATCACTGCTATTGTAATGTAAACAAAACTAATATAGTCACAAAATATTGATTTATTATTACAAATTAAGTTGAACAGGACCTGGCTCCTATGCGATCTCAAAACTTTTTACGATGGAAGAATTGCGTAGAGAGACTTGGCTCTTTTTACATTGAATGTTTTTGGTGGGATAACATTATTCAGGAGTCAGAATGAAAAAGAAATAGTTAAAAGAGGGGATTACGCATGAAAAAATATTGGTCACTAATAGAGATACTGAAAAGTAAATGTAAGCATCAGCATAGAGAAAGGTGTTCACCTTTTATCTCTTGCCTTACGGTGGCCAAATTTGGGCACTAACTAACAAACAAACACCTGTTAAAAGTAAGAACATGCCAGAAGTGAATGGAGAGAACCTGTATGAGAAATAAAAATAAATTTTTGTGATTATAAACTTATATTTACAGTTGGAAATTTGATACTTGATAGCGTCATTGATGTATGAGAGAGCAATTTTTCAACCGCAGTTTCGTTTTTTTAGAATACCCTCCGTGACCATCAGCAAAACTTGTAAGAGACCCTCTCTTACAAGTTGTTGTGTTGTTTTTCTATACAACGTTATTCGCTAAATTATTTACAGATGCCGTCGAGTTCTAGAGCCAAAAGGAATCGATATTGTCCACATCATTACAACAGAAAATGAGAAGATCTTCGACAACATATTACACTCGTTTGTCGGCATTGCTGCCATTCAAATTGGTCTCACTGACATCCTCTGTGCACTGGGACTTACTCCGGATGGAATTATTGGTAAAGATACCAAATATTTGATGACAAACCAAGCAATAAATATAAATTCTGCTTTAAATGAAATTTGATGTTTTGTAGATTTTGCAATATAGGAATTGGTGGTATTTAAATAGATCTTAATAAAAAAGGAAACACATGTTGAGGAGTATAAATAACAGTCACAGAAAACCACACACTATCGTGTACTGATCTGAGATATTACATTCATACGTGACTGACTCGTTGATCTAGTGGTCGCTAACGCGACTGCTTTGCACGAGGTCTCCGCTTCGAATCCTGGGTCGGGGCAAAAGTAGTAAATGGGTTTTTCTGTTTCTAAATACTCAGTACAGCACGCAGTCAAGTTCTATAGTTCTTAATATTTGATTTGCGTTTTTGCGGCAATAGTCGACTCCTACGTGGGCGGAACCGCGGGCCACAGCTAGTAGATCATAAGATATATATTCTGTGTTTTTTAAATTTTAAAATTCATATTTCTCTATAGCAAACATGGTTGTAGCAGAAACAAAAATAAAAAATTGTGTTATATTTGACTTATGAATGTTAAACGTTCGTATAAATATATTTCATAATTACCTATAATACTAGGCACCCAAGTCTTTTCGATGATTCTCATCATCTGGGGGCACGGGAGTGCCCAAGCCAAGTCTCGAGCAAAACGGGCACGGCCGTACCATCCTTTTCTCGAAGCGTTTCGCGGCTATTTCACCCCCCCCTGTATCATCAATACGGACAAAGCTAGGGGTTTAGGTTTTCGATGATCTAGAGTAAGTATTAAAACAAGCTCAGCCTCAAAATTACATGATATTTGAACCAATAGTTTACGAGTTATAAGCGATCAAAGTTACACCATTTTGTCACTCACTGACCGATCATCAAAAATCTAAGGTACTTCTAGCAAACTTAGAACCTTCAAATTTGGCACCAAGATAGGTTTTTAGCTACATGTATAGGAAAAATTATAAAAACGGTAATAATTTATATACCTTAGTAAATAATAGGAAACAAATTTATATTTGCGGTTTTACAAGAACATGGTGTATGAATTTTGACTGCATTGTTTATTTTGTTCTTTGTTTATGTACAAAAAGTAAAACAAATCGATTTATATTATTAATAAATTGTAATAATGTATTGAATATGCATATTAATAAACAAAGCTAGGTTAAAATGTAATGAATAAAGCTAAAATCTTTCATACATATCAATGCAATGCAATAAATACTCTATGCTCGCTCGTTTCGTTACATAGCGTTGTATTAGTATACTTTAAAATATTCCGAATAATGTCATCTGATAGCGCCATCTATCTATGAAATAACCACTGTGAATCTAAAAAAATATTAACGATATTATTCAACGAATAAATACGTAGTTAAGTTAGTACTGTTAGTAGCCGTATTAGCTTGATATTGTTAGTGATTTAACTGAAAAAAAGTAGTTTTACGTCAACATAGCAGAAATTACGAAACATCACAGAAAAGGCAAAAAAGTAAGAGATAGGGAATGGGCTCTAAGCAAAGCAGCAGGTCACTGTTATTGTAATGTAAACAAAACTAATATACTCACAAAATATTGATTTATTATTACAAATTAAGTTGAGCAGGACTTGGCTCCTATGCGATCTCAAAACTTTTTACGATGGAAGAATTGCGTAGAGAGACTTGGCTCTTTTTACATTGAATGTTTTTGGTGGGATTGAACTTTACTTGCATTTTCACACGTATATTCTTGATGGGAATTGATGGATAAATTATCAACAGGTCACAGTGTAGGAGAGCTAGGATGTGCTTATGCTGACGGATGTTTGACGGCTGAAGAGATGATTCTGTCCGCTTATAGCCGAGGGTTGGTGTCTCTTGAGACTTCGTTCATTCGTGGCTCCATGGCTGCCATCGGACTTGGATATAAACAGGTAATACACGTTTTTCATATTTTCATACACATAGACACTTCATTACCATAACCAACCGAGATATTTTATGTATACTTAGCTTAAGTCTCAAGTTGCTATACGAAAAATAAATAAATGTAGAAGGAGTAGAAGTTTAATTTAAGTACATTGGCTAAATTTATATATATATAGATACATATTTTTTAATTGATTTAATTTTAGATGTAAGTTTTATTTTATTTTGCTGTGCCCTACAGGGTCTACGATTGCACTTAGCTCTAAGCCATTCTGTAAAATCTCTTATACATTGTGGAATGCAAATGAATATGAATATGAATATGAATATGAGATGTAACTTAAAATTTAAGGTCTGAGGTTTTACATCGTATTTCACAGTGGGGTTGAATAAAATATCGTCGAGTTTATTCCCTGAAAACACAGGTTTACGCGATCACTGCCATGTTTCTCTTATTAGCTATCCCTCTCTTGGGAACACCCCTTTGGCGATACAAGATAGCCTTAATATCTTCGTTATGGATATCCGTCACTTAAACAAAAAAAACACAAATAGTTTCATAATTTCAGCATGACTCGGTGTCCTGAACAGGGTCAGGCGCTTCTTCCTTTTCGGTAGCTTTGTCTTTTGTATAAGATAGAAGTGCTCAAGCAGAGTGCTGCTCTCATTTCTGAGACGGCTAATTACTAGATGCTCTCAGAATTTACCAGAAATCTCGACTCTCTACAATTACGTAGAGACATCGCATCATAAGCCCATTTTTGCCATCTGTATTATGAATAGTGTTTAGAAGAACTCTCCATTGTAAACCTTCATCTCCTTTCCTCTCCAGAGACTAATTAAAGAAGTAGACTGAGTAGCCATACTCACACAATCATATTCCGATAATAACGTCGCGTTTTAAAAGAGTTTGAGAGCCGTATCTTTGAAATGAGAAACTCGTTGCCAGAAGATGTGTTTCTTTTTTATTATAACCCCGGGTTTTGCAAACCCGCTTTTTAGGCCGACAAGTTAAGGCTGAATAGCAATGGCGTTAAAAAACAATCGTTCTCTATTTCAGATTGCAACAATTTGTCCTCCTGAAATCGAAGTGGCGTGTCACAACGGACCTGAATCCAGTACTATTTCTGGGCCTGCCGATAAAATGCGCGAGTTTGTCGCTGAGTTGACTGCTCAGGGAATATTTGCTAAGGAAGTCCCATGCTCCAAGATCGCTTATCACTCGCGTTACATCGCTAGTGCTGGTAAGTTCATGCTGCAACACGTAAAGAATAGACAAAGCGTTCTGGCAAACATTGTCGAAACGTTTACATGTATTGATAGCCAAACACTTGTCCAAAAGTTACCTCATCAAATAGCCCAGCTAGACATGAAGCTGGCATATTATACTAAATACCTTGTTTTATTTATTGTTTATACATACATAACAGCGTATACTCTATTGTATTGTAGGTCCACAACTCCTCAAATATTTGTCTGAAGTGATTAAGTCACCGAAGCCTAGAACCAAGCGCTGGATCTCTTCATCAGTACCGCAAGACAAGTGGGACACAACTGCCGCACAGCTCTGTTCAGCTGAGTACCATACTAATAACTTGCTGGTAAGAAGCAGGGTTTTATGATACGTTTACGTAAGATAAAAAAAAAAATGTTTAATTGCAGTTTGGTAAATATTTTTTTGTTTTAATGTTTAGTTATTTTCAGAGACACTTTTAAGTCGCTTTATAAATAACAATGACGAATGCAATTTTAATCAGAATCTCCGAGTCAAAATATTCTCTACTTAATTTGCACCGTTCTGTTTCAAGTCATGAAAAAAAAATATAAAAAAAAAAGTATTCATTTAAAAATCTCGCAATATGAAGAATACGTAGACTTGTAAGGTTAATAATTCAAGATGTACGTAGATACCGTAGGTTTGACGGTCTAGTGGTTAGTGACCCTGATTGCTAAACCGGAGGTCGTGGGTCTTATGCTCATGGCCAAGTCACTGTTATTGTAATGTAAACAAAACTAATATAGTCACAAAATATTGATTTATTATTACAAATTAAGTTAAACAGGACTTGGCTCCTATGCGATCTCAAAACTTTTTACGATGGAAGAATTGCGTAGAGAGACTTGGCATTTTTTACATTGAATGTTTTTGGTAGGATCTCATTTATTTTTTGTAGGTCTCTTTCTTTTCTTGTTAGGTGATTTTTTTTATTTCTTGTGCTTCAGCTGCTGCTTTGCTTAGAGTTGTCTCTTAATAAACTAAAAACTAAACGAAAGAACACGTTATAATCAACTTAGTTTATGTAACTACGTATAGATTACAATAATTATTTTGAAGCTATATTGACGTAAAACTACTTTTTTTTCAGATAAATCACTAACAATATTAAGTTAATACGGCTACTAACAGTACTAACTTAACTACGTATTTATTCGTTGAATAATATTGTTTATATTTTTTTAGATTCATAGGGGTTATTTCATAGATAGTTGGCGCTTTTAGATGAAATTATTCGGAATATTTTAAAGTATACTAATACAACGCTATGTAACGAAACCATAGCGCAATTTAGACCAAGTACAACGCCATCTATCGAGCGAGCATAGAGTATTTATTGCATTGCATTGATATGTATGAAAGATTTTAGCTTTATTCATTACATTTTAACCTAGCTTTGTTTATTAATATGCATATTCAATACATTATTACAATTTATTAATAATATAAATCGATTTGTTTTACATTTTGTACATAAACAAAGAACAAAATAAACAATGCAGTCAAAATTCATACACCATGTTCTTGTAAAACCGCAAATATAAATTTGTTTCCTATTATTTACTAAGGTATATAAATTATTACCGTTTTTATAATTTTTCCTATACATGTAGCTAAAAACCTATCTTGGTGCCAAATTTGAAGGTTCTAAGTTTGCTAGAAGTACCTTAGATTTTTGATGATCGGTCAGTGAGTGAGTCAGTGAGTGACAAAATGGTGTAACTTTGATCGCTTATAACTCGTAAACGATTGGTTCAAATATCATGTAATTTTGAGGCTGAGCTTGTTTTAATACTTACTCTAGATCATCGAAAACCTAAACCACTAGCTTTGTCCGTATTGATGATACAGGGGGGGGTGAAATAGCCGCGAAACGCTTCGAGAAAAGGATGGTACGGCCGTGCCCGTTTTGCTCGAGCCTTGGCTGGGGCACTGCCGTGCCCCCAGATAAAATAAAATACATTTAAAAATATAAAATATAGTCTCCAATCGACATCGGGAACAGGGTCCAAGCTGCCGGTGGTTAGGGCTCCAGAGAGAGGAACCTCCTCACGATACGCGCCGTGTCGAGAAGTACCGCCTTCTGAATCAAGCCCTTGACCCAGATGCCCAACCTCTTGCGACTCGAAGTCGCGTGCCAGGGAGGAGCTGCTGGGGTCCCTAGATCGGGATCCGTGGGGGCGCCCGTACCGTTGGGTACGGGGCAAGTTGCGTCCGTGGGCGCCTCCACTGGTGAAGACCATGCAACCCCGGCTGCTAGAGGCGGTGGTGTTGGCCCTCTTCCCTGAGCGAGCGGGACACGTTCCCCCGGCGATGGCTTCGCCCTCAGCCACAGACTCTCCAGAAGAGAGCACCGATGTCCCCGAGGTGACGCAAGCAGAGACGAGAGCGGCCGTGTCGCGGCTCCGGGCTAAGAACACAGCGCCCGGACCCGACGGAGTTCCTGGTCGAGCTCTCGTCCTGGCGCTGAAGGAGCTAGAGCCCCAGCTGAGGGGGCTCTTCACGGCATGCCTCGAGCGGGGTCAGTTTCCCAGTGTGTGGAAGGAGGGGAGGCTGGTCCTGCTCAGGAAGGAGGGGCGCCCCGCGGACTCGCCGTCTGCGTACCGGCCCATTGTGCTGCTCGACGAGGCGGGCAAACTTTTCGAGCGAATTATCGCAGATCGCCTCGTCAGCCACTTGTGCAGAGAAGGGCCGGACCAGGTGGTGAACCGCATCCGGCGCCTGGGCCTAGAGGTGGCCCTGAACAAGTCGGAGGCCATGGTGTTTCATGGCCCCCGACGGGCGCCGGCGCCGGGATCACACATCGTGATCAGCGGGGCCCGGATAGCTGTCGAGTCCACCATGAAGTACCTAGGATTGGTGCTCGAGGCGGCTTGCGTCCTGGCCGGATCCCCGCCCTGGGACCTAGAGGCGAAAGTACTCGCGTCATTGTATAGATGGCGCGAGGAAGAGCGGGCACGGGGCTCGAGACCGGCGCAGCGGCAGATCGCGCTGCGCCGAGATGAGCTCCGTAAGGTCCTGGTGGCGGAATGGCGGCAAAGGCTTCTGCGCCCTGCCGCCGGCCTCGCTACCGTCGAGGCGATCCGGCCAGTACTCGACGTCTGGCTCGGGAGAAGGCACGGCTCCCTGTCGTTCAGGGTGACGCAGGTGCTGTCGGGGCACGGCTGCTTCGGCAAGTACCTGTGTCGCATAGACAGGGAGCCGGACGCTCGGTGCCACCACTGCGTCCATTGCGGGGAGGACACGGCGCAACACACGCTCTCGGAGTGTGTAGCTTGGGAAGAGCAGCGCCGAGTCCTCACAAATGAAGTTGGAGGCGATCTGTCGCTGCCGGCCGTAGTACGGAGGATGGTTGGCAGCGCAGAGTCGTGGGACGCGGTGGTGTCCTTCTGCGAGGACGTGATGTCGCAGAAGGAAGCTGCGGAACGGGAAAGGGAGATCTCGACTCCCTTCCCGGGCCGCAGAAGGCGCACCGGGCGCAGGGGAAGGGCGGATAACGCCCTTTTCCGCCCCCCATAAATGGGTCCAGGGGCGAGGGACTTGGGGAAGTCCCCGCCCCCTATTCGATGGACCCGAGGCGGAGGCGCGCGCGGGTGTCGGCGCGCGCCTCTGAGACGATGCACGGGGTAGTTAACACCTCACTACCCCGTGCAGGAGACGAGGCCCGGGCAGACCGGGCCGGCACTAGTGCGGGGCTGCGGAAGAATTTGGATTCCCGCGGCCCCGCGCGCACGTGCGAGGAGACACCGGGGGGTTTTAGCCGGTAAGAGTCCGGCACGCCCCTCCGCCTCTCCCCAGGCGGAGGAAGTCCATGAGGATTTCCCCCCGTCAAAAAAAAAAAAAGGTGTGCCCCAGGGTTCAATACTAGGCCCGTTTTTGTTCCTAGTTTACATCAACGACTTACCATTCTTTTTAAAAGGCAAATGTGACGTCGTACTATTTGCAGACGACACTTCTTTAATTTTCAAGGTAAATAGAAATAGAGATGATTTTAACGAAGTAAATACTACACTCACTCAGGTTACACATTGGTTTTCAGCTAATAATTTAGTTTTAAACGCGAAAAAGACCAAATGTGTTAAATTTACTATGCCGAATGTTAAAAATCTCGGTCCAAATATTATTATAAACGGTGAGGTATTAGAGACTGTAGACTCAACGGTTTTTCTAGGCATTACCATTGATACCAAACTTAATTGGTCGGCACATATTGCGTATCTGGCAAGTAAGCTCAGCTCTGCAGCTTACGCCGTTAGAAAAGTTAGACAAATCACTGATGTAGACACTGCTCGTCTTGTTTACTTTAGCTACTTCCATAGCATAATGTTCTATGGTATACTGTTGTGGGGTAAGGCGGCTGATATAGAAACCATTTTCATTCTTCAAAAACGAGCTGTTAGATCTATTTACCAGCTAGGCTCTAGAGTTTCTCTTAGGGAGCTATTTAAGGAGATAGGTATTTTAACTGTAGCATCGCAATTTATTTTTGCTAATATACTTTTTATAAGGCAAAATGTTCACCTTTACAAAAAGAACAGTGATATTCACAACATTAATACACGTAGTAAACATAAGTTATGTGCGACATCACACCGCCTGCATAGAGTACACAATTCATTTATAGGGCTTAGTATTCGCTTCTATAATAAACTCCCTCTCAATCTGTTAGAGTTACCCTACAACTCATTTAAATCTTATATTAAAAATAAACTTTGTGAAAAGGCCTATTATACTATTAATGATTATTTAAATGACAAATGTAGTTGGTCGCCGTGATAGACACAAGACGGTTCTGTGTGGTATATTATCTTATTTACTACTGTACGGTACTATTTAATTTGATAGGCATACACTCAGTATGTAACAATATGTTACCTATTTTGTTTTATTTTTAGTACGATTATACGTATGTGTATTGTATTATTAAATTCTTTACATTGTTTTAGAATGTATAATTATATTAATTATAAAATTTAATTATGTAGCTATCAATTCCTTCTTTTAGGGGTATTTTATGTAGCTATCAATTCCTTCTTTTAGGTTTCAGTGCAGTAAATCAGTGTTTGGAGTATTTTCATTCAATGCATACTTTTTTTTTATCTTTTTAAAGCCGGCAGCAGTTTCGCCATGCTCCCTTAGTTGTCATTGCCTGCGGTGGCGTCTTGGGTCGGGTCACCTCCTTCCCTCTAATATGGCGAGGGAGGTGATGGCTGATCCTTGCGTCATACTCGTGAACGGGTGCTGCTTGCGGTGACTGGTCGTTCTGCTGACTTTGGGCTCTGTAGATTATACTTTTAATTTCATAGTACCTATTGTAGTACCTATCGACCTCAAACACTTGTTTATTTGCGCAGTCCCTAAATTATATAACTATTATTATTGTATTCGAAATGACAGCGTGCTGCTGGGGAGTTTGTTGCGCCGTTTCTTCTCCACAGCCAGAGCACTTAGGAAGCGGTGAAGGGTGGGCGAATCAGGGTGCTGTCCATAGTATTGACGTTCTGAAAGTGCTACTTTGTAGCCTAGTTGGAATAAATGAGTTTTTGATTTTGATTTTGATAAACAACTAGCTGACCCCCGCGACTTTGTCCGCGTGTTTTAGTTTCAACGGTTTTTCATTTTTGCGACATTTTTCATTTATGCTCCGCTCCTTTTGGTCGCAGCGTAAGCTTATAGCCTTCCTCAATAAATGGGCTATCTAACACTGAAAGAATTTTTCAAATCTGACCAGTAGTTCCTAAAATTAGCGCGTTCAAACAAACAAACAAATTATCAAACAAACAAACTCTTCAGCTTTATAATATTAGTATAGATACTATAATATTTATATAAGCATTATAAAACTTATTATCATATTTAATATTAATCGTAAATGTTTAATCGATTATTTGTAATTGTATCGAAAACGTTACTACGGCATCAAGGCTAAGAAGGATTCCTTTTTTTGATAGAGAGTACTATATTCTTCGGATTCATTCAAAATGAATTGTAACGATCAGTTGTCAGAAATGAATCTGATTATATTACAACAACCTTTGTTTAATGAAGAGATAAATAAATATCCCTCAGACTATCCACTCTGTTAAACTACAGCACCAAGAGTTTAATTTTTTGTAGAGTCCAGTGTTGTTCGAAGAAACATCCCGACTGATCCCCAGCAACGCGGTGTTAGTGGAGGTGGCCCCACATGGTCTTCTGCAAGCCGTTCTCAAGCGTTCGTTAGCAAGCACCTGCACAAACATTGCGTTGACCCGAAGGATGCACCCTGATAATACGTACTTGCTACTTGAGAGCATTGGCAAGTAAGTAGATCATAAAAAATATAAGTACTTATAGTATAATAAGTTACCTTCCTAATTTATACAATTGTTATACAAATTGGATAGGTAGGTTGAAAAAAAATAGGTTTTAGGATGGATCATGATGACATCCACCTGGTCAAAAAAAAATAAGTATAGGATAAAACTGAACTTGATTTTTTCCATAAATTGATTCTATTAATATATTTCGTACCGATTATAGTTATTACACTTTATACAGCCGTGGATCTGCAAAGGACGTTTATACTCACTTTTAAAATTTTCAGATTATTTATGGCAGGTTACAATACTAAACTACACGTCCTGTACCCCAAAGTACAGCTGCCAGTGTCCACTGGCACGCCTTTCTTGTCTAATCTAGTCAAATGGGCTCATGGAGAAAAATGGTGAGAGATATGACATAATTAACAAACTAAAACATTAATTGAGAAACAAACTTGTTACCCTGATTTTTCAGTAACTTTATTTCATAAAAATAATAATATACTTTATTTGCTTAAAATATGGTACATAAGATGTTACAAAGTAAAATTTGGTCACAACATATTTCACCTATTGAAGGTGTGCAAATTTATAATAAAGTTTTACTCTATTTAACATGTTTATTTTTACTTATTTTACTATTTTGTAAACCATAACGACTAGAGCTAAAAAGAGATCATCATTGACAAGAGGAAAACTAAAATGCTAATATAAAAATACATTAACTATTTGAATAAAGAGGCATGACTACCATAATGTTATTTAAAATGACAATAACGACAGGAACTTTTCTTTAAAAAATCATTAATAGAATAAAAGCTTTCCTCTATCAACCAATTCTGCAAAGGGCTACAAAATTTTTTAGAAGGTAGTTCTGCAATGGGCTTTGGCAAGGAATTATAAATTAATGGTGCCATATAAACACAGTTACGTGTAAACATCTCTAGTGAAGGTACCGGTATTTTTAGGTACAGTTGCGTTGTCTTTTATTTTTATTGTCGTTGTGTTCAAAGAGAAATGGATGATACTTTACAAACTTGGCAACTTCATATATATAAAGGCAAGGAACAGTTAAAAGCTTTTGAGATTTAAATATAGGTTTACATGATTAAAACCATTAAATATCTACCACATATTGCACACACACATTTTTTCTATGAAAACCTTTATTAAATCCGAAGAGTTACCCCAGACGACTATTCCATAACGAATAATAGAACATATGTATGCATGGTATACCATAATAGAAGTTTGTTTAGATGTTACATATTAAACTTTTCGTAAGGCGTTATCAAACCTATTTATCCTAGTACATAAGCTATCTATATGATCTTTCCACGTAAGATTAGCATCTAATGTAATTCCTAAGAATTTTGTGCTGTGTAATTGTTCAACTTTATTATTACTATAATTAATGTTTAATGGTATTTGATCACTTTTAAAAGTTTTAAATTGTATGAGTTTAGTTTTATCGATATTGATTTTTAATTTATTTGCTTCTAACCTTTTAATAATACCATCAAGGCTATTATTTATTACAGACTCATATGCATTCTGGTTTTTACATTCATATCCATAATGACTGTCGTATCATCTGCAAACAAAACACATTCGTGTGATATTGCACTTGGAAAATCGTTTATATACAGAAGAAACAATAGCGGGCCTAGTATGCTCCCTTGAAGGACGCCGAAACAATTTACACGCTGCTCTGAATCATAATTTTCAACAGTATTAGTATTTTTATTAAATTAAGTAATTTTTGTAACTTGCTTCCTATTGCTTAAATAAGATTGAAACCATAATTGAATGACCATTATGAATTGTTTAATAAATTATGTAAATGTCTAGTTTCTGCTCAGTTTACTCATTAATGTTTCAGGCCGTTGGCGCTGTATCGCTCGGCTTTAAGAAAATCGGCTGCAAGTTGCGATCATATCATATCTTGGCATGATGCAGAAAGCTCTTACTTGCAAGGACACTCTCTAAGAGGTACGATGATAAAGGTTTATGTAAGTTCTTACTTAAAACTAGCTGTGCCTTCGGTTTCACTCGCGCAAGGAGTTCTCGGTCCCGTACGACATCAATTTGTTTTTTTTCCCTAAAAAATTTCCAGTTTTGATAGTTGTACCGTTATTCGAACAGAAGACAAATCCAACAAATGAAATATCGTAAAAATTGGTGCATCCGTTCTTCAGTTATAAATGGTGTTACTAACCTGACTTTGCTTTAAAATATAAATATAAAGATTTACTTTTAAACAAAATCTTTTAAATTAGTTAGGCAAACAGTACTAGTTTTAATTTATATGAGTATGCAAGGGTCGGGCCTGTTGGTCTAGTGGTTAGTGACCCTGACTGCCAAACCGGAGGTCGTGGGTTCTATTCCCACCCAGGACGAATCTTTGTGTGATGAGCACGATCATTTGTTCTGTGTCTGGGTGCAATTTATCTATAATATGTATGTATTTAGAAATATATAAGTATGTTTATCAGTTGTCTGGTTGCCATAGCACAGGCTCTGCCTCGTTTGGGATCAGATGACCGTGTGTGAGATGTCCTAAGATATTATTCTTTATTCTTATTATTTCATTTCAATCGGATGTCAAGCAGTGATTTAAATTTATCTTGCAGGATTTGACCTAAACAAATACACTGCATGTTAAAGAAAAGCTCCTAAAAACTAGACAGCATAGTAAAGATATTAAATTATTTAAAAGAAGGGTTACTAACGCGTGCAAAAATTCTGTCACAATTTATTTGTATCAAGAATAAGACATCTCTCTCAATAAAGGTCAGCTCTTACAATAAGCATTATCATTATTAGTTACATTATAACCTTTTAGGTGCCCACTGCTGTGCAAAGTTCTATACCAATTTGCTCCATTTAAAATATACCTACTGAAATAACGTGAGACAAATTTACAGGACGCACGTTATATCCTTTTGCCGCTACACTGATGGTGGTTTGGGATACCTTGGCCATGGTATTGGAAGTCCCAAAAAAACAGCAGTCCGTGAAGTTCAGTGACCTCCATCTGTATGCACAACCCATTATCCATGATATGAGACAGCTGAAAATAAACGTCAGTTTGAGCAGAGGAACCGGTAACTTTGAGGTAAAATAACTGTGCTCGAAACTTGTCAAAACGATTCAAAACGAATTTAAAAACAGTAGAAAGTTAGATTATATTATTAAACTTTATGAAAAACCATTCAAAAGTAAATCTTGCAGTAAGCATTTAAAAATAATAAAACCTATTCTTTTCACCAAAGACTTAAGTGAGCGCTTAATTGATTATATAAAAAACCCGGAATATTTAAAAGAATTTATTTTTACTAATCATTAAATGCATAAATTATAGTTATAAAGTCTTATGTTTTGCAACAGGTCCTTTGCGAAAACACCAAAGTTGCCACCGGTTATGTAAAAGTTATGGAAAAGGAGAAGTATCGTTATGTAACTGAAAAACCTATTAATGTAGAGAGTTTGAATCTTACTGCTGAAGACATTTACAAATCATTGCAAGACAGGGATTGTTCTTATAAGTAAGTTAAGTTATAAAGTATAGTATATAAGGACCAATTGGATGTAAACATCAAAATTTATCTCGTACAGTCTAAGAATGGGAGGGAGGTTGGTCCTGTAGTGGGCAAAGAGGGCTATTATACTATAAGTATTTCAAAAATTATGATATTTGTTAAACAATTTAATCACGCCCACTAAGCCATTATTTTACAAATTTTTGAGGATTACTCCATGTTTAGTCCATGCGGGGCTCAAATCGTCTCACACACTTTGACTTGGTGGCTGAAGTTTATTTGTATATAGTTTCTTTACTTAACAAATTAGTCTAAAATTGTATAAATACTCTTTCAGTGGTGAATTTCAAAGCATCGAACGTGCTAACGAATCTTTCAGTGAAGCTTTACTTGCATGGAACAACAACTGGGTCACTCTAATCGATGGGTTGTTACAACTACACATGTTACGTAGGTCCCACAGGGCTGTCTCAGTCCCTACCAAAATAAGGAGTCTAAAAATCAACGTACAAAAACATGAAGATATAATCAGCCAAACAGTTAAAACAAACAACAAAGTATTATTGAAAGCTGAAGTCGATGAACAATTAAACGTTACCAGGTAAATACTAAAATGCTATGTTTGATGTGTTTTATATATTTTGATTCATATGTAGATCTGGTTTAAAATGTAATCAATGAAGCGCCATCAACACGGTGCAGTTCCGCTGCCATCAATGGGAACACACTTTATCTGCCATCTATCAGGTCTACGGCGGCTGCTGCTGCTCTCGTATCAGCCTTACTAGCCATTGCCAAAACTTGCGAACTTTACATAATGATTAAATCACCTTTAATAGATGTTAAGCGCCTAAGATAAATGTAGGTTTTATGTTTCAGATGCGGGGGGATTTTCTTGAGTCATATCATATTCGAAAACTTGCCGCCAGTCAGTGACCGCAACATGTCGTTGAAAGCATTGAAATTTATCCCCAATACACAGTCAGTTAAAGATGTGAGTAAATAACATCCTTGTTGGTCGTTGATCACGATGCAAAATTTTGAATGAAGCTTTAAGTCCGCGGTTCACTAGATCACGGAAAGAGGTCATTTCTGTCCACGGACAAATTTTTTGTCGTATGCCGCTTTGTATCTATAGAGCTGAAAAAGGAAAATACTAACAATAACGTATCGTATTTGTCATACAGGCTTCTTCATCAATGGATGTTTTCTTGCAAATTGTCGGAGAAAATGTTAACAAGGATAACATAAATGTAGTTGGAATAATAAATCAGCCTTCAAGCAATTCGATATTCAACAAAGTAAATAAAGTTGTTCAAGATGTTTTTGGAGTAAATGTTAAATACGAAGAAATAAACAGAGAAAAGGCACTACAGAACAAACAGAATAACTTCTTGGCTGGTGCTGACGTTGTGCTAGTTCAAAACTTATCAGTTGACGAAAGCGTAAGTTAAAAATACCTACGTTCATTTTTTATTTGAAAGAGAATTTGTTATTTATTTTTGTCAACAAGGTGTACCTAAAAAAAAAAAAACATTTAATTAACTTTTTCATTCAGATTTCTCTCACATAATATGAACCACATCAATTTCTATATTGTTTACAGTTGTGCCAGCTACTGCATCGTGCACTACGGAATAATCAGTTCGTGATTAGCGAAGAAGACCTCAGTTCTGGTGGACGGTCCCGACCCTCATCACTGTACCGTGTGCTTTCCGTACATACATTGCTTAACAATGACAACAGCAAGCAGTCACAGCTCCAGCTAGCCCGTTGGGGTGGAGCACCCGCACCAGTCCCAACGACAACTGTCACTATCCGAACAGAATCTGACTTTGCCCTCCTAAACTCCGCACGCACCTTCATGACATCAGGTCATCGACTTCTCGTCATCGCACCCTACCCACCTATTAACGGCCTTAAGGAACTAATTCAGACCTGGCGGAAAGAAACCAGTCGCAACAAGATCGATCTTATCATAGTGCACGAAAACAGTAACGAATATCTTTCGGTTAACGAGCTACCTGATATTGACTTGGCTTTCAGGGTCTTGAACAATGTAAGAGATAACATAATATTGTACTAAACGTTTTCACAGTATACATTTTAGTATTTTGACTAATTAAGCAATGTGTTAGGAAACCTGGGGAGGTGAGTACTACGTGTCAGTAAGCGACGGTGCAACAGTGAGCAAGAACGTGACGCTGCAAAGCAGCAAGATCGGAGATTTGGATTCCCTAACTTGGGTCGAAGCATCAGACACTGATGAAGCCGGGATCGACGTGATGGTAAATTGGATTTCTTCTTTTGAAAGAGCTTAGTTTTTGTCATTGAAGCAATTTTTGAACAAAACGTTATGTGTTTGACCTGTATATATGTATATATTATATATATGTATGTGTGTTTCGTTGTCCGCTCGTACCTACTCAATGACTCAAGCGATTTTGATTAATGATAAGTCATTAGATTCGTGCGCATATTCGCTGCATAGCGAAAAATTAATTAAACTGATGGATTTTATGCACTTAAATGTGCAGGCTGAAATAAAAAAAATATTGGCAATTCCCGAGTAGGATATTGAAACGAAAGGCTTAAAAAGGCAAGTTTTTAAATATATTTAAATTTAAATGTAAAATGACAATATGGCAACGAATGTCGCCATTTTGATTTGTCAAAAATATTATTTCTTCAATTGCTACAATATGGGAATCGAATTGATGGCCTTAATAAGCACACTCAGAAACTATATAATTGTAATTTAAAACTTGACACAAAAATTTATAAATTCAATTTATTATATTAAAAAAAAAATACGTGTGGCACTCGGGGACTGCCGCGGTAAAGCTATTGCATGGCATTTTTGTCAACCTATGCAATTATAATATTATGCAATATTTTAGTCTTTTAATTCTAAAATATTTTCTTCCACCGTTTTTTGTCCGTGTAGGGTATCGAAATGCCGAGGTCAGAAGGGGTGGAAAAATTTTAATAGCCTACTGGCGGCAAATGTCATAATCCGTCCCTGATCAAATGAACCGATATTCTTTTGATAGTAAGCTATTAGTTAAATTTATAACTATTAAAGTGCTGCTATCTAGTTGTTGTATTAAGAACTTTTAGAATTGCGATGATGTAAAGACTTCTTGGTTACGAAGTACGTTACCTGCACAGCAGATGGCGCTTTTTTTTTCTTTGATATTAATTCAAGTTTTTTTCTTTGATATTCATTCAAGTTACACTTATTGAGCGTGGGGACCGATAAGAAAACATATTTTTTTTCTTTTATTGAATAAATGAGAAGTTAATATTGTTTAAAATATTTTTATTATCTTACAATACATGTAGGTTATTCAGGAATTGTTATCATTGAAACTATAGGTTTATGGTAACTGAAATAAGTAACATAAGTTTGAGTTTGGAGCAAATCGTCTCGATCCGTGCGAGCTTCGTACAGTCTACACGCATACGTCTAGTCGGACGCACACAAACACCGTGCCGAAGTCTGCCGAACTGACACGACGTTAGACGATGCACGGCTGTCAACGCCGCACCGCTGTGCCGGTCGGAGTGTTAGGTTTTTTTCGTTACGGAAATTTCTGGATTCGGTCCCCACGCTCAAGGCCCGCGATAGAAGCTATGCTATTGCATAGCTATTGCTTAAAAAATAAACCAGGCTGCCAAAAAACGAATTAAAATGTAAGAAAACAAGTTGTTTTTATGTATTGTCATTCCAGTCTGGAAACTTCTTAAGTTTAACAGTATGAACGGTTCCCCGACTTGAAATGTGGTATTTTTTTCTGTTTAGTCATCAGTATCACTATAAATTAAAATTTAATTTTTTAGGTTCATTATGCCGGTATTAACAAAACTGACGTCAAAAAAGCTGACGGATCATTATTTTACGGAAATGATGCTAAGAATAGCTACGGAATGGACTTCAGTGGTGTTACGAAGAGGTAAATTATCAGTTTTAAGGGACAACGATTAATTAAGACAATATGTCTTGTATGGCACTATGGCAATTGTAGCACTATCCTTAGAAGTAGAAAAAGTTAATACATAATTATGATTTGTTTTTGTTTTTTGTCAGTTATGATGTATTACAATTTGGTAACCAATTTTACCAAGGAATACTGAATTACCTAGTAAAATAGGTTGTGGAGGTCATATATTAAGCTCAATTTGAGAAGGTTGGAAGCCGACCTTAATATAGCTTAGTAAAAGTCTAGGCATAAAAAGAAAAAGTTAGTAAAAGTAGTTTGCAAAAGGTTTGTTACGTTTTAGTGGACAGCGGGTGATGGGTTTGGTACCGTCCGGCGCGGCGAGCAGCGTGGTGCGCGCGCAGCCCGAGCTGCTGTTGCCGGTGCCCGCGCACTGGAGCCTGGAGGACGCCGCCACCGTGCCGCTGGCATATGCACACGCGTTCTATTGCCTCGTGAGTATCTTACCAGTCTTAAATGTCCAACTGCAGAGCAAAAGCAAACAATATTTAGGGAGGCATCAGTGCTTATTAAATGCCGGTCGGTTTAATAATTAATCCTGTTTTCCTCACAATTTTAGTTAGATCTGTCAGTGTTAAATATTGGGCTCATGATGGTAAAATAGAATATATAATTTTGAAAACGTCAAATAGTGGTAAAGTACTTAAGTCTTCTTTCGAAACTGCAAGTTCGAAGACTTTACGCAAGCAATTTTGATTACATTTGTTGGTTTGATTAGTACTTTAATAGGTATTTACTGATATACTTTCAACTTACATAAAACTGATTGCTCTGCTCTCTGAAAGGCAGCACCCAGTGATTTATTTACTAGCTACGTCAATAGTATATTAATAAATAGTATATTAATAAATTATCATATTTTTAGACAGTAAAATCATTAATTAAACCTGGCTACAATATCTTGGTTCACGGAGGCACCGGCGCTTTGGGACAAGCTCTTATAACTATCGCACTGGGCTACGGCTGTCAAGTTTTCACCACCGTGAGTGACACGCACAAGAAAAGTTTCTTGCTCAAATTATTCCCTGAATTAAAAGGTAAATTGCATTTAAACATCTAATATCAACCTGTATAGAACCTTTAAGAACCATCAACGTCCCAATGGTACAGTGTTCTTCAATGTAAATCGGTGTACAGAATGTTCTACATTTATTTGTGAAACTCTTGATATTGATGGTTTAAAAAAGTGGCGTATGAAGTATTAAATGTTTTTAATATCACTAGTTTTTTTTTTTTTTTTTCTTTTTATAAAAAAAAACGACTCCCGCACTAAGGAATTTAATCCTTGTGTCGCGGGGGGTTTTACCAACATTCAAATCACATGCACAAAGAACACCCAGACTTGGAACAAGCATTTGTGGATCACACAAATGCTTGTCCCATGCGGGGATCGAACCCGCGGCACGTCGCGCACAGAAGTAATTGGCGTGGTGACCTATACCACTCGGCTATCCGTGCAGTCACCTGTACCTACTTGTTGTTTCAGCTGATAATATTGGATACTCTCGTGATGACAGTTTCAAAGATATGGTCAAAACTATTACAAATGATAAAGGTTGTAATATAGTGATACACTGTATTGGTAAAAATCTGAAAAATGTGAGTTATACTAAACTTACTATTAATAATTATGTAATCTATATTTATATTTTCTGTGTATTTTGCTTCACATTGGGCCTTGTTAAAGACTTGTCTCTTTCTTACATGCTCCTTTCTAATGAGATAAGTAACGTATTCATGTAATGGAAATTATTATTTTCAGGCGTCACATGATTGTGTTGGATCACATGGCTTCTTTGTCGACGTTTCTCAACTTATCGATCATGATGACTATTCATATGGAATGTTCAACCTTAATCTTAATAGAAACTATACAACTTCTGATTTCGTGACAGTGTTTGATGCCATAAACACTGAGAATAGGAAAGTAAGTATCCGCATGATATAGAAAAAAGATTTGGTTATTTGAAAGTTATTCCTTATTAAAATCCACGTGTTTGATCTGAATTTCAGACATTGTACAGCATGATAGTAAGGGGTATAAGTAGCGGGCTCGTACGACCGTTGTCGCGCGTGACATACGCGCCGCACGATGTGTCGCGCGCCTTCCGTTTGATGGCGGGGAGCCTACACCGCGGTAAAGTGCTTTTGAACATGAACGACCGCACTGTGCAAGTTCAACCCCGGTAAGACACTAAAAACCAGACAGGTGTGAGTCTGATTCGCGCACCGAGGGTTCCGTACAAATTTTGCTGATCGCTACGGTTAATTCGTCCCAAACTATGTAGTTTGAAAAATATTCTCTTACACATCGATATATAATAATAATAATAACCCCTCGGGGCAAGCCGTTACCTCATCATGAGAATAACGCAATACCTGAGGGCATATTAACTTGCATTTTCCAACTTTGAGATATAAATAAAAAATGTATATTAAGGTCTATGTAGGAGCATACATCCGCAGGGCAGCTTGTGGCGAGCTGTTTGTGAGTAGCGACACAACGGACCTGAGTGCCCCAGGGAGTCACTTCTTAGGAGGGCTCCCAGCTCTTTCTTGCCTTAACTGGCTGGCTAGAGAGGGGTCGCTAGAGCTATATGCTCGGGGGTGGAAGTGTCTAATGGCGTAATAGCGAAGAAACCCGCTCCGGGTCCGCTACTGTGACCCGCGATGACGAAATCGGGGCCGCACCGCTCGACACCCCTAGCCGCTCGCACTTGTGTTGCCTCCTGCTGCCTATCGTGGCGGTTATGTTGGGGGGCCCATCTGGTGAGCTGGCGAGTCACCACCTGCCTATTTGATTGCATTTATATGTGTTAGAAGGCAGGTGCCATAGTTTTCCGATTTAGTTCTAATAACCAATCCACTAACATTTACCTACACATAGCCTAAATTTTTACTTTCCATTCATAATTTACAATAGCTCTGTATCTACTTTGGACCATTCATGTCTGTTCTTCCATAGAGCAGAGTTGGATGGGCCCTAGTAGATGCCCCATCCCAGTTTAGAGTAAAGTTCTCAACAAGGCCACTGCGTGTTGGACCTGTGTCCCCACGTAAGCCTTTCAAAGGACCGGGTATTCTCAATACTGAGGATAGCCCGTGAAAAAAGAGAGATAAAAAATAATAATAATAGTTTATTTCAGACCAACATAGTCACTAGAGTGTTAGTAATACACAGGCACTTAAGAACTAATTTAGTAATACACAGAATACTAAAACAAACTAAAGTGACATAAAAATTATCCTGTATGTAAGCGGATCCAATGCCTCCATATAGGACTCTCTAAGTGTTCTGCAACCACCCTCAGGTAGCTGTTGGGACTGTCTCTCACTCTTCGCATCAGTGATGCTGCTCTTTTCCTAATTATTGCATAATAATCGTCTACTTGTAGTTGTATATATGACATGGTCATATTTACAAATGCAAATACAGGGTTAATACGACCAAGGAGCTTTCTTTTATACTACATATTCTAGGTAATATTTTTAGTCTCCATTCCGAAAATTAGTAATTTAGGAGCAGTTATTAAATCTACAGAAAGTGTTTTTTAATGTTTGCTCCGTTTTAACACGCATGGCAACAGTTATGCAAAAGTCACACGAGGTGACTTTTGCGTAAACTGTTTATGCAAAAGTCACCTCTATAATGACTATTGCTTTCCGAGGTTTTCGCGAACGTTAGACATTAAAATAAAACTACTTTTGAACGGATTTTATCGCGGATGAGTGGCGGTTAAACACCGCGGCGGTGTTTAATCGCCACTCAACGAAGTCTGCAGTCGCCGAAAATGCTGAAGGCTTCAGTCATTATATTAGATTTGATAAACCAAAGATCTCAGAATTCCTACCATTTCAATAAAGAAGTTTGATGTAAGATATCACTAACTTGGGATCCAATAATACACAAACTTAAAACCAAACCCAAGAGCAGCGCTGCAAGACCTCAAGACATAGTGAGCTCATAATGCGTAGGTCGGAATACAAATAATTTATTAAAATATGATGGTAGAACAAGCAACATCTACTGTCAAGACGAATACCACCTCAGTCTGCCCGTGACCATGACACCTGCAAAGGCATCGAAACATCGGGTACTAAAATCTAAATATAAAACGAAAATCGGTTCAAAAGTAGTTTTATACAATGACTATTTTCCATAATGTACTTTTGTAAGTATAATTATGTATATCATTAATTAATATTTTATTACTTGTTTTACAGAATCATTTGTAGTTCCGATCACAGTCATCTAATACTGTGCAACGACGAGACTTGTGGTGTATATTTTGCTGATAGACTTGTGGAAAGAGGCGCTAAGAAATTATGCGTGCATTTCAAAAGACAGTCGATGCCATATTTTCAATTTAAAATGAGGTAAATTTTCTATTCGTAACCGCTTCTTCATTGTGTTCTTTATTTTATAAATATTTGTAAACTTCGCTAAAAAACAAACTAAAGGTAACATGCTCAGTTATGTTAGGATATTTTACGTTAACGAAAATGGAGTGCCCTTAGTCAATTGTATGTTAAAGACTGATAGTAAACATAGAAATCTATAAAATCCCTAATAGTCCGGTCAATTTAGACATTCGGTGCTACATAAATTCCCATCAAGCTGAAAATCAGTAAGATTGTTTAAAACATGATTAAAAAAAAATTTGAAAGTTCCCCATCTTTCCCCTGTACGGAAAAAAAAATATTCAAGGTCAAAGTTAAAAAAAAATAGTTTTTCGCGATTTTCATCAAAACGGTAAGTTTTATCATAAAAATACTTCGGAGAAAAATTGTAGATCATAAAATTATCTACAAAAAATGTCTCAATACTTTTTTCCTACGAGCCATCGTTTTTGAGATATAACGATTCAAAAAGTTGTAAAAGTTGTAATCGTCATAATATGCACACGTTTTCACGCCACCTATGAGGTAGTGTACTTAGCGCTTTTTTTGACGTGGTTTCCCCAGTAAACCTATTTCACGGGTCTGTTGTGATTCTGTTTAATTTGAAACTATTCCAAAATAATGGATAGAAAAGATAAAAGCAATTTAAGTTCAAAAAAAGGAGTGAAATTTATTCGTCCTAATCGTAACTTTCAAATTCTTCTTCTTGATGTTTTTGTTCGTCTTGTTCTTGTTCTTCTTCATTTTTATCCTGAGTACATGTAAGCTGCGTTAATAGCGATGTATCGCATGTCGCCTCGTAGGAATCAAACGGATCCTCCACTGTTGGTGATTCAATATTAGAGCACGACCGGCCTTGACAATGTGTACATGCCAGAGAACAAAACAGTCCGACTTTTTTGCAACCAAATTTAGCACTGCACCCCTTTTTGCAGTTGCAAAAAATTGTGTTCAGCAGTTTTTCCGACGCAGGTGGAAGTAAAGTTTGGACTGGTTCTAATAAATTGTTGACCAACTTCCAACCCCAGTCTGTAGGGTCTAGCTGATAATCAAGCCACACTTGAACTTGGTAACATACCCGAAAAAGATGTTAAGAAGACAAGCTAATTGTACTTGATTATTACTTTTAGTATTTGTAACGAAACATGCATATCTATACTAATCTAAGCAGGTACTTTTTTTAGGATCTCCGTACATAGAAATAAGAAAGCGAATGCCGTTAGTGACAATTTCATGTCGAGTTGAATTACTATTTTCAAAAACTTCAGCACATTAGTGGTGGCGCGGAAACGTGTGCATATTATGACGATTACAACTTTTACAACTTTTTGAATCGTTATATCTCAAAAACGATGGCTCGTAGGAAAAAAGTATTGAGACTTTTTTTGTAGATAATTTTATGATCTACAATTTTTCTCCGAAGTATTTTTATGATAAAACTTACCGTTTTGCTGAAAATCGCGAAAAACTCATTTTTTTACCTTTGACCTTGAATAAAAAATTTTCCATACAGGGGAAAGATGGGGAACTTTCAAATTTTATTTTTAATCATATTTTAAACAATCTTACTGATTTTCAGCTTGATGGGAATTTATGTAGCTTTACTCTAATTTTTGGTCTAAATTGACCGGACTATAATATTGTACAAATATTTAATGGTTGTAAGTTTTAATTTTAATATAGCTTAAGTTTTTGTGTTTGTATAAATTGTTAGTATTGCTGTTTACCAATAAATAAAGTTAAAGTAAGGTAAAACTAACAAATGCTAGAAATGGCAAGATTTAAGCAAAAAAAGGATAAAATATTTTGTACTGACATCATTTGTTAATTTAGGTCATGGCAGAAGTCTGGTGTCAAAGTGCTAGTGTTCTCTGATGATCTGAATGGAGAAATGGACATCACTGCATTGGTGAACAGTGCAGCACGACTAGGACCGCTAGAGGGAGTGTATGTGACTGTCGGTGAAAACCAGCCAGAGAGTAACGAAGGCTTAGTAACCTCCTTGGATTTGGTGACAAGAAAATTATATTCTGATGTCAAGTAAGTTACATGGTTGTAACTACTTCTCTAGCCTGCCCCGTGAATCATTTGGGGCTGCCTGGCTGGGCCATGCAAATACTTCTTCCATTCATCCCTACTACTCGTCATCTCAGCATTCACTGCTTTCTTTCTTATATGGTTGAAATTATTAATTAATCACTTTTGTCGATAAGTGTGATGAAAACAAACTACACGAAAAATGTATTGGACACCTGCTATTGCCATGCATGAAAAGCAGCGCAACACAAGTACATAGTTAATTCAATAACGTTGTATTTTTTTCAGATACTTCGCAGTATTGAATGTGGGTAATAACACTGTTGGGAAGGATGCGTGTCTGAAACGAGCGCAAAACAAGTTACCGGCAGCCTTGGTGTCTCTGCCTGAACTTGGCATCGTAAGGAAATTCTTCAATTAGTGTTTCGAGGACCAATTTAAATTGAAAGAAACCCATGTGAAATCACTCGCTAGTCCGTCCGTCCATCTGTCACAGCTAATTTCAACTCAATCAGTTCAGTCGTTTCGAAACAAATTCTCCGAAATGGCTGGACCGATTGATTTGAAATTTGGTAGACATAATTATGGAAGTTGGTGACCTAATGTCGAACGTGTAACGTAAATAACAGAATCTATATATTTTTAAGTTATTTTTTAAATTTGTTAATATTTCCCTTACCTCGGAAACATACAGGTCTAAAATTTTGCAAAAGAAATATGGTAAATAGTTATTACTATTTATATTATCGATGTGTGTAAGAACATTTTGTAAACTACAAATGCAAATTTGTTTTGGAGAATTATCTGAGACGATCGGCCAAATTTTAGATACAGAACCCTCGGTACTTGAGTAAACTCATTTTAGTCCGGTTTTTTTTTATATTAGCAAATCTACAAGCATTGATTTTTCTATATATTCCAGGCTAAGATTTGTCTCCTTATCTAAATCGTATTTTTTATCCTGAGAACTATTTTCATTTTAACTGATCTGGACAAACTGACAATGAAATGTGTTTGCCATAGGAGGCGGGTTTGTGGCGCAGTGCGGTGGACGTAACAGAACGCGCACTGCGCATTGGACACACTGTACAGCGAGCATCTCTCCTGCCAGCGAGACAAACCTCAATGCTACAGAAAATTGCTTCAATAGCCAGTAAGTATCTCATTAAGGTGCACTTACAACAAAAATTTCTCCATTTATTATAAAAATGATGTTGATTATGTCACGTCCACATCGACCAGTTTAGAGTACTCGCACCATACTTCCGGATACGGAGCAATATTACTCCATTAACTGCTCCATTTTGATTGATTTATGCTATTTAGCCAAAATCGCTCAAAAAGTGCTCGTTTAAGCGTACGGTTATAGTTGGAATCTTATAGAACTTTTTATTTTAGACTAGCTTGTCTTGTTTTGGTTGTCCTATTCCTAAAAGTAACATTATTTCATAGTTGTAAAAGTCAACATTGTATATATTATTTTAAAATATCTTATGGTTGAATTAAAATCTACCACTCTCACCTAATTGGTTTTGGAAGCAGATATTTTTTCCAAGAATAATAAATAGCACGTCGCCTTCTTGGTCTTAAGAAGGCGACGTGCTTACTTAATACTAATTCAAGTGCTTATTGAAATCAAACTCAAATATAGCTTAAAAGTATTGATACAAAACAAATAAACGGGTACACTTGAATTTACCGTTTAAACCTTCTTTTTCAGAAATAGCGATTTCAGAGAATACTAAAATAAGTGCAACTTTAGAAGATCTGGGCTTAGAAAGTGAAAAAATACCAAGTATCCTTTATCTTCTCCGTGTTGAATACAACGTATCGTTTGAAGTGGAACAAATACCTTTATTAACAATTGAAACGTAAGTGGATTATTTATTTATTTAATGCTTTATGCACGATGTACTTAATGCCTGAAGACATTCTCCACCTGTCGACTTTGGGCAATGCGGAATAAAATGTTGGGGATGCACTGAAAATAGTGATATCGTGGCTTATATATTATTATGTGAAGTACATACATCAAAATATGTATAAGTCGTGGCCAAATCGTAAAATTGATAATTTTATGATATATTTGGCTTTTTCATTAAATAGAGCCGTTTCATGATATGACTAAATCCATCGACCTAAAATCAATTGCCACATGTACGACGGAGCATCACTTAAGAACGGCTCGACCGATCTGGATGTTTTTGTGTTGTGTTTGTAATTGTTAGTTTATTGTAAAATAGTATTACTAACGATATTTCAGTTTTATTTTCATTCATTTTAATTTTTGATTCTGCTGTTAAAGCGGTAAAAATAAAAATTTCTAGTACCTTAAACATTAAAATTTGTTAACGTAAAAATTGAAAAAGTAAATCAACTTTATTTGTAAGAATATAAATTTCTCATTTTCGATTAAGCGAATCGTATCATGCAGATGTTAGGTAGATACTTTTTTATGCACGAAAGGGTATTTCAAGTTAGACACATCGCAAGAAATAAAAAAAGAGTTCGCAGAAACAAAGTCATAAAGTTTTAAAGATGCCTCCTATAAAATTCCATTATAATTAGAAAAAATATACATATATCATATAAAAATATTAAATATTCACTTATCTCCTTAACTATCAGAAAGGTATGAGGAATCTTAATTTTCTTTATTAGCGTGATTTTTTGGTCCACCTTTATGTAGACCAAAAAACTTAGTAGCAGTTGTTTCATTATCTTTTATTTCGTTAAATTTAGAATTTTATTTACCCTTTGTCCAAATTGCATTCGATTTGTTTTATCTAGCTTGATTTTGAGATTGTTTACCTCTGACCAGCTAATTGTCGTTATAAAATTTCCTTTCTTTTTTTAATGGAATTTGGTCCAACTGTGTCAAACAACAGCGTAATAATGTAACGTAGCAGACGGTAGGTCATTTCTATAAATTATGAAAAGTGGTGGCCCAAGCACAGTACCTTGAGGCACCTAAAATTCCTTATAGATGAATTAAACGAAATTTATGAATTAGAAACTATTGTTAATTGTTGCCGATTGGAAAGATGTGATTCAATTAATTAAGATATATTTGCTCAAACGCCACAAATTAAGTAAAAGGGGAAGCTATGATAGTCTAAAATAGAAAATATAATAAAGCAGTCAAAACCCGCACTCAATGCCGCTGTCGTATTGGTAACCATTTCAAAAGCAATTGGTGTACAGAAGCATGGTCTGATTTTTGGGTGTTGAAAACAAATCGAATACATTTAGGTATTTAGAAGGCGTTGAGTTTATTGAGAAGATTCAGGTCATATTAGCTCACATCACCATAGTCGTATATGGGGAAAATGAAGGGATTTTACAATCATATCTTTCGTGCTAGATGGTAGAAACTTTTTGAGACGATCGCAGAATCCCCGTAAATTTTAAGCTAACATTACTAACTTGCACTTGCCAGCACAATGTAGTTTGTACATGTAAACTGAGGTCCTAGGCACTAGTGCTTATGGGGATAACGGCTCCACTGAAAATTATTGGAGGGACAGCAACACCAGTGGCGTAGCAAAAGGGGGGCGGCGGGGGCGGGCCGCACCGGGTGTCACCTTTTTTGGGGTGACACCCACCCGGTCTCTCAACTTTAAGAACAATATACAAACAAAAAATAAATAAACCGCTAGCACAAAAATGTCTTTTTCGGGGATTCCTCCACTAGCACTAGCTCAGCTCTATGTATAATTCGGGGATTCCCGCAAAAGAGCCTGACGCTGTCGTGGGGGATTCCCCGTCCCATACTCGAGATCTCTGACGTCTCAGTTCAGGTTGCAACATTTCTCATTTGTTTCGTGAAGGAAGTGTGTTATGTTTGGTTGGCGCTATAGTGATAGATAATAAAAAGAAAAAAAACAATATTTTAGAAACTTGAATGCACCAGAGGTGCTGCACAAAACCTCATGACTGCTGTGTGCAATTACACTTTTTTATGTTATCTTTTCTTCTGGTATGATGTTCTTCGGGAAACAAATGATGGACAGATTGCATTGCAAAGTAAAGGCTTGACTGTTGACGAAACTGCTACAAAAATAGAGGCACTTCGTTTTTATATCGAAGAAAAACGTGATCACATTGTGGAAGAGGCAATAGACATCGCAACAAAAAAATCAGGAGACTACGATATTCCAACAGAAAGACGATTTCGGCGTAAAAAACGGATGGTTGGTGAGATGGCCAGCGATGCAAGACTCACACTGAAAGAGGAACTTCAAAAAGATATGTTGGAATGTCTTGACCAATTCTCCTAACTCCAAACAAGATCGAAGTCTCTTCAAGATGTAGCTTCATAGTTCGAGATCGTACAAACTAATGCTTTGCTTTTGGCGAATACTGAAGAACTGAAATTAGCTACATCTAAATTTACTGATTTTTATGATGAGGTCTCAGAAACCAAATTACTTTTGGAGATACCAAGACTGCGAAGATACTTAAATGCCGCTAATGTTACGGTTACTGATTGGGTGTCTCTAGATTTTTTAAAGTTTATTGTAGAATGGGATTTTACAGAATCTCTTCCAAATCTTATGATTGCACTGAAATTGTTCATGACGGTTTGCGTGTCCGTAGCTTCATGGGAGAGAAGTTTCAGTAAAATTAATAAAAATATATTTGCGGGCAACAATGACCCAATCGCGGCTTAGCAATCTTGGTATATTAGCCATCGAACACGAGGCAATACAAAATATAAATTTCGATGCAGTTATTGCAGAGTTTGCAGCTGTCAAAACTAGAAAGGAGAAATTTTAATTGTATAACAATTCCTTTTCTGTCTAAGTTATTATTGTGTTTTATTATTTCTTCAATATTATAAATAATAAATGATCCATGTCCTTTATCATATAAAATTTATTGCTTTTTACTTTCGATGGGGTGACACCACCAACTTCCGCACCGGGTGTCACCCAAGGTAGCTACGCCACTGAGCAACACCGTTTAACTTGCCCATAATTAATCGTCTGATGCCTGCGATGCTTTACTGGCACACCAAACCAGTTCTTTATGGTGTCAAGATATCAGTTCACTGTGCATATTATATCGGGAAGACTGTCTACACTCGCCTGCGTAAAGATGATACGAACACTAAAGCTTATAAATTGTTACATTAAAAATGATAGAAAACAGTATAGGAGAACCGAATACCGTCATGTGTAACGCCATTTTTAAGTTTGCTCTAAGTTGATCACAAATCACCAACACAAACAGGCTACTGACGCTCTCGAAGATAAGAGAAAATCCAATCCAATAATAATAATAATAATAGGCGAGCTGTTTGTGAGTGGCGACACAACGGACCTGAGTGCTCCAGGGAGTCATTTCTTAGGAGGGCTCCCAGCTCTTTCTTGCCTTAACTGGCTGGCTAGAGAGGGGTCGCTAGAGCTATATGCTCGGGGGTGGAAGTGTCTAATGGCGTAATAGCGAGGAAACCCGCTCCGGGTCCGCTACTGTGACCCGCGATGGCGAAATCGGGGCCGCACCGCTCGACACCCCTAGCCGCTTGCACTAGTGTTGCCTCCTGCTGCCTATCGTGGCGGTTATGTTGGGGGGCCCATCCGGTGAGCTGGCGAGTCACCACCTGCCTATTTGATTGCATTTATATGTGTTAGAAGGCAGGTGCCATAGTTTTCCGATTTAGTTCTAATAACCAATCCACTAACATTTACCTACACATAGCCTAAATATTTACTTTACATTCATAATTTACAATAGCTCTGTATCTACTTTGGACCATTCATGTCTGTTCTTCCATAGAGCAGAGGTGGATGGGCCCTAGTAGATGCCCCATCCCAGTTTAGAGTACAGTTCTCAACAAGGCCACTGCGTGTTGGACCTGTGTCCCCACGTAAGCCTTTCAAAGGACCGGGTATTCTCAATACTGAGGATAGCCCGTGAAAAAAGAGAGATACATAATAATAATAATAATAATAAGCGAGAGGTGGAGCAATCATGTGAACCTATAGAAGAGATGGGGGCTATCAGTATCAGCCCCCAAGACGTAGCTAATGCAGTCCGTCCGATGTCTAACTGGAAAGCACCAGGACCGGACGGACTGCAGAACTTTTGGTTAAAGTGGCTACGGAGTTCACATGGTTGCTTAGCGTCCCAATTCCAATCTGCCATAGAATCGGGCTCACTCCCACAGTTCCTAACCATAGGCTCTACCCATCTGCTCCACAAAACAGGTAGTACCACGGACCCTAAGAATTATAGGCCGATCACCTGCCTACCAACGATTTATAAACTTCTTACATCCATTCTGAGGACAAAGATTAACGATCATATTGATAGTAATTCTGCAATGTCTGCCTCTCAGAATGGATGTAGGAATGGGTCCCGTGGTACTAAGGAGCTACTCCTTATTGACACGACTATTTGCCAACAGGTTCGCCGCTCTAAAAAAGATCTGTCGACATGTTGGATAGATTATAAGAAGGCCTACGATTCGGTGCCGCATACATGGCTCATGAGGGTGCTGGAGTTGTATAAAATTAATACAACTTTACGCACCTTCTTAGTGTCATGTATGCGGCAGTGGAGTACGGTGCTTCACTATCCAGGATGTCGGGATATCCAACAGAGTGGTGAAACAATTAGGATTGAGCGGGGAATATTCCAGGGTGACAGTTTGAGCCCACTGTGGTTCTGTTTGGCCTTGAATCCTCTAAGCACTCTGCTTGAGAATTCAAGGTTAATTTTTTTTCTTATAATTTAGAGAGAGGAGAGGTAGCACTATTTAATTTAATTTAGTTATTTATTATTTGTTTTTTTTTTTTTTTTTTGTTACACTTTATATTAATACTATGATATTGTGAATGCTGTGTATACCTATAATAGGCATACATATTAGAATTATTATAGAGAATAAATTTAGCCTTTTGTAATATGTTATGCTGTTGGTATATCAATAAATAAATAAATAAATAAGGCTAGGCTATTCATTGCGGAGAGGAAGCCAGGTAATCTCCCACTTGTTATACATGGATGATCTTAAACTTTTTGCCACCAACAAATTGCAACTGATGAAGTTACTGAAGATCACTGAAAGCTTCAGTAATTCCATCAGAATGGAATTTGGTGTTGACAAATGTGCAGTCATGCATGTAAAACGAGGCGGGATTATGGAATCCCAGGGCATACAGCTCTCGGATTCTATAAACCTAAGGTCACTCTCTGCAACGGAGACCTACAAGTACTTGGGTATGTCAGAGGCGTTAGGCATCAACGTTGCTGACATGAAACAATCATTACAGACACGTTTCTTTGGCCGCCTGAACAAAGTACTGAAAAGTCTTTTGTCAGGGGGCAACAAAGTGCGTGCCTTTAATGGTTGGGTCATGCCAGTGTTGATGTACTCCTTTGGTGTACTCAAGTGGACTCAGACTGAGTTAGACGCCTTGGATAGGAGAGTCCGAACACTACTGACCGCAAATCGAATGCACCACCCACGGTCTTCGGTAATGAGGTTATATATCCCGCGAAAATGTGGGGGTCGAGGCTTTTTGAATGCTAAGACCCTCCATAATCGCGAGGTATGTAACCTCAGGGAGTACTTCCTCCAAGTAGACGTGGGGATGCATCGAGATGTGGTGGTAGTGGATAAGGGCCTCACTCCGCTCTCCTTAGGCAAAGAGAACTGGCACAAACCTGTAGTACTGAGTGTCAAAGATCGCAAAGATGTATGGCAAAGCAAGGAGCTACACGGGCGCTATTATCGGACCCTTCATGGGCCTGATGTAGATTTCTTAGCGTCCGTGGCCTGGCTACGCTTCGGTGATCTCTTCGGAGAAACCGAAGGGTTTGTATGTGCAATTATGGATGAAGTTATCATGACGAACAACTACCGGAAATATATTGTAAAGGATGGTACAGTCGACATATGTCGGGCATGTCACTGTCCAGGTGAGTCCTTAAGACATATAATTTCCGGTTGTTCACGTCTTGCTAACGGCGAATACTTGCACAGACATAACCAAGTGGCCAGGATTATCCACCAGCAGCTTGCTCTGAAATACAAACTTGTGGAATCTGAGATGCCGTACTACAGGTATGTCCCCGACCCAGTTCTCGAAAATGGTCGTGTCACATTGTACTGGGATCGATCTATCATCACTGACAGGACTATTGTAGCCAATAAGCCTGATATAGTGGTGATAGATCGATCAGAGCGCCGGGCAATGATTGTTGATATCACTATCCCCCATGACGAGAACCTCGTGAAGGCTGAAAAAGAAAAACAAATAAAATATTTGGATTTAGCGCACGAGGTTGTCGACATGTGGGAGGTGGACTCAGCAATCATTGTCCCGATAGTCGTGACAGCCAACGGCTTAATAGCCAAGAGCCTCGACCAACACCTTAAGAGGCTCTCGTTAGGCATCTGGGTCAAGGGTTTGATTCAGAAAGCGGTACTTCTGGACACGGCGCGTATCGTAAGGAGGTTCCTCTCTCTGGGACCCTAACCACCGGCAGCTTGAACCCTGTTTCCGATGCCGGTTGGAGACTGTATTTTATATTTTTAAATGTATGTTTTTTTTTTTTTTTTAATGTATATTTAAAAATGTATTGTATATGTTTATAAATTGAATAAAGGAAATAATAATAATAATATCTTGGGACATCTCACACACGGTCATCTGATCCCAAACTAGGCAGAGCCTGTGCTATGGCAACCAGACAACTGATAAACATACTTATATATTTCTAAATACATACATATTATAGATAAATTACACCCAGACACAGAACAAATGATCGTGCTCATCACACAAAGATTCGTCCTGGGTGGGAATCGAACCCACGACCTCCGGTTTAGCAGTCAGGGCCACTAACCACTAGACCAACAGGCCCGTCAAATGCTGGCTGAGAGACCATAAGATAAGAAAGGATGAATTCAACGATCGTGTGACTGACGTATTAAAGACGTTCTAGAAATAAATCAATAACCCAAGGACTGTGACCTTCAATTCCACCATACCCGCCCGCATACCGCCAATCACGTACACAAAACAACAGAATTGGTTTTGGGTACAACTCTCCTGGACTTTGGACATAATCAATTACATCAGTCGTTGAAAATACTATTGCATCTAAGGCTAAAATGCCCAATTTTGCATTAGGCATTTGTCTGTTTAAAAAAGAAGCTATCCACCGATGTCATTTTTTTTAATATATAAATCATTTAAAGTTCGCCTTTTTCATCCAAAGATATTTAATAACTAGAAGTATTCAAGACAATTATTCTTGCTTAATTTCAGGATTACTCAGTTAGACAAGACCCTCACAGTAAAAGAATTTGACACTATAGAAGGATTATCCTCTTTCTACACGTACGTTGACTCCGATGAACTTCTGGCAACAACAGAGATTGTGTTCTTACCGACGCTGACCAATAGTGCTTTAATGGTATAATATAAAAATTCTTATAAATTATAAAAAAAAACGTGGAAGGAACTACTACATATTGGATAAAGTAATAATATTTGATTTTGTGTCGAACGAATAATAGAAAATCTATGCAGAGTTGGCTCATATAGTAAAATACTTGACGAAAACAAGTTTCTTCGTCTTTTGCAATATCATAGTGTTGTATCTTTTGCTTACAGTTAGTTTAATTTATCTTAACACCTAATACATATACCTTTCGACTTTCGCTTTGTTTTATGCAATTTGGTCAAACTACAATTAAATTAAACAAAAAATCTTATGCTCGCGTTAATTCATGTTCAGAATTAATTACAAAACTTTTATTTTTGTCTAGTTTTGACCTCATATTTGCTTAATTTACAGAGAGACGACGAATTCGATGTGAGCCAAACCTTCCTGTGCATAGTGCCGGGTATTGAAGGTCACAATCACAAGTTCCGCGTGCTCTGTGAACGTCTGAAGTTGCCAGCCCTGGTGCTGCAGCCAGGACTCGACCGACCCCACGACACTGTCAGAGAAACTGCTGAGAGATGCGCGGAGGTATAGATACAATTAGAGAGTGTTTCTTAGACTACCTGATGACCGTTTTGTTCAATGTTAAAATAAGATGCATGTCTTTTGTTATAATTTCGTGTCTCTATTGTGCAGTCATCGAGATAATAATATAATGACGCTGTAACATCCGTAGATAATAAACACAAATAAGATTTAATTAATGTAATTATTTCATACTAAGTATCAATGCACATACTTTTAGAGTTTTCTTCTGTTCCAAAACTTTATAAACATAATCAGAAACATTAGATCCAGACAACACGTAATCAGCGTTCTCGTATCTCTTTTGTGTTTACAAACACTACCATGTTACATAAACAGCACGAAATTAACGTATTAAGTGTTCACCACTTATGACCTTCTGCCATCAACCTTTACTCACATTTTGTCACCTTGTAGACGATATTGTTTACTTGGAACCAATAAAATTATTGAAATTAAATGAGGTATTTATCTTCAGGCACTATTGAAGAAGACGGACTTGCAGAAGACGTTCTACCTTTTGGGCTATGAGAGTGGAGTATCCGTAGCGTTAGAAGTTGCATCTATTTTGGAGGATCATGGTAATATACTTTAGTTTATTAACAAACTATAATGTCCAATCAGATGTAGACTTGTAGAACATTCTGAGTAACGAAAGTTTAACCTAAAAAACTAGATCTTTCGGTTTACCCAATACTCTAACTAACGAACGAGGCAGTTAAATAAACAAATGTGTTTTTCAGGTCTAACTGGCATCATATACTGCATTGGATATTCTCCGGACGGATTTATAAAAAATCTAGAAAAGCAACTGTCAAAATACAAAACTACGGAACAGTTGCAGGATGCCGTAGCGTGCCACATGTTTACTCTGATGGCGAACGGAGACACGACGGGGCTCGACAATGCTCTGCAAGGGGCAACCACGTGGTCACAGAAAGTGGACGCTTGTGTCAGGACTTTGTTAGGTCGCGTTTCCCACTCGGCGCAGTACGCTCGCGCGCTTATCGAGACTGCGTGGGTGCGTATTGAGATGGCTAGAAACTACGTTCCTACTACGCGTGCCTTAAGGTCTCAGTTGGTGCAGCTGCTGCCTGTGGTAGGCGGTGAGGAGGCCTTGGAGTTCTTGCTGCAGCCGCACTCCCAGCAGCCGGTAATCGTGCACCAGCTTCAGGTGTCCCTAGCACAAGCCCCTTATGACCTGCGCTGTTCTTCCATCGTGAACAGCTATTTAGATAAGACGATAATAGATGATTTTGAAAATAAGAACACCTGCGATACCTATCGTCTTAATGCTGCGTCTTATATGCAAATGTAGACAAAAGAACGATAAATGTATAATATCTATGTACAACTTAATAAATTCTTTATTGTGTACATTTGTTGTTTTATTCACTGTAACAAATCAGAACCTATAGTAAGTCTATAACAAAAAAAAAATATCAGACTTGGTCATGAAGAGCATACAATAAGAGACCTTACATTATCACATAAAACCAAAATTAGTATCCATTTTGACAACAAAGACAACTTGAAAATACAGGTAGATTCTATTGCTAAGCAAAACATAGCAAAAGAGGTCCTAAATAGCACCTTGGAATTAGAGGCGAAAATTGACACACTTTAACAACAGGCCCGACAGTGTAATAATGAGCCATGTTTGGTCACGGAGAAGCGCGCTGAAAATTTGATTACTCTCATGGAAAATATATTAATACGGCTATTAATTGTTCGCTGAATCAAAAAAGACATAATTGCCATTAACCGTGTGAAAAGGCAAATGCAAAAAGGCAAAATAACAAATCTAAAAAAAATATTATTGTTAAGCTTAGCTCTCGTATCGTATTATCGTCAGAGATATTCTGTCAAGTGCATTCCGTAGTGCGAAGGGTGTAAAACCTAGGAATCTCAGGTACAGTCACAACCCATTTTCTTTTCATCATTAATGAAAACCAGACTCTTAAGAATAAACAGTTATGTATAATATATATATTATTAAGCATGCTAGCATTCTTGTGCGAGAGAGTGACGATGACTCAACAATGGCCATTCGATTTTCGAGAAATTAACAAAATTAAGACTATCGCTGTTTCTACCATTTCCAATAAATTCCTTAATTAGTTACCCAATTTTTATTTATATGTAAAGTTGTTATTTTTTCTAAATTATTATTGTATTCAAAACATTCAAAGATTTTTCTATGTGATTGGTATTGCAATAGTTTTGAAAATATGAGGTCGGACGTTACTCTACTTTTGACGCTTGTTATGTTTACAATAATCCTTAACTATTGTGTACAGCACAGACTTCTGGAGGGGTTTGTTAGAATGGTATAAACCAAACAATGCTGATTGTCTATGCCGCGATATCGTCATTCTGGTCTGTGGATAATATTCACTCTCTCTTGTGTCAACTGTTGTACTGTGCTAACTACATTATGAATAAATCTCAGTATTGGGCCGAGGCTTTGAATACAGCAATCTTTGTGTGGATGACCCCAATGATGTCTCATGGAATCCAGACATGACTGAAGATCAACATTCTAGTTATTATGAAGATATTGATGAAAGTGTGAATGTTGTAATTTTAATGTCAGCAACAAGTCATGATGGAGAACCACCGACAATTGAGGCAGCATTATCAGGACCTGAAAAGGAACACTAGAGGGAAGCTACCGAAGATAAATATAAATCATTTGAGAAAAATAAGGCTTGGAGTTTGACATTACTGCCTGAAGGAAAGAAGGCTGTGCGTTGTAAGTGGTTTTTCAAGAAGAAGCAAGGACCAGAAGGTCAGTTACTTCGGTATAAAGCACGCCTTATAAAGGTTATACCCAGGAATACGGGATTGACTACCAGGAAACCTACTCACCTGTGATACGATATTCTACTATACGTATATTGATTGCTCTAGCAGTAAATTTAAACTTACACATTGATCACATGGATGTAAAGACAGCATTCTTAAACAGTGATTTACAAGAGACTGTTTACATGGAGCAGCCAAATGCAACAAGATAAATGGTAAAGAAAACCATGTATTTAAACTTTATAAAGCTATATATGGGCTTAAGCAAGCCTCAAAGGCATGGTATGATAAGAATAGATAATGCCTTGACAGATCTTCAGTTTAGAAAAACACTCAGTGAGCCTTGTGTTTACATTAAATCAGAAAACTCAGGAAATATTATTATATTAGCATTGTATGTCGATGACATTTTAATTATAAGTAAAGATATGCCAGAGAAGAAAGCACTCAAGGAGAAACTGATGAAAAGGTTAGAAACAAAAGATCTTGGCCGAGCTACACATGTATTAGGAATGAGATTAAATCAAAGACAAAATCAAATTGCATAGGATCAGAAAAATTATATACAGAAGGTATTAGATAAATTTAATATGACTGATTGTAAGCCTGTAAGTACACCTCTGGAATGTGGATTCCAAGTATAAAAGTCTAGTGGGATGTATTATGTACTTAGCCGTTTCTACTAGACCAGACATTATGCATGCAGCAAGCTTACTCAGCTAATTTAATAATTGTCATTCTGATACACACTGAAAAGCAGCCAAACGTGTATTGCGATATTTAAAAGGGACTATTAATTATTATAGTTTATGAAAAATCCTCATAGGGTGTACTTGATATGTGGATGCAGATTGGGCATCTAATCAGCTAGACCGTCGCTCATATACTGGGTATCTATTTAAATTAGGAAATTTAGTAGTGTCATGGGAAAGCCGAAAACAAAGAACTGTGGCTCTATCAAGCACCGAAGCAGAATACATGGCATAGTGCGAAGGAGCAAAGGAGGTTAAATTTCTTAGAAGCTTTATGAATGTTTAGGTAAACATTTAGGTATCAGTAACTTTGTTCAATGATAGTCAGTCAGCACAAAACATTTGTAAAAGTCATGTTAATCATAGGCGTAGTAAACACATTCATATAAAACATCACTTTGTACGACAAATTGTAGAAGATAAAATTGTAATGATAAGATACTTACTATTAATAGATCTACTCAAAATATGCCAGCAGATGTCCTAACTAAATGTTTAAGTAAAGATAAACATTTTAATTGTGTAATAAATCTTGGATTACAGTTGTTTAGTTTAAGGGCAGGTGTTAGAACTGGTATAAACCAAACAATGCTGATTGTCTATGCCGCGATATCGTCACTCTCTCTTGTGTCAACTGTTGTACTGTGCTAACTACATTATGAATAAATCTCAGTACTTATACCAATTTAATCCTTTATTATTTTCGTCCAATCCCATCAGAATTTGTTGAATTATACTCTATTATGATTCCCATAACAAAGGATAATCTAACTATTTATTATAAGAATTGTAGAGGTATGCGCACCAAACTCAACATCCTACATATCTAATTGCTATGACGATTATCATTCTGAAGGAAACTTGGGTCACTCCACAAATACTTGACTAAGAATTTATAGATGACCGTTACAGAAGCAACGGTAAACACACGGCTACAAAAAAAAAGAAGGCGATGGAGTTCTTGTTTCTATTTGCCAACCATCTACTTTTTTCATTGAACATTTTATTATACCAATTCCAGGCACAAATTATAAAAAATATATTATTAGGGGCGTGTACCCCCGAATTATCCCGAAAAAATATATTTCAAGCACTTTCAGCTTCTACAGTTTATTAGATAAACTAAGTTCGAATACTTTTTATATATTTGGGGATTTTTATATGACAGACATTAGTCGGTGGCAGTACCATTGCCTTATCTTGTAATCTATACTAATATTATAAAGCTGAAGAGATTGTTTGTTTGTTTGTTTGAACGCGCTAATCTCAGGAACTACTGGATCGAATTGAAAAAATCTTTTTGTATTGGATAGTCCGTTTATTGAGGCAGGTTATAGGCTATATAACATCACGCTACGACCAATAGTAGCGGAGCATAAATGAAAAGTGTTGCAAAAATGAAAAACCGTTGAAACTAAAACACGCGTACAAAGTCGCGGGGGACAGCTAGTAGTACCTAATTCCATAGTGGGAATACACGTGAGCAACTTAATGCCAACATTAACCGTATCAGAAACTGCCGATCGTATCCTGGACTTATTGATTTGTAATACAGATAATATTACATACACGCCATCAGTATATTAGTGCCTATTGACGACCATCATCCTCCTTTTTGTACCATAATCACATACAAATGCAAAAATTGGATTGACACCTTTAGCTGTTTGCCAGCAGAAAATTCAGTCAATACTTTATACGATATTTTATTTTATAGATAAAAACTATATTCCTACTACTCGAACCAAAACGACTAGTTTCCAGTTATGTTTTTTAGACCACCGATTTGTACCTTCAGAAATAAAAATAAAGCCTTGGATAAGATGGAAGTTACGAGCACGTTTCACTTCTCAGGCGTAGATTCCAAACTTAATGTAAAAAGAATTACAACAATTATATTAAAAGTTTAAAGGAATTTGTAGAGCTATGTTTCAAATCGTAAAACCAATGCTGGTATATCATCCACAGTGTCGTATCAAAATTAGACTTTCGTCCTAGTCCCATTTATCAATTTGTTATTTATTTCTTTTAATTCGTCTGAGGTCAAATTAAACCTAGATAGTGCGACGGCAACTACATTTTCCTACATATATATTCCTATATAGGCTTACGTTCAGCAGTGGACGGCAATTGGCTGATATGGATGGATGGATGGATATTCCTATTTTACATCTGAATGGTAAAAATAAATAAGATCAAACAAACATAATCCTCGGTTGTATTACAGTGGTAATCAACTGATAAACATTTACTTAAAATGAATCAGTTCTTACAAAGTACCTATTATGTAAGCGACCTAAGAGCAACATTGCGGAATTCATATACATATTGAATACTGACATATATTGTTCATTTGACCTTATACTTAAACAATGAAACAATTGAATATATATAGAAAAAAAGATTAATAATCAAAAACAAAACTCATTTATTCCAACTAGGTTACAAAGTAGCACTTTGTAGCCTAAACATTCCTTACAATGGACAGCAACTTGATTCGCCCACCCTTCACTGCTTCCTAAGTGCTCTGGCTGTTGAGAAGAAATGGCGTAACAAACTCCCCAGCAGCACTTTGTCATTACGTATACATAAATGTAATTTAGGGACTGTGTTTGAGGTCGATAGGTACTACTATAAAATTTAAAGTATAATCTACAGAGCCCAAAGTCAGCAGAACGACCAGTTACCTCAAGCAGCACCCGTTTACGAGTATGAGGCAAGGATCAGCCATCACCTCCCTCACCATATTAGAGGGAAGGAGGTGACCCGGCCCAAGATGCCACCGCAGGCAATGACAGCTAAGTAAGCATGACGAATCTGCTGCCGGCTTAAACAAATATGCATAGGAAGAGAAATACCCCAAACACTGATTTACGGCACTGCCCCTTAAACGGAAACTTTGCATATAATTTAATTTTATAATTAATATATTCCAAAAAATGCTAAGAATTTAAAAATACATTATACATACGTATAATCGTACTAAACATTAAATAAAATAGGTAACATAATATAGTTACATACTGAGTGTATGCCTATCAAATTATATAATACTGTAATAAATAAAACAGTTAAAGCGCTACACGAATAATTATTTCGTTTGCGAGTAGGCGGAGTCAAGCGGACTGGAGAGCCAATCCGGAAATGTACGACAGAGATAATATTAGCTGCTTGCTTACGGGACGAAAAGAGCTAAACATATGTCAAGGTCGCGAAATATTGTCTTAGAAATAATAACGTAAGCGACAAAATGGAAAATCTCATATTAATCGAAATCTTTTGGATGGAATAAAAAATCAATCTACATTAATGTAGATGTTATGATTATGCATCAAATAGTGTGAAAAAATATTATTAAGTTGAATAGTTTGGTGGATAAACTAAAAAAAGGGTATCATAGGCCTTTTCACAAAGTTTATTTTTAATATGAGATTTAAATGAGTTGTATGGTAACTCTAACAAATTGAGAGGGAGTGTATTTTAGACGAGAATACCGAGCAAATAAATTGTGTACCCTATGCAGACGGTGTGATGTCGCACATAACTTATGTTTATTACCTGTATTAATGTTATGAATATCACTGTTCTTTGTGTACAAGTGAACATTTTGCCTTATAAATAGTATATCAGCAAAAATAATTGCGAGGCTACAGTTAAAATGCCTATCTTCTTAAATCGCTCCCTAAGAGAAACTCTAGACCTTGCTGGTAAATGGTTCTAACAGCTCGTTTTTGTGGAATAAAAATTGTTTCTTTATCAGCCGCCTTACCCCACAACAGTATATCATAGGACATTATGCTATGGAACTAGCTTAAGCAAACAAGACGAGCCGTGTCGACATCAGTTAAGTTTTATATTTAAGTTTGGTATCAATTTTAATGCCTAGAAAAACCGTTGAGTCTACAGTCTCATCAGAGCGAGATTTTTAACATTCGGCATAGTAAATTTTACAAATTTGGTCTTTTTCGCGTTTAAAACTAAATTATTCGCTGAAAACCGACGTGTAACCTGTGCGAGTGCAGTATTTACTTCGTTAAAATCATCTCTATTTCTATTTAACTTGAAAAGTGCCGTCTGGAAATAGGACGACGTCACATTAGCCTTTTAAAAATAATGGTAAGTCGTTAATGTAAACTGAGACCAAAAACGGGCCCAGTATTTAACCCTGGGACACACCTAGCTTATCAGGTAGCCCGGTGGACTTACTACCGTTAACATCAAACAACAGCAACGTTGGTAGCGCGCCCGCTGCACCCATCGGCTTGGGCGCCAGCCGCCGGAAGTGGGGTCCGAATTCCCATCGGCTGTCGAGCACCAATCCTAGGTACTTCATGGTGGACTCGACAGCTATCCGGGCCCCGCTGATCACGATGTGTCATCCCGGCGCCGGCGCCCGTCGGGGGAATTACCTATCACCTAACCTAACCTTGGTCCACTGTTTGTAATTTGTGATTGTGCCACCTATATTATTTAGGCGCACGGCGGTAGTTCGTCCAACTGGCGTCGACTTCGCTCTCTGGCATTTTGAGTTCTCAAGGAACCCTCCGCTATGCCAGGGTTTCTTTCCATAAACTCTACCAGAGTTAAACCTGAGCCGAGATGAGACAAGACGATGGGTGCAAGGGACGTATCTCATTTGGACTGAAACATTAATGTTGGATAAGAAAACAAAATAAATACTATTTTAATTAATATCATTTTTAAACTTTACAACCACAAAATATGAAACTTACTTCATCATTATTTTCGAAACTGAACGATCAAATCAAACACAAACAAAACAACGCAACGCGCTTTCAGAATATTGTCAGTAAGCTTGTCTATCTGACATGTTTTTCTTTTTTATAAGGGAAGCATATATTTATGGCACGAATTTAGAATTCTGTTTTATTTTTTTATTAGCTACTTCAAATTCCTTAAAAAAATAATCCTAGCATCGTGCGTATGACAGCTGTCAGTATGAGACGACTAGGGAAGTGGCACTATTCGACCGGTGCTATCGGTAAAATAATAAAATAAAATAGTTACATCGACCTTTTTTTAATATCATGTATTTTTTTATTGATCGCTTATAAACTTTTATATAATATAAAATACAAATGATGAATACTCTGTGCATGTTCATAATAAACCATAAACCTATATTATAATGCAATTAATAATATGAATCTAAAGGTATACACACATTACACTGTACAAGCATTATTTACAGTAAATAACCTATAGGAATTAGTTTGACACACAAAAAGTTAACATAAGTTTAAGTAATAACAAAAAAAAATACGTGTGGCACTCGGGGACTGCCGCAGTAAAGCTATTGCATGGCATTTTTGTCAACTTATGTAATTATAATATTATGCAATATTTTAGTCTTTTAATTCTAAAATATTTTCTTCCACCGTCTTTTGTCCGTGTAGGCCCTCCAGCCTTTCCCAAAGTGGGCGATAACGCCCCCTTGTGGGCGCTGCAGGCCTAAAGGGGGGCGCTAAGAGACCCAGAAATAAAATCAAATCTCCGCTAATATAGCTCACAATAATAAATTTAATTTGAAGTTATAGTGGTTTTAAAGTAGGTGAAAAAATGTGGACGCTAGAATATAATTTATTCTCAAAGTGGGCAGTATAAAAATAAGTTTGGGAACCCCTGGTGTAGGGTATCGAAATGCCGAGGTCAGAAGGGGCGGCAATATTTGAATAGCCTACTGGCGGCAAATGTCTTAATCCGCAACTGATCAAATGAACCGATATTCTTTTGATAGTAAGCTAAACCCCTAAGAAACACACCTACTTAGTTCCGTGATAATTGACTATAGTAAACAGAGATGAAAACGAAAACTTGCTGCCAAGTTACTTAGGTATCTTAGACTGAGTAAAATATAATACAACGACATTAAATATTCATTTTTATAACATATTTTTTTTGTTGATACATAAAATATTTTTAAAACTGGTCAGGAAGTTTGCAACAATGCAAAACTTTTGACAGTTTCCAGCAACGCCATCTATTAGCTAAATTTATAACTATTAAAGTGCTGCTATACTATCTAGTTGTTGTACTAAGAACTTTTAGAATTGCGATGATGTAAAGACTTCTTGGTTACGAAGTACGTTACCTGCACAGCAGATGGCGCTTTTTTTTTCTTTTATATTAATTCAAGTTTTTTTCTTTGATATTCATTCAAGTTACACTTATTGAGCGTGGGGACCGATAAGAAAACATTTTTTTTTTCTTTTATTGAATAAATGAGAAGTTAATATTGTTTAAAATATTTTTATTATCTTACAATACATGTAGGTTATTCAGGAATTGTTATCATTGAAACTATAGGTTTATGGTAACTGAAATAAGAAACATAAGTTTGAGTTTGGAGCAGATCGTCTCGATCCGTACGAGCTTCGTACAGTCTACATGCATACGTCTAGTCGCACGCACACAAACACCGTGCCGAAGTCTGCCGAACTGACACGACGTTAGACGATGCGCGGCTGTCAACACCGCACCGCACAAACTATTGCTCTGAGGCACAAACACCGTGCCGAAGTCTGCCAAACTGAAACGACGTTAGACGATGCACGGCTGTCAACGCCGCACTGCTGCGCCGCCGCGCCGGTCGGAGTGGGGGGTGTTAGGTTTTTTTCGTTACGGAATTTCTGGATTCGGTCCCCACGCTCAAGGCCCGCGATAGAAGCTATGCAATAGCTTAAAAAAAATTGTATAAAGAAGCAAGAATAACTAAAGTGCTTATCTTTTATCTTCATTGGCCCTTGCTAAGACTAGTGAATGATAGACAAATAACATCGTTATTCGTCTTGAAAGGAAGATACATTTGGGCCGACCCCCATATGAAGGGAAATGAGGGCAGAAAGAATAAGATCAGCATTGGCCTGATTGTTTTTTCTTATTCAGCCCATGCTGCCCTATTGTTAGACAGAGGCCTTCAGTCCATTTACTCGTCCCACACCACCTGGAACCAGCCTTCGTGGTAAACATGTAGTTCGTCTCGCCATTTCTTTCTGGATGGCTTTGGCGGCATAGTACATCTTCAGTCGTGCGTCTTTTCCCGATTATTACAGTGCAGTGGCATATAAGGGGTGGACACTATTACTTTGATTAAAAATCAGACTCAAATGACATTGTTGCAAAATTCAAATTGTCGAAGTTCGTTTTTTATATTGACACATTTCATGACCAAACGAGCTAGATTAAAAAAAAACCTCTAAACATTGAAGGACTCCTATTGAGTCTGAAAACAATTATGAATACGCGACACAAAAGATATTAACGAAAAAAAATACCTTAATATTTCTAAATTTTGTTAATATGAGAAATAGAGTTATTACTAATGACAAAAGGAGTTTCTAAGTAGCGTACCGTATTTTTTGTTTTTAGAAAAAATATATATATACGAATTCGACAGAAATAATTTACACGATCGACACCCTTGATGGATGTGAAACACTATTGTAACAAACGATTTGCACACCACTTTTATTAACAATACGGCCTACGTAATTGATTACGCTTAAAAAAACTATTTCAATGTTATTTGTGTTTGCGACAATGTTAATTATAGAGCATATAATTAAGTAGGCCGGTTCTGTTAAAATTACAAAAATCAAAATTTGTTGCGTTCCTTAAATAGATTTATAAACTAGGCAAGCGGAAATTAGACACGTTGAATCAGAGAATAATATTTAATAATTAATACTGTTCTTTTTCGTTTTAATTTTCATTTAATTTTTGAACAACCTATCAACTTTAATCGTTCTAATTACAATACTAGTATCGTCTGTCGGAGTTGAGGCAGGTTATATAGATTTAAACTGAAAGCGTATAAGAGTTTTTAAGAGCATATAAAATAGCCTGTAATTTATCTAGATATAATTTTTTAAGCAAAGTTAAAATCACAGTATGTACTTACATTAAAAAAATCATGAAAAGTCGAATGTGAAATTCTACCATTCAATTTTTTAGTATAAAATTCATGTGTCTTAAAACTTAATAAGGTAAACGCAGCTATTACCGACCCTGATAAGACAATTTTAAAATCGATGATAATTATTAAGAGCTGTGATTGCTTTCAAATTCAGTGTTTTATTTTTATATGAAACTGTGATTTGTCTAGTTTATATTTATTACCTTATATGCCCAAGATTAGAATGTTTTCTTAAAATTAAAAAAATATTAAGTGAATAACTCGATTTTTGGTATTACCGACCCATAGGAACGGCTATGAAGCTATTAACGATTTTTATGAAGCTATTACCGAGTGTAACAAAACTAGGTATTTTGTTTAAATAAGAACAAGTAACTGTGGTTTCGTGAAGGTAATTAGCATGGATTAAGAAAGGCATGTAAGCTTGCATTGACTTTCCTCCGCTTTTGTTGATCCATGTTTCTGCAAAAAGAAATTTTATGTATTTCGTTTGCCATATTAATTTTCATAATTATTTTTGTTATTAGTTAATAATATTAGCTAGTATTTTCTGTTACCCAGACCAGTGTAATGTAACATTATGGATAATGATCAGTATGGAGTCGGTAATAGGTTCCCATACTTGCTATCACCGACTCACACGGGTCGGTAATAAGCGATGTATATACAAATATGAAAGCGTTGCACCGACCCACAAAAACTAGATAATATGTATTTATTTGATATTTATAACTTTAACAGAGTTTTTAAATAATTGATTAAACAAATAATATTAATAAATGCACACATTATTATACGATGAAAGGTTATTTAATTATGTTCCTTTAACATAACAATAAATGAATAATTTTACTATACGTGGTGAATATAAAATGAAAAAACAAGTAAACTATACAAAAAAGTATAGGTCGCTAATGGTGTGTAACAATGGCTGATTATTTGAGATTAAAATGTCTTATTAAAATAACTGTTTTATCATCACATATCGACAGAAAATAATTAAAACTAAATATAATGTTCAGGGCAATTACCGAGCCATGGATCGGCAATAGCTGCCACTATTAAAATTATTGAAGCTATTACCGCTCCATTTAAATTTCAAGTTTTATCCTATTAAATTTATGAAATACTATACGAAATAAAGAATTTACACTTAAATAAACACATTTAATAATACACAACATAAGAACAAGGACTTGTACCACACGGCCGGCGAGCTCGCTGTCGTCACAGAAAATAACGAATTTTGTCTCTTTCCCGGGATACCACGCACACAAACGTTAGTTTTTACGATGCTCAATGAACAAACATTCGTGTTTCGTCAAGTATCTTCAGCATAAATCGTTCCAGTAGCATAAAAATTAATAAATAAATAAATAAATAAATAAATAAATAAATGTGGACAACAAATTATTTATTTATTTATTTATTTATAGCATAAAAATTGCAAATTAATGGAATGGATCGGTAATAGCTGCGGATTTTCGATGGGTCGTTAATAGCTGCATTTACCTTAGTCCGACTTTTGAAGTCTTTTTCAGTAATTTATCAGTAATTATAAAACTACATTACCGGAAAACGTAAGAAAAATTAAATAAATACGGAACCGCTAACGATATCACATATTTACATGAAAACGGTAAATTCGTTTCAACATGCAAATCCTGTTCAAATTGTATGCGTATTTAAAAAAAAAAAAAAAACTTTTTAAACCCATTATATTTTTTTACCATTGTTGGTCGTGTGATTGGTGTGAAAAATGTCTGTGATCTGTTCTGCCAAGTTTAGGGTGGAGGCCGACTACCTCGAGTGTCAGTTCTTAAGACACATACGTACATTGGCCAATTACTACGGCATGAGAGGTCATGTGACAAATCACATGGTAACCTCTTATACTTCATAGGCTATCCATTGTTTCATGCCGTTATGAAGAACAGGAAGACGTGAATGTTTTTTGTAAACAACATACCGGACTTTCAACGAAGTCTGTGGTAACATTTGCCTCAAAATCACGAGGAAGTAACTACTGCGCGTAATGTCCACAATTGCGCATTTTTTCGACTTTTTAATCGTCTTTATACAAATAGGCTGTCTTTATGAAGATTAGATCAGGTGAACTATTACTTTCAGTGGTTCTGCAGTGATCTATCTATATATATATAATGTTTTGTCCTGAATGACTGACGGATCAACGCACAGCCTTAACAGCTGATCGTGAAACTGAAACCTTAAACTTGGAGGGTGTGTTCTTTGTATGACGTAGGCATCCGATAAAAAAGGGATTTTCTGAAATTCTGCCCCTAAGGGGGTGACAAACGGTGGCACAGTTTGTATGGGACCAAGTGTTTCCTTGGTCCAATCTACTTAAAGTTTTACATAAACTTTGTTTAAAAGAATTGATTAAAGACGTGTTTCGTATTTTCAAATCAAATCGGATTCAAATCGGGTGTCGAGAACCAGTTCTCCGATTTAGATTAAATTTATGTATATTTACATATTTATATATATTCAGAATATTATGGTATAATAATAGGTACTTACACAATATTATGGTACTTTTCAGTAAGTCAAGTACCATAATATCACCTCTTAGATCACCTGAACGAGTTGTTTCTCTCTGTAACAAAACAACGTAATTCTGTCGTGTTTAGAACTGTTCGATTTTTTTTTGCTAGTGTGTGATGATTTCAACGCTTGTGTTTACTTATTTTACTTCTGCCTACATGTGCTCACGAAACTGAATACATCAGCTACACTACAGTCAACCTTGACGGCGCGGATGGATGCGGAAAGACAGTTGCGGCGGTGTCCTTCCGCAGCGATCCAATGGGTAAAAATGACTCCATAATGTTAGTTGGCCAAATACCTTTAAACATTTACCTACTATATTATACAAATGTCATGTCTTCCGCGTGTGTATTTCGATTGTTTTACATTTTAATGTATTAACATATAATTATTTAGTGGAATGCTCATCATTTAACTGACCGTAAATTTGTTAGTATTGATCATGAATTAAATATCTATCCACACGTCATTGATTCTAGTTACAACAATATTATATTATTTTCTGAGAAAATGACCAGTTGCGTAGGAGATATTCGAGATAGGTTCAGCGCAAAATTCCCCTAATTGGAGCGCCATAGAGGGCCATGGACCGCACGATCCCGTTATAGAGCCTCCTGCATAAGGCGTTAGGACCTCCAAGGTTTGGGAGATGCTGGGACAATGCCCCGGCTCACCGAAGCAACTTCGGTGTACTGCCGGAGGTGAGGCCCGAAGTACCACCGGCTATCCAGAACCAAACCCAGATATTTAAGGGTTGGTCTGATGCCAATGTACACTCCAACGACATTAATGTGTGAGTTGGCAGGTGGCGAAATTCGGGGCCCATAGAAACATATGGCCTCGGACTTGTGTAGCGCCACCTCCAGCCCCAACCTCTGGATTCTAGCCACCACCTGTGCAACACCAGCGGTGGCCAGAGTCGACGCGCTCCTGAAGTTCTGGGCCTGCGTGGTGACGAGGGTGTCATCAGCATAACATATGCATGAAACCCCCGCAAAAGTTCACCGAGCAGGACCCAGTTGTATCCGATGTGCCACAGGACCGAGCCTCGAACCGAGCCCTGTGGAACACCGGGCGCAACTTCGTGGCGTCTGACGCCTTCCTGGCTTGGGAAAACGATGACTCTATCCGCCAAATATAACGTCAAGAGCCTCCGCAGGTACCTGCACCTGCACCTGCACCTGCGGCACCTGGTGATGCACTAGTGCCTCCACGATACAGCACAGTGGGATACTGTTGAAGGTGTTGGCGATGTTGAGAGACACCGCCAACACAACTTCGCCATGTGCAACTGCCTGCCGAGTCAAAGTCCTCAGTTTGCGTCAATGGTAGAGCGCTGCCGCCGAAAACCGTATTGGTTTTCGGCCCAGTCTGGCCCTACGAGTGTCAGATGATGAACGAGACGGTCTGCTAGAATCTTTTCGAAGATCTTGCCCACCTCGTCCAGCAACACGATGAGGCGGTAGGCCGACGGTGATTCGGCGGGGCGCCCTTCTTTCCTCAGTAGGACCAACTTTCCCAACTTCCAGACTGTTGGGAAGCGACCTTGTTGCACACAAGCACTGAGGAGTCTTAGGAGGAAAGGTCCTATCCACTTAAGGGCCAAAATGAGAGCCCTACCAGGAAACTCGTCTGGCCCTGGTGCCGTATTCCTAGCCCTGAGCCTGTCAGTAGCCGCCTGGAGTTCCTGCGAGCGGGCGAATGACCGATCTGCCACTGGTGGTGGTGCAAAGTTCGGATCACTTCCGGGGAACAGAGCGTAGGTTAGAGTCCTGCCTAAAGCTTAAATTTTTCATTTCTACTATTTGTATATAATGATAACGTATAATTATTTTTAAAAAAAAATTCGGTAATTTTTTCGGCAACATCTTTAAAAATTTCTATCATAAAAGAGGATACAGAAAAAAAGTTATAAATATGTATAATATGGTTTGCAACGGCGTCACGCCACAGCAATCGCCTAATTTAACTGTACTCATAAAATGGCAAAACAATTATAGTCGACGAAACGCTTTTAAACGCGTGTCTGTTGAAAATTTAGTTGTAGTTACATAATTATTCATAAGTAAATAAATTAGTAAATTATTCATAAGTAAATTATTATTTCATTGCGTTTAATTTGCTTACAAAGACGGTCACGTTGACAATGAACTTGCTGCATCGATTTCGGAATTCATAAAATATTAATAGACCGCGGTCTTACATTATACATGATCTTAACATTGTAAGAAATGGTGAAGTAAATATCGGAAATATATTAAGAAATGATGTAAATAAGCATTTCTGCCTTCTTCCTAGCTTTTCCCCAGCTATTTTGGGGTCGGCTTCCAGTCTTACCGGATTTAGTCTTCATTCTGACCTCGACGTCTACAACCTATTGTACTGAATAACACAGTATTCCATGGTAAGAATGGTTTAGTTTAAGAATTGGAATGACTCAACGACTGCCAAATATCAACGCATATCAGTCGGCTGAACGTACTTTGCGTGACACGGAAGGGTTTCGGTATGTTTACAAACGATCACCTATCAACGAACCAACCGCGGTGAGGGGAGCTTTAGCTTTATTATTGATCAAACCGTACGGCTTACACAAGCTTCTCCAAATTTCAAAATAAGCATCTGAGTTACATTTAATTCACAATAAGCATTATATGTCTGGTCTTTTTCTAAATACCTACGTAAGAATGGTTCGTTTGAAACATCATCTTTTCGATAAGTCACGTGACTTTGAATTTTCACTTCCATACATTTGAGCGATTCGATCACCGGTAACGCTTGTAAAAAATATGTCACTTGTCTAGAAGGGCAATTATCTTACTTAAAATACCCGTTGTGACACAGATACTTAATAGAACACCTAGTTGTGCTTAATCTTGCTAAATATCTACATCAGTTTCTGTATTAGACAAAGCCATAATAAACCGTTTTAACAAAAAAACCCTGCCTAGGAACTATTAGTATGCAATCTGCATAGTTCTAGCCCTCTCTACAACTGGAACAAAAATGGTTCTAAAAGACCAATGCTTTTGATATTAGCTCCTTATAAAAAACTGGTTAAAAGTCTTTCGAGCTAATCGTAAAATGGCTCTGTATTAGTTCTACTTATGATGGGTCCAACATCTTTGTTGTTCAAAGTAGAAAGAAGGCTCAATAGGAAATAGATAAAGTAGCCCACAATCATTAGCAAACTACGTTTTACTCTGATCGATCGACATAGCTTTTGCGCCTATTAAATGTCTTAGATAGAATCATCAGCTGTTTTAGATAGACATCGTCCCCGTTATGTCCAAACATAGCTAAATCTATACGTAAGCGTATAATTATGTTTAAAACATAATGTTACAAACTATTTAAAGTGTACATGTTTAATTTCTTTGACTTATAACCTTTTCCGTGTGAATTACCACTAAGAATATTATTTAAATATAATAATTAATATAATTTTTTAAATAGGACCAGTAGTTCCTGAGATTAGCGCATTCAAAGAAACAAACAAACAAACAAACTCTTCAGCTTTATATCTATACTAATTACTAATATTACTAATTACTAATTACTAATATAATATTATATATTATAATATTATAAAGCTGAAGAGTTTGTTTGTTTGTTTGTTTATACGCGCTAATCTCAGGAACTACTGGTCCGAATTGAAAAATTCTTTTTGTATTGGATAGTCCGTTTATTGAGGAAGGCTATAGGCTATATAACATTACGCTACGACCAATAGGAGCAGAGCATAAATGAAAAATGTTGCAAAAATGAAAAACCGTTGAAACTAAAACACGCGAACAAAGTCGCGGGGGACAGCTAGTATTAGTATATAGTATAGATTAATTAATACAATAACCTTTATTTGTAATGTAATAATGTAGCAATTGAATGCAGAGAAAAAAACTAAGTCAACATCTTAATTTCAGACGTACAGTAGACGTCGACTCCAAGCAACTTCTAAGTCGTCGGGTATCGGAGAGTTACATAGCCTTGTGTGCAACGATCCTTCGTACCGTAGAAGAGATATGTTTCCCCCAGTTGATGGTCAGCGCAATCAAAAATGTAAAAACAACCTGGTTTCCAGGCTTTTTGAATACCTGAAGTCTCCAACCCAGCTAGATATTCAAAGCATGTTTATTATCCGAATGCAATGACAGGAAGCATTACCTACTATTTTATTTTATTACTAATAAATATATAACATTAAAATAAAGAATTTTCCTCCAGATCCTAACCGTTAAGGAGTTGTACCTTCTATCAGCAGCTCATTAACATGAGATGATGACAACCAGACGCAAAAACTTAAATACCTTTAGAAAAAACACTTTTGTGGGCACAAACAAAAGTGCCTTGAAACTTTGAGGGTTGCCATCATTGCCCTAGGATCCCATCATCACAATAGAACCACTTTAGGAGTATACGCTTTCGAATAAAAAATGAATTTTGCAAATCCGTTTATTTATATAATGGAGTTATGCTCGAACATACATGAAGAATATATTAACATCCGAATTGATAACCTCCAAATTTTTGGAAGTCGGTTAATAATCTCCTCCTTTAGGAAAGTTATTTAGACTTCCCAGTCCAAAGTAATTTAAGAACTAACAAATAAAATTAAAATAAAAAATAAAAAGTATAAGAAATAAATAGAAATAAAAAGTAACTTAAGAAGTCAGTCCAGCAGTCTAACTACTAACTAGGTATGTGGGAAATTGTGAAAACCTATTATAAAAATTCAAAAAAATACAGATACTCAAGCATAAGGTATAACACAAGAAAGGTTTAATTTACTGTAATTAATACATAACTATTAGGTTTGTATAATGTCAATGCTAATAAATAAAATCACCGTTTAACATATTTTATGCATGCAGTCAAATGTATATAAGTATAAACTTGAAATCCATTATCTCGAGTCTCGCGCAGTTCGGTGACAACGTCGATAAAGTGCATTTTGATAAATTACAGTGGAAGTAGGTGAGCAATAATATCACATAAATATTTCTCGTTTCCTTGCAGTTGAAAATACTTTAAATGAAAAGTGATTTAATTATGTATATAGAACATTGTGTTAAATCTTTAGTAACAGGCGATTTAGCTTTAATTTTTTTTTTTTATATTATTATTATTTCCTTTATTCAATTTATAAACATATAAAATACATTTTTAAATATACATTAAAAAAAAACATACATTTAAAAATATAAAATACAGTCTCCAACCGGCATCGGAAACAGGGTTCAAGCTGCCGGTGGTTAGGGTCCCAGAGAGAGGAACCTCCTCACGATACGCGCCGTGTCCAGAAGTACCGCTTTCTGAATCAAACCTTTGACCCAGATGCCTAACGACAGCCTCTTAAGGTGTTGGTCGAGGCTCTTGGCTATTAAGCCGTTGGCTGTCACGACTATCGGGACAATGATTGCTAAGTCCACCTCCCACATGTCGACAACCTCGTGCGCTAAATCCAAATATTTTATTTGTTTTTCTTTTTCAGCCTTCGCGAGGTTCTCGTCATGGGGGATAGTGATATCAACAATCATTGCCCGGCGCTCTGATCGATCTATCAGGCTTATTGGCTACAATAGTCCTGTCAGTGATGATAGATCGATCCCAGTACAATGTGACACGACCATTTTCGAGAACTGGGTCGGGAACATACCTGTAGTACGGCATCTCAGATTCCACAAGTTTGTATTTCAGAGCAAGCTGCTGGTGGATAATCCTGGCCACTTGGTTATGTCTGTGCAAGTATTCGCCGTTAGCAAGACGTGAACAACCGGAAATTATATGTCTTAAGGACTCACCTACTACCTGGACAGTGACATGCCCGACATATGTCGACTGTACCATCCTTTACAATATATTTCCGGTAGTTGTTCGTCATGATAACTTCATCCATAATTGCACATACAAAGCCTTCGGTTTCTCCGAAGAGATCACCGAAGCGTAGCCAGGCCACGGACGCTAAGAAATCTACATCAGGCCCATGAAGGGTCCGATAATAGCGTCCGTGTAGCTCCTTGCTTTGCCATACATCTTTGCGATCTTTGACACTCAGTACTACAGGTTTGTGCCAGTTCTCTTTGCCTAAGGAGAGCGGAGTGAGGCCCTTATCCACTACCACCACATCTCGATGCATCCCCACGTCAACTTGGAGGAAGTACTCCCGGTGGTTACATACCTCGCGATTATGGAGGGTCTTAGCATTCAAAAAGCCTCGACCCCCACATTTTCGCGGGATATATAACCTCATTACCGAAGACCGTGGGTGGTGCATTCGATTTGCGGTCAGTAGTGTTCGGACTCTCCTATCCAAGGCGTCTAACTCAGTCTGAGTCCACTTGAGTACACCAAAAGAGTACATCAACACTGGCATGACCCAACCATTAAAGGCACGCACTTTGTTGCCCCCTGACAAAAGACTTTTCAGTACTTTGTTCAGGCGGCCAAAGAAACGTGTCTGTAATGATTGTTTCATGTCAGCAACGTTGATGCCTAACGCCTCTGACATACCCAAGTACTTGTAGGTCTCCGTTGCAGAGAGTGACCTTAGGTTTATAGAATCCGCGAGCTGTATGCCCTGGGATTCCATAATCCCGCCTCGTTTTACATGCATGACTGCACATTTGTCAACACCAAATTCTATTCTGATGGAATTACTGAAGCTTTCAGTGATCTTCAGTAACTTCATCAGTTGCAATTTGTTGATGGCAAAAAGTTTAAGATCATCCATGTATAACAAGTGGGAGATTACCTGGCTTCCTCTCCGCAACGAATAGCCTAGCCTTGAATTCTCAAGCAGAGTGCTTAGAGGATTCAAGGCCAAACAGAACCACAGTGGGCTCAGACTGTCACCCTGGAATATTCCCCGCTCAATCCTAATTGTTTCACCACTCTGTTGGATATCCCGACATCCTGGATAGTGAAGCACCGTACTCCACTGCCGCATATATGACACTAAGAAGGTGCGTAAAGTTGTATTAATTTTATACAACTCCTTATTATTAAATGTCCACGTTTCCGGTCAACGATTGTCGGATCAGGTGCGGGTCATCTTGCGTAACCACATGCTGGATGACGCTACACTTGATCGGTTGCCAGGCTAGCCGTGCCGCCACAACCCCGTCACAAGTAATAGTGCCAGTTCTTGGTACATTGCCTACCATCCCTGTTGACGGGGAAGAGGATGACAGGGATAACTATAAGTACCCAGTATAATGACATTATAAGGAGTACTTTGGAGGATGTGATTCGGGAATGTCGGACCACACCACCTGACCTTAGGCTTCGATTACCTCGCTTGCCCATGCACAACCAGAATAAGGCTTTAATGGGTGTCCTTACTTACTGCTCCCTAACTATTATGAGTGCAGTGTACACCTTAGGGACACGCACTCGATTTTGTACTGTGTGGCTGATACGGCATGTCGTGTAGCAGGTGTGAAAATCTGTAATAATAAAAAAGATACACGACCTAAACAAGCCGAACCGGCTTGGCAGTGCAGGATCGAGCAACATGTTGCTGAGGCTAGGACACTCATTGCAAAACTTATTGCTTACTGCCGCGGAAACACTCGCCCAAGAGTAATGCGCTTTGTAAAACGAGCTTTTGCTGGAACTAATATTAGTCCTAGTCAATATATGGCTCGTGTTACGGAGCGCATTGACTTCTTTAAACAAAAGTATGTGCATGGGCGAGCCGTGTTCGAAGGTATAAGTGTCAGGTGGAACGGTTCCACCAGAATCGCATGTTCCATAGGGATCAAAGATGGGTATACAGAGCATGAGAGCGATCTGTTCCGGATGTGGATGATGGGCATCCACCGGATGATGAGGCCACGAATTTCTTGTTTTTTCATCTGGTAGGTGCCTGTCGCCCACTCGGAGGGGGATTGGATACGTAATGTTGAGCAATCATGTGAACGAATACAAGAGACGGGGGCTTTAATCATCAGCCCCCAAGATGTCACCAATGCAGTCCGTCCGATGTCCAATTGGAAAGCACCAGGACCGGATGGACTGCATAACTTTTGGTTAAAATGGTTTCCAAGTTCACATGGTTGCTTAGCGTCTCAGTTCCAGTGTGCCATAGCGTCAGACTCGCTCCCACAGTTCCTAACTACAGGCTCCACAAAATAGGTACTACCACGGATCCTAGGAATTATAGGCCGATTACCTGTCTGCCTACGATTTACAAACTTCTTACATCCATCCTGAGGGCAAAAATAAACGATCATATAGATTGTCATTCTGGCATTTCTGCCTTTCAGAATGGATGTAGGAGTGGAGCCCATGGTACTAAGGAGCTACTCCTTATTGATATGACCATTTGCCAACAAGTACGCCGCGCTAAAAAGGATCTATCGACATGTTGGATAGACTATAAGAAGGCCTATGATTCGGTGCCGCATTCTTGGCTCATGAGGGTGCTGGAGTTGTATAAAATTAATACAACTCTACTCGCTTTCTTGTTGTCATGTATGCGGCAATGGACTACGGTCCTTCACTATCCAGGATGTCGGGATATTCAACAGAGTGGTGAACCAATTAGGATTGAGCGGGGAATATTCCAGGGTGAAAGTCTGAGTCCCCTGTGGTTCTGTTTGGCCTTGAATCCTCTTAGCACTTTGCTTGAGAGTTCAGGGCTAGGCTATTCGTTGCGAAGAGGAGGCCGGGTCATCTCCCACTTGTTATACATGGACGACCTTAAACTATTTGCTTCTAATAAATTCCACCTAATGAAGTTACTGAAGATCACTGCTTTAGTAATTCCATTAGCATTATGCAGTCATGCATGTAAAACGAGGGCGAGATTATGGAATCCCAGGACATACAGCTCGCGGATTCTATAAACCTAAGGTCGCTCTCTGCAACGGAGACCTACAAATACTTGGGTATGTCAGAGGCGTTAGGCATCAACGTTGCTGACATGAAACAATCATTACAGACACGTTTCTTTGGCCGCCTGAACAAAGTACTGAAAAGTCTTTTATCGGGTGGTAACAAGGTGCGTGCCGTTAATGGTTGGGTCATGCCGGTGTTGATGTACTCCTTTGGTTTTCTCAAGTGGACTCAGACTGAGTTAGACGCCTTGGATAGGAGAGTCCGCACATTACTAACCGCAAATCGAAAGCACCACCCACGGTCATCGGTAATGAGGTTATTATTCCGCGAAAATGTGGGGGTCTGGGCTTTTTTAATTGCTAAGACCCTACATAATCGCGAGGTATGTAATTTCAGGGAGTACTTCCTCCAAGTTGACGTGGGGATGCATCGAGATGTGGTGGTAGTGGATAAAGGCCTCACACCGCTCTTCTTAGGCAAGGAGAACTGGCGCAAACCTGTCGTTCTAAGCGTCAAGGACCGCAAGGATGTATGGCAAAGCAAGGAGCTATACGGACGCTATTATCGGACCCTTCATGGGCGTGACGTAGATTTCTCAGAGTCCGTGGCCTGGCTACGCTTCGGCGATCTCTTTGGAGAAATCGAAGGGTTTGTATGTGCAATTATGGATGAAGTTATCATGACGAACAACTACCGGAAATATATTGTGAAGGATGGCACATTCGACATATGTCGGGCATGTCACAGTCAAGGTGAGTCCTTAAGACATATAATTTCCGGTTGTTCACGTCTTGCTAACGGCGATACTTGCACAGACATAACCAAGTGGCCAGGATTATCCACCAGCAGCTTGCTCTGAAATACAAACTTGTGGAATCTGAGGTGCAGTACTACAGGTATGTTCCCGACCCAGTTCTCAAAAATGGTCGTGTCACATTGTACTGGGATCGATCTATCATCACTGACAGGACTATAATGTAGCCAATAAGCCTGATATAGTGGTGATAGATCGATCAGAGCGCCGGGCAATGATTGTTGATATCACTATCCCCCATGACATTTAAAAATGTATTTTATATGTTATTAACTAAATAAAGGGAATAAATAGATTTAAAAACTTTACCAAGAACTACTAATCTATCTATACTTATAATAAATCTGTAGAGAGGTCAATTCTGTACATCAAATATATTTTCAAAATAACTATCAGGGGGTGATTAGTGATCGATACTGATGCCAAAAATGCAATCAGTAAAATTTTTGTCTGTCTGTCTGTCTGTCTGTCTGTCTGTCTGTCTGTCTGTCTGTATGTTCCTCATAGAAACGAAAACTACTCGACGGATTTTAACGAAACTTGGTACAATTATTCTTCATACTCCTGGGCAGGTTATAGTATACTTTTCATCACGCTACAATCAATAGGAGCAGAGCAGTGAAGGGAAATGTTGGGAAAACGGTATTTTTTAAGCTTCCGTCGCGTATGCAGCCTTAATGGTTAAAGCTACATAGAAATCATGTATGACGGAAATGTTCTACATAAAATTATCTAAAAAATATCCCACAACAGCATATGTCTATCTTTTATGGTTGACTCACAATAACACGTGTAACTCCCGATAGCTTAGCAGTTCGGAGATTTCTGATTATATTTGTTTACTCTTACGTTTATTATACTCTCACTCATCCCTAATTAAAAAAAGTTTACATTATTACCTATTCAATAAAAAAAGAATCATAGAAATAGGTATAGAAACACCAAACTTATACATGAAATACGATAATAAGCCATCGCGCCGTCGCGCGTGAATACTGAATCATGCTATAAGGATTATTTTTGTGTAACGTGATATATTATATTTCCCTACTAAAATACGAAAGTTAATCTGTCTGTTACATCAAAACCACTGAACAGTGAGGAAGGACATATGCTTCTTTTTTACGAAAAACGACGGAAACGCGGACGAAGTCGCTGGCAAAAGCTAGTTTATAATATAATTAAGTATAACACTGCCTGGTAAAGGTTTTTCAACACGGTGTTCCAGGCATCGTTTTACGATTAAACATGAGTAGAGTAAGAGTAAGATTAAGATTAAAGTAAGAGTAAGATTTTTGTTAATATAGACTAATAATTTTACAATTTTACATTTTTTTGAAAATATTAAAACTAGACAACAATATAAATACTTAGGCTGTAGTATGATCAATTAAAAAATATCTAGCAATTTTTCTGTATCTCAGTAATATAGTTTGTTCGTCTTTCAAACTTACCAATTATAATTTGTCGTAATTTTCACTAATCATTTCTTAGGTCAGCAATATGACTCCATCACCACAAGAGGTGTCCAACCAGCCAGAGATTCTGGACTTGCCGAAACCGAACAAAATGAAGATCGTCATCTCCGGGATGTCGGGACTCTACCCGAACTCGCATAGCGTTAAAGAGCTATCTGAAGTCTTGTACAATAAGGTAAATCAGGTTTTGTTCAACATAATTATTAATTTAGTACTAAAAATTTGCAATTGCATGTTTTTTGCACGTATCTTGTAAGTTTCTATATTTCTTTTAGAAAATTGCTTTACCCATGTGTCTTAATAGTTGTTTTGAAAAAATAATTAAAATGGTGGAATTTTCGCGATAAATTGTTAACTAGCTGACCCGTCGCACTTCGTACTGCCTAATAGTCAATGAATGTCAATCAAATCACAATCGAAATATTTTTATTTCAAGTAGGCCTTTTCAGGCACTTTCAAAACGTTAAGTGACTCTAGTTGCGCGGTTCGAAAACGTCACTTCTATGGAGAAGAACCGGCAAGAAACTCCATAGGCTAAAAAAAGGTAATATGTTGGTACATACAATGTTGAAGAAATACAATCTTTTTAAAATATACGACAACAACGTAATGTCCTGTTACAGATCAGCTGAATGATCATTTATGATTTTATGAAAGTAATACAATTATGTACGACAAATTAAGACAATAACACAAAAAGAAATAAAAAAAATTTGAGTAAGGTTTCGCACCTCAAAAGGTAAAAAAGGAACCCTTATAAGATCACACTCTTGTTCGTCTGTCACCACCGATTTCCTCAGGAACGGGTGGACCTAGCAAGTTGAAAAATTTGTTGTATAAAAATCAAGGTCCTGAATCAATGCGATAAAATGATATGGGCAAATTTAGATTTTCGCGAAAACTTGTAAGTACCAAAATGTACCTTAATTTTCAACGTCTTTTATTTTTCGGAATTTTCCAACCGGACAACCGGAAGTAACCTATAGGGTTTAGCTCAAAACCTATATTATAAATGATCGAGCTCATCACACAAAGATTTGTCCTGGGTGGAAATCGAACCCATAACCTCCGGTTTAGCAGTCAGGGTCACTAACCACGACCAACAGGCTCGTCAAAAGTTTTTTAAAGTTATTCTGTTATTCGGGACGGAGACAAATACAACTAATCAAAAACTATGAAATTGAGTCCAGTCGTGCTCGAGTTATAAGTGTTCGAACAAACCCGCTTTGTTTTAATGTTATTAAGATTATTATAATAAAAAAATGTATAGTATTTTTTTATTACAGCAAGGACAGAATATACTAAAAATACTGTAAACGTAACTTAAAAACTGGTTGCGCTAACAAATGGTGGAGTCGGTGCGGAAAGAGAACCGTCCTAGGATTGAGGGCGCTGCTGTGTACAATTACCATATTTCTTATGTTAAAAAATGTTGCGTCATTATAGTGCGAGTGTAAAATCTGGATGTTTATAAAATTATGTTAGAACATAATGTTTTTAGCTGCCATCTTTCTAATTGTTTTATGGAACGATATAAATGTTATTATATTGTTAGTTCCATTTTACGCCACAACGGTTATCATTCCGCACAGACTGCTTAGCTAGCTGGCTAGAGAGGAGATGCTAGAGCTATATGCTCGGGGGTGGAAGTATCTAATTGCGTAATAGCGAGAAAACCCGCTCCGGGTCCACCTGTGACCTATGATAGTGAAATCGGGGCCGCACCGACAGACACCCCTAGCCGCTCACACTGGTGCTGGCTGTTGGTTGGGTCTTGTCTGATTGCCGTCCTATCAAACTATGAGAGTGAAGGAATTGGGAGTGCAACTGTTCGCACATACACTCGTGCACTGAAATGATCTCCGCGCAGATGACAAATCTCTGTTGAGAGAGACGGTCGTGACCGAAATACGGTCAGGAGGACATTATTATTTTAGTAAACATTGTGGTTTCAGTTTCAGTAGTGATTTTAACCAAGCCTATCAAATAATGTATTAAAGTACAGGGTTTACAAAAATATACGCAACTTGTATGTTTAAATATAATCTGGAATGAGAAATTCTAATATAAATAATTATTATAAAAAGCTCTGCCTAGCAGATTTTTATGTTCTAAGCAGGGTTTTATGGTTTTTACTAATACAACTTGTTAACACTATGCCTCGCGTTCTAATCTTTACGTGAAATTAAGACAAATATATCGTCCGGGAGTAAAATGGGAAAACGATATTATAACAACTTTGGGTCGAATCTAGGTGAGACAGGCACGGGACCGGAGATAATGGCAAGTACAAAGTGAGGCCTATGCCCAGCGGTGGGAAGACAAGGGTTGTGAGAGATGACGATGAAGGCAGAAATGTACGCGATTATTTATAATTTTATTTACTTGTGTTTTAAACTAGACTGCATTGGCCATAAGGCACAAGAGCACTGAAGCACAAGACACTTCTAACATTAGAGTGAGAAATAATACAATAAAAATTCTTTTTCAGGTTAATCCGTTGTCTGCAGAAGGGCTTCGGTATAAATACAATCATCCCGAAGCGGTTAAGTATGGAGGCAGTGTCCCGGAATTGAACTGTTTTGACGCGCAGTTCTTCAAAGTGCACTACCGTCTTGGTAATTCTATGGACCCTATGAGTCGCAAGATCCTTGAAAACTCATACCAGGCTATTTACGATGCAGGTATGTGACCAGCTACAAACAAGACAAAAGTATCTTGCTGCTGTACTCAGAAATATAAAAAGTAAACTGGTAACTTTATTCAATTATCCAGTATTCATTTAACAGTTTTTGTGGATCGCTATTTATCAAAATTTCGAGGATTCGGAATATAGGTTTCGGTTGAAATGATATAGATATAGATATAACTATACTGAGCGATTAAAGTATATCAAGTTTTTGTTTCAAGTTATCAGTCACTTGTTCTTAAAAGTCCTTTTTTTATGAGTTTATCTAACTTATTTAAGCACGTAATTGTTCTCAGGAGTAAATCCGAAAACTCTATCCGGAAAAAAAGTTGGTGTGTACATTGGAACGTGTTTCGCCGAAACTGAAAAGGTCTGTTTTTATGGACCATCTGCAAGAAACGGGACGGGTCTCTTAGGGTAAGATACCACTACTTATTATATTTCACGGGAAAAACTTTCAGGAGATCTACTCTACTGACTATGAATATTTATTTGTTTATTTACACGAGGTACAATCTTCATTGACTCTAACATTTGCATTGCAGTTGTTGTAAGACTATGTTTGCAAATCGTGTCTCCTACTGGTTGAACGCGAAAGGCCCATCAATGGCGATAGACGAATCGTGTTGCAGTTCTACAGCGGCCCTGGAGCAGGCCTACCAGGCAATGAGCCGCGGGGAGTGTGAGGCAGCTATTGTTGGCGGTGCTTACTTGTGCCTCCACCCACAGTCTTCTGTGCATTATAGAAGGTATTATAAATCTTCCTCATTCATTTATTTGCTTAATATATTATGTTGCCATTTATTTATTGTATTCTTCTCGTGATCCATAATACAAGTTCAAAAGTCAAGCTAATAATTTTGAAAGTGTTGCTGTTGACCGGTGTACACATTGCTGTCGCATTAAATCTTTACTATTAATGATATATATTTTACCCGACATATAAGATTTTCTTTACACAACATATTTTCAGGCTACATACCAAAAAAAAACTATTAAATAGAAGCAGTAGCTTATTTATCTATCTATTTTTACTCCGTTTGAATACACATACGCATAAAAACATAATACAGCAAACAAGTGAGTGGAATTTTTAAATGGCGTTTTACTATTTAGTTTGTTTGTAAATCGTATTTTCGTATTTTGCGTGTTATTTCTTATTTTACTGTTGGAATTAATACTGACCATGGATAGTATACGTAGTGTAAGAAAAATCTCAAACTCGTATCAACTCTTTAGTATTGAATCTATTGGATGATCGAACTGTTTCAACAAATCTTTCACGATAACTTAAATTATCGTATCAGTACCTAGTTAAAGTAAAGAATATTTTTGGTTACAGATTAATGAAACTTTGTGGTGATGGTAAAACGAAGTCTTTTGACGAGAATGCTGATGGGTGCGTCAAATCTGAAGCTATCAACATCCTGTTTTTACAGAAAGCTGAAGATGCTCTTAGGTTTGTTTAGCCAAACAATATTTTAACACCTTACACTAAACTTACCGTCTTTTAAACTATAATGTTTTTTGGTCTGTTCGTAGAGTTTACGCCCAAGTACTGCACGTCAAAACTGAGTTTACGAGCATACTACATGACGAAACAGGTCCAAAATATGGATTTGAGAGAGATATCAACAAGGTGTTGACCTTTGTAAAGAATTTCTACAAAGAAGCTAAGATTCCAACTCAAGCGATTGAATATGTTGAAGCTTTCGGTTGCGGTAAGATTCTATCGACCTTTTAGTAGATTAAATTATAAATAATAATTACATACTTCCTTGATCAAATTCCCTATTATTGGCTTGTTCTGTTTTTACTAGTTACGTGTTACAATGGTCAAATTAACATGCTTATAATATTATATATCTTTCGAATATATTTCTTTATAAATGATGAAATGGTTTCGCTCTTAATTCATAGTATTTAGTACCATCAAACTTGCGAAGGTTACATTAACATTAACAAACAATAACATTTTTATTTGCTTGGCAGCGGTACCAGAGGCCGACAAAATCGAATTACAAACCATCGAGCAGGTGCTTTGTGGTCAGCGAGACACGCCTCTTCTAATTGGCAGTGTGTTATCTAACATTGGGTACAATGAGGCTGCTTCTGGCTTATCTGGAATAACAAAGGTAGATAAAAGTACAAAAACGTGGGTTTTTTACATGATGATATAAATTTTGTAATAGAACTGTTACCAACGAGTTAGCCAAAAAAGTAGAAATCTGAGAGGAAACCTGCTGTTTCAATTCCTACGATTTAATTTCATTCTTCGATCACCCAATTTCTGCTAATGCAGTAGCATTGATTTTTTGTTATTTACATCTTATGATAAACCAGGTGTTACTGGGCTATCACACCGGCCTGTTAGCCGCCAACCTGCATTGCTCAAACCCGAGGAAAGACGTGGTTGCTCTGAATGACGGTCGCATGCGCATCGTCACGGAACACGAGAGCTTTGGCCGCACGTATGCCGCTGTCAACGGCATGTCTGTTACCGGTCTTAATGCACACGTGTTACTGCATGGACAATATAGACCAAAGGTATAGTCAGGTCAAGCTTTTTAGAAATTTCGAAGCCGTTAGAAACTCTTAAACCAAAGGGTAGCACTTACAAGTACAAGTAACATACATCGAACTGAAAACCTAATCTTTTTATGTAGGCGTTTGGCAACAGATTTTAAGGGCTTCGCCCCGTCGTAGTGAAGAATAAACAAATATTTTCTTTTGAGTTCCTTGAGGACACTACTTAAGGAAATAATCAAAAATCTTTGCTTTATAAAATAATCAGAACCTATACGTATACGACTTTTAGGTCCCTAACCGCTACAAGTCGAGCATTCCTTATCTGGTGACCATATCAGGTCGCCACGAGGAGGCGGTGAAATACGTGCTTGAAAACTTAAAGTCGGAAACCATCGACCCTGAACAGTTGAGGCTGTTGCACAACATCCACCAGTCGAGCATCGCTGGCCATTTGGGAAGGGGATACATTATTCTGAGTAAGTAACACTCATTTCAAGTGCACTAGATAGATATAGAAAACCTTGCAATATCCTTAGGTGACCCTTCCTTGCTCTCCAAACTTTAACTAGCTGGCATGTGTCTCGCAGCAGTTTGTTTAGCCACCATAAGCATTATTTCCCAGTCATTACACCATAAATTATCTGGTATGGATAAGATTTTTTGACTGGCCATTTGGTCTAGTGGTTAGTGATCCTGACTGCTAAACTAGAAGTCGTGGGTTCGTTTCCCACCCAGGACAAATCTATATTCATTAATAATTATATAAGTATGTTTATTAGTTGCCTGGTTGCCATAATACAGGCTCTGCCTGGTTTGGGATCAGATGACCGTGTGTGAGTAGTCCCAAGATATTATATATATTAATATTATTAAAACTAAGTTCATACAACAAGTTTTAATCATACCACTAAAGAAACTATGTAGAAAAATAATTCAAAAGACACCACAACCGCCACAGCCACAGGACCTGAATTTATTTAGAATATGTGCATCGTATTTCCTTTCTGTTTGACTATGTAAATTTAATTTTAGAAACGGATGAAGAACAGAAAACAGTCAGTCTTTGTGAGAAAGTTGAGTACTTCGATGATGCGGCAAAACCTCTATGGTTCGTGTACAGTGGGATGGGCTCACAGTGGACCGGTATGGGGGCGCAACTCATGCGGATCCCAACATTTGCTGCTGCTATAGAAAAGTAAGATATCCTTTTGTAGTTTATTGGGTCCAAGGAAAGAGTTATATTTAAAGATTGACGAACGTGGTGATGGTTATCTTTAAAAATATCAATTTTCCTTGCTAGAATTTAATGAGGCAATGTTGCAAGCCAAGTACTATTTTTTATAAATAATACATGACTTATAACTCTTTATCCATTTATTCGAGACTAGCTTTTGCCAGCGACTTCGTCCGCGTTTCCGTCGTTTTTCGTAAAAAAGAAGCATATGTCCTTCCTCACTGTTCAGTGGTTTTGATGTAACAGACAGATTAACTTTCGTATTTTAGTAGGGAAATATAATATATCACGTTACACAAAAATAATCCTTATAGCATGATTCAGTATTCACGCGCGACGGCGCGATGGCTTATTATCGTATTTCATGTATAAGTTTGGTGTTTCTATACCTATTTCTATGATTCTTTTTTTATTGAATAGGTAATAATGTAAACTTTTTTTAATTAGGGATGAGTGAGAGTATAATAAACGTAAGAGTAAACAAATATAATCAGAAATCTCCGAACTGCTAAGCTATCGGGAGTTACACGTGTTATTGTGAGTCAACCATAAAAGATAGACATATGCTGTTGTGGGATATTTTTTAGATAATTTTATGTAGAACATTTCCGTCATACATGATTTCTATGTAGCTTTAACCATTAAGGCTGCATACGCGACGGAAGCTTAAAAAATACCGTTTTCCCAACATTTCCCTTCACTGCTCTGCTCCTATTGATTGTAGCGTGATGAAAAGTATACTATAACCTGCCCAGGAGTATGAAGAATAATTGTACCAAGTTTCGTTAAAATCCGTCGAGTAGTTTTCGTTTCTATGAGGAACATACAGACAGACAGACAGACAGACAGACAGACAGACAGACAGACAGACAAAAATTTTACTGATTGCATTTTTGGCATCAGTATCGATCACTAATCACCCCCTGATAGTTATTTTGAAAATATATTTGATGTACAGAATTGACCTCTCTACAGATTTATTATAAGTATAGATAGATTACGTAAAATATTAATTTTTAGAATTCCGTACCTAAAAAGGAGTAACTTTTTTATTAAAAATCTATTTTGAAATATAAGATTTTAAATAAGCTAAGCTCACAGTCAAAACAGGGTGGGATTAAGTCGTTTCGTTACAGAGTTCCTATGGTCACCTTTTGGCTCCATCACCAGACCAGCTCGAAAGTACTATAATATTGTTGTTGTTGTATTTTCATTAAAATGTGCAAAAATGTATCCCAATCGGATATCCAGTTAGTGGCCAAGGGGTTCTTATTAAGATTGCAAGATTTGACCTTAATTGCGTACATCGAAAGTTAAAGAAAAGCTTGTAAAAACGGAACCCTCGTAGGATTATATGGTTGTCCGTCGGTGTGTCTGTCAAGTCTTTTTTTTCTCAGGAAGGCGTGTAGGTTTCATGTTGAAAATAATATCAAATAAAATACCTTTAAGCAATAATTAATACATTGCTATTTTTGTCGTTTTCTACTACATTTTCGAAAAACTTAAAACCTATAGGGTTAGTTACTTCTCGTCGGCACAGAACCACCAAATTTGGCATAATGGAAGAACTAACGTCACAAGTAAGAACTTAAAGAAAAAGAAATCCGAAATTAGCTTTAAAAAAACTTTTAGGTAACGACAACAAAAGTTATAATACAAAGTGCAACCAACTTCTACAAGAAACGTTATGCAGCAAAAATAATAATATTTTGAACTTAACTATGAATCTCAAAAGCGATGAAATAGAAGAGCAAAATTTGTAAAAGAAAGTGTGTTGTTTTTTTTCTACAACCATATTTCTTGAAATTGCAGATGCCATCGAGTCCTAGAACCCAAAGGACTTGATATTGTCCACATCATTACAACGGACGATGTGAAGATCTTCGACAACATATTACACTCGTTTGTTGGTATTGCTGCCATTCAAATTGGTCTCACTGACGTCCTCCGTGCACTGGGACTTACTCCGGATGGAATTATTGGTAAAGATACCAAATAATTGATTACAAACTAAGCAATTAATATAATTCTGCTTTAAGAAAGATGTTGATTCGATGTGCTGTAGATTCTGCTATAAGGGAATTGGTAGTACTTACATATCTAAATAAAAAACAGAAACACAAGTTAAACATATAAATAATAGTAACCACACACTATCGTGTAGATGCAGAGATATTATATTCGTAGGTAACTGCCTCGTTGGACTAGTGGTCGCATACGCACTCACTTCACCTTGTGCACGTCACTGGTTTGCATGAGGTCTCTGGTTCGAATCCCGGGTCGGGCGGTTACATATGTCTTTCACGCTTTCACGGCTAAACCATCCAAAGTTAAATCAAAATCGGTTCAGTGGAACCGATTTTGATACAACTTTTTGCTGCTTTAGTCGACACCCACGTGGGTGGAGTCGCAGCAGTAAGCTAGTAGATCATTATTTATTTGCTTTGTATAAATAATTCGATTATGTATTGAAATTTAAAAAGTCATATTTTTTTTAACGAACTTTGTTGTAGCAGATTTATTGATAAATTTTCAACAGGTCACAGTGTAGGAGAGCTTGGATGTGCTTATGCTGATGGATGTTTGACGGCTGAAGAGATGATTCTGTCCGCGTACAGCCGAGGGCTGGTGTCTCTTGAGACTCCCTTCATTCGAGGATCCATGGCTGCCATCGGTCTTGGATATCAACAAGTAATACACAATTTTTATACACAGGCATTTTATAATTGTTATATTTTATATATATACATTTATTATATAAATTTTATAAAGTCCTATACCATATTTCACAATGAGGTTCAAATAACCCCATCGAACTAATTGCCTAGAAATGCTTCCGCTTCTCGTAAACTCGGGGCCCTGAACAGGTGGACGTAATTCTTCTCGCCTGGGGAGCTTTGTCTATTATTTAAGACACATTACAAGTTCGCATGCGTTGAGTATTGCTATCATATCTGGGACGGGTCCGCCAAGTAATTACTAGAGGCTCTCGAAAAATTACAACGGCGTGCTATCCGTATTGTCGATAATCTAACGCGTACCAGTAATCTGAAGTCGCTGCAATTGCGTAGATATATCGCCTCTTTAGCTGTTTTTTAGCAATGAGAAATAGCACCAATAAAATAAGGAACTCGTTGCCAGCCCATGTGTTTCCTTCGTTTTATGGTCCTGGGTTTTGCGGTCCTGCTGCTTAAAATCTGGCGGAGTCAAGTCATCTTGTTCCGGCAATATAAACCTCGCAACCAATCAAGTAGCTGAGACCAGGAGACTTGCTTAAACGTCCTGCACATTGAATTCTTGCTAGAAAAAAGTCTAAACCGTAATCATCATCATCATCATCAGCCTATCTTCGTCCACTGCTGGACATAGGCCTCTCCTATGGCACGCCACTGAGCTCGATCTTCAGCTCTTCGTCTCCAACCACTGCCAGCCACTTTGCATAAAACCGTAATAGTCAGGGTCAATTGTTAAAGTTATGGGAAACCTTAAGCAAGCTCCTCATTTAATAAGCCGGTCACTTTTGATTTTGAAAATTCTTAATTTGATTTTCGCTCTCTATTTCAGATCGTAGTAATGTGTCCTCCTGAAATCGAAGTGGCGTGTCACAATGGACCTGAATCTAGTACTATTTCTGGGCCTGCCGATAAAATGCGCGAGTTTGTCGCTGAGTTGACTACTAAGGGAATCTTTGCTAAGGAAGTCCCATGCTCCAACATCGCTTATCACTCGCGTTACATCGCTAGTGCTGGTGAGTTCATGCTGTAAAACGTAAATAATACACAAAACGTTCTGGCAAACATTGTAGTAACGATCACATAAATTGATAGCCAAACAGTTGTTCAAAAAGTTTTCTCATCATATAGCCTAGCTGAACATCAATCAGCTCAGCCTATCACGGTCCTATACTGGAAATAGGACACTCCCAAGTTCCGCCACAACGCCCGGTCCTCTGCCTTCCATATGGAGTCAGTCCGACCCTGCTACTTTATTTAGGTCCTCGGTCCAACGGGCTGGGGCGTCCTACACTGAGTTTGCCGATACGCGGTCTCCACTCAAGGACTGGTCTGCTCTAACGACCATCGGTCCTTCGACATGACCAGACCACTGCCACTTCAGTTTACTAACTTGCAAGCTACGTCGGTCACTCCGGTTCTTAACCGGATAACCTCATTTCTGATCTTGTCCTTCAAATAAATAGCTCGTGTCATAGCCGGCTGGGCGAGTATATTACTATAGTTAGTTAACACGACATGCATGTTAAACATGACCTTGGTCTTGCCTCAAGTTTAGTCGTGGAGCTGTACAATCATCGAAGCAGCGTTATATAGACATCCCGCATCTCTACGTAACGTTCGCACTTCCACTTCATGCCTTCGTATAGTGCGCCCGGAGCTGGACATAAAGCTGCTGATTTATTATACTAAATATACCTTGTTATGTTTTATACGTACATCACAGCGTATACGACATTTGTATTATATTTGTATTATATTTGTATTGTAGGTCCACAACTCCTTAAATATTTGTCTGAAGTGATTAAGTCACCGAAGCCTAGATCCAAGCGCTGGATCTCTTCATCAGTGCCGCAAGACAAGTGGGACACTCCTGCCGCACAGCTCTGTTCAGCTGAGTACCACACCAATAACCTGCTGGTAAGTAGCAATGGTTTATCATACTGTTACAAAAATATAAATAATGAAGCAGTTGAGTCCCCTTCATAACAATGACGCATGCAATTTCTATTAGTATGCCCGAGCCAAAATGTTTTTTCACAATTTGCAGCCTTTTCTTTTTGCAATCAAGCAAAATTATACTATTTTAAAATAAAAACTGTCCTAAGTCAATCGCTGTCATTTATAGATTAGATTTTAAAAAGCCGATATGAGGATTAAGTAGACTATACTTGGTTGAACTACGGCACAAACATTTTACTTTTGTGTAGAGTCCAGTGCTGTTCGAAGAAACATCCCGGCTGATCCCTAGCAACGCAGTATTAGTGGAAGTAGCCCCACATGGTCTTCTGCAAGCCATCCTCAAGCGTTCTCTGCCAAGCACCTGCATAAATATTGCGTTGACTCGAAGGATGCACCCTGATAATGCGTACTTGCTACTTGAGAGCATTGGCAAGTGAGTAGATCAAAAACTTCACTTAATAAAAGCTACAACACAATCATCCATAGTACAATGTTCCCGTAATAATGTGGACCGCAACAAGTGGAGACGGATCACGAGGGCACTAAGGATATAACTGAACTTGAACTTTCTTTTCCATACCCCGGTCACTCACGCGCAAACATAAACAAGGTATGCACGCTTTGATGTCTGTTAAACCACCAAAACAGCTTGGAAATGAAATCATTTGCAAATGTCGTCTACACTTGTGAGTTTGCGTATTCGTGCAAATGTGAGTGACCGGCATTGAATTAAGATCTACTATTAATGTAGGTATTTCAAACCGATTAAAATCATTGCTTACAGCCGTGGCTCTCAAATGCCAGTAAAATATTACCCGAGGACTTTTATTATTTTCAGGTTATTTATGGAAGGTTACAATACTAAACTACACGTCCTGTACCCGGAGGTTGAGCTGCCAGTGTCCACTGGGACGCCTTTCTTGTCTCATCTAGTCAAATGGGCTCATGAAGAAAAATGGTAAGATGTCTTCGACGATCTAACTGACGACAATTTACTTGTTAGATATGACATAATTAACAAATTAAAATAAATATTGAGGAAAAAATATTGTAACCCAGATTTTTTAATAAGTTTATGAATAATTCAATAAAATACGTAACGTCTAGTTTTTTTTTGCTAGTTAATTCATTGATGTTTCAGGCCGTTAGCCCTGTATCGCTCGGCTTCAAGAAAAACAGCTGCAACTTGTGATCATATCATATCTTGGCATGATGCAGAAAGCTCTTACTTGCAAGGACACTCTTTAAGAGGTAGGGTGATTAAGGATTATTGCATTTTTGTATTCTATTATGTTTGGAAACTGAACAAAATGATAATTTTCTTAATAAAAAGCCACAATAAATTATATTTCGGCAAAACAAACACGCCTTCTTGCCATTAAATAAAATAAAATTTTAAACCTTTTTTATTCCCGCAAAAACGCTGTCAGTCATTTAGGTGACGTAATATTGGTAAAAACAACAGTCGTGTACGTCCGACTGGCACTCATTCAACGTAACACTGAACTGACAGTTTTAACAGCTAGGTACTACATCTATTACGTCACAACATGGCGGCTCGTGTTTCAGTTCACGTGATATACATAATAATACATATAAAAAATTACGACTTTTAATTTTTATGTAATAAACAATTATGTGTTTTTATGACTCAAAATTAGAATATTTAGGTATATTTCTATATAAATTTTATTTTTCACTACCGGAAGTACCCCATACATAGAATATAATTATAGATATAGATATGAAAGAAAGAAAGAAAGAATTAAGAAAATATCATTTATTGCCACACAATAAGGAGATAGATAAGATAACAAATTTACAGGACGCACGCTATATCCTTTTGCTGCTACACTGATAATGGTTTGGGATACCTTGGCCATGGTATTGGGAGTCCCAAAAAAACAGATGTCAGTGAAGTTCAGTGACCTCCATCTGTATGCACAACCCATAATCCATGATCAAAGACAACTGAAAATAAACGTCTGTTTGTGCAGAGGAACCGGTAACTTTGAGGTAAAATAACTGTTCAATAAAGCTATTAGAACAATTCAAAACGACTTTAAAAACGGTATCAATTTAGAATATATTAAACTATATGAAAAACCATTTAAAGTTAATCTTGCATTAAGCATTAAATATGCAATAATACACACATCTTCATTAAAGACTTAAATGACGACTAAAAATATAGTTTTGGTACTAATCAATGTCTGCCTTAAAAAGAACCCAAAATCTGTAGAAAAAATAAATTACTATTGAATCATTACATAAATTTCCATACTATTCATCAAGCGCGTATATAATTAAAGTCTTATGTTTCCAACAGGTTCTTTGCGAAAATACTAAAGTTGCCACAGGTTCCATAAAAGTTATGGAAAAGGTGAGGCATCCTTCTTTAGCTGTAGAAAAACATATTGATATAAGGAGTTTTAATCTTACTGCTGAAGACATTTACAAATCACTGCAAGACCGGGATTATTCTTATAAGTAAGTAAAGTTTAAATTGATAAATTTTGAGACGAATTTAATGCACTCACCAAAAGTTAGTACAAGAGACCGTACAGCCTAAGAATGGGAGGGAGGCCCTTGCATTGCAGTGGTATAAGTGGTCCAAACGAAAAAATAACCTTATTGATAATATGATTGCTTGGTACTGTGAAAAATGTATTAAGCATATTAAAAAAAATGTTAATGCCTTGGGTGCTTAATAAACACATATATTAAGTTGTATTTCACAAATATATATTTTTTAACCATCCGGGGCTTCACGCATAGTGCTGTTGATGACTTGGCGACTGAAGTTTAGTTGAATAGATTATTATCTACTACAAAGCTTACGCTTACTGACAAAGCGGTCTGATCTGATATTAATACTCTTCCAGTGGAGAATTTCGAAGCATCGAACGTGCGAACGAATCATTCAGTGAAGCTTTACTTGCATGGAACAACAACTGGGTCACTCTAATCGACGGGTTGTTACAACTACACATGTTACATGAGACCCACACTGCTGTCTCAGTTCCTACCAAAATAAGAAGTCTTAATATCGACATTCAAAAACACGAAGATATAATCAGCCAATCAGTTAAAACCAACAACAAAGTATTATTGAAAGCTGAAGTCGTTGAAGAATTTAACGTTTCCAGGTAAATACTATGTGATTGCCTTATCTTTCCCTAAAATTGACGAGTTTTACACATGTCAGTCAGGTAATGTACACTAAGAGAGATTTGATGTGTATTATATATTTAGATACCGGTGTAGGTCTGATTTGAAACTTCTATTAAGCGCCACTAAAACGCAACACTTCCGCCGTCATCACTGAAAACACACTTAATCTGCCTGGTCTGCAGGCGCTGCTGCAGCTCTTGTATCGGCCTTACTAGCCATTTGCGACAGTGCCAAACTTTACACCCTGCTTAAATCATCTTTTATAGAGGTTAAAGGCTTAAGATTAATGTAGATCTTGTGTTTCAGATGCGGAGGGATTTCCTTGAGTCATGTCATATTCGAAAATTTGCCGCCACTCAGTGACCGAAAAATGTCGTTAAAAGCATTAAAATTTGTTCCCAATACACAGTCAGTTAAAGATGTGAGTAAATAACGTCCTTGTTGGTCGATGATCAGACGATGTAAAATTTGGTTGCCGTGGGCAAGCTGAGTGCGACAACCAATGAATATGAATATGAATATGAATATGAATATGAATATATGAATATCATTTATTTGCTTGAAATATGGTTACAATTACAGGTCTTCAAATACAATTACGTTTCTTCATATCTCGCCTCATATTTAGCATGCAAATATAATATGAAAGGGCATAATTCTCAATTTTATTTATATCAAAATATTGTTATTAACTAATTTATGGTTGTGAATTTACATTTTATTTAAATTATAAAATATTATAAAATTAAATTAATTCTATTATAGCAAATTATTCAATGTGCTTTTTTTATTAATGTTATAATTTAGAAAATCATTTACCGTATAGAAACATTTGTCCATTAGCCATTTTTTTTATTCTTTATGGAAAAGATTCGTTGGCAATTCTCTCATTTGCTTAGGTATCCCATTAAATATTTTAATAGCCATGAAGCTTGCGTTTTTTTGACAAATTGTTGTTCTATACCTAGGCATTGCTAATTTACTTGGATCCCTAGATATTTTGCCTATCTTATAATCATTTTCGCTATCTGCCTTACTAAATAGATCAGGATGTTTTTTTACAAATACGCCAATCTCAAGTACGTATAAGCATGCAAGTGTCAACAATTTATTTTCTTTGAAAATGGGTCTGCAGGACTCTAATGGGCCAATACCGAAGACAGCTCTTACGCACTTCTTTTGGACAATAAAGGCCCTGTTACTGTCCGTGGAATTGCCCCATATTATTAAGCCGTACCTTAACACCGATGCGACATATCCATGATACGCTAGCAAGGCTGCATTTCTTCCTATGGTTTTTCTTAGATTTTTCAGTGCAAATGCAAAGCTGTTTAGCCTATTGCATACATTCTCAATATGTTTCTTCCAGTTACAATTTTTGTCTATTACTAAGCCTAAAAATTTTGTATTGTCAACTTCATCAATTTTATTATCACGTCCAGTAATGTTAATTCTTTTATTTGTCATCTTGTAATTGCAAAAATTAATACATTTTGTTTTTGAAATGTTTACGCATAAATTATTATGTTCAAACCAATTTAAAATATCTTCTACAGCACAATTTATTTTGTTTTCATGCGATTCATTTGTGTTTTCGTTATTAATTATCAGTGAAATGTCATCTGCAAATAACACGCACTTATTCTGAGTTACTATCGGCAAGTCGTTTATGCACAGAAGAAAAAGTAATGGTCCTAAAATGCTGCCTTGTGGCACGCCATATGTATTGACCCTAAACTGAGATTTATAATTAACCACTTCTTTGTCTTTATTTATTCCTATAACTTCCACGCGTTGCTTCCTATTACTTAGGTAGTCTTTAAGCCAGTTTAACGCTTTCCCTCTTATTCCGTAATTTTCACATTTTTGCAACACTATGTCGTGTTTCACAGAGTCAAAAGCTTTGCTCATATCAAAGAATATAGCTGTGACTGGTATCTTTCTATCTATATTCTCAGTTACTGATTTAATAAGTTGAAAGCAAGCTAGTGTAGTCGACTTTCCTTTCTGAAAACCATTTTGCTCTGGACTTATTATATTGTGCTTATTTATAAATGATACAATCCTATTGTGCATTGCTTTTTCATATATCTTTGAAATTATAGGAATTAGGGTTACTGGACGGTAATTATTTAAGTCGTGTTTATCTTTTCTTTTATATAATGGCTTTATGACTGAAAACTTTAATTTATCAGGATACTTTTCTTCAAAGAAACTTAAATTAATCAGGTGTGCCAAAATGGGTGAAAGTATATTTGTAGACGATTTTATAATTTTTGTCGAAATCTCATCATATCCAACAGCGTTGGTGTTATTTAAAGATGCAATTAATTTGCTTATTTCATTCGACGTGCAGGGTTCTAGATATATACTGTTACACTCATTGTACATGGGACTATTTTTCCTGCTTTTAGTTATATCAATGTTTGTAGAATCAATAAAATGATTATTAAAAGTCTCCGCTATCTGTTCAGGATCTTCTATCAAAGTATCGTTTAGTTTAATTGCTTCTATATATTTCGAGTCTCTACGTTTAGGTTTATTTTTAATCAATTCCCAGGTTGCTCTGCATTTGTTTTTTGCTTTCGAAATAACTAATATAAATGCAATAATAACATCAATGCATTTTTTTAATAGTTTAGCATATTTATTATACTTTAATTTATTTTCTAATGATTTGTTTTTATGATAATTCAATTTAAGGTGCCTTTTAAACAGACAAGATTTTTTTATGCCTTTAGTTATCCATTTAAGTGTAGGTGTCTGATAATTTACTTTAATTTTTTGAACTGGAAAATTTAACCTGTAAAATAGACTGCATATTTCATGAAATTTATTAAAAGCTATGTTTAGGTCTATTTCATCATAAATTTCTTTAAATGTTAGGCTCAATAGACACTCTTTAAATTTTTCAATGTATTCTTGGCTGTAATTCCTTCTATATGTAAAACAATGCGATGGAGCAGGTTTATTTGTCGACGTTTTTAATGGGAATGTCAATAACTGGGCAGTGTTATGATCTGAGAGATGTAGTTCACAAGTCTCACCATAAGAGTTTGGTATATTAGTAATAATGTGGTCTATGCAAGAGGTAAGCCGGGTAGGAGTCTTTATCTTTAAAGTTAAGTTATAGTTTAGAAGAATATCATTCAGCATGCTGACATTTTTATTTGTGGTGAGAGTATTTATATTTAGATCCCCGACCAATACAATTTCATTGTTTTTCCTTACAGTCAGTTTCTGCAAGAGAGACTCTAACTTATCAAAAAATATTGCTATGTTCGAGTTTGGTGTCCTATAGAGACATATAATGGTACAGTTATAAAGTGGTATTTCTATGCCACAGCATTCGAACACTTTCTCTACCGCCATTTCACTACATATTTTTAGTATCTTGTAATCTAAAAAATGTTTTACCAAAATACAAACACCACCCCTATTTTCTTTAAGTCGAGAGAATGAAGTAGCTAGTGTAAACTCATTAATGCATACATTTACTTCGTTGCCAGCCTTCACAAATGTTTCTGAAAAACACAGTATATTGATATCTTTATGTCTATCATGAAACTCTGATAAACAAATTTCTACAGCAGGAAGTTTATTCAATAACCCTGCAATGTTTTGGTGCAATAGGCGTATGTTGCAAGGTACAGCTTTAGTATTACATCCCTTCTTATTAACTATATTAGGAACGAAAAAACTGTTCATTTCTTATAGTTGTGCAAAGGCTCCCTGTATTAATTTCCTCACTATTTATAAGGCAGTTTTCATTTAGGTAAATGTCAATACGGTACTGCAGATTATTAAAGATATTTTTCATACCGTAGTTATTAATTACTCCACGTCTATAAAACATTGTTTCATCATATGTCAGATCTAAATTGGAGTCAAATATTATTGCATAATCATGAATACAGATATCACGGTAAAGTAAATGGCTAAATGTTTCTATCCGGGAGTTATACATATTAGAGCATCCATTAAACTTGTATGTAGGTAAGCAGAGCAAAATGTTAGTGTGTTTTATTGGACTTAATATATTCTTAATCATACTAACTAAATTAAAATAATTATCGGTCTTTCTAAAATCTTGCTCGCCTATAAGAATTATACAATAATCTTGTTTTGTGTAATTTAGCAAATTTTGGTCTAGTTTAAAAAGCAACTGTTTGATCCCACAATTTGTGGAGATTTGATGACATATTTTATAATCTGGGAAAGTACTTTGTGCTATAGATATTACTTTATTTGTTGTGTTACTACTTAAAATACATATCCTTCGTTGTAGTTTTTCTTTTGATGGTTCTAATAATGTACCAGTAACGCCATCTAGTGACTGGTTGTCACCTTCCGTAGAAGCCTTGCCAATTTTTTCTGTTAGTCTGGGTTGTACTGCTTGTTGTGTGCTAGTGGTGCCATCTATTGTCATTTCACCACTTTCATTGATCTCCATATTTGCTGTTTTTGGGTTCGCTCTACTGCTAACGCCATCTATCTTAATACTTTCACTTTCACCGTCGGATTTTAGGTCAAGATCCTTGGAGCTCATATTGATATTGAAGATTGAGTTTCCTCGAGTATGTTCGGTAATAGATTCTTTTTCCGGTAGCGTTTTTTCTTCTGAGGTTACACTAGTTCTTGGAGGGGTTGCATTAAAGCTATTTGTGAGTCGAAGTCTCACGCTTTTCTTACCATTTGAATACATACTATATTTGACAGTCGTTAACGGACTCCTACATATTTGTTTTAATACATTTAGCTCCTTGCTCATATTGTTGATTATTTGTTTTAGGTCATTGTTTTCTATGATTACGTTTTTTAGTTCATGTTGTGTTATATCTAGCTGTGATTTAAGTTCTTGTATCTGTTTTCATATCCGCCATATATGTGGTGCACATATTTGTAGAGAGGTCTAAACTTTTTCCCATTATTTCGTCGCATGACATTAGACTTATGTCTGTAATACTCTGATTTAGTGATTCTAATGACCGTGCTTTAGTTGTCCGCTGTTGTTTTTTCCTTATTGTGATATTATTCACAGGTTCCATTATAATTAAATTACTACTAGCGCCCTCTGTATCACTGAAGAGTAATCTGTTTGTCTCCTTGCTAGCGAGATCCTGTTGCGGATGCGCATCAATCGATGACGTTAGGTAGTATTGCTATTAGCCGATAGGTGTCACTAATCGTAATCACTAAGTTGTTCTTTGTATGAGCTAATTAGGTAAGATAGTTGACATTAAAGTTGACGTTTTAGGACATTGAATATAATCATTCAAAAAGGAAAGTATCGAACTCAAGTCACTTGCACTAAGAGCGACCTGATAACGTATCCTGCCACGGTGCTAATTATAAGTGAAATCCAAATTGTGGATCTGTTTATGCAAGTTTAGAGAAATGACCGTTAAAGTGACTCATGCTGCAAAAATTTATTGGTTGTCCATACGAACTAAGTCACAACACTGAGTATAGTTAATATTCATTTCTTTTGAGATTTTAATCACTGTGTGGATATTTATGTATTGTTTATTTAGGCACTTCGTTTTATACATTTAACTTTCAGTTCTTGATGAAGTTTTAGTTATTGTTTATCATAAAAAACACTTTATGTTATTTTTATCACTTTAAGTCACTTTTGTGTTTGGATAACATTTTCACTAACAGTTCACAATAAGTTCTTCACATTTATCACAGTCTAACGATGAATTTACTTGTTTAAACAATTTTAAATAATTAAATTTGCGGAGCGTAGTGTTACTTGTGTGGCGCAGCGCCATCTCTCTGATGCTTTGCTCAATGATGCTTTGAGTTCACAAGATCGCGAAAAACAGTGATAATTAGAGGTCATTTCTGTACGCAGACAAATTGTCCATCCATGTGCTCAGCGCTTTGTATGTATAGAGCTGAAAAAGTGAAAAGACTAACAATAATGTATCGTATTTCTCATACAGGCTTCTTCATCAATGGAAGTTTTCTTGCAAATTGTTGGAGAAAATGTTAACAAGGATAGCATTAATGTAGTTGGAATAGTAAATCAGCGTTCAAGCAATTCGATATTCAAACACGTGAATAAAGTTATTCAAGATATTTTTGGAGTGGATGTTAAATATGAAGAAATAAACAAAGAAACGGCACTACAGAACAAAAAGAATGACTTCTTGGCTGGTGCTGACGTTGTGCTAGTCCAAAACTTATCAGTCGACGACAGCGTAAGTTAAATTACCGATGGTCATATTTTTATAAGAGAAGTTTTAATATACTTTTGTAAACAAGTGAGAAGGTTGTTCATTTAAATAATATAAAGAAAACATAATTATATGCCTTTACCACTAAATTAAACATCAAAATGTGTATTTTATAAAGGTCTCGGACTTTTACAAATAAATAATTGACCAATCAACCTTCAATTTACTTTGTCATTCAGATTTCACACTCAAAATACGAATCACAACAATTTCTATATTGTTTACAGTTATGCCAGCTTCTGCATCATGCACTGCGGAATAATCAATTCGTGATTAGCGAAGAAGACCTCAGTTCGGGTGGACGGTCCCGACCCTCATCACTGTACCGTGTGCTTTCCATGCACACATTGATTAATGATGACAACAGCAAGCAGTCACAGCTCCAGCTAGCCCGTTGGGGTGGCGCTCCCGCACCAGTGGCAACGACAACTGTCACTGTCCGAACAGAATCTGATTTCGCCCTCCTGAACTCCGCACGCACCTTCATGACATCAGGTCATCGACTTCTTGTTATCGCACCCTACCCACCTATTAACGGCCTTAAGGAACTAATTCAGACCTGGCGGCAAGAAACCAGTCGCAACAAGATTGATCTTATCATGGTGCACGAAAACAGTAACGAATATCTTTCGGTTAACGAGATACCTGATATTGATTTGGCTTTCAGTGTTTTGAACAATGTAAGATTTAAAATGATATTTTACTAAACGTTTTAATATTTTACTTATTATCATAAAAAAATTACTAATTAAGCAATGTGTTAGGAAACCTGGGGAGGTGAGTACTACGTGTCAGTAAGCGACGATGCAACAGAGAGCAAGAACGTGACCCTGCAAAGCAGCAAGATCGGAGATTTGGATTCCTTAACCTGGGTCGAATCATCTGAAACTGATGAACCTGGGATCGATGTGATGGTAAATCGGATTTTTTCTTTTGTAAGAGCTTATTTTTGTCTGAAATAATTGCTACCGACCATTCACCTTTAGTTTTTTTTTTTCTATTCGAATTAAAATGTTTATTTTCAGGTTCATTTTGCTGGTATAAACAAAACTGATGTCAAAAAAGCTGACGGATCAATAAGTGACATACACGATACTAAGAATGGTTACGGAATGGATTTCAGTGGTGTGACAAAGAGGTATTTAATCAATTTAAAGGGACAACGATTAGTAAGGACTGAGTTTAATACCCTAATAGTGACTTATAATAATATATGTCACGTCACTGTCGTAATTATAGCACTATCCTTAAGCAGGAAATTCACTAGGCATGACGGGCAAGTCTGCAGACATGCCCGCCGGACCTCGGTACTATAGGGCTGTGCAATGTCTGCTAGTATAGGATCGTTGCAGTCAGTCTGGCAGACTTGCCTGTCTTCGCGATCTCATTTTGTCTGCGCGGGCACCGAAATATCCGTGCGTGAATGATCGCCGCAGGCTGTCGGCTTACAGACCCGAGAGCGAGAGCAACCAGTACAGACGTCCCTATTTTCATTATTTATCGAATCATGTAGTTAAATATGTTTAAACATTTTTTTGTATGATGTTGAGACAACTTACACACGGCCATCTGATCCCAAACTAGGCAGAGCCTCTATTATGGCAACCAGACGACTGATTAACATACTTATATAAGTATATTTAATTTCATAAATACATACATAGATACTATAGAAAATTTACACCCAGACACATAACAAATGATCGTGGAGCCATGAGGGCGCCGGGCATGTCTATCGCCACGTGGAGTGGCGATAGACATGCCCGGGCGACTTCTCCGCGGGCATGTCCGTTTCGTCGCCCATACCCCAGTGTCTGAAGACTAAAGTTTTCGACCTGTGCGTCCTACCTGTAATGACATACGGAGCTGAGACGTGGACACTCACGGTGGGACTAGTCCATAAGCTGAAAGTCGCTCAGCGAGCTATGGAGCGGGCAATGCTCGGTGTCTCTCTAAAGGATCGAATCAGAAATGAGGTGATCCGGCAGAGAACCAGAGTTACCGACATAGCCCAGAGAATTAGTAATCTGAAGTGGCACTGGGCTAGTCATATATGCCGCAGATCCGACAACCGTTGGGGAAAACGAGTTCTTGAGTGGAGACCGCGTCTCGGCAAACGTAGTGTAGTGGCTAGAAGGAGCGACAACATCCGCAAAGTGGCTGGCAATGGTTGGAGACGAAGAGCTGAAGATCAAGCTCAGTGGCGTGCGATAGGAGAGGCCTATGTCCAGCAGTGGACGAAGATAGTCTGATGATGATGATGATGTCCGTGTAGTAAATTCCCCGCTTTAGAAGTAAAAAAGTTATTCAATGTTATGAAAGCAATTTATTTTTATTTGTCAGCCGATAAGTATTACAATTCTGGAAACTAATCTGAATCAATCAGGAATACTGAATTACTTAGCTAAATAGGATGTAGAGGTCAAATTTTAAGCGGAATCCGGTGAGGCTACCCCATTATAGCATGAGAAAAGTCTAGGAAGAAAGAGAAAGAAGATAAAGTTAGTATGTTTTCGTGGTTTGTAATGTTATAGTGGACAACGAGTGATGGGTTTGGTACCGGCGTCTGGCGCGGCGAGCAGCGTAGTGCGCGTGCAGCCCGAGCTGCTGTGGCCGGTGCCCGCGCACTGGAGCCTGGAGGACGCCGCCACCGTGCCGCTGGCGTATGCACACGCATTCTACTGCCTAGTGAGTATCGTACCTGTCTGTAACTGTCTCACTGCAAAACAAAAGCAAAGAATATAGAAGGAACAAGCACTGTTTAATGCCGTTCTGGGATTTAAAATTTTATTAAAGTTTACAAGTCTAATACCACTCGTCAGAAGCCGAGTCGAGCCGACAGTCTTTGGACTAAATAAAAAAAAACGGTCCCAGAGAAAAAGTAGTAGTAAAAAGTAGTAGAGACCTAAAATTAACTACACTACATTGTAAATAATATAAACTAATATAAAAAAAAAAATATAATATAAACTATGTGACGTCATTTTAAATACAACATGGCAGCACAACCAAGATCGCGGTCTAGTTTATATTGATGCACTCCTACAATATGGGTATCAAATGAAAAGGCTTGCTAAGCATAACTTGAAAAATACAGTGACATCACTCTAAATCCAATATAGCGGACTTCTAAAGCTTGAAACTCAATTTTGAAGGAGACACCTTTAAACGATTGAAATGAAATTTTGTATACACATTCAGTTTGGTTGACAATACATGATTAGCTGTATGACATAATTCTAAATTCAATATGGTGGAAACCAGAAGGCGGACTATTTATTTTCAATGCATTTCAGCAATTAGGTACCTACCTATAAAATGAAATGGCTTGCTGAGAATAAGTCGAAATATTAAGTATGTCACTCTGTCAAACGACTTTGCAACAATGATTCGTTGAATAAGATGAGAGGACTGAGAAACGTGTCCAGCCATAACTAAAAAGTAAAAATATAAATTAAAGGAAAAAACCTTTTTAAAAAACAAGCTTTTATTTTAATGCAATAAAAAGAAAAAAAAAAACAAAAACATTTACTTTAAAACTTTTACTAAAAAGCTTGTCGCGAGATTTACTTGTGTAGATAAACAAGTAAATTAATTAACCTTATGTTATTGATTTTAACTATTAAAATTATGAAACAAAGTAAATATGAGTATGTACTTAAATGATCTTGTTTTGTTAATAGGTTTTTTTACTTTTAATTTATTTTTTATTGTCTCATGACCTCTGGGATGGATTGTGGGATCTTTTGATGCGCTTTGGTATACTGACTAGTAAATATAATAATAATAAATGTGGTCTCTATCACATAAATTGCTCTGAACCTAAAAAAGTAACTATTATACAGTCGGTTAGAAACACTATAATTTTGAAAATATCAAACTAATGTGGTACAAACGATTAGAACACTTGTTGGTTTTATTAATACTTCAGTGAAACTAAATTTCAATTTTAGAGAAATTTACTAGCTCTTAATTTCAAGTCAATTCAATAAAAATCTTAATCTCTGATTTTTGCATACCTTTAGATAATTAAATCACGCATTGCACCTGACCACAATATTTTGGTACACGGAGGCACAGGCGCTTTGGGACAAGCGGTTATATCCATCGCACTGGGCTACGGCTGTCAAGTATTCACCACCGTCAGTGACATGCGCAAGAAGCGTTTCTTGCTCAAATTATTCCCCGAATTAAAAGGTACCTACATAACATTTCAACGTTTAATAACTAAACTGCATAAAATCTTTTAACACCATCAACGTTCAAACTGTAGAGTATTTTCCGATACAAAATGGTATACAGAGTGATTATAATTATGTGATTTACGAAACTCAATGCGGAATATTGATGGTTTTAAAAAGTACGTTAATATTTTTTTTATATCAGTGTACTTGTGTTTCAGCTGATCATATTGGATACTCTCGTGATGCCAGTTTCAGAGATATGGTCAAAACTATTACAAATGAGAAAGATTGTAATATAGTGATACACTCTGGTAGAAATCTTAAAAATGTAAATTATACTTTACTTACTATCAATAAAATAATTTTCGTAATATTATTCGTATTCATGTAATGGAAATTATTATTTTCAGGCATCACTTGATTGTGTTGGAATGCGTGGCTTCTTTATCGACGTTTCTCAACTTATCGACCAAGATGACTATACATATGGAATGGACAGTCTAAATCTTGATAGAAACTATGTAACTACTGATTTCTTGACAATGTTTGATGCCAAAAACAATGAGGATTGGAAAGTAAGTTTCAACATGAAAAAGAAAATAAAATAATGTGCTTATTTAAAATAATATTCCGTATTAAAATCTATGTTCTTAATTCCAGACAGTGTACAGCATGATAGTTAAGGGTATAAGTAACGGGCTCGTACGACCGTTGTCGCGCGTGTCGTACGCACCGCACGATGTGTCGCGCGCCTTCCGCCTGATGGCGGGGAGCCGACACCGCGGTAAAGTGCTTTTGAACATGACCGACGGCACAGTGCAAGTGCAACCCAGGTAATAGTAATATTATAAAGCCTAAGCAGAAAGCCTATTGTTATATAGCCTATTTTTGTCATATTCAGAATAAGTGTACATTTTGAATTTGTTACTTAACTGATACGTAACGAAACTGATAACATAAAGCAAGGTACACACCTACAGTACAGAAAGCAATTTAGAGTGCGGTGGGAAAAAACGAAACGCCTAGCAACATTCTACAATGTAATGTTATTCTGGGCAGAATACGAAAATAGTTACGAGTTGTCCAATCCCGTCGTTTCTAGATCAAGCTGCCTCGAACCGGCCAAACTACCAATAAAAATATGTCCCTAAATATAAATATTAAAAACTTAGATCCAGCCTTCCCTTGCTGTTTTTGCCTTATTAAGATTGTTAGCAACGCACTAAGTTGAGGTCCGAATCCCACAGGCTCTTAGTGAATGTTGCTGACGTAGTTAGTTTTTCTATTGTTCTGGCTGGAGGTTCTTTAGGTTCTCGCCAAAATTCCGGTGCATCAGTCAAAGCCTGCGCTCAGCTCAATATAACTAAACTGAGGCTGCACGTCGATTCCGTATAATTCAAACAACAACTCGCATCTCACATCGCTGTTCACTCTCATTTCGCATAATGTTCAAAATGACCTTGATTTCGATCTTGTTCGAGTGCGAAATAAGTATCGAATTGACAGGGGAATTACCTTACTGAATCCCACTTCTTACGTCATCTCATACTTTAAAAATCTCACGATCAATTTAGTTTAACTCGCTGACACGCTCGCAAGGGTGTAAATTCGAATTATCAACCACGTTTTTGGAATACCAATCAAGACAATCACAGCGGATTTAGATTGGAAGTTTAGAATGAAGTCTTACAGAATCACATTGCTGAACTTTGAAAAACATAAAATATTCTGTTTAAACCATGTACTGTATTTACAATTTTTTTATGAATTCATCAACTAATTATTATAATCACGAATGAAATCATGGTATTTAAAAAAAAATACCGTCGTTAATTATAACCCCCTCGTTTTTTGCTTCTAATAATTAAAAGCAGTGGTTTTTCTAACGCACATGCCCCACCAGCACCGATAAGCGAGAAGCGAGTAGAGCTATGAACTAGCACCGAGTTAGACTGTATAGTTCCGATGGTTTAGTCGCTGGGCTACAAGCGAGTGTGCGAGTGCGACGGGCGATATTCGCACCAATCGCTCAGGGTAATTCTATACTACTGTACTTGACAGCAATAATTCTTCTTCACTCCTTCACTCCTTCACTTTCGAGCAGAATGAGCGCAGGTAAGTCTCTTGGCGAGTAATTTGATCGTCAAGCGAGTATCACTTAAAGTCATCTGTTAAAATTCACAACAACGGATGAATGAGTAATTAAAATCGGCATTGGGATATTCGATATTTGGGTGGGAGACATTTTATTATTTCTTTTCAATTCTGTAAGAAATAGAATTTGATGTAAATATGATGTAATTAAATTATAGTTGATAGTGTAAAGTCTACGAATAAACAAGATTTTTGGCAATTTTCCTTAATAATTAAATTTTATATCTAGTGCTGTAGTTGTGGGACCAAAAACGGCATCAGACATCTCATCAAATGTACACTCCTTCTAAGTATGACCTATTATAAATTTTTTTATTTAACTATGTTAGTTTTTGAGTTTTCTATTATCTGACTAGAAATTTTCTGGTAAAGGAGACCACGATACCCATTGTGCGTGTGACATCCAATTTCTGCAACTATCCCTGACGAATTACCTATATCCCTTAACCTGAGTTAAATACTTATACTTACACTTACAATGTCTATTTTACATAATTTATTTATTTTGTAAGTTAACTTTATTTAATTGCTTGTTTTACAGAATCATCTGTTATTCCGATCGTAGTTATCTAATACTGTGCAACGACGAACCTTTTGGCCTGCAGTTTGCTGATAGACTTGTGGAAAGAGGTGCTAAGAAATTATGCGTACATTTCAAGAGACAGTCGATGTATCTACAACTCAAAATTAGGTGACTAAACTATTCGCTACGATTTATTCATTCACATTTGGCAGAATATCTTACGTCTACAAAAATGGAATGCCGTCAAGAAAAAAAAATTTGCAACGTACAGTAATAATAATATCACTATAATATATTACCTATAAAACAAAGTCCTCCACCGCGTCTGTTTGTCAGCTTATTCGCGATGAACTGAAAAACTACTGCACCGATTTTCATGTTGTTTTCACCAATGAGTAAAGTGGTTCTTGAGGAAGGTTTTAGTATATAATTTTTTATATAAGTTTTTGTATACATTATGTTATTTGTTGGAGGTGTCCGAAAAAAATAAGCGGAAAAATAATAAACGCCTATCGCCACTCGGGAAATCACATAAACCAGTAAACCAACGTACTTACAGCTAAAAATCTGCTTACGCTCGGCACAACAGGCTACTAGCGATGCACGCACTCTATGATTGTCTAAGTATACTCTAAGGACACAGTATTTTGTACTGACAATATTTTTTTATTTAGATCATGGCAAAAGTCTGGTGTCGAAGTGCTTGTGTTTTCTGATGATCTGAATGGAGAAATGTATATCTCCGCATTGGTGAACAGTGCAGCACGACTAGGACCGCTAGAGGGAGTGTATGTGACCGTTGGTGAAAAACAACCAGAGAGTTACGAAGGCTTAGTAACCTCCTTGGATTTGGTGACAAGAAAATTATGTTCTGATATCAAGTAAGCTTCATCTGCCTAAGCTTTACAGCTGAATATCATATAAGCTTCGCAATTACCATTTTACTGAGTAACGCAATAACCCATAGTAAGAGTGGTTACCAGAATAGTCTCTGTGATTTAACGGCTCGAGATCTAAGTACGACAGCCGGGACTAGCTCCATTCATATCTACTTCTTGTCGACCGCATTCAGCATTAACTCTTTTTTATAATATTATTAAAAACTCTAATGACAAAAAAATTACTAATGAGAAAAAAAAATTTGGTACTAATCACTACTGATAATGTAAGTGTAATGAAAATAATACACTATTTAGGAATATACATTTAACGTCGTTTACATTTGTTTGCCATGATGATTCTCTTTACAAATTACATAATGATGTATTTTGTTGTAGATACTTCGCAGTATTGAATGTGGGTAGTAACGCCGTTGGAAAGGATGCATGTATGAAACGAGCGCAAAACCAGTTACCGGCGACCTTGGTGACTCTGCCTGAACTTGGCATCGTAAGTAAATTCTTCAAATATCGTTTTGGACTATTTTTAATTTATTATTAAAAATAACGATACAAATTTTGATATCTGCATTAGCAAATCTGCAAGCACTAAATTTACAATAGATAGCAGGCTAAGATTTGTCTCCTTATTTAAATTGTATTTATCATGAGCATAGATATTATTTGTCCTACTATACTAATGCTAAGCAAAGTGAATATTTAAATGTGTTTGCCATAGGAGGCGGGTTTGAACCGCAGTGCAGTGAACGCAACAGAACGCGCACTGCACATCAGACATGCTGTACAGCGAGCATCTCTCCTACCACCGCGACAAACCTCAATGCTACAAAAAATTGCTTCAATAGCCAGTAAGTATATCATTCAGGTGCACTTACAACTATATTTTATTAGAAATAATAAAACAAAAGAATAATGATGTCACCACCACATCGAGCAACAGTCTCACCTAACACAAGAAGCAGAAATTTGCTCATCACCTTTTTTGGACCAGCTTATTGCGATCAAACTCAGCAGTAATGTAGACTAAAAGTAATAATAAATACATATCAAGTAACAGGTACACTTTGATTTATCATTCAATTCTTCTTTTTCAGAAATAACTATTCCAGAAAATACCGACAACAGCGCTACTTTAGAAGACTTAGGCTTAGAAAGTGAAAATATACCAAGTATTCGTTATCTTCTACGAGTTGAATATAACGTATCGTTTGAAGTGGAGCAAATACCTTTATTGACAATTGAATCGTAAGTCGTTGTTTTACCATATAAATGAATAAAGAAGGGTGAAAATTAAGGGTTATATGTAGATATTATTTAATACTATATCAGAAAAAATAAAAATATACAATTTTGTCAAAGAAAAAACTTGGTGTGGGTGACCCATATAATGGGACCACTTAGTGGTATAAAAATAGTTCACGACCTATTTTCAGACCTACCAAATATACACGAAAAATTTCACAAAAATCGGTCCAGCCGTTTCGGAGGAGTTTGGTTACAAACACTGTGTGTAGAAGGTATAACTTCAAGTATTCAACAAAAGCATTCTTACCTAATTTCAGGATTATTCAATTAGACAAAACCCTTACGGCAACTGAACTTGACAATATCGAAGGCTTGTCCACTTTCTACACGTACGTCGGCTCCGATGAACTTCTGGCAACAACAGAGATTGTGTTCTTACCGACGCTTACCAACAGTGCTTCCATGGTATGATATAAAACATTAATTTCTACCAACTGATGAAATTGGCGGAAAGATGGCGGATGCTCGTTCCGTTCAAAATTTGATCCAAAACATGCATTTTTTTCTGGTTTTAAACGCATATTTTGCCAAATTCACAGAGAGACGACGAATTCGATGTGAACCAAACCTTCCTGTGCATAGTGCCGGGTATTGAAGGTCACAATAGCAAGTTCCGCGTGCTCTGCGAGCGTCTGAAGTTGGCAGCTCTGGTGCTGCAGCCAGGACTCGACCGACCCCACGCGACTGTCAGGGAAACAGCCGAGAGATACGTCAAGGTATGGATCAAATTGATACTTGAAAACCGTATACTGTTCAATGTGATAACTATTATGCTTGAAAATTGTTTCACTTTTGTGTCTTCAGTGCAGTCTTTGTGAGATGTACCTACAGTAGATTTAGCAGTATAACATCCGTAGAAAATGAACAGATTAGATTATTAACCAAAAGATTTCAAACAATACATGCGCACCTTTATTTGTTTATTTTTCTTTCATCTCAAAACTTTATGAATATAATAACGAAAAGTGGGTTCAGACAACACTTACTTGGTATAAACGGAAAAATAGATAGATTTGCAGGCCACACTTATAAACAAACATGTGTGCGTAACGTCAAACGAGTGTATTATAATATTACGCTAACCTACACACAAATCACTTGTTAACCTATTTCAGTTCTACACTCACAAATATTCATACAATTCTAAAACATATGATTTGGACTGTTATTGAATAAGTTACAAATTTTGAACACAAATAATAACAGGATACGTAGGTGTACATAAAGGTGGAGTCTAGAGTTCAAGTCCAGGCGGGAATACTATGTCTTTTCGTTATTTACATATTGTTGTGTATATTGCATTTTACTTTATTCATAATATGTTAGTGAAATTTCTCCTACAAGTAATGAATTTTAAGAAATTAAATAGTGTTATAACTTACAGCAAATACAAAAACAAGTTATTAATAAGACAAACTAACAAAATAAGACAATTTCCTGTCTCCACATTATTTATTAACTCTACAATATATATCTATATATATAAAAATGAATCTCAAAAATGTATTTACGCGCATAACTTCCGAACGAATGCACCAAATTAGATAATTCTTTTTGATGCGTGTTCATTATTGTGAGGACAAGGTTTGTATAGAAAAACATATTTTTTTAAATCTTATAATATGAAATGTGAGTGAGTGAATGTAGGTAGGCTGGGTAGGTAATCAGTTGACGGGAGCAAAGCCGCGGGCACAGCTAATATTTTATAAAAAGTAAAATAGTGTGGACGCACAAAATTTTGCGTCAATCCTTGTCAGACTTTTACAAATATTTCCTCGCGTTATGTATTTTGTCGATGAAGATGAGACATAAAAAATTTCATTGTAGGCTTGTAACATCTCAAACCAGCTGCCCGTTAATGGTTCCGGACAGTTTGAAGACTAGCACCATGTGTAGTCGACCTAGACCGAGTGGGCGTAAATAAATAACCCATAATATGCGCGGTCAACTCGCCACCATATCCCTGTACCGCGAACAAGAATAGGTATAGGCGACAGCATAATATGGCCAGACCGACGACGATCTATGTATCCCAAGTCTGCAAACAACCCACAACTGCACAGATCTTCTCTCTAAAAAATAATTTAAAGATAAATATCTAAAAGTAACCAAAAACATAAAATTATAATACTAAACTAAAATATATTAATTTTATTGCTTACCAATATCTTTATACGTCTTTCATCTTTAAACGTTAAAATGTTTTGTTCATGCTCATCGCTCATATTGAATTACTCACTAATAAATCTACAAAACGTGCTACTAGGTAACAATGACAAACGAAAATAATGTAATCAAAATGAGGGTAGATAGTACAGATAACATAGATAGTAACACAAGCAGGTAAACGGACCATAATATACTACATTGCACATTACACACGCATGTTTGTCTGTGAGTGTGGCCTGCAAACCTATCTAGTTTTCCGTGTGTATATAAACTGCACGAAATGAACATGTGCACCACTTCTATGCTGCTGCCAACAATTAACTAAACCTTTCATCACATTTTGTCGAAATTGGATGCTGTTTATCTGTAAATAAAATGAGTTATTTATCATCAGGCACTATTGAAAAAGACGGGCTTGCAGAAGACGTTCCACCTTTTGGGCTACGAGAGTGGAGTCTCCGTAGCATTAGAAGTTGCTTCGATTTTGGAGGATCATGGTAATATACTTTAATTTATAAACAAACTTTTATTTCCAATTACCTGAGTTCTGAGATTAGATGAAAGTTGGATGAAGTACATTCTGACTAACGAAAAGTAACTCAAAAAATAGATCTATCGACTTACCCGATAGGTACTAGCGGAATATGCAATTAAATCAATAACTTATTTTATTTATCAGGTCAAACTGGCATCATATATTGCATTGGATACTCTCCGGAAGGATTTACAAAAGTTCTAGAAAAACAACTGTCGAAATACGAAACTAAGGAACAGTTGCAGGATGCCGTAGCGCGCCACATGTTCACTCTGATGGCGAACGGAGACACGACGGGGCTCGACAATGCTCTGCAAGGGGCAACCACGTGGTCACAGAAAGTGGACGCTTGTGTCAGGACTTTGTTAGGTCGGGTTTCCCACTCGGCGCAGTACGCGCGCACACTTATCGAGACTGCGTGGATGCGTATTGAGAAGGCGAGGGACTACGTACCTACTACGCGTGCTTTAAGATCCCAGTTGGTGCAGCTACTGCCAGTCGTGGGCGGTGAGGAGGCCCTGACATTTTCGCTGCAACCGCACTCCCAGCAGCCGGTCATCGTGCACCAGCTGCAGGTGTCCCTAGCACAGGCTCCCTACGACCTGCGCTGTTCCTCCATCGTCAACAGCTATTTAGATAAGACGATACTTGACGATTTTGAAAAGAAGAATACCTGCGACACTTATCTTCTTGATGCTAGTCCTTTTATGCAACTCGAGACTAATAAATATTAGGTGTATAAACTTAATACATTTTTTCAAGTTTTATTTGTCTTTTTTTCTACATTGTAACAAGTCAAAACCTACAGTGAGTCTGTAAAAAACATTTTATATCAGACTTGGTCATGGAGAGCAAACCATAAGAGCACAGGTTATCTTTTAAGGGTTCAACCCAAATCACATAAAACTAACATGAGTTTTCATTTTAGGTTTAAAGAACTTTATTTATCTCAAGAACATTACAGTTCACTTATGAGTATGGTATTATACATATAGATACTATTAATAAAAGAGATATAACAATATTTCGACCGTAGGTGTAGGTAGGTAATGACTCAGAAAAGGGATGGTGGCTATTAACAGAAAAGTTTTTAAACTATTGGTGAAACATTAAAGGTAGTTTGATAAATTAAATTTAAGTTTTTACGCAGTTGTTGTGACTGGCCTGTTGGTCTAGTGGTTAGTGACCCTGACTGCTAAACTGGAGGTTGTGGGTTCGATTCCCACCCAGGACAAATCTTTGTGTGATGAGCATGATCATTTGTTCTGTGTCTGGGTGTAATTTATCTATAATATGTATGTCGGAGTTGATTGTCAATTAAAATTGTGGGTAGTCACCTTTTTGTTATGAGTTGATTTTCTTATTATTAATTTAAGTGATTTTTAGTATCAATTATTGTTTAATAAATCGAAATATAATTTATTAAGTCTCACTAAATGATTTTTGGCAACTTATTTCGATAAGTGTGACCGATATTTTTGTTCAAAACAATTAATGACGATATGTTGCTTTTATTTTAAAATGATTTACTTTGTGAATTCACCATTGTTTACTTACGACAATTATTCTTTTATTATTTGATTACTTTGTAATGTAATGTAAATCGTATTAGATTTTTTTTGCACATTTTGTATCAAGTAAACACGTGACGTACTTCCGTGCGCCATTGGACAGAGTTGTCGTGGAGGGATTGCAAAGTGGGGCATCGTCTTATAAAAGAGCGTGCACTCGATAATGGAGTGAGTCGGTCTTCGGATTCGACTCGATTAAGAGCTCCCCTGCTCCCGACAAAACTGTCGGTTTACTGGTACAGCGCTGCTGTATATTTTGTACTCTGTGTAATTGGGTGGTTTGGCCACTGTACGAACTGTGACCTTAAAGGTCTGTTCGCCTAACTGTTTTACCTTTTATTTTGTATTGTGTGTTAATTGTGTTAATAAAAACCCTGTAATTACTTTAAGAGTTGATTCCTTTTGTTTATCCCAATAAAATGGGAACTCCTAACCCTGACGCTATACCTCTCGGCACTCCTGATCCTACATGTATATATTTAGAAATATATAAGTATGTTTATTAGTTATCTGGTCACCAATAATATAGGCTCTGCCTAGTTTGGGATCAGATGGCCGTGTGTGAGTGGTCCCAAGATATATTCTATTTTGGTTTGGTTTTGAAATGCGTTTTTGTATTATTATTTTTTATTTGTGTTTTTTTTTTATGTATCTACTAGCGACCCGCCCCGGCTTCGCACGGGTGCAATGCTGATACTAAATACACTACAGAAAAACTGTGAACGTTGTATATAAAAACATAGCGGCCCGCTCCGGCTTCGCACGGGTATAAAATATATAGCCTATGTGATTAAAATCGATCCAGTAGTTTTGATTTATTCATTACTGCCCGTGGCCCGCACGCGTTAAATTTGGAGTAAAACAATCCCCCTTTCCCTATACCATGAAGTTTTCTGCTATCTTTGGAATATCTAAATTCATACACTACATTTTTACTTATTTACTTTTTACATTTTTAACTATTTATTTTATTTTTACAACATATTACAGAATGTCTTTCTAAACAACGTTCACAGCTTTCTTGTCATTAGACAATACAAACATGTTTTCTCTGGAGGTCACTCTTGAAAGAGCGACATACAGTTGTCCATGTGAAAAACAGTCAACGCTCAAATCTAAGCCTGCAACGTTCAAGGTTTGACCCTGCGATTTATTAATGGTCATTGCAAAAGATGTCTTTACCGGAAACTGTAAACGTTTAAATTGGAAGGGTAAATCCGATGGTATCAGAGGGATTCGGGGAATCAATACATCTTCTCCGGTACCACATCCTGTGAGTATTGTGCACTCTATTATGAAAGTTTTCAATGATTTTACCAGCAAACGCGTGCCATTGCAAAGTTTAGGTGGATTCAGGTTTCTTAATAAAATAACAGGACAACCTACTTTTAACACCATTTTGTGAGGAGGGAGTCCAGACGGGTTCAAAGAATTTAGAAATTCTGTAGGAAAATGAACAGCTTCTTCAAAAGAATATAGAATCAATATAAATAATCAAGTTATTTACTTTATCTACTTGTTCGTTAGTTGGTGACAGAATCGCTCTTTCTTTAAACCAAGATATTGTCTTATAACTTATGTTATCATTGTCAGGATAGACATTGTTGACTAACTCTTGGATGTTGTCTATCAAAACGCAAAGGTTTTCTAGGTCAATCCTTCCCTCACTTTGTGTTAACTCTCCATTGCCAACTTTTAGCAGCATCTCTGGAAATAGCCCGTTCTCACGGGAAGATGACGAAATCCTCATATCAGTTTTAAGCTCTAATTTATTGACATGTGGCCAAAGGTTGGATCTTTTTAGGCAAGCATTTATTTCGTCAGCACGTGTTCCTCGAGTCACAACTGGTAGGATTTGACAGAAATCTCCTGAGAACAGAATTGTACATCCACCCCTACGTCCCGCAATTTTTTAATCTGTAATATCTTCGAAAATATTCACTTAAATCATACGGTGTAAAGGGCCATATAGATCTATATTAAATGAACAATGTATTCAAGATATTTAATTGGTTAAGGATTAAAGCTGTATTGGTTAAAAGCGCTTCGAAAATTAGCCATTATTTGTCGTAAAAAGTAAATGACAAAAAAAAGTTATTGTGGGTTATCCATAAGAGATAGACATATACCATCATGGACTTTTCTGTAGACCTTTTCAATGTGTACAATACTTAGTACATTATTTTGATAAAACTCGTAGGGTTCAGCCTGCGTTTGCAATGTAAGCGGAAAAAATGTAATTATTTACGACATCACATTAGAAACCTCAAAAATAACAGTACTTCTCCACTATTTAATGGATGTTATTATACATATAAACCTTCCTCTTGAATCACTCTATCTATTAAATAAAACCGCATCAAAATCTGTTGCGTACTTTCAAAGATTTAAGCATACAAAGGGACATAGGGACAGAGAAAGCGACTTTGTTGTATAAGTTGTAACAACTCGCTAAATGCCAAGCCGAGCCATGTGAACGCCAAAGCCAAAGCCAAAGCCTTGCCACATCAGTAAAATAATTTAACCGCCAAGCCAGCCAGTGACCATTGGTGACGTCACATCCTACTATCAAGCGGCAAAAAGATTTTCACTCGAAGCGCGCGCTTTTTAGTTTTGGGTTGGATTATGTACCAGCGAGTGAGACGAATCTCGGCCTGTTTATTGTTATAAAAGTGTTTAATAGTAATAAAACTGTTATTATTCAGTGTGTACGTGTTTATATTAGTATTCCGTTTCAATGTAGTGATTATATTTCAAGTAAATATTGTTTTATTTTTGTTTTGAATATGGGCATACTTTCGCATATTTTCAATTCGTTTGGCAGTTTATTGTATCTCTTGACTTTGATTTTGTCGAATAAATCCTAGTGCACAACAACTCGCGCACCTTATTTATCAACACTGTTGACTAAAGTCTCTAGCCGCTGTGCTCAATAAGGTCATTTAAGCATTCTACTAAAAAATGTGTTATGAAAGGAAGCATAGACTATTGTTCTTGTATCATTGCGTCCTTTGTATTTTTGTAGACATAAATAAGTAAATAAACTATTGTCAGGTAAATAGACGCCATGAGTAGGGTACGCACCTTCAGATGGTTCCGCATAATAACATGGCACATTACATATTATAATCAAATAAACCTAACTTTATATGGTAAACATAATAATAAACGTAAAATTCCTGATTTTAAGGTAAATTCTTAGACTGTTAATGATGTTTCTCTAATTTAAATAACGACTAAGGGTCAATTCATACAACAGCAGTGTAGCGTAGCTCATCGAAGCCTTAAATTCCTCCAAAGTTTCACGCGCGTATTTGTTCTACTTTTTTATCTCAGAAGAAATACTAGAATTACGTTATTAAGTTAAGGATAGCATCTAACAGGCATCACATCAAATCAAAAGTTTCGGTTTCTCAAAAACCTCAAAAAAGGCGCTTAAGCAACTTTATAGTTACAAAACTAAATGACTATTAGGTGCGCGGTTCCAAAATGACCTGTCTTCCCAGAGAAGAACCGGCAAGAAACTCCATAGGTTACTCTTTTAAAAATAAGATTTATGTAAATTCAATGTAGGTACATTATTAAATAAAGATATGCGTCAACAACGCAATGCAGCCGGCGGTGATGGCAATAAAGAATTTAAACAAAAATGACATCTTCGACAATGGAAGAAATTTTACTAATATCATAAAGCCGAAGAGTTTGTTTGTTTGTTTGTTTGAACGCGCTAATCTCAGGAATTACTGGTTCGAATTAAAAAATATTTTATAGTTTGTACGGGCGATAGCTATTAAATATTAGAATAATAACCAACGTCCGTATGAAATATAATTACCTAGCAAATAACCTAAGTAATTACCTATCACCTTTTTTTTTTTTTTTGACGGGGGGAAATCCTCATGGACTGCCTCCGCCTGGGGAGAGGCGGAGGGGCGTGCCGGACTCTTACCGGCTAAAACCTGGTGTCTCCTCGCACGTGCGCGCGGGGCCGCGGGAATCCAAATTCTTCCGCAGCCCCGCACTAGTGCCGGCCCGGTCTGCCCGGGCCTCGTCTCCTGCACGGGGTAGTGAGGTATTAACTACCCCGTGCATCGTCTCAGAGGCGCGCGCCGACACCCGCGCGCGCCTCCGCCTCTGGTCTATCGAATACGGGGCGGGGACTTCCCCAAGTCCCTCGCCCCTGAACCCATTTATGGGGGGCGGAAAAGGGCGTTGTCCGCCCTTCCCCTGCGCCCGGTGCGCCTTCTGCGGCCTGGGAAGGGAGTCGAGATCTCCCTCTCCCGTTCCGCAGTTTCCTTCTGCGACATCACGTCCTCGCAGAAGGACACCACCGCGTCCCACGACTCCGCGCTACCGACCATCCTCCGCACTACGGCCGGCAGCGACAGATCGTCCCCTACTTCGTTTGTGAGGACACGGCGCTGCTCCTCCCAAGCTACACACTCAGCGAGCGTCCGGCTCCCTATCTATGCGACACAGGTACTTGCCGAAGCAGCCGTGCCCCGACAGCACCTGCGTCACCCTGAACGACAGGGAGCCGTGCCTTCTCCCGAGCCAGACGTCGAGTACCGGCCGGATCGCCTCGACGGTAGCGAGGCCGGCGGCAGGGCGCAGAAGCCTTTGCCGCCATTCCACCACCAGGACCTGACGGAGCTCATCTCGGCGCAGCGCGATCTGCCGCTGCGCCGGTCTCGAGCCCCGTGCCCGCTCTTCCTCGCGCCATCTATACAATGACGCGAGTACTTTCGCCTCTAGGTCCCAGGGCGGGGATCCGGCCAGTACGCAAGCCGCCTCGTAGGAGATCGTGCGATACCCGCGGACGACCCTGACGGCCATCGCCCTCTGCGGTTTGCGCAGAGTGGCGAGTGTGCCGGCTGCCAGGTCCATCGCTCACACAGGGGCCCCATACAGGGCCATGGATCGCACGATCCCCACGTACAACCGCCTACAGGCGGCGCTCGGGCCCCCCAAATTGGGAAGCAACGTTACAACTATCGGCTTGGGCGCCAGCCGCCGGAAGTGGGGTCCGAATTCCCATCGGCTGTCGAGCACCAATCCTAGGTACTTCATGGTGGACTCGACAGCTATCCGGGCCCCGCTGATCACGATGTGTGATCCCGGCGCCGGCGCCCGTCGGGGGAATTACCTAGTTCTCAAGGAACCCTCCGCTATGCCAGGGTTTCTTTCCATAAACTCTACCAGAGTTAAACCTGAGCCGAGATGAGACAAGACGATGGGTGCAAGGGACGTATCTCATTTGGACTGAAACATTAATGTTGGATAACAAAACAAAGTAAATACTATTTTAATTAATATCAATTTTAAACTTTACAACCACAAAATATGAAACTTACTTCATCATTATTTTCGAAACTGAACGATCAAATCAAACACAAACAAAACAACGCAACGCGCTTTCAGAATATTGTCAGTCAGCTTGTCTATCTGGCATGTTTTTCTTTTTCATAAGGGAAGCATATATTTATGGCACGAATTTAGAAATCTGTTTTTTTTTTTATTAGCTACTTCAAATTCCTTAAAAATATAATCCTAGCATCGTGCGTACGACAGCTGTCAGTATGAGACGACTAGGGAAGTGGCACTATTCGAACGGTGCTATCGGTAAAATAATAAAATAAAATAGTTACATCGACCTTTTTTTAATATCATGTATTTTTTTAATGATCGCTTATAAACTTTTATATAATATAAAATACAAATGATGAATACTCTGTGCATGTTCATAATAAACCATAAACCTATATTATAATGCAATTAATAATATGAATCTAAAGGTATACACACATTACACTGTACAAGCATTATTTACAGTAAATAACCTATAGGAATTAGTTTGACACACAAAAAGTTAACATAAGTTTAAGTAATAACAAAAAAAAATACGTGTGGCACTCGGGGACTGCCGCAGTAAAGCTATTGCATGGCATTTTTGTCAACTTATGTAATTATAATATTATGCAATATTTTAGTCTTTTAATTCTAAAATATTTTCTTCCACCGTCTTTTGTCCGTGTAGGCCCTCCAGCCTTTCCCAAAGTGGGCGATAACGCCCCCTTGTGGGCGCTGCAGGCCTAAAGGGGGGCGCTAAGAGACCCAGAAATAAAATCAAATCTCCGCTAATATAGCTCACAATAATAAATTTAATTTGAAGTTATAGTGGTTTTTAAGTAGGTGAAAAAATGTGGACGCTAAAATATAATTTATTCTCAAAGTGGGCAGTAGACAAAATAAGTTTGGGAACCCCTGGTGTAGGGTATCGAAATGCCGAGGTCAGAAGGGGCGGCAAAATTTGAATAGCCTACTGGCGGCAAATGTCTTAATCCGCAACTGATCAAATGAACCGATATTCTTTTGATAGTAAGCTAAACCCCTAAGAAACACACCTACTTAGTTCCGTGATAATTGACTATAGTAAACAGAGGTCAGACCAAAAGCTAGTTTACCAAAATGAAAACGAAAACTTGCTGCCAAGTTACTTAGGTATCTTAGACTAAGTAAAATATAATACAACGACATTAAATATTCATTTTTATAACATATTTTTTTTGTTGATACATAAAATATTTTTAAAACTGGTCAGGAAGTTCGCAACAATGCAAAACTTTTGACAGTTTCCAGCAACGCCATCTATTAGCTAAATTTATAACTATTAAAGTGCTGCTATACTATCTAGTTGTTGTACTAAGAACTTTTAGAATTGCGATGATGTAAAGACTTCTTGGTTACGAAGTACGTTACCTGCACAGCAGATGGCGCTTTTTTTTTCTTTTATATCAATTCAAGTTTTTTTCTTTGATATTCATTCAAGTTACACTTATTGAGCGTGGGGACCGATAAGAAAACATTTTTTTTTTCTTTTATTGAATAAATGAGAAGTTAATATTGTTTAAAATATTTTTATTATCTTACAATACATGTAGGTTATTCAGGAATTGTTATCATTGAAACTATAGGTTTATGGTAACTGAAATAAGAAAACATAAGTTTGAGTTTGGAGCAGATCGTCTCGATCCGTACGAGCTTCGTACAGTCTACACGCATACGTCTAGTCGCACGCACACAAACACCGTGCCGAAGTCTGCCGAACTGACACGACGTTAGACGATGCGCGGCTGTCAACACCGCACCGCACAAACTATTGCTCTGAGGCACAAACACCGTGCCGAAGTCTGCCAAACTGAAACGACGTTAGACGATGCACGGCTGTCAACGCCGCACTGCTGCGCCGCCGCGCCGGTCGGAGTGGGGGGTGTTAGGTTTTTTTCGTTACGGAATTTCTGGATTCGGTCCCCACGCTCAAGGCCCGCGATAGAAGCTATGCAATAGCTTAAAAAAAATTGTATAAAGAAGCAAGAATAACTAAAGTGCTTATCTTTTATCTTCATTGGCCCTTGCTAAGACTAGTGAATGATAGACAAATAACACCGTTATTCGTCTTGAAAGGAAGATACATTTGGGCCGACCCCCATATGAAGGGAAATGAGGGCAGAATGAATAAGATCAGCATTGGCCTGATTGTTTTTTCTTATTCAGCCCATGCTGCCCTATTGTTAGACAGAGGCCTTCAGTCCATTTACTCGTCCCACACCACCTGGAACCAGCCTTCGTGGTAAACATGTAGTTCGTCTCGCCATTTCTTTCTGGATGGCTTTGGCGGCATAGTACATCTTCAGTCGTGCGTCTTTTCCCGATTATTACAGTGCAGTGGCATATAAGGGGTGGACACTATTACTTTGATTAAAAATCAGACTCAAATGACATTGTTGCAAAATTCAAATTGTCGAAGTTCGTTTTTTATATTGACACATTTCATGACCAAACGAGCTAGATTAAAAAAAAACCTCTAAACATTGAAGGACTCCTATTGAGTCTGAAAACAATTATGAATACGCGACACAAAAGATATTAACAAAAAAAATACCTTTATATTTATAAATTTTGTTAATATGAGAAATAGAGTTATTACTAATGACAAAAGGAGTTTCTAAGTAGCTGTATATTTAAACCAAATTACTCTTTAGTAACGTACCGTATTTTTTGTTTTTAATAAAAAAATATATATACGAATTCGACAGAAATAATTTACACGATCGACACCCTTGATGGATGTGAAACACTATTGTAACCAACGATTTGCACACCACTTTTATTAACAATACGGCCTACGTAATTGATTACGCTTAAAAAAACTATTTCAATGTTATTTGTGTTTGCGACAATGTTAATTATAGAGCATATAATTAGGCCGGTTCTGTTAAAATTACAAAAACCAAAATTTGTTGCGTTCCTTAAATAGATTTATAAACTAGGCAAGCGGAAATTAGACACGTTGAATCACAGAATAATATTTAATAATTAATACCTACTGTTTTTTTTTCGTTTTCATTTTCATTTAATTTTTGAACAACCTATCAACTTCAATCGTTCTAATTACAATACTAGTATCGTCTGTCGGAGTTGAGGCAGGTTATATAGATTTAAACTGAAAGCGTATCAGAGTTTTTAAGAGCATATAAAATAGCCTGTAATTTATCTAGATATATTTTTTTAAGCAAAGTCAAAATCACAGTATGTAAGTATGTACTTACATTAAAAAAATCATGAAAAGTCGAATGTGAAATTCTACCATTCAATTTTTTTGTATAAAATTCATATGTGTCTTAAAACTTAATAGTCCGACTTTTGAAGTCTTTTTCAGTAATTTATCAGTAATTATAAAACTACATTACCGGAAAACGTAAGAAAAAATAAATAAATACGGAACCGCTAACGATATCACATATTTACATGAAAACGGTAAATTCGTTTCAACATGCAAATCCTATTCAAATTGTATGCGTATTTTTTTAAGTAAGATACCTATTTGTTAAAAATAAACTTATTAAACCGATTATATTTTTTTACCATTGTTGGTCGTGTGATTGGTGTGAAAATGTCTGTGATCTATTCTGCCAAGTTTAGGGTGGAGGCAGACTACCTCGAGTGTCAGTTCTTAAGATCATTCAACGCATCTGCATTTGTCTTCCTCTCCACATACGTACATTGGCCAATTACTACGACATGAGAGGTCATGTGACAAATCACATGGTAACCTCTCATACTTCATAGGCTATCCATTATTTCATGCCGTCACGAAGATCAGGAAGACGTGAATGTTTTTTGTAAACAACATACCGGAGTTCTCAACGAAGTCTGTGGTAACATTTGCCTTAAAATCACGAGGAAGTGACTACGCGCGTAATGTCCACAATTGCGCATTTTTCTCTCTTTCTTTATACAAATAGGCTGTCTTTATGAAGATTAGATCAGGTGAACTATTATTTTCAGTGGTTTTGCAGTGATCTATCTATATATAATATAATGTTTTGTCCTGAATGACGGATGGATCAACGCACAGCCTTAACAGCTGATCGTGAAACTGAAACCTTAAACTCGGAGGGTGTGTTCTTTGTATGACGTAGGCATCCGATAAAAAAAGGATTTTCTGACATTCTGCCCCTAAGGGGGTGACAAACGGTGGCACAGTTTGTATGGGACCAAATGTTTCCTTGGTCCAATCTACTTTAAATTTTGCATAAACTTTGTTTAACAGAATTGATTAAAGACGTGTTTCGTATTTTCAAATCGAGTCGGATTCAAATCGGATGTCGAGAAGCAGTTCTCTGATTTAGATTAAATTTATGTATATTTACATATTTATGTATATTCAGTGACAACACCATAATATCACCTCTTAGATCACCTCCTGAACGAGTTCAAATTGTATTGTGAGTTGTTTCTCTCTGTAACAAAACAACGTAATTCTGTCGTGTTTAGAACTGTTCGATTTATTTTGCTAATGTGTGATGATTTCAACGGTTGTGTTTAAAAATATTTTTTATTAAATCTTATTTTCTTCTGCCTACATGTGCCCACGAAACTGAATACATCAGCTACGCTACAGTCGATCTTGACGGCGCGCATGGATGCGGAAAGAGTAAAAATGACTCCATAATGTTAGTAGGCCAAATACCTTTAAACATTTACCTACTATATTATATGTATAAATGTCATGTCTTCCGCGTGTGTATTTCGATTTTTTTACATTTTAATGTAAAACATATAATTATTTAGTAGAATGCTCATCATTTAACTGATCGTGAATTTGTTAGTATTGATCATGAATTAAATATCCTATCCACACGTAATTGAATCTAGTTACAATAATATTATTTTATTTTTTGAGAAAATGACCAGTTGCGTAGGAGATATTCCAGATAGGTTCAGCGCAAAATTCCCCAAATTGGGGCGCCATAGAGGGCCATGGACCGTACGATCCCGGTATAGAGCCTCCTGCATGAGGCGTTAGGACCTCCAAGGTTTGGGAGATACTGGGACAATGCCCCGGCTGTCCAAAGCAACTTGGGCGTCAACTGCCGGAGGTGGGGCCCGAAGTACCACCGGCTATCCAGAACCAAACCCAGGTATTTAAGGGTTGGTCTGATGCCGATGTGCACTCCACCGACATTAATGTGTGACACCAGCGGTGGCCAGAATCGACGCGCTCCTGAAGTTCTGACGAGGTTGTCATCAGCATAACATATGCATGAAACCCCCCGCAAAAGCTAACCGCGCAGGACCCAGTTGTATCCGATGTTCCACACGACCGGGCTTAGAACCGAGCCCTGTGAAACACCGCGTGCAACTTCGTGGCGTCCTACGCCTTCCTGGTTTGGGAAAACGATGATTATCCGCCAAATATGACGTCAAGAGCCTCCGCAGGTACCTGCACCTGCACCTGCTCAGTGGGATTGCCATGAAGGCGTTGGCGATGTCGAGTGACACCGCCAACACAACTTCGCCATGTGCCTGCCGAGTCAAAGTCCTCAGTTGCGAGATCGCGTCAATGGTAGAACGCTGCCACCGAAAACTGTATTGGTTTTCGGCCCTACAAGTTTCAGATGATGAACGAGAAGGTCTGCTAGAATCTTTTCGAAGATCTTGCCCACCTCGTCCAGCAACACGATGGGGCGGTAGGCCGACGGTGATTCGGCGGGGCACCCTTCTTTCCTTAGCAGGACCGACATTCCCGACTTCCAGGCTTTTGGGAAGCGACCTTGTTACACACACGCACTGAGGAGTCTTAGGAGGCGAGGTCCTATCCACTTAAGGGCCAAAATGAAAGCCCTACCAGGAACCCCGTCTGGCCCTGGTGCCGTATTCCTAGCTCTGAGCCGGTCAGTAGCCGCCTGGAGTTCCTGCTCTATCATCTGTGGAGCACCCACACCGAACCCTTGCGAGCCATGAGTTCATAAGCCTGATAGACCATGAAGAAGTTAGTCGGAACAGTGCCCACGACATAAGAATCTTTACAAATGGCAGCAAAATAGAAAACAAAGTTGGCGCCTCACTGTCCCATTGGGACAGAGAGCAGGAAATAAGGACCACCAAACTGCGCTGCCATCCAAACCAAGCTGCCATCGCACTGTACGGTCTATCAGGCCGAACTGTTGGCCATATGTAGAGCGACGACCGTGATTTTAAGAAGCCCCCAGCAGAGCTTCGGGATATACAGTGACTCCAGATCAGCCCTGGAAACAATAAAAAACAATGGCTCCCAGCACCCCCTTGCAGTCGAGGGCCGCAGGAACCTGCGGAAGGGCTTTGCACAGGATAAAGATGTAATTTTATACTGTGTAAAGGCCCACGCGGGCCTTGTGGGCAACGAACGCGCCGAAGAGTTGGCCAAAGGGGCTGCCGTTCACCTGAAAAAGGCCCCGGACTACACAAAATGCCCGGTCTCATTCGTCAAGGGACAGATCCGCTCGGGGTCACTTGATGAATGGAATCGGAGATATAAAACAGGGGAAACTACCGGGAACACAAAAGTATACTTCCCGGACGCCACTGAAGCCTACAAAACTATAAGAAAACTAAAAATGGACACAATAATGGCACAACTGCTAACCACACTATCATAAAAAAAATTACAGAAAAAAAATTTATAACTAAGTATAATATGGTTCGTAACGGCGTCACGCCACAACAATCGCCTAATTTAACTGTACTCATAAAATGGCAAAACAATAGTCGTCGAAAAGCTTTTAAACGCGTGTCTTTTGAAAATTTATTTGTAGTTACATAATTATCCATAGTAAATAAATTAGTTATTTCATTGCGTTTAATTTGCTTACAAAGACGGTCACGTTGACAATGAACTTACCGCATCGATTTCGGAATTCATGAAATATTAATAGACCGCGGTCTTATATTATACATGATTTTAACAATTTAAACCGCTCTAACAGAATTTGTAACAGACATACATAGTAAGAAATAGTGAAGTAAATATCGGAAATATTTTAAGAAATTATGTAAACAAGCATTTCTGCCTTCTTCCTAGCCTTTTCCCCAGCTATTTTGGGGTCGGCTTCCAGTCTTACCGGATTTAGTCTTCATTCTGACCTCGACATACACAACCTATTGTACTGAATAACACAGTATTCCATGGTAAGACTGATTTCAGAATTGGAATGACTCAACGACTGCCAAAGATCAACGCATATCAGTCGGCTGAACGTACTTTCCGTGGCACGGACGGGTTTCGGTATGTTTACAAACGATCACCCATCCACGAACCAACCGCGGTGACGGGAGCTTTAGCTTTATTATTGATCAAACCGTACGGCTTACACAAGCTTCTCCAAATTTTTAAATAAGCATCTGAGTTACATTTAATTCAAAATAAGCATTATATGTCGGGTCTTTTTCTAAATACCTACGTAGGAATGGTTCGTTTGAAACATCATCTTTTCGATAAGTCACGTGACTTTGAATTTTCACTTCCATACATTTGTGCGATTCGATCACCGGTAACACTTGTAAAAAATATGTCACTTGTCTAGAAGGGCAACTATCTTACTTAAAATACCCGTTGTGACACAGATACTTAATAGAACACCTCATCATCATCATCATCATCATCAGCCTATCTTCGTCCACTGCTGGACATAGGCCTATCCTATGGCACGCCTCTGAGCTCGATCTTCAGCTCTTCGTCTCCAACCACTGCCAGCCACTTTGCGGATGTCGTCGCTCCATCTAGCCCCCGGTCGTCCTACACTACATAGAACACCTAGTTGTGCTTAATCTTGCTAAATATCTACATCAGTTTCTGTATTAGACAAAGCCATAATAAACCGTTTTAACAAAAAAAACCCTGCCTAGGAACTATTAGTATGCAATCTGCTTAGTTCTAGCCCTCTCTACAACTGGAACAAAAATGGTTCTAAAAGACCAATGCTTTTGATATTAGCTCTTTATAAAAAACTGGTTAAAAGTCTTTCGAGCTAATCGTAAAATGGCTCTGTATTAGTTCTACTTATGATGGGTCCAACATCTTTGTTGTTCAAAGTAGAAAGAAGGCTCAATAGGAAATAGATAAAGTAGCCCACAATCATTAGCAAACTACGTTTTACTCTGATCGACCGACATAGCTTTTGCGCCTATTAAATGTCTTAGACAGAATCATCAGCTGTTGAAGACAGAAATCGTCCCCGTTATGAACAAACATAGCTAAATCTATACGTAAGCGTATAATTATGTTTAAAACATAATGTTACAAACTATTTAAAGTGTACATGTTTAATTTCTTTGACTTATAACCTTTTCCGTGTGAATTACCACTAGGAATATTATTTAAATAGCGAGTATATATTAATTCTTTACATCATCGTATGTTTTGTAGTAACATATGTATGCAAATGCAGGTTTTTGGAAAACTACCTTAATTATGAGATAATTAAAGACTAGTTTGTACTAAAATTTTAAATCAAATTATGTTAAGAAAGATCAACGGGACGAGTTAAAGAATGTAAACAAATTAACTTCTACTGAGTTACATTACGATAGCAAGCTATTTTATTAATTCTGACCTTATTACTCGCATGCAATAGTGACATCAGTTTTTTCAACACAGGAAAGCAATTTTTTTTCCAGTTTGAATGGCGACCTATTTATGAAATAATTAAGGTATAATTATATTAATATTTATTTACTATATTTAAGAAAATACAAACTACAAGTACCTAACAATCCGAAAATGTGGCACTAGTGAGGCAACATCGTTATTACATTTTTAGACCAAATACATTATAATTAGATATATAATATACATAATAATTCATCTCTTGCAGTAGAAAAAAAAATTAGGAAGATACAGTGGTATATATGAAGATTCAGTTATACAACAATTGATAATGACGTCACAAGCCCCCACTTTATTTTATCTTTGTCAATTTTCTGTAATGCATAAAAAAAGCGTCTAATGTTTTTTGCAATATCTAAAAGACGCACATTAAAAACATATTTAATTAACATCCTTAATATAACATGATTAAGAATAATATATGAATACAAGTATTTTTTTTAGCTATTCATGATCAATGGCCTATCTGATAAAAAAAAAGATGTGTTGGAATTTGTACCGTTTTTTTTAGGAATTACGTCGAAATGCATAATATATAATCGGATTTTGTAACAATGTAGAACTAACAATTTTTTTGTTTATAATCTGAACATTTTTTTTTGTCAGTGTATAAACGGCATTTTTATTCAATACGTTAATATGTGTGATTCAGAGCTTATTTCTGATTATACATAAGTATTTTTTTAAATGTCGTATCCGTTTTTTGTTATCGAATAATTACTGTACTCTAACCAGTTGGGAGCGCATAGGTTAAAAGAGATTGTTGACAGGTTAAAGTTACTTTAATAAATTGGTAGTACTAAAGTAATTGAGAGATTAATATTCATGAATACTTAGTATTTATATTTACGTAATATTCACATTAATTGCAAAAAGTTAATTTGGTTTTTAATTTAGTCATTTTGGTAACTTTATTACTCTTTCTTTATTTATGCATTTAACATTGTTTGTTGTAATTTATGTTTTTACACATTTTTATTCCTAACTAGTTGACCCGACAGACGATGTTCTGTCTTAGCTATAAATATTACATTCGAACTACAAATTGTTTTTTTTTACTATTTTATATTTAAATATGGATAAATTAAAAAAAAACACGTTAAATAGTTAAAGCAATAATAGTGAAATAGTTTGCTGACATTTTCCAATTTTTTTTTCTTTTCGTAAGAACCTTCTTCAAAGTATTTTATTTTATCTTAAATAAAAAAGATTAATGAAATCGGTTAAGTAGTGTTCAATTTATATAGATGGATGAAATACCTACCTACCTACCTAACCTACCTAGGTACCTACCTGCCTACCTAACCTACCCTAAATACTCATCTACCTACCCGTACCCTACCTACCCGACCCACGTACCTACCTACCCCTACCCTACTTACCTACCCTGCCTATACCCACCTACCTACCCCTACTCTACCTACATACCCTACCCTACCTACCCTACCCACCCACCTACCTACCTACCTACTCCTACCTACTGACTAACGACTGAACTTAAGACAGTGGTGTTCCCACTTGAATTCTTGAATTGCTGCACACGAACACACTGATTTACTGCATGATACACTATGACATCAAAATCCACTGAGACAACGCGACCTTTACGCCCAGATTACCGCCAAAGTCCGTAAAATATTGTAGTTGCGATCAGCAAAGGTTGATTGTCAATGTCAAATGTCTAAAACAAATGAAAAAAAAACATTTAATTCTTTTAAATTTAATTTGATTTCTGAACGATTTTTAAATTTGATTGATTTCTAAACGACGGGACGAACATCAAATGTTTGACAGGTAGGAATAGTTTCAAAGGGAAAGCGAAATTGTTTTTAAGCTATTGCATAGATTTTATCGCGGGCCGTGGGGACCGAATCCAGAAATTCCGTAACGAAAAAAATCTTACACGTACGTTTCTGTTTTCTGGTACTAGGATATCATAAACTAGAAGAAAATGAAAAACAGTTTTCCTACTTTTTTTTAATGGCTATTGAAACGGATTGAAGGAGGTTGTTGCAAGGAGAATATGAAACGTTTATTTTATTTTAATTTACCTACACTTTTCTCAAATTCGTTCGCGAATTCAATTCAAATAGAGAATAAAATTGCGGTTTCTCGTACTAGGATACTATAAACGCTAAGGCGCTATAAAAACATCCTAACCTTTGCACGACGAGCAAGTAGGACAGATTGAAGGCGGTGTTTGCTGTTTTCAATTACTAGGTTTTCATAAACTTGAGGAGAACATGAACAAAACAGAAAATATTCCTGAAATTTCAAAACATGCACGGATCAAATGGAGCGGTTGTTTCAGTTTTTTTGTACTAGGATACCATAAACCCTAAGAGATCATAAAACAAAAATTAATGTTCATTCCGACCGGCACAGCGGTGCGGCGTTGACACTGACAGCCGTGCATCGTCTAACGTCGTGTCAGTTCGGCAGCTTCGGCACGGTGTTTGTGTGCGTGCGACTAGACGTATGCGTGTAGACTGTACGAAGCTCGCACGGATCGAGACGATCTACTCCAAACTCAAACTTATGTTTCTTATTTCAGTTACCATAAACCTATAGTTTCAATGATAACAATTCCTGAATAACCTACATGTATTGTAAGATAATAGAAATATTTTAAAGAATATTAACTTCTCATTTATTCAATAAAAGAATAAAAATATGTTTTCTTATCGGTCCCCACGCTCAATAAGTGTAACTTGAATGAAAATCAAAGAAAAAACTTAATATCAAAGAAAAAAAAATAATAATGCATAATATTATAATTGCATAAGTTGACAAAAATGCCATGCAATAGCTTTACCGCGGCAGTCCCCGAGTGCCACACGTATTTATTTTTGCTATATTCCTATCAGTTTTAGGGTTCCGTACCTCAAAAGGACAAAACGGAACCCTTATAGGATCACTTTGTTTTCCGTCCGTCCGTCCGTCTGTCAAGACCGTTTTTCTCAGGAACGCGTAGGTATCAAACTAAAATTTATATCCAACACTCAGGTCTACTGTCCCTTGGAGCTGTGAAAAAATCAAAGTTCTAAGCCAAAGCAATCAAAAGATACAGCCGTTTATGCCGCAAATTTTCGAAACTCGTACGTTAATCAAAACCTTCTGGGTACTTCTCGTAGTCTTAGAATCTGGAAATTTGGTACGAAGTAACGTCTTATAGTACAGATAAAGGAAAAATTGCGAAAACCGTAAATTTTTAGTTACATTATATAATAAAAATATTTTAATAATATTTTTTTTTCGTTTTGCAATAAAAATACCATAACTACGACTATGACTCGATCATCGTGATGGGCGAACTTTTCCTTATTTACCTACAGGTTTGTACGGAACCCTCGGTGCGCTAGTCCGACTCGCACTTTTCCGGTTTTTTTCATATTCACCTTTTAAATCTTCCCTGGACTTCCACAAATAATTTAAAACCAAAATTAGTCAAAGCAGTCCAGCCGTTCTCGAGTTTTAGCGAGACTAACGAACAGCAATTGATTTTTATTTATATAGATTTCTAATGTAAACTGCCCATAAATAAAACAGAAGATGTCACAGCAAATAAAAACAAAAATATATTCTTCTTTAATCGCCTTTTATTCTGAAATAGTGTCAACTATTTCGAATACCAAATAACGAAGCTGAAATTTAATAAATATTATTAAAAAACAATCAAAATAAAAAAATTAAGATGATCTACTCTAAAATATGATAAACTAGCTGTTTCTCGCGGCTCCGCCCGCGTGGCTGTCGGTTATCGCGGCAAAAAGTAGCTTGTCCTTTCTCAGGCTCTAGACTATCTGTGTACCAAATTTCATTTAAATCGGTTCTGTATTTTTGGCGTGAAAGCGCGACAGACAGACAGAGTTATTTTCGCATATAATATTAGTAAGGATTTTTAATCAGGATGAATTATCAACGTCCAATGCTAATGTTTTCTCAGCAGTTGCTGTAGAATATGCAAATTTTTCGAATTTTAAAAACACATGGCTATGTAAAAAAATTACTAATTAAACCGCGAACCGTGCGTTGAATTTCACCCTTCATGTTTGCATTGCTCGGTAATTAGTGAAATCCTAAGTGCTTACCATGAAGGCATTTGGTGGAATTGTATAATATGAACTGAGGCTCGGCACAAGACAGTGAACGGAACCAGACGGTGAAATACTTTCGTGAACTTTCATAGTTTCAAGAAACGGTTTTAACTGACAAAGAATAAGCCAGTCCTTCTCAGTGATTTCGTAGTCTTCCACGAGTTAATTTTTTACTGACTTTGTATTGGCTTTCCGGCTTTGAATGACACTATTAATGTACGTAATTTCATTTCGGTAACTAGTAATTTCTAAATGGTCTGCAGTTCACTTTAAAGCACCGCCAACTCCGTCAGGTGAACCCTTACCATGTCCACATTCGCAGTAATGCCAAACCACATAGCTCAGAGTTGGACAATAGAAACAAAACTGGGACATTAAACGGAATATTTTTTTACTTCGATATTGTGCAGAACGTGAACGTAAAGGAAGTATTTTGTCAATTTCAGACAGTATGTACATGCTTCCGCCATTTGAGTCCGTACGCAGAAGAACCGAGGGTCAATTGCGGCCTACTTACACTATGGACCTACTGAATTTCAGATTCATACTTCATCGAATAGTTTTCACTATTATCAATGTATCCTAGGCATTCTGAATAACCGAAGTTATGTTTTATTTTATTTACTGCATCTGCTTGATTCCTTATGTTACCACAATTACTCAGAAATGGTTCTAAGTAAATTGATTTTAAATTTTTTAATAACTTGTGGAGGGGTCTCCCCTAGTCTGATATTTTCAGTATAATTTGAAAATTTTTTAAACACATACACAACACGTGTTTTTCTTTTCGACAGCTATTTTTAACGTTTTAATGCAAATATAGATAATTATACCATACCTTTATACTGAGAGAACCAGTCCATGGTATGCAGTCCTAACAGAACTTACTTTGGTTATTTGTGCCAGCTCATTTAGCGTGTAAACTGAATTACTGACTTTTTACAGAGAGCATCATCATATTTGGCTTCCATGTGAGGTTATTGTCAATTATCATGGTCAGTTAGCCCAAGGCATTTTGTACGGTGAGTCTCAAGTACCGGTTCATTGCTGTGATTTTCAGATTAGTCCGTGCCGGAGTTTGACTGAAGGTCATTAACTTGGTTTTGCCAAATTTGATTCATAAATTATTTAAATCTATTTTATATATTTTATTCATCTACAAATAAATAATAAAATTAGGCAAGCCTAGGTATATTTACATATAATTACTGTAATTAATAAATAATTATTAGGTTTGTGTTAATTATAATGTCAATGCTAATACTAATTAAATCACCGTTTAACATATTATTTGTATACACTCAAATGTATATAAGTACAAACTTGAAATCCATTATCTCGAGTCTCGCGCAGTTCGGTGACAACTTCGGTAAAGTGCATTTTGATAAATTACAGTGCAAGTAGGTGAGCAATAATATCACATAAATATTTCTTGTTTCCTTGCAGTTGAAAATACTTTAAATTAAAAGTGATTTAATTATATCTATCTATATATATAAAAATGAATCCCTATTTCCCTTGGTCACGCCATCACGCGTGAACGGCTGGACCGATTTTATTAATTCTTTTTTTGTTGTGTCTGTTATTGTCAGAAGATTCTTACGAAAGGAAACGTTTTTTTTTCGAAAAGTGAGTGACTGAATGAGAAAATAGGTAGGTAGGTAGGGTGGTTAGATAGGTAGGTAGGGTAGGGTAGGGTAGGGTAGGTAGGTAGGGTAGTAACGTAGGGTAGGTTTCTACCTCCAACCCTACTTTTTAATTTATATGGCAAAACAACGTTTGCCTGGTCAGCTAGTTATGTATATACTAGCTGTCCCCCGCGACTTTATTCGCATGTTTTAGTTTCAACGGTTTTTCATTTTTGCAACATTTTTCACTTATGCTACGCTCCTATTGTTCGTAGCGTGATGTTATATAGCCTATAGCCTTCCTCAATAAACGGACTATCCAATCCAAAAATAGTTTTTCAATTCGAACCAGTAGTTCCTGAGATTAGCGCGTTCAAACAAACAAACAAACTCTTCAGCTTTATAATATTAAGTATAGATTAAACCACTTTTAATTTTAAAGTGCAGCATTGTGTTAAATCTTTAGTAACATGCGGTTTAGCTTTAATTAATTCCGCATCCTCAGTGCAAAAAAAGGTAATATGTTGGTACATACAATGTTAAAAAAAAAATACTATTATCTTAAAATATGCGACAACAACGTAATTAGCAAAATGTAGTAAATATGACAACAAAAATGGAAGAAAAAAAAAAGTGTGTGTGTACTTATGTACGCACGTAAGAAGTTATACTTTTTTGGCGGAACAAGATAAAATTCTTTCTCATAAACTGGTATAATAATAAGTATTTAACATTAATAATTTAATAATATTTAGTGTTAATTATATTAAATAAAAGTATTTTAATTTATATCAATAAATAATACATACGGATAGTTAACCTCAATTATATTGGAGCACTTGAAAAAGTATATAAGCACAATTTTTTTCACTAATATTCACAAATAGTTAGTAATATCAATCAAAATATTCAATTTAAATCACTACTGAATATAATTTATTAGCACATATATAATTCGCACTTGTATGAAACTAAAACACGTGTTGTGAATGTATAAACTAGAAACATGTTGATAAATATTATAAATATGAAAACAGTTGTCAGAGGTGATAGCGTACCAACCTGCGCGACTAACTTCAGACTGGATGCGCGCGCATCTTAAAATTTCACTCTCATAATTTTTGACGAGCGTACCAACATGCGCGACTAACTTCATACTGTGAAAGATGCGCGCGCATCTTAAAATTTCACTCTCATCATTTTTTCATAACGCGCCTAAAGAAGTATAACTTCAAAAATAAAAATAATTAAGAAATCGTACATTTTACTTCAAATTACATTGTCGACACATTAACAATGGTCTGATGCTTAAAGCACAATACAAAATAAAAACAATATATAAGTGAAAAAAAAAATATAGTAATAATTTACATATTATAATAAATATGTAGTCCTATTTAAATTCCTAACAGGAATAATAATAATAAACTTTAATATGAATAAACCCCTCGGGGCAAGCCGTTACCTCATCATGAGAAAAACGCAATACCTGAGGGCATATTAACTTGCTTTTTCCAACTTTGAGATATAAATAAAAAATGTATCTTAAAGTCTATGTAGGAGCATACATCCGCAGGGCAGCTTGTGGCGAGCTGTTTGTGAGTGGCGACACACCGGACCTGAGTGCTCCAGGGAGTCACTCCTTAGGAGGGCTCCCAGCTCTTTCTTGCCTTAACTGGCTGGCTAGAGAGGGGTCATTAGAGCTATATGCTCGGGGGTGGAAGTGTCTAATGGCGTAATAGCGAGGAAACCCACTCCGGGTCCGCTACTGTGACCCGCGATAGCGAAATCGGGGCCGCACCGCTCGACACCCCTAGCCGCTTGCACTGGTGTTGCTCCCTGCTGCCTGTAGTGGCGGTTTTTCGGGGGGCCCATCTAGTGAGCTGGCGAGTCACCACCTGCCCATTTGATTGCATTTCAATGTGTTGAAAGGCAGGTGTCATAGTTTTCCGATTTTGTTCAAAGAACCAATCCACCTAACATATACCTAAATGTAGCACAAATTTAGTTTTATCACCACAATTTACAATAGTTCTGTAGCAACCTGGGGCCATTCATGTCTGTTCTCCCATAGAGTAGGGGTGAATGGACCCTGGTAGATGCCCATCCCTGTATTTATCTGTTCTGTGCGCCATCCCATATTAGAGTAAAGTTCTTAACAAGGCCGCTGCGTGTTGGACCTGTGTCCCCACGTAAGCCTTTCAAAGGACCGGGTATTCTCGCTACTGAGGATAGCCCGTGAAAAATAAGAGACAAGATAATAATAAATAGATTTAAAAACTTTACCAAGAACTACTAATTTACAATAGTATTAATTTGAAAGTGTTTAATAGTTAAATTAGTGGCTAAAACTATTTAACGAGTAAATATATACAAACTTAACTATAATATACACTTAAAACAAAACTAAACTCTTAATTAATAAAATACTCTAAAAAATAGCGTCAAATTTTAACGAGTGCAATTTATTTTTACAATGTATTTAATAAAAGAATATTTTATTATAGTTTACTAAATAAATGTTCGATGGATTGATTTAAGTATAACACTACCTGGTAAAGGTTTTTCAACACGGTGTTCCAGGCATCGTTTTACGATTAAAAATGAGTAGATAAGATTTTTGTTTATATAGACTAATAATTTAATACATGTTTTTCCTAATAAAAAAGCATTTACATAGAAAAATATAAAACTAGACTAGAATATAAATGCTTAGGCTGTAGTATGATCAATTCAAAATATCTCGCAATTTTTCTGTATCTCAGTAATATAATTTGTTTGTCTTACAAACTTACCAATTATAATTTGTCGTAATTTTCACTAACCATTACTTAGGTCAGCAATATGACTCCATCACCAAAAGAGGTATCCAACCAGCCAGAGATCCTGGACTTGCCAAAACCGAACAAAATGAAGATCGTCATCTCCGGGATGTCGGGACTCTACCCGAACTCGCATAGCGTTAAAGAGCTATCTGAAGTCTTGTACAATAAGGTAAAACAGGTTTTGTACAACATAATTATTAATTTAGTACTAAAAATTTGCAATTGCATGTTTTTTGCACGTATCTTGTACGTTTCTCTATTTCTTTTTGAAAATTGCTTTACCCAAGTGTCTTAGATAGGTGTATGAAAAAATAATTAAAATGGTGGAATTTTCGCGATAAATTGTTAACTAGCTGACCCGTCGCACTTCGTACTGCCTATCAGTCAATAAATGTAAATAAAAATATTTTTATTTCAAGTAGGCCTTACACTTTTCATTTAGACTTTTCACTTCTGCGGAAAGGAACCGGTAAGAAACTCCATAGGTTACTCTTTATAAAAAAGGTATGTACCAACATTAATATGTTGGTACAAACTAATGTTGGTACATAATTTTTTTATAAAGAGTACATACATTGTTAAAAACAATATGCAATTATCTTAAATTTGTATAATAACTTTCGTGAGGAGTATTCATAATTATTTAAAACAATTTGACTCGTGACACCACCGCCGCTGCGTCACCTCATTGTTAGGGACATTTTTATTTTGGTAAACATTGTGGTTTCAGTTTCAGTAGTGATTTTAACCAAGCCTATCAAATAATGTATTAAAGTAAAGGGTTTATAAAAATATACGCAACTTGTAAGTTTTAATATAATCTGAAACGAGAAATTCTAATATAAATAATTATTATAAAAAGCTCTGCCTAGCAGATTTTTATGTTCTAAGCAGGGTCGGGTTTAATGGTTTTTACTAATCCAACTTGTTAACACGATGCCTCGCGTTCTAATCTTTACGTGAAATTAAGACAAATATATCGTCCGGGAGAAAATGGGAAAACGATATTATAACAAAACTTTGGGTCGAATCTAGGTGAGATTGGTTCGGGACCGGAGATAGTGGCAAGTATAAAGTGAGGCCTAATCCCAGCGGTGGGAAGACAAGGGTTGTGAGTGATGACGCATATCGCGAGACGCGAGTATGAAGGCATAAATGCACGCGATTATTTATAATTTTATTTACTTGTGTTTTAAACTAGACTGCATTGTCCGTAAGGCACAAGAGCACTGAAGCACAAGACACTTCTAACATTAGAGTGAGAGATATTACACTAAAAAATCTTTGTCAGGTTAATCCGTTGACTACAGAAGGGCTTCGCTATAAAAGCAATCATCCCGAAGCGGTTCAGTATGGAGGCAGTGTCCCGGAATTGAACTGTTTTGACGCGCAGTTCTTCAAAGTGCACTACCGTCTTAGTAATTCTATGGACCCTATGAGTCGCAAGATCCTAGAAAACTCATACCAGGCTATTTACGATGCAGGTATGTGACCAGCTACAAACAAGACAAAAGTATCTTGCTGCTGTACTCAGAAATATAAAAAGTAAACTGGTAACTTTATTCAATTATCTAGTATTCATTTAACAGTTTTTGTGGATCGCTTTATCACAATTTTGAGGATTCGGAATATAGGTTTCTGTTGAAATTATATACCTAAATATAAATATACTGAGCGATTATAGTATAATATCAAGTTTTTGTTTCAAGTTATCAGTCACTTGTTCTTAAAAGTCCTTTTTTATGAGTTTATCCAACTTATTTAAGCACGTCATTGTTCTCAGGAGTAAATCCGGAAACTCTATCCGGAAGAAAAGTTGGTGTGTACATTGGAACGTGTTTCAGCGAAACTGAAAAGGTCTTTTTTTATGAAGCATCTGCAAGAAACGGGATTGGTCTCACAGGGTAAGACATCACTACTTATTATATTTTACGGGGAAAACTTTCAGCAGATCTACTCTACTGACTATGAATATTTATTTGTTTATTTATACGAGGTACAATCTTCATTGACTCTAATATTTGCATTGCAGTTGCAGTAAGACTATGTTTGCAAATCGTGTCTCCTACTGGTTGAACGCGAAAGGCCCTTCCATGTCGATAGACGAAGCGTGTTGCAGTTCCACCGCGGCCCTGGAGCAGGCCTACCAGGCAATGAGCCGCGGGGAGTGTGAGGCAGCCATTGTTGGCGGTGCTTACTTGTGCCTCCACCCACAGTCTTCTGTGCATTATAGAAGGTATTATAAATCTTCCTCATTCATTTATTTGCTTAATATATTATGTTGACATTCATTTATTGTATTCTTCTCGTGATCCATAATACAAGTTCAAAAGTCAAGCTAATAATTTTGAAAGGTGTTGCTGTAGACCGGTGTACACATTGCTATCGCATTAAATCTTTACTATTAATGATATATATTTTTACCCGTCTGCCACGGAAGGGTTATGTTTTTTGCGCATATTTGGTTTGTATGTTGCTATTTGGCAATTTCTTTCTCCTATCTCTAAAACGGAAAGATGGATTTCGACAGTTAAGGTATCGTTAGATATGTCTCCAAAACTTAAGTGTCCATAGATAGCAATTGACAAAAACATTGGCGGAATTTTTAGAACATTTGTTTTTAACTAAACCTATCGACTAAGGTATTAAAATAAGGGGTTTTGTAAATGGTGGTACAACTGGTACAAGTTGTATGTTTAAATGTAGTTTGGAATGAGAAATGCTAATACTATTAATGTTTTTTACTATTAAAACTTGTGTACAGGATTGATACGACATATAAGATTTCCTTTACACAATATATTTTCAGGCTATATACAAAAAAAATGAGTAGTAGCTTAGTTTAGCCTAAAGACAGTTTTATATTTGAATTTTATTTTACTTCGTTTGAACACATACGCATAAAAATATAAACGTCTATTGATGTCTTCGATGACTTCGTCTTCGACGACCTCCGTGGTCGAGTGGCGTACACACCGGTTTTCAAGGTGTCGCCAGCTCTGAGGTCCCGGGTTCGATCCCCGGCCGGGTCAATGTAGAAAAAGCACTTTTCTACATTGTCTCGGGTTTGGGTGTTTGTGGTACCTTCGTTGTCTCTGAATTCCATAACACAAGTGCTTTAGCTACTTACTTTGGGTTCAGAACAATGTATGTGATGTTGTCCACATTTATTTATTTATTTATTTATGTGTCTATACAATCTTGTCTTATTATCCATTAACATCAAACGCACCGCCTTCGATAGGCTCGGACGCGCGAACTTGGCACTTTGTTACCTACAGCCGACAAGTAAGTGGAATTTCTAAATGGTGCTTACGTTTTACTATTTAGTTTGTTTGTAAATCGTATTTTCGTATTTTGCGTGTCATTTATTTTTGTTACTGTTGGAATTAATACTGACCATGTATAGTATACGTAGTGTAAGAGAAATCTTATACTTGTATCAACCCTTTAGTATTGAATCTATTGGATAATCGAACTGTTTCAACAAATCTTTCACGATAACTTAAATTATCATATCAGAACCTAGTTAAAGTAAAGAATATTTTCGATTACAGATTAATGAAACTTTGTGAAGATGGTAAAACGAAGTCATTTGACGAGAATGCTGATGGGTGCGCTAAATCTGAAGCTATCAACATCCTGTTTTTACAGAAAGCTGAAGATGCTCTTAGGTTTGTTTAGCCAAACAATATTTTAACAGCTTACACTAAACTTACCGTCTCCTAAACTATAATGTTTTTGGTCTGTTCGTAGAGTTTACGCCCAAGTACTGCACGCCAAAACTGAGTTTACGAGCATGCTCCATGACGAAACAGGTCCAAAATTTGGATTTGAGAGAGACATCAACAAGGTAGTGACCTTTGTAAAGAATTTCTACGAAGAAGCTAAGATTCCGACTCAGGCAATTGAATATGTTGAAGCTTTTGGTTGCGGTAAGATTCTATCGACCAACTTATAAATATTAATTACATACTTCCTTGATCAAATTCACTATTATTGGCTTGTTCTGTTTTACTAGGTACGTGTTACAATGGTCGAATCGATGGCTTTCTCGTTCGTGCCGAAATCCAAATTACCATGCTTATATTATATATCTTTCGAATATATTTCTTTATAAATGATAATAAATCATAATAAATAATAAATATCTTGGGACATTTCACACACGGTCATCTGATCCCAAACTAGGCAGAGCCTGTGCTATGGCAACCAGACAACTGATAAACATACTTATATATTTCTAAATATATACATATTATAGATAAATTACACCCAGACACAGAACAAATGATCGTGCTCATCACACAAAGATTCGTCCTTGGGCGGAAATCGAACCCACGACCTCCGGTTTAGCAGTCAGGGTCACTAACCACTAGACCAACAGGCCCGTCAAAATGATGATGATGAAATGGTTTCGCTCTTAATTCATTGTATACAGAACCATCAAACGTGCGAAGGTTATGATCACTAAAATTTTTATTTGCTTTGCAGCTGTACCAGAGGCAGATAAAATCGAATTACAAACCATCGAGCAGGTGTTTTGTGGTCAGCGAGACACGCCTCTTCTAATTGGCAGTGTGTTATCTAACATTGGGTACAATGAGGCTGCTTCTGGCTTATCTGGAATAACAAAGGTAGATAAAAGTACAAAAACATGGGCTTTTTACATGATGATACAAATTTTGTAATAGAACTGTTACCAACAAGTTAGCTAAAAAAGTAGAAATCTGAGAGGAAACCTGCTGTTTTAATTCCTACGATTTAATTTCATTCTTCGATCACACAATTTCTGCTAACGCAGTAGCATTGATTTTTTGTTATTTATATCTTATGATGAACTAGGTGTTACTGGGCTATCACACCGGCCTGTTAGCTGCCAACCTGCATTGCTCAAACCTGAGGAAAGACGTGGTTGCTCTGAATGACGGTCGCATGCGCATTGTCACGGAACACGAGAGCTTTGGCCGCACGTATGCCGCTGTCAACGGCATGTCTGTCACCGGTCTTAATGCACACGTGTTACTGCATGGACAATATAGACCCAAGGTACAGTCAGGTCAAGCTTTTTAAAAATTTCGATTTCGTTAGAGAATCTTAATCCAAAGGGTAGCACTTACAAGTACGAGTAACATACATCGAACTGAAAACCTAATCTTTTTTTGTAGGCGTTTGGCAAAAGATTTTAAGGGCTTCGCCCCGTCGCCGTTGTAGTGAGGAATAAACAAATATTTTCTTTTGAGCTCTTTGAGTACACTACTTAAGGAAATAATCAATAATAATTGCTGTATAAAATAATCAAAACCTATACGTATACGACTTTCAGGTCCCTAACCGTTACAAGTCGACCATTCCTTATCTGGTGACCATATCAGGTCGCCACGAGGAGGCGGTGAACTACGTGCTTGAAAACTTAAAGTCGGAACCCATCGACCCTGAACAGTTGAGGCTGTTGCAGAACATCCACCAGTCGAGCATCGCTGGGCATTTGGGAAGGGGATTCATTATTCTGAGTAAGTGACACTCATATCAAGTACACTAGATAGATATAGAAAACCTTGCAATATCCTTAGGTGACCCTTCCTTGCTCTCCAAACTTTATCTAGCTGGCATGTGTCTCGCAACGGTTTGTTTAGCCATCATAAGCATTATTACCCCGTCATTACACCATAAATTATCTGGAATGGATAAGATTTTTTGACTGGCCTTTTGGTCTAGTGGTTAGTGATCCTGACTGCTAAACTAGAAGTCGTGGGTTCGTTTCCCACCCAGGCAAATCTATATTCATTAATATATCGTCGGCGTAGGTGGAGAACTAAATAACTACGATTTACGTCAAATTGACTTTTTACCATTTTCGTTACACGCAAAACATGCCGCATATTTTCGCCTGACAAGCATGTTTAAATTCCTGTCCTGTTCTGAAATACAGGCTTTTTATGTTCCAAATGGAAAAATACATAAGTTCAAAACTAACACTAAACCGAAGAAGAAAAAGTAGATAACTCAATATATAAATCGATAACTATGCTTTATGATCAGTTGAGTATTGCAAGAATTACATAAAATAAGTTATTTAATTTTTATTTTACTCTAAATGTTATAATCAAATTAACCAAGTTCAATGAAAACTAAATAACTCTAGTTATGTACAAAAATAATGAATAATTACCTACTATAATCGATTTCTTCTATAATCAAATACAAGATTATTGGCAAACATAATTAAAAAAATGAGATTATTTATTATTGCTATATAGGTACGAAAGATAAACGTGAGTACTTTAACTCAACTTTATCACTCGACTTTTATTACAAATTGGTGCGAAATAATGTAAACATGCAATTAGATCGGGAACGGGAAAAATGAGTACAGTTAACATAATAGAGCGAAAAGAGGCGTCTAATAAAAAAAAAACTGAAGATGAAGACTCATTTTTGTGTGTTACCATGGACTTGCAAAGTCTTTTACAGATTCCGTCTACTGCAGATAGTCGTATGTACTATTTCAGAAAATTAAATTTATATAATTTGTCTATTTAACCTCCATAAAATAACGCTCACTGTATGATATGGACGGATATAAACGGTAAAAGAGGCAGTATCGAAATTGCTTCTGCTATTTATTTATGGGTTATGAAAATTCCTGAGGCTATCACACAATATGTCGCTATATATTCCGACACATGTTTGGTACAAAACAGCAACCAGTACATTATTTTTACTACATTTAGTGAACACGCACAATAAACTGTTATAGAGCAAAAGTATCTGGAGAGTGGCCATTGCTTTATGGAGGTAGATTCAATGCATAGCGCTATTGAAAAAGAAAAAAGATTCACAGAAGCATATTCAATAATAGATTGGAAGGGTATTATGCAACGGGCGCGATCTAATAGACAAAATAAAAATGTAACTTCGTATAAGGTAACTGAGTTATCGTACCAAGACATGATTGACGTAAAATCACTTGCTTCGAAAATAATAAAACACAAAAATATAGCAGAGGGTGAGGAGAAAGTGTGCTGGCTTTACCAGGTATTATTACATACCGATATGATTATTACGGACCGTATTATTTACTAAATACTATTTGAAATGTCTATAATAAATACTGAAGATATGCCTAAAGTATACAATCAGTATTTCCCTATAACTAAACAAAAAAGAAGGATCTTTTAAAGCTTTGTACAAAATATACTATTCCTGCAGAGCTCCATGGTTGGTACGAAAGGTTACCATGTTTAAACGTCGACCGGGGTATACTACCCTGCACTGATTCGTCCCAAGTAGATGAATAAGCCATTTTTTACTACTTCCACTTTCTTAATACCTAAATAATATGTTATAGAATGATTATAATAATTATTTAATTATGTTTGTTGTTATTTAAATTGTGATATTGATTTTGTAAGTCGTTTTTATTTATGACTGTTTTATTAAAAGTTTATAATATCTGTTAAGTTGTTTTACAGATTATGTCCAATGGCACCAATAAAATCATTGAATTTATTTTAGTTTAAAGCAGATTATTTTCATATTAAAATGTATGGTGAAGTTGACGAATTCAATAAATGGACTTATTTGCCTTTAATTTATTCCATCATTGGCTTCTGACGCGTAGGAAAACTAAACAATTAACCTTAAAAAGTAGCTAACTGCAGGATACATACAATATTATGTTGTGGCAAAATTAGATAACTTAGTTTTCAATTTTTATTTTTTTATTCTTCAATAGTGAGTTTCGTTTGTTTAAGCATATAATAAAAGGCAACAATATCCGAAGGATACAAAATTTTCGACAGCATAATTGTCTTCCATTTATTAAATACACCTCAAATTCCATAAAAAAAACTGTTTTTTGCAATTATCTCCAAACTAGTAAATTTGAGTTATTTAGTTCTCCACCTACGCCGACGATATACGTATGTTTATCAGTTGCCTAGTTGCCATAATACAGGCTCTGCCTAGTTTGGAATCAGATGACCGTGTGTGAGTAGTCCCAAGATATTATAGATATTAATATTATTATTATTAAAACTAAGTTCATACAGCAAGTTTTTATCATACCACTAAAGAAACTATGAAGAAAATTAATTCAAAAGACAACACTACCGCCACAGCTACAGGACCCGAATTTATTAATTATGTGCATCGTAATTCCTTTCTGTTTGACTATGAAAATTTAATTCTAGAAACGGATGAGGAACCGAAAACAGTCAGTCTTTGTGAGAAAGTTGAGTACTTCGATGATGCGGCTAAACCTCTATGGTTCGTGTACAGTGGGATGGGCTCGCAGTGGACTGGTATGGGGGCGCAACTCATGCGGATCCCAATATTTGCTGCTGCTATAGAAAAGTAAGATATCCTTTTGTAGTTTATTGGGTCCAAGGAAAGAGTTATATTTAAAGATTGACCAACGCGGTTATAGTATAGAATTCCGACCAATCTTTAAATATAACTATTTACCTTGCTAGAATTTAATGAGGCAATGTTGCTAGCCAAGTACTATTTTTTATAAAAAATACATGACTTTTTTCATTTATTCGAGATTACTTAAAATATAATTTTTTAGAGTTCCGTACCTAAAAAGGAGTAACTTTTTATTAAAAATCTATTTTGAAACATAACCTTTTAAATAAGCTAAGCTCACATTAATTAATTACGCACATCAATATAGTTATATATTTATTTATTTATTTTTATCACCTTAAACTATCATTACAGGGTTTAACCTAATGCGATAGCTAAGAACTTAAACTAATACTTAACGTACACTATACACTTACAAACAAAATTAGAAAAGATTAAAAACTAATAAAATTCTTAAAATATAACATTATTAACAAAAAAAATCACACAAAAACATAGCATAACCTAATTAACCTAAACAGTACAAAAATAAAGTTAAAATTAGGTATTATTTTGCCTGTAACATAATATAAAAAGTAATACCCTTGCGAACTCACTAAAACAACATGTAAACACATCAATCTGAGTTTGAAGATCGTTGATGGTACGGATAGCTTTGGTAAGGGGTGCCTTGACAAGTAGGTTGGTTCTGGCTGTAGGTACCAGTAGCAGTGGCGGACTGCGCCGCCTCCACACGTAGCGGTCCGGCACACACAGACTCAAGCGCTGCAATACTCCCGGGTGACTCTCCACTCCACGAAGCACCTTTACCAAGTAGGCGACCAGCGTAAAGTCCCGTCGGACATGCAGTTGATTATAGCCAACCATGCCCAGAACAAATAGAGTGGGATACATCAGTTGGTAAAACGGATACACCCCATATAATTTCCGGTACAAATGGCGCGTGAACTTATTCTGAACGCGCTCCAACATTACAGAGTACCTAGTTTCATGTGGAGCCCATATGACCGCACTATGTTCCAGATGACTCCTGACTAGTGCATCATACAGGACCCTAACTGCTGTGATGTTTGTGAAGCTTTGTGTCTGTCTCAGAACAAATCCTAAGTTTCTGTAAGCCTTCTTACAGATCTTGGTTACATGCTCACGAAATGTCAGATCGGGAGTCATATAAACACCCAAGTCCCGCACTTCCGTGACTCGTTGCAGTGGCGCCGCGTCCGCCACGTACTCAAAGAGCACAGGTGCACGAGCACGGGTGAAACTCATCAACGAGCACTTAGATACGTTGAAGTACAGTTTGTTTTCATGGCTCCATTGTACTATTCGATCGATGTCTTCCTGTAGGCGCCCGCAATCTGACTCGGTCCTAATCTCAAGCAGCAACTTAAGGTCATCAGCAAATAATAAACAAGCGCCATGTCTTACGACTTCCGGCAAAATGTTTATCATAATAATGAATTCTAGAGACCCTAAGTTGGTGCCTTGACTTACACCCGACCAAGTGTAATATAAGTTGGATTCACATCCATTGTAGTCCACATACTGCTGTCTGCCTTGCATGTAACTGGCGAAAAACCGCAATAGATGCTGGGTGCATCCTACCTCTGCTAGCTTCCACAGTAAGATGTCATTGTCGACGGTGTCAAAGGCCGAGTGCACTTCTAACGTCACAAAGACTAAGATTATTAATTTGTACGCATGCACTACCAGTGTTCCCCGCTTCCGCTGCCGCCGCTTCTGCGTCTAGTCGTGGCGGCACATTACTGTAAACTGACTCAAAATAAGTCGCAAACTGCTCAGCACACTCCTCGTCCGACAGATAATGACCGTCCTTCATAATGTCCTGTCTACTCGTTGTACTTTTCTGCGATCGTATACATATATTGCCAAAAAGACTTAGGGTCTTTCGCGAACTGACATTGGATCTTATTTTGATGCTGTTTGCGTGCATTTTCTATTGATTTTTTAATACGCGATCTATATTTCGAATACTCGTCTTAATCACTTTTTAATTTCGTTGTTTTAAATATTTTATGTAATCTTGCTTTAATTTTTAAGTTTTTTATTATATAACTCGTGTACCACTTGGGGTAAATATATCGCTGTTTGACAATAAATGTTTTCCTAGGAACACTTGGATCAAAATATTGTTAATTTTATCATAAAAACAATTCAAAATATCTTCCACATCGCTCTGCTCAAACATATCGCTCCAATCTGTAGATGCTAACGTAGGATAGAGCAATCCATAGTCCGCTTTATCAAAATTCCAACGCGGTCTAGTAGCAGTGCGTGTGCCGACGGCGCTAGCTGGCGTGGGGCGCGGGGCGCTCGCGCCCACGATCCGCACGCTCGCCGCGAGTGGCGGGTGATGTGCGTCCACGGGCACGAGCGAGCCATCCGCCATCACGACTGATACCTGGCCAAGACCCGAACTCAATATCAAATCTAGTTGTCTATTTAAACAGTTAGTTACATTATTGTTTTGTGTAAATCCGCAATAGGACAAAAAATATTTATAATAATTCCTCACATACTACTACTACCACAATTATTTCTTTATATTTAGTACACAATTTCTCTATCATGCCAAACAGAACCATATAGTCATTCTCAGAACTACCAGGCGGAATATAAATAACTGAGCACAAAAATAAAAATCTTTTATTTAGGTAAACCGTTGCATTGACTAATTCAAAAACGCAGGTGTCTATAGATACGTCACTCACGTACACTTGTCGTAGCTCGAAGCATTGTGTGGCCACTAAAAGCGCTCCCCCCTGTTTCCGACCGTCCGCTCGGTCGCAGCGAAGTATTTGATATCCCGGCGGGATTAATTCCGGGTCATGTATGGAAGGGTTGCAACCTGACTCCGTGATTGCGTATAAATCGGCATCCATTAACTGTAAGCTATTTCTAAAGTCGTTCAGCTTTGTTCGAAGACCTCTAACATTTTGGTAATATAAATCAATGGTATTAATTTGATCTGTTTTTGGTGGAGTTTCAAAACCAAATCCACTCGTTAAACTCAGTATTCATGGGCCAGATTTCTGGCTGATGCAATTTCTGGAACCAGTTTTCAGGCACTCCTATTATAAACGATGAGTAGTCTCGTGTAGTTTTGTGATTAATTTTGTCAACTTTTATTTGCACATCTGGACCACATACACTTTTTACATGATCTGTTATAGCTTCAATGGTAGTCTCAGGATGCAGTCGCCACACATGCAAGTGTTTTTTTCTTTCCGTTGCTTGAATAGCCTTCAGTTCCTTATTTGTTCCTACTGCTATATTTTTAGGTAGTCTGTTATTTTTTTTCTTAATTACTGTTGTCCAGCCCATTCCAGTATCACCTTCCTCTACATCCGTTTTTTCTTATTGTGTTTTGGTAGTGACATTTTTAGATATTTTCGGCATTGTATGATTTTTAGAACTGTTCAGTTGACTAGCTACTTCTGCGAATGTAGAAGGAGGGTTGTCGACTATATCGCTTACAATGTGTTGAGTTTGTTTAGTATCTACTTTTTCTTCCAGTACCCTCATCAGTTTTATTATATTATCCAAATCGGATCTTGTTTGAGTGAATTGATTCACTAAGAGCGTAATCGCTTCAGCTTGCCTGTCCATACGGGCCGTCATTTCTGCTCGAAACTCCCTTAATTCCTCAAGCAACATTGAATTAGAATCCATTGTCGGTGAAAAACAAGCCTGACTACCTCGCTGCGTATTTATGTTATTCCTGGGCGTGGTGGTGGTGGCAGTCTTAAATGCAGGTGTCTTAACGATGAGCGGGGTATCCACGTTCCCTCTTTTAGGCATTAAGCAGATACACTCTGGGCACACCCAAGTTATTTTGTATTCCTCAGTATAAGACTTAAATGCGTCTATATTTACTTCAAGACATGCTATATCATAATGTTTCTTACACTTTCCATTAGAACATTCCATATAGTAGTGACCCGTTATTATTGAGCAGGAAGGCCCGCAGCTAGGCATTATTGAGAAATAAAATTCAATATTCAAATTTAAAATAACTGCCGTGCAATCCGCGTCCGCTTTGGCGCGACAAGGATAAAAAATGTTTTTTTTCGCAGCCCGTCTCTTTCCCCCAAGGTGTGGAAGAGCGTACCTCGGCTGACGCGAACTCCTCGATGTCGCGCTCACAAATCAACTGTTTCACTGCACTTTAGTTATTGTTGTTTGACATTAAGTGTAATTATAGCGTACATTATTACTCCAGAAAGAAATTGGGTAAAATAAATTAACAAAAAACACGTCCGCACTGACCGCGCGCGTTCACCAACTGTTAAAGTTAACAGTTAAAGAAAAGCTTGTAAAAAAGGAACCCTCACAGGATTATATGGTTGTCCGTTTGTGTGTCTGTCAAGTCTTTTTTTCTCAGGAACGCGTGGTAGATTCATGTTGAAAATAATATCAAATAAATTACCTTTAAACAAAAATTAATACAACTATTTATGTCGTTTTCTACTACATTTCTGAGAAGTTTAAAACCTATAGGGTTAGTTACTTCTCGTCAACACAGAACCACAAAATTTGGCATAATGGTAGAACTAACGTCACAAGTAGGTACTTAAAGAAAAAGAAATCCGGGTTTATACAAGAAAAGTTATAATACAAAGTTGTTGAGGACTAGTGTTTAAATGAAGAACTCCAGTCGTTGAAAATGAGGTTTATTGAACTTTACATAAAAATAACGTGTGCTCGACCGTGGTTGTCGGCGAGTGAAGCTCCGCGCTCGCATGTCGCTTGGTGTCACTTCGGGCCCCCACCCCCGCGCCCTTCTATCGTTCGTTCCAGGCGTTAACATACTTCCGGCCCTGGAAGCTCTGTGGTTCCAGTATTGTCGGCTGGCATCACAATAGGCAGCGGACAAATTTTGGCGAAGGAACGCTGCACTTCTCCAGAGGCTGTACGAATCTTAGCGACACGTGAAACTCCGTCTTTCCCTTTGTAGACTTGTACTACTCGTCCGAGGCGCCATTTTAAAGGAGGACAATTATCTTCTTTGATGAGGACAAGCTGGTTAATATTGATGTCACTCTTGTTGACTTTCCATTTCGTCCGCGTCTGCAGCTTGCTGATGTATTCCTTCGACCATCGTTGCCAAAAGTGTTGACGCATTTGTTCAATTCTGTCGTAACGTGGTAAGCGATTGGTGACTACATCCGTGATGTCATCGCTGGCTGGAGCAGTGAATGGACGTCCAATCAAAAAGTGCGCTAGTGTCAATGCTTGCAGGTCGTTTCCATCTGCAGAAAGAGGGGTTAGCGGCCTGGAGTTTAGGACGGCCTCGACTTGTACCAATACCGTGTAAAACTCCTCAAATGTGAGATTAGAATTCCCTACAACGCGTCTCAAATGATACTTGCAGGACCTCACACCTGCCTCCCACAAGCCGCCAAAATGAGGAGAGTATGGTGGAATAAATTTAAAAGTAATGCCATCGTTAGCTGCACCGACGTAGTTCTTGCCATTATCCGAATATATATTGGTTGGCTTACCCCTACGTGAAATGAATCTTTTAAGACAGAGGAGATATCCGTCAGTAGACAGAGTTGTGACTAGTTCGAGGTGCATTGCTCGAGTAGCAAAACAAATAAATATACAAATGTAACATTTAATTAATCTTGAACCTCTCCCTTGACGACTCAAAATATAAACTGGACCACAATAATCAGTGCCGGTATGCATGAATGGAAAACCAGGTATCAACCGATCAGGTGGGAGGTTGCCCATAATTGGGCTAAACGTCCTTCCACTTAGCCTAACGCAGCGAACACATTTATGAACGATTGAACGAGCTAAATTTCTACCACAAAGCGGCCACCATTTGTCACGAATACTAGACAGTAATAATTGAGGTGCAGCGTGACACAAATGTTTATGTTTGTGTTGAAATAAAAGAATAGTGAATTTATGTTTACTACAAAGTAGTATTGGGTGCTTTTTATCGTAAGTAAACTCATTAGAGTTACTTAATCTACCTCCTACACGAATGAATGCGTCCTTACAAAAAAATAAGTTTAATCCTGACATGTTGCGTGACAATCTAATGTTTAAAGATTTATTTAAAAATGAATTATATTCTTGCGGAAATGAATCGATTTGAGACAACCGTGCCAGTAAAATAGTTGACCTATGTAATTCATCCACAGACAACGAACCTTGTTTACGTTCGGTTTTGCAGCGAGTGTTGTGAATAAACCGCAACATATACGCAGCAGATCTTATCATTCGCAAAAATTATGAAAATCTTTCAAATGGAAAAACATTACAAGACGAATGTAAAACAGATACAATTTGTGATTTGACTTCAGGTAAATTATCTAAAGAAATATCTGAGTTACATATATCATAATTATTGTCGAGAATGAATCTTGGTCCGTACCACCATAACTCTATATGAACAAGCTGCGGTAGGTTCACTCCGCGCGACAATAAATCAGCCGGGTTACACGTGCCTTGTACGTGTGACCAAACAGAACCTTGCGTCAAGTCATTAATTTCAACCACTCGATTTTGGACAAAAGTCTTTAATGAAGTTGGATGAGTACGTAACCAACCCAAAACAATTGTTGAATCAGTCCAAAACATAACCTTTTCAAACGTTAAACTCATTGACTTCTTAATTTTTTCATAAAGACGAGCGCCTATCAATGCACCGCACAACTCGCGGTATGCTAACTGGTTTTAAAGGCGCAACTTTACTTTTCGCGCATAGTAGTTTTACTATAACTTTAGAGCGCTCGCACACGCTGCGTATGTAAGCACAAGCGCCATAGGCCTGTTGTGAGGCATCTGTGAATATGTGTAGTTGTATATGTTTTGCGTATTGGTTACTTACATGACGCGGAACGCGTATTTCGTGAAAAGTTTTAATGAAGTTACTGATTTACTAAACGAACATGCCAAATCAGTAGGTACTGGATCGTCCCAGCCAACTTTACGAAGCCAAAGGTTCTGCATAAGAATTTTAGTAATAATAATATTGGGCGCTAACAACCCCAGTGGGTCGTAGACTTGTGATATAATTGAAAGTATTTTTCGTTTAGTGAATTGTGTAATATCAATATTAATATTTAAATTACTGTTAAAATGTAACTCGTCATTGCTGTTACACCAACCTAAACCGAGTGTCTTGCATTGTGCAGGTTTATCCAATGATAACGACTTAACATAACTATCTTCTGAACTAACGTCGAAATTAAATGACCATTTTCTCAACGGAAAGCAACCCGATTTTAAGACGTTACTAACCCTTTTACACAGCGACAATAACTCCTGCTTATCATTGTGAGAATATATCAAGTCGTCGCAATAAAATGAATTTAATATTATCGATGAAATTTGTTGGTCACCGCATTCCAATGCTAACTGTCGCAAACATTTCATGGCGAGATATGGCGCTGACGCCGTCCCGTACGTCACAGTATTTAATTGATACAAGTCTAACGGGTCCCGTTTATTTTCCCGCCACACTATTTGTTGTAATTGTCGTTGGTCAGACTGGAGAAGTATTTGGCGAAACATCTTCTCCACGTCCGCGCAAGCGACAAATGCGTATTGTCGAAAGCGTAAAAGAATACCTACTAAGTCATTCAACAGCGGAGGGCCGGTAAATTGCAAATCGTTCAACGATTTGCCGGAAGATGTTTGTGCACCCGCGTCGAACACTACAAGAAGTTTAGTAGTGGTACTCTCGCGTTGTACACAATGATGTGGCAAGAAGTAATACGGCGATGTAAACGAATCTGTGCGCGACATATGTCCTAACATTAAATACTTCTTTAAAAAGTCAGAACTCATTTTCTTTAATTGTGGTAAACGATCTAACTTTCGCTCTAAAGACAAAAACCTATTTTTTGCTAAGTCATAAGAGTCACTGAGTGAATCAGCTGATTCTCGCAGTGGTATTCGAACTAAGAATCTACCGTCATTATCACGAGTGGTGGTGGAAGTAAATAATTCTTCACACAACCTTTCATTCTCCGTGAAAACGTTATAAGTCGATTTACCGTTATCAATTTCTTCCAGCTCCCAGAAACGTTTTAGCTGGTTATCGAGCGAACTGGACAAGGCACAATAAGCTGTATTGCTAGTGTACTTATGTGTAACCTGTTTGTTAGGATATAATGTACCGGAAATAATCCATCCTAAATGTGTATTTTAAAGATATGGCCCGTTGGGCAAACGCTTTCGACCTTCTTGTAATAAACTCCAAAACACATCAGCTCCAATCAACATATCGATGTCTGATGGAGTGTGATATCCTGTATCCGCGAGTGTAACGTTCTGCGGAATTTGTAACGAATTAACATCAACGGGAGTATTTGGTAAATTATAAGTAATTTTAGGTAAAACTGAACAATGCAAACGTGTACTAAAACTACTAACTCTAGAACGTATGTCTAGGTCACAGGACTGTTCAGATCGCAGAACACTGTTACCTATCCCTGTGATAGTGAGCGTGGACTGTATTATGGTTAAACGTAACCTTTTACATAACGAGTCTGTAATAAAACATCGTAGGCTGCCACTATCGAGAAGCGCGCGCGCAACGATGTATGTATTGTTATTATTACGAATCTCAACGAGAGCGGTTGATAGCAAAACCTGTTCTAATGGTATAGACTGCACGGCTTGCTTCGAGTGAATAGAGTGTGTGAGTAACGAAGATGAGTTGACATCAACACGCGCACTATCCGCCAAATAGCTAACATTTGCGTCAGTGTGCGTGGAGCCAGGACTAAAACGAAGTGAATTGCAACTTGTATTATCCATATGAATAAGACTATTATGTTTTTGCGAACATTGTTTACATGACGCATACTGACATTCGTCAATAGAATGACCCGAACGTAAACAATTAGTGCATAAAATGTCTGCTTTACTAGATACGAATTTTACCCTATCTTGTACAGGTAGATTAAGAAATCTTATGCACGCGTACAACGAGTGATTGCCGTTGCACAAAATACAATTGGGTCCGCGCGACGGTCTCGTTGTACCAGATGTACCTATACGAAACGGTTGCTTATGTAAAATAAAAGAACGCGTTTGATGAGGAGATTGAGGTCTGCTAACTGTTGGCTTTTTTAAAGGTTCACTAAATTGTTTGTGACCTTGGGCTTGTACCATATCCAAAACGTCCGAACGATCCTTTAAAAACTGTAATAAGTCGTCTAACGTTACTTTGGATCCTTACAAACAGAACTCTTTTTATTTTCCCACTCTTTACATGTCATTGGATCTAATTTAGTGACAATTAAATAAATAATTAATGTGTCCCAATGTTCTGTGGGTTCACCCATAATTTTTAGAGATCTTAAGTTTTTAAGTACGGAATCTATTAACTTTCTCAGCTGAATGGGAGATTCTTTTGTTATTGTTTGCAAGGAAAACAAAGATTTAACGTGATTGTTAATTAATAACCTATTATTATCGTATCTATTAGTCAACAGATCCCAAGCTACCTGGTAATTGTCGGTACAAAATTCTAACGATTTTATTACTTGCAAAGCACTGCCCTTTAACGAGGAACGTAAGTAATGATATTTTTGTATAGGATTTATTTCATTTGCATTATGAATTAAGGAAATAAATGTATCACGATACTTTAACCAGTTTTCAAATGAACCGTCGAAGGAGGGTAAAGAAATAGTGGGTAATTTTATAACGTTATTTTTGTTTGACGAAACTATTGTCGACAAAACTTCAGGTTTACTAAGACACTTTGCTGTAGACATTAACGAATAATATTGTGATTCTATAGTTTCCCTAATCTGTAACTGAGCCAACAACTCCCGACTCGTCATCGGTAATGTCCTCGATCTTCGATTGCACATCTAGGAATTCACTAAAAACGTGTTCAATATTATTTATGCGTAATTCTAACTCAACGATTTTTTCTGCAACTAATGAGGTTTTATCAAGAGAATTAACGTATTTTCCGAAAAGAGTGAATCTACCACGCAAATTTCCTCTTCTTTTAATTAAATCGCGCAAATCTAATTCTATTCCCATTTTGGCGGCTACGTGTAAAACAGAAAGAAAAGTAGGTAGTACTTACAAGTATCACTGAGAATGAAGAATTCACGACACTTTAATGCAAGAAAACGGTATTAATATACTTCGAAACCAATCCTTTATCCACTCGCTACCTCTTTGTCCTGGGTGGGCTTCTTCTTTTGTATTATTGCGAAGCAACTTTGCGTAGGTAGCGTTTTTGGTTAGATTTCGTCGTTGTAGGTAGGTATTGACTCGACGATTGAAACGATCTTCTGATTCTGTACGTATTATTCGGCTCGAAGGTCCAATGTTGAGGACTAGTGTTTAAATGAAGAACTCCAGTCGTTGAAAATGAGGTTTATTGAACTTTACATAAAAATAACGTGTGCTCGACCGTGGTTGTCGGCGAGTGAAGCTCCGCGCTCGCACGTCGCTTGGTGTCACTTCGGGCCCCCACCCCCGCGCCCTTCTATCGTTCGTTCCAGGCGTTAACAAAAGTGCAACTTCTACAAGTAACGCTATGCAGCGAAAATAATAATATTTTGAACTTAACTATGAATCTCAATAAAATAGAAGAGCAAAATTTGTATAATTTAGTGTGTTGTTTTTTTTTCTACAACCTTATTTTTAAATTGTTTGCAGATGCCGTCGAGTTCTAGAGCCAAAAGGAATCGATATTGTCCACATCATTACAACGGACGATGAGAAGATCTTCGACAACATATTACACTCGTTTGTCGGTATTGCTGCCATTCAAATTGGTCTCACTGACGTCCTCCGTGCACTGGGACTTACTCCGGATGGAATTATTGGTAAAGTAACAACTTGCTTTAAGGAAGATGTTGATTCGATGTTCTACAGAACTGATTCTGCAATAAGGGAATTGGTGGTACTTTCATATTATATAAAATGCTTTGTCCTGAATTACTGATGGATCAACGCACAGCCTAAACCTCTGATCGTAGAGACTTGAAACTGTGAGGATGTGTTTTTTGTATGACGTAGGCATCCGATAAGAAATATTTTCCAAAATTCTGCTTCTAAGGGGGTGAAAAACGGGGGCAAAGTTTGTATGGGATACGTGATTCCTGGGTCCAATCTACTTCAAATTTTGCACATACATTGAACAGAATTTGCGTAACGGGTTTAAAAAGGGGTGGAAAGTTACACTGGGGGTGGTTTGCATCAAAGTTTATATGAATACTCCTCAGTGCTTTTGATTTAAAATACATTTTATTTTGACACATGTTTGAATCAATTCGATTTTATTCAAAAAACGTTGAAGTTACATAAAACCTTGGTGCAATGCAATACTCTTTAAAATTTAAATGTCGAAAACCATTTTCGACTTCTTCGTGGACGAAGTCGCGGGCTAAAGCTAGTATCTAAATAAAAAAAATGAACACAAGTTAAACATATAAATAATAGTAACCACACACTATCGTGTAGATGCAGAGGTATTATATCCGTATGTGACTGCCTCTTTGGTCTAGTGGACGCATATGTACTCACTTCAGCTTGTGCACGTCACTGGCGTGCATGAGATGTGGGATACGCTTTCAAGGCTAAACCACTGAACCGATTTTGATGTAACTTTGGATACGGTAAGCTCGGATCCCAAGAAATGATATAGGCTTCTTTTTGCTGCATTAGTCGACACCCACGCGGGTGGAGTCGCAGCAGTAAGCTAGTAGATCATTATTTATTTGCTTTGTATAAATAATTCGACTATGTATTTAAATTTAAAAAGTCATATTTTTTAATAACGAACTTTGTTGTAGCAGATTCATTGATAAATTTTCAACAGGTCACAGTGTAGGAGAGCTTGGATGTGCTTATGCTGATGGATGTTTGACGGCTGAAGAGATGATTCTGTCCGCGTACAGCCGAGGGCTAGTGTCTCTTGAGACTCGCTTCATTCGAGGATCCATGGCTGCCATCGGTCTTGGATATCAACAAGTAATACACAATTTTTATACACAGGCATTTTATAATTGTTATATTTTAAATATTTATTATATAAATTTTATAAAGTCTTATACCATATTTCACAATGAAGTTCAAATAACCCCATCGAGCTAATTGCCTAGAAATGCTTCCGCTTCTCGTAAACTCGGCCCTGAACAGAGGGACGTAATTCTTCTCGCCTGGGGAGCTTTGTCTATTGTTTAAGACACAAGTTCGCATGCGTTGAGTATTGCTATCATCTCTGGGACGGGTCTGCCAAGTAATTACTAGAGGCTCTCGAAAGATTACAACGGCGTGCTATCCGTATTGTCGATAATCTAACGCGTACCAGTAATCTGAAGTCGCTGCAATTGCGTAGATATATCGCCTCTTTAGCTGTTTATTCAATAAGAAATAGCACCCATAAAATGAGGAACTCGTTGCAAGCCCATGTGTTTCCTTCGTTTTATGATCCTGGGTTTTGCGAACTCTCTCTAAAAGCTTTTAGGCTGACGAGGTGAGGCTGATCGGCGATGGCGTTGAACTCTCGCGGTACCGATATAGTTCTCATTTCTGGAGTACACTGCTGCTTAAAATCTGGCGGAGTAAAGTCATCTTGTTTCAGCAATATAAAAAAGAGGCTTTTTTGCCTCGCAACGAATCAAGTAGCTGAGACCAGGTAACTTGGTTAAACGTCCTGCACATTGAATTCTTGCTAGAAAAAGTCTAAACCGTAATAGACAGGATCAATTGTTAAAGTTATGGGAAACCTTAAGCAAGCTCCTCATTTAATAAGCCAGTCACTTTTGATTTTGAAAATTCTTAATTTGATTTTCGCTCTCTATTTCAGATCGTAGTAATGTGTCCTCCTGAAATCGAAGTGGCGTGTCACAATGGACCTGAATCTAGTACTATTTCTGGGCCTGCCGATAAAATGCGCGAATTTGTCGCTGAGTTGACTGCTAAGGGAATCTTTGCTAAGGAAGTCCCATGTTCCAACATCGCTTATCACTCGCGTTACATTGCTAGTGCTGGTAAGTTCATGCTATAAAACGTAAATAATACACAAAACCTTCTGGCAAACATTGTAGTAACGATCACATAAATTGATAGCCAAACAGTTGTTCAAAAAGTTTTCCTTTCAAATAGCCCAGCTGAACATCAATCAGCTCAGCCTATCTCGGTCCTATACTGGACATAGGACACTCCCAAGTTCCGCCACAACGCCCGGTCCTCTGCCTTCCACATGGAGTCAGTCCGACCCTGCTACTTTAGTTAGGTCCTCGGTCCAACGGGCTGGGGCGTCCTACACATCCTTCGACATGACCAGCCCGCTGCCACTTCAGTTTACTAACTTTCTAAGCTACGTCGGTCACTCCGGTTCTTTACCGGATAACCTCAATTCTGATCTTGACCTTCAAATAAATAGCTCGTTGCATAGCCGGCTGGGCGAGTATATTATTATAGTTAGCTCCCACGTTTCGTAGGTTTTTATCGTGGATAGGTAGGATGTACGTAGTCTACTAAATACTGGCCAGCCCAATCTTTTGGTCTTTTCTTTCTCGAAGTTATGTCTACCAAGCTGGATGGTTTGTCTTAGGTAGACATACTCCTGCACAACTTCGAGAGCTGTCCCTTCAACAAATGTCGGTCTCAACACGACATGCATGTTAAAAATGACCTTGGTCTTGCCTCAAGTTTAGTCGTGGAGCTGTACAATCATCGAAGTAGCGTTATATAGACATCTCAGCCTCTCTACGTAGCGTACGCACTCCCACTTCACGCCTTTAGTATAGTGCACCCGGAGCTAGACATAAAGCTGCTGATATAATATACTAGTTATCTTTTATACGCTGTGATGTATATCACAGCGTATACGACATTTGCATTATTATATGTATTGCAGGTCCACAACTCCTTAAATATTTGTCTGAAGTGATTAAGTCACCGAAGCCTAGATCCAAGCGCTGGATCTCTTCATCAGTGCCGCAAGACAAGTGGGACACTCCTGCCGCACAGCTCTGTTCAGCTGAGTACCACACCAATAACCTGCTGGTAAGAAGCAATGGTTTATCATACTGTTACTAAAATATAAATAATAAAGCAGTTGAGTCCCCTTCATAACAATGACGCATGCAATTTCTATTAGTATGCCCGAGCCAAAATGTTTTTTTCACAATTTGCAGCCTTTTCTTTTTGCAATCAAGCAAAATTATACTGTTTTAAAATAAAAACTGTCCTGAGTCAATCACTGTCATTTATAGATTAGATTTTAAAAAGCCGATATGAGGATTAAGTAGACTATAGTCTACTTGGTTGAACTACGGCACAAACATTTTGCTTTTGTGTAGAGTCCAGTGCTGTTCGAAGAAACATCCCGGCTGATCCCTAGCAACGCAGTATTAGTGGAAGTAGCCCCACATGGTCTTCTGCAAGCCATCCTCAAGCGTTCTCTGCCAAGCACCTGCATAAATATTGCGTTGACTCGAAGGATGCACCCTGATAATGCGTACTTGCTACTTGAGAGCATTGGCAAGTGAGTAGATCAAAAGCTTCACTTAATAAAAGCTATTATAGCTATATTACCCGAGGACTTTTTTTTTATTTTCAGGTTATTTATGGAAGGTTACAATACTAAACTACACGTCCTGTACCCGGAGGTTGAGCTGCCAGTGTCCACTGGGACGCCTTTCTTGTCTCATCTAGTCAAATGGGCTCATGAAGAAAAATGGTAAGATGTCTTTTGACGATCTAACTGACGACAATTTACTTGTTAGATATGACATAATTAACAAATTAAAATAAATATTGAGGAAAAAATATTGTAACCCAGATTTTTTAATAAGTTTATGAATAATTCAATAAAATACGTAACGTCTAGTTTTTTTTTGCTCGTTAATTCATTGATTTTTCAGGCCGTTAGCCCTGTATCGCTCCGCTTCAAGAAAAACAGCTGCAACTTGTGATCATATCATATCTTGGCATGATGCAGAAAGCTCTTACTTGCAAGGACACTCTTTAAGAGGTAGGGTGATTAAGGATTATTGCAATTTTGTATTCTATTATGTTTGGAAACTGAACAAAATGATAATTTTCTTAATAAAAAGCCACAATAAATTATATTTCGGCAAAACAAACACGCCTTCTTGCCATTAAATAAAATAATATTTTAAACCTTTTTTTAGTCCCGCAAAAACGCTGTCAGTCATTTAGGTGACGTAATATTGGTAAAAACAACAGTCGTGTACGTCCGACTGGCACTCATTCAACGTAACACTGAACTTTTTTTTTTTTGTTACGGGGTGAAAATCTAATGACTTCAACCCACGCCGAGGGCACGACGTGGGGATATGTCGGACGTGCACCGACCAAAAACACCCCGGTCCCGTCCTTGCCTTTGCCGGAGTCCCGGGTTCGCTAAAGCATGCTCGGCGGGGCTCCGGTGGGAACGTAACACTGAACTGACAGTTTTAACAGCTAGGTACTACATCTATTACGTCACAACATGGCGGCTCGTGTTTCAGTTCACGTGATATACATAATAATACATATAAAAAATTACGACTTTTAATTTTTATGTAATAAAACAATTATGTGTTTTTATGACTCAAAATTAGAATATTTAGGTATATTTCTATATAAATTTTATTTTTCACTACCGGAAGTACCCCATATATAGAATATAATTATAGATATAGATATGAAAGAAAGAAAGAAAGAATTAAGAAAATATCATTTATTGCCACACAATAAGATAAAAGATAGATACTATAAGATAACAAATTTACAGGACGCACGCTATATCCTTTTGCCGCTACACTGATAATGGTTTGGGATACCTTGGCCATGGTATTGGGGGTCCCAAAAAAACAGAAGTCCGTGAAGTTCAATGACCTCCATCTGTATGCACAACCCATAATCCATGATCTAAGACAACTGAAAATTAACGTCAGTTTGTGTAGAGGAACCGGTAACTTTGAGGTAAAATAACTGTTCAATAAAGCTATTAGAACAATTCAAAACGACTTTAAAAACGGTATCAATTTAGAATATATTAAGCTATATGAAAAACCATTTAAAGTTAATCTTGCATTAAGCATTAAATATGCAATAATACACACAATCTTCATTAAAGACTTAAATGACGACTAAAAATATATTTTAGGTACTAATCAACGTCTGCCTTAAAAAGAACCTAAAATCTGTTGAAAAAATAAATTACATTTGAATCATTACATAAATTTCCATACTATTCATCAAGCGCGTATATAATTAAAGTCTTATGTTTCCAACAGGTTCTTTGCGAAAATACTAAAGTTGCCACAGGTTCCATAAAAGTTATGGAAAAGGTGAGGCATCCTTCTTTAGCTGTAGAAAAACATATTGATATAAGGAGTTTTAATCTTACTGCTGAAGACATTTACAAATCACTGCAAGACCGGGATTATTCTTATAAGTAAGTAAAGTTTAAATTGATAAATTTTGAGACGAATTTAATGCACTCACCAAAAGTTAGTACAAGAGACCGTACAGCCTAAGAATGGGAGGGAGGCCCTTGCATTGCAGTGGTATAAGTGGTCCAAACGAAAAAATAACCTTATTGATAATATGATTGCTTGGTACTGTGAAAAATGTATTAAGCATATTAAAAAAAATGTTAATGCCTTGGGTGCTTACTAAACACATAATATTAAGTTGTATTTCACAAATATATATTTTTTAACCATCCGAGGCTTCACGCATAGTGCTGTTGATGACTTGGCGACTGAAGTTTAGTTGAATAGATTATTATCTACTACAAAGCTTACGCTTACTGACAAAGCGGTCTGATCTTATATTAATACTCTTCCAGTGGAGAATTTCAAAGCATCGAACGTGCGAACGAATCATTCAGTGAAGCTTTACTTGCATGGAACAACAACTGGGTCACTCTAATCGACGGGTTGTTACAACTACACATGTTACATGAGACCCACACTGCTGTCTCAGTTCCTACCAAAATAAGAAGTCTTAATATCGACATTCAAAAACACGAAGATATAATCAGCCAATCAGTTAAAACCAACAACAAAGTATTATTGAAAGCTGAAGTCGTTGAAGAATTTAACGTTTCCAGGTAAATACTATGTGATTGCCTTATCTTTCCCTAAAATTGACGAGTTTTACACATGTCAGTCAGGTAATGTACACTAAGAGAGATTTGATGTGTATTATATATTTAGATACCGGTGTAGGTCTGATTTGAAACTTCTATTAAGCGCCACTAAAACGCAACACTTCCGCCGTCATCACTGAAAACACACTTAATCTGCCTGGTCTGCAGGCGCTGCTGCAGCTCTTGTATCGGCCTTACTAGCCATTTGCGACAGTGCCAAACTTTACACCCTGCTTAAATCATCTTTTATAGAGGTTAAAGGCTTAAGATTAATGTAGATCTTATGTTTCAGATGCGGAGGGATTTCCTTGAGTCATGTCATATTCGAAAATTTGCCGCCACTCAGTGACCGAAAAATGTCGTTAAAAGCATTAAAATTTGTTCCCAATACACAGTCAGTTAAAGATGTGAGTAAATAACGTCCTTGTTGGTCGATGATCAGACGATGTAAAATTTGGTTGCCGTGGGCAAGCTGAGTGCGACAACCAATGAATATGAATATGAATATGAATATGAATATGAATATGAATATGAATATGAATATGAATATGAATATGAATATGAATATGAATATGAATATATGAATATGAATATCATTTATTTGCTTGAAATATGGTTACAATTACAGGTCTTCAAATACAATTACGTTTCTTCATATCTCGCCTCATATTTAGCATGCAAATATAATATGAAAGGGCATAATTCTCAATTTTATTTATATCAAAATATTGTTATTAACTAATTTATGGTTGTGAATTTACATTTTATTTAAATTATAAAATATTATAAAATTAAATTAATTCTATTATAGCAAATTATTCAATGTGCTTTTTTTATTAATGTTATAATTTAGAAAATCATTTACCGTATAGAAACATTTGTCCATTAGCCATTTTTTTTATTCTTTATGGAAAAGATTCGTTGGCAATTCTCTCATTTGCTTAGGTATCCCATTAAATATTTTAATAGCCATGAAGCTTGCGTTTTTTTGACAAATTGTTGTTCTATACCTAGGCATTGCTAATTTACTTGGATCCCTAGATATTTTGCCTATCTTATAATCATTTTCGCTATCTGCCTTACTAAATAGATCAGGATGTTTTTTTACAAATACGCCAATCTCAAGTACGTATAAGCATGCAAGTGTCAGCAATTTATTTTCTTTGAAAATGGGTCTGCAGGACTCTAATGGGCCAATACCGAAGACAGCTCTTACGCACTTCTTTTGGACAATAAAGGCCCTGTTACTGTCCGTGGAATTGCCCCATATTATTAAGCCGTACCTTAACACCGATGCGACATATCCATGATACGCTAGCAAGGCTGCATTTCTTCCTATGGTTTTTCTTAGATTTATCAGTGCAAATGCAAAGCTGTTTAGCCTATTGCATACATTCTCAATATGTTTCTTCCAGTTACAATTTTTGTCTATTACTAAGCCTAAAAATTTTGTATTGTCAACTTCATCAATTTTATTATCACGTCCAGTAATGTTAATTCTTTTATTTGTCATCTTGTAATTGCAAAAATTAATACATTTTGTTTTTGAAATGTTTACGCATAAATTATTATGTTCAAACCAATTTAAAATATCTTCTACAGCACAATTTATTTTGTTTTCATGCGATTCATTTGTGTTTTCGTTATTAATTATCAGTGAAATGTCATCTGCAAATAACACGCACTTATTCTGAGTTACTATCGGCAAGTCGTTTATGCACAGAAGAAAAAGTAATGGTCCTAAAATGCTGCCTTGTGGCACGCCATATGTATTGACCCTAAACTGAGATTTATAATTAACCACTTCTTTGTCTTTATTTATTCCTATAACTTCCACGCGTTGCTTCCTATTACTTAGGTAGTCTTTAAGCCAGTTTAACGCTTTCCCTCTTATTCCGTAATTTTTACATTTTTGCAACACTATGTCGTGTTTAAAGAATATAGCTGTGACTGGTATCTTTCTATCTATTTTCTCAGTTACTGATTTAATAAGTTGAAAGCAAGCTAGTGTAGTCGACTTTCCTTTCTGAAAACCATTTTGCTCTGGACTTATTATATTGTGCTTATTTATAAATGATACAATCCTATTGTGCATTGCTTTTTCATATATCTTTGAAATTATAGGAATTAGGGTTACTGGACGGTAATTATTTAAGTCGTGTTTATCTTTTCTTTTATATAATGGCTTTATGACTGAAAACTTTAATTTATCAGGATACTTTTCTTCAAAGAAACTTAAATTAATCAGGTGTGCCAAAATGGGTGAAAGTATATTTGTAGACGATTTTATAATTTTTGTCGAAATCTCATCATATCCAACAGCGTTGGTGTTATTTAAAGATGCAATTAATTTGCTTATTTCATTCGACGTGCAGGGTTCTAGATATATACTGTTACATTCATTGTACATGGGACTATTTTTCCTGCTTTTAGTTATATCAATGTTTGTAGAATCAATAAAATGATTATTAAAAGTCTCCGCTATCTGTTCAGGATCTTCTATCAAAGTATCGTTTAGTTTAATTGCTTCTATATATTTCGAGTCTCTACGTTTAGGTTTATTTTTAATCAATTCCCAGGTTGCTCTGCATTTGTTTTTTGCTTTCGAAATAACTAATATAAATGCAATAATAACATCAATGCATTTTTTTAATAGTTTAGCGTATTTATTATACTTTAATTTATTTTCTAATGATTTGTTTTTATGATAATTCAATTTAAGGTGCCTTTTAAACAGACAAGATTTTTTTATGCCTTTAGTTATCCATTTAAGTGTAGGTGTCTGATAATTTACTTAAATTTTTTGAACTGGAAAATTTAACCTGTAAAATAGACTGCATATTTCATGAAATTTATTAAAAGCTATGTTTGGGTCTATTTCATCATAAATTTCTTTAAATGTTAGGCTCAATAGACACTCTTTAAATTTTTCAATGTATTCTTGGCTGTAATTCCTTCTATATGTAAAACAATGCGATGGAGCAGGTTTATTTGACGACGTTTTTAATGGGAATGTCAATAACTGGGCAGTGTTATGATCTGAGAGATGTAGTTCACAAGTCTCACCATAAGAGTTTGGTATATTAGTAATAATGTGGTCTATGCAAGAGGTAAGCCGGGTAGGAGTCTTTATCTTTAAAGTTAAGTTATAGTTTAGAAGAATATCATTCAGCATGCTGACATTTTTATTTGTGGTGAGAGTATTTATATTTAGATCCCCGACCAATACAATTTCATTGTTTTTCCTTACAGTCAGTTTCTGCAAGAGAGACTCTAACTTATCAAAAAATATTGCTATGTTCGAGTTTGGTGTCCTATAGAGACATATAATGGTACAGTTATAAAGTGGTATTTCTATGCCACAGCATTCGAACACTTTCTCTACCGCCATTTCACTACATATTTTTAGTATCTTGTAATCTAAAAAATGTTTTACCAAAATACAAACACCACCCCTATTTTCTTTAAGCCGAGAGAATGAAGTAGCTAGTGTAAACTCATTAATGCATACATTTACTTCGTTGCCAGCCTTCACAAATGTTTCTGAAAAACACAGTATATTGATATCTTTATGTCTATCATGAAACTCTGATAAACAAATTTCTACAGCAGGAAGTTTATTCAATAACCCTGCAATGTTTTGGTGCAATAGGCGTATGTTGCAAGGTACAGCTTTAGTATTACATCCCTTCTTATTAACTATATTAGGAACGAAAAAACTGTTCATTTCTTATAGTTGTGCAAAGGCTCCCTGTATTAATTTCCTCACTATTTATAAGGCAGTTTTCATTTAGGTAAATGTCAATACGGTACTGCAGATTATTAAAGATATTTTTCATACCGTAGTTATTAATTACTCCACGTCTATAAAACATTGTTTCATCATATGTCAGATCTTAATTGGAGTCAAATATTATTGCATAATCATGAATACAGATATCACGGTAAAGTAAATGGCTAAATGTTTCTATCCGGGAGTTATACATATTAGAGCATCCATTAAACTTGTATGTAGGTAAGCAGAGCAAAATGTTAGTGTGTTTTATTGGACTTAATATATTCTTAATCATACTAACTAAATTAAAATAATTATCGGTCTTTCTAAAATCTTGCTCGCCTATAAGAATTATACAATAATCTTGTTTTGTGTAATTTAGCAAATTTTGGTCTAGTTTAAAAAGCAACTGTTTGATCCCACAATTTGTGGAGATGTGATGACATATTTTATAATCTGGGAAAGTACTTTGTGCTATAGATATTACTTTATTTGTTGTGTTACTACTTAAAATACATATCCTTCGTTGTAGTTTTTCTTTTGATGGTTCTAATAATGTACTAGTAACGCCATCTAGTGACTGGTTGTCACCTTCCGTAGAAGCCTTGCCAATTTTTTCTGTTAGTCTGGGTTGTACTGCTTGTTGTGTGCTAGTGGTGCCATCTATTGTCATTTCACCACTTTCATTGATCTCCATATTTGCTGTTTTTGGGTTCGCTCTACTGCTAACGCCATCTATCTTAATACTTTCACTTTCACCGTCGGATTTTAGGTCAAGATCCTTGGAGCTCATATTGATATTGAAGATTGAGTTTCCTCGAGTATGTTCGGTAATAGATTCTTTTTCCGGTAGCGTTTTTTCTTCTGAGGTTACACTAGTTCTTGGAGGGGTTGCATTAAAGCTATTTGTGAGTCGAAGTCTCACGCTTTTCTTACCATTTGAATACATACTATATTTGACAGTCGTTAACGGACTCTTACATATTTGTTTTAATACATTTAGCTCCTTGCTCATATTGTTGATTATTTGTTTGAGGTCATTGTTTTCTATGATTACGTTTTCTAGTTCATGTTGTGTTATATCTAGCTGTGATTTAAGTTCTTGTATCTGTTTTCATATCCGCCATATATGTGGTGCACATATTTGTAGAGAGGTCTAAACTTTTTCCCATTATTTCGTCGCATGACATTAGACTTATGTCTGTAATACTCTGATTTAGTGATTCTAATGACCGTGCTTTAGTTGTCCGCTGTTGTTTTTTCCTTATTGTGATATTATTCACAGGTTCCATTATAATTAAATTACTACTAGCGCCCTCTGTATCACTGAAGAGTAATCTGTTTGTCTCCTTGCTAGCGAGATCCTGTTGCGGATGCGCATCAATCGATGACGTTAGGTAGTATTGCTATTAGCCGATAGGTGTCACTAATCGTAATCACTAAGTTGTTCTTTGTATGAGCTAATTAGGTAAGATAGTTGACATTAAAGTTGACGTTTTAGGACATTGAATATAATCATACAAAAAGGAAAGTCGTTGGAGAGTATCGAACTCAAGTCACTTGCACTAAGAGCGACCTGATAACGTATCCTGCCACGGTGCTAATTATAAGTGAAATCCAAATTGTGGATCTGTTTATGCAAGTTTAGAGAAATGACCGTTAAAGTGACTCATGCTGCAAAAATTTATTGGTTGTCCATACGAACTAAGTCACAACACTGAGTATAGTTAATATTCATTTCTTTTGAGATTTTAATCACTGTGTGGATATTTATGTATTGTTTATTTAGGCACTTCGTTTTATACATTTAACTGTCAGTTCTTGTTGAAGTTTTAGTTATTGTTTATCATAAAAAACACTTTACGTTATTTTTATCACTTTAAGTCACTTTTGTGTTTGGATAACATTTTCACTAACAGTTCACAATAAGTTCTTCACATTTATCACAGTCTAACGATGAATTTACTTGTTTAAACAATTTTAAATAATTAAATTTGCGGAGCGTAGTGTTACTTGTGTGGCGCAGCGCCATCTCTCTGATGCTTTGCTCAATGATGCTTTGAGTTCACAAGATCGCGAAAAACAGTGATAATTAGAGGTCATTTCTGTACGCGGACAAATTGTCCATCCATGTGCTCAGCGCTTTGTATGTATAGAGCTGAAAAAGTGAAAAGACTAACAATAATGTATCGTATTTCTCATACAGGCTTCTTCATCAATGGAAGTTTTCTTGCAAATTGTTGGAGAAAATGTTAACAAGGATAGCATTAATGTAGTTGGAATAGTAAATCAGCGTTCAAGCAATTCGATATTCAAACACGTGAATAAAGTTATTCAAGATATTTTTGGAGTGGATGTTAAATATGAAGAAATAAACAAAGAAACGGCACTACAGAACAAAAAGAATGACTTCTTGGCTGGTGCTGACGTTGTGCTAGTCCAAAACTTATCAGTCGACGACAGCGTAAGTTAAATTACCGATGGTCATATTTTTATAAGAGAAGTTTTAATATACTTTTGTAAACAAGTGAGAAGGTTGTTCATTTAAATAATATAAAGAAAACATAATTATATGCCTTTACCACTAAATTAAACATCAAAATGTGTATTTTATAAAGGTCTCGGACTTTTACAAATAAATAATTGACCAATCAACCTTCAATTTACTTTGTCATTCAGATTTCACACTCAAAATACGAATCACAACAATTTCTATATTGTTTACAGTTATGCCAGCTTCTGCATCATGCACTGCGGAATAATCAATTCGTGATTAGCGAAGAAGACCTCAGTTCGGGTGGACGGTCCCGACCCTCATCACTGTACCGTGTGCTTTCCATGCACACATTGATTAATGATGACAACAGCAAGCAGTCACAGCTCCAGCTAGCCCGTTGGGGTGGCGCTCCCGCACCAGTGGCAACGACAACTGTCACTGTCCGAACAGAATCTGATTTCGCCCTCCTGAACTCCGCACGCACCTTCATGACATCAGGTCATCGACTTCTTGTTATCGCACCCTACCCATCTATTAACGGCCTTAAGGAACTAATTCAGACCTGGCGGCAAGAAACCAGTCGCAACAAGATCGATCTTATCATGGTGCACGAAAACAGTAACGAATATCTTTCGGTTAACGAACTACCTGATATTGATTTGGCTTTCAGTGTTTTGAACAATGTAAGATTTAAAATTATATTTTACTAAACGTTTTAATATTTTACGTATTATCATAAAAAAAATACTAATTAAGCAATGTGTTAGGAAACCTGGGGAGGTGAGTACTACGTGTCAGTAAGCGACGGTGCAACAGTGAGCAAGAACGTGACCTTGCAAAGCAGCAAGATCGGAGATTTGGATTCCTTAACTTGGGTCGAAGCATCAGACACTGATGAAGCCGGGATCGACGTGATGGTAAATTGGATTTCTTCTTTTGAAAGAGCTTAGTTTTTGTCACTGAAGCAATTTTTGAACGAAACGTTATGTGTTTGACCTGTATGTATGTATATATTATATATATATGTATGTGTGTTTCGTTGTCCGCTCGTAGCTACTCAACCGATTTTGATTAATGATAAGTCATTAAATTCGTCTTCATAGCGAAAAATTAATTAAACTGGTGGTTTTTGAGTTTATGCACTTAAATGTGCAGGCTGAAATAAAAAAAATATTGGCAATTCCCGAGTAGGATATTTAAACGAAAGGCTTAAAGAGGCAAGTTTTTAAATATATTTGAATTTAAATGTAAAATGACAAAATAGCAACGAATGTCGCCATTTTAATTTGTCAAAAATATATATAATGGTATTCTACTCTAATGAGTGAAATAAAGACTAAATTGCGTTTTTCTGTAAAGACAAAAGTTTTATTAATAACAAACTATGTACAGTCATTACCTTATTATAATATAATTATTACTGAAATTACAAACCTGTAAAGACAAAAAAACAACATTTAAAGCCTTTACTCAGGTCTGAATATTTATTTTAGTGGAAATCAACTCTTTTCAATCTTCTATTTGACATATGCCACATAACCTCACATTCCCGCTATTTTAACGAATTGACACTCCATGACAGTGACCGTCCTGAAGATGTCACTGTCCCTTTTGACGTCTATAAAACTCTGTGGTTTAGGCGGCAAATTCAAATGGTTAAGGAAAGCGATAATACTAATGTAGTGCTTTTCTTTACATCTCCCACCGTTGGAGAGAACAATTGCAAGCTGTTGTTCGATTATACATTAACACTCGGAGATACGGGAGATAGCTTCGTGACATGGTAGAGATTAGATTCTGCCTTTTTGTGTCCGGCCTCAACTTCATAAATTGAAGTGGAAATCCTCTTTAAGATTTTATACGGTCCAATCCTTAGTTCATCCATTTTCTTCCGATTTAATCGATTTCCATTTTCGACATAAACACTATCTCCGACTTCGAATTTATATTCCTCCCTATGTTGATCATAAATTGTTTTATTATATTTGTGTGACTTTATTGAATTTTCGAGGGCTAATTTTCTATCTCGTTCCAAATCCACGTTTGTGCATCTTGATTTCAATTCAGGTGGCAGAATATCCACGGATTCACCTTCTAAAAGGTATTTTGGAGTAAACTTTGTAACTGTATGTTCAGTCTCGTTATATTTTTCTACACATCTTTGTGCAGCTGTTGTCCATGCTATCTTCTTGTCTCCTTCATTTATTTTACATCTTATCCTGTTGACTAATGTTTGATTTAGCCTTTCATTAAGTCCGTTTGAAAAAGGTGCATCTACAGCTGTGAAGACTATTGTAATGTTATTCTGTTTTAGAAATTCTTTAAATTCCTTGGAATTTATGCCAGGGTATTGATCTGATAATATCATGTCAATATCATAGCTCTGTGTAACATTCTTTACTAGCTTAATAAAGTCATTTGAGCTTTGATTTCTTGATGTCAGAATGTAAGCATATCTTGTGAAATGATCAACCAGAAGATGCAAGTATTTTTTTGTTGACCGGGTACCTCCAAAGCCTCCAATGGTGTCAATTGATATAATTTCAAATGGGCGTGTTGCTGGACCCAATTGTGACATCAAGCCAAACTTCGGTTTTCTTCTTGATTTGTTTTTTATACAAATTTCACATGCATCACATATTTGCTTAATATTTTTGATGATATTCTTTGCTGTGTAGAATGGTGTAATTTTATTTATCATTTGGGTTCTTCCAATATGACTATACGTGTCATGGACATCCTTAATTAATGTTTTGCTAAGTTCTTCTGATAATATGATTTTATTTCTTTTCTTATTATTTTTGTAGTAAACTCCATTCTCCAGTAGGTATTTGGATTTTTCATTTTGTACATCTAAATTTGAGTGTTGGTCATTTTTGATATCTTCTAGGTATATTAGATTCACAACTTTTAAAAAATCATCCATATTATCACCAGATTCTAGGACTGGATTTCTGCTTAAGCAGTCTGCTTCTTGATTCGATTGTCCTGGATTATATTTTATCTTAAAATTGTATTGGGATAAGTAATACGTCAGATCGCCAAGTTCTTCATCAGTTCTAGCCTTGATGTTCATATTTTCTAATGGTTTATGATCTGAATATACCACAAATTCTTTTCCCATAAGCCAGTGTTGCCAATATTTCACGGCTTCTTTTATCGCCAGACATTCTAGGTATATGGCCTTCTTTTTCTTTTGAGTTTCTGTCAACTTTTTAGAGAAATAAGCTACAGGTTTACAGACTCCGTTATTATCTTTTTGTTTCAAGACAGCTCCTACTCCTTTAATACTAGCGTCTGTGTAGATTAAAATCGGTTGTTCAGGGTCAAATATTCTTAGAATTGGTTTCGAACATAGTAATTCTTTTATTTTCTTAAATGATTCTTGACATTCTGTGGACCATGTAAACTTTACATCTTTCCGTAATAAGTTGTGTAACGGGTCTAATATAATTGCACTGTGTGGTACAAACTTATGGTGAAAGTTGACTTTTCCCAAGAACTGGCGTATGTTTTTTCTTGTTTCTGGAACTGGGAAGTTTTTAACAGCTGTTAAATAATCTTTGAGAGGTCGAACTGAATTATTTTCTATTACGTGTCCTAAATATTTGGCGTAATTCTTTGCAAAAATACATTTCGTAAATTTCAGTCTAAACCCTTCTATTAGTATAGCTTCAAGCAGTCTGGATAGATGTTGCATGTGTTCATCAAAAGTTCTGGAAAAAATCAGGATGTCATCTATAAAATTTACTGCAAATTCTGAGAGTTTGTACTTTCTTATTATATTACTCAAAATTCTTTGAAAGATAGCTGGTGCTGTCTTTAAGCCAAATGGAAGGCAAGTCCACTGAAAATGTCCTTCCTGTGTAACAAATGCAGTTTTACACCTATCTTGAATTTTCAAAGGAATTGACCAGAATGCTGAGTTTACATCAAATGTAGAAAAGTATTTGCAGTTGACAGTTTTCACCATTAAATCCTCAATTAAGGGAAATGGCTGCGATTGTGGTATAACAATTTTGTTCAACTCTCTGAAATCGATACAAAGTCTTGTTTTTCTCTCGTCTTCCTTCTTATATGCCAGGGTAACCGGAGCAGCGAATGGGCTATAGGATTCTTCAATCAAATTTTTCTTCAATAATTTTGATACCTGATTTTCTATTTCTTTTCTATCCTCAGCGGAACACCTGTATGGACGTTTGTAACAATATTTATCCACCATCAAGTCTATGTGGGCTTCATAGTCTCGTACTGTGCCGACGTCGTATTTATCCTTAGCAAAAACTGGGTTGTATTTTTCTATTAGTTTATCTATTTCCATTCTTTGTTCATTGTCCAGGTGGTTTTTTGAAATTTCAAATTCATCTAAATTTATATGTTCATTGAAGTTCACTTCACATGTGTTAAAATTATTCGATGAAACATATTTCTCTCTCTTGTCACCATTTAGGGACTTCTCTTCTTCTGCATTGTGACATTGTTTGATCTCCAATTCTTCATTCTGCATTAGTTTGAATTTTTTAATGCAATCTAAGCCAATCAGAAAATCATAATGAAAATTCTCATTGTCAACAACGAAAACATCCATCATTCTTTCAATATTAAATATTTTTATTTTTAGGGTTACCATACCTTTTGTTTTTTTCGCACCATTTATAGTTTTCAATTTTGCTGTTTGTTTCTCATTTATTTTCTCTTTTTCTTGGATTTTTAATAATTTTGCATTAATTAATGACACATTTGATCCTGAATCATAAATTCCAGAAACTTGTAAAGTATCATTTAATAGCAATCTTACTTGTATTAATGGTGCTACTTCAAGTTTTTTGGATTCTCATTATTTAATTCAACTTCTAATTCAGAGTTATTAATACTTCTCACTACAGCTTTTTGATTTTTATCTTTAAACCAGCAATTTTCCTCAGAATGGAAGCGTTTCCCTTTTTTCTCTGTCATACAGATTTGGCAAGGTTTTTTTTCTTCAATTTTTTTGTTCTTTGTATCAGAATGTGTGTAGGTTTTTCTTTCATATTTATTCTTCACAACAAGATGTTCCAACTTTCCTAACTCATTGTAGAGATCTTCTGTTTCTTGTAATGTTTCTCGGTCAATCTTATCGGTCAGATAATTAGGTAGGCCTGATGCTATGAGGTCTATAAGTGTTCCAGTATCTATTGACTTCCTCACTTCTAATAATAATTTTTCTTTTTTTAGTGCATACTCAAGCAGCGAGCCTGTTTGATATTTGAAAGCAAGCGCATATCTGATAGGTGACCAACCTTTGTTTCCAAATGTATCACAGAAATTTTTCTCCCATTTATTCCACTCTGATTCAATTGTAAATTTCAATATCATACAGCTGTACCAATCTAAACTGGAGTATTCCAAGAAATTTTTTAAAATCTCAATTTTCTTTTTGTCATCATCAATATGGAAACGTTGACACTCCTTGTTGAATTCCTTGATCCATTGGTGAGCATTTGCATTTCTACCAGAGAATTTCTCGATCATAAAATCCTTTGACATTTTCCCTAAATTCTGAGTTTCAGATTTAACCTGTTTTTCTTCGAGTAACTTTTCCAGTAGTTTTTCCAAATTTTGATTTGATTCACTGGGTGAAGTTTTATAATCATTTGTATTTTCCGTAATCTCTTCTAGGTAGATATCATTGAATTGTAAATTTTGTTCTTCGTCCAAATATATTTTTGCTATGTCCTCCGTTAATGTTATCCATATTTTCCTTGTTTGATGCCTTTTAATTAATGTTTTCCTCACCTTGGCATAGTTAGGAGTTTTTGTAATTGCTTGATGTAAACTTGCAGGTTGATATTCGACCGGTATATCAAAATTTTTTTCATCAGTCGTACCTATTGAGGTTATGCAAATAATGTTTGATTTTCCATCTGGCGAAGTTTTCACAGCGAAATCAAACCTCAACTTCTCCATATTTCTTGATAATATTGCAGAAAATGTTGTTTTATAATGGTATTCTACTCTAATGAGTGAAATAAAGACTAAATTGCGTTTTTCTGTAAAGACAAAAGTTTTATTAATAACAAACTATGTACAGTCATTACCTTATTATAATATAATTATTACTGAAATTACAAACCTGTAAAGACAAAAAAACAACATTTAAAGCCTTTACTCAGGTCTGAATATTTATTTTAGTGGAAATCAACTCTTTTCAATCTTCTATTTGACATATGCCACATAACCTCACATTCCCGCTATTTTAACGAATTGACACTCCATGACAGTGACCGTCCTGAAGATGTCACTGTCCCTTTTGACGTCTATAAAACTCTGTGGTTTAGGCGGCAAATTCAAATGGTTAAGGAAAGCGATAATACTAATGTAGTGCTTTTCTTTACATATATATTTTTTTTGCACATTCAGAAACTATAATAATTGTAATTTAAAACTTGACACTAAAATTTATAAATGCAATTTATTATATTAAAAAAAAATAAACCAGGCTGCTAAAAAACGAATTAAAAAGTAAGAAAACAAGTTGTTTTCATGTATTGTCATTCCAGTATGGAAACTTCTGAAGTTTAACAGTATGAACGATTCCCCGACTTGAAATGTGAAAAATAAATTAAAGTTTTAATTTTTAGGTTCATTATGCCGGTATTAACAAAACTGACGTCAAAAAAGCTGACGGATCATTATTTGACGTAAATGATGCTAAGAATAGCTACGGAATGGACTTCAGTGGTGTTACGAAGAGGTAAATTATCAGTTTTAAGGGACAACGATTAATTTAGACAATATGTCTTGTATAGCACTATGGCAATTGTAGCACTATCCTTAGAAGTAGAAAAAGTTAATACATAATTATGTTATTTTTTTGTTTTTTGTCAGTTATGATGTATTAGTAAAAGTAGTTTGTAAAAGGTTTGTTTCGTTTTAGTGGACAACGAGTGATGGGTTTGGTACCGTCCGGTGCGGCGAGCACCGTGGTGCGCGCGCAGCCCGAGCTGCTGTGGCCGGTGCCCGCGCACTGGAGCCTGGAGGACGCCGCCACCGTGCCGCTGGCGTATGCACACGCGTTCTACTGCCTCGTGAGTATCGTACCAGTCTGTAACTGTACCACTGCAGAGCAAAAGCAAACAATATTTAGATAGGCATCAGTGCTTATTAAATGCCGGTCGGTAATTTCAGCTTTAATAATTAATCCTGTTTTCCTCACAATTTTAGTTAGATCTATCAGTGTTAAATATTGGGCTCATAGGTAAAATAGAATATAAAATTTTGAAAACGTCAAATAGTGGTATAGTACTTAAGTCTTCTTTCGAACTGCAGATAAGAAGACTTTACGCAAGCAATTTTGTATATACACTTGTTGGTTTCATTAGTACTTTAATAGGTATTTACTGATACACTTTCAACTTACATAAAACTTATTTCCCTGCTTTTTGAAAGGCAGCACGCAGTGATTTATTTACTAGCTTCGTCAATAGTATTTTAATAAATTATCATATTTTTAGACGGTAAAAACATTAATTAAACCTGGCTACAATATCTTGGTTCACGGAGGCACCGGCGCTTTGGGACAAGCTCTTATAACCATCGCACTGGGCTACGGCTGTCAAGTTTTCACCACCGTCAGTGACACGCGCAAGAAAAGTTTCTTGCTCAAATTATTCCCTGAATTAAAAGGTAAATTGCATTTAAACATCTAATAACAACCTGTATAGAACCTGTAAGAACCATCAACGTTCCAATAGTAAAGTGTTCGTCAATGTAAATTAGTGTATAGAACTACATTTATTTGTATTAACCTTGATACAGAATATTGATGGTTTTAAAAGCGGCGTGTGAACTAAATGTATGTGTCATTCTAATATCAGTGTACTCGTGGTTTCAGCTGATCATATTGGATATTCTCGGGATGACGGTTTCAAAGATATGGTCAAAACTATAACAAGTGGGAAAGGTTGTGATATAGTGATAAACTCTGTTGGTGGAAATCTGAAATATGTAAGTTTGTTATATTTAACTCGTTATTATTAGTGTTCATAATATAATTCATGTTGATATGAAACTGTAACGGCTTTATCGAAAGTGCCCGATTAGTTTCAAGCCCGACCGGATGACACGCGGTGTCGCACGACAAATTGATGTTCACCGCGGTGTTGTGATGAGTTCAAGATTATGGGCTCAGATTGAAATTTGTCAGGCATCTCCGGTAGTGATCTGTGTGTAAAGCCGTTACAGCTTTATACATGTATTACTTAGTATGTCTCCCGAACGTTATTTTACAAGAATTATACGTATTAGTTTAATAGAAATTATTATTTACAGTCTTCAGTTGATTGTGTAGCAGCTTCTGGCTACTGTGTTGACGTTTCTCAGCTTATTGATCAAGATGAATTTTCGTATGGAATGTTCAGCCTTACTCGTGAAAGAAACTATAGAACTACCGATTGCTTCACAATGTTTGATGGCATAAACACATACGATAAGCAAGTAAGTTTAGACGTTTAGACTGAAATTAATATACCTATTTAAAATATTATTTCATATAAAAAATTACGTGCATTATATTAATTGCAGGCAGTGTATAAAATGATAATAAATGGTATAAGTAGCGGGCTCGTACGACCGTTGACGCGCGTGTCGTACGCACCGCACGATGTGTCGCGCGCCTTCCGCCTTATGGCTGGGAGCCGACACCGCGGTAAAGTGCTTTTGAACATGAATAACTGCAAGGTGCAAGTGCAACCCAGGTAAAACAGAAAAAAATCGGACAAGTGCTAGTAACACTTGGATACCAAGGGTTTCCGTGCAAATTTTACTGATCGCCGCGGTTAATTCTCCAAAAAAAAACCTAACTTTGCAGTTGAAAAAATTTTTGCTCATACATCGATGTATGACATGGTCATATTTTCAAATGCAAATACAGGGTTGATACGACCGAGGAGTTTTCTTTTACACCACATATTCTAGTAACTATTTTTAAGCTCTATTCCAAAATCTATTCAAAAATCAAAATATTTTTATTTCGAGTAGGCCTTTTCCGGCACTTTCAAAACGTTAAATGACTCTAGTTGCGCGGTAACATTATGAGTAACTTAGGAGCAGTAGTTAAATCTACAAAAATATTTTTTAATATTTGCTTCTTTTTAACACACTGTATTACTTATAACTATATACTTAGGCAAAAGTGATCCCATTGAGAGAATGAGACACATTTTAAGTGACATTCCGTTTTTGCTTTTGGTTCATGATCTATGTTCCTATATAAATACTTATGCAATGACTATTTTGCACAATGTACTACTTTTTTAAGTATAATTATGGATGTCATAAATTAATATTTTATTACTTGTTTTACAGAATCACTTGTAGTTCTGATCATAGCCATCTAATAATGTGCATCGACGAGACTTTTGGTCTACAGTTTGCTGATAGACTTGTGGAAAGAGGCGTTAAGAAATTATCCGTGCATTTCAAGCGACAGACGATGCCGTATTTTGAAATCAAAATTAGGTGAATTTTCGATTCGTAACCATTTATTCATAGTGTTCTTAATTTTTTTAATATCAGTAAACATCGGTTAAAATAAATCAATAGTAACATGTTTAGTTATGTCAGGTCTTACGAAAATGGAATGCCCTTAGTCTATTGTATCATCACCATTTATTTTAATGTTTAGCATATGACTGAACTGGTAAGGTTTAAGCAAAAAAAATATATAGTATTTTGTATTGACATCATTTGTTTATTTAGGTCATGGCAGAAGGCTGGTGTCAAAGTGCTTTTATTTTCTGATGATCTAAATGGAGAAATGGACATCACTACATTGGTGAACAATGCAGCACGACTAGGACCACTAGAGGGAGTGTATGTAGCTGTCGGTGACAAACAGCCAGAGAGTTACGAAGGCTTAGTAACCTCCTTGGATTTGGTGACAAGAAAATTATGTTCTGATATCAAGTAAGTTAGATGATAGTAATAACTTCTTAAGCCTGCCTCGTTGCTAATCATTTGGGGCTGCCTGGCAAGCGCCATGTAAATTATTTTTCTATTTGTCCCTACTACTCGTCATCTCAGAATTTACAGATTTTCTTGTATTATTGAAATTAATAATTAATCACTATTGACGATGTGTGATGTGTGAAAACAATGTTATTATACTCAAAATGTATTGGACTCCTGCCATTGCAGCGCAACAGAACTACATATATATTTAATAACGTTGTATTTTTTTCAGATACTTCGCAGTATTGAATGTGGGTAGTAACACTGTTGGGAAGGATGCGTGTCTGAAACGAGCGCAAAACAAGTTACCGGCAACCTTGGTGTCTCTGCCTGAACTTGGCATCGTAAGGAAATTCTTCAATTAGTGTTTCGGGGACCAATTTAAATTGAAAGAAACTCATGTGAAATCACTCGCTTGTCCGTCCGCCCATCTGTCACAGCTAATTTTAACTAAAACGGTTCAGTCGTTTCGAAACAAATTTTCCGAATCGGCTGGACCGATTAATTTGAAATTTGGTAGACATTATTATGGAAGATGGTGACCTAAAGACGGACGTGTAACGTAAATAACATAATCTATATATTTTTTAAATTTGATAATATTTCCCTTACCTCGGAAACATACAGGTCTAAAATTTTGCAAAAGATATATGGTAAATAGTTGTTACTATTTATATTATCGATGTGTGTAAGAACATTTTGTAAATTGCAAAGGCAAATTTGTTTTGGAGAATTATCTGAGACGATCGGCCAAATTTTAGATTCAGAACCCTCGGTACGTGAGTCAAACTCATTTTAGTCCGGTTTTTTTTTATATTAGCAAATCTGCAAGCATTGATTTTTCAATATAATCCAGGTTAAGATTTGTCTCTTTATCTAAATCGTATTTTTTATCCTGAGAACTATTTTTATTTTAACTGAGCTGGACAAACTGACAATTAAATGTGTTTGCCGTAGGAGGCGGGTTTGTGGCGCAGTGCGGTGGACGTAACAGAACGCGCACTGCGCATTGGACACGCTGTACAGCGAGCATCTCTCCTGCCAGCGAGACAAACCTCAATGCTACAGAAAATTGCTTCAATAGCAAGTAAGTATCTCATTAAGGTGCACTTACAACTAAAATTTCTCCATTTATTATAAAAATGATGTTGATTATGTCACGTTCACATCGACCAGTTTAGAGTACTCGCACCATACTTCCGGATACGGAGCAATATTACTCCATTAACTGCTCCATTTTGATTAATTTATGCAATTTAGCCAAAATCGCTCAAAAAGTGCTCGTTTAAGCGTACGGTTATAGTTGGAATCTTATAGAACTTTTTATTTTAGACTATTCAGTCCTATTCCTAGAAGTAACATTATTTCATAGTTGTAAAAGTCAACATTGTATTTATTATTTTAAAATATCTTATGGTTGAATTAAAATCTACCACTCTCACCTAATTGGTTTTGGAAGCAGATATTTTTTTTTCCAAGAATAATAAATAGCACGTCGCCTTCTTGGTCTTAAGAAGGTGACGTGCTTACTTAATTCTAATTCAAGTGCTAACTTATTGAAATCAAACTCAAATGTAGCTTAAAAGTATTGATACAAAACAAATAAACGGGTACACTTGAATTTACCGTTTAATCCTTCTTTTTCAGAAATAGCGATTTCAGAGAATACTAAAATAAGTACAACTTTAGAAGATCTGGGCTTAGAAAGGGAAAAAATACCAAGTATCCTTTATCTTCTCCGTGTTGAATACAACGTATCGTTTGAAGTGGAACAAATACCTTTATTAACAATTGAAACGTAAGTGGATTATTTATTTATTTAATGCTTTATGCACGATGTACTTAATGCCTGAAGACATTCTCCACCTGTCGACTTTGGGCAATGCGTAATAAAATGTTGGGGATGCACTGAAAATAGTGATATCGTGGCTTATATATTATTATGTGAAGTACATACATTAAAATATGTATAAGTCGTGGCCAAATCGTAAAATTGATAATTTTATGATATATTTGGCTTTTTCATGAAATAGAGCCGTTTCATGATATGACTAAATCCATCGACCTAAAATCTATTGCCAAATCAAATCAAATCAAATCAAATCGTTTATTTTGCAAGAATATGGGTACAAAATAAGGTGTAAACATTGTAAATAAGAGTTCCAACATACTCTACCTTACGGCATGCAAAAGAGAAAATTAATTAATTATTACCTACAAACAAACATATCAAAGAAAGCAAAATTAACATTATTATTATTAGATGATGAATTATAATTAGTTCTATTACAAATGCATACAAATATATAACATTACAGACTCTTGTCATTCAAAAAATCTTGTATTGAATAATAACATTTGTCTATCAGTAGTGATGTTAGCCTCTTTTTAAATATACTTAATGTTAGTTCTTTGTAGGCCTGGGGTATTTTATTATAGATAACGGGCCCCATTGATAGTACACTTTTTTTTAATAAGGCTGTTTTGTACCTACCTGTAAACATTAGGTTTTTATATTGAGATCTAACTAATCCCGGACGTGTTCTAATATCGTCCATTAGGGTAAAGAGATGAATGTTTGTTCTAACAAATATTGCAACTTCGAGTATGTATAAAGATGGAAAGGTGAGTAATTTTAGGGATTTGAACACAGGTGCACAACTGTCGGTATTTTTAAGGCTAGTCATAGATCTTATACAACGTTTTTGGGCTTTGAATATGCTTTCCCTCTCAGTACAGTTACCCCAGAATATTACTCCAAATCTTAAAATAGAAGCTACTAGACCATGATATGCTTCAAGTACGGTGCGATTATTTACTTTTTTTGCTAGGTTATAAAGTACGTACGCTGCCTTGCTTAACCTCTTACATACATCCTCTGAATGCGGTTTCCAAGTCAGTTTATTATCAATTAGAATACCGAGGAATTTTGCAACATTGGTCGAATCCACTTTTTGACCATTATATTGAACATCATAATCTTTAGCTACTAGACGCTGATGAAAATGCATAATTTTAGTTTTTTGGATATTTATAATTAAATTATTCCTATTAAGCCAATTTATTATGCTCTGTAATGTATTATTTATATCTGTTTCATATTTTAATTCATTTCCGCATTTTACTATTGCCGTGCTGTCGTCTGCGAATAATACCATAAACTGGTTTATTTGTGGAGGCAAGTCATTGATATACAATAGAAATAGTAAGGGACCAAGCACACTACCCTGGGGTACGCCATATTTGACTATTCTGTAGCTGGATAAATATTTATGTTCTTGTTTTGTTGATACACATATCCTTGATATTTCCGTGCATTGCATTCGATTAGTTAGGTATGACTTTATTAGATTTAGGACATTTCCTCTTATCCCATACTTGTGAACATGTTAAGAACGGCTCGACCGATCTGGATGTTTTTGTGTTGTGTTTGTATTCGTTAGTTTATTGTAAAATAGTATTACTAACGATATTTCAGTTTTATTTTCATTCATTTTAATTTTTGATTCTGCTGTTAAAGCGGTAAAAATAGAAATTTCTAGTACCTGAAACATTAAAATTTGTTAACGTAAAAATTGAAAAAGTAAATCAACTTTATTCGTAAGAATATAAATTTCTCATTTTCGATTAAGCGAATCGTATCATGCAGATGTTAGGTAGATACTTTTTTATGCACGAAAGGGTATTTCAAGTTAGACACATCGCAAGAAATAAAAAAAGAGCTCGCAGAAACAAAGTCATAAAGTTTTAAAGATGCCTCCTATAAAATTGCATTATAATTAGAAAAAATATACATATATCATATAAAAATATTAAATATTCACTTATCTCCTTAACTATCAGAAAGGTATGAGGAATCTTAATTTTCTTTATTAGCGTGATTTTTTGGTCCATCTGTATGTAGACCAAAAAACTTAGTAGCATTTGTTTCATTAGCTTTTATTTCGTTAAATTTAGAATTTTATTTAACCTTTGTCCAAATTGCATTCGATTTGTTTTATCTAGCTTGATTTTGAGATTGTTTACCTCTGACCAGCTAATTGTCGTTATAAAATTTCCATTTATTTTTTTTCTTATGGAATTTGGTCCAACTGTGTCAAACAACAGCGTAATAACGTAACGTAGTAGACGGTAGGTCGTTTCTATAAATTATGAAAAGTGGTGGCCCAAGAACAGTACCTTGAGGCACTTAAAATTCCTAAGAGATGAATAAAACGAAATTTCTGAATGATAAACTATTTTTAATTGTTGCCGATTCGAAAGATGTGATTCAATTAATTAAGATATATTTGTTCAAACGCCACAAATTAAGTAAAAAGGGAATCTATGATAGTCTAAAAAAGAAAATATAATAAAGCAGTCAAAACCCGCACTCAATGCTGCTGTCGTATTGGTAACCATTTCAAAAGCAATTGGTGTACAGAAACATGGCCTGATTTTTGGGTGTTGAAAACAAATCGAATACATTTAGGTATTTAGAAGGCGTTGAGTTTATTGAGAAGATTCAGGTCATATTAGCTCACATCACCATAGTCGTATATGGGGAAAATGAAGGGTTTTTACAATCATATCTTTCGTGCTGGATGGTAGAAACTTTTTGGGGCGATCGCAGAATCCCCGTAAATTTTTGGCTAACATTACTAACTTGCACTTGCCAGCACAATGTAGTTTGTACATGTAAACTGAGGTCCTAGGCACTAGTGCTTATGGGGATAACGGCTCCACTGAAAATTATTGGAGGGACAGCAACACCGTTTAACTTGCCCATAATTAATCGTCTGATGCCTGCGATGCTTTACTGGCACACCAAACCAGTTCTTTATGGTGTCAAGATATCAGTTCACTGTGCATATTATATCGGGAAGACCGTCTACACTCGCCTGCGTAAAGATGATACGAACACTAAAGCTTATAAGTTGTTACATTAAAAATGATAGAAAACAGTATGGGAGAACCGAATACCGTCATGTGTAACGCCATTTTTAAGTTTGCTCTAAGTTGATCACAAATCATCAACACAAACAGGCTACTGACGCTCTCGAAGGTAAGAGAAAATCCAATCCAATGCTGGCTGAGAGACCATAAGATAAGAAAGGATGAATTCAAGGATCGTGTAACTGACGTATTAAAGACATTCTAGAAATAAATCAATAACCCAAGGACTGTGACCTTCAATTCCACCATACCCGCCCGCATACCGCCAATCACGTACATAAAACAACAGAATTGGTTTTGGGTACAACTCTCCTGGACTTTGGACATAATCAATTACATCAGTCGTTGAAAATACTATTTCATCTAAGGCTAAAATGCCCAATTTTGCATTAGGCATTTATCTGTTTAAAAAAGAAGCTTTCCATCGATGTCATTTTTTTTATTATATAAATCATTTAAAGTTCGCCTTTTTCATCCAATGATATTTAATAACTAGAAGTATTTAAAACAATTATTCTTGCTTAATTTCAGGATTACTCAGTTAGACAAGACCCTCACAGGAAAAGAATTTGACACTATAGAAGGATTATCCTCTTTCTACACTTACGTTGACTCCGATGAACTTCTGGCAACAACAGAGATTGTTTTCTTACCGACGCTGACCAATAGTGCTTTCATGGTATACTATTAAAATTCTTATAAATTAAAAAAAATTGTGGAAGGAACTAATACATACTGGATAAAGTAATAATATTTGATTTTTTGTCGAACGAATAATATGAAATTAATCTATGCAGAGTTGGCTCATATAGTAAAATACCTGACGAGAACAAGTTTCTTCGTCTTTTGCAATATCATATTGTTTAATCTTTTGCTTACAGTTAGTTTAATTTATCTTAACACCTAATACATACACCTATCGACTTTCGCTTTGTTTTATGCAATTTGGTAAAACTACAATTAAATTAAACAAAAAATCTTATGCTCGCGTTAATTCATGTTCAAAATTAATTACAAATCTTTTATTTTTGTCTAGTTTTGACCTCATATTTTGCTTAAATTACAGAGAGACGACGAATTCGATGTGAGCCAAACCTTCCTGTGCATAGTGCCGGGTATTGAAGGTCACAATCACAAGTTCCGCGTGCTCTGCGAGCGTCTGAAGTTGCCAGCCCTGGTGCTGCAGCCAGGACTCGACCGACCCCACGACACTGTCAGAGAAACTGCCGAGAGATACGCGGAGGTATAGATACAATTAGAGAGTGTTCCTTAGAGTACCTGATGACCGTTTTGCTGTTCAATGTTAAAATAAGATGCATGACTTTTGTTATAATTTCCTGTCTTCATTGTGCAGTCATCGAGATAATAATATGATGACGCTGTAACATCCGTAGATAATAAAAACTGATAAGATTCTGATGAAGATATTTCATACTATCAATGCACATACTTTTAGATTTTTCTTTTGTTCCATAACTTTATAAACATATCAGAAACATTAGTTCCAGACAACACGTAATCAGCGTTCTTGTATCTCTTTTGTGTTTACAAACACTACCATGTTACATAAACAGCACTAAATTAACGTAGATATTAAGTGTTCACCACTTATGACCTTCTGCCATCAACCTTTACTCACATTTTGTCACCTTGTAGACGATATTGTTTACTACTACTTACCAATAAAATTATTGAAATTAAATGAGGTATTTATCTTCAGGCACTATTGAAGAAGGCGAACTTGCAGAAGACGTTCTACCTTTTGGGCTATGAGAGTGGAGTCTCCGTAGCGTTAGAAGTTGCATCTATTTTGGAGGATCATGGTAGTATACTTTAGTTTATTAACAAACTATTATGTCCAATCACCTAAATTCTGAGATCAGATGTAGACTTAATGTAGAACATTCTGAGCAACGAAAGTTTAACCTAAAAAACTACCCCTTTGGTTTACCCAATACTCTAACTAACGAACGAGGCAGTTAAATAAACAAATGTGTTTTTCAGGTCTAACTGGCATCATATACTGCATTGGATATTCTCCGGACGGATTTAAAAAAGTTCTAGAAAAACAACTGTCAAAATACGAAACTAAGGAACAGTTGCAGGATGCCGTAGCGCGCCACATGTTCACTCTGATGGCGAACGGAGACACGACGGGGCTCGACAATGCTCTGCAAGGGGCAACCACGTGGTCACAGAAAGTGGACGCTTGTGTCACGACTTTGTTAGGTCGGGTTTCCCACTCGGCGCAGTACGCGCGCACGCTTATCGAGACTGCGTGGATGCGTATTGAGAAGGCGAGGGACTACGTACCTACTACGCGTGCTTTAAGATCCCAGTTGGTACAGCTACTGCCAGTCGTGGACGGTGAGGAGGCCCTGACATTTTCGCTGCAACCGCACTTTCAGCAGCCGGTCATCGTGCACCAGCTGCAGGTGTCTCTAGCACAGGCTCCCTACGACCTGCGCTGTTCCTCCATCGTCAACAGCTATTTAGATAAGACGATACTTGACGATTTTGAAAAGAAGAATACCTGCGACACTTATCTTCTTGATGCTAGTTCTTTCATGCAACTCGAGACTAATCAATATTAGGTGTATAAACTTAATAAATTTTTTCATGTTTTATTTGTCTTTTTTTCTACATTGTAACAAGTCAAAACCTACAGTGAGTCTGTAAAAAACATTTTATATTAGACTTGGTCATGGAGAGCAAACAATAAGAGCACAGGTTTTCTTTTAAGGGTTCAACCCAAATCCCATAAAACTAACATGAGTTTTCATTTTAGGTTTGTAGCAACTCACATATATGTATCACACACACAAAAACATACTTACATAATATTTATATTTACATTTCCTAAAATCATTAAAATATATTTATTTACAATTTATACATGAAATACCTTATCATCTATATATTATATTTACAATAATGACCAAACAACAACACTATACATACTTAAACTAAATAATCGGAGATAAGAAATCTATACTAATATTATAAAGAAGTAAAGTTTGTGTGTTTGTTAAATTGTAAGGGGTAATCTCGGGATCTACTGAACCGATTTTAAAAATTCTTTCACCAATAGAAAGCCACATTATTGCTGAGTGTCATAGGTTATATAAAAAACCGAAAAATAAAAAGGCTTTTACGTGATAGTCCGTTTTGCAAACGCTGCCTTAACTATGAAAGATATATTTTTGAGTTCTAGAGAAAAGATGTGGAGCTTGAAAATGCCTACAAAAAAGTCAACGACAGCATATGTCTAACTTTAATATTTAAGCTACAAAAAGTAGCTTTTTTAATATTAGTATAGATAATTTATTTTTTAATATTAATAAAATAATTTAAATCGTTAGGTCATTAAGTATGTACTACAAAAGGATTATTAACATTATGGACGAAGTGGGCAGCTAGTATAAATATAAAAATAAGACAGGCCTGTTGGTCTAGTGGTTAGTGACCCTGACTGCTAAACCGGAGGTTGTGGGTTCGATTCCCACGCAGGACGAATCTTTGTGTGATGAGCACGATTATTTGTTCTGTGTCTGGGTGTAATTTTTCTATAATATGTATGTATTTAGAAATATATAAGTATGTTTATCAGTTGTCTGGTTGCCATAGCACAGGCTCTGCCTAGTTTGGGATCAGATGACCGTGTGTGAGATGTCCCAAGATATTAAAAAAAAAAAATCCTAAACCTATTTATTTACGACACGACATCCACATTAACTTTTAAACTATCACGCTGCATGTTTATAATACTATTTTAATAAAACGGGAATTAGCGCGAAACATTTATAAATACCTTTACGCTTATAAATCACTGGATTCAATTCCATCGTGCACAAGTCCTCTCCACCGAACGTCACTTTCACTCGAGAGCAGTGCGAGAGGCGATTGAAATCAAGAAACATCCAAATTTCAATCGGGAAGACGGCTATAAACTATCAGCATCTTGGTATCCAGTGATTCGTTTAACTCAACCTCGCTTTTCTGCAAAGTCGGTTAATGTACAGAATACGGACATGGTCAGTGTAGTGTGTAGGGTAGATAAAGAACTGAGGGTAGATGAAGAATTACTATGTGCGCGGAGCGATGACACCGCATCGCCAGTCTACTTGCGACCACGGCCGGTGTAACCTGGTCGAAACGTCAAGCGTAAAGGTATTTATAAATGTTTCGCGCTAATTCCCGTTTATTAAAATAGTATTACGACATCCACACTTTCGACGGGTTCAGTCTCATAACGTTCAAGTTGCAAAATAACATATGCAAAAGGTTCAAATCTCATATGAGCCAAGTCTCGAAACCTCCAAGTTGCAAAATATCTACATCTCAAAACGTTCAAGTTGCAAAATAGCCAAGTCTCCAAACATCCATGTCTCATAATGTAAATTTTTTTCGGCGGTAGTTGTAAATATTGTATAGACGTGTCTAAAAAAATGTTAATTTAAAAAAATAATAAATAATCAAATATTTTTAATATATTTAATATTTATTCCAAAAATAACCTAAGTTTGAGCAACACTTACGTTTGTGGCAATATCTATGGGATAATAACTTAAATAGTACACACCACCTGCCAGCTCATCATCATCACTGCACTATCACAAGACACAGATTGTTAAGGTATTTGGCACTTGAAATGTCTCAATTAGCTGAAATTCTCTTGGTCCAGAAAAGCCTAGAAGATAGTTTTGCTAAGAAAATGGGAGACTTGGAGGCCCAAATTCAAAGCGCTGGACCTGCCAAGGATACGGTGGCTAAAGTTGGTGAGGAGTTCCGTACTTTTAGAGAACTAATGTTTTCTATGCTGAGTCTCCTGCGGCAACAAATAACAGAATGTGCCAGACAGTTGGACGGGATTGAGATGCGGCACTGTCGTAAAGCGCTGGTTTTCTTTGGGATACCCGATGCTGATAAAGAAGACTGCAAGATGGTGATCCTCGATCTGCTGAAGAACAGGTTGGCACTGAACACCTTTACTATATCCTCAATTTCAGCTTGTCATCGTCTGGGGGCTATCAATGATAATCACCACAGACCCATTCTGGTGAGGTTTTCTCAGGCCGAAGAAAGGAACTTAGTGTGGAGGGCAAAGACCGGTTTCAAAGGGTCCTCTACTTCAGTCAAGGAGTTCCTGACAAAGTCCCGGCAATCTATATTTGGCAGAGCGCGTCTACACTTCGGAATCGTTCCTGTTGGACCCAGGATGGGGTCATCGTCATTAAAGCTGCGGATGGTAGTCGGCATAAGGTCGTTGCGGCTAACGAGCTAGCTTCCCTGATGGAGATGTACCCTAAGGTGGCCAGCGTGTCTTCGTCTGCGGGTAGGAGCGCCTCTGGATCTACGATAGAAAGAAATCGTAAACATTAATTTCTTTAAATTCTCATGATGTCCCATTTAATTTCCTTTCTTGTTGTTTGAATTTTCATAATATCTCTATTAATATCCTTTCTTATTTAACTTACCTAAATTTTCTATCTCGATGTCGCGATAAGCAGAACGTTTTGTCCACCCTCATTATTTGTTAAGTCTGTTACATTGGTTTAACCTCAAATTTTCAGTTTTACACTCATGATTTAACATTAAATATATTTGGGATTATTCAGTTCAGTTCAGTTCAGTTCTTGTTTTGTATGGCTCCGTCGTCGGGAGGACAACGATTTTGCCAATGTCAAAGTTGAGAAAACAAGTGTTTACCGCGGAAAATAAAATTTAACAACAAAACTAAAAATTATAAAGGAAAAAAAAATAAAAAAAAACCTTTGAACACCTTCCTTATAATAAATTAAAAGAATTCTATTTAATAAGGACTAAAATAAAATTTAAACTATATCAAAAATTACAAGCAAATAATATTGTTAGCCAAAAGGAATTTTGATAAGACATTGTAATAGGAAAAGACTGGGAGAGATAACAGGGTATTAACATTAACTGGTCGAGGGAAATCTAGAGGAAGAATATCATATAAATGAACTGAAATTTTGGGGCAATTAAAAAATATGTGGTCCACCGTTCCATCCTCAATTCCACATTCACAAATGGAGGAATCTCTGATATGCATCTTAGTTAAAAAAACCGGTGTACAAACATGACCGAATTAGTGTTTGGACGCGCGTTACGTTCAAGGCTGGACTTAATACACCCAGTCGCACCGTCTCCGTCGTCCTTGAACCTTACTCGTACCGTCGAACGTAAACAGTCCTCACAGGCTAAACACTACAAAGGTGTAAAACGACCAGATTTTAATAAAAACGATAACGTATGGATCACCAAAAACACTGATAATAAAAAATTTTCATGGATAGAGGGAATAATTAGAATGAAAGTCGGACTTGTCATGTAATAGGTATATGTACCAAGTTTGGATAGTGAGGTCACCAGACATGTTGATCAAATTAGACCGCGATTACACCCAGCACTAAACGGCGACCAGAGCTGGGACCCGGACATAATACCAGACGTACCACCGCCTGCTGCAGTTCACTGCGATACTGTCGCACCGCCATTAAGGGAAAGAGAACTATCATCGGACCCCGGACAAGAAGAGATAGTAGAAGAGCCGGCGACACCGCCGCGCGGTCCTAACGCCGCCGCCGCCACCGCCGCTCACCGGCGACGGGAAATAAGTCCGATTTTCTCAACACCTGGCACGGACATGACACCGGATGACGAAACTGAGTTGTTTTGTTCCTAAATTTAATAATTATAAGGTAGAAGTAATTATTATCTAAGGGGAAGGGGTGTTAGGTATGTATCGATATACGCATGGTGGGGCTGACAGCACTCGCTCGCCACCCCCGCCATCTTGGCAAATAAACCAGTGTGCATTTGACTTGCTTGTTTGAATCACGCGTGCGCGCACCCTTCCTGTTCCCGATACGCATACTTAACAAAGTTGAATAAATTTGGTTAAGTTGATGGAAGCGGCTCATAGGTGGTATACACTGAATATGTTCATTTTGTGCCGTTTGTCTAGAGAAGAATAGAGAAGGGATACGAGAATACTGTTTACGCGATGTCTGGACCCAATTTTTGTGATTATATTTATGAAGTTGTAGAAAAGAAGAAGAGTCTAAAAAATTGCGCATTTGAGGTATGAAATCTTTTGGTGGATCTGTTATTTATTATTATCTACGGATGTTTCGGCTACATCATATCATTATATCGATGACTGCAAAATGAAGGCTTAAAATTATAACAAAGGTGATGCATCTTATTTTCACATTGAGCAGCAAAAACGGTCGTCAGGTTCTCTTAGTGACAACCTCTAATTGCTTATATACCTCGGTGCATCTCTCGGCAGTTTCCCTGACAGTCGCGTGGGGTCGGTCGAGTCCTGGCTGCAGCACCAGAGCTGCCAGCTTAAAACGCTCAGAGAGCACGCGGAACTTGTGATTGTGACCTTCAATACCCGGCACTATGCACAGGAAGGTTTGGTTCACGTCGAATTCGTCGTCTCTCTGTATATGAAAGTTTTGGAACAAAGTTTGAACGTAAATTAATACGAGAAGCAAAAATCTTTACTTTAATTGTAGTTTTAACGAAATGGCATACAACAAAGCGAAATTCGAAAGATGTAAGTTGTTAAGATAAATTAAACCAACTATAACTGTAACTATAAGCAAAAGATAGAACACTATGATATTGCAAAACACGAAGAAACTAGTTTTCGTCAAAAATTGAAATATTAGTTGACTTACAACTAATACCATATAGTATACTTACTGGCTATTGAAGCAATTTTCTGTAGCATTGAGGTTTGTCTCGCTGGCAGGAGAGATGCTCGCTGTACAGCGTGTCCAATGCGCAGTGCGCGTTCTGTTACGTCCACCGCACTGCGCCACAAACCCGCCTCCTACGGCAAACACATTTAAATTGTCTGTTTATCCAGCTATGTTCAAATACTTGCAGATTGCTAATTTAAAAAATGGGACAAAAGCGAGCCTGACTCGCATACCCAGGGTTCCGTACAAATTTCTCCGATCATCACGGTTAATTCTTCAAAACCAATTAGGGCTTTGCAGTTCACAAAATTGTCTTTTACAAATCTTCGAAAATTCGAAGTCAAGGGAACAAAAACGGCTCTGATAACGTCAGAGAGCGGCAAAAGAATATAAAATTTTTGTTATGTCATTGTTAGATGTAGAGGCAGCGGAACGCGATGCAATGCCTACACGCTGTGTAGCGAACGTCAGCATAAATATGGTCAAAATTTCGGACCTGCGTGGGGCAATACGTCGTCTAAAAACATCGTCAGCTTACGGCCCAGATAACATGCCTGCGTTCTTAATAAAAAATTGTGTTTCAGTTTTAGAAAATCCACTACTGTATATCTACAATCTTTCACTTCAACAATGCCTTTATCCCAGTACGTGGAAGGTATCCCGGGTAACCCCCGTACCTAAAGGTGGTTCTTCTACTGACGTAACCAGCTTCAGACCTATCGCAGTATTATCAGTATTTGCTAAGATATTTGAATCCATTATAAATAAATCAATTTATAAACAAATAGGCAAGCTGCTAGACAACTGTCAACATGGGTTCCGACCTGGTCGCTCTACTTTGACGAATCATTTACAGTTTGTAGACTACATCTCCACTCGGCTTAGGCCAGGTTGTCAGATTGATGCAGCATATTTTGACTTTTAAAAGGCTTTCGACCTGGTTGATAATGACGTCCTTTTAATTAAATTCGCTGCGCTTGGATTCTCAACAAACCTTTTGAAATTTATGGCAGATTATCTTAGAGACCGTAAGCAGTTTGTGAAATTGGGAGGGTATATATCGCAGGAATATTATACGCGCTCTGGTGTGAGTCAAGGTAATACCTTGGGTCCAACTCAATTTCTAATAATGATTAACGATTTACCAAATATTATCTCTTACGCAAAATGCCTAATGTTTGCTGATGATCTAAAACTTTTCCATTCATTTAGCAGGGCTGAAGATTGCATATCATTACAAAGCGACATTGATGCAATGAATGAATGGAGTTTAAAAAATAAATTAACTTTTAATAAATCAAAGTGTAAAACTCTAACTTTTTCTCGGTCTCGCACTCCTATTACAATGACATACCAGCTAGCAGGTACTCCATTAGAACGTGTTAATTCAATTTGCGATTTAGGCCTTCTCATGGATACTAATCTGAATTTCCATGAGCACATCATTAAAACATGCAAAGAAGCGAATAAAAGTCTAGGTTTCATAATTAGAACTTCGTATCAATTTAAAAATGTCTCTGTGATGAAACTCCTATATAATTCCTACGTACGAAGCAAGTTAGAGTAGGTACAATGCCATAATATGGAATCCCCGAGAAACCATGTATACCATGATGGTAGAAAAAGTCCAACGCAAGTTCGCTAGATGTTTATACAAACGCCAGTACGGATATTACCCATTTTTATATCCATCAATGTTTGTATTGGGCATGGTCAGTCTAGAAACCCTAAAGTACAGTCGGGAACTTATGCAAATTATACATTACTAGCTGTCCCCCGCGACTTTGTTCGCGTGTTTTAGTTTCAACGATTTTTCATTTTTGCATAATTGTTCATTTATGCTCCGCTCCTATTGGTCGTAGCGTGATGTTATATAGAATATAGCCTTCCTCAATAAACGGACTATCTAGTACAAAAAGAATTTTTCAATTCGAACCAGTAGTTCCTGAGATTAGCGCCTTCAAACAAACAAACAAACAAACAATCAAACAAACTCTTCAGCTTTATAATATTATAAAAAGTATAGATTATCTCTTACTAAATAATAAAGTAGATAATCCCGCAGTACGTGAAAACATTAATTTCTATGTACCAGACAAATACATGCGAGGCATTGGCAGACGGCAGCACAGACTTCTCTCCTGTCCGCCTGAGTGGCGCTCCCCATATGCAGACCACAGTCCTACTTTCAGAGCCATTGCATTAATAAATTGTTTTCTTAAGGCCAATCCAGAAGTAGACATATTTTTTGATAAGCCTAACGTAATTAAAAAATAAATGTAGTACTTTCCTTAAATAATTAATTAAGGTAGGAATGTTAGGTGGTGGGTGGTCTATATATATTATTTGTTGTGTTACTTAGTTATACAGTTTATATTAATTGATTTTATGTTTCCTTTTTTTTCTTGTTTTTCTATGATAGTATAGATATAAGCGATTTGGCTGACTATACTGTAACCTTATATTTTATGAATAAATAAATAAATAAAAAAAACCGATCTGCCAAGGGTGGTGGTGCAAAGTTCGGATCACTTCCGGGGAAAAGAGCGTAGGTTAGAGTCCTGCCTAAGACTTAAATTTTTCATTTCTACTATTTGTATTTAATGATAACATTTATTTTTAATTTTTACGGTAATTTTTTCGGCGACATCTTTAAAAGTTTCTATCATAAAAGAGGATACAGAAAAAATATAAATAAGTATAATATGGTTTGTAACGGCGTCACGCCACAGCAATCGCCTAATTTAACTGTACTCACAAAATGGCAAAACAATAGTCGACGAAACGCTTTTAAACGAGTGTCTGTTGAAAATTTATTTGTAGTTACATAATTATCCATAAGTAAATAAATTAGTTATTTCATTGCGTTTAATTTGCTTACAAAGACGGTCACGTTGACAATGAACTTACCGCATCGATTTCGGAATACATGAAATATTAATAGACCGCGGTCTTATATTATACATGATTTTAACAATTTAAACCGCTCTAACAGAATTTGTAACAGATATACATAGTAAGAAATAGTGAAGTAAATATCGGAAATATTTTAAGAAATTATGTAAACAAGCATTTCTGCTTTCTTCCTAGCCTTTTCCCCAGCTATTTTGGGGTCGGCTTCCAGTCTTACCGCATTTAGTCTTCATTCTGACCTCGACATACACAACCTATTGTACTGAATAACACAGTATTCCATGGTAAGACTGGTTTCAGAATTGGAATGACTCAACGACTGCCAAAGATCAACGCATATCAGTCGTCTGAACGTACTTTCCGTGGCACGGACCCATCCACGAACCAACCGCGGTGACGGGAGCTTTAGCTTTATTATTGATCAAACCGTACGGCTTACACAAGCTTCTCCAAAGTTTTAAATAAGCATCTGAGTTACATTTAATTCAAATAAGCATTATATGTCGGGTCTTTTTCTAAATACCTACGTAGGAATGGTTCGTTTGAAACATCATCTTTTCGATAAGTCACGTGACTTTGAATTTTCACTTCCATACATTTGAGCGATTCGATCACCGGTAACACTTGTAAAAAATATGTCACTTGTCTAGAAGGGCAACTATCTTACTTAAAATACCCGTTGTGACACAGATACTTAATAGAACACCTCATCATCATCATCATCAGCCTATCTTCGTCCATTGCTGGACATAGACCTCTCCTATGGCACGCCACTGAGCTCGATCTTCAGCTCTTCGTCTCCAACCACTGCCAGCCACTTTGCGGATGTCGTCGCTCCATCTAGCCCCCGGTCGTCCTACACTACATAGAACACCTAGTTGTGCTTAATCTTGCTAAATATCTACATCAGTTTCTGTATTAGACAAAGCCATAATAAACTGTTTTAACAAAAAAAACCCTGCCTAGGAACTATTAGTATGCAATCTGCTTAGTTCTAGCCCTCTCTACAACTGGAACAACAATGGTTCTAAAAGACCAATGCTTTTGATATTAGCTCCTTATAAAAAACTGGTTAAAAGTCTTTCGAGCTAATCGTAAAATGGCTCTGTATTAGTTCTACTTATGATGGGTCCAACATCTTTGTTGTTCAAAGTAGAAAGAAGGCTCAATAGGAAATAGATAAAGTAGCCCACAATCATTAGCAAACTACGTTTTACTCTGATCGATCGACATAGCTTTTGCGCCTATTAAATGTCGTAGACAGAATCATCAGCTGTTTTAGATAGAACCGTTATGTCCAAACATAGCTAAATCTATACGTAGGGGTATAATTATGTTTAAAACATAATGTTACAAACTATTTAAAGTGTACACTAAGAATATTATTTAAATATAATAATTAATATAATTTTTCAAATCGGACCAGTAGTTCCTGAGATTAGCGCGTTCAAAGAAACAAACAAACAAACAAACTCTTCAGCTTTATATATTAGTATATAGTATATATATAGTATAGATTAATTAATACAATAACCTTTATTTGTAATGTAATAATGTAGCAATTGAATGCAGAGAAAAAAACTAAGTCAACATCTTAATTTCAGACGTACAGTAGACGTCGACTCCAAGCAACTTTTAAGTCGTCGGGTATCGGAGAGTTACATAGCCTTGTGTGCAACGATCCTTCGTACCGTAGAAGAGATATGTTTCCCCCAGTTGATGGTCAGCGCAATCAAAAATGTAAAAACAACCTGGTTTCCAGGCTTTTTGAATACCTGAAGTCGCCAACCCAGCTAGATATTCAAAGCATGTTTATTATCCGAATGCAATGACAGGAAGCATTACCTACTATTTTATTTTATTACTAATAAATATATAACATTAAAATAAAGAATTTTCCTCCAGATCCTAACCGTTAAGGAGTTGTACCTTCCATCAGCAGCTCATTAACATGAGATGATGACAACCAGACGCAAAAACTTAAATACCTTTAGAAAAAACACTTTTGTGGGCACAAACAAAAGTGCCTTGAAACTTTGAGGGTTGCCATCATTGCCCTAGGATCCCATCATCACAATAGAACCACTTTAGGAGTATACGCTTTCGAATAAAAAATGAATTTTGCAAATCCGTTTATATATATAATGGAGTTATGCTCAAACATACATGAAGAATATATTAACATCCGAATTGATAACCTCCAAATTTTTGGAAGTCGGTTAATAATCTCCTCCTTTAGGAAAGTTATTTAGACTTCCCAGTCCAAAGTAATTTAGTTAAGTAAGTAACTTAAGAAGTCAGTCCAGCAGTCTAACTACTAACTAGGTATGTGGGAAATTGTGAAAACCTATTATAAAAATTCAAAAAAATACAGATACTCAAGCATAAGGTATAACACAAGAAAGGTTTAATTTACTGTAATTAATACATAACTATTAGGTTTGTATAATGTCAATGCTAATACTAATTAAATCACCGTTTAACATATTTTTTGTATGCACTCAAATGTATATAAGTATAAACTTGAAATCCATTATCTCGAGTCTCGCGCACTTCGGTGACAACGTCGATAAAGTGCATTTTGATAAATTACAGTGGAAGTAGGTGAGCAATAATATCACATAAATATTTCTCGTTTTCTTGCAGTTGAAAATACTTTAAATTAAAAGTGATTTAATTATGTATATAGAACATTGTGTTAAATCTTTAGTAACAGGCGATTTAGCTTTAATTTTTTTTTATATTATTATTATTTCCTTTATTCAATTTATAAACATATAAAATACATTTTTAAATATACATTAAAAAAAAACATACATTTAAAAATATAAAATACAGTCTCCAACCGGCATCGGAAACAGGGTTCAAGCTGCCGGTGGTTAGGGTCCCAGAGAGAGGAACCTCCTCACGATACGCGCCGTGTCCAGAAGTACCGCTTTCTGAATCAAACCTTTGACCCAGATGCCTAACGACAGCCTCTTAAGGTGTTGGTCGAGGCTCTTGGCTATTAAGCCGTTGGCTGTCACGACTATCGGGACAATGATTGCTAAGTCCACCTCCCACATGTCGACAACCTCGTGCGCTAAATCCAAATATTTTATTTGTTTTTCTTTTTCAGCCTTCGCGAGGTTCTCGTCATGGGGGATAGTGATATCAACAATCATTGCCCGGCGCTCTGATCGATCTATCAGGCTTATTGGCTACAATAGTCCTGTCAGTGATGATAGATCGATCCCAGTACAATGTGACACGACCATTTTCGAGAACTGGGTCGGGAACATACCTGTAGTACGGCATCTCAGATTCCACAAGTTTGTATTTCAGAGCAAGCTGCTGGTGGATAATCCTGGCCACTTGGTTATGTCTGTGCAAGTATTCGCCGTTAGCAAGACGTGAACAACCGGAAATTATATGTCTTAAGGACTCACCTACTACCTGGACAGTGACATGCCCGACATATGTCGACTGTACCATCCTTTACAATATATTTCCGGTAGTTGTTCGTCATGATAACTTCATCCATAATTGCACATACAAACCCTTCGGTTTCTCCGAAGAGATCACCGAAGCGTAGCCAGGCCACGGACGCTAAGAAATCTACATCAGGCCCATGAAGGGTCCGATAATAGCGTCCGTGTAGCTCCTTGCTTTGCCATACATCTTTGCGATCTTTGACACTCAGTACTACAGGTTTGTGCCAGTTCTCTTTGCCTAAGGAGAGCGGAGTGAGGCCCTTATCCACTACCACCACATCTCGATGCATCCCCACGTCAACTTGGAGGAAGTACTCCCGGTGGTTACATACCTCGCGATTATGGAGGGTCTTAGCATTCAAAAAGCCTCGACCCCCACATTTTCGCGGTATATATAACCTCATTACCGAAGACCGTGGGTGGTGCATTCGATTTGCGGTAAGTAGTGTTCGGACTCTCCTATCCAAGGCGTCTAACTCAGTCTGAGTCCACTTGAGTACACCAAAAGAGTACATCAACACTGGCATGACCCAACCATTAAAGGCACGCACTTTGTTGCCCCCTGACAAAAGACTTTTCAGTACTTTGTTCAGGCGGCCAAAGAAACGTGTCTGTAATGATTGTTTCATGTCAGCAACGTTGATGCCTAACGCCTCTGACATACCCAAGTACTTGTAGGTCTCCGTTGCAGAGAGTGACCTTAGGTTTATAGAATCCGCGAGCTGTATGCCCTGGGATTCCATAATCCCACCTCGTTTTACATGCATGACTGCACATTTGTCAACACCAAATTCTATTCTGATGGAATTACTGAAGCTTTCAGTGATCTTCAGTAACTTCATCAGTTGCAATTTGTTGATGGCAAAAAGTTTAAGATCATCCATGTATAACAAGTGGGAGATTACCTGGCTTCCTCTCCGCAACGAATAGCCTAGCCTTGAATTCTCAAGCAGAGTGCTTAGAGGATTCAAGGCCAAACAGAACCACAGTGGGCTCAGACTGTCACCCTGGAATATTCCCCGCTCAATCCTAATTGTTTCACCACTCTGTTGGATATCCCGACATCCTGGATAGTGAAGCACCGTACTCCACTGCCGCATATATGACACTAAGAAGTGCGTAAAGTTGTATTAATTTTATACAACTCCTTATTATTAAATGTCCACGTTTCCGGTCAACGATTGTCGGATCAGGTGCAGGTCATCTTGCGTAACCACATGCTGGATGACGCTACACTTGATCGGTTGCGCTCTAAGCTGCAGGCTAGCCGTGCCGCCACAACCCCGTCACAAGTAATAGTGCCAGTTCTTGGTACATTGCCTACCATCCCTGTTGACGGGGAAGAGGATGACAGGGATAACTATAAGTACCCAGTATAATGACATTATAAGGAGTACTTTGGAGGATGTGATTCGGGAATGTCGGACCACACCACCTGACCTTAGGCTTCGATTACCTCGCTTGCCCATGCACAACCAGAATAAGGCTTTAATGGGTGTCCTTACTTACTGCTCCCTAACTATTATGAGTGCAGTGTACACCTTAGGGACACGCACTCGATTTTGTACTGTGTGGCTGATACGGCATGTCGTGTAGCAGGTGTGAAAATCTGTAATAATAAAAAAGCTACACGACCTAAACAAGCCGAACCGGCTTGGCAGTGCAGGATCGAGCAACATGTTGCTGAGGCTAGGACACTCATTGCAAAACTTATTGCTTACTGCCGCGGAAACACTCGCCCAAGAGTAATGCGCTTTGTAAAACGAGCTTTTGCTGGAACTAATATTAGTCCTAGTCAATATATGGCTCGTGTTACGGAGCGCATTGACTTCTTTAAACAAAAGTATGTGCATGGGCGAGCCGTGTTCGAAGGTATAAGTGTCAGGTGGAACGGTTCCACCAGAATCGCATGTTCCATAGGGATCAAAGATGGGTATACAGAGCATGAGAGCGATCTGTTCCGGATGTGGATGATGGGCATCCACCGGATGATGAGGCCACGAATTTGTTGTTTTTTCATCTGGTAGGTGCCTGTCGCCCACTCGGAGGGGGATTGGATACGTAATGTTGAGCAATCATGTGAACGAATACAAGAGACGGGGGCTTTAATCATCAGCCCCCAAGATGTCACCAATGCAGTCCGTCCGATGTCCAATTGGAAAGCACCAGGACCGGACGGACTGCATAACTTTTGGTTAAAATGGTTTCCAAGTTCACATGGTTGCTTAGCGTCTCAGTTCCAGTGTGCCATAGCGTCAGACTCGCTCCCACAGTTCCTAACTACAGGCTCCACAAAATAGGTACTACCACGGATCCTAGGAATTATAGGCCGATTACCTGTCTGCCTACGATTTACAAACTTCTTACATCCATCCTGAGGGCAAAAATAAACGATCATATAGATTGTCATTCTGGCATTTCTGCCTTTCAGAATGGATGTAGGAGTGGAGCCCATGGTACTAAGGAGCTACTCCTTATTGATATGACCATTTGCCAACAAGCACGCCGCGCTAAAAAGGATCTATCGACATGTTGGATAGACTATAAGAAGGCCTATGATTCGGTGCCGCATTCTTGGCTCATGAGGGTGCTGGAGTTGTATAAAATTAATACAACTCTACTCGCTTTCTTGTTGTCATGTATGCGGCAATGGACTACGGTCCTTCACTATCCAGGATGTCGGGATATTCAACAGAGTGGTGAACCAATTAGGATTGAGCGGGGAATATTCCAGGGTGAAAGTCTGAGTCCCCTGTGGTTCTGTTTGGCCTTGAATCCTCTTAGCACTTTGCTTGAGAGTTCAGGGCTAGGCTATTCGTTGCGAAGAGGAGGCCGGGTCATCTCCCACTTGTTATACATGGACGACCTTAAACTATTTGCTTCTAATAAATTCCACCTAATGAAGTTACTGAAGATCACTGCTTTAGTAATTCCATTAGCATTATGCAGTCATGCATGTAAAACGAGGGCGAGATTATGGAATCCCAGGACATACAGCTCGCGGATTCTATAAAACTAAGGTCGCTCTCTGCAACGGAGACCTACAAATACTTGGGTATGTCAGAGGCGTTAGGCATCAACGTTGCTGACATGAAACAATCATTACAGACACGTTTCTTTGGCCGCCTGAACAAAGTACTGAAAAGTCTTTTATCGGGTGGTAACAAGGTGCGTGCCGTTAATGGTTGGGTCATGCCGGTGTTGATGTACTCCTTTGGTTTACTCAAGTGGACTCAGACTGAGTTAGACGCCTTGGATAGGAGAGTCCGCACATTACTAACCGCAAATCGATTGCACCACCCACGGTCATCGGTAATGAGGTTATTATTCCGCGAAAATGTGGGGGTCGGGGCTTTTTGAATGCTAAGACCCTACATAATCGCGAGGTATGTAATTTCAGGGAGTACTTCCTCCAAGTTGACGTGGGGATGCATCGAGATGTGGTGGTAGTGGATAAAGGCCTCACACCGCTCTTCTTAGGCAAGGAGAACTGGCGCAAACCTGTCGTTCTAAGCGTCAAGGACCGCAAGGATGTATGGCAAAGCAAGGAGCTATACGGACGCTATTATCGGACCCTTCATGGGCGTGACGTAGATTTCTCAGAGTCCGTGGCCTGGCTACGCTTCGGCGATCTCTTTGGAGAAACCGAAGGGTTTGTATGTGCAATTATGGATGAAGTTATCATGACGAACAACTACCGGAAATATATTGTGAAGGATGGCACATTCGACATATGTCGGGCATGTCACAGTCAAGGTGAGTCCTTAAGACATATAATTTCCGGTTGTTCACGTCTTGCTAAATGGCGATACTTGCACAGACATAACCAAGTGGCCAGGATTATCCACCAGCAGCTTGCTCTGAAATACAAACTTGTGGAATCTGAGGTGCAGTACTACAGGTATGTTCCCGACCCAGTTCTCAAAAATGGTCGTGTCACATTGTACTGGGATCGATCTATCATCACTGACAGGACTATAATGTAGCCAATAAGCCTGATATAGTGGTGATAGATCGATCAGAGCGCCGGGCAATGATTGTTGATATCACTATCCCCCATGACATTTAAAAATGTATTTTATATGTTATTAACTAAATAAAGGGAATAAATAGATTTAAAAACTTTACCAAGAACTACTAATTTATAATATAATTAAGTATAACACTGCCTGGTAAAGGTTTTTCAACACGGTGTTCCAGGCATCGTTTTACGATTAAACATGAGTAGAGTAAGAGTAAGATTAAGATTAAAGTAAGAGTAAGATTTTTGTTAATATAGACTAATAATTTTACAATTTTACATTTTTTTGAAAATATTAAAACTAGACAACAATATAAATACTTAGGCTGTAGTATGATCAATTCAAAATATCTAGCAATTTTTCTGTATCTCAGTAATATAGTTTGTTCGTCTTTCAAACTTACCAATTATAATTTGTCGTAATTTTCACTAATCATTTCTTAGGTCAGCAATATGACTCCATCACCACAAGAGGTGTCCAACCAGCCAGAGATTCTGGACTTGCCGAAACCGAACAAAATGAAGATCGTCATCTCCGGGATGTCGGGACTCTACCCGAACTCGCATAGCGTTAAAGAGCTATCTGAAGTCTTGTACAATAAGGTAAATCAGGTTTTGTTCAACATAATTATTAATTTAGTACTAAAAATTTGCAATTGCATGTTTTTTGCACGTATCTTGTAAGTTTCTATATTTCTTTTAGAAAATTGCTTTACCCATGTGTCTTAATAGTTGTTTTGAAAAAATAATTAAAATGGTGGAATTTTCGCGATAAATTGTTAACTAGCTGTCCCGTCGCACTTCGTACTGCCTAATAGTCAATGAATGTCAATCAAATCACAATCGAAATATTTTTATTTCAAGTAGGCCTTTTCAGGCACTTTCAAAACGTTAAGTGACTCTAGTTGCGCGGTTCGAAAACGTCACTTCTATGGAGAAGAACCGGCAAGAAACTCCATAGGCTAAAAAAAGGTAATATGTTGGTACATACAATGTTGAAGAAATACAATCTTTTTAAAATATACGACAACAACGTAATGTCCTGTTACAGATCAGCTGAATGATCATTTATGATTTTATGAAAGTAATACAATTATGTACGACAAATTAAGACAATAACACAAAAAGAAATAAAAAAAATTTGAGTAAGGTTTCGCACCCCAAAAGGTAAAAAAGGAACCCTTATAAGATCACACTCTTGTTCGTCTGTCACCACCGATTTCCTCAGGAACGGGTGGACCTAGCAAGTTGAAAAATTTGTTGTATAAAAATCAAGGTCCTGAATCAATGCGATAAAATGATATGGGCAAATTTAGATTTTCGCGAAAACTTGTAAGTACCAAAATGTACTTTAATTTTCAACGTCTTTTATTTTTCGGAATTTTCCAACCGGACAACCGGAAGTAACCTATAGGGTTTAGCTCAAAACCTATATTATAAATGATCGAGCTCATCACACAAAGATTTGTCCTGGGTGGAAATCGAACCCATAACCTCCGGTTTAGCAGTCAGGGTCACTAACCACGACCAACAGGCTCGTCAAAAGTTTTTTAAAGTTATTCTGTTATTCGGGACGGAGACAAATACAACTAATCAAAAACTATGAAATTGAGTCCAGTCGTGCTCGAGTTATAAGTGTTCGAACAAACCCGCTTTGTTTTAATGTTATTAAGATTATTATAATAAAAAAATGTATAGTATTTTTTTATTACAGCAAGGACAGAATATACTAAAAATACTGTAAACGTAACTTAAAAACTGGTTGCGCTAACAAATGGTGGAGTCGGTGCGGAAAGAGAACCGTCCTAGGATTGAGGGCGCTGCTGTGTACAATTACCATATTTCTTATGTTAAAAAATGTTGCGTCATTATAGTGCGAGTGTAAAATCTGGATGTTTATAAAATTATTTTAGAACATAATGTTTTTAGCTGCCATCTTTCTAATTGTTTTATGGAACGATATAAATGTTATTATATTGTTAGTTCCATTTTACGCCACAACGGTTATCATTCCGCACAGACTGCTTAGCTAGCTGGCTAGAGAGGAGGTGCTAGAGCTATATGCTCGGTGGTATAGTATATATGATGGGTGGAAGTGTCTAATTGCGTAATAGCGAGAAAACCCGCTCCGGGTCCACTAGTGTGACCTATGATAGTGAAATCGGGGCCGCACCGACAGACCCCCCTAGCCGCTCACACTGGTGCTGGCTGTTGGTTGGGTCTTGTCTGATTGCCGTCCTATCAAACTATGAGTGTGAAGGAATTGGGAGTGCAACTGTTCGCGCATACACTCGTGCACTGAAATGATCTCCGCGCAGATGACAAATCTCTGTTGAGAGAGACGGCCGTGACCGAAATACGGTCAGGAGGACATTATTATTTTAGTAAACATTGTGGTTTCAGTTTCAGTAGTGATTTTAACCAAGCCTATTAAATAATGTATTAAAGTACAGGGTTTACAAAAATATACGCAACTTGTATGTTTAAATATAATCTGGAATGAGAAATTCTAATATAAATAATTATTATAAAAAGCTCTGCCTAGCAGATTTTTATGTTCTAAGCAGGGTTTTATGGTTTTTACTAATACAACTTGTTAACACTATGCCTCGCGTTCTAATCTTTACGTGAAATTAAGACAAATATATCGTCCGGGAGTAAAATGGGAAAACGATATTATAACAACTTTGGGTCGAATCTAGGTGAGACAGGCACGGGACCGGAGATAATGGCAAGTACAAAGTGAGGCCTATGCCCAGCGGTGGGAAGACAAGGGTTGTGAGAGATGACGATGAAGGCAGAAATGTACGCGATTATTTATAATTTTATTTACTTGTGTTTTAAACTAGACTGCATTGGCCATAAGGCACAAGAGCACTGAAGCACAAGACACTTCTAACATTAGAGTGAGAAATATTACAATAAAAATTCTTTTTCAGGTTAATCCGTTGTCTGCAGAAGGGCTTCGTTATAAATACAATCATCCCGAAGCGGTTCAGTATGGAGGCAGTGTCCCGGAATTGAACTGTTTTGACGCGCAGTTCTTCAAAGTGCACTACCGTCTTGGTAATTCTATGGACCCTATGAGTCGCAAGATCCTTGAAAACTCATACCAGGCTATTTACGATGCAGGTATGTGACCAGCTACAAACAAGACAAAAGTATCTTGCTGCTGTACGCAGAAATGTAAAAAGTAAACTGGTAACTTAATTAAATTATCCAGTATTCATTTAACAGTTTTTGTGGATCGCTATTTATCAAAATTTCGAGGATTCGGAATATAGGTTTCGGTTGAAATGATATAGATATAGATATAACTATACTGAGCGATTAAAGTATATCAAGTTTTTGTTTCAAGTTATCAGTCACTTTTTCTTAAAAGTCCTTTTTTATGAGTTTATCTAACTTGTTTAAGCACGTAATTGTTCTCAGGAGTAAATCCGAAAACTCTATCCGGAAAAAAAGTTGGTGTGTACATTGGAACGTGTTTCGCCGAAACTGAAAAGGTCTGTTTTTATGGACCATCTGCAAGAAACGGGACGGGTCTCTTAGGGTAAGATACCACTACTTATTATATTTCACGGGAAAACCTTTCAGGAGATCTACTCTACTGACTATGAATATTTATTTGTTTATTTACACGAGGTACAATCTTCATTGACTGTAACATTTGCATTGCAGTTGTTGTAAGACTATGTTTGCAAATCGTGTCTCCTACTGGTTGAACGCGAAAGGCCCATCAATGGCGATAGACGAATCGTGTTGCAGTTCTACAGCGGCCCTGGAGCAGGCCTACCAGGCAATGAGCCGCGGGGAGTGTGAGGCAGCTATTGTTGGCGGTGCTTACTTGTGCCTCCACCCACAGTCTTCTGTGCATTATAGAAGGTATTATAAATCTTCCTCATTCATTTATTTGCTTAATATATTATGTTGCCATTCACATATTGTATTCTTCTCGTGATCCATAATACAAGTTCAAAAGTCAAGCTAATAATTTTGAAAGTGTTGCTGTTGACCGGTGTACACATTGCTGTCGCATTAAATCTTTACTATTAATGATATATATTTTTACCCGACATATAAGATTTTCTTTACACAACATATTTTCAGGCTACATACCAAAAAAAAAACTATTAAATAGGAGCAGTAGCTTAGTTTAGCCTGAAGACAGTTTTATATTAGAATTTTATTTTACTCCGTTTGAATACACATACGCATAAAAACATAATACAGCAAACAAGTGAGTGGAATTTTTAAATGGCGTTTTACTATTTAGTTTGTTTGTAAATCGTATTTTCGTATTTTGCGTGTTATTTCTTATTTTACTGTTGGAATTAATACTGACCATGGATAGTATAGGTAGTGTAAGAAAAATCTCAAACTCGTATCAACTCTTTAGTATTGAATCTATTGGATGATCGAACTGTTTCAACAAATCTTTCACGATAACTTAAATTATCGTATCAGTACCTAGTTAAAGTAAAGAATATTTTTGGTTACAGATTAATGAAACTTTGTGGTGATGGTAAAACGAAGTCTTTTGACGAGAATGCTGATGGGTGCGTCAAATCTGAAGCTATCAACGTCCTGTTTTTACAGAAAGCTGAAGATGCTCTTAGGTTTGTTTAGCCAAACAATATTTTAACAGCTTACACTAAACTTACCGTCTTCTAAACTATAATGTTTTTTGGTCTGTTCGTAGAGTTTACGCCCAAGTACTGCACGTCAAAACTGAGTTTACGAGCATACTACATGACGGAACCGGTCCAAAATATGGATTTGAGAGAGATATCAACAAGGTGTTAACCTTTGTAAAGAATTTCTACAAAGAAGCTAAGATTCCAACTCAAGCGATTGAATATGTTGAAGCTTTCGGTTGCGGTAAGATTCTATCGACCTTTTAGTAGATTAACTTATAAATAATAATTACATACTTCCTTGATCAAATTCACTATTATTGGCTTGTTCTGTTTTTACTAGTTACGTGTTACAATGGTCAAATTAACATGCTTATAATATTATATATCTTTCGAATATATTTCTTTATAAATGATGAAATGGTTTCGCTCTTAATTCATAGTATTTAGTACCATCAAACGTGCGAAGGTTACATTAACATTAACAAACAATAACATTTTTATTTGCTTGGCAGCGGTACCAGAGGCCGACAAAATCGAATTACAAACCATCGAGCAGGTGCTTTGTGGTCAGCGAGACACGCCTCTTCTAATTGGCAGTGTGTTATCTAACATTGGGTACAATGAGGCTGCTTCTGGCTTATCTGGAATAACAAAGGTAGATAAAAGTACAAAAACATGGGCTTTTTACATGATAATATAAATTTTGTAATAGAACTGTTACCAACGAGTTAGCCAAAAAAGTAGAAATCTGAGAGGAAACCTGCTGTTTTAATTCCTACGATTTAATTTCATTCTTCGATCACCCAATTTCTGCTAATGCAGTAGCATTAATTTTTTGTTATTTACATCTTATGATAAACCAGGTGTTACTGGGCTATCACACCGGCCTGTTAGCCGCCAACCTGCATTGCTCAAACCCGAGGAAAGACGTGGTTGCTCTGAATGACGGTCGCATGCGCATCGTCACGGAACACGAGAGCTTTGGCCGCACGTATGCCGCTGTCAACGGCATGTCTGTTACCGGTCTTAATGCACACGTGTTACTGCATGGACAATATAGACCTAAGGTACAGTCAGGTCAAGCTTTTTAGAAATTTCGAAGCCGTTAGAAACTCTTGCTACTCCAAAGGGTAGCACGTACAAGTGCGAGTAACATACATCGAACTGAAAACCTAATCTTTTTTTGTAGGCGTTCGGAAAAAGATTATAAGGGCTTCGCTTAGTCGTAGTGAAGAATAAACAAATATTTTCTTTTGAGTTCCTTGAGTACACTACTTAAGGAAATAATCAATAATCTTTGCTATATAAAATAATCAGAACCTATACGTATACGACTTCCAGGTCCCTAACCGCTACAAGTCGAGCATTCCTTATCTGGTGACCATATCAGGTCGCCACGAGGAGGCGGTGAAATACGTGCTTGAAAACTTAAAGTCGGAACCCATCGACCCTGAACAGTTGAGGCTGTTGCACAACATCCACCAGTCGAGCATCGCTGGCCATTTGGGAAGGGGATACATTATTCTGAGTAAGTAACACTCATTTCAAGTGCACTAGATAGATATAGAAAACCTTGCAATATCCTTAGGTGACCCTTCCTTGCTCTCCAAACTTTATCTAGCTGGCATGTGTCTCGCAGCAGTTTGTTTAGCCACTATAAGCATTATTTCCCAGTCATTGCACCATAAATTATCTGGTATGGATAAGATTTTTTGACTGGCCTTTTGGTCTAGTGGTTAGTGATCCTGACTGCTAAACTAGAAGTCGTGGGTTCGTTTCCCACCCAGGACAAATCTATATTCATTAATAATTATATAAGTATGTTTATTAGTTGCCTGGTTGCCATAATACAGGCTCTGCCTGGTTTGGGATCAGATGACCGTGTGTGAGTAGTCCCAAGATATTATAGATATTAATATTATTAAAACTAAGTTCATACAACAAGTTTTAATCATACCACTAAAGAAACTATGAAGAAAAATAATTCAAAAGACACCACAACCGCCACAGCCACAGGACCTGAATTTATTTAGAATATGTGCATCGTATTTCCTTTCTGTTTGACTATGTAAATTTAATTTTAGAAAAGGATGAAGAACAGAAAACAGTCAGTCTTTGTGAGAAAGTTGAGTACTTCGATGATGCGGCAAAACCTCTATGGTTCGTGTACAGTGGGATGGGCTCACAGTGGACCGGTATGGGGGCGCAACTCATGCGGATCCCAATATTTGCTGCTGCTATAGAAAAGTACGATATCCTTTTGTAGTTTATTGGGTCCAAGGAAAGAGTTATATTTAAAGATTGACGAACGTGGTGATGGTTATCTTTAAAAATAACAATTTTCCTTGCTAGAATTTAATGAGGCAATGTTGCAAGCCAAGTACTATTTTTTATTAATAATACATGACTTATAACTCTTTATCCATTTATTCGAGATTACGTAAAATATTAATTTTTAGAATTCCGTACCTAAAAAGGAGTAACTTTTTTATTAAAAATCTATTTTGAAATATAAGATTTTAAATAAGCTAAGCTCACAGGCAAAACAGGGTGGGATTACGTCGTTTCGTTACAGAGTTCCTATGGTCACCTTTTGGCTCCATCACCAGACCAGCTCGAAAGTACTATAATATTGTTGTTGTTGTATTTTCATTAAAATGTGCAAAAATGTATCCCAATCGGATATCCAGTTAGTGGCCAAGGGGTTCTTATTAAGATTGCAAGATTTGACCTTAATTGCGTACATCGAAAGTTAAAGAAAAGCTTGTAAAAAAGGAACCCTCGTAGGATTATATGGTTGTCCGTCTGTGTGTCTGTCAAGTCTTTTTTTTCTCAGGAAGGCGTGTAGGTTTCATGTTGAAAATAATATCAAATAAAATACCTTGCAATAATTAATACATTGCTATTTTTGTCGTTTTCTACTACATTTTCGAGAAACTTAAAACCTATAGGGTTAGTTACTTCTCGTCGGCACAGAACCACCAAATTTGGCATAATGGTAGAACTAACGTCACAAGTAAGAACTTAAAGAAAAAGAAATCCGAAATTAGCTTTAAAAAAACTTTTAGGTAACGACAACAAAAGTTATAATACAAAATGCAACCAACTTCTACAAGAAACGTTATGCAGCAAAAATAATAATATTTTGAAGTTAACTATGAATCTCAAAAGCGATGAAATAGAAGAGCAAAATTTGTAAAAGAAAGTGTGTTGTTTTTTTTCTACAACCATATTTCTTGAAATTGCAGATGCCATCGAGTCCTAGAACCCAAAGGACTTGATATTGTCCACATCATTACAACGGACGATGTGAAGATCTTCGACAACATATTACACTCGTTTGTTGGTATTGCTGCCATTCAAATTGGTCTCACTGACGTCCTCCGTGCACTGGGACTTACTCCGGATGGAATTATTGGTAAAGATACCAAATTATTGATTACAAACTAAACAATTAATATAATTCTGCTTTAAGAAAGATGTTGATTCGATGTGCTGTAGATTCTGCTATAAGGGAATTGGTAGTACTTACATATCTAAATAAAAAAAAGAAACACAAGTTAAACATATAAATAATAGTAACCACACACTATCGGGTAGATGCAGAGATATTATATTCGTAGGTAACTGCCTCGTTGGTCTAGTGGTCGCATTCGCTCTCACTTCACCTTGTGCACGTCACTGGTTTGCATGAGGTCTCTGGTTCGAATCCCGGGTCGGGCGGTTACATATGTCCGTCACGCTTTCACGGCTAAACCATCCAAAGTTAAATCAAAATCGGTTCAGTGGAACCGATTTTGATACAACTTTGGATACGGTAAGCTCGGATCCCAAGAAGGGATATAGGGTTCTTTTTGCTGCTTTAGTCGAAACCCACGCGGGTGGAGTCGCAGCAGTAAGCTAGTAGATCATTATTTATTTGCTTTGTATAAATAATTCGACTATGTATTTAATTTTAAAAAGTCATATTTTTTAATAACGAACTTTGTTGTAGCAGATTCATTGATAAATTTTCAACAGGTCACAGTGTAGGAGAGCTTGGATGTGCTTATGCTGATGGATGTTTGACGGCTGAAGAGATGATTCTGTCCGCGTACAGCCGAGGGCTGGTGTCTCTTGAGACTCCCTTCATTCGAGGATCCATGGCTGCCATCGGTCTTGGATATCAACAAGTAATACACAATTTTTATACACAGGCACTTTATAATTGTTATATTTTATACATTTATTATATAAATTTTATAAAGTCTTATACCATATTTCACAATGAGGTTTAAATAACCCCATCGAGCTAATTGCCTAGAAATGCTTCCGCTTCTCGTAAACTCGGGGCCCTGAACAGGTGGACGTAATTCTTCTCGCCTGGGGAGCTTTGTCTATTATTTAAGACACGTCAAGTTCGCATGCGTTGAGTATTGCTATCATATGGGACGGGTCCGCCAAGTAATTACTAGAGGCTTTCGAAAGATTACAACGGCGTGCTATCCGTATTGTCGATAATCTAACGCGTACCAGTAATCTGAAGTCGCTGCAATTGCGTAGATATATCGCCTCTTTAGCTGTTTTTTAGCAATGAGAAATAGCACCAATAAAATTAGGAACTCGTTGCCAGCCCATGTGTTTCCTTCGTTTTATGGTCCTGGGTTTTGCGAACTCTCTCTAAAAGCTTTTAGGCTGAAGAGGTGAGGCTGATCGACGATGGCGTTGAACTCTCGCGGTACCGATATAGTTCTCATTTCTGGAGTACACTGCTGCTTAAATGATGAAAATATTGAAAAATTCGTTAAATGTTTAAAAGCACTGTCTTTTAGTGATTGCTATAGGGAAAGTGACCCAAATGCTGCTTTTGAAGAATTCCATACCCTATTTAAACTTTTTTATGACCTCTGCTTTCCAAACATAAAAATTAAGGTTCCAATCATACGGCAGACTAAATGGCTCAGCAAAGGATTAAAAATATGTTCCCTCCGTAAAAGAATGCTATTAAAAATATATCGACGATCAGGTAAAAATAGAGATAGAAGTGATTTTAAGAAATATGCAAAAAAGTTAAAAAGAATCATAAAGCTCACTCAAAGGTCACAAAACAACTATCATATCCAAACAGCCTCAAATAAATCCAAAGCAGTGTGGCAAATAATTAATAAACGCAAAAACAATGACCCCCCTGAAAGAATAAATAGAATAAAATATAATAACCAACTTATAACTGCTCCTGATAAAATAGCCCAAACATTCAACAACTTTTTTATTGATGACATTTCAAAACTAACGAATAATACAATAAACTACGCGAATATTCTAACCTATAACAAATCAAACTCATGTTTTTTAACACCAGTTTCCCCTTACGATGTTATCAAAATAATCATGACACTGAAAAACACAAATAGTACAGGTTATGATGGAATCTCCACAAAAATAATAAAGCGTGTAGCGTACGAAATTGCACCAATAATCACCTTCATAATAAATCATTGTCTAGAGGAAGGAATTTTCCCCACACGCTTAAAAACCACTATAGTTACACCAATATTCAAAAAAGATAACATGGAGGATGTACGATGTTATAGACCTATCGTTCTCATTCCAATAATGGCTAAAATATTTGAAAGAGTACTATGTAATAATCTTAATGAATACTTCGAAAAAAATAAAATAATAATAGATAATCAAGTAGGTTTCAGAAAAGGAAAATCGGTTAATACAGCAATGCATCAATTTTTACAAAAAATTATGACAGAGCTAGATAAAAAAAATCAAGTCACAGACATGGATATGACGAAAGCGTTCGATTATGTTGACCATGAACTACTACTTCAGAAACTAGAAATATACGGAGTTCGGGGTAAAGCACTAGAAATACTCAAATCCTACCTAAGTAACAGAATACAGTTCACTGAAATAACACAATTACGTTCAACAACAGAAATTAAATACAAATCGGGCCCAAGATATTTAAAATATGGTGTACCTCAAGGGTCAATACTAGGACCACTACTGTTTCTCATTTATATAAATGATTTTCCAAACGCTATTCGGCAACCTATGGTCTTATTTGCAGATGATAGTACGGCTCTTTTCACAAATAATAAAAATCAAAATCATGAACTAGAAATAAATGAATCCCTATCTAAATTAATAAATTGGCTTACAATAAATAATCTAAAGATAAATCTTACAAAAACTCACTTTGTGATTTTCAAAAATAAAAACGCGAAATCAAGTCCATTATCAATAGAGTATAATAATGAAACTGTATCTGGGTTACGAGTACAAAATTTTTAGGTATCCATATAGATTCTAACATGTCATGGAAAACACATGTAAATAGTGTATGTAGTAAATTAAATCACTTTTCATATGCCCTTTATATGCTAAAAAAAGTATCTAACCAAACTACGCTACTTAATGCTTACCATGCCTATGTGGGATCTACCCTATCTTATGGGTTACTATATTGGGGATACTCAACTGATAAAGAAATTGCGTTCAAGGCACAAAAAAAGTGTATCAGATCCATATGTGGTATACAGCAAACAGATTCATGTAAACCTCATTTCATTAACCTCAAGATATTAACCCTTCCTGCTCTATATATCTATGAGGCATCAATTTTAGTTAAATCTACCATCACTAACTATGACACATTAACAAGCAGTAGACTTAAAAATACATTACGCTATAAACCATCCCACACTACACTATACAGTAAAAGTATATTTTGTATGGGCATAAAGATATATAATAAATTACCAAAAGACATAAAGGACCTAAATTCAATTGTTATATTTAAAAGGAAGCTTAAAGACTTTCTGTTTAAAAAGGCATATTACTCAGTAAAAGAATTCTTTGAGGAAAAATATTTATGAACGAAATTAAAATGTAATCTGATATAAATTATAAGTATAGTATAAATAATGATAATTTAGTATAATGTTAACTGTATAAATGTAACACTTGTATTAATGTACATTCTTTATTAATTTTTAAATTGCAATGCCTTAACAGGCAACTAAGTTCTAAGAACCAACTATTGTCAACATCTACAAATCTGTACCTACACTTAGTTCGCAATAAAGACTTTGAATTTGAATTTGAATTAAAATCTGGCGGAGTCAAGTCATCTTGTTCCGGCAATATAAAAAAGAGGCTTTTTTGCCTCGCAACCAATCAAGTAGCTGAGACCAGGAGACTTGGTTAAACGTCCTGCACATTGAATTCTTGCTAGAAAAACGTCTAAACCGTAATAGACAGGGTCAATTGTTAAAGTTATGGGAAACCTTAAGCAAACTCCTCATTTAATAAGCCAGTCACTTTTGATTTTGAAAATTCTTAATTTGATTTTCGCTCTCTATTTCAGATCGTAGTAATGTGTCCTCCTGAAATCGAAGTGGCGTGTCACAATGGACCTGAATCTAGTACTATTTCTGGGCCTGCCGATAAAATGCGCGAGTTTGTCGCTGAGTTGACTACTAAGGGAATCTTTGCTAAGGAAGTCCCATGCTCCAACATCGCTTATCACTCGCGTTACATCGCTAGTGCTGGTGAGTTCATGCTATAAAACGTAAATAATACACAAAACTTTCTGGCAAACATTGCAGTAACGATCACATAAATTGATAGCCAAACAGTTGTTCAAAAAGTTTTCTCATCAAATGGCCTAGCTTAACATCTATCAGCTCAGCCTATTACGGTCCTCTGCCACAACGCCCGGTCCTCTGCCTTCCATATGGAGTCAGTCCGACCCTGCTACTTTATTTAGGTCCTCGGTCCATCGGGCTGGGGCGTCCTACACTGAGTTTGCCGATACGCGGTCTCCACTCAAGGAATGGTCTGCTCCAACGACCATCGGTCCTTCGACATGACCAGACCACTGCCACTTCAGTTTACTAACATTGCAAGCTACGTCGGTCACTCCGGTTCTTAACCGGACCACCTCATTTCTGATCTTGTCCTTCAAATAAATAGCTCGTGTCATAGCCGGCTGGGCGAGTATATTACTATAGTTAGCATCCACATTTCGTAGGTTTCTGTCGTGGATAGGCAGGATGCACGTAGTCTACTAAATACTGGCCAGCCCAATCATTTGGTCTTTTCTTTCTCGAAGTTATGTCTACCAAGCTGGATGGTTTGTCCTAGGAAGACATACTCCTGCACATCTTTGAGAGCTGCCCTTCAACGAATGACGACCGTCAACACGACATGCATGTTGAACATGATCTTGGTCTTGCCTCAAGTTTAGTCGTGGAGCTGTACAATCATCGAAGCAGCGTTATATAGACATCCCGCATCTCTACGTAACGTTCGCACTTCCACTTCATGCCTTCGTATAGTGCGCCCGGAGCTGGACATAAAGCTGCTGATTTATTATACTAAATATACCTTGTTATGTTTTATATTATTTTATTGTAGGTCCACAACTCCTTAAATATTTGTCTGAAGTGATTAAGTCACCGAAGCCTAGATCCAAGCGCTGGATCTCTTCATCAGTGCCGCAAGACAAGTGGGACACTCCTGCCGCACAGCTCTGTTCAGCTGAGTACCACACCAATAACCTGCTGGTAAGAAGCAATCGTTTATCATACTGTTACTAAAATATAAATAATGAAGCAGTTGAGTCCCCTTCATAACAATGACGCATGCAATTTCTATTAGTATGCCCGAGCCAAAATGTTTTTTTCACAATATGCAATCAAGCAAAATGATACTGTTTTAAAATAAAAACTGTCCTGAGTCAATCGCTGTCATTTATAGATTAGATTTTAAAAAGCCGATATGAGGATTAAGTAGACTATAGTCTACTTGGTTGAACTACGGCACAAACATTTTACTTTTGTGTAGAGTCCAGTGCTGTTCGAAGAAACATCCCGGCTGATCCCTAGCAACGCAGTATTAGTGGAAGTAGCCCCACATGGTCTTCTGCAAGCCATCCTCAAGCGTTCTCTGCCAAGCACCTGCATAAATATTGCGTTGACTCGAAGGATGCACTCTGATAATGCGTACTTGCTACTTGAGAGCATTGGCAAGTGAGTAGATCAAAAACTTCACTTAATAAAAGCTACAACACAATCATCCATAGCACAATATTCCCGTAATAATGTGGACCGCAACAAGTGGAGACGGATCACGAGGGCACTTAGGATAGAACTGAACTTGAACTTTCTTTTCCATACCCCGGTCACTCACGCGCAAACATGAACAAGGTATGCACGCTTTGATGTCTGTTAAAGCACCAAAACAGCTTGGAAATGAAATCATTTGCAAATGTCGTCTACACTTGTGAGTTTGCGTATTCGTGCAAATGTGAGTGACCGGCATTGAATTAAGATCTACTATTAATGTAGGTATTTCAAACCGATTAAAATCATTGCTTACAGCCGTGGCTCTCAAATGCCAGTAAAATATTACCCGAGGACTTTTATTATTTTCAGGTTATTTATGGAAGGTTACAATACTAAACTACACGTCCTGTACCCGGAGGTTGAGCTGCCAGTGTCCACTGGGACGCCTTTCTTGTCTCATCTAGTCAAATGGGCTCATGAAGAAAAATGGTAAGATGTCTTCGACGATCTAACTGACGACAATTTACTCGTTAGATATGACATAATTAACAAATTACAATAAATATTGAGGAAAAAATATTGTAACCCAGATTTTTTAATAAGTTTATGAATAATTCAATAAAATACGTAACGTCTAGTTCTTTTTTTGCTAGTTAATTCATTGATGTTTCAGGCCGTTAGCCCTGTATCGCTCGGCTTCAAGAAAAACAGCTGCAACTTGTGATCATATCATATCTTGGCATGATGCAGAAAGCTCTTACTTGCAAGGACACTCTTTAAGAGGTAGGGTGATTAAGGATTATTGCATTTTTGTATTCTATTATGTTTGGAAACTGAACAAAATGATAATTTTCTTAATAAAAAGCCACAATAAATTATATTTCGGCAAAACAAACACGTCTTCTTGCCATTAAATAAAATAAAATTTTAAACCTTTTTTATTCCCGCAAAAACGCTGTCAGTCATTTAGGTGACGTAATATTGGTAAAAACAACAGTCGTGTACGTCCGACTGGCACTCATTCAACTTAACACTGAACTGACAGTTTTAACAGCTAGGTACTACATCTATTACGTCACAACATGGCGGCTCGTGTTTCAGTTCACGTGATATACATAATAATACATATAAAAAATTACGACTTTTAATTTTTATGTAATAAAACAATTATGTGTTTTTATGACTCAAAATTAGAATATTTAGGTATATTTCTATATAAATTTTATTTTTCACTACCGGAAGTACCCCATACATAGAATATAATTATAGATATTTATAGATATGAAAGAAAGAAAGAAAGAATTAAGAAAATATCATTTATTGCCACACAATAAGGAGATAGATAAGATAACAAATTTACAGGACGCACGCTATATCCTTTTGCTGCTACACTGATAATGGTTTGGGATACCTTGGCCATGGTATTGGGAGTCCCAAAAAAACAGATGTCAGTGAAGTTCAGTGACCTCCATCTGTATGCACAACCCATAATCCATGATCAAAGACAACTGAAAATAAACGTCTGTTTGTGCACTGGAACCGGTAATTTTGAGGTAAAATAACTGTTCATTAAACCTATTAGAAAAATTCAAAACGACTTTAAAAACGGTATCAATTTATAATATATTAAACTTTATGAAAAACCATTTAAAGTTAATCTTGCATTATGCATTAAATATACAATAATACACAAAATCTTCATTAAAGACTTAAATGACGACTAAAAATATATTTTAGGTACTAATCAACGTGTGCCTTTAAAAGAGCCTAAAATCTGTTGAAAGAATAAATTTCAATTTAATCATTACATAAATTTCCATACTATTCATAAAGCGCGTATATAATTAAAGTCTTATGTTTCCAACAGGTTCTTTGCGAAAACACTAAAGTTTCCACAGGTTCCATAAAAGTTATGGAAAAGGTGAGGCATCCTACTTTAGCTGTAGAAAAACATATTGATATAGGAAGTTTTAATCTTACTGCTGAAGACATTTACAAATCACTGCAAGACCGGGATTATTTTTATGAGTAAGTAAATTTCAAAGTGTTAAATTTTGAGACGAATTTAATGCACACAACAAAAGTTAGCACAAGAGACCGTACAGCCTAAGAATGCGAGGGAGGCCCTTGCCTTGCAGTGGTATAAGAGGTCTAAACGAAAAAAATATCCTTATCGATAATGTGATGGCTTGGTACTGCGAAAAATATATTAAGCATATTAAAAAAAATATTAATGCCTTGGGTGCTTACACACATATTAAGTTGTATTTCACAAATATATATTTTTTTTATCCAACCGGGGCTTTACGCATAGTGCTGCTGATGACTTGGTGACTAAAGTTTAGTTGAATAGATTATTATCTACCACAAAGCTTACGCTTACTGACAAAGCGGTCTGATCTTAGATTAATACTCTTCCAGTGGAGAATTTCGAAGCATCGAAAGTGCGAACGAATCATTCAGTGAAGCTTTACTTGCATGGAACAACAAATGGGTCACTCTAATCGACGGGTTGTTACAACTACACATGTTACATGAGACCCACACGGCTGTCTCAGTTCCTACCAAAATAAGAAGTCTAAATATCGACGTTCAAAAACACGAAGATATAATCAGCAAATCAGTTAAAACCAACAACAAAGTATTATTGAAAGCTGAAGTCGTTGAAGAATTTAACGTTTCCAGGTAAATACTATGTTATTGCCTTATCTTTCTCTAACATTGAAGAGTTTTACACATGTAAGTCAGGTAAAATACACTAAGAGAGATTTGATGCGTTTTATACATTTAGATACCTGTGTAGGTCTGATTTGAAACTTCTATTAAGCGCCACTAAAATGCAACACTTTCGCCGTCATCACTGAAAACATTCTTTATCTGCCAAGGTCCAGGTCTGCAAGCGCTGCTGCAGCTCTTGTATCGGCCTTACTAGCCATTTGCTACAGTGCCAAACTTTACATGCTGCTTAAATCATGTTTTATAGAGGTTAAAAGCCTAAGATTAATGTAGATCTTATGTTTCAGATGCGGAGGGGTTTCCTTGAGTCATGTCATATTCGAAAACTTGCCGCCAGTCAGTGACCGCAAAATGTCGTTAAAAGCATTGAAATTTGTTCCCAATAAACAGTCAGTTAAAGATGTGAGTAAATAACGTTCTTCATCAGACAATGTAAAATTTGGTTGCCATGGGCAAGCTGAGTGCGACAGCCAATGATGCTTTGAGTCCACAAGCAACATTTCTGTACGCGGACAAATTGTCCATCTATGTGCTCAGCGCTTTGTATGTATAGAGCTGAAAAAGTGAAAAGACTAACAATAATGTATCGTACTTCTTATTCAGGCTTCTTCATCAATGGAAGTTTTCTTGCAAATTGTTGGAGAAAATGTTAACAAGGATAGCATAAATGTAGTTGGAATAGTAAATCAGCGTTCAAGCAATTCGATATTCAACAACGTGAATAAAGTTGTTCAAGATGTTTTTGGAGTGGATGTTAAATATGAAGAAATAAACAAAGAAAAGGCACTACAGAACAAAAAGAATGACTTCTTGGCTGGTGCTAACATTGTGCTAGTCCAAAACTTATCAGTCGATGACAGCGTAAGTTAAAAATACCGATGGTCATATTTTTATAAGAGAATTTTTAATATACTTTTGTAAACAAGTGAGAAGGTTGTTCATTTAAATAATGTCTTCATAAGTAAAGAAAACATAATTATATTCCTTTACCACTAAATAAAATAACAAATGTGTATTTTATAAAGGTCTGTAACTTTTACAAATAAATAATTGACCAATCAACCTTTAATTTACTTTTTCATTCAGATTTCACACTCAAAATACGAATCACAACAATTTCTATATTGTTTACAGTTATGCCAGCTTCTGCATCGTGCACTGCGGAATCATCAATTTGTGATTAGCGAAGAAGACCTCAGTTCTGGTGGACGGTCCCGACCCTCATCACTGTACCGTGTGCTTTCCGTACATACATTGATTAATGATGACAACAGCAAGCAGTTACAGCTCCAGCTATCCCGTTGGGGTGGCCCACCCGCACCAGTCGCAACGACAACTGTCACTGTCCGAACAGAATCTGACTTCGCTCTCCTGAACTCCGCACGCACCTTCATGACATCAGGTCATCGACTTCTTGTCATCGCACCCTACCCACCTATTAACGGCCTTAAGGAACTAATTCAGACCTGGCGGAAAGAATCCAGTCGCAACAAGATCGATCTTATTATGGTGCACGAAAACAGTAACGAATATCTTTCGGTTAACGAGCTACCTGATATTGATTTGGCTTTCAGTGTTTTGAACAATGTAAGATTTAAAATTATATTTTACTAAACGTTTTAATATTTTACGTATTATCATAAAAAAATCCGGCTAAGTGCGAGTCGGACTCGCGCACCGAGGGTTCCGTACAAACCTGTAGGTATATAAGTAAAAGTTCACCCATCACGATAATCGAGTCATAGTCGTAGTTATGGTATTTTTATTGCAAAATGAAAAACATTTTTATTATATGATGTAACTAAAAATTTACGGTTTTCGCAATTTTTCCTTTATCTGTACTATAAGACGTTACTTCGTACCAAATTTCAAGATTCTAAGTCTACGAGAAGTACCCTGTAGGTTTTGATTCCCGTGCGGGTTTCGAAAATATGCGGAAATTTGCGGCATAAACGGCTGTATCTTTTGATTGCTTTGGCTTAGATGTTTGATTTTTTCACAGCTCCAAGGGACAGTAGACTATTGGATATAAATTGTAGTTTGATAACTCTACGCTTTCCAGAGAAAAACGGTCTTGACAGACGGACGGACGGACAACAAAGTGATCCTATAAGGGTTCCGTTTTGTCCTTTTGAGGTAAAGAACCCTAAAAATTGACTAATTAAGCAATGTGTTAGGAAACCTGGGGAGGTGAGTACTACGTGTCAGTAAGCGACGGTGCAACAGTGAGCAAGAACGTGACCTTGCAAAGCAGCAAGATCGGAGATTTGGATTCCTTAACTTGGGTCGAAGCATCAGACACTGATGAAGCCGGGATCGACGTGATGGTAAATTGGATTTCTTCTTTTGAAAGAGCTTAGTTTTAGTCACTGAAGCAATTTTCGAACGAAACGTTATGTGTTTGACCGGTATGTTTGTATATATTACATATATGTATGTGTGTTTTGTTGTCTGCTCGTAGCTACTCAACCGATTTTGATTAATGATAAGTCATTAAATTTGTCTTCATAGCGAAAAATTAATTAAACTGGTGGTTTTTGATTTTATGCATTTAAATGTGCAGGCTGAAATAAAAATTTTATTGGCAATTCCCGAGAAGAATATTAAAACGAATGGCTTAAAAAAGCAACTTTTTAAATATATTTGAATTTAAATGTAAAATGACAATATGGCAAGGAATGTCGCCATTTTAATTTGTCAAAAATATTTTTTCAATTGTTACAATATGGAAATCGAGGCCTTAATAAACACATACACAGCATTCAGAAACTATATAATTGCAATTTCAAACTTGACACAAAAATTTATAAATGCAATTTATTATATAAAAAAAAACTAAACCAGGCTGCAAAAAACGAAATAAAAAGTAAGAAAACAAGTTTTTTATGTATTGTCATTCCAGTCTTGAAACTCAAAATCACTATAAATTAAAATTTTAATTTTTAGGTTCATTATGCTGGTATTAACAAAGCTGACGTCAAAAAAGCTGACGGATCATTATTTGACGTAAACGATGCTAAGAATAGCTACGGAATGGACTTCAGTGGTGTTACAAAGAGGTAAATTATCAATTTTAAGGGACAACGATTAATTAAGACAATATGTCTTGTATGGCACTATTGCAATTGTAGCACTATCCTTAGAATTGACAAAGTTAATACATAATTATGATATTTTTTTTTTGTCAGTTATGATGTATTACAATCTGGCAACCAATTTTACTAAAGAATACTGAATTACCTAGTAAAATAGGTTGTGGAGGTCAGAGATTAAGCTCAATTTGTGAAGGCTGGAAGCCGACCTTAATATAGCTTAGTAAAAGACTAGGCAGAAAAAGAAAAAGTTAGTAAAAGTAGTTTGCAAAAGGTTTGTTACGTTTTAGTGGACAACGAGTGATGGGTTTGGTACCGTCCGGCGCGGCGAGCAGCGTGGTGCGCGCGCAGCCCGAGCTGCTGTGGCCGGTGCCCGCGCACTGGAGCCTGGAGGACGCCGCCACCGTGCCGCTGGCCTATGCACACGCATTCTACTGCCTCGTGAGTATCGTACTAGTCGGTAACTGTCCAACTGCAGAGCAAAAGCAAACAATATTTGGGGAGGCATCAGTGCTTATTAAATGCCGATCGGTAATTTCAGCTTAAATAATTAATCCTGTTTTCCTCACAATTTTAGATCTGTCAGTGTTAAATATTGGGCTCATAGGTAAAATAGAATATATAATTTTGAAAACGTCAAATGAAGGTTTAGTAAGTCTTCTTTCGAAACTGCAGATAGGAAGACTTTACGCGAGCAATTTTGTATATACACTTGTTGGTTTTATTAGTACTCTAATAGGTATTTACTGATACACTTTCAACTTACATTAAACTTATTTACCTGCTCTTTGAAAGGCAGCACCCAGTGATTTATTTACTAGCTACGTAAATAGTAATCTTAATTGCTTATCATATTTTTAGACAGTAAAGTCGGTTATTAAACCTGGCTACGATATCTTGGTGCACGGAGGAACCGGCGCTTTGGGGCAAGCTGTAATATCCATCGCACTGGGTTACGGCTGTCAAGTATTCACCACCGTCAGTGACACGCGCAAGAAAAGTTTCTTGCTCAAATTATTCCCCGAATTAAAAGGTATATTGCATTTAAACATTTAATAACAACCTGTATAGAACCTTTAAATACCATCAACGTTCCAATGGTAAAGTGTTCTTCAATGTAAATTAGTGTACAGAATGTTCTACATTTATTTGTATTAATCTTGATATGGAATATTGATGGTTTTAAAAGCGGCGTGTGAACTAAATGTATGTGTCATTCTAATATCAGTGTACTTGTGGTTTCAGCTGATCATATTGGATATTCTCGGGATGAAGGTTTCAAAGATATGGTCAAAACTATAACAAGTGGGAAAGGTTGTGATATAGTGATAAACTCTATTGGTGGAAAACTTAAATATGTAAGTTTGTTATATTTAACTCGTCATTATTAGTGTTCATAATATAATTCATGTTGATATGAAACTGTAACGGCTTTATCGAAAGTGCCCGACTAGTTTCAAGCCCGACCGGATGACACGCGGTGTCGCGCGACAAATTGATTTTCACCGCGGTGTTGTGATGAGCTCAAGATTATGGGCTCAGATCGGGCTTGAAACTTGTCGGGCATCTCCGATAGTGATCTGTGTGTAAAGCCGTTACAGTTTTATACATGTATTACTTAGTATGTCTCCCGAACGTTATTTTACAAGAATTATACGTATTAGTTTAATGGAAATTATTATTTACAGTCGTCAGTTGATTGTGTAGCAGCTTCTGGCTACTGTGTTGACGTTTCTCAGCTTATCGATCAAGATGAATTTTCGTATGGAATGTTCAGCCTTACTCGTGAAAGAAACTATAGAACTACCGATTGCTTCACAATGTTTGATGGCATAAACACATACGATAAGCAAGTAAGTTTAGACGTGAAAACTGAAATAAATATACCTATTTAAAATATTATTTCATATTAAAAATTACGTGCATTATCTTAATTGCAGGCAGTGTATAAAATGATAATAAATGGTATAAGTAGCGGGCTCGTACGACCGTTGACGCGCGTGTCGTACGCACCGCACGATGTGTCGCGCGCCTTCCGCCTTATGGCTGGGAGCCGACACCGCGGTAAAGTGCTTCTGAACATGAATGACTGCAAGGTGCAAGTGCAACCCAGGTAAAACAGAAAAAAATCGGACAAGTGCTAGTAACACTTGGATACCAAGGGTTCCGAACAAATTTTACTGAACGCCGCGGTTAATTCTCCAAAAAAAAACCTAACTTTGCAGTTGAAAAAATTTTTGCTCATACATCGATGTATGACATGGACCATGTCACATGACCATGACCATGTCACATGGTCATATTTCCAAATGCAAATACAGGGTTGATACGACCGAGGAGTTTTCTTTTACACCACATATTCTAGCAGCTATTTTTAAGCTCTATTCCAAAATCTAGTCAAAAATCAAAATTAAAATCAAAATCAAAATATTTTCATTTCGAGTAGGCCTTTTCAGGCACTTTCAAAACGTTAAATGACTTGCCTGAGTAACTTAGGAGCAGTAGTTAAATCTACAAAAATATTTTTTATTATTTGCTTCTTTTGAACACACTGTATTACTTATAACTATACTTAGGCAAAAGTGATCCCTGGAACTACGGAACCCTAAGTGTCAAAAAGCCTCAGCAAAAAATCTACATTGACTATTTTATTAATGTAAATTGGAGATTTTTTTCTCTCACTAGAAATTATCTGGAGAATGAGACACATTTTAAGTGACATTCAGTTTTTGCTTTTGGTTCATGATCCATGTTCCTTTAACCTCTTTATAAATACTTATGCAATAACTATTTTCCACAATGTACTACTTTTTTAAGTATAATTATGGATGTCATAAATTAATATTTTATTACTTGTTTTACAGAATCACTTGTAGTTCCGATCATAGCCATCTAATACTGTGCATCGACGAGACTTTTGGTCTACAGTTTGCTGATAGACTTGTGGAAAGAGGCGTTAAGAAATTATCCGTGCATTTCAAGCGACAGACGAGGCCGTATTTCGAAATCAAAATTAGGTGAATTTTCGATTCGTAACCATTTATTGATAGAGTTCTTATTTTTTTTTAATATTAGTAAACATCGGTTAAAATAAATCAATAGTAACATATTTAGTTATGTCAGGTCTTACGTCAACAACAATGGAATGCCTTCAGTCTATTGTATCATCACCATTTTTTTTAATGTTTAGCATATGACTGAACTGGTAAGGTTTAAGCAAAAAAAATATATGATATTTTGTATTGACATCATTTGTTTATTTAGGTCATGGCAGAAGGCTGGTGTCAAAGTGCTTTTATTTTCTGATGATCTAAATGGAGAGATGGACATCACTACATTGGTGAACAATGCAGCACGACTAGGACCACTAGAGGGAGTGTATGTAGCTGTCGGTGACAAACAGCCAGAGAGTTACGAAGGCTTAGTAACCTCCTTGGATTTGGTGACAAGAAAATTATGTTCTGATATCAAGTAAGTTAGATGATAGTAATAACTTCTTAAGCCTGCCTCGTTGCTAATCATTTGGGGCTGCCTGGAAAGCGCCATGTAAATTATTTTTCTATTTGTCCCTTCTACTCTTCATCTCAGAATTTACAGATTTTCTTGTAGTATTGAAATTAATAATTAATCACTATTGACGATGTGTGATGTGAGAAAACAATGTACTTATACTCAAAATGTATTGGACTCCTGCCATTGCAGCGCAACAGAACTACATATTTAATAACGTTGTATATTTTTTCAGATACTTCGCAGTATTGAATGTGGGTAGTAACACTGTTGGGAAGGATGCGTGTCTGAAACGAGCGCAAAATAAGTTACCTGCAACCTTGGTGTATCTGCCTAAACTTGGCATCGTAAGGAAATTCTTCAATTAGTATTTCGGGGACCAATTTGAATTGAAAGACACCCATGTGAAATCACTCGCTTGTCCGTCCATCCATCTGTCACAGCTTATTTCAACTCAATCAGTTCAGTCGTTTCGAAACAAATTCTCCGAAATGGCTGGACCGATTGATTTGAAATTTGGTAGACATAATTATGGAAGTTGGTGACCTAATGTCGAACGTGTAACGTAAATAACAGAATCTATATATTTTTAAGTTATTTTTTAAATTTGTTAATATTTCCCTTACCTCGGAAACATACAGGTCTAAAATTTTGCAAAAGAAATATGGTAAATAGTTATTACTATTTATATTATCGATGTGTGTAAGAACATTTTGTAAACTACAAATGCAAATTTGTTTTGGAGAATTATCTGAGACGATCGGCAAAAATTGTAGATACAGAAAGGGTTCTGTATCTACAATTTTTGACTCGCGTACCGAGGGCGGTACGCGAGTCAAACTCATTTTAGTCCGGTTTTTTTCAATATTAGCAAATCTGCAAGCATTGATTTTCCAATATATTCCAGGCTAAGATTTGTCTCCTAATCTAAATCGTATTTTTCATTTTATTTATCCTGAGAACTATTTTTATTTTAACTGAGCTGGACAAACTGACAATTAAATGTGTTTGCCATAGGAGGCGGGTTTGTGGCGCAGTGCGGTGGACGTAACAGAACGCGCACTGCGCATTGGACACGCTGTACAGCGAGCATCTCTCCTGCCAGCGAGACAAACCTCAATGCTACAGAAAATTGCTTCAATAGCCAGTAAGTATCTCATTAAGGTGCACTTACAACTAAAATTTCTCCATTTATTATAAAGATGATGTTGATTATGTCACGTCCACATCGACCGGTTTAGAGTACTCGCACCATACTTCCGGATACGGAGCAATATTACTCCATTAACTGCTCCATTTTGATTGATTTATGCTATGTAGCCAAAATCGCTCAAAAAGTGCTCGTTTAAGCATACGGTTATAGTTGGAATCTTATAGAACTTTTTATTTTAGACTAGCATGTCTTGTTTTGGTTGTCCTATTCCTAGAAGTAACATTATTTCATAGTTGTAAAAGTCAACATTGTATTATATTATTTTAAAATATCTTATGGTTGAATTAAAATCTACCACTCTCACCTAATTGGTTTTGGAAGCAGATATTTTTTCCAAGAATAATAAATAGCACGTCGCCTTCTTGGTCTTAAGAAGGCGACGTGCTTACTTAATACTAATTCAAGTGCTAACTTATTGAAATCAAACTCAAATGTAGCTTAAAGTATTGATACAAAACAAATAAACGGGTACGCTTGAATTTACCGTTTAAACCTTCTTTTTCAGAAATAGCGATTTTAGAGAATACTAAAATAAGTACAACTTTAGAAGATCTGGGCTTAGAAAGTGAAAAAATACCAAGTATACTTTATCTTCTCCGTGTTGAATACAACCTATCGTTTGAAGTGGAACAAATACCTTTATTAACAATTGAAACGTAAGTGGATTATTTATTTATTTAATGCTTTATGCACGATGTACTTAATGCCTGAAGACATTCTCCACCTGTCGACTTTGGGCAATGTGGAATAAAATGTTGGGGATGCACTGAAAATAGTGATATTGTGGCTTATATATTATTATGTGAAGTACATACATTAAAATATGTATAAGTCGTGGCCAAATCGTAAAATTGATAATTTTATGATATATTTGGCTTTTTCATGAAATAGAGCCGTTTCATGATATGACTAAATCCATCGACCTAAAATCAATTGCCACATGTACGACGGAGCATCACTTAAGAACGGCTCGACCGGTCTGGATGTTTTTGTGTTGTGTTTGTAATTGTTAGTTTATTGTAAAATAGTATTACTAACGATATTTCAGTTTTATTTTCATTCATTTTAATTTTTGATTCTGCTGTTAAAGCGGTAAAAATAGAAATTTCTAGTACCTGAAACATTAAAATTTGTTAACGTAAAAATTGAAAAAGTAAATCAACTTTATTCGTAAGAATATAAATTTCTCTTTTTCGATTAAGCGAATCGTATCATGCAGTAATGTTAGGTAGATACTTTTTTATGCACGAAAGGGTATTTCAAGTTAGACACATCGCAAGAAATAAAAAAAGAGCTCGCAGAAACAAAGTCATAAAGTTTTAAAGATGCCTCCTATAAAATTCCATTATAATTAGAAAAAATATACATATATATCATATAAAAATATTAAATATTCACTTATCTCCTTAACTATCAGAAAGGTATGAGGAATCGAAATTTTCTTTATTAGCGTGATTTTTTGGTCCACCTTTATGTAGACCAAAAAACTTAGTAGCATTATCTTTTATTTCGTTAAATTTAGAATTTTATTTACCCTTTGTCCAAATTGCATTCGATTTGTTTTATCTAGCTTGATTTTGAGATTGTTTACCTCTGACCAGCTAATTGTCGTTATAAAATTTCCTTTCTTTTTTTAATGGAATTTGGTCCAACTGTGTCAAACAACAGCGTAATAATGTAACGTAGCAGACGGTAGGTCATTTCTATAAATTATGAAAAGTGGTGGCCCAAGCACAGTACCTTGAGGCACCTAAAATTCCTTATAGGTGAATTAAACGAAATTTATGAATTAGAAACTATTGTTAATTGTTGCCGATTGGAAAGATGTGATTCAATTAATTAAGATATATTTGCTCAAACGCCACAAATTAAGTAAAAGGGGAAGCTATGATAGTCTAAAATAGAAAATATAATAAAGCAGTCAAAACCCGCACTTAATGCCGCTGTCGTATTGGTAACCATTTCAAAAGCAATTGGTGTACAGAAGCATGGTCTGATTTTTGGGTGTTGAAAACAAATCGAATACATTTAGGTATTTAGAAGGCGTTGAGTTTATTGAGAAGATTCAGGTCATATTAGCTCACATCACCATAGTCGTATATGGGGAAAATGAAGGGTTTTTACAATCATATCTTTCGTGCTGGATGGTAGAAACTTTTTGAGACGATTGCAGAATCCCCGTAAATTTTTGGCTAACATTACTAACTTGCACTTGCCAGCACAATGTAGTTTGTCATGTAAACTGAGGTCCTAGGCACTAGTGCTTATGGGGATAACGGCTCCACTGAAAATTATAGGAGGGACAGCAACACCGTTTAACTTGCCCATAATTAATCGACTGATGCCTGCGATGCTTTACTGGCACACCAAACCAGTTCTTTATGGTGTCAAGATATCAGTTCACTGTGCATATTATATTGGGAAGACTGTCTACACTCGCCTGCGTAAAGATGATACGAACACTAAAGCTTATAAGTTGTTACATTAAAAATGATAGAAAACAGTATAGGAGAACCGAATACCGTCATGTGTAACGCCATTTTTAAGTTTGCTCTAAGTTGATCACAAATCACCAACACAAACAGGCTACTGACGCTCTCGAAGATAAGAGAAAGTCCAATCCAATGATGGCTGAGAGACCATAAGATAAGAAAGGATGAATTCAACGATCGTGTGACTGACGTATTAAAGACGTTCTAGAAATAAATCAATAACCCAAGGACTGTGACCTTCAATTCCACCATACCCGCCCGCATACCGCCAATCACGTACACAAAACAACAGAATTGGTTTTGGGTACAACTCTCCTGGACTTTGGACATAATCAATTACATCAGTCGTTGAAAATACTATTGCATCTAAGGCTAAACTGCCCAATTTTGCATTAGGCATTCGTTTGTTTAAAAAAGAAGCTATCCACCGATGTCATTTTTTTTAATATATAAATCATTTAAAGTTCGCCTTTTTCATCCAATGATATTTAATAACTAGAAGTATTCAAGTCAATTATTCTTGCTTAATTTCAGGATTACTCAGTTAGACAAGACCCTCACAGTAAAAGAATTTGACACTATAGAAGGATTATCCTCTTTCTACACGTACGTTGACTCCGATGAACTTCTGGCAACAACAGAGATTGTGTTCTTACCGACGCTGACCAATAGTGCTTTAATGGTATAATATAAAAATTCTTATAAATTATAAAAAAATCGTGGAAGGAACTAAGTACTACATATTGGATAAAGTAATAATATTTGATTTTGTGTCGAACGAATAATAGAAAATCTATGCAGAGTTGGCTCATATAGTAAAATACTTGACGAAAACAAGTTTCTTCGTCTTTTGCAATATCATAGTGTTTTATCTTTTGCTTACAGTTAGTTTAATTTATCTTAACACCTAATACATATACCTTTCGAATTTCGCTTTGTTTTATGCAATTTGGTCAAACTACAATTAAATTAAACAAAAAATCTTATGCTCGCGTTAATTCATGTTCAGAATTAATTACAAAACTTTTATTTTTGTCTAGTTTTGACCTCATATTTGCTTAATTTACAGAGAGACGACGAATTCGATGTGAGCCAAACCTTCCTGTGCATAGTGCCGGGTATTGAAGGTCACAATCACAAGTTCCGCGTGCTCTGTGAACGTCTGAAGTTGCCAGCCCTGGTGCTGCAGCCAGGACTCGACCGACCCCACGACACTGTCAGAGAAACTGCTGAGAGATACGCGGAGGTATAGATACAATTAGAGAGTGTTTCTTAGAGTACCTGATGACCGTTTTGTTCAATGTTAAAATAAGATGCATGTCTTTTGTTATAATTTCGTGTCTCTATTGTGCAGTCATCGAGATAATAATATAATGACGCTGTAACATCCGTAGATAATAAACACAAATAAGATTTAATTAATGTAATTATTTCATACTAAGTATCAATGCACATACTTTTAGACTTTTCTTCTGTTCCAAAACTTTATAAACATAATCAGAAACATTAGATCCAGACAACACGTAATCAGCGTTCTCGTATCTCTTTTGTGTTTACAAACACTACCATGTTACATAAACAGCACGAAATTAACGTATTAAGTGTTCACCACTTATGACCTTCTGCCATCAACCTTTACTCACATTTTGTCACCTTGTAGACGATATTGTTTACTTGGAACCAATAAAATTATTGAAATTAAATGAGGTATTTATCTTCAGGCACTATTGAAGAAGACGGACTTGCAGAAGACGTTCTACCTTTTGGGCTATGAGAGTGGAGTATCCGTAGCGTTAGAAGTTGCATCTATTTTGGAGGATCATGGTAATATACTTTAGTTTATTAACAAACTATAATGTCCAATCAGATGTAGACTTGTAGAACATTCTGAGTAACGAAAGTTTAACCTAAAAAACTAGATCTTTCGGTTTACCCAATACTCTAACTAACGAACGAGGCAGTTAAATAAACAAATGTGTTTTTCAGGTCTAACTGGCATCATATACTGCATTGGATATTCTCCGGACGGATTTATAAAAAATCTAGAAAAGCAACTGTCAAAATACAAAACTACGGAACAGTTGCAGGATGCCGTAGCGTGCCACATGTTTACTCTGATGGCGAACGGAGACACGACGGGGCTCGACAATGCTCTGCAAGGGGCAACCACGTGGTCACAGAAAGTGGACGCTTGTGTCAGGACTTTGTTAGGTCGCGTTTCCCACTCGGCGCAGTACGCTCGCGCGCTTATCGAGACTGCGTGGGTGCGTATTGAGATGGCTAGAAACTACGTTCCTACTACGCGTGCCTTAAGGTCTCAGTTGGTGCAGCTGCTGCCTGTGGTAGGCGGTGAGGAGGCCTTGGAGTTCTTGCTGCAGCCGCACTCCCAGCAGCCGGTAATCGTGCACCAGCTTCAGGTGTCCCTAGCACAAGCCCCTTATGACCTGCGCTGTTCTTCCATCGTGAACAGCTATTTAGATAAGACGATAATAGATGATTTTGAAAATAAGAATACCTGCGATACCTATCGTCTTAATGCTGCGTCTTATATGCAAATGTAGACAAAAGAAAGATAAATGTATAATATCTAAGTACAACTTAATAAATTCTTTATTGTGTACATTTGTTGTTTTATTCACAGTAACAAATCAGAACCTATAGTAAGTCTATAACAAAAAAAATATATCAGACTTGGTCATGAAGAGCATACAATAAGAGACCTTACATTATCACATAAAACCAAAATAAGTATCCATTTTGACAACAAAGACAACTTGAAAATACAGGTAGATTCTATTGCTAAGCAAAACATAGCAAAAGAGGTCCTAAATAGCACCTTGGAATTAGAGGCGAAAATTTACACACTTTAACAACAGGCCCGACAGTGTAATAATGAGCCATGTTTGGTCACGGAGAAGCGCGCTGAAAATTTGATTACTCTCATGGAAAATATATTAATACGGCTATTAATTGTTCGCTGAATCAAAAAAGACATAATTGCCATTAACCGTGTGAAAAGGCAAATGCAAAAAGGCAAAATAACAAATCTAAAAAAAATATTATTGTTAAGCTTAGCTCTCGTATCGTATTATCGTCAGAGATATTCTGTCAAGTGCATTCCGTAGTGCGAAGGGTGTAAAACCTAGGAATCTCAGGTACAGTCACAACCCACTTTCTTTTCATCATTAATGAAAACCAGACTCTTAAGAATAAACAGTTATGTATAATATATATATTATTAAGCATGCTAGCATTCTTGTGAGAGAGAGTGACGATGACTCAACAATGGCCATTCGATTTTCGAGACATTAACAAAATTAAGACTATCGCTGTTTCTACCATTTCCAATAAATTCCTTAATTAGTTACCCAATTTTTATTTATATGTAAAGTTGTTATTTTTTCTAAATTATTATTGTATTCAAAACATTCAAAGATTTTTCTATGTAATTGGTATTGCAATAGTTTTGAAAATATGAAGTCGGACCAGGTTACTCTACTTTTCACGCTTATTATGTTTACAATAATCCTTAACTATTGTGTACAGCACAGACTTCTGGAGGGGTTTGTTAGAACTGGTATAAAGCAAACAATGCTGATTGTCTATGCCGCGATATCGTCATTCTGGTCTGTGGATAATATTCACTCTCTCTTGTGTCAACTGTTGTACTGTGCTAACTACATTATGAATAAATCTCAGTATTGGGCCGAGGCTTTGAATACAGCAATCTTTGTGTGGATGACCCCAATGATGTCTCATGGAATCCAGACATGACTGAAGATCAACATTCTAGTTATTATGAAGATATTGATGAAAGTGTGAATGCTGTAATTTTAATGTCAGCAACAAGTCATGATGGAGAACCACCGACAATTGAGGCAGCATTATCAGGACCTGAAAAGGAACACTAGAGGGAAGCTATTGAAGATGAATATAAATCATTTGAGAAAAATAAGGCTTGGAGTTTGACATTACTGCCTAAAGGAAAGAAGGCTGTGCGTTGTAAGTGGGTTTTCAAGAAGAAGCGAGGACCAGAAGGTCAGTTACTTCGGTATAAAGCACGCCTTGTAGCAAAAGGTTATAACCAGGAATACGGGATTGACTACCAGGAAACCTACTCACCTGTGATACGATATTCTACTATACGTATATTGATTGCTCTAGCAGTAAATTTAAACTTACACATTGATCACATGGATGTAAAGACAGCATTCTTAAACGGTGATTTACAAGAGACTGTTTACATGGAGCAGCCAAATGGAACAAGATAAATGGTAAAGAAAACCATGTATTTAAACTTTATAAAGCTATATATGGGCTTAAGCAAGCCTCAAAGGCATGGTATGATAAGAATAGTTAATGCCTTGACAGATCTTCAGTTTAGAAAAACACTCAGTGAGCCTTGTGTTTACATTAAATCAGAAAACTCAGGAAATATTATTATATTGGCATTGTATGTCGATGACATTTTAATTATAAGTAAAGATATGCCAGAGAAGAAAGCACTCAAGGAGAAACTGATGAAAAGGTTAGAAACAAAAGATCTTGGCCGAGCTACACATGTATTAGGAATGAGATTAAATCAAAGACAAAATCAAATTACATAGGTTCAGAAAAATTATATACAGAAGGTATTAGGTAAATTTAATATGACTGATTGTAAGCCTGTAAGTACACCTCTGGAATGTGGCATAAAGCTTGAGAAAGGAGACCAAACTGATATGAATTCCAAGTATAAAAGTCTAGTGGGATGTATTATGTACTTAGCCGTTTCTACTAGACCAGACATTATGCATGCAGCAAGCTTACTCAGCCAATTTAATAATTGTCATTCCGATACACACTGAAAAGCAGCCAAAAGTGTATTGCGATATTTAAAAGGGACTATTAATTATAATATAGTTTATGAAAAATCCTAATTGAGTGTTACATGATATGTGGATGCAGATTGGGCGTCTAATCAGCTAGACCGTTGCTCATATACTGGGTATCTATTTAAATTAGGAAATTCAGCAGTGTCATGGGAAAGCCGAAAACAAAGAACTGTGGCCCTATCAAGCACCGAAGCAGAATACATGGCATTGTGCGAAGAAGCAAAGGAGGCTAAATTTCTTAGAAGCTTTCTTTATGAATGTTTAGGTAAACATTTAAGTATCAGTAACTTTGTTCAATGATAGTGTAGTGTATGACAGTAGTGTGTAAGTATTGTAACGATTATTTGTATGTATGTGTAAACATACCTTTCTAGGATTAAGCTAAGTAAGCATTATATTAAGAACAAATGTATGTTGGTTCGAGGAGAGAACACAATAAAACTAGACGTTAATCAGATCACATGTGTTTGATTTACCACGACACTTCATGGCGACCCTGCCATACAAGGTCGCATCGCAAGTGAAATTTGGACAATAACAATTAAATCATGGTTTTGTGTTGCTGATAAAGTTTTTAAAAATGGGGACTACTCAAACGAAAGAAGAAACGGTCATCGCGCAGACGGCTGCTGGTGATGGTCAAAATGGCGCAGAAACTGAGATGGACTACTCCAGCACCAGTACTACTAATATCCTCCTTACATTGATCACGATCGTCCTACTGGCTGCGGCGTGCTATGCTTCCTGCTATTTCTACAAGAAGATGCATGTTAAATGGATGGAGAGACAGATGAATCGCAGGTCCTTACGTCGCAGACAGGCCTCTGCGTATTTCAAGAAACACGCTGCCCGTGATGATGCCACAGATATACCCGTGAAGGTGATAAAAAAAAAAGTGATTAGAAAATCGCCGTGAACGGTTTGGTGCTATAAAAGTGATAGAAGGTACTTATGAGTCGTGTTATGGTACGTAATATATGAACATTTTTTTTTTCCCTTCGTGCGTGGTAGTTAAGTGTTACCGGGAGATAACAACAAGGCCAAGGATAAAACTATAAATAAACATTCGTAAAAGTCTGTATTACGGAACTTTTTAGTGGTAAAGTGCGTCTATCCGCAGTCTCTTATAGGCATGTACAATAATTACATTAGTTTTACATTTTATAAATAAATAATTGCATGTAACATGCATAATTGTGTTAAAACGAGTAAGTAATTAGTATATGGTTTTATTGTACGACTATGTAACAGTTCATAAACCGTGCGCGGCGACTCACCGAACTCGATACCCCGCGTCGTATATGGTATGTTTTCGCATTGCTTTCTTTATTTGGGCGATAATTAGAAGAATCGTAATGAAGATACTTAGTTGCTAGGGTGATGTCACTACATTCTTTTATGGTTTATTTTTAGATTATGGCCGATGATTTTCTTAAGATATATGAAAAGTTGATGTACATTCGTAAATAGGTATTTAATAAAGAAAGGACAAGCTAGATTTACGGGTTCTATTGCGATAAATAAATTAAAAGAGGCTAAAAATTTATTAAGTGAGGCGCAATTATTATATTCTAAGTTGTCGCATGATTTAAAGCCCGATTTAGTGACACAATTGTCCACCGACTTTGATAATATTAAAAGTGTATTTTTAAAGATAGGTCAACTGTATGCTTCACCTTCTAGTGAAATAAAAGTTGTAAAAATGGAATTCGATTTTCGAACGGCGTGTAATTTAATTCCTCTTATGGATGGTAAGGAGGACACCACGAAAAGATTGATTGATGCTGTGGAAATGTATGCGGAAATGTTAGACGACTCGGGAAAAAATAATTTAATAAAATTTGTGCTTAAAGGTCGCCTATCTGAGAACGCTAAGCTCCGTTTATTAAGTAACTATGACACCGTTCCCGATTTAATACAGGATTTAAGGAAACAATTATTAACTAAAAAATCTTTTACCGCTATTCAGTCCCGCCTCCAAAATATGAACCAAGGTTTTAGGTCAATTGACGAGTATGGTACGGAAATAGAAAAACTTTTTACTGACTTAACTATCTCACAAGCAGACGGAGATTCGTCAAAGTTCGCTGTTCTTAAGCCATTAAATGAGAAAATGGCAATTAAGAAATTTTCAGATGGGTTGAAAAATTCGAGGCTGAGCACCATCGTGGCCGCCCGCAACTACAGTAGTCTCAAGGACGCCATACAGGGTGCTAAGGACGAGGAGGTATCAACGCCTTCTCCGTCCGTTGAGCCGGACGTCATGCAGTATTCCAGAGGAGGTCGAGGTAGGTTTACGCCTTTTTCGGGACCGAGGGGTCAAGGTCAACGTGGCCGCAATGATGGGTCTTTTAATAATTATAACCGCCGTGATTACGGAAGATTTTTTCAAAATTCTAACCGCGGCAGATCTTTCTCTCAAGCAAATTCTAACAACGGCCGATACAACCATCGCGGTAACAGGCGAGGAAATAATTATAATCGCAATCCTATTTTTTCCGCACAAACGTCAACTGAAGAGGTTGTTTCCCAAAATTCTGAGGAAAGTATAGATTCCGAAAATATGGATAATAAGCAGTTTTTTCGATCTTAATAATTATATTTTGGCTTGTAGGGGACAATGTCGACTAGTGGCTTTTTATTCAAATAACAAAAAATATTCCTTTTTAGTAGATACAGGTGCGTCAATATCTATAATAAATAAAAATGAATTACCCGATTCGATGCGTATATGTTATAATAGCACTACTATTAATGGAATAGGTGGCCAGATCGACTCCTTGGGATATGTAACCTTGAAACTTGTATCTGAAAATAATTACACGTTTATTCATAAATTTTACGTTTTTGAAAACTTGCCCTTCAAGGCAACTGGTATTTTAGGCTTAGATTTTCTTGCTACTTATGGCTGTACTGTCGATTTAGCCGCTAACGTGTTAGTTGTTAATAATGCGGGCCAATTAATTCATTTACCTATCTCACCTACACCTGATTTAACGTTAACTAATAATAACTGTCTTGTATTACCGGCCCGAAGTGAATCATTCCATTACGTACATTTAGGTATTGATGAGGAAGATGATTATGTTATTTGCTCGAGAGAGATAGATAAAGGTATTTTTTTAGCCGGGGCTATAGTTAGACCTAAGAATGGTAAGATACCGGTTAGAATACTCAACGTAGGAGATAAAGAAGTTAGATTAGAAAATTTTGTTCCGGAAGCATTTTTTTTAAACGAGTATAATATTTTTTCTTTTGATAAGTCTATTGCAAATGCTAATAGGGCCGAGACTTTACTTTCGTTATTAAAATTAGATCATCTTAATTCCGAAGAGAAGATTTCAATCGAAACAATTTGTTCAAAATATTCCGATGTGTTTTTTTTGCCAGGAGATAAGTTAACCACCACCAATGTCTATGAACAATCCATAACACTAAAACCTAACATTAGTCCCACATACGTCAAGCCCTATAGATTACCACAATCATCGAAGCAGGAGATTGATCGACAAATTAAGCAAATGTTGAAGGATGATATAATAGAAGAGTCCTCAAGCGAGTGGAACAGCCCAGTGTTACTCGTTCCCAAAAAGTCTGAAGGTTGTAAAAAGTGGCGATTGGTAGTAGATTATAGAAAACTCAATGACGTAATAGTCGATGATAAGTTCCCACTACCAAACATCACCGACATCTTGGATTCGCTTTCAGGCTCAATGTATTTCACTCATTTAGACCTAAACCAAGGATATTTCCAAGTTAGTTTATGTCCTAATAGTCGTAAATATACAGCTTTTTCGACCAACGCGGGTCAGTATCAGTTGAAGCGTCTTCCTATGGGACTTAAAACTTCCTGTAGTAATTTTAGTAGAGTGATGTCAATAGCTATGTCTGGTCTGACGTATGACAAATGTTTTGTTTATATGGACGATTTGATTATTTTTGGGCGAAATCTAAATGCTCATAATAAAAATTTGATTGATGTACTCGAAAGGCTAAGAAAGGTTAATTTAATATTAAATCCGGGTAAATGTAATTTTTTAAAAAAGGAATTATTATATCTTGGGCATTTGGTTTCTGCTGATGGGGTATTAATCGATCCAGAGAAGACAATAGTTTTACAAAATTACCCAATACCTAAAAATGTAGATGAGGTGAAACGTTTTGTAGCTTTCTGCAACTACTATCGTAAATTTGTACCAGCATTTGCTGAGTTGACATTACCTTTAAATCGATTGTGCCGAAAGTATGTAGTTTTTAATTGGACAGCCGAATGTCAAAATTCCTTTGAGATCTTAAAGCAAAAGTTAATTAGACCACCCATACTTCAGTACCCAGATTTCTCGGAATCAAATGAATTTATTTTACAGACCGATGCGTCAGGTATAGCCATTGGTGCAGTTTTGTGTAACAAGGACTTAAGACCCGTAGCGTATGCGAGCAGACCTTTAAATAAGGGATAATTAAACTATCCCACAATACAAAAAGAACTTACTGCCATAGTCTGGGCAGTAAAGTACTTTAGGCCATATTTATATGGTAGGCATTTTACTATAATGACAGACCATAAGCCACTTATTTATTTATTTGGCATGAAAGATCCCTCTAGCAGACTGTTGAAGTTTCGTTTAGTTCTTGAGGAGTATGATTTTAAAATAGTGTACGTGCAAGGTAAGGATAATGTAGTCGCGGATGCATTATCCAGAGTGATTGTTACATCGAGTGAATTAAAGAGTATGAATGAGATAATTTCGGAAGTAAATGTCATGACTAGGGCGCAAAAAAGGAGAATAGATAAGGAGAGTAAGAAAGTATCACCGCCAATTAGTAAGGACACTGACGAAGGGTCTTATCAGCCTAGAGTTGTGGAGTTACTAAGGAAGCCGAGGGATGTTGTAGAGATGATTTTGCTAGAGAAAGATAAAGTGGATAAATATAGAAAGGATAATAGGATAACGGTTGAAGACGAGTGCCTGGCGTATATTCCTAGTAAAATGATATTATGTATAAACCTCAACTTCAGGGCACATTTCTCGCGAGCCGAATTTGTGACTAAGTTAGAGAAGTTTAGTAAAAATATACAAGTACAAGAAGTATGCATAGTTAAAAATAATGAAAATGAAGAGTTTATAAAAGGTATGTGTGGTGAAATACAAACGTTGAAAGATTGGACTGGTCCGAGAATATGCATACTAAGAGGAATAGAAAGAATAGAAGACGATAATGAAAAGCAATTTATTTTAAATGACTTCCATTTACTGCCCACCAGTGGACATGCTGGGGTGCGCAGGATGACTAACAACATTAAAAGATGATATTTCTGGCCAGGTATCGATAAAGATGTTCTTGATTTTATTAAAAAGTGTCCTACATGTCAAAAGACTAAATATAGTAGGTACCTACACCAAACAGCCGATGACGATCACGACGACTGCGTCATCGGGCTTTGAAAAAGTATTTTTGGATCTGGTTGGCCCTTTAGATAAAGACGAGTTTGGAAATTGTTACCTTTTAACAATTCAATGTGAATTAACTAAATTTATTGAAGCATATCCTATAAAAAATAAAGAAGCTGTAACGGTAGCAAAATCATTTATACAAAATTTTGTTTTACGATTCGGTGTACCTAAAATTATAGCTACTGATAGAGGTTCAGAATTTATTTCGAGCACTATGGTTGAAGTTTGCAAATTATTAAAAATAGAAAAACTAACGTCCACAGCATACCACCATCAATCAATCGGTTCACTCGAAAATACTCATAAGCATTTAGGCGCTTTTCTAAGGGCCTACTCAGGCAAAAACGGCTATGACTGGTCACACTGGATACCGTTTTGGTGTTTCAGTTATAATAATACCGTCCACTCAGAGACGAAGTACACTCCCTTCGAACTGATTTTCGGCAGGTCGTGTAATATTCCTAATAATATTAAGAATTGTAATAGATTAGATCCATTATATAACCCTAATGACTACTCTTTAGATTTAAGATATAGGCTACAGGTAGCGCTTAAAGACGCTAAACATAATTTAGAGACTAGTAAGGAAAATAGGAAATTAGCATATGATCAGAATTGTAATCCTGCTACTTATAATAAAGACGACTTAGTTTTAGTAAAGAGTGAAGGAACGAAGAAATTGGATAATATTTTTGAAGGCCCTTACATTGTTCTGGAGGATATGGGTCCAAATGTCAGAATTTTAAAACACAATAAAATTGAATTGATTCATAAGGATAGGACTAAATTGTTCCATAATTAAAAATGTTTTTATTGTATAACTTCAAACAAAAAAAAAAAAAACTAGGAGCTCTGCTTTTTTTTTTTTCTTTTACCCCCGGAGATGTAGTGTATGACAGTAGTGTGTAAGTATTGTAACGATTATTTGTATGTATGTGTAAACATACCTTTCTAGGATTAAACTAAGTAAGCATTATATTAAGAACAAATGTATGTTGGTTCGAGGAGAGAACACAATAAAACTAGACGTTAATCAGATCACATGTGTTTGATTTACCACGACACTTCAATAGTCAGTCAGCACAAAACATTTATAAAAGTCATGTTAATCATAGGCGTAGTAAACACATTCATATAAAACATCACTTTGTACGACAAATTGTAGAAGATAAAATTGTAATGATAAGATACTTATCTACTCAAAATATGCCAGCAGATGTCCTAACTAAATGTTTAAGTGAAGATAAACATTTTAATTGTGTAATAAATCTTGTATTACAGATTGTTTAGTTTAAGGGCAGGTGATAGAACTGGTATAAACCAAACAATGCTGATTGTCTATGCCGCGATATCGTCACTCTCTCTTGTGTCAACTGTTGTACTGTGCTAACTACATTATGAATAAATCTCAGTACTTATACCAATTTAATCCTTTATTATTTTCGTCCAATCCCATCAGAATTTGTTGAATTATACTCTATTATGATTCCCATAACAAAGGATAATCTAACTATTTATTATAAGAATTGTAGAGGTATGCGCACCAAACTCAACATCCTACACAATATCTAATTGCTATGACGATTATCATTCTGAAGGAAACTTGGGTCGCTCCACAAATACTTGACTAAGAATTTATAGTTGACCGTTACAGAAGCAACGGTAAACACACGGCTACAAAAAAAAAGAAGGCGGTGGAGTTCTTGTTTCTATTTGCCAACCGTCTACTTCTTTCATTGAACATTTTATTATACCAATTCCAGGCATTAATTATAAAAAATATATTATTAGGGGCGTGTACCCCCGAATTATCCCGAAATAATTTATTTCAAGCACTTTCAGCTTCTACAGTTTATTAGATAAAGTAAGTTCGAATACTTTTTATATATTTGGGGATTTTTATATGACAGACATTAGTCGGTGGCAGTACCATTGCCTTATCTTGTAATCTATTAAATATTAATTATTATAGAGAATAAATTTAGCCTATTGTTATATGTTATGCTGTCGGTATATCAATAAATAAATAATCTATACTAATATTATAAAGCTGAAGAGATTGTTTGTTTGTTTTTTTGTTTGAACGCGCTAGTCTCAGGAACTACTGGTTCGAATTGAAAAAATCTTTTTGTATTGGATAGTCCGTTTATTGAGGCAGGCTATAGGCTATATAACATCACGCTACGACCAATAGTAGCGGAGCATAAATGAAAAATGTTGCAAAAATGAAAAACCGTTGAAACTAAAACACGCGAACAAAGTCGCGGGGGACAGCTAGTAGTACCTAATTCCTTAGTGGGAATACACGTGAGCAACTTAATGCCAACATTAACCGTATCAGAAACTGCCGATCGTATCCTGGACTTATTGATTTGTAATACAGATAATATTACATACACGCCATCAGTATATTAGTGCCTATTGACGACCATCATCCTCCTTTTTGTACCACAATCACATACAAATGCAAAAATTGGATTGACACCTTTAGCTGTTTGCCAGCAGAAAATTCAGTCAATACTTTATACGATATTTTATTTTATAGATAAAAACTATATTCCTACTACTCGAACCAAAACGACTAGTTTCCAGTTTTGTTTTTAGACCACCGATTCGTACCTTCAGAAATAAAAATAAAGCCTGGATAAGTTGGAAGTTACGAGCACGTTTTACTTCTCAGGCGTAGATTCCAAACTGAATGTAAAAAGAATTACAAGAATTATATGAACAGTTTAAAGGAATTTGTGGAGCTATGTTTTAAATCGTAAAACCAATGCTGACATACCAGCCACAGTGTCGTATCAAAATTAGACATTTATCAATTTGTTATTCATTTGTTTTAATTCGTCTGAGGTCAAATTAAACCTAGACAGTGCGACGGCAACTACATTTTCCTACATATACTTACATTTCTATTTTACATCTGAATGGCAGTAAAAATAAATAAGATCAAACAAACATAATCCTCGGTTGTATTACAGTGGTAATCAACTGATAAACATTTACTTAAAATGAATCAGTTCTTACAAAGTACCTATTATGTAAGCGACCTAAGAGCAACATTGCGCAATTCATATACATATTGAATACTGACATATATTGTTCATTTGACCTTATACTTAAACAATGAAGCAATTGAATATGCATAGAAAAAAAGAGGAATAATCAAAAACAAAAACTCATTTATTCGAACTAGGTTACAAAGTAGCACTATGTAGCCTACACATTCCTTATACAGCAATTTGATTCGCCCACCCTTCACTGCTTCCTGAGTGCTCTGGCTGTTGAGAAGAAATGGCGCAACAAACTCCCCAGCAGCACTTTGTCATTTCGTATTCATAAATGTAATTATTTAGGGACTGCGCAAATAACCAAGTGTTTGAGGTCGATAGGTACTACTATAAAATTACGCGGACTGGAGAGCCAATCCGGAAATGTACGACAGAGATGAAAAGAGGACGAAAAGAGCTAAACATATGTCAAGGTCGCGAAATATTGTCTTAGAAATAATAACGTAAGCGACAAAATGGAAAATCTCATATTAATCGAAATCTTTTGAATGGAATAAAAAATCAATCTACATTAATTTAGATGTTATGATTATGCATCAAATATTGCTAACAAATTGAGAGGGAGTGTATTTTAGAAGAGAATACCGAGCAAATAAATTGTGTACCCTATGCAGACGGTGTGATGTCGCACATAACTTATGTTTATTACCTGTATTAATGTTATGAATATCACTGTTCTTTGTGTACAAGTGAACATTTTGCCTTATAAATAGTATATCAGCAAAAATAATTGCGAGGCTACAGTTAAAATGCCTATCTTCTTAAATCGCTCCCTAAGAGAAACTCTAGACCTTGCTGGTAAATGGTTCTAACAGCTCGTTTTTGTAGAATAAAAATTGTTTCTTTATCAGCCGCCTTACCCCACAACAGTATATCATAGGACATTATGCTATGGAAGTAGCTTAAGCAAACAAGACGAGCCGTGTCTACATCAGTGCTTTGTCTAACTTTTACGCTGCAGAGCTGAGCTTGCTTGCCAGATACGCAATATGTGCCGACCATTTAAGTTTGGTATCAATTTTAATGCCTAGAAAAACCGTTGAGTCTACAGTCTCATCAGAGCGAGATTTTTAACATTCAGCATAGTAAATTTTACAAAATTGGTCTTTTTCGCGTTTAAAACTAAATTATTCGCTGAAAACCGACGAGTAACCTGAGCGAGTGCAGTATTTACTTCGTTAAAATCATCTCTATTTCTATTTAACTTGAAAAGTGCCGTCTGGAAATAGGACGACGTCACATTAGCCTTTTAAAAATAATGGTAAGTCGTTAATGTAAACTGAGACCAAAAACGGGCCCAGTATTTAACACTGGGACACACCTAGCTTATCAGGTAGCCCGGTGGACTTACTACCGTTAACATCAACGCATTGTAGTCTATCACTTAAATGAGAATGTATTAAGTCCAGTGCTCTATTTTTTATTCTCTATATTCGTAATACCGGAGTTTGCGTATTAATATATTATGATTAACGCAATCAAATGCCTTGGAAAGGCCTCAGAACAATAATAGCGTTTTGCGAGTTCTTTCATGCACTATAAACATGTCCTAGTAAAGCTACACCAACATCGGTACTTGAACGTTCCTTTGTAAAACCATATTGCTTACTATGAAGGAGGTGACTATGATAATGATGATGATGATATGATATATGACTATGATATGATATATGATTATTATATATGACTATGATGATGATGATGACATATGACTATGATGCTTACTATGTATTGTAATGACTTAAGAGTTGTTTTAACATAATTAGAGTGGGTCGTAGCATTTACCAGTGACGGTCCATTCCTGCTCTATAATAATAACAGACATGGACGGCCCGTAGATGCAGGACTATTGTAATTTCAATGATATATAAAATAGAATGGGCTATTATGGGTGAATTGGAATGTGTTATATGGATAAGTTCCTTTAACAAAAACAGGAAAGTATGGCACCTGTCTTTACTTTACTGAATTTCCTGCTGTTCTTATCCAATGCTGAGCATAGACTTCCCTTGGTTTATGCCTTTTTTCTCTGTACCTGGGCACTCGCATCCATCCTACTCCCACCATCTTCTTTAAGTTATCTGCCCGTGTCATCCTCAGCCTTTCTGGATTTAAAAAATCTAATAAAACGGCCAAGTTCACTTCGGAATTGTGCATGAAGGGTTTCGTACCACCTGGCAAGACTTATTCAGTTAATATGAAGCAAAAAATACTTAAAAAACCACGTCTCTTGTATGGGGACCCAGTTTAGTTTTTTTTACTAATTTTTAATATTTGTTGTTATAGCGGCAACAGAAATACAGAATCTGTAAAAAATTCAACGCTCTAGCTATATAGTATATGAGATACAGCATGCTGGAAGACAGGCGGACAAACAGCGGAGTTACGGAACTCTAAAACTTGACATTAAAAAAACTTAAACAATGGTATAAGCAATTATAATGACGTGTTTATTTTTACTTATTTTGAAAGCATTAATTATTTATGTTATGGTATCAAGTTGTTATTCAACGAAGTCGCAGTACAAGCTAGTACCTACTTGGTTCATAACACAAGAATGATTTAATTTAAACTATTATACATTATTATTACGTAAATGCTTATACAAAAAAAAATAACAAATACTAATTAAATCACCATTCAACTTATTTTTAACCACTCAATGTTATATAAGTAATTTTTTTTTTGTTTCTCGCGCAGTTCGGTGCCAACTTCGATAAAGTGCATTTTGATAAATTATAATTCAATCAGGTAAGCTATAATATATTATCATACAAATATTTCTAGTTTCCTTGCAGTTAAAAATACACAACGATTTCTTTTTGAGTTTAGATCTCGTTAGCAGGATAAATACTGTATTTTTGGTTTAAAAAAATATTGTAATACTTTGCCTTTGTCTATTTTTCGTTATATTTATATTCTATTTTCTATTCTATGCTTATTTTGATTGTAATGTTTAAATATATTATTGTCATCTTTGTAAATCTACCACTTTTTATGCAAATAAACTTACTGACTTAAAAAAGGAAACCTGACTGCCATGCTAAAAACATTATTATTTATTTTAGCCTTTCCATTTTTTTTATAAAATTACATTTAAACATACAAGTTCAGTATGCTTTTGGAACCCTTTATTTAGATACCTAACTCGATAATGGAGATTAGTAGTAGAATGATTAAATAACATATATTAGCGACTTACTTATCGCTCTATTACACTGTCGCGATTATTTATCTAAAATTTTCCGCCATTTAAATTATTTGTTCAAACACCTATCTAAGGCACTTGGCGAATCTAACGATACCGTAACTGTTGAAATTGATCCAGCCGTTTCAAAAATACGAAGTAAGTAATAAAGAAATTTACAAACATACCAGAAACGCATGTGATCTATTCCAGTTTTTGCACAAAAAAACCGATTTTGTTCAAACTTTTATACGTAATTCTATTTCAGTTCTAAATCGTTTCCGCGGGATGTATAAATTATCAAAATGCAACGCCATTGGTCGGATAATATGACGTCACGGTACGGTGTTATTGCCTCGTAAAGCCCAATTTAAATTAAGGCAACTAGAGTCATTTAACGTTTTGAAACTGCCTGAAAAGGCCTCGATACTTGATATAAAAATATTTTGGATTGATTTGATTTACACTGTAAGTTACGGCCCAATGCTTAAAACTAGGCAAAGAGTTAGTTAATTAGTAAAAAAAAATCATCTAGATAAAATGCTTTTATTATTCATTACATACATTAAAAATACATTGGTTCCAAAAATGTCAAAATATTGTCAAAATTACATTACGTTGAGCGAAATACCTTTTGATGGCAGATTTTTATAAGAGATTTTTATATTATATCTATTTTTTAATCACAAACATATTTAAACATCATGTCATAGTTTTACTTAACTGGGTCGTCATTATGATTTTAATAACTTTCTTAAGCCGCTTTGATTACTTTTTTTATTTTGGTTTACTTAAATTAGGCCTTACGAGGACTCAACCGTGGGTGGAGAGGCGGTATGGTGTTTTGACCTACCGCCTCACGCAGATACTGACCGGGCACGGGGCCTTTGGCCATTACCTGTGTCTGGTCGCTAGGAGGGAAGGGACAACTGCGTGCCACCAGTGTGGCGACGGTGACGACACCGCACTGCACACGTTGGCCGCATGTCCCGCCGTCGCCGCGCCCCGCGCCGTTCTCCAGGCGGCGCTGGGAGGCGTAGATGTCGCCGCGCTGTCGGCTGTTGTCGCTGCTGCGCTCAGCAGTCGCACAGCGTGGGATGCGCTGTCCTCCTTCTGCGAGACGGTCATGTCCCAGAAGGAGGCGGCGGAGCGCGCTCGGGAGGACGACCCCGACGCGCCACAAATACGTCGACGTCGAGTGGGGCGGCGCAGGGCCGCGCATGAGCGCGCTCTCCCGCCCTAACTAGGGTCCTGGGCGACGGGCACGGGGGTGTCTGTCGTCCGACTATAGGACCCACGACGGGGGGCTGCATTCCGTGCTACGGGTGTGGCTCCTGTACGAGGCGGAGAGGCCGACGCTCTTTACACGTCGGTCTCCAAACAATCACGACAGTGATCCGCTGGCCCAATTGGCCGGCGCACCCCGCGGTTGGTGCGTGACGAATTGCAATGCATTACCACGCACCAACACGAAACGCAGATGATGTAGCACGGCGGTTCGGGTTTAGTAAGTAAGAGTCTGACACTACCCGTTCGCTCCCCTGAGTGAGCGGGTGTCCATGAGGATACCCCAGCCTAAACAAAAAAAAAAAGAAAAAGAAGGCCTTACGAGGATTGTTCAACTCGACATCGGCTCTGACGTCATTTTCAATATCCGTGATAAAAATCCGCGCCTATTTCAAATGCTATAATTTTTATGTGAGAACGAATGGTTATTTTTGTATAGTATACTAGCTGACCCGTGCCCACTTCGTTGGGCATAATGTTAATAATCCTTTTTTAGTACATATGACCTAACGGTTTAAATTATTTTATTAATATTAAAAATTAAATTATCTATACTAATATTAAAAAAAACTACTTTTTGTAACCTAAATATAAAAGTTAGACATATGCTGTCGTTGACTTTTTTGTAGGCATTTTCAAGCTCCACATCTTTTCTCTAGAACTCAAAAATATATCTTTCATAGTTAAGGCAGCGTTCGTAAGAAACGCTTTCATTCGGCCGTTTTTTCTCCGATTCACTTTGCAAAACGGACTACCACGTAAAAGCCTTTTTATTTTTCGGTTTTTTTATATAACCTATGACACTCAGCAATAATGTGGCTTTCTATTGGTGAAAGAATTTTTAAAATCGGTTCAGTAGATCCCGAGATTACCCCTTACAATTTAACAAACACACAAACTTTACTTCTTTATAATATTAGTATAGAAGTATAGATAACTTTTTTTTATAAAAATCTTATACAATTTGTTGTAATTTTTACCAACCATTTCACACCCAAAAGGTTCTAGTACCAACATCAAGTAGCTCAGCAATATGACTCCATCACCACAAGAGTCGTCCACGCAGCCGGAGATCCTGGACTTACCGGACACAAACAAAGTGAAGATCGTCATCTCCGGGATGTCGGGACTCTACCCGGACTCGCATAGCGTTAAGGAGTTATGTGAAGTCCTGTACAATAAGGTAAAATAGCTGTTACCCCTGACACTGCGTGTGTAGATGTCAGTTTTTTCGGAAAAGAATTGCTATTTTCCTCTTTGGAGTTTAAGCTAACTCCGTAACAAATCGTACCAAAAATTTGTGGTGTGGTTTAGCCTGCAATGTTTATAGATCTATGCAGGCATGAATTTAGATCATTGGGAATAATTAAAAGCCAAGGTTTTTAGAAAATATTATTATACTTTTATACTTATGAACTCTTATTATTATTTTTTTGTGAGAAACTTTTTTCCTGAATTTATAATTATTATTTGTACCAAAATTTTGAAATATAGTTTTTTAAAACTAATTTACCCGACTGCCAAAAACAAGGGCTAAAAAGTAAAAAGAAGCATTTGTTCTTTGTCATAGCAGTTGTGGAACCGTAGCAGTTTTTAAACCCCGTCCCAAAAAAAGGGGTGTTATAAGTTTGGCCGCTATGTGCGACTTTCTGTGACACCGTAGCTCTTAAATAAGTGAACCGATATGGATAGTTTTTTTTTTATTTGAAAGCTAGTTTACTGGCGATGGCTTAAAATTAAAATCGGTCTAGCTGTTTCCTACTAGACATTGGGGATGAAAATAGTATAATAGTATGAAAAATCTAATACTTTTAAATATACCCACGTAGGGTATCAAATGAATACGTAAGGTGTATATATGTATATATATATGTGTGTGTGTGTATGTATATCAAAAATATTTCGGGGGTTTTTATTTAACTGTAACTGTTGTGAATGAGAAAATGCTATTCGTTTTATTTTACTTTTCATTTCTTTTTTTATAGCATTCGGGATTTTTTGTTAATCGTTTTACTACCTAGTCTGCATCGGTCGTGGTGTACAAGCAGGCTGCTATTATTACACTAAAAAATCTAACTAATCAAACAGGTTAATCCAGTGAGTGCAGAAGGGCTTCGTTACGAGTACAACCATCCAGAAGTGGTTCAATATGGAGGTATTGTGCCGGAACTCAACTGCTTTGACGCGCAGTTCTTCAAAGTACACTACCGTCTTAGTAATTCTATGGACCCTATGGCTCGCAAGATACTTGAAAATTCATACCAGGCTATTTACGATGCAGGTATGTGACTAGCTACAAACAAGACCAAAGTGTTTTGCTGCCATTTTCAGAAATTAAAAAAAGTAAATTGGTAACTTTATTAACCAGTATTTACATATTCCATATTCGACTAATTCTCGGATCGCTTAGAGCGCACTTTCAATAAACTGGATCGGCCTCGATACGATCCAATATCCACTCATCACGGTCCTGGGTCATAGAACGCAGACGCAGATCTATTTCGGACCGCCGGGCGTGGAACCGGCTATTTAACATTTGGTGTGGATCGCTATTAGTCAAAATATTAAGACATATAGGTTTTGGTTGAAATGAGCAATATATACTAAGAGGTTAAAGTTTATCATGTTTTTCAAGGATTTTGCTTCAAGTTATCGATCACTGGTTCTTTAAAGTCCTTTTTTATGAGTTTATCCAATTCATTTATGCACGTAATTGTTATTAGGAGTAAATCCGGAAACTCTATCAGGAAGAAAGGTTGGTGTGTACATTGGAACGTGTTTCTCCGAAACTGAAAAGGCTTGTTGTTATGAAGCATCTACAAAATCCGGTATTGGCATTGCAGGGTAAGATAACACTATTTATGATATTTAACGGGAAAAAAAATCAATAGATCTCGTCTACTGGCTATGATTATTCATTTGTTTATTTCTATGTATTAGTATCATCATTAACTCTAATATTTTCATTGCAGTTGCAGTAAGACTATGTATGCCAACCGTGTCTCGTACTGGTTGAACGCGAAAGGCCCTTCCATGTCGATAGACGAATCGTGCTGCAGTTCCACCGCGGCTCTGGAGCAGGCCTGCCTGGACCTGAACCGCGGGGAGTGTGAAGCGGCCATCGTTGGCGGAACCTACTTGTGCCTCCACCCACAGTCTTCTGTACATTATGGAAGGTATAGAGTCTTCCTCTTTAATTTATTTGCTCGTAACATGTTGCCGAGACCTGCTTAATTGTCTTCTCAGTACCGAAATCGCTATAGCTCGTGACTCATAAGATAATACGGGTTCAATCGTTAAGATTAAAAGACAAAAATTTGGATACATAATCTATACTAATATTATAAAGCTGAAGAGTTTATTTGGTTGGTTGAACGCGCTAATCCCAGGAAGTACATGACCGAAATTAAAAATATTTTTGTATTGGATTGAGAAAGGCTAATATAACTTAACTCCGACCAATAGGATAGCAATGATGTTGCAAAAACGAGAAAATATATTCCCTTTTAGGTGCTTTCGTTGCGTGCGCTGCGTAAATGGCGAAAGTTACGCAAAAATAATGTATGACGAAATTGTTCCTCTTTAAACGTTCATAAAAAAAAACCGGGACAGCATTATGCCAATCACCTTTTTTATGGTAACGGAATTCGTTCTAAAATAATACACTATTTATGAAGATGTTTTTATAAATATGATATTAATCCCTATCCAAATAAATACGTTATTCATAACAAATATTTAATTTTGAGCAAAATTGCCCTTTACATAATTTGACTTCAATGAATGTCTTTGAAAATATTGCGTATAAACGCATTAATTTCTGGAACTACTAGACCGATTTTTCTGGTAGATAGCTGAGGTTATATTATACACTACCTTTCATTAAATTATAAAATTACGGATCCGCGCAAAAAAAAAAAATCCTTGAAACTAAAACACGCGGATAAAGTCGCGGGGGACAGCTAGTAATTGTGATTTGCAAAGTTAATTGATATAGATGTATTTGTATACTAACTCTCGTGAGGAGTATTCATAATTATTTAAGTCAAAACGGTTTACCTACTCACGTATATACTCGGGATCGCCCGACTAGTTTCACATGAGCTGAAGCGGGAAGCGGCGGCGCGGCGGTGGTGTCGCGAGATTTTTTTTATTCGTCCCTCTAAAAGTGTACAATCAGGGTTCGAATTTTATACGAAAAGTCCGACATTTTCAAAGATGAAATTTGTTTTACAAGCTTCTGGTTACAAATGAATACAGACATGTTTCAGAATTTTTGTAATTCAATTCCCTAAAAGTGTTGCAAAGGGGTTGAAAGTTAGTATGAGAATTTAGTAATATTTTTTAAAGTTAGACGCATGAAATTTCATACCCAAGCTTCTGGTCAGACATAAACAAACACGGGTTTCAGCGTTTTTTTTTAAATCTACCCTCTAAAAGGGTTAAATAGCGGTTGGAATTTTATATAATTTTTTTTTAAATAACTGACCTTAGCCAAAAAAGTTAGTGGCATTTTTATTATTTTAGTTTTGTACGGTTAGAAGAATAGTATAACTACACTATATATTCCCAAAAAGATACACACCTACATATATCTAGATACATACATTATAATGGAATGCAAAATGAATGTACAAATATGCCAATTGGGCGGGTTTATTTTTATTTGGTTAGTATAATTATCGAACAACTGCTTGTTTCGATGACATTAAAACTAAAAAATCTAACTAAGGGGCATTTAAACTTCGATTATCGATCGAATAATAATAAAGAAGTCATTGACAAATTTAAGAAAAGAGCAAATAATTATGGCTAATAGGATCAACCAGCTAGTAATTAAACTAAATTACAATGTTTTTATATATTGAAACCTTATGGATTATAATCGAGGCTAAACGCACCAGCAACAACTGTTCTTACAAATCACGATGACTTAAATTATCATATCAGTACCTATAAAAAGTAAATAATATTTTTGGTTACAGGTTAATGAAACTTTGTAAAGATGGTAAAACTAAGTCTTTTGACGAGAATGCTGATGGGTGCGCTAAATCTGAAGCTATCAATGTTCTGTTTTTACAGAAAGCTCAAGACGCTCTCAGGTTTGTTTAGCCAAACAATATTTTAACAGCTCACACTTAACTTACCGTCTTCTAAATTATAATGTTTTTTGGTGTGTTCGTAGAGTTTACGCCCAAGTACTGCACGCAAAGTCTGAGTTTACGTGCTTGCTCCACGACGAAACAGGTCCAAAATTTGGATTTGAGAGAGATATAAACAAAACGGTGACCTTTGTAAAGAATTTCTACGAAGAAGCTAAAATTCCAGCTCAAGCAATTGAATATGTTGAAGCTTTTGGTTGCGGTAAGATTCTATCGTTGACCTTACAATTGGTATTTTTTAAAGACCGTGCCAATGCGTGTCTCAATCGAGTACCAAGGGTTTATGACACTATCAAATTTCCAACTGCAAATTTAAATTTGTAATCGCATATACGTGTTTTTTTATGTTTTTTTTTATTTGTAATGATAGACCTAGCATCATTTCCAATTTCATGATTCTGGGTCGACGGGAAGCAATCCGTTTTCTGAATCAAGCCCTTGACCCAGATGCTTCACGAGAGCCTCTTAAGGAGTTGTTCGAGGCTGTTGGCTATTAAGACGTTGTCTGTTACGACTATTGAAACAATGATTGCTGAGTTTATCTCCCATATCTCGACAACCTCGTGCGCTTAATCCAAATACAATATTTTCTTTAGGGGGACAGTGATATCAACAATCGTTGCCAGGCGCTCTGATTGATCTATCACCACTATCAGGCTTATTGGCTGCAATAATCCTGTCCTGTCCTGTCCAATCTTATATTTTAAATATCTCCTGAATATATATTTTGTGATACATGATGTGATTTTAAATTTTTTGCTTTTAATTCATATTAAGTAGGTATCTAGCCATTAAACGTGCAAAGTTTTTAAACAATAACATTTTTATTTGCTTTGCAGCTGTACCAGAGGCAGATAAAATCGAATTACAAACCATCGAGCAGGTGTTTTGTGGTCAGCGAGACACGCCTCTTCTAATTGGCAGTGTGTTGTCTAACATTGGGTACAATGAGGCTGCGTCCGGCATATCTGGTATTACTAAGGTAGCTAAAAAAACAAAAACAGGGACACGACGATGATCATCGATGATATAAAATATGAAGTAATAGATCTGTTAGGATAGTAAAATCTTACAAAAAAAAAGAAACAAATAGCGATGTAAAGCTGCTTGTTTGGTGTTATTAAAAAAAGGGCTTTTGTCATTAGTTGCTAGTATAATTTTGCCTTCAATTAAAGAGGCTGCAGCTAAACATGCATTTCGACCATACCAATTTTGATAAAGTATTTTAAATAAAAGTGAGCAGTTGAAGGCAATTCCTGCTGTTTTATTCAACATTAAAATCCTACAATTTTCTTTTTCTTCGATCACGCACAATTTCTGTAACGGTATAGTATTCATTATTTTTATACCAGGTGTTACTGGGCTACCACACCGGCCTGTTAGCTGCCAACCTTCATTGCTCACATCCAAGGAAAGACGTGGTTGCGCTGAACGACGGTCGCATGCGCATCGTCACGGAGCATGAGAGCTTTAACCGCACGTATGCCGCTGTCAACGGCATGTCTGTCACCGGTCTTAATGCACACGTGTTACTGCATGGACAATATAGGCCTAAGGTGCAGTCAATGTTAAGCTTTTTAGATATTTAGTCCAGTTACAAGTTAAAATTAATTTTAGAAACTCTTGCTACTCCAAAGGGTAGCGCTTACAATGAACATGCATCGATCACAAAATCTTCGACTTTTATGTAGTCGCTTAGAAAAATAATGATATTGATTGTAAGTGTATAATAACTTTCGTGAGGAGTATTTATAATTATTTAAAACAAAACGGTCGGGCGATCCCGAGAATATACATGAGTAAACCGTTTTGTTTTTAATAAGTATTAATTGTACGTCCCATCGCAGTGACGATTTATACTTTATCATTAAACAAAAAAACATTTTTTTACATCTTTGCATTATAAAATAATCAAAACCTAAATACGTACACGACTTTCAGGACCCTAACCGATACAAGTCAAGCATTCCTTATCTGGTGACCATATCAGGTCGCCACGAGGAGGCGGTGAACTACGTGCTTGAAAACTTAAAGTCGGAACCCATTGACCCTGAACAGTTGAGGCTGTTAAACAACATCCACCAGTCGAGCATCGCTGGGCATTTGGGAAGAGGATTCACTATTCTGAGTAAGTAACACTCATCCCAAGTGTAGTAGAAAAATGGTTATAGAAAGACTTGAAAGGTGACTTTTTTCGGTACTTCAAACTTCACATTCAGGCATGTGTTAGGGTATTTCGGTATCAAATCTGTAAGTTTAGCCACCATAAGCATTGTTTCCCTGTCATTACACCATAAATTATCTGGAATAGACATTAAGACCTTTAATAATGATAGGTAGGGTAGAGCAATCAAAGAGTGCGCACTTTCGAAACATAATTTTTTTTATAAAATCAAGTTTAGGTTAACAGGCTACAAAATTATTTTTTAACAATTTTGGTTCGTTAGGAACGTATTTTAATTTTTTTAAATAAGTATTTTAATTAATTATTTAATAAAACGGCCCTAACTTAGGTCCAGTCTAATGCGTACTCTTAGGATGCACTCGTGCAAAGAGTACGCACCTTAAACTCTTCATACAAGCTTTGAGTGCGCGTATAAAAACTGAGATCTTTATTTGCAGTTATCACATTGAAAGGTCCAAAACCAACATAGTCTGTGCACTCATCATGCCACCAAGCCTTGCAACGACAAAATTAAATCCAGTTTTGAACCGGCGGATCTATATATACTTCTTAGCAAACTTCTCGTCCAGTTTCTGTCATGTCGACGACGCTAAGAAAAAAACGAGCAAAAAAAAACGAATTAGGTACTTAGTATAGGTTTCATATGATTTATGAAAAAAAAAATTGGTTTATACAAGCAAGAGTACACATGCGCAATTTCATGAATAATTACCATACATGGATTAAGTATTTGTATTTGTCTTACAGCTCGTATTCAAAATTGTTTATAAATAACATCAAACATGTTAAAACTTAAATATTGCAATAAAATTGTAAAAAAATACCACAGCGTAGTGTGGTTACGTTTGCCACCTAGTCTTGACACAGACGACTGACTGGTGTCACAGGATTGCCGTTACAAAATATTAATCTTTATTTACTAGCAATGCGTACTCTTTGGTAGTGCGCACTCTTAGGTAGCTCTACTATATATAAACTTTGTAATTCCAAATACAACACACCTGAATGTATTCAAAATATATGCATCATATTTCCTTCCTGTTAGTGTATTGTTGGACTTTGTAAATTTAATTCTAGAAACGGATGAAGAACTGAAAACAGTCAGTCTTTGTGAGAAGTCTGCATACTTCGATAATGCAACAAAACCTCTGTGGTTCGTGTACAGTGGGATGGGTTCGCAGTGGGCCGGTATGGGGGCACAACTCATGCGGATCCCAATCTTCGCTGCTGCTATAGAAAAGTAAGATTTCCTTTTGTAGTGTTTTTGGTTCCAAGGAAACTGGGACCCAACGAAAATAAATGAAAGAATCATATTCAAAGATTGTTTGGAACACTTTACTGAAAATTTTATGCGGAAATGTTAATGTTAATTTCTTGGAATGTAATCAAGCCAAGTGCAATTTTATATATTTCTTTTCTTTTTCTGTATTTTAGATGTCATCGAGTTTTAGAGCCAAAAGGAATCGATATTGTTCACATTATTACAACGGACGATAAAAAGATCTTCGACAACATATTACACTCGTTTGTCGGTATTGCTGCTATTCAAATTGGACTCACTGACATTCTCTATGCACTGGGACTTACTCCGGATGGAATTATTGGTAACTAGCTGTTTCTCACGACTTTATTCGCGCTTATATAAAGCAAAATATAAATAGTTGTCAGTAAACCGTGCCTCGGAAAGCATTTTAATCCGTTGGTCCTGCGCCTGACTCATCGGTTGTGCCTGCTTAGTTCATCATCATTAGTCATGTGTTTCCTTATACATTACATACGCATCTACTATAAATCATGCTATCAGTGCTTATAATTAAAGGTCTACCTTTATATTTATTTAGTTTTCTTTTCAGTTAATTTCTTCTAGAGAATACCGTTTCATGCTCTGACCAGTGTAATCAACACTTTGTTACGGTAGGCGAAAAGTTGGAAGCTAAAGCCTCAACAAAGCTCAATACTACCCATATCGTTTAGTAGAATCGTACAAATTGCCATTTTAGGTTTTAAATTCTTTCTGCTTGGTTTAAGCTAATATACAAGAAATTACGAACACAATTAACATAATCCCAAAATTAAACAGTTTTCCAGGGCCAGATCAGATGACAGGAACAATACTTAAAAAAATGCCTTAACAGGGTTGTAGGACATTTCACACTCGATTTTTCAATCTTAGTTTAGAGTCTGGTATATTGCCAGATGTGTGGCAAATCGCTACAGTATCGCCTATCTTTAAAAACGGTACTAACTAAAGATAAACCAGGAAACTATCGTCCTATTGCAATGCTCAGTACATTATCTAATGTTTTAGAAAAAATGTTTAAAATAGGTTAGTGAACTTTCTGGATAAATATTACAATTTTAAACAGTTTGGTTTGCGCCGGGGTAAATCAACCGATGACGCAGTGTCCCTAGTTACCAATCAAATTGCTCAAAATATAGAAAATGGTGAATGTAGTCTAGGCGTTTTTCTTGAATTGGCAAATGCTTTTGACACCGTGTCAACAGGGCTTATTCTAAAGAAACTTAAATTTGCGGGCATAGGGGAACCCCTCTACAATGGTTTCAGTTATCTGACACCCCGGTCTCAATTCTTAAAGGTGAATAAACCATCGCAATGGACTTCTCCCAATTGCTTTCGGCTTTCCTCAGGGTAGTAAACTCTGTCTAACACTGTTTACCCTGTATATAAACGATGTAACTAACCTGAATCTAAAAAGCACGAAAATCATATCGTGTCCTGATGATACGGTTGTCTTATTTCACGATAAAGCCTGAGACCAGGTATACCACCTTGCGGAACAAGAACTTACTAATACAGCAAAAGTTCTCAGTCTAAACTTATTGATGCTAAATGTTGATAAAACAAAATATATTTCATTTTAAAAAACTAAAGCTTCTAAGGATTGACTCTCTGGGGCACTCAGGGTCCGTTGTGTCGCTACTCACAAGCTGCCTGCGGATTGATACTCTTAAATAGATCTTCAGAAAAAATTTACATTTATATCTCAAAGTTGTATTATTGTTTGATATACATGGACAAGTATTGTCAACAGGTCACAGTGTAGGAGAACTGGGATGTGCTTACGCTGATGGATGTTTGACGGCTGAAGAGATGATTCTGTCCGCGTACAGCCGAGGGCTAGTGTCTCTTGAGACTCCCTTCATTCGAGGCTCCATGGCTGCCATCGGTCTTGGATATGAACAAGTAATACACGATTAAGTAATAGACGACCAGAATCACGATGCAACTCCAAAGATGCCTATTGGTCTTACAACGAATCAAGAGGCTGAGTTAATTGAACATCCTGACAAATAAAAAAATACCTAAATCGTAATGGACAAGGTCAAATGTAACAGTTATGGGAACACTTTAAGCAAACTGCTCATTTAACAAGCCAGTCACAATTAAAGTCTTGCAGTTCTTGCAGAAATCAAAAAGATTTTCGCCCTCTATTTCAGATAGCAACAATGTGCCCTCCTGAAATCGAAGTGGCGTGTCACAACGGGCCTGAATCAAGTACTATTTCTGGGCCTGCCGATAAAATGCGCGAGTTTGTCGCTGAGTTGACTGCTAAGGGAATCTTTGCAAAGGAAGTCCCATGCTCCAACATCGCTTATCACTCGCGTTACATCGCTAGTGCTGGTAAGTTCATGCTGCAAACGTTAAGAATAGACAAAGCGTTATGGCAAACATTGTCGAAACGTTTACATTTATTGATAGCCAAACACTTGTACAAAAAGTTACCTCATCAAATAGCCCAGTTGGACATGAAGCATATTATACTAAATACCTTTTTTTTATTTATACATACATAACAGCGTATACGCTATTGTATTGTAGGTCCACAACTCCTCGAATATTTGTCTGAAGTGATTAAGTCACCGAAGCCTAGATCCAAGCGTTGGATCTCTTCATCAGTGCCGCAAGACAAGTGGGACACTCCTGCCGCACAGCTCTGTTCAGCTAAGTACCACACCAATAACCTGCTGGTAAGAAGCAATGTTTTATCATACTTTTACTAAGACGTTACTGTTTTTCAACATAAGAATATTGTATATCATTACTGGTTTATTGAATTTAACAAATAATTATAAACTATTTATAAAATAAAATCCTTAAAATTGTATAATTATACTACAATTAAAACTTATATGTGAATAAAACTATTTAACTAAATAAAAATAAGAAGACTTTTTACCATTACCAAGCAAAATTGTTTAATAATGGTTCGTAAAGCATAAAAAAATAATTGACTAAGATAAAATAAATAATGAGGCCATTTAGTCCTATATAAATAGAAATGACGGGTGCAATTTCACTTGGAATACCCGAGCCAACCTCTTAACACTACAATTTGCATTCTCTTTTTAAAGTCAAGCAAAAAATATGCCTCCAAAATAAAAGCTGCCCAATGATAATATAAGATATTTTAATGTAAAAAAAAATTGATTTAAGTATGGCTGAGTTTTAAATAGGTTTTTCCCTATAGAATTTAGCATAGGATACAATAGGTCTGGCATCTGAGACCCGTTGCGTTATAAATTTATTTTAGTACATCAATTCTTTTTTCATCTTGTTTAGTGTTTTATTAGCCATATATTTAGTTGCCAGAAACTTTTACTTAATGGCTCGAATTTTTAAATGTATAGGGACAAAAATAATTAAAAACCCAGCTGTACTAAAATGCCTTCTCAAAAACTTTGCTAGCTCTTGTCAATATTTAGATCGCCGTCAGTTATAGATTTCAGTGAAAGAAGCCGGTATGAAGAATAAGTAGACTATAGTCTACTTGGTTGAACTGCGGTACAAAAAAAATATGTTTTTGTAGAGTCCAGTGCTGTTCGAAGAAACATCCCGGCTGATCCCTAGCAACGCGGTGTTAGTTGAAGTGGCCCCACATGGTCTTTTGCAAGCAATTCTCAGACGTTCCCTGGCAACTACCTGCACAAACATCGCGTTGACACGAAGGATGCACCCTGATAATGTTTATTTGCTGCTTGAGAGCATTGGCAAGTAAGTGGATTATAAAAAGATAAGTAATTATAGTATAAATCAACCTACTTAATTTGTACAAGTCTTTAAATATAAATTGGGCAGGTAGGTAGGAAAAATAAAACCGGACAAGTGCGAGTTTGACTTTTATAATTTTCAGGCTATTTATGGAAGGTTACAATACTAAACTACACGTCCTGTACCCCGAGGTAAAGCTGCCAGTGTCCACTGGCACGCCTTTCTTGTCCCATCTAGTCAAATGGTCTCATGGAGAAAAATGGTAAGATGTGTTTTGTACACATAACTGACGATTATTTACTCTATAGATATGACAAATAAATATATTTATTAAAAAAAATGATGCCCTGATTGTCCAGTCAGTTTATAAATGGTTCAGTAAATTATGTAATGTTTTGTTATTCGTCAGTTTACTCATTGATGTTTCAGGCCATTGCCGCTGTATTGCTCGGCTTTAAGAAAATCGGCTGCAAGTTGTGATCATATCATATCTTGGCATGATGCAGAAAGCTCTTACTTGCAAGGACACTCTTTAAGAGGTACGATGATACAGGTTTATGCCAATGTGCAGGGCCGATCTATACATATTACAAAACAATGACATCCGTCGCGTCTGCATGACGGAACACTAAAACCTCAAAAAATTATCGAACGGATTTTCAAATAGTTTTTACTAAAGACCACGTTTGTTTCTGCATCACCTAAAGGTTGACTGGTAGAGAATGCCTTCTGGCATTAAGTCACTGTGCATGAAGTATTAAATAAATAAATAAATAAAGCATAGAGTGAGATTTTTCAAGGTCAAGAGCAAGGTTTTTATGTATTACTAGCGGTTTCCCGCTGCTCTGCCCGCGTAGATGTCGGTTACCGCGGCAAAGTTTCGTTCTAGGTTAAAAAATTGAGTATAGATTTTTCAATACCGTGGTATAAAAAAACTACGTTCATAAAACTGACATTAAAATTTGAAATTGCTTTGAATAAAGTTTACTCTTATAATAAGTATTAAACAATATACTTATAACGTAAGACAAATTTACAGGACGGTCGCTATATCCTTTTGCTGCTACACTGATGGTGGTTTGGGATACCTTGGCCATGGTATTGGGAGTCCCAAAAAAACAGCAGTCCGTGAAGTTCAGTGACCTCCATCTGTACGCACAACCCATAATCCATGATATGAGACAGCTGAAAATAAATGTCAGTCTTTGCAGAGGAACCGGGAACTTTGAGGTATAAGAACTGCTCATAACATTTCTTAAAACTATTCAAAAAGACTTCAAAAACGGCATAAAGTTAGAATATGTTAAACTTTATGACAAACCATTTCAATTAAATCTTCCAGTAATCATTTAACTATACTATACAACTAACCTCTACTACTTCACTAAAGACTTAAATGAAGGATAAAAATATATATTGGTACAGATAAAACTCTGTTTTTTAAAGAACCTGGAATCTGTTAAAATAACTAATTTTCACAAATCATAAAATGTGTAATAAAAAAAGTCTTATGTTTTGCAACAGGTCCTATGCGAAAACACGAAAGTTGCCACCGGTAACATAAAAAATATGGGAAGGGTGAGGCAGCCTAGTTTAGCTAAAGAAAAACCTGTTGATTTAGGGAGTTTGAATGTTACTGCTCAAGACATTTACAAATCGATGCAAGACAGGGATTATTCTTATCAGTAAGTTCATTTATATACTTTTGGGACGAATTAGATGCACACACCAAAACTTAGCAAGCACAGTTTAATAATATGAATGGTAATAAGTGTAGGAATGGTTTGCTTTTCAGTGGGGTAAAATTACCCACATATTAAGCCAGTATTTTACAAATGTTTGAGCTTTACTCAAATAGTTAATATGGGTCACAAATCGCAACCGCAGTGCTGTTGACTTGGAGACAGAAGTTTAGTTAAATATAAATTATTTATCAGACAAATTGGTCTAATATTATATTAAAACTCTTCCAGTGGTGAATTTCGAAGCATTGAACGTGCTAACGAATCTTTTAGTGAAGCTTTACTTGCATGGAACAACAACTGGGTCACTCTGATTGATGGGTTGTTACAACTACACATGTTACGTGAGACCCACACAGCTGTCTCAATCCCTACGAAAATAAGGAGCCTAAACATCGACGTACCAACACACGAAGATATTATTTGCTACTCAGTTAAAACAAACAACAAAATATTATTGAAAGCTGACGTCATTGACGATTTTAACGTTACCAGGTAAATACCGTAACGCCTTATCTTTCTCTGAGATTGTCAGTTTTATATATTTCAGTTGGAAATATACACTGTACATACCAGAGAGTGATTTCAATCGATAGAAAATATCTTTTAAGATCTTGTATTTCAGATGCGGAGGAATTTCCTTGAGCCATGTCGTATTCGAAAACTTGCCGCCAGTCAGTGACCGCAACTTGTCGTTAAAAGCATTGAAATTTGTTCCCAATACACAGTCAGTTAAAGATGTGAGTAAATAACATCCTTATTGGTCGATGATCAGACAATGACAATTTGCTTGTCGTAGGTGAGTGCGACAACCAAAGAAACTTTGAGTCCGCGGCATCCTGCATCACGTAAAAGCCGTGACAATAAGTGGTTATTTCTGTCCGCGGAGAAATTGTCCATTGTCTGCTTAGCGTTTTATATATATAGAGCTGAAAGGAATAGACTAACTGATAATAATATAGCGTATTTCTCCTACAGGCTTCTTCATCATTTGCAGTGTTCTTGCAAATTGTTGGAGACAATGTTAACAAGGATAACATAAATGTAGTTGGAATAGTAAATCAGCCTTCAAGCAATTCGATATTTAATGAAGTGAATGAAGTTGTCCAAGACGTTTTTGGTGTGAATGTTAAATACGAACAAATAAAGAAAGAAACGGCTCTACAGAACAAAGAGAATGACTTCTTGGCTGGTGCTGACGTTGTGCTAGTCCAAAACTTATCAGTTGACGACAGCGTAAGTTAAAAATACCTATGGACACATTATTTTTTTAAGAGAATATTTAATATATTTTTGTAAAAAAAGTAATAGTGGTATGTTTTCATAAGTAAAGAATACATATTTAACTTAAAGAATTTACAAATGTTTATTTTATAAAGGTCTGGGGCTTTTACTAATAAACCTTAAATTTACCTTTTCTCTCAGATTTTTCACTCAAAATTCGATTTACATATATTTCCAAATTGTTTACAGTTGTGCCAGATACTGCATCGTGCACTAAGGAATAACCAGTTCGTGATTAGCGAAGAAGACCTCAGTTCTGGTGGACGGTCCCGACCCTCATCACTGTACCGTGTGCTTTCCGTACATACATTGATTAATGATGGCAACAGCAAGCAGTTGCAGCTCCAGCTAGCCCGTTGGGGTGGCGCACCCGCACCAGTCGCAACGACAACTGTCACTGTCCGAACAGAATCTGACTTCGCCCACCTTAACACCGCACGCACCTTCATGACATCAGGTCATCGACTTCTCGTCATCGCACCCTACCCACCTATTAACGGCCTCAAGGAACTAATTCAGACCTGGCGGAAAGAAACCAGTCGCAACAAGATCGATCTTATCATGGTGCACGAAAACAGTAACGAATACCTTTCGGTTAACGAGCTGCCTGATATTGATTTGGCTTTCAGCGTCTTGAACAATGTAAGATTTAAAATAATATTTTACTAGACATTTATTACTTATAACATTATAAGTATTATTTTAACAATTTGACTAATTAAGCAATGTGTTAGGAAACCTGGGGAGGTGAGTACTACGTGTCAGTACGCGACGGTGCAACAGTGAGCAAGGACGTGACCCTTCAAAGCAGCAAGATCGGAGATTTGGATTCCTTAACTTGGGTCGAATCATCTGAAACTGATAAAGCTGGGATCGATGTGACGGTAAATCGGATTTTTTCTTCTGCAAGAGCTTATTTTTGTCTCTGAAATAATTGCTACTGACTATTCTCCTTTGGTTTTTTTTTTGTTCTATTCTAATTAAAATGTTTATTTTCAGGTTCATTATGCTGGTATTAACAAAACTGATGTCAAAAAAGCTGACGGATCAATATGTGACATACACGATGCTAAGAATGGTTACGGAATGGATTTTAGTGGTGTTACGAAGAGGTATTTAATCAATCAATCAATTTAAAGGGACAACGATTAGTAAGGACTGAGTTTAATACCCTAATAGTAACTTATGATAATGTATGTCACGTCACTGTCGTAATTATGCTCACGGGCAAGTCTGCAGACATGCCCGCCGGACCTCGGTACTATAGGTCTGTGCAAGTGCTAGTGTAGGATCGTTGCAGTCAGTCTGGCAGACTTGCCTGTCTTCGCGATCTCATTTTGTCTGCGCGGGCACCGAAATGTCCGTGCGTGAATGATCACCGCAGGCTGTCTGCTTACAGACCCGAGAGCGTGAGCAACCAGTACACGTCCCTATTTTAATTATTTATCGAATCGTTATTTTTTGTATGATATTGGGACAACTTACACACGGCCATCTGATCCCAAACTAGGCAGAGTCTCTATTATCATACTTATTATAAAACTAGCTTTTGCCCGCGACTTCGTCCGCGTTTCCGTCGTTTTTCGTAAAAAAGTAGCATAAATATCCTTCCTCACGGTTCAGTGGTTTTGATGTAACAGACAGATTAACTTTCGTATTTTAGTAGGGAATTATAATATGTCACGTTACACAAAAAAAATCTTTATAGCATGATTCAGTATTCACGCGCGACGGCGCGATGGCTAATTATTGTATTTCATGTATAAGTTTGGTGTTTCTGTACCGATTTCTATGATTTTTTTTTTATTGAATAGGTAATAATGTTAACTTTTTTTAATTCGGTATGAGTGAGAGTATTATAAACGTAAGAGTAAACAAATAATCAGAAAGCTCCGAACTGCTAAGCCATCGGGAGTTACACGTGTTATATTGAGTCAACCATAAAAGATAGACATATGCTGTTGTGGGATATTTTTTAGATAATTTTATGCAGAACATTTCCGTCATACATGATTTCTATGTAGCTTTAACCATTAAGGCTGCATACGCGACGGAAGCTTAAAAAATGGAGTAACTTCTCCCGTTTTCCCAACATTTCCCTTCACTGCTCTGCTCCTATTGATTGTAGCGTGATGAAAAGTATACTATAACCTGCCCAGAAGTATGAAAAATAATTGTACCAAGTTTTGTTAAAATCCGTCGAGTAGTTTTTGTTTCTATAAGGAACATACAGACAGACAAAAATTTTACTGATTGCATTTTTGGCATCAGTATCGATCACTACACCCCCTGATAGTTATTTTGAAAATATGTATATTTGATGTACAGAATTGACTTCTCTACAGATTTATTATAAGTATAGATTATATAAGTATATTTAATTTTATAAATACATTCATATTATAGAAAATTTACACCCAGACAAAGAACAAATGATCATACTCAATGCGTCACACAACTAATCGTGGAGCCGGTCATACACAAACTGACTAGTATGCGTAGTGTATAGTGGCGATAGACATGCCCAGGCGACTTGTCCGCGGGCATGTCCGTTTCGTCGCCCATACCCCAGTGTCTGAAGACTAAAGTTTTCGACCTGTGCGTCCTACCTGTTATGACATACGGTGCTGAGACGTACACACTCACGGAGGGACTAGTCCATAAGCTGAAAGTCGCTCAGCGAGCTATGGAGCGGGCAATGCTCGGTGTCTCTCTAAAGGATCGAATCAGAAATGAGGTGATCCGGCAGAGAACCAGAGTTACCGACATAGCCCAGAGGATTAGTAAGCTGAAGTGGCACTGGGCTGGTCATATATGCCACAGAACCGACAACCGTTGGGGAAAACGAGTTCTTGAGCGGAGACCGCGTCTCGGCAAACGTAGTGTAGTGGCTAGATGGAGCGACGACATCCGCACAGTAGCTGGCAATGGTTGGTGACGAAGAGCTGAAGATCGAGCTCAGTGGCGTGCCATAGGAGAGGTCTGGTCCAGCAGTGGACGAAGATAGGCTGATGATGATGATGTCTATGTAGTAAATTCCCCGCTTTAGAAGTAAAAAAGTTATTCAATATTATGAAAGCAAGTCATTTTTATTTGTCAGACGATAAGTATTACTTTTCTGGCAACCAATCTGGACAAATCCATACTGAATTACTTAGGAAAATAGGATGTAGAGGTCAAATTTTTAGCGGAATCCGGTGAGGCTGAAAAATACCCCATTATAGCATGAGAAAAGTCTAGGAAGAAAAAGAAAGAAGATAAAGTTAGTATGTTTTCGTGGTTTGTAATGTTATAGTGGACAACGAGTGATGGGTTTGGTACCGGCGTCTGGCGCGGCAAGCAGCGTAGTGCGCGCGCATCCCGAGCTGTTGTGGCCGGTGCCCGCGCACTGGAGCCTGGAGGACGCTGCCACCGTGCCGCTAGCGTATGCACACGCATTCTACTGCCTAGTGAGTATCGTACCTGTCTGTAACTGTCTCACTGCAGAATAAAAGCAAAGAATATACAAGGAACAAGCACTGTTTAATGCCTTTCTGGGATATTAAATTTTATTAAAGTTGTAAAGTCTAATACCACTCGTCCGAAGCCAAGGCGGCAGTAGCAGTTAGTATTTAATAAAGCAGAATGTCAGTTTTTGGACTTAATAAAGTCCTAGAGACCTAAACTTAACTACACTACACTACATTGTAAATATGACAATGCATGATAAACTATGTGACGTCATTTTAAATCCAACATGGCAGCACAACCAAGATCGTGGTCTAGTTTCTTTTAATGCACTCGTACAATATGGGTATCAAATGAAAGGGCTTGCTAAAAATAACTTGAAAAATACAGTGACGTCACTCTAAATCCAATATAGTGGACTTTTAAAGCTTGAAACTCAATTTTGAAGGAGACACCTTTAAACGATTGAGCTGAACTTTTGTTTACACATTCAGTTTGGTTGACAATACATGATTAGCTGTATGACATAATTCTAAATTCAATATGGAGGAAAACCAGATGGCGGACTATTTATTTTCAAAGCATTTCTGCAATTAGGTACCTACCTATAAAATGACATGGCTTGCTGAGAATAAGTCGAAAAATTAAGTATGTCACTCTGTCAAACGACCTTGCAACAATGATTCGTTGAATAAGATGAGAGGACTGAGAAACGTGTCCAGTCATAACTAAAAAGTAAAAAAATAAATTAAAAGAAATAAACCTTTTTAAAAAACAAGCTTTTATTTAAATGCAAAAAAAAGAAAAAAAAGTTTTCTTTAACTTTAACTTTTACTATCAACTTTATACTTATAACACATACAAAAGCTTTTCGCGAGATTTACTTGTGTAGATAAACAAGTAAATTAATAAACCTTATGTAATTGATTTTAACGATTAAAATTTTGAAACTAAGTAAATATGAGTACTTAAATCATCTTTTCTTTTTTCTTTTCTGTGCATTATAAAAAAACTTGTTTTGTTAATAGGTTTTTTTACCTTTAATTTATTTTTTATCTTCTCATGACCTCTGGGATAGATTCTGGGATCTTTTGATGCGCTTTGGTATACTGACTAGTAATATAATAATAATAAATGTAGACTCCATCACACAAATTGCTCTGAACCTAAAAAAGTAACTACAGTGGGTTAGAAAAACTATAATTTTGAAAATATCAAATTGATGTGGTACAAACCATTAGAACACTTGTGGGTTTGATTAATACTTCTAAGAAACAAAATTTCTATTTAAGAGAAATTTACTAGCTCTAAATTACAAGTCAATTATATAAAAATCTTAATCTCTTATTTTTGTATACCTTTAGATAATTAAATCACGCATTACACCTGACCACATTATTTTGGTCCACGGAGGCACAGGCGCTTTAGGACAAGCTATTATATCCATCGCACTGGGCTACGGCTGTCAAGTATTCACCACCGTCAGTGACATGCGCAAGAAACGTTTCTTGCTCAAATTATTCCCCAAATTAAAAGGTACATAACATTTCAACATTTAATAACTAAACTGCATATTATAAAATCTTTTAGAACCACCAACGTTCAAACTGTAGAGTGTTCTCTAATACAAACTGGTATGCAGAGTGTGATTTACGAAACTCAATGCGGAATATTGATGGTCTTAAAAAGTACGTTAACATTTTTTATATCAGTGTATTTGTGTTTCAGCTGATCATATTGGATACTCTCGTGATGCCAGTTTCAAAGATATGGTCAAAACTATTACAAATGAGAAAGATTGTAATATAGTGATACACTCTGGTAGAAATCTTAAAAATGTAAATTAAATTTTATTTACTATCAATAAAATATTTTTCGCAATATTATTCGTGTTCATGTAATGGAAATTATTATTTTCAGGAGTCACTTGATTGTGTTGGAATGCGTGGCTTCTTTATCGACGTTTCTCAACTTATCGACCAAGATGACTATACATATGGAATGAACAATCTTAATCTTGATAGAAACTATGTAACTACTGATTTTTTTACAATGTTTGATGCCAAAAACAATGAGGATTGGAAAGTAAGTTTCAACATGAAAAAGAAAATAAAATAATGTGCTTATTTAAAATATCATTCCGTATTAAAATCTATGTTCTTAATTCCAGACAGTGTACAGCATGATAGTTAAGGGTATAAGTAGCGGGCTCGTACGACCGTTGTCGCGCGTGTCGTACGCACCGCACGATGTGTCGCGCGCCTTCCGCCTGATGGCGGGGAGCCGACACCGCGGTAAAGTGCTTTTGAACATGACCGACCGCACGGTGCAAGTGCAACCCAGGTAATAGTAATATTAATATAAAGCCTAAGCAGAAAGCTTATTGTTATATAGCCTATTTTTGTCATATTCAGAATAAGTTTACATTTTGAATTTGTTACTAAACTGATACGTAACGAAACTGATAAGATAAAGCAAGGTACACACCTACAGTACAGAAAGCAATTTAGAGTGCGGTGGGAAAAAGCGAAACACCTAGCAACAATCTACAATGTAATGTTATTCTGGGCAGAATACGAAAATAGTTACGAGTTGTCCAATCCCGCCGTTTCTAGATCAAGCTGCCTCGAACCGGCCAAACTACCAATAAAAATATGTCCCTAAATATAAATATTAAAAACTTTGATCCAGCCTTCCCTTGCTGTTTTTGCCTTATTAAGATTGTTAGCAACGCACTAAGTTGAGGTCCGAATTCCACAGGCTCTTAGTAAACGTCGCTGACGTTGTTAGTTTTTCTATTGCTCTGGCTGGAGGTTCTTTAGGTTTTCGCCAAAAGTCCGGTGAATCAGTCAAAGCCTGCGCTCAGCTCAATATAACTAAACTAAGGTTGCACGTCAATTATAATTTAAACAACAACTCACATCTCACATCGCTGAACACTCTCACTTCGCATAATGTTCAAAATTAGCTTGATTTCGATCTTGTTCGAGTGCGAAGTGAGCGTCGAATTGACAGGGGAATTATCTTACTGAATCCTACTTCTTACGTCATCTCATACTTGTATCAGTCAAAACGGCATCAAATGTACACTCGTTCTAAGTATGATCCATTGTTAAATTTTTTATTTTTTACGATGTTAATTTTTGTATTTTCTATTATCTGACTAGAAATTTTCGGGTAAGAGACCACAATACACATTGTGCGTTTGACATTCAATTTCTGCAACTATAATTAATTTTGTAACTAAACTTAAATAAATTGCTTGTTTTACAGAATCACTTGTAATTCCGATCGTAGTTATCTAATACTGTGCTACGACGAAACTTTTGGCCTGCAGTTTGCTGATAGACTTGTGGAAAGAGGTGCTAAGAAATTATGCGTACATTTCAAGAGACAGTCGATGTATCTACAACTCAAAATTAGGTGACTAAACTATTCGCTACGATTTATTCATTCAGATTGTGATCTATAATTATTTAATTATTTAGAATTTCACTTAATAAATAGTAACATGTTTAATTTGGCAGAGTATCTTACGTCTACAAAATTGGAATGCCGTCAATCTATTGTATTCTATTTTAATATTATATATTTTTTGCAAACGTACAGAAATAATATAAAATACCAAGATTACTATAATATTACTACATATTACCTATAAAACAAAGTCATCCACCGCGTCTGTCTGTCAGTCTGTTCTCGATGAACTGAAAAACTACTGCACCGATTTTTATGCTGTTTTCACCAATGGGTAGAGTGGTTCTCGAGGAAGGTATAAGTATATAATTTGTCAAGTTTTCGTATACATTATTTGTTGGAGGCGGAGGCGAAAAAATAATAAACGCCTACCGTCGCACGGGAAATCACATAAATCAGTAAACGAAAGTAGTACTTACAGATAAAAATCTGCTTACGCTCGGCACAACAGGCTACTAGTGATGCACGCACTCTATGATTGTCTATGTTGACCCTAAGGACACATTATTTTGTACTGACAATATTTTTTTATTTAGATCTTGGCAAAAGTCTGGTGTCGAAGTGCTTGTGTTTTCTGATGATCTAAATGGAGAAATGGACATCTCCGCATTGGTGAACAACGCAGCACGACTAGGACCACTAGAGGGAGTGTATGTGACTGTTGGTGAAAACCAGCTAGAGAGTTACGAAGGCTTAGTAACCTCCTTGGATTTGGTGACAAGAAAATTATGTTCTGATATCAAGTAAGCTTCTTCTGCCTAAACTTTACAGCTGAATATCATATAAGCTTCGCAATTACCATTTTACTGAGTAACACAGTATCCCATCCCCCATAGTAAGAGTGGTTACCAGAATAGTCTCTGTGATTTAAGGGCTCGAGATCTAAGTACGACAGTCGGGACTAGCTCTTGATACCTACTTCTTGTCAACCGCATGCAGCATTAACTCTTTATTATAATGACAAAAAAATGTTGGTACTAATCACTATTGATAATGTAAGTGTAATGAAAATAATACTCTATTTATGATTATATACATATATCGTCTTTTACCTTTGTTTGCCATGATGATCCGCTTCACAAATTAAATAATGATGTATTTTGTTGTAGATACTTCGCAGTATTGAATGTGGGTAGTAACGCCGTTGGGAAGGATGCGTGTCTGAGACGAGCGCAAAACAAGTTACCGGCGACCTTGGTGTCTCTGCCTGAACCTGGCATCGTAAGTAAATTCTTCAAATATAGTTTTGGACTATTTTTAATTTTTTATTTAAAAAAACGATGCAAATTTTGATATCTGCATTAGTAAATCTGCAAGCACTGAATTTACAATAGATAGCAGGCTAAGATTTGTCTCCTTATTTAAATTGTATTTATCATGAGCATAGATATTATTTATACTACTATACTAATGCTAAGCAAATTGACTATTTAAATGTGTTTGCCATAGGAGGCGGGGTACCGTAGTGCAGTGAACGCAACAGAACGCGCACTGCACATCAGACATGCTGTACAGCGAGCATCTCTCCTGCCAGCACGACAAACCTCAATGCTACAAAAAATTGCGTCAATAGCCAGTAAGTATATCATTCAGGTGCACCTGAATTCACCAAAATTCTAAAAAACAATAGTTGTAGTATAGTGCACTTACAACTATTGTTTTTTAGAATTTTCATAATAAAACAAAAGAATAATGATGTCACGACAACATCGAGCAACAGTCTCACCTAATACAAGAAGCAGAAATTTGCTCATCACCTTTTTTGGACCAGCTTATTGCGATCAAGCTCAGCAGTAATGTAGACTAAAAGTATTAATAAATACATAACAAGTAACAGGTACACTTTGTTTATCATTCAATTCTTCTTTTTTAGAAATAACTATTCCAGAAAATATCGACAACAGCGCTACTTTAGAAGATTTGGGCTTAGAAAGTGAAAATATACCAAGTATTCGTTATCTTCTACGAGTTGAATATAACATATCGTTTGAAGTGGAGCAAATACCTTTCTTGACAATTGAATCGTAAGTGGATTAATTTAGGTATCAGTCGTTGAAAATTCTATTGTATCTTAGTCTAAAATGCACAATTTGTACGATGTATTGCTACGTATCTCTACGTAGCCATACATAACTTTGGTCTTTGGAAGTGAATTATAGTAAAATTTGCATCACATTTGCATCTTGAAATGTTCACATTTATTTATTGATATCTATTTTCACTATTTCTCTGGCACACAGATGTGACGTAGCTATGTGACGATGACATTTTTTTAATCGAATGAATCGTTTGCCGATTGATTTACATATAAACATTAGCCGACCCGGCAAACGTTGTTTTGCCATATAAATGAATAAAGAAGGGTAAAAATTAAGGGTTATATGTAGATATTATTTAATTCTATATCAGAAAAAATAAAAATATAAATTATGTCAAAAAAAAATTGAGAGAGGGCTAGAAAAATAGTTTACGACCTATTTTCAGACCTACCAAATACAAAAAAATTTATAAAAATCGGTCAAGCTGTTTCGGAGTAGTTAGGTTTCAAACACTGTGACAAGAAAATTTTATATATGTAGAAGGTATAACTTCAAGTATTCAATACAAGCATTCTCACCTAATTTCAGGATTATTCAATTAGACAAAACCCTTACGGCAACTGAACTTGATAATATCGAAGGCTTGTCCACTTTCTACACGTACGTCGACTCCGATGAACTTCTGGCAACTACAGAGATTGTGTTCTTACCGACGCTTACCAACAGTGCTTCCATGGTATGATATAAAACATGAATTACTACCAACTGATCAAATTGGCGGAAAGATGGCAGATGCTCATTCCGTTCAAAAAATTTGATCCAAAACTTTCATTTTGTCTGGTTTTAACCGCATATTTTGCCAAATTCACAGAGAGACGACGAATTCGATGTGAACCAAACCTTCTTGTGCATAGTGCCTGGTATTGAAGGTCACAATCACAAGTTCCGCGTGCTCTGTGAGCGTCTGAAGTTGACAGCCCTGGTGCTGCAGCCAGGACTTGACCGACCCCACGAGACTGTCAGGGAAACAGCCGAGAGATACGCCAAGGTATGGATCAAATTGATACTTAAAAACCGTATAATAAATAAATAAATAATAAATAAATAAATGTTCAATGTGATAACTATTATGCTTAAAAATTGTTTCCCTTTTTTTTTACTGTTTCTTCGTTGTGCAGTATTTGTGAGATGTACATTAGATTTAGCAGTATAATATCCGTAGAAAATGAACAGATTGGATTATTAACCAAATGATTTTAATCAATAGATCCATCTTTATTTGTTTATTTTCCTTTAGTCCAAAAAACTTTATAAATATAATAACAAAAAGTGGGTTCAGACAACACTTACTTGGTAAACTCGGCAAAATAGATAGATTTGCAGGCCACACTTATAAATAAACATGTGTGCGTAACGTCGAACGAGTGTGTTATAATATTACGCTAACCTACACCCAAAATGACTAGTTAACCTATTTCAGTTCTACACTCACACATATTCATACAATTCTAAAACATATGATTTGGACTGTTATTGAATAAGTTAGCAAATTTTGAACACAAATAATAACAAGATACGTAGGTGTGCAACATAAAGGTGGAGTCTAGACTTCAAGTCCAAGCGGGAATACTATGTCTTTTTGTTATTTACAAATTGTTGTGTATTGATTGCATTTTACTTTATTCATAATATCAGTAAAATTTCTCCTAAAAGTAATGAATTTTAATAAAATTAATAGTGTTATAACCCGAGGCCTACGACGATCTATGTATCCCAAGTCTGCAAACCAACAACTGCACAATTCTTCTCTGTAAACAATAATTTAAAGATAAATATCGAAAAGTAACTTATAACATAAAATTATAATACAATAAACTAAAATACATTATTTTCATTGCTTACCGATATCTTTAAAAGTCTTTCATATTTAAACGTTAAAATTTTTTTTTCATGCTCATCACTCATATTGAATTACTCAACAAAATAAATCTACAAAGCGTCCTTACGCTTTAGCCCAACTGTCGATAGCTTTCTACGTGCTAGTAGGTAACAATGACCAACGAAAATAATGTAATCAAAATGAGGGTAGATACTATAGATAACATAGATAGAAGTAGAAACGAGTTACTTCGATAACACGCATGTTTGTTTGTGAGTGTGGCCTGCAAACTTGTATAGTTTTCCGTGTGTATATAAACTGCACGAAATAAACATGTGCACCACTTCTATGCTGCTGCCAACAATTAACGAAACCTTTCATCACATTTTGTCCAAATTGGATGCTGTTTATCTGTAAATAAAATGAGTTATTTATCTTCAGGCACTATTGAAAAAGACGGGCTTGCAGAAGACGTTTTACCTTTTGGGCTACGAGAGTGGAGTCTCCGTAGCATTAGAAGTTGCTTCTATTTTGGAGGATCATGGTAATATACTTTAGTTTATTAACAAACTTTAATTTCTAATTACCTGAGTTCTAAGATTAGATGTAAGTTGGATGAAGTACATTCTGACTAACGAAAAGTAACTCAAAAAAAAGATCTGTCGACTTACCCAATACTAGCGGAATATGCAATTAAATCAATAACTTATTTTATTTATCAGGTCAAACTGGCATCATATATTGCATTGGATACTCTCCGGAAGGATTTACAAAAGTTCTAGAAAAACAACTATCAAAATACGAAACTAAGGAACAGTTGCAGGATGCCGTAGCGCGCCACATGTTCACTCTGATGGCGAACGGAGACACGACGGGGCTCGACAATGCTCTGCAAGGGGCAACCACGTGGTCACAGAAAGTGGACGCTTGTGTCAGGACTTTGTTAGGTCGGGTTTCCCACTCGGCGCAGTACGCGCGCACGCTTATCGAGACTGGTTTGTTGCGTATTCAGAAGGCGAGAATCTACGTTCCTACTACGCGTGCTTTACGATCTCAGTTGGTGCAGCTGCAGCCCGTGGTGGGCGGCCAGGAGGCCCAGGAGTTTTCGCTGCAGCCTTACTCCCAGCAGCCGGTCATCGTGCACCAGCTGCAGGCGTCCCTAGCACAGGCTCCCTACGACCTGCGCTGTTCCGCCATCGTCAACAGCTATTTAGATAAGACGATATTAGAAGATTTTGAAAATAAGAATACCTGCGATACCTATCTTCTTAATGCTGCTTCTTATATGCAATTAAACCACACAATTGAATGATAAATGTATAATATCTAAGACTCAATAAATTCTTTAATGAATTAGTTTTATTTTTCTTTTCTATATTGTAATAAGTCGGAACCTACAGTGAGTCTGTGACAAACATTTTATGTCAGAGTTGATCGTGGAGGGCAAACAATAAGCAATTACGTTATCTATCAAGAGTTCAACCCAAGTCATATAAAACTAACATGAGTAGAATAAATGCTAGCCGTCAGTAACTTGTGAACTAGATTTTCAGCGCTGTTGGCCATTCTCTAACTGCTTTGCCCAAATGGGGTGCGGTCATGTGGGTGTGGTGTTATTAAAAATTATGTTATGAAAGGAAAAAAATACTGTCACTTAAATAACGTAAATAGTTATAATGAGTAGGACCCGGAACTTGAGAGGGTTTGCACCATAATATGATTATTTTGTAAATAAAGATAGTTTAATATTTCAAGTTGCTGATTTTTAATGTATGTTCTGACACTTAAACAGGTTAATTTTGGTATATATTTCAATTTAAATAAAGATTAACAACTTTTTTTACTTATTGCTTAACTTAAAAATCCAGGGGCGTTTGATTGAGATATCGTGCTTGCCACGAAACTGGTCCCCCACAACCATTGGTCATTGCCTTGGGAACTGAGTATCTAAATACTTGCGCGATACGCGAGAAATGTGATGGCGCGCCGTCATGTTGAAAGCACATTGAGCGATGAAAATTGAGGTCTAATGGCCGAATATAGAAACGTTAATCAGTTTTAAATCGCCGTTAAGTCTCGCGCCGTCTCTGTCACTTTAAGGTTTAAAGTAGCGACATACAGAGATCAAGGAACATGTTAAAGTTAAATAGTGTTTCAGCGTTCGGGGGTAAATCATCCAACTCTTCACTTAGCTCTTCGCTCAAGAAAGACAGGTAGTTGAGACCATTCATGGTGGAATTTAAATAATATGGACCGATGGAATATTTAAATTGTTAAAAGTGTTAATGTTTTTATAAACTTGGTTAATTAGATATCTTAAAGCCTTAAAAGATTCTCTTTAGATAGGGATAATAGAAACCAATGCATGTAAATGATTATGTATAAGAATATTTTATTTGTTCTACCGTATCACATAAAGCCTTCCATGAATACTCATTACTATTAGAGGTAATATGGATCTCTCATCCATAATATTATTATAGAGATGAGTGAGGTCTATGGATCTTATTACAGTACTAGTGCTACCGGATATAGAAATCCATTAGTAAAGCAATTTGAGTCGACCAAACGCTTTGCGAGTTCCTTAAAGAGAACTCATGCACCCATGCTTTTAGCGATTCATCAACAAATGGCTCAAAAAAATATATTTATCCATCAGATTATTTATATATTTCCGCCTATTCCGCAACTTCAGCATCAGCGCCGGGAGAGGCCGCTGAACTTAGAACGTGGGATGGCAAGGGTGTCGACGCATGTTGCGTCCCACACCAAAGGCCCAATTTCCATGGCACTTGTCATTATACAAATGTTATTACTCAGTAAAAGAGTTTACTTAACCGATAAATCACTGCTACATTACACTATACCTCAATCATTATGTGTTCAGTATTCTCCACTTTTACATATTGACATTGTAATTGATAAAATAATTATTCTATGAATTGTACATATTTTAAATATTCCAACTATTGTATGCCCAATGCGCAAGACCTATCTGAACTATTTCAAATTATAACATCTTCATTATGTACGCTACCTACATTCACAATAAAGAATACATAAACTAGTATAGTTTACTTTATTGTCACGATTTTGAAAAATAAAATTAATTTTATTCTGATGGCACATTTCATCAATTCTAATGAATGACAAAAAGTGTAATTTAGATATCTTAAAATCGAAACAAATACTAGAATACAAGAATTAAATAAAAAAAAAATACCGTAATGTCATAGCTTAGTTTATTTACGTCAAATTTATTATATTATCTTCTATATAATATAAAATGCTTTGTCCTGAATGACTGGCGGATCCACGGCGGATCAACGCCTAAACCGCTGATAGCAGATACCTGAAACTTGGTGGGTGTGTTTTTGTATGATGACATGGCGAACTAAGTAGGCGAAATATGAAGAACTGCACTATTTTATAAGATCTGTTATTTACTAAATTTCAAGCAAATAAATAAATAAATTCTATACTATGCCGTACGAGGTTGAGGTGGTTACCGATTCGGCAGCGTCGAGACACGCACATTCTTTCTTTTCTCTATTGCATTCTACACAATCCTAATTCTCCCTCTTGTCTTTGTGAACGATTTAAGTACCTCGTCCCTAAGGGCGCCCCGTGCCGTACGACACGCTCCCTACATCTCCGCACTCCTCGCCACACATCCAGCTGTAACGATGGCACTTCTACTATCCGTGCGGTGCGCCTCTGTAACTCTCTTCCATACTTATTGCGCAATAGCCGTCTTCTGGAAGCTTTCAAGAAAGGAAGCATGAATATTTTTCCTTTCAAAGTGACCTATTTGTATATTTATTTATCTATAAATTATGTATGTATCGATGTATATATTTGAGTAGGTATATTTGTTTATGTAGATTAGTGTTTGTTTTAGTGTTGTACACTTACAGCAGGATTCTAATTAACTTCTCTCTATGTCTATTAAAGAAAGAATTATAAACTAATGAGTTTAGGCTTTTTATTGGGAGCATTAAGGAATATGTTTGGGCTGATGTTCAGCGATGTAAGAGTAGGAAGTCTTGTCTCAAGTATTGTACGAAGAGAGATAAATTTCCTATATAAAATCAAAATCTAACCATACAAAAATATAATCGTTAACTACCTTTATAAAATCAAAAGAATTAGAATTGCATTTTTAATTTACGTGTATACGTAAATGGGCAGAGAGGACTACATCATTTTTAATATATGATGATCCTATTTTTTAAGTTTTTTAAGACTTTAAATGTCCAGTATGTTCTGTCGAGTTAAAACCAGTTTACGAGACATTAATGTTGGTAAAAGTTCTTTAATTGAGAAATTAATTGGTAAAGGGACTATAAAAAAAAAAATTTTTTAGAATGATGTCCTCACCGATTGAACCGTACGCACCTGCAGTGGGTACATGATTGGAAGCTCGCCTCGGCTTTTTGGACAACTATGTTTATTTCAAAATTGTATTATTTTGGTTTTTTATATAAACTGTAGTTGACATGGTATTGCATTAAATCACGATAAGCAAAAATCTACACGCCGCGGTATACCTATATGCCATCCCAGCATAGTGTAGTTTTGTATACCTCATTTAAAAAATAAAATAATCATAAATGTTTGCCTACATTAGCATAGGTCATAACGCAACAAAGTTTTAATTTACTGTACTTAATACATTGTTATTAGGTCTGAATGCCAATAAAAATACTAATTAAGTCACTGTTTAACATATTTGTAAACATGCAATGGTATATAAGTAAAAACTTCTAATGCATTTTCTCAAGTCTAGCATAGTTAGTTGACAACAATAAGTTGATAACAATAAAGTGCATATTGATAAATTAAAGTACAATCAGGTGAGCAATAATATATCATGTAAACATTTCTGGTTTCCTTGCAGTTGAAAATACTTTAAATGAAAAGTGATTTTATTATCATACAGTAAAGGTTTAGCCTTTTTTAAATCGATCTATTCCACTTTTCGCCTATAGACAATCACCCCCCTCAGGGAAGAAAACTGAACTCCTTGTTTAAACTAGTCCAAAACATTTCACGTTCACGTTAGTTTGACTTTTTTTTTATTAAAGAGCGTTAATTAAATTAAAATGTTTGGCATGATATAAAATAAAAAAGAAACTACAAATACTTAAAACATTTATTTTACTCAGAATTATGACATGTAATCATAAAATGCGCTAAGTGTTAAAAAATACAATTTAAAACTAACCTAGGTAAATTCGGTTGATTTCAAAAAAGTTAATTATTAAAACATTTTACTAAAATAACTAAAATCATTTTGTCATCAAACCTATAAAATTATAATTAGTAGAAACAAATTGTAAATAGTCACTAACCTCAGTGGGGATTACTGTACACTGTTTTTTTTTTAATGGCAAGCCGAAATGCTTTTCGACACCAAGTCATTCACATTTTAGTCGTTTCCGAGACCATAGGTATTCGCAACTGAATTAAATTCGGCATCCACTACAAATACCATTCATTACACCGCTTAATACATTGTTCTTCAATTACCGTACTTGGGTTGGAAAAAAGTGCCAGTAAAACGTATATCTGAGTCATAATTTTCTTATCATAGTATCTACTGCTCTTTTGAGCCCTTACAGTTTATTCCTAAAACCTCAAAAAGCATAATAATTTGATAGTTTATGGAAAAAATGTCCCCTAATGCGCCTAATGGCCCCAAATAGGGACACCACTAAAATATACTTTTGAGATTGTGGAGCTATAGCTAGTTTTTATTGTAACATTTACATTTAACATAAATTGTATTGCAAACCTTCCCATATATTAAAAACGTTATGCAAAAAAATACATACAATTTTAAGAAAATACTGAAATCAATCCTAAATTTTAAGAAATACCCTACTCTCCAATGTCTTATATAAACCAAACAACAAAAACACCTAACTACTTTAAGATATATATTTTTGCTTCCTTACAAGGAATAGCGATTAAACTTCATATAAAATTTGTTTAAAATTACTGTAAAAAAATAATTCGTCCTCTCCTAAACCTTTTTTCTTCCCATAGAAAAAAGGTTTTAAATCGGTATCCAAGTTAACCTAACTTGGCAAGGTTTTATAATGTAATGTAAGGTTAGGATTAGAAGAGATACAATTAGAGCAATCTGATTTACATTTACACACTTTCACATTCAAAATGCGCAGAACCACAAGGTGCTCAACCTTGTGTATGTTGCCTTGTGTGAATCAGTTCTCTGCTACTGTATAACGGTATGGGGTGGAGTTGGTACAACAGCTATGTTACAAATTGAACGTGCACAGCGATCTTTACTAAAAGTAATGTATAAAAAACCTTTTAGATATCCTACCCATCTATTATACTCAGAGGCCTCAGTACTCAACGTTCGTCAACTATACACGCTTAAACTTGTACTAAAGCAATACAAGCAAACTCTAAAATCTCCCGACTATCCCCGGCTTCTGAAACAGCGCATTTATAAGTGTCCCCCTGTCGCAGTAAAAACTAGATTTGCACAAAACATGCTAGCTTTTAAACTTGTTTACGTATATAATAAAATAACAAGAATATGCGATATAAAAAAAAATTGAATTTGAAGCAAGCTAAAGAGTTGGTTAAAAGATGGCTACTGTCGCAATCATATCATGATTCTGAAGAACTTATAAGAGTGATCTCCTAAATAATATGAGTAAATACACAACAACCCCCATACACTCTACACAACACTACCATACTTATATACTACAATTACACTACACTATTCATCCAATATCTCGAATCTGTAAAAATCATATTCTAAATTTTTCATGTACCTACCCAGATGCAATTTGTATGCTAACTCCTTGTTACCAAATTAACAAAAATGTATTTGAAGATTTTCTATAGTTAAATAGATTCTAAGTATTGGATAGACTTTAAGTTTTTTAAATAAAGGTAAGAACTCAAGGTCCCCACGAGACAGGCATAGCCTAGTGTGGGGACCACAAGTGACTGTACTCTGTTGCATAAATATTTAATTTAATTTAACTTTAAGAAAACTCTGTAAACCTTATTAGTAAATAAAGTTATTATTATTATAATACTAAAAATCAATTCAGGTAGGAGATGCAGCTTAAAGAAGATATAATAAAAGCCGCGACATTGCTAATTTCTCGTTATTTTCACCAACCATTTCTTTCCCAAAGATTCTAGTATCAACATCAAGTAGCTCAGCAATATGACTCCATCACCACAAGAGACGTCTACGCAGCCGGAGATTCTGGACTTTCCGGACCAGAACAAAGTGAAGATTGTCATCTCCGGGATGTCAGGACTCTACCCGGACTCGCATAGCGTTAAGGAGTTTTGTGAAGTCCTGTACAATAAGGTAAAACGGATTTGTTCCACAATTTTATAACACTATCTGTCACCCGCGACTCTGCGTGCAAATGTTGACTTTTTCAGATAAGAATTGCCATTGCCATGTCCTTTTTTTGGAGTTTAAGCTCAGTACCAAACTGTACTATCATTGGTGTCATGTCCTATTATCTTATTTGCCAGCTGTTTTAAAATAAAAAACCCGAGTACGCTGAAGCTATTATCATCGCTCCCCGCATGTATCATGGTCATTTCGTTTCCTGTCTTTTTTTGACCACAGCTTTAAGATGCGTTTCACTTAGGCCTAGAACAGCAAGCTAATATCGCTTCATTTCCTTTTCCGCTATCTCCATTTTCCCCACTTTTTTAGCCCGCTCATGTTCCATGTGCCTATTGTGAAAGACTGGTGTTTAGGACTATTCTTAATTTTAGTATTGTAAGCAGTAGTCCAGTTTTCGCAGAGAACCTGCTTATCCACCCCCTTATAGCCGGTAGCCAACTTAACACCAGAAGACCCGGAATCAAACTGGCACCGGGGATCAGCCGGATGATATGACTAACTCGTCGTCGTCGTCGTATCTTAGTAATGGTTACCAAGCATCAAAAAATTCATCGTCATTTTTGTCAATGACGGGAAACGTGCCCAGAAAGCTGGCTACGTTGCCACGTTGAATGGCTATGCATATTCTTTGTGCAAAGAAAATGCCAGCCTTCTGGTCACGGGTAGAGTCGACTAAATGTTTTACGAAATCCTTAAAAAAAATCTCTTGCACCTGGTCCCCATGTCCCGAGCGATTCAACTCCAAACGGCTCAAAAATATAATTACCTATCAGGTTACTATATTTTCGCCGTTTTAGGATTTCCGCAGCGGGAGCGCCGGGAGAGGCCGTCGAACTTAGAGCATGTGATGGCGAAAGGGTGTATCGAAGCATGTTGTGTCTGGCACACCGACAGGTGTCTTACCATGATGGCATACCAAACCCTTTGCTTCTAGAACAGCTGATATACAAGTGCAGGTGATAAGAGCGCGACGAATTCTGACATTTATGTTTGCTTGACGGGATATACACCCTGCACTCCTGTTGCAGGACAGGTCATGGTGACTTTGATACTTATTCTTATTTACAAACCATATTCATATTTTACATCTACATTTTTCTCCAAAATTTTGCAATTGTATGTTGTTATTTTGTTTGTATCTATGATTGTCTTTACTACCTCGTATCTTCCATACCGCTGGATAGGTTTAAAACAGTTAAGGATCGTTAGATTCATCTCAAAACCCCAAGAGTCTTGAGATAGATTAAATAGAAATGGCTAAAGTTCAGCGATAAATTGTAAGTGGTTGATATTTTTTTGTAACAAAACTTATCAAGTAAGTTATCAAAATGAAAGATTTTTTAAATGGTTTACAAAATATACGCAACTTGTATGTAAGTTGATTTGGCAAGAGAAATTCTTAAATAAATAACTATTATAAAAACCCCTGCCTAGGCGGATCTTAATGTTTTCAGCTGGGCAGTCGGGTTTTTTTTTTATTTTACTAATACAACTTATTAATAACTATGCCTTGCGTACCTGTTCTTTACATAAAATTAAGACTAAAATATGACGGTCGTCCTAGAGCAAGATCTGTCGACATTATAACAAAAGTTTTGGTTCGAATCTAGAAGAGACTGGAAATGACCGGAGAAAATGGCAAGTATAAAGAGAATCCTATGCCCAGCAGAAGACAAGGGCTGTGGATGATGACGGAAATGAACGCCATTATGTATTTATAATTTTATCTACTTGTGTTTTCAACTAGACTGCATTGCCCGTTTTGCAGAAGCAGACTGGTACTGTTTAACTAACAATTCTTGAAATAAAACTACTTTGAACGGATTTCATAGTGAAATAAATAAAAGTAGTTTTATTTCAATGTCTAATATTCGCGTAAACCTCAAAAAGCAATTCTTGAACAGGTTAATCCAGTGAGTGCAGAAGGACTTCGCTATAAGTTTAATCATCCTGAACTGGTTCAATGTGGAGGCATTGTCCCGGAATTAAATTGCTTTGATGCGCAGTTCTTCAAAGTGCACTATCGCCTTGGTAATGGTATGGACCCTATGGGGCGCAAGATCCTCGAAAACTCATACCAGGCTATTTACGACGCAGGTATGTGACCAGCTACAAACAAGACAAAAGTATCTTGCTGCTGTACGCAGAAATATAAAAAGTAAACTGGTAACTTTATTCATTTTACAGTTGTTACGGATCGCTATTAGTCAATATTTTAAAGATTCTGAATAAAGATTTTGTTTAAAATATAAAATGTAATTAAGTATACAGAATGGTTAAAGTTTATCAAGTTTTTCAAGGAACTAGTTTCAACTATCAGTCACTGGTGCTTAAAAGTCCTTTTTTCATGAGTTTGAAATAATCTGTCAACTTAGTTAAGCACGTTATTGTTCTTAGGAGTAAATCCGCAACACCTGTCCGGAAAAAAGGTTGGTGTGTACATCGGAACTTGTTTCTCTGAAACTGAAAAGACTTGTTTGTACGAATCACCTGCAAAATCTGGTTTTGCCATCGCAGGGTAAGATTCAGCCGATCTCCTCTACTGACTATGAGTTACTTATTTTTACTTATGTGATGTAGAATCTTCATTCACTCTTATATTTGCATTGCAGTTGCAGCAAGACTATGTTTGCCAACCGGGTCTCGTACTGGTTGAACGCGAAAGGCCCTTCCATGTCGATAGACGTAGCGTGCTGCAGTTCCACCGCGGCCCTGGAGCAGGCCTACCTGGCAATGAGCCGCGGGGAGTGTGAGGCGGCCATTGTTGGCGGCGCGTACCTATGCCTCCATCCACAGTCTTCCGTGCATTATAGACGGTATTTTATCATTCTTATTCATTTATTTTCTCAAAATCTGTTGCCGAGGCCTGCATTCAATGTTTTATTCTCAGCACCCAAATCTCTACAACTCGCGACTTATAATACGACATCAACAATCAAGTAATCATTTCGGATAGTAAAAGTTAAACGATCGCGTTAAATCTTTACTATCACTGACATATAGTATATTTTTACTCGACTACCAAGGAAGGGTTATGTTTTTGCGTATTTTGTATTTCTGCTTATTTTTTATTACTTTGTATCTTCCAAACGGCTACATTAGACGGATTTCGACAATTAAGGTATCGTTAGATTCGTCTGAGTCTGTGTGAGTTTTGGTAAAAAAAATGTCGAAGTGTGGCGAAAAATAGCATTCCGTCATATATTTTTTAACCAAACCTATCGTTAGTTAGTAAGGTATCAAAATAAGGGGTATAGAAATGGTGGTGCAACTATAAAGTTGGAATGTAATTTAATTATTTATTTTAGTATTTCCAATATTATAAAAAAATACCTGCCCTAACAAATATAAATGTTTCTTAGCAGGGCAGTTGGGTTTTAAAAGTTTTTTTTTTTCTAATACAACTTGTATACAGGATTGATAAGACCTGAGATTCCTTTACACCACACATTCTAGGTACCATTTTCAGGCTATTAAAATATACTATCAATAACTTAGAGCAGTAGTTAGGTTTACAGACAGCTTTTTTTTGTATTGTATTTATTTTTATCGTTATGAGTACTGACATACTGTGTCAGTGGTCATAACTGTAATTACGTGTAGACATAATAAAAAAGAAAGTCTAATATGTTCAATTAATCTTATCTTATTAGCCGATGTCCGCAGCTTGCCTTACAGCAAAATAAATAGTTGTTTGGAAGTATGTGATTGTCAAAGTAAAATTCATTAAATTTCATTCTGTTTATTGTTTTATTGCTGTTGTGATCGAGACAAATAAATGCACTTTTCTAAAATTTGTCAGGGGTTCTTTTTAGGTTATTTTTATTGTCTTTCGATCAACGATGCTGTAGCCCAAATGCAACGGTTATCCACCCAAGCCGTTGTCTATTAAATATATTATCAAACCTGCCCATATAAGGTACATGTGCAATGGATATAAGGACCATGTATGACATGGCATAAATTAGATTCACTCCATACTATTAACTTATTTCTTTTAAAAATTGTACTACATAAAGTACCCACGTACCTATTTTGTTTTGATATAAATATTACAAATACCTAGTGTCTGTTGTGTATTTTGCAATTCATTCACCGTGAAAATAAAAGGAAAAGAACTCAGAATTTCTGGAAATCGAGTTAAATACAAAAAACTACTCCTATTAACACGTTCCATATAGTAAATCAAAAAGGAGTCTAATCCAACTTATTTGAATAATGTCGAGCCAAAATATATTTCTTCATCAAACAGTTCTTTTTCGTCACATAATTTGTATCTAATATTAGCACGTTAGACCGTTGCACAGAGTACTTTTCTAAACTCGAACTCTACATATAAACTTCCAACCCCTATTTTACCCTCTTAGGGGATAGATTTTAAAAAACACTGATATACGTTTGTATTTATTGTTCACTGACGGACTCTCCATCTGGCCTTTCAAAAGTAGCATATTTCCTTCCTCACGGTTCAGTGGTTTTGATGTAACAGACAGATTTACTTTCGTATTTTAGTAGAGAAATATAATACGTCACGTTACACAAAAATAATCCTTATAGCATGATTCAGTATTCACGCGCGACGGCGCGATGGCTTATTATCGTATTTCATGTATAAGTTTGGTGTTTCTATACCGATTTCTATGATTCTTTTTTTATTGAATAGGTAATATTGTTACCTTTTTTTTAATAAGAGATGAGTGAGAGTATTATAAACGTAAGAGTAAACACATATAATCAGAAAGCACCGACCTGCTGAGCTATCGGAAGTTACACGTGTTATTGTGAGTCAACCATAAAAGATAGACATATGCTGTTTAGAATATTTTTTAGATAATTTTATGTAGAAAATTTCTGTCACACATGATTTCTATGTAGCTTTAACCATTAAGGCTGCATACGCGACGGAAGCTTAAAAAATGGAGTAACTTCTCCCGTTTTCCCAACATTTCACTTCACTCTCTGCTCTGCTCTGCTCCTATTGATTGTAGCGTGATGAAAAGTATACTATAATCTGCCCAGGAGTATGAAGAATAATTGTACCAAGTTTCGTTAAAATCCATCGAGTAGTTTTTGTTTCTATAAGGAACATACAGACAGACAGACAGACAGACAGACAAAAATTTTACTGATTGCATTTTTGGCATCAGTATCGATCACTTATCACCCCCCGATAGTTATTTTGAAAATATATTTGATGTACAGAATTGACCTCTCTACAGATTTATTATAAGTATAAGTATATATAGATTCACCTTTACCCAATTCGTATTTCTCTCTCTAAATTTTAATTTTAAAATTTGGCTGGTCATTGAAAAGTAACCCTATATAGGTATTGCAACCAATTTGATAAATTGAGGCTGGACGCATCAGGGACACTGTTTCACCAAATCTTTCACGTACCTGGTATGTAGGTACCTAGTAAAAGTAAAGCATATTTTTGTTTACAGATTAATGAAACTTTGTGGTGATGGTAAAACGAAGTCTTTTGACGTGAATGCTGACGGGTTTGCTAAATCTGAAGCTATCAACGTCCTGTTTTTACAGAAAGCTGAAGATGCTCTTAGGTTTGTTTAGACAAACAATATTTTAACAGCTTACACTAAACTTACCGTCTTCTAAACTATAATGTTATGGTCTGTTCGTAGAGTTTACGCCCAAGTATTGCACGCCAAAACTGAGTTTACGAGCATACTACATGACGAAACAGGTCCGAAATTTGGATTTGAGAGAGACATCAACAAGGTAGTGACCTTTGTAAAGAATTTTTACAAAGAAGCAAAGATTCCGGTTCAAGCAATTGAATATGTTGAAGCTTTTGGTTGCGGTAAGATTCTATCGTTGGCCCATCATTATATTAACATTTAAATTATCTATAATTATACGGGAATAAATATTTATTGTGATGTTCTTATAATAATTGTAAGGACAAGATTTTTATAAAAAAAAACGTATACGTATAAACGTATAAGCTAGGGCAGGCAGCAAGTACAAACAGATCAAAAAGTTTAATTACTCAATTTCTTGATCAAATTCATAACTTGTTCCTCTTCTTACTAGGTACGTGTAACAATGGTCGAATGGAGATGGCTTTCTTAAAATATATAAATCCAAATTACCAGTCTTCCATTACATACCTTCCGAATGCAATCTATAAAATACAATATATAATAAAAATAAAAAAGGAGAAGGCCTAATTCACTGACTCATATTCGTCCAGCTTAAACTTAGAAAGTTGAATTTTTGCACAGGTGAGGTTTTTAGTACGTAGAAGAGAAATAAGAAAGACCTTTTTCAAATGTCAAACCTTGAAGGAACGAAAGCTTCTGGTTAAAAAAAAACAAAACGGATTTCATTTTTTTTTCAGTCCACCCGTTAAAAGGGTTAAATAGGGGTTGGAAATTTATATGGGAAGTCTGTTTGTTTCAAAGTAAGAAGAATAAAATGTAATATACAAGCTTCTGGTAAAAATGTGCGTATTTCAGCGTTTTAAGAAGAATAAGCTAGAAACCTTCACATTTATTATGATAAATACATAAGTATTTCATAGATAAAAAATAGACTTGAGAAAAAACTAAAATATAACGATAAATACATTTCCCGTTGTTATTTGATTAAAATTTTTCTCCAAAGACGAGAAAACACATTTTTATTTTAATTGTCAGCATGTTTTTATGGACATATTCGCTAAGGAAGAAAGAAAAAAAAATAATGAAATGCTAATTACACAAAGGATAACTACATAATTTGGCATATATAAAAATAATGGTTAGGACGGAAGCGCAATGGCACATAATATAACACCTTATGTTGAGGGTAGAAAGGGTGGGTTTGAAGATGGATGGCTGGGGCATATTATATATATATATCATCGTAGATCAAAAGACACGTGTCAAAAAAAAAATTGTTCAATCCATTTAGGCATTCACTAGGCTTAAAGTACAGGTAATCACAATTGGTTCACTGGTGATTATTATAATTTTGTAAAATTATAATTTAAAATAAAGAATTAAATTTTATGCTTCATAATTTGAAAATCACAGTAGGTATACTAAAAGTCCATTTATCTTTTACTTTTACCGACGTGCGAGCGCAGCCTTCCAGCCAGGAAACAGCTGTTAGACGGCACACCCTTGGAGTCTTTAAAAAAAAACTACTTTTTAACACGAATACTTTTATTTAATACAAGTCACAAAATAATAGGATGAGTTTCACAAATGTACTTAATAGTACTATACGCGACGGCGTTCCATGCTGTAGTAAATTGCAATTCAGCGCTATTGATGGAAACTTTATTAACACAAATATATCAGAACAAGGAAATGCTGATGTTAAATTAAATCCCTTGTAATAATTTTTAACTTTATAAGATGATTATATAACAGTGCGAAGGTTATAAACACCAACATTTTTATTTGCTTTGCAGCTATACCAGAGGCAGATAAAATCGAATTACAAACCATCGAGAAGGTGTTTTGTGGTCAGCGAGATACGCCTCTTCTAATAGGCAGTGTGATATCTAACATTGGATACAATGAGGCTGCGTCTGGCATATCTGGAATAACTAAGGTAGCTATAAACATATTTTATTAATAGAACTGTTACCAATTTTTGTCAAGTATTTTAGAGTTAGCCAAAAAAGTACAAATCTCAGGAAAACCCTGCTGTTTTAATACCTACAATTTATTTTCTTTCTTGGATCACACACAATTAATTTCTGCCTACGCAGTAGTATTGATTTTTTGTCATTCATATTTTATGATGAAACAGGTGTTACTGGGCTACCACACCGGCCTTTTAGCCGCGAACCTGCATTGCTCAAACCCGAGAAAAGACGTGGTTGCCCTAAACGACGGTCGCATGCGCATTGTCACGGAACACGAGAGCTTTGGCCGCACGTATGCCGCTGTCAACGGCATGTCTGTCACCGGTCTTAATGCACACGTGTTGCTGCATGGACAATATAGGCCTAAGGTACGAATAACGTCAAGCTTTTCAAATATTTAGTCCAGTTCCGGGTTAAAACGAATTGTAGAAACACTTGCTACTCCAAAAAATAGCTATTAAAATTAACTGGCATCGAACAGAAAATCTTCTCGTTTTTGGTAGTCGTTTCGGAAAATATTGTGAAGGCGTCACTCCGTCGTAGTAAAGAATAAACAAATATTTTCTTTTGAGCTCCTTGAGTACACTACTTAAGGAAATAATCAATAATCTTTGCTATATAAAATAATCAGAACCTTTACGTATACGACTTCCAGGTCCCTAACCGCTACAAGTCGAGCATTCCTTATCTGGTGACCATATCAGGTCGCCACGAGGAGGCGGTGAACTACGTGCTTGAAAACTTAAAATCGGAACCCATAGACCCTGAACAATTGAGGCTGTTGCACAACATCCACCAGTCAAGCATCGCTGGGCATTTGGGAAGAGGATTTATTATTCTGAGTAAGTGATACTCATTCCAAGTATAGTATATGGCTAACGAAAGACTAACTGCAAAGGTAACCTTTTCTTTACTCCAAACTTCACCACCAAAGTAAACATACCACTAAAGTAACTATGAATTATTAATAATTTAAAAGACACCACACTTGCCACAGCCATATAGACCAGAATTTATTTCACATATTTGCTTTATTACAAGTATTTTTTTTTTATTGGCACACTGATTGCTTATGTAAATTTAATTCTAGAAACGGATGAAGAACAGAAGACAGTCAGTCTTTGTGAGAAACTTGAGTACTTCGATGAAGCGGCAAAGCCTCTGTGGTTCGTGTACAGTGGAATGGGTTCGCAGTGGGCCGGTATGGGGACTCAACTCATGCGGATCCCAATCTTTGCTGCTGTTATAGAAAAGTAAGATTTTGCAGTGTTTTTGGGTATCGACAAAGAAAAGGAATATTCAAAGATTGGCCGAAATTTTATAGAAATAGTACAGTACAAATAAAATTAGATGGAGCGACGACATCCGCAAAGTGGCTGGCAGTGGTTGGAGACGAAGAGCTGAAGATCGAGCTCAGTGGCGTGCCATAGGAGAGGCCTATGTCCAGCAGTGGACGAAGATAGGCTGATGATGATGATGATGATGAAATAAAATTAGAAACATCCGGAGGAGAGATCTCGATAGCTTAAGGTGTAAGAAAGGACTTCACCACCTATGTATCTTGCTTTACATACGGGTGCCAAACTTGGGTACTAACTAACAAACACCTGTTAAAAGTAAAAACATGCCAGAGGGAAGAATGGAGAGAAGTATGTTAGGCGTCACACTTTAAGACTATATATCTATATAGAAATAAAAATATCAGACGAATTACACGTTCGTTTTAATAATTTTGAATATTAAAATTGGTAGTTTTGCAAATAGGTTTCCGTAATTACAAACTTATATTTATAATTGTAAATTTAATAGGGTCATCGATGCATGAGAGAGCATTATTTCAACCGCAGTTTTAATTGTTGTTAAAGAATTAACCGTCACGATCAGCAAAATTAGTTTTTATTTCAACATTATTTTTTAAATTGCTTTCAGATGCCGTCGAGTTTTAGAGCCAAAAGGAGTCGATATTGTCCACATCATTACAACGGAAGATAAAAAGATCTACGACAACATATTACACTCGTTTGTCGGTATTGCTGCCATTCAAATTGGTCTCACTGACGTCCTTCGTGCACTGGGACTTACTCCGGATGGAATCATTGGTACAGATACAAAATATTTGATTACAAACTACGCAATAAATATAAATGCTGCTTTAAGGAAGAAATTCGATGTTTTGTAGATTCTGCAACATATGAGTTGGTGGTACTTAAGTAGATAGCCGAGTAGCATAAGTCATCACGCCAATTACAATTACCATTAAGCATAGTGTGAATTAGACAAATGCTTGTTCTTAGTCTAGGTGGCCTTTGCATTTGGCTTTAATATTCGTAAAAACACGACTGGCACAACGATTAAATTCTTAAGAAAGGGAGTCTTTTTTTTTAAAGAAAAATAAAATCCTTTAAGGAAATGTAAATAATAGTAACCACACACTATTATGTCATGATCTGAGATATTACATTTGTACGTGACTGCTCGTTGGATTGCGGTCGGACAAAAAAAACAATGCTTTGTGTAAGTAATTCGAGTATGTATTTAAATTTAAAAAGTCCAATCTAAATAGCATTTTATGCTGTAGCAGAAAGTAACAAAAAATTGTGTTTTAAATTGACTTAAGAATGTTATACTTTCGGGTAAATGGACTTCAGGATTGCATACAATACTTGGCACCCATTTAGATCTTAAGTCTTTTTAATAATTACATAACATTGAACTTTGCTCCCATTTTCACATATGCACTACATTCTCAACAGGTCACAGTGTAGGAGAGCTAGGATGTGCTTACGCTGATGGATGTTTGACGGCTGAAGAGATGATTCTGTCCGCATACAGCCGAGGGCTGGTGTCACTTGAGACTCCCTTTATTCGAGGCTCCATGGCTGCCATCGGTCTTGGATATGAACAAGTAATACACGATTTTTATACATATAGACATGTTATTCCTATAATCACGATGCAACTTCAAATTTAATGTGCCCTCTCTCTTTAGAGCATCATGCAGGATTCTGCATCGCCAAACCCACAGGGTGTTTTTGTAAAAGATTTCCGTTCGAACTTAAATCAAAATACAACACCATGAGTCTCACCATTTTAGCTTCTTGTAAACTCGGTGTCCTGAACAGTGTGAGGCAGCATAGTCCTTTAAGACAAAAGTGCGCATTCTTTGAGTATTGCTCTGATATCTGGAACGGCTCCGCCAGCTAATTACTAGAGGTTCTCGATAGGTTGCCACGGTATTGTTAATAATGCAGAAGCTACCCAATAATCTCGAGTCTCTGCAATTGCTAAAAGATATCTCTTTAGCTCATTTTTAGCTATAACTAATAGCACCAATAAAATAAGAGACACATTGCCAGCCCATGTGTTTCGTTCTACTAATGATCCTGGGTTTTTCAAACTCTCATAAAAAGCTAATAGCTAGCTCACATAGGCGTACAAGGTGAGGCTGATCGGCGACGGACTTAAAATGTCGCGGTACCGATGGTTTTCATTTCATGACACTGCTGCTTACGATCGGGCGGGGGTGAAATCATAATTTTCGAGCAATATAAGAAAAGAGGCCTTTTCTTCTTGCAACGAATCAAGTAGCTGACCGGCTGACTTGATTGAATTTCCTTATAATTTAATTTTTTGCTAAAAAATATATATAGCTATATCTTAAGACAGGGTTGCGGTTCGAAATTTAATAACAAAATTCCTGCAGATTACTAAAAAGATTTTCGGTCTCTATTTCAGATTGTAACAATGTGTCCTCCTGAAATCGAAGTGGCGTGTCACAACGGACCTGAATCTAGTACTATTTCTGGGCCTGCCGATAAAATGCGCGAGTTTGTCGCTGAGTTGACTACTAAGGGAATCTTTGCTAAGGAAGTCCCATGCTCCAACATCGCTTATCACTCGCGTTACATCGCTAGTGCTGGTAAGTTCATGCTATAAAACGTAAAGAATAGACAAAGTGCTGTGGCAAACATTATTGTAACGATCACATAAATTGATAGCGAACAGTTGTTCAAAAAGTTTTATCATCAAATAGCCCAGCTGCACATCAATCAACTCAGTCTATCGCGGTACACTGCTGGACATAGGCCTCTTCCAAGTTGCGCCACAATACCCGGTCCTCCGCCTTCCACGTCCAGTCCGACTCTGCTACTTTTTTCAGGTCATCGGTCCAACAGGCTAGGGAGTCCTACACTGTGTTTGCTGATTTGCGTTCTCCGCTCAAGGACTGGTCCTCTCCAACAGCCATTGGGCTTTCAAATGACATGACCAAATCTCTCCCAATTCAGCTTACTAACTTTGTAATTTATATTGGTAACTCTGGTTCTTGTCCGAATAACCTCATTTCTGACCTTATTCTTTAAAAAATAACTCGTTTTATAGCTTGGTGAGTGAGTGACTTTGTGGAATAGCCTTACTGTTAGTGTCCACGTTGCGGCCTCGTAGAGTAAGGTTATGATAGGCAAGATGCCCAGTGCATTTAATACTTGTGTGTTCAAACTCTGAGGTATAGGTGACGAGAAGACTAGACGTAGTTTACTAAATACTAACCAGCCAAAACGGATCCTTATGTTGGTTTCTTTCTCGAAATTATATCTTCCAAGCTGGATGGTGTATGCTAGGTAGACAAACTCCTGCTTAACCTTGAGAGCCGTCCTTTGATGTGACTTGGTCCTTGTCCTTGTCTAAATTCATGCCGAAACCGAACATCGAGAAGCCCCGTTTAAACTAAACAGCATTTCGCCTAACAGTTCTAGCGACCCACCCATCATTACTATGACATCGAAAAAACGCAGATGCGAGATTTGCTCGCCGTTTATATTAATGCCCTGTCAAGCCCAGGCCAGTGCCATAAAGATGTCCTCCAAGGCGTTGGTAAACTGTTTCGGGGATATTACGCCCCCCTGTTCCATTACCCTCTGCGCAATAGGATCCCTTTTGTCTTTTAGTCGTGGTTTAGTCTTTTAGTCGTTTTGTCCTGTACACCCATCGAAATAGCGTATTATATAGACATCTCAGCATGTCTATGAAGCGATCATCGATTTGACATCATTGCAAAGCATCCAGAACCGCCCAAGTTTCGATCTAGTCGAAAGCTTTCTCGTAGATCACAAACGCCATACACAGCGGCTGATTGTACTCTTTGATCTTCTGCACAATATTCCATACAGTATGTATGTGACCTACGGCGCTGTAGCCTTTCCAAAACCCGATTTGTTTTGGTGGCTGGAATTGTTGGATACATGACGACCGTTGAAAACAACTTGTAAACGTCGCTCAGTAAAAAGATGAGTCGTAGTTCATCGAAAGGTTTATCACCTTTTTTAAAAAACAAACGCACCGCACTCCCACTACGGGCCTTAGATGTAGTGCTTTAGTGGATGACGGAATTAAACAGGTCCTTGAGCTCTTTTATAACTAAAGTACCGCTTGCTTTTACAAATTATTTCGTAGTTCCGACATCACCCGGAGCTGGAAATGCGTTGATATATTATACGAAATATAACTTGTTATCGGTTATACATACATCACAGCGTATACGAGAATTGTATTATATTTGTATTGCAGGTCCACAACTCTTCAAACATTTGTCTGAAGTGATTAAGTCGCCGAAGCCCAGAACCAAGCGCTGGATCTCTTCATCAGTACCGCAAGACAAGTGGGACACTCCTGCCGCACAGCTCTGTTCAGCTGAGTACCATACTAATAACCTGCTGGTACTTACTTACTTTAACTAATATATAAATAATGAGTAAGTTGCCCGACAATGCAATTTCTATCAAGTGTGCCCGAGTCAAATGGTTTCCCTACTATTTGCACCCTCTTCCGTTTGAAATCAAGCATAAAATATATTTTTAAAATAAATCCTTTAATCGCTGTCATTTAATTATTTGAGTTAAAACAGCTGATATGAGGGATAAATAGACTAGAGGAATAAATAGAATAGATAGTTTACTTGTTTCAACAATGGCACAAAGAGTTGAATTTTGTGTAGAGTCCAGTGTTGTTCGAAGAAACATCCCGGCTGATCCCCAGCAACGCAGTGTTAGTGGAGGTGGCCCCACATGGTCTTCTGCAAGCCATTCTCAAGCGTTCCCTGCCAAGCACCTGCAAAAACATCGCGTTGACCCGAAGGATGCACCCTGATAATGCGTACTTGCTACTTGAGAGCATTGGCAAGTGAGTAAATCAAAAAGTTGACTTAATAAAAGCTGCACACAATCTTTCATAGTACTCCCGTAATGCTCTGGACCGCAACCAGTGGAGACGTATCCCGAGGACTGCATCAAATCAAATCAAATATTTTTGTAATTAGGGTAAAAAATCATCGCTTTTATAAGTCACATAAAAAAATTTGAGCTCGCTGGATTCGACATATCCTACTACGGCTACCCTGAGAAGAAATTTCAAAACAAACTCAGGCGTCCGCCCCTTTTAAAGTCTAGATATTCGTTGTAATTTGAATATTGTGTAAATACATGCAGTGTTTTTTCTTGACTGGCTTTTTGAACAAAAAGAGCCAGCTCGACCTGAGCAAACCTGTGCCAACAAGTGGCAAGCGTGCCAGGAATAGTTCATGCAGCTCAACCATTTTCGAGGGAGCTACACCATCCGAAACATCACAATATCACCAGTGGCACCATAAAATTATGTGGGGCAACAACTTACTCAAATCGTCAGTTATCTATACTCATCTATACTATAATATTATAAAGCTGAAGAGTTTGTTTGTTTGTTTGTTTGTTTGAACGCGCTAATCTCAGGAACTACTGGTTCGAATTGAAAAATTTTTTTTTGTATTGGATAGTCCGTTTATTGAGGAAGGCTATAGGCTATATAACATCACGCTACGACCAATAGGAGCGGAGCATAAATGAAAAATGTTGCAAAAATGAAAAACCGTTGAAACTAAAACACGCGAACGAAGTCGCGGGGGACAGCTAGTTAGCAATAACTATGCTTAGACTAAACAGTAAGCAATAACCTAACCTAAGTAGACCTGCATAATATTTACACTTACAATGCGATAAACTTACAATTACAATAAATTCATATTGGCTTTCTGAGGTTTACGCGAATATTAGACATTGAAATAACTACTTTGAACGGATTCTATGGCGCTACTCCAGATCCTGCACGTCCTCCACGATGTTCTCCGCCTTAACGGAGTAGTGTAGGCAGGACATATACACCGGCGTGATCGGCTTGGCGGCACGCACGAGCACGTTGGGCTCCAGTGGTGCTTTACCGCAGCGGTTCTGGGCAATTCTGGAAGGGCACTCTCTTCCTCTGCACCATCACAAAACCGTCTTCATCCCGTCGAGGCGCAAGAACGGGGTGGGGGTCGGAGCACGCGCGATGGGTGGAGGAACCGCGCGGGGGTGCGCCGGGGCGGGCGCGGAAACGGGTTGGCGCAGCTAGGTGTGTGCGACCTCCCCACCGGGTGTCTCTACGTTGTTGTCGTGGTGGGGCTTGCGTGTTTCAATGATCTTTGGGGCTATGCCGGTAGAGTCACTCTTGCCGGACAGGTCCAAAGTGAGAAATCAGACCAAGTGAGACACGAGAATGGAGGCCATTTACATCTGGCTACCGCGAGGTTTTGCTATCTAGGTATCCGATTTGAGTTCGGACTATTCGATAGTGCGCCGTATACTCTTCAAAGTTTTGAAGAGTGAGCTGGGGTTTCATTTTAAGTTAGCGTCGGCTATTTAGGCGTAACTATAAAGTGAACTAGTAGTCGCTAGAGGCGACATAGAGGCGATGGCTTTGTCATAGATAACTGGCAAACACGGTCTGGCACAGACCACCATTCGGCTCGACTCGTAATCCACAATAAGTGGACCGAGGGCCCTGCTTGTAGGGTCACGGGGAGAAAACCCCTTTATAAATCCGTCTGGGGACCCCACCCCATTTAAAAGGCAAAGCTGAGTTCAGCAAAAACAATGAAAGCGCATCAAAAGAGAACTTTACCCCAGGAGGGTACCTGCTGCTCCGCAGTAGGAGAATCCCTCACCGAGCAGAGCTCGGTCTGTCCCTCGTATTCTGGGGGGGACAATGATCGCTGCAAGTCCGTTGTGGACTTTTACCCGTCTTTCAAAGGCATAAAGAGTCAAGGTGACTCACGTTCCGGTGATGGGGAGCCATTAGGTTCTCCTCATACTTCAGTTCATGTTCATGGCGCTGAACAGGCGAAAGGCTCGCCTGCTGACAAAACGCCAAAAGAATTTTTAAGTGTGCAATTTATTCGCCCGTCTACTCCAACTGGCGCTGAGGTAGTGAGTGATAGCAGTGATTCCTATTTTTCACAAATGTCACACACCTCAGAAACGTCAACTAGGTCGGCTCGGGCCCTAACGCGTAAGCGCACGCAAGCGGCAATTAAGAAAAAACCTACAGCGAAACAACTTAGTCTCAGTAAGAAGACAGAGAATGGAGAAGAGGAGGAAGATTCTGAACTGGCAAGTCCTCCTGTCAAACAAGCTAAAACTCGGACTAAAGCGCAATCGAATTTGCCAAATCCAGAGTTGATGGCTGAGATGATGCGAGCACAGCCAATGGCTGAAATTAACTCGTGCATTAATGATAGTTTGAAGATGATAGAAGAGGTTGCAAATTCATCCCGAAACCTTAAAGGGAGTTTTGTACACAATCTCAAAGTGGCAACTGTAACGGTGCGATCGGCTGTTAAAGTTAACTTCGAGAGGTTAGAGAATGAAAATGCGGAGTTGAAGTCTAGGCTTGCCGGTCTTTCAGCACAAGTTGAAAAACTAACTGCACAGGTCAGCCTCCTTAGTCGCAAGGGGGACGGTGAGGGAAGTGATGGGGCCATTCCTAAAAATATGGTACACGAGGTAGAAGCTCATTTTAGGCGATCTATCGCCCTTGAAATAGGGGGAATGGTAGATGCTAAACTGGCTGCATTAGAGTACAGGTTGCTTCCGGAGAAACGCATTCGCCCACCTCTTGCTACCGATACTGTTGGGGTTGCAGCTTTGGTTGCTCAGGCGGAACCGATTTCCAATCCGAACCCGTTACCTAAACCTGTAAAAAATAAGGGAAAGGGTAAAGGAAAAGGAAGAATTGTTGCTCCAGTAGTGGATTTACCCGCCGTGGCCACGGCATCGTCACAGGCTGCGCGAAATGCTCCACCAACTGTTTCAGAAGCTTGGTCAACTGTGGTTGGGAGGACGGCAAAGAAGGGCAAGGTTCAACAGTTGAGTGCTAACACGGATGGTCCAACTGCTACTTCAACGTCATCCTTTCTCACAAAGGCGAAAAAACAGAAGGTTAAACTCCCAAGAGTCCCTACCTCGGCAGCCATTACAATCTCGGTAAGAGAGGGAACAACAACCACTCTCGCTGAGGTCATGACTGCGGTTCGACAGCGAATACGGTTAGCTGATATCGGCATTGATTCAGTTGGCCAAAAGCGAGCTGCTGATGGTGGAATAGTGTTATCTATCCCGGGCGCCGATGCTTCCTCCAAAGCTGACTTACTGGCAAGCCGTATGCGGGAGGTTCTTGCAGAGTTCGATGTAAGAATTGCACGTCCAACCAAAAGGGCTGAGGCGAGAATTATGGAACTCGATGATGCCGTCACCCCAGATGATGTGAAAACTGCTATTGCAGCACTGGGTGGTTGCTCACCTGGAGATATAACTGTCGGTGAGATCCGTCGTCCGCCAGCTTCTTTGGGACACGTCTGGGTTCGTTGTCCACTGGCGGTGATAAAAAAGCTTGCGACAGATAAACATTTACGATTGGGCTGGTCGCTAGTAAAGGTTGAAGTTTTGGAGACACGTCGAATGATGTGCTTTCGTTGCTTCGAGCCGGGGCATGTTCGTCGCCACTGCACTAGTACAGTTGACCGTAGCACCCGGTGTTATGCTTGTGGTGGAGCCCACAAAGCGAGAGAGTGCAAGTCTCCCAGCTTGCGGTGTCCACTGTGCGCGGACTACGGTATCCCAGCGAATCACCGGCTGGGTAGTAAGAGATGCGCTCCTCGCAGAAAACAGCCTTTGATTACATCAGCCGCATCACAGGGCTTATCTGCAGCATCATTGGGTACAGGTCCCGCGGAGGCAATGGAAACGTCGCCTTCGCAGCCCTAACAGTTCTACAGTGCAACTTAAACCATTGTCGCAATGCGCAAAATCTTTTCTTGCAGACTATTGCGGAGTGGTCGGTTGCCTTAGCAGTAGTAGCGGAACCCTATGGGCTCAGAGACCATCCTCGCTGGTTTCGGGATAGCGTAGATTCAGTAGCGATTTATTGGAGTGGTGGAAGCGGTGAGCCCCACTGCTCGTTACTAGATAGGGGACACGGATTCGTCGCAGTAGAACGGGGACCTCTAGCTGTTGTAGGTTGCTATGTATCTCCTAACATTTGCGTTGCCGACTTTGAGGAGTATCTAGATAGCGTAGCGAATTGCATCCGGAACAAATGTTCTCCTCGTCCGGTGCTCGTTATGGGTGATTTTAACGCTCACTCCAGGCTTTGGGGTAACATTCGGGATAGTCGAAGGGGAAACTTGGTACAAGACTGGGCGGCATCCCTGAATCTTCGACTTTTAAATCAGGGATCTATTGCCACATGTGTTCGGTGGCAGGGAGAGTCAATTGTAGACCTCACTTGGGCGACTCCTTCCGTAGCCCGCATGGTTTCGGAGTGGAGGGTTGCAGAGGAGATTGTGACGCTGTCTGACCATCGTCATATTATTTTTGAAGTCAAGCTGCGTCCCTCTCGCGGTTCGAGGCATACAGATTCTAGTCCTTCAGTGCGACGATGGGCTCTCAAACGGTTGGATCTGGATATGCACGTTGCAGCAGCCAATGTTGTGGCTTGGTCTGAAAGATGTGGATCTCGGGGAATTACACTTGATCCAAACGAAGAGGCTAAATGGCTTAGTGATAGGATGACGTCAATTTGTGACGCTTCTATGCCTCGCGTCAGATGTACACAGCGACCTGGTCGGGTTTACTGGTGGTCAAGTGATATTGCGCAGTTGCGTGTTTTTTGTCTCAGGTCTCGACGCCAGTATCAGCGGGCTCGGCGAAGAAGGCAACCGAGAACACCCGAGGAGGATATTATCAGAGCTTATAGAGCATACCGGGAGGCAACAATGGCGCTCCAGCACGCTATTATGGAAGCCAAATCTAAATCATGGAAGGAACTTCTGGAAGGTTTGGACAGGGATGCGTGGGGTAAACCTTATAAGTTGGTTATGGGCAAATTACGCCCATGGGTCCCTCCCATCACAGAAACCATGGATCCAGATCTGCTTGAGAGAGTTATCGACACCCTCTTTCCTGTAGTCCGTGACAGTCCGTCAGCAATCCCGTCGTCCTTAAACTGGTCTGACGAGTTCGAAGTGACGGAAAGTGAGCTGGAACGAGCAGTAAGACGTATGGGAGCTCGCAATACGGCACCTGGTCCAGATGGAATCCCAGGTCGGGCATGGGTTCTAGTGCAGAAGGCTCTAGGAGACCACCTGAGATGGTTGTTTGACGGTTGTCTTCGAACAGGCGTGTTTCCTTCTAGTTGGAAAGAAGCCAGATTGGTGCTATTAAAGAAGGAGGGTAGGCCGGCAGATACTCCCTCTGCGTACCGTCCCGTTTGCCTGCTTGATGAGATTTCCAAACTCTTTGAGAGAATTGTTGCTGAGAGGATCGTCGCGCACCTGTCGAGGGTTGGTCCTGATCTCGCTGATAGCCAATTTGGCTTTCGGCAGAAGCGTTCTACAGTAGATGCGATCCTACGCGTCCACTCGCTGTCGGAACAAGCACTAAACGATGGCGGGTTGGTGTTAGCAATAAGTTTGGATATCGTCAACGCTTTTAATTCTGTGCCCTGGGATGCCATCAGAAAGGCATTAGAATATCATCGCATGCCTTCTTATCTGCAATGTATTATTGGGGCATATTTGCGCGATAGATACATTTGCTATGTGGGTCGGGAAGGTAGCATTAACCGGAGGAGAATCACGTGTGGGGTTCCACAAGGATCAGTTTTGGGTCCTCTTTTGTGGAACCTCGCATATGACGCAGTTCTGCGTGTTGATCTTCCCCTCGGAGTAAGTATCGTATGCTATGCTGACGATACGCTTGTACTGGCTGGTGGGAATAACACTGATGACACCATTCAAGTATCTGAGATCGGGGTAGATATGGTCGTGGCGGCAATTCGCGAGTTGGGTCTCGAGATAGCACCCCACAAAACTGAGGCATTATGGTTGCACAACTTGCCGAGGAGCAGAGAACCAATCAACACGTTTGTACGAATTGGGGACACACTAGTGCAGGTGAGCAGATACATGAAGTATCTTGGCCTTACTCTAGACAGTCGCTGGGGTTTCGAGGAGCATTTCAACCGGCTATTGCCTCGAGTCGAGAAGGCAGTGGGTGCTTTGCACAGACTGCTGCCTAACCTCGGGGGACCCCGAGAAGAAGTTCGCCGTCTATATGCCGGTGTCGTGCGATCGATGGTCCTTTATGGGGCACCTGTTTGGTCAGATAGACTTACATGTTCCCGACGGTGTAGGTCTAAAATCAACAGTCTGCAGCGGAAAATGGCTATTGATATAGGCGCACGCGGATATCGAACCGTATCCTTTGAAGCGGCGACTCTTTTGGCGCGCTTTCCACCACTGGATATCCTGGCACAAATGGATGCGAGGGTTTATGACCAGATTCGTTCCATCCGTCATAATGGTCATAATATGTCAAGGGGTGCTTTTGTTAGGATTAGGCGGTACGAGCGGCGACACGCGCTCGAGCGGTGGCGTGAGCGGTTACAACAGCCGCAATATTCGTGCAAGCGCGTTGTGGAAGCCATCCTGCCGCACTTCGAAGCATGGTTGAAAAGAGGGGAGCGCGTTACGTATCGACTTACTCAGGTACTCACCGGGCATGGTTGCTTTGGGGAGTACCTGCACAGGATAGCACGTGAGGCCACGACGAACTGCCACCATTGCGGAAGCGACTATGATTCCGCTCAACATACACTTGAGGAGTGCTCTGCATGGGACTCTGAGAGACGGATCCTGGTCGATAAGATCGGACAAGACCTTTCTCTGCAAGCAGTTGTTAGGGCTATGTTGGCGGATCCGGAGAACTGGCGAGAAGTAACCTCTTTCTGTGAAACTGTGATGATCCAGAAAGAGGCCGCTGAGCGGATTCGTGAAAGGAGTGATCTTTCACGAAGAAGAAGACGCCGAGGAGGTCAACGCCTTGGAGGCGCTTAGAACGCCGAAAACTCACCTAAAAGTTTTGACGTAGGTGGGCCTTTGAGGTCACGGGTGCTCAGAGAGGGGACTCTGCCGCCCATCAAGTGACCTCAGAGAAGACAGCAGCTTTGGTCATAGCTGCTGTGCACAGCGAGGATCAGGGGAGACCCCTTTACAGTCTTCCCAGGGATGTGCTCTAAAAGGCGTTGCACGGAGGGCTTCTGGATTGTTCTGTAAGAGGTAACAGAAGCTCCTCTTTATGTGCTGATGGTGACCAACGGGGTGGTTTTAGTGAGGTAAAAGTCCCACACTCCCCGGTCTTATAAATCCCCATAAGGCCGGGTGCCTTTTGAAGGTTTCCCCCGCAAAAAAAAAAAAAAAAAAAAAAGGTGTGTGCGACCTGCGGCCCGGCTAGGGACAGCGTCAGCGTCAGCATAAACGCGTCAAGGCTCATAGCGACAGGGGCGGGCAGCGGAGTAGTTCCGCGCTGTTTGCGAAATTAAAATTTCCGTATGATGCACTCTGTAATAAGACATGTCCATATCCGATGCGCGCTGCAATCGAACTGTGAACTTTGACAAGAGTGAACGAATCAGGAGGAGATGATCAAAAAACAATTAAATACTTAAGCAAATTAAGAATGTAGGTAGGAAAAATAGTTTGGTTTGATCTAATCAGACTAGAACGTGTTTTCTAAAACCATCTGTAAATCATGTCAGCGGAAATTTAGTACATAACTTTACTACAACTAACCATATTGTGTAGACCTACTAAATATTAATGTGATCGTTTTCATGTCTAGGTTAGGATAGGATGGAACCGAACTTTAACCCTTTTTTCCATAAATTAATAACTGCTATTAATATATGTATTTCAAACCGATTAAAATCATTGCACTTCATTCAGGCGTGGCCCTCAAATATAAGACAAAAACGCTTATTATACTTTTGTAATTTTCAGGTTATTTATGGAAGGTTACAATTCTAAACTACACGTCCTGTACCCCGAGGTTGAGCTGCCAGTGTCCACTGGCACGCCTTTCTTGTCTAATCTAGTCAAATGGGCTCATGGAGAAAAATGGTATAAGATTTGTTCTATACATATTATAACTGACAATAATTTAAAACAATTTGAGGAAAAAAATACAAGTAACCCAAATTTATTAGTAGTTCAATAACATACGTAAACGTCCCGTCCGTTTGCCCGTTAATTCATTGATATTTCAGGCCGTTGACCGTGTTTCGCTCGGCTTTAAGAAAATCAACTGCAACTTGTGATCATGTCATATCTTGGCATGATGCAGAAAGCTCTTACTTGCGAGGACACTCTTTAAGAGGTACGATGATAAAGGTTTATGTCATTTGACACGGTAGATAAGGGTGATATCTCTCGCGCAAAAAGTTCCAGTTCCCGTAAGACATCAATTTATTTTCCTATGTTTTGATAGTCATTCTGTTATTCGGGACGGAGACAAATCTAACAAGTCATCAGTTTTTAATTTATAAATAGTTTAACTAACCCGACTTTATTCTAGATAGACTTTATATACATAATATATATAGAATGTAATTATAGATATAGATATGAAAGAAAGAAAGAAGTAAGATAATATCATTTATTACCACGCAATAAGATATGTCAAATTTACAGGACGCACGCTTTATCCTTTTGCCGCTACACTGATGGTGGTTTGGGATACCTTGGCCATGGTATTGGGAGTCCCAAAAAAACAGCAGTCCGTGAAGTTCCGTGACCTCCATCTGTATGCACAACCCATTATCCATGATATGAGACAGCTGAAAATAAATGTCAGTCTTTGTAGAGGAACCGGTAACTTTGAGGTAAAATAACCTTTCATTAAACTTATAAAAACAATTCAAAACGACTTCAAAAACAGTAGAAAGTTAGAATAGGTTAAACTTTGTAAAAAAACCATTTAAAGTTAATCTTGCAGTAAGCATTTAATAATACCCACTGTCTTAATTAAAGACTGAAATGACGGTTAAAAATATATTATAAAACGTTCGCCTTTAAAAAAAATAGAATTCGATGAATAAATAAATTTCCACTGATCATAAAATGCGTATATAATTTAAGTCTTATGTTTGCAACAGGTTCTTTGCGATTACACCAAAGTTGCTACAGGTAACATAAAAGTAATGGGAGAGGTGAGGCATCCTAGTATAGCTGTAAAAAAAGATATTGATATAGGGAGTTTGAATCTTACTGCTGAAGACATTTACAAATCACTGCAAGACAGGGATTATTCTTATAAGTAAGTAAAGTTTAAATAGCAAGTTTTGTAACGCTTTAGTAGACACTTTATACAAGACGTCCGGTGTTGTTTATTGCGAGGACCTTGTTGCTACCAGAATAAATTGCCGTGCTTTCAGACGTTTTTGCCATACCTATTATTGGAATAAAAATAACAGCTCCCAAATAAATTTTAGGACCCATGGTTTTCAAGGATTAATGTTAAAATTTTATCCGTTGTGATTTTCAACTGGGCCTAACTCAGTTGTCTTATCTTTTCCTTGCATATGGCCTATCTTTTCCTTTTGTCTCCTGTGAAAGAAAGTGAAAACTATTTTTCCTACTCCTCCTATTTACTACTTCTGATTAATTTCGTTGCGGGTTCGAAGGCAGTCATTCATTGGCATTGGCAGACAATCATTTCTCTGGAACACACTGAGCTTAACTGTTTCGGTGGTATTCATTGGTTATCATTGTAGATCCTGGCTTACAGGAGTTGCAATGATGGGCATGTGTGGTGGGCTAGTCCCTAAAAAAAGTATTGGGACGAATTGGATGCACTCACTACAAGTTAGCACGAGCGACCGTACAGCCTAAGAATGGGACGGAGGCCAATGCCCTGCAGTGGGCTTAGAAGTCTAAACGAAAAACATGTTTGCAGTTTACATGTTGATTAAATCATATTTTAAAGATGTTAAGCGCCTAAGATACATGTAGGTTTTATGTTTCAGATGCGGGGGGATTTTCTTGAGTCATGTCATATTCGAAAATTTACCGTCAGTCAGTGACAGAAAAATGTCGTTAAAAGCATTGAAATTTGTTCCCAATACACAGTCAGTTAAAGATGTGAGTAAATAACATCCTTGTTGGTCGATGATCAGACGATGTAATATTTGGTTGTCTTACGCAAACTGAGTGCGAGAACCAATTAAACTTTGAGTTCGCGGTCCACTAGAGCACCCAAAGCAGTGATAATAGGCCATTTCTGTACGCGTACAAATTGTCCATCGTCTGCTCAGCGCTTTGTTTGTATAGAGCTATAAAATAAAAGACTAACAATAACGTATCGTATTTCTCATACAGGCTTCTTCATCATTTGAAGTTTTCTTGCAAATTGTTGGAGAAAATGTTAACAAGGATAGCATAAATGTAATAAGAATAGTAAATCAGTCTATAAGTAGTTCGAGATTTAACATACTGAATAAAGTTGTCCAAGATGATTTTGGAGTGAATGTTAAATACGAAGAAATAAACAGAGAAACGGCACTAAAGAACAAACAGAACAACTTGGCTGGAGCTGACGTTGTGTTAGTCCAAAACTTATCAGTTGACAACAGCGTAAGTTAAAAATACCGATGGTGATATTTTTGGAGAAGTTGACATTTAAAACAAGTGCGCTCAAAGGTCGAAGGTTGCATTCAAATAATGTCTTCATAAGTAAAGAATACATATTATATACATTTACCACTAATTTAAATAACAAATGTTTATTTTATAAAAATTTTAGGGTTTCGTAGCCAAATTGCAAAAAACGGAACCCTTATGGATTCGTCATGTCTGTCTGTCTGTCCGTCCGTATGTCACATCCAATTTTTTCCGAAACTATAAAAAGTATAGATTAATGACATACTTATAAAAATTTTTTCATCAAACCCATACGTGTGTGGTATCTATGGATAAGTCTTCAAAAGTGATGTTGAGGTTTCTAATATCATTTTTTTCTAAACTGAATAGTTTGCGCGAGAGACAATTCCAAAGTAGTAAAATGTGCCCCCCTCCCTTGTAACTTCTAAAATAAGAAAAGGATAAAATTAAAAAAAATATGATGTTCAGTACCATCCAAACTTCTACCGAAAATTGGTTTGAACGAGATCTATTAAGTATTTTTTTTAATACGTCATAAATCGTAAACTGCAATTTACCTTTCATTCAATTATACTAACCTTTATATTACTTGCTGCTTCGGAACCCTTATGGGCGACCGACTCGCACTTGGCCGCTTTTTTAATTATTGACCAATAAACATTCAATTTCCTTTTTTATTCAGATTTCACACTCAAAATACGAATCACAACAATTTCTATATTGTTTATAGTTGTGCCAGCAATTGCATTGTACACTAAGGAATAATCAATTCGTGATTAGCGAAGAAGATCTCAGTTCTGGTGGACGGTCCCGGCCCTCATCACTGTACCGTGTAATTTCCGTACATACATTGATTAATGATGACAACAGTAGGCAGTCACAGCTCCAGCTAGCCCGTTGGGGTGGAGCACCCGCACCAGTCGCAACGACAACTGTTACTGTCCGAACAGAATCTGATTTCGTCCTCCTGAACTCCACACGCACCTGCATGACGTCAGGCCATCGACTTCTAGTCATCGCGCCTTACCCATCTATTAACGGCCTTAAGGAACTAATTCAGACCTGGCGGAAAGAAATCAGTCGCAACAAGATCGATCTTATCATGGTGCACGAAAACAGTAACGAATATCTTTCGGTTAGCGAGCTACCTGATATTGACTTGGCTTTCAGCGTCTTGAACAATGTAAGATTTAAAATAATATTTTACTAAACTTTAAACATTTTACGTATTATCATAAAAAATTGACTTATTAAGCAATGTGTTAGGAAACCTGGGGAGCTGAGTACTACGTGTCAGTAAGCGACGGTGCAACAGTGAGCAAGAACGTGACCCTGCAAAACAGCAAGATCGGAGATTTGGATTCCTTAACTTGGGTCGAAGCATCTGAATCTGATGAAGCTGGGATCGACGTGATGGTAAATCGGATTTGTTCTTTGAAAGAGCACAGTTTTTTTCGCTGAATCAATAGCTACTGCCAACATTGTGTCAATAAAATATGTTATATATTATAATGCTATTTCGTGTGAAAATTTCCGTTTTACGTAAAAATCCTTTTGTACATAAAAATCCTGAAAATCAAAATAGCGGAAATTTATGCGCATAGTAGGGCATTCTGAAATAAAATTTTATTTTCCAATTCTCGAGTAGGGTATCAAAATGAATTGCTTAAAAAGACGAGTACTTAATATATTAATTATTTGTAAAAAATAATTGCGAAGAACAGGGCAAAGTAATTTGTGAAAACTATTATTGCATTGTTACAATATGGGTATCAAATTGAAGGTCTTGATAAGCACATTCTGAAACTAATTTGTAATTAAAAATTGACACCAAAAGTTTATGAAAGAAATTTATTATTTAAAAAATTAAACCCGATTGCCAAGAAAATAAATAAAAAGTAAGAAAACAAGTTGTATTCGATTATTGTCATTCCGTTTTGGAAACTTCTAAACTTTAAAAATGTGAATGGATCCCCGACTGGAAGGTCAGTATTTTTTTTGTTTAGTCAACTGTATCACTGTAAATTTTAATTTTAATTTTTAGGTTCATTTTGCTGGTATTAACAAAACTGACGTCAAAAAAGCTGACGGATCAAGATGTGATGTAAATGATGCTAAGAATAGTTATGGAATGGACTTCAGTGGTGTTACGAAGAGGTAAATTATCAATTTTAAGACACAAAAATTCATTTAGACAATATGTCTTGTATGTTACTTTCGCGATTAAAGCAATATCCTAAGAACTGAAAAAGTTAATACATAATTATGATCATAATATTTTCATTATTAACAGCCATTAAGTATTGCATTCTGGCAATCTTAGAAAGGAATACTGAATTACCAAGTAAAAGGGGTTGTAGAGATCATATATTCAGCTTATCTAAGGAGGCTGGAAGCTGACCTCAATATAGGTTGTAAATGGTTTGTTGCGTTTTAGTGGACAGCGGGTGATGGGTTTGGTACCGTCTGGCGCGGCAAGCAGCGTGGTGCGCGCGCAGCCCGAGCTGCTGTGGCCGGTGCCCGCGCACTGGAGCCTGGAGGACGCCGCCACAGTGCCGCTGGCGTATGCACACGCATACTACTGCCTCGTGAGTATCGTACCAGTCTGTAACTGTACCACTGCAGGACAAAAGCAAATAATATTTAAGAAGCTTCAGTGCCTATGCCGTGCATATGAATGCCGGTCGCTGATTTGAGGTTTAATAATAAATCATGTTTTTTTTTCACAATTTAGTTAGACCACTAAGTGTTAATGGGTAAGAAAAAATATGTAATTTTGAAAACTTTAAATGTTGGTTACTTAAGTCTTGTTTCGTAACTGCAGGTTCGAAGGCTTTATGCAAGCAATTTTTATAGACACTTGTTGGTTTGATTAGTACTTTAATAGGTACTTCATATACTAGCTCTCTTCATATTCTAGCTCTGCAGTGATTCATATACTAGCTACGTCAATAGTAATCTTAATAAATTATCATATTTTTAGACTGTAAAATCATTAATAAAACCTGGCTACAATATATTGGTGCACGGAGGAACCGGCGCTTTGGGGCAAGCTGTTATATCCATCGCACTGGGCTACGGCTGTCAAGTATTCACCACCGTCAGTGACACGCGCAAAAAAAGTTTCGTACTCAAATTATTCCCCGAATTAAAAGGTATATTGCATTTAAACATTTAATAACAACCTATATGGTAAAGTGTTCTTCAATGTAAATCGAAAGTATTAAATGTTTTTAATACCAGTATACTTGTGGTTTCAGCTGATAATATAGGATACTCTCGTGATGTCAGTTTCACAGATATGGTCAAAACTATTACAAATGGGAAATGTTGTAATATAGTGATACACTCTATTGGCGAAAATCTAAAAAATGTGAGTTATACTTAACTTACTATTAATAATTATGTAATCCATATTTATATTTTCTGTGTGTTTTGCTTCACAATGGGCCTTTATAAGTTTTTTTCTTTCATTCTTGTTCTTTTCTAATGAGATGAGTAACGTGTTTATGTAATGGAAATTATTACTTACAGTCGTCACATGATTGTGTTGGATCACATGGCTTCTTTGTCGACGTTTCTCAACTTATCGATCATGATGACTATTCATATGGAATGTTCAACCTTAATCGTGATAGAAACTATACAACTTCTGATTTCTTGACAGTGTTTGATGCCAAAAACACAGAGAATAGGAAAGTAAGTATCCACATGATATAGAAAATAGATTTGGTTATTTAAAATATTATTTCTTTTTAAAATCTACGTGTTTGATCTGAATTTCAGACATTGTACAGCATGATAGTGAGGGGTATAAGTAGCGGGCTCGTACGACCGTTGTCGCGCGTGACATACGCGCCGCACGACGTGTCGCGCGCCTTCCGTTTGTTGGCGGGGAGCAGACACCGCGGTAAAGTGCTTTTGAACATGAACGACCGCACTGTGCCAGTTCAACCCAGGTAAGGCACAAAAAACCAGACAGGTGTGAGTCTGATTCGCGCACCGAGGGTTCCGTACAAAGTTTTAATTAATTCGTCAAAAACAACCTAAAAATTTCAGTTTGAAAAATGTTCTTTCATACATCTATGTGTCATATTTCCAAATGCAAATACAGGGTTGATACGACCGAGGAGCTTCCCTTTACACCACATACCTATTATAGGTACTATTTTTAGGCTCCATTCCAAAAATTAGTGACTAAGGAGTAGTAGTATATTTACAGAAAGGTTTTTTTTTAAATTTTTGCTTCGTTTTAACCCACTGCATCAACTATTTATGCAAAAATCACTAATACGATTACTATTTTCCATAATGTACTTTTGTAAGTATAATTATGTAATTGTTAATATTTTATTATTTGTTTTACAGAATCACTTGTAGTTCCGATTACAGTCATCTAATACTGTGCAACGACGAGACTTATGGTGTACATTTTGCTGATAGACTTGTGGAACGAGGCGCTAAGAAATTATCCTTGCATTTCAGGAGACAGTCGATGTCATATTTTCAATTAAAAATTAGGTGAATTATATATTTGTAACCGTTTCTTTATTGTGTTCCTTAATATTTGTGAACTTAGCTTAAAATAAATGAATGGTAACATGTTCAGTTACGGCAGAATATCTTACGTTAACGAAAATGGTATGCCCTCAATCTTTTGTTTTAGCAAAAAAGGATAGTATTTTGTACTGATATCATTTGTTTATTTAGGTCATGGCATAAGTTTGGTGTCAAAGTGCAAGTGTTCTCTGATGATCTGAATAGAGAAATGGACATCACTGCATTGGTGAACAGTGCAGCACGACTAGGACCGCTAGAGGGAGTGTATGTGACTGTTGGTGAAAACCAGCCCGAGAGTTACGAAGTCTTAATAACCTCCTTGGATTTGGTGACAAGAAAATTATGTTCTGATATCAAGTAAGTTACATGGTTGTAACAACTTGCAATTGCCATGCATGCAACGCAGTGAAAAACGATTACATAGTTAATTTAATGACGTTGTTTTTTTTAGATACTTCGCAGTATTAAATGTGGGTAGTAACACTGTTGGGAAGAATACGTGTCTGAAACGAGCGCAAAACCAGTTACCGGCAACCTTGGCGTCCTTGCCCGAACTTGGTGTCGTAAGTAAATTCTTTAATTATTGTTTCGAGAGCAATTGTAATTGAATGAATTAAAAAAATATTTAATTATTACGATTCATGACCTCAAAAGGTAAAGACGGAACATTTATAAGATCACTCGCTTGTCTGTCCGTCTGTCAAAGCTAATTTCAACTCAATTACTCCAGTCGTTATGACCGATTGATATGAAGTTTATGAGCCAAAGACGGACGTATTACGTTAATAACAGTACATATTTATGTAAACTTACAAGAACATTAAAATAAAAAAAAAAATAATAGTTATTTCTATTGATATTTGAGATTTTTAAAAGAAAATTTTGTAAACTGCAAAGCTTAAATTAGTTTTGAAGAATTAACCGTGATGATCGGAGAAATTTGTACGGAACCCTGGATATGCGAGTCAGGCTCGTTTTTTTGCCATTTTTTAAATTAGCAATCTGCAAGTATTTGAACATAGCTGGATAAACAGACAATTTAAATATGTTTGCCGTAGGAGGCGGGTTTGTGGCGCAGTGCGGTGGACGTAACAGAACGCGCACTGCGCATTGGACACGCTGTACAGCGATCATCTCTCCTGCCAGCGAGACAAACTTCAATGCTACAGAAAATTGCTTCAATAGCCAGTAAGTATACTATAATTATAGAATTAGTTGTAAGTCAACTAATATTTCTCCATTTATTTCAAACACGATGACGATGTCACGACTACATCGAGCAATGTACAGTGCTCTTCAATAATTTTGCATCGTAATGCCGGATATGGAGCAATATTGATTCATTAACTGCTCCATTCATGGCATTCAGCAGTTTGCTCGTTTAAGCGTACGATTATATTTGGAATCTCATAGAATTTGGTATTTAGACGAGTTTGTCTTATTTTTGTTGTTCTATACCTTAAAGGCACATTCTTTCAACTTTGAAAAGTCACCATTTAATCAATGACTGCAAGGATAGCCGAGTGGTATAGGTCGCCACGCCAATTACCTCTGTGCGCGACGTGTCGCGGGTTCGATCCCCGCATGGGACAAGCATTTGTGTGATCCACAAATGCTTGTTCTAAGTCTTGGTGTTCTTTGTTCATGTGATTTGAATGTTTGTAAAACCCCCCGCGACACAAGGATTAAATTCAAAAGATAAAAAAAAAAAAACAAAAAAAAAATGATTTCAGAATATTTATAGTTGAATTAAAATTTTGACGTACACTACCTATTTGATTTTGATTTTCCTATTTCATTTTCCAAGTATGATAGATAGCACTTCAACTTGTTAAGAATAACTTATTAAAGTCAAATTTAAATGTAGCTTAAAAGTATAAATACAAAACAAATAAACGAGAATGCTTGGATTTACCGTTCATCCATTGTTTTTCAGAAATAGCGATTTCAGAAAATACTGAGATCAGCACAACTTTAGCAGATTTAGGCTTAGAAAGTGAAAAAATACCGAGTATTCGTTATCTTCTCCGAGTTGAATACAATGTATCGTTTGAAGTAGAACAAATACCTTTATTGACAATTGAAAAGTAAGTGGATTATTTAATTATTTTATGCTTTAGAGTAGACACAGTATTTATAGGTGGTCTTAGGGCTCTTTCAATTTAATCGTTTGTAGTCGACCTGCTACGGTGCCCGCCGGCGCGGGTAGCCATCCAGCGCACGGACGATAGAATTTTTTCTTACGAAGCCATGCGGCTCCGATGCCGCTTACAAGGAAAAACATGGCGGCAACGTTGTCAAATATGTATTATTAGTCATCACTAGCATACGAACGCACGAGAGTCAGATACGCTTTTAATTTAGACAGTTGATGTCGAACGGCAGCAGTCCTGCAGCGGTCGCGCTGCGGATGTTAGCAAGCGGCACAGTAAACGTGCGTCAGCGGGTTGACTCAAAACGTTTAAATTGAAAGAGCCCTGAATGTCCTCCAGTCGAACTTTTGGCGATGCAGAGAAAATCGTGGCAGGTGTATTGAAAGTTGTGATATCATGGCATATAAATTATGATTTAAAATACATAGTACATACATTAAAGTACATTACACATGTAGGGCAGACCATTACTTAAAAAAACGATCTGGATGTTTCTTTTTGTTATATTTGTAATTTATAGATATTACTTATTTTATTCTAAATAATTTTAAAGAACAAATTATTTAAGGAGATTTCCGCTTTACCGCGTTTATTGGTCGATATCTAAAAAATGCGCAGCTGTAATAATTTTTGTTATTGCTATTAAAGATAAGGTTCTCTTTCAGTTTATTAGGTAATATTTTTAAAATTGATAAAGAAAATGAACTTTTATTCTTCAGAATATGAATTTCTGATTTTCGATAAGAGAATTGTATCTTGCACTAATGTTAGGTAGGTATTTTTTTATGCATGAAAAGAGAATTTAATAAATCGACTACATAATGACACAATACTATCGCCTACGATGATAGCTTAACTCATTGCGCCGGGATTTAATAGCATGGATTCAGTTCACTTTGCATATTGTATTGGAAAGGCTGACTACACACGCCTGGGTAACTCGTTAAGATGATACGAACACTAAAGCTTGTAAGTAGTTAGATTAAAAATGATAAAAAAACAGTATATGAGAAAGAATACCGCCTTGTATAACGCCAGTTTTCAGTTATCTCTAAGTTTAACACAAGTCACATACACAAACAGACTACTGACGATCCCGAAATTAAGGAATAAACCAATCCAATGCTGGCTGAGAGACCGAAAGATAGACAAGAATAGATTTAAGGAACGTCTGTCTGATGTATTAAAGGCGTAACAGAAATAAATTAACACAAGGCCAGTAAGCTTGAATTCCTCCATGCCCGCCCTCATATCGCCAATCATTTTAAGGAGAGCGGGAACGGTGCTGTGTCCAAAACTAAATCCAGATTGTTATTCTTTAAGAAGCTTATCACTGTAGGTACATAAAACAACAGAATCGCTATTTGGACATTATCAAATTATACCAGTATACTATTGCATCTTAGTCTAAAAAGCCCAATAGCTATTTGCCTCTCTAGAAATGCATTACTTTGATCCATAAAGGTGAATTGTAAATAACTAGCTTTTGTCCACAGCTTTACATTTGCATGATGAAGTTTTCACATTTATTGATATCTATTTCTCATATATACGAGTAAAATTATATACTCTAACGTTCGTTGTTTTAATTAAATGAATCATTTAAAAACCCTATGATATAGCTAGAAGCTTTCAAGACAAATATTTTTATTTAATTTCAGAATTATTCAGTTAGACAAGAACCTCACAGCAACGGAATTTGACACTATAGAAGGATTGTCCACTTTTTACACGTACGTCGACTCCGATGAACTTCTGGCAACTACAGAGATCGTGTTCTTACCGACGCTTACCAATAGTGCTTTCATGGTAATAAATCTTATAAATTATAAAAAATCGTGGAAAGAACTACTACATACTGGATAAAGTAATAATATTTGATGTGTGTCGAACAAATAATATCAAATTTATCCAGAGTTGGCTCATAAAGTAAAATACTTGACGAAAACAAGTTTCTTCGTCTTTTGCTTCATTTTAGTTTCATTATCTTAACAACTTACACCTTTCGACTTACGCTTTGTTGTATGCCATTTTGTTAACACTACAATTAAAGTAAAGGTTTTTTGCTTCTCGTATTAATTTACGTTCAAACTTTGTTCCAAAACTTTCATTAACAGAGAGACGACGAATTCGACGTGAACCAAACCTTCCTGTGCATAGTGCCGGGTATTGAAGGTCACAATCACAAGTTCCGCGTGCTCTGTGAGCGTTTGAAGTTGGCAGCTCTGGTGCTGCAGCCAGGTCTCGACCGACCCCACGCGACTGTCAGGGAAACTGCCGAGAGATGCACCGAGGTATATATGCAATTAGAGGTTGTCACTAAGAGTACCTGACGACCGTTTTTGCTTGCCAATGTGAAAATAAGATGCATAACGTTTGTTATAATTTTAAACCTTCATTTTGCAGTCGTCGATATAATGATATGATGTATACGTAACATTCGTAGATAATAATAAATAACAGATCAACCAAAAGATTTCATACCTCAAATGCGCATTTTTTTAGACTTCTTCTTTTCCACAACTTCATAAATATAATCACAAAAATTGGGTCCAGACAACGCGTAAACAGCGTTCTCGTATCCCTTCTCTCTTCTTCTCTAAACAAACGGCACAAAATGAACATATTATTCAGTGTATACCACCTATAAACCGCTTCCACCAACTTAACCAAATTTTTATTCATATTTATTACCTTGTAGACGATGCTATTTAATTGGAACCAATACAATTATTCGTAGTAATAGAAATAAAATGAGGTATTTATTTTTAGGCACTATTGAAGAAGACGGGCTTACAGAAGACGTTCCATCTTTTGGGCTATGAGAATGGAGTCTCCGTAGCGTTAGAAATTGCTTCTATTTTGGAGGATCATGGTAATATGCTTTAATTTATTTACAAACTATAATGTTAAATTAGGCCTTATAAGTTTGATGTACAACATTCAGACTAACAAAAGTTTAACCTTAAAAAAACTATATCTTTTGGCTTACCCAATATTCTAACTAGCAACTAGTTAAATAAATAAGTTAATGTGTTTTACAGGTCTAACTGGCATCATATACTGCATTGGATATTCTCCGGATGGATTTACAAAAGTTCTAGAAAAACAACTGTCAAAATACGAAACTAAGGAACAGTTGCAGGATGCTGTAGCGCGCCACATGTTCACTCTGATGGCGAACGGAGACACGACGGGGCTCGACAGTGCTCTGCAAGGGGCAACCACGTGGTCACAGAAAGTGGACGCTTGTGTCAGGACTTTGTTAGGTCGGGTTTCACACTCGGCGCAGTACGCTCGCACGCTTATCGAGACTGCGTGGATGCGTATTGAGAAGGCGAGGGACTACGTTCCTACTACGCGTGCTTTAAGGTCCCAGTTGGTGCAGCTGCTGCCTGTGGTAGGTGGTGAGGAGGCCCTGGCGTTCTCGCTGCAGCCGCACTCCCAGCAGCCGGTCATCGTGCACCAGCTGCAGGTGTCCCTAGCACAGGCTCCCTACGACCTGCGCTGTTCCTCCATCGTCAACAGCTATTTAGATAAGACGATATTAGAAGATTTTGAAAAGATGAATACCTGCGACCCTTATTTTCTTAATGGTAATTATTTGGAGTATTTCGAGACAAAGGAATAATAGTTGTATAAACTTAATAAATTATTTAATGTTTTGATTTGTTTTTTTTTTCTACAAACATTTTATATTAGACTTGGCCATAAAGAGCGAACGAAAATAAAAGCACTTACATTATCTTTCAAGGGTTCAACTCAAATCCCATAAAACCAGAATGAGTAGGTATTTATTTTATAGAATATGGTAAATCCTAGTGGACATTATCTCGTGCACTTAATATTCAACGCTGTTGCTCATTCTATAGCCATTGTGCCCAGTACGGTCATGAAATAAAAATTGTGTAATAAAAGAAAACAACCTATTGCCACGTTAACAATTACGTAAAGAGTCGTCATGTTAGGGCACGCACATTGTGAGGGTTCCGCACCACGGCACATTTCATATTTTAAACAAATAAACTTAACTTTAAGTGGTGAACATAATTATTAACTTATGCAAACATAAAACACGGGCTTAAAATTGCTTTAAGTTAAAAAATTCTTAGACTTTTAATTATGTATTTCTAATTTAAGTAACGACTAAGAGTCAATTTATACTACAGCAATGTTGAAACGCAACGAAGCGGCAATTTTCTCCCAAGTTGCATGAATGCGCGCGTATTCGTTCTTTTTAATCTCAAAAGAAAGAGTATTATGTTGTTGAGTTAAGACGATAAAATGGTGTTTATTAGATATTTTCATTTCGTTTACTTAGCCACTATAGAAGATATTGACTTGAAATTCAGTTCCTAGACAGAAGAGGATATTATGAAAATAAATAGTGATCAGTTACACAATTACAGAAACTTTACTCGATAGATTTATTTTTTGTAATCAGCTCTTTAAACGCATTTTTTGCTCTATGCACCAAACTATCCTTATTTTATCTCTATTTGATGCATAACCGCAATATACATAAATGTCGATTTATTTCCTATTCCACCCGATAGATTTTAATAAATATCAGATTTTCCATTTTGTCACTTACGTTATTATTTCTAAGACGATCTTTCGTGGCCTTGACATTTTTTTTAGCTTTGCCCGTCCCATAAGCAAGCAGTATTATCACTGTCTTGCATTTCCGGATTGGGTTTTCATTCCGCTAAACTCCGCCTACTTGCAATTGAACTGAATTTGCTATACTTATTGACTTTTAGATTGACGCTTCATAATGCTTATATAACGACTATTATACACGTCACGGCGAATCTGACGCGACGAGATCGTTTAGTTTTGCTCTTGTTTGTTTATTCTATTTTGTGGAATAGTTGTGCAGTTTGCAGTTAATGAGTGTGTCTATAAAGACTTGTTATATTCATGGACTTAATTGTGGTGTTTGTGTGACTAAATTTCAATGATATAGACTTTTTTTGATGATAATAATATATAAAATTTTATCATATTTCAATTTGACATTGAACGTTGACAGTCAATCTTGTTAAAAAGTTTTGTTCTTAAAAGAGATGGAAAGCGGTTGCGATGAAGAGGATGGTAGCAGCCGCTATTCTAGTGATGTAACGCTGCGTGCCATGGTGCACAATAACAATATTTCTGATTTAGAATGGGATGATAATGAAGGTTCGGTGAGAAGTTGCTACAAAAGAGTTAGAAAAGAGTCTAGCCCAGATGATGATAGAGAATTCATTACGGTGGGTAAGCGAGGCAAGAAGGCTAAAATTATGACTTCACCTGTAGAATTGGCTCCGGGGAAAACATATCCGATTGATTCAGCGGAATATACAGAAGTGTCAATTACTGCAAAGGAAGTTCTTCCAAAACAGATTGCACTTGCAAAATTATTAAATAATGAACAAGTTCCAGACATCATGAAAGTAATATACAAAAGTCCATTTAAAATATTGATAAGATTGAAAACTCTTGATGCTGCGGAGAAAATATTATCGTCGGAATCCTTTAAACAAAAAGGTTGGATATGTAAGAAAACCAATGAAGTGTACGTTTCTTATGGTTTAATTAAAGAAGTGGACGTGGATTTGGATGATGATAGTATTAAAGGCATGTTAGAGTGTGATTTGGAGATTCTATCTATCAAACGTTTGAGCAGGAGGAATGGTGATGGCCAATGGGTTAAGAGTGGAAGTATTCGGATATGCTTTAAAGGTCCGGTTTTACCTCCATATGTTTTTACATACGGAATAAGGATAAAGGTATTACCATTTAGTTTCCCTGTCACTCAATGTTCAAATTGTTGGAGATTCGGACACATTAAATCTTTCTGTCCTGTAAAGAAACAAATATGTCCGAAGTGTGGGGGCGAACATGAAAATTGTGAAACAGTAAATTTTAGGTGCATAAATTGTAAAGGGAATCACATGGCTATTGTGAAAAGTAAATGTCCTGCATTTTTACGTGAGAAGGAAATAAGGGATAGTATGGTCAAACATAATTGCACTTATAAAATGGCTCTTGATCGAATTAAGGAAGCTAAAAATGTAGTGGCGAGTCCGAGTGTATTTTTTACTGTTGATGAACCAAGTAAGTCAGATATAATTGCAGGAAAAAGATATTCAGACGTTGTTAAGCAATCGGTATTGATGACTGACAGTTCAAGCAGTGAAGAAGGTAAAGATGAAGAAAGAATTTCACCAATATTAAAGTCTAAAATTGTGAAGAGTAAGCCTAAAGTTATGAAGAGTAAGAAAGGTAAACGTAAGAAGGTTGGATGTAAACCTCAGGAAGATGTGATACCTGTTTCGATTAAGCAAAATAAGGAGAATTGTGAGTTTCAATCGGGTGCTTATGAATCTACCAAAAATAAAAAGTTTAATTTCAGGAAGTTGTTGGAGAAGATAAAAGAAATTATTAATTCAAATGATGATATTGGAAGCAAAATTACATTTATTGTGAATTATGTTCTGTCTGAAATTAAGACCTTTGTGATGAGCTTTATAAGCATGGACGTTTTGATGCAGTTACTAGGATGCATTAACAATGGTTAGAAACTTCAATACGCAAACTACTACTACTACTACTGTTCTGTGATTTGATGGTGATGACAGAGTCAGTTAGTCGTTGGAGGCGCTGCATGTCGACGTGGTATGGTGTGTAGATAGATAATTATTGATAAGGTTATTGTTGTAATTTGTGTTACCTTACGAGGCTGACTTGGCGCACCAGCGCAAAAAGTCTCATTAAATAAATGATTAAAAAAAAAAAAAAACGACTATTACAAGACCTAAACAGCAATTCATGAAATTAAAGAAATTGTTTTAAATTCCCATTCCAAATTTTGGTCCATGTAACTGAAACTATCATCTGTAGGTACAATGGAATACAGATAATTTTGCAACTTTTTAAGAGATAACCAAAACGAAATGGAACCGAATATTAATAATTTTATAAAGATGACAACGAAGTAAACTTGTTTTTTAATCTTTATTTCAATTTTTGAATGGAGATGTATTAAGTTTTTTTTGTTTTATTATAAATGCGTCAACAGAGTGGATTATTACATAAATAATTATATTGATCTAGCTGTCCCCTGCGACCTTGTCCGCGTGTTTTAGTTTCATGGGTTTCGTGTACTTTGCGCTAAACCATAATCCTATTTCTAAAATAAAAGGAGGTATGAATGATATAACCTCGTGCGCGTTTATACGTGGTACTTGATTGACTTATTTAAAACTGAGATATTTCCTAAGATACTCAATTCCTCCTAATCTTATGTCAATTTTGTTCAAAATTAAATACTTATTATGATTAAGGATAAGGAGGGGTAAGGATTAATATCATGTTTATAAAAACACCTACGCATCATTTTAAAACAAATTTGATTATCGTAAAAAGGTTATAGTGAGTCAACCTTACAAGATAGACAGATATGCTGTCGCGGCCTTTTTTTAACTTTTAAGAGGAAAAATTCCGTCATACATGATTGTTGCGTAATTTTCACCGTTTACGCAGCGCACGCAACGGAAGGTCCCAAAGAGAATAATATTTTACCCGTTTTTACAACATTTTTCATTGATGCTCCGCTCCTATTGGTCGTAGCATGATACTATGTAGCCTATAGCCTTTCTCATAAATGGACTATACAACACTAAATTATTTTTTTAATTCGAACCAGTAATTCCTGAGATTAGCGCGTTCAAACAAACAAACTCTTCGGCTTTATGATATTAGTAAAATTTCTTCCATTGTCGAAGATGTCATTTTTGTTTAATTTCTTTATTGCCATCACCGCCGGTTGCATTGCGTTGTTGTCGCATATCTACATTTAATAAAATGTACCTAATGAATTTGTATAATCTTATTTTTAAAAAAGTAACCTATGGAGTTTCTTGAAGGTTCTTCTTCGGGAAGGAAGGTCATTTTGGAACCGCGCACCTACTAGTCATTTAGTTTTGTAACTTTAAAGTTGCTTAAGCACCTTTTTGAGGTTTTTGAGAAACCAAAACTTTTGATTTGATTTTAAGCCTGTTAGATGCTATCCTTCACTTAATAACGTAATTCTAGTATTTCTTCTGAAATAAAAAAGTAGAATAAATACGCGCGTGAAACTTGGGAGGAATTTAAAGCTTCGATGAGTTACGCTACACTGCTGTTGTATGTATTGACCGTTAGTCGTTATTTAAATTAGAGATACATTATTAACGGTCTAAGAATTTACCTTAAAATCAGGAATTTTACGTTTATTATTATGTTTACCATATAAAGTTAGGTTAATTTGATTAAAATATGTAATGTGCCATGTTATTGTGCGGAACTCTCTGAAGGTGCATGCCCTACTCATGGCGTCTATTTACCTGACAATAGTTTATTTATTTATTTATGTCCACAAAAATACAAAGGAAACAATGATACAAGTACAATAGTCTATGTTTCCTTTCATAACACATTTTTTTATTAAACGCTCACATGACCTTATTGAGCACAGCGGCTAGAGACAACAGTGTTGATAATTATGTGCGCGAGTTAGTGTGCACTAGGATTTATTCTACAAAATCAAGGTCAAGAGATACAATAAACTGCAAAACGAATTGAAAATATGCGAAAGTATGCCCATATTCAAAACAAAATTAAAACAATATATACTTGAAATATAATAGACACATAAAAAAATAATACAAAAACGCATTTCAAAACCAAACCAAAATAGAATGAACACAACGACTGCTTAACAACTTTAATTTAATTTATCAAACTACCTTTAATGTTTCACCAATAGTTTACAAACTTTTCTGTTAATAGCCACCATCCCTTTTCTGAGTCATTACCTACCTACACCTACGGTCGAAATATTGTTATATCTCTTTTATTAATAGTATCTATATATGTATAATACCATACTCATAAGTGAACTGTAATGTTCTTGAGATAAAAAGCTCTACATGGCCAAGTCTAATATAAAATGTTTGTTACAAACTCACTGTAGGTTTTGACTTGTTACAATGTAAAAAAAAAAACAAAAAAAACATGAAAAAATGTATTAAGTTTATACACCTAATATTTATTAGTCTCGAGTTGCATGAAAGAACTAGCATCAAGAAGATAAGTGTCGCAGGTATTCTTCTTTTCAAAATCGTCAAGTATCGTCTTATCTAAATAGCTGTTGACGATGGAGGAACAGCGCAGGTCGTAGGGAGCCTGTGCAAGGGACACCTGCAGCTGGTGCACGATGACCGGCTGCTGGGAGTGGGGCTGCAGCGAGAACGCCAGGGCCTCCTCACCGCCCACCAGTGGCAGCAGCTGCACCAACTGGGATCTTAAAGCACGCGTAGTAGGTACGTAGTCCTTCGCCTTCTCAATACGCATCCACGCAGTCTCGATAAGCGTGCGCGCGTACTGCGCCGAGTGGGAAACCCGACCTAACAAAGTTCTGACACAAGTGTCCACTTTCTGTGACCACGTGGTTGCCCCTTGCAGAGCATTGTCGAGCCCCGTCGTGTCTCCGTTCGCCATCAGAGTGAACATGTGGCGCGCTACGGCATCCTGCAACTGTTCCTTAGTTTCATATTTCGACAGTTGTTTTTCTAGAACTTTTGTAAATCCATCCGGAGAATATCCAATGCAGTATATGATGCCAGTTAGACCTGAAAAACACATTTATTTATTTACTTAACTGCCTCGTTCGCTAGTTGGAATATTGGGTAAACCAAAAGATCTAGTTTTTTAGATTAAACTTTTTTTAGTCTGAATGTTCTACATTAAACCTTTAAGGCCTAATTGGACGTTATAGTATGTTAATAAATTAAATTATGTTACCATGATCCTCCAAAATAGATGCAACTTCTAACGCTACGGAGACTCCACTCTCATAGCCCAAAAGGTAGAACGTCTTCTGCAAGTCCGTCTTCTTCAATAATGCCTAAAGATAAATACCTCATTTTATTTTTATTGCAAAAAAATATTTTATTTGTTTTGCATAGCCTACAAGGTGACAAAATGTGATTAAAGGTTTTGGCAGCAGCTAATAAGACCTGAACACTGAATAAGTTCATTTTTAATGCTGTTTATGTACTACTTGGTAGTATTGTATATGTAGGCTCAAAAGAGATAAAAGAACGCTGATTACGTGTTGTTGAACCTCTAGCCAAATGACATTTTTACAAGCTTTAACACAGATAGAATCGCTTAAAGTATGGCAGTGACTAGTCTAAGCCACGTGACTTATCGAAATGAAATATCACTTCCATACATTTGATGTCATTTAAGCGATATCTATCATCGTTATCATTCCAAGAAATAAATTTCATCATTTTTAAGTCTAACAAATGCGCATTGATGTTATTAAAGTTACTGCTACATCACATCATTATCTCACAATATGTCACAAAATTAAAACCTTGGTCATATGCATTATATTTTCCAATGAATTGAAAAACAGTCGTTAGGTACTCCAAAGAAACACTGTTATTCTTCAGTACTAATTGCATCCATACCTCGGCGCATCTCTGGGCAGTTTCCCTGACAGTCTCGTGGGGTCGATCGAGTCCTGGCTGCAGCACCAGAGCTGGAAACTTCAGACGCTCACAGAGCACGCGGAACTTGTGATTGTGACCTTCAATACCCGGCACTATGCACAGGAAGGTCTGGTTAACATCGAATTCATCGTCTCTCTGTAAATATATGGTTAAACAAAAAGAAATGAGTTTTGGAAAAAAATTTAAACGTGAATTAATGCGAGCAAAAGATTTCTTTACTTTTTATTGTAATTTGGACCATATTGTAAAAAAACAGCGTGAAAGTCGAAACGTGTATATTAGGTGTAAATTAAAGCAACTGAAAACAAATGTTAGAAAACCATGATATTGAGAAACACAAAGAAACTTGTTTTCGACAAGACAGTATTTTACTTAATTAGCTAACCCTGCATAGATTTCATATTATTCGTTCGACACACATCGAACATTATTATTACTTTAACCAATTAGAACGTAGTTCTTTCCACGATTTTTTTTTAATTTATTACAATTTTTATATCATAAAATATATATAAAATATAGATATATTTATATATCCTAAACTCACCTAAATTTAAATTGATTTACGAAAATAACGAAATAAGTCAAGTTGATACAGCTAAGTTCCTCGGTTTAAAAATTGATAGTAGAATAAATTGGAAACATCATATAGATGATCTGTGTAAAAGAATAAGTAGTCTATCTTTTGCATTACATAAACTGGCATTAACAGTAAACATAGACGCGTTACTAACGGCATACTATGGACTTATTGAATCGGTGCTTAGATACGGTTTAATATTTTGGTGCAATTCGACAAATAATGACCAGGTGTTTAAAATGCAGAAGCGGTGTATTCGAGCTATGTTTAAAATCAAATCCACTGACAGCTGTCAACCATTGTTTATAAAACACCAAATACTTACACTTCCATCACTCTACATCTTAGAAATAGCCTTATTTGTTAGAAACAACCCGCATTGGTTTCCGCTTTTGTCAGACAATGTAATTAGAAACAGACGTAATAAATATAAATATAATTTACAGTTACATTCTGCAAAAACAGCACTCCTTCATAAAAGTGTGATATGTATGGCACCGCTAATTTACAATAAAATTCCAGAAAATGTCAAACAAATAAGCAATACAAACTTATTTAAAAAGCAATTTAAGAAGTTGTTGACTGAAAAATGTTATTATTGTGTTAAAGATTTTTTAAACAAAACTATCTAATTTACTGTTAAAAATGTTTTTACCTAGATATTTTAATTTTTTTTATGTTTTATCTTTTATTTTTGTTAATACTTTAAATGTCTAATGGACAATTTAACTAAAATTTGTACGCCTATTTTGGTAAAACATGTTGAGTCGTATAATATTGTACTTATTACCATCCACATTTGCATTGATATGTATAAAGTTACACATGTTTATACGAATAAATATATCTTTATCTTTATCTTTATCATACCATGAAAGCACTATTGGTAAGCGTCGGTAAGAACACGATCTCTGTTGTTGCCAGAAGTTCATCGGAGTCAACGTACGTGTAGAAAGATGATAATCCTTCTACAGTGTCAAATTCTGTAGCTGTGATGGTCTTGTCTAACTGGATAATTCTGAAATTAAGTAAAAATATTTGTTTCTCGCGGCGATATGAGCAATACTCGCTGAGCGATAGTCGCTTGGCGATCAAAACATTTGCCACACACATTTATTATGAATTTAAAACAATTATGATTGTCTTGTGTTATAGTGGTCGTGTTCTTTTATCTACAGTGATAAGCTTCTACACGAATATTAATCTGGATTTGGACACAGCAGCTTTTCTAATCTCCTTAAAGTTAATGGCGATATAACGGGCATGGAGAAATTCAAGAACACTGTTCCTTGGGTTAATTTCTTCAATGCCTTTAATACAGCCAGTCACATGATCCTTGAATCAAGCCTTGCCATCGTATGGACTCTCAGCCAGCATAGGATTGATTTCCTATTATCTTCGGAAAAGTCTAAACTAAAAAATGGCGTTAAACAAGGCGGTATTCTTTCTCCTATACTCTTTCCTATCATTATTAATTTTACAACCTACAAGCTTCAGTGTTCGTATCATCTCTGCGAGTGTAAGCAAGTAGATGTGTCCAGTAGATTAGTTTTTTGATGCAATGGATAATAATAAAGAAATAATTGACAATATCTTCAATTATATTGCTCTGAACCTAAAGCAAGTAGCTAAAGAACTTGCGTTATGGAATCAACAAAGATAACGAAGGTACCACAAACACCCAGACCCAATGTAGAAAAATTAGTTTTCTTTAATTGACCCGTCCGGAGATCGAACCCGGGACGTCTACACCTATATGCAAAGTCAACTGAGATCTTGACACTATAATGAAAACTGTTTTAGTGTGGCAGTAAATCCCGACAGGAGTCAAGCTATCATCCCATTTGATTTATGAGCAAATTAGAAGGTTTTGCTGTGGTAATTGTAATATAGAAATTTCATTGAATTAATCTCTCAAGATTATTAAATGTGGAGTACTTCAAGGTAGTGTTTTTGGGCCACTACATTTCATCATTTCAGCATAAGTAGTAAATATTTCAATTTATATATATTATATATATATATATATATAGACACCATGTATACTATGTATATATTGTTGAACTAACTACAGTTGAACCAATTCCACCGAAAAAGGAAAAATATGATAATATTTACTTGATAGTTAGCTGGTTAGAGATAAAAAACCTCAATATTAAGCTAGATAAAACAAACCTAATGCACTTTGGCCAACGGGCACTAGAATTCTTACTTTCTTGGCATCGCCCAAAGGTCGACAGGCGGAGAATGTCTTCTGGCATTAAGTCCACCTATGTACACCGTGCATAAAGCATAAAATAAATAAATAATTCTCTTACTTTTCAATTGTCAACAAAGGTATTTGTTCCACTTCAAACGATACATTGTATTCCACTCGGAGAAGATAATGAATACTTGATATTTTTTCACTTTCTAAGCCTAAATCTTCTAAAGTTGTGCTCAATTGAGTATTTTCTGAAATCGTTATTTCTGAAAAAGAAGGATGGTATGTTAAATCCAAGTATAGCCGTTTTTTTTGTAATGTATTAATTCTTATAAAGGTCTTAAGAAAGCAAATTGCAATTTTTTGTCTTGAAAAAAAAAACTCCTTCCAAAACCTATTAGGTGAGTGAGAGTAAGATAGAATTTTAAATCAACCATAAAATATTCTAAAATCATAGATCCAATGTTGACTTTTCAACGCTAAAATGATGTCGCTTCAAGGTATAGGACAACAAAAATAAAAATAGACAAGCTAGTCTGAAATACAAAGTTCCAGAGATCCCAACTATAATCGTACGCAATAAACAAGCAATGTTTGCTGTATGGCATGAATCGATCCAAATGGAGCAGTTAATGGAGTAGTATTGCTCCATATTTGACAGTACGATGCGCTACACGGCAAAATTGTTAAGGAGTACTGTAAATTGCTCGATGTGGTATTGACAACATTATCACCATCTTTGAAATAAATGGAGAAATTTTAATTTTAAGTGCTCCTTATTGAGATACTTACTGGCTATTGAAGCAATTTTCTGTAGCATTGAGGTTTGTCTCGCTGGCAGGAGAGATGCTCGCTGTACAGCGTGTCCAATGCGCAGTGCGCGTTCTGTTACGTCCACCGCACTGCGGTACAAACCCGCCTCCTATGACATTGAAATTGTCAGTTTGTACAGCTCAGTTAAAATCAAAATAATTCTTAGGATATGTGATTAAAATTAAAAAGACAAATCTTAGCCGGAAATATATTGGAAAATCAATGCTTGCAGATTTCCTGATGAAATAAACCAACAAAAGCGACTCTGATTCCCGTACTGAGGGTCCCGCAAGAGTTTTACCTTTTATATATTTATTTGGATGGACCCCGAAACTATAAGGAGTTATACACTTTATGGAGTTTCTAGCCGGTTCTTCTCCATAGGAGTGACATTTTGGAACCGCGCAACTAGTCATTTAACGTTTTGTTAGTGCCTGAAAAGGCCTACTTGAAATAAAAACATTTTGAATCAAAAAAATACTTACTATGCCAAGTTCAGGCAGAGACACCAAGGTTGCCGGTAACTTGTTTTGCGCTCGTTTCAGACACGCATCCTTCCCAACAGTGTTATTACCCACATTCAATACTGCGAAGTATCTACAAAACGAAAGTATTTGAATTATTTTTTTGAGTTTATAATTTGTTTTTATTCTTTTCTATTATATTAATTTCAACCATATAAGAAAAACAGCAGTGAATGCTGAGATGACGAGTAGTAGCGATGAATGAAAGAAGTATTTACATGGCGCTTGCCAGACAGACCTAAATGATTGTCAACGGGGCTGGCTAAAAAAGTTATTACATCCATCTAACTTACTTGATATCAGAACATAATTTTCTGGTCACCAAATCCAAGGAGGTTACTAAGCCTTCACAACTCTCTGGTTGTTTTTCACCAACAGTCACATACACTCCCTCTAGTGGTCCTAGTCGTGCTGCACTATTCACCAATGCAGTGATGTCCATGTCTCCATTCAAATCATCAGACAACATAAGCACTTTGACACCAGACTTTTGCCATGACCTAAATAAACTTAATGATGTCAGTACCAAATATTATATCCTACATTGCCAATTCAGTCATTTGGTAGTTATTACCTTAAAAGATTGTTATAAAATTGGTGATTTTATAGATTTTGATGTTCGCCATCAGTCTTTAAAATACAATAGACTGAGTGCATTCAATTTTCGTTGACGTAAGATATTCGGCCATAACGGAACATTTGTTACCATTGATTTTTTTAGTGAAGACATTTAAAAAATTGAAGAAAACAAGAAAATTAACCTAATTTTGAGTTGAAAATACGGCATCGACTGTCTCTTGAAATGAACGCATAATTTCTTAGCGCCTCTTTCCACAAGTCTATCAGCAAAATGCAGAGCACAAGTCACGTCGTTGCACAGTATTAAATGACTGTGATCAGAACTGCAAGTAATTCTGTAAAACAATTAATTAATGATATACGTATACTTACAAAAGTACATTATGAAAAATACACATTATAAAATTGTATTTTAAGCATTTTTACAGAGGCTAACATTCATGGGTCATAAAAAATTACGAAAACTGGGTGTCACTTAAAATGTGTTTATTTTACAAGAGATAGAATTTCTAGTAAGAGAAAAGAATAACCCAAAAAATTTTTTTTTTTAATTATTACCAGAACCATCATCGCCAACCTCTAAAACTGATACGATCGGTTTATGATAGCTGGAGTAAGAAACGAGCAGTTTTGATTCGAACCTATTTAAATGTGTAATAAAGACCGCATCAATAGTAGTTTTGTATTTCGTTGTGCTAATATTGTCTACTCTCCATCAGTCTTACGAATTTTCGATCAGGTCACGTGTCCTGACGCGAGTTTAACATTTTTTACCAATTACAAAAAAAAAGTGTACCCCTAAAAAAGTTTTCACTTCAAAAAAACTTTACTTCTATGTAAATTATTATTGGAAAAGAGCCTAAAAATTGTCTCTAGAATAAGTGGTGTAAAGGAGAGCGCCCTCGGTCGTATCAAACCTGTGTTTACAGTTGGAAATATGACCATGTCATACGTCGATGTATAAGATGAGAAAAATCAGCAGAATTTGTACGAAACCCTCGGTGCGCGAGTCAGACTCGCACATGTCCGGTTTTTTATAGCTTACCTGGGTTGCATTTGCACCGTGCGGTCGTTCATGTTCAAAAGCACTTTACCCCGGTGTCGGCTCCCCGCCATCAAACGGAAGGCGCGCGACACATCGTGCATGGCGTACGACACGCGCGACAACGGTCGTACAAGCCCACTACTTATACCATTAATTATCATTTTATACACTGTCTGGAAATAACATAAAACACGTGGATTTTAGTATGGAAAAATATTTTGAATAGGGAAGCTTATTTTAATTTTCTCGTCTAAACTTACTTTCCTATCGTCAGTATTTATGGAATCAATCATGATTAAGCAATCGGTAGTTCTATAGTTCCTTTCACGAGTAAGGCTGAACATTCCATAGGAAAATTCATCTTGATCGATAAGTTGAGAAACGTCAACACAGTAGCCAGAAGCTGCTACACAATCAACTGACGACTGTAAAGAATAATTTCTATTAAATTAACACAAATAATTCTCGTTTAATAACTTTAGTGAGGTATACTAATTTATAGGACTGTAACGGCTTTACTCACAGATCGCTATTGCAGATGCCCGACTAGTTTCAAGCCCGATCCGGGCCGGGCCGATAGTCCTGAGCTCTTGACGCGACCGGAGTCCCGCGACGCGCAGTTAAGATCAATTCGACGAGCGACACCGCCGCGTAGTCGGGTTTGAAACTAGTAGGGCACCTTCGATAAATCCGTTACAGTCTTATATTAACCTGAATAAAGTTAAGAACACTATTGATAGCGATTTAAGTATAACAAACTTACATATTTAAGATTTCCACCAATAGAGTTTATCACTATATCACAACCTTTCCCATTTGTAATAGTTTTGACCATATCTTTGAAACTGGCATCACGAGAGTATCCAATATGATCAGCTGAAACCACAAGTACACTAATATTAGAAACATTTGGTTCCCACGCCACTTTTTTCAAACCAATAATATTGCGTATACAAATACATATAGAATCACTCTGTAGACCGCTTTTTATTGGAGAACACTTTACAAGTGGATCGTAAATGTATCAATACAATTTACCTTTTAATTTGGGGAATAATTTGAGTAAAAAACTTTTCTTGCGCGTGTCACTGACAGTGGTGAATACTTGACAGCCGTAGCCCAGTGCGATGGATATAACAGCTTGCCCCAAAGCGCCGGTTCCTCCGTGCACCAAGATATCGTAGCCAGGTTTAATAAATGATTTTACCGTCTAAAAATATGGTAAGCTATTAAGATAACTATTGTCGTGTAATGAGTAGCTAGTAAATTACTCACTGCAGAGCTGTCTTTCTAGAAGGAGAAATAAGTTTTTAGTTAAGTTGTACGTGTATCAGTAAATACCTATTCCAATATGAATCAAACTAAGAAGTGTAAGTATATAAAAATTGTTTGAATAATTAAAAAGATCTTCGAATCTGCAGATTGACAAGACTTTCTATACCACCATTTGACGTTTTCAAAATTATATGTTCTTTTTACCCAAGAGCTCACTATTTGACACTGGGAGATCTATAACTAACATTGTGAGGAAAACAAGATTAATTACTAAAGATTAAATTGACGACCGGCATTTAACAAGCATGGTGATCAATCCATGTATATTCTTTGCTTTTGTTCTGCAGTGGTACAGTTACAGACTGGTACGATACTCACGAGGCAGTAGAATGCGTGTGCATACGCCAGCGGCACGGTGGCGGCGTCCTCCAGGCTCCAGTGCGCGGGCACCGGCCACAGCAGCTCGGGCTGCGCGCGCACCACGCTGCTCGCCGCACCGGACGGTACCAAACCCATCACTCGTTGTCCACTAAAACGTAACAAACCTTTTACAAACCACGATAATATACTAACTTTTTCTGCTTAGACTTTTCCCAAGCTATATTGAGGTCGGCTTCCAGCCTTTCATGTAATTCAGTATTCCTTGGTCGTATTGGTTGCCAGAATGGTAATTCTTAACGACTGTCCAATATAAATAAATTATTATTATCTATGTTTTAACTTTTTTAGTTTTAAGGTTAGTGCTACAATTGCGACAGTGCAATCCAATACATAATTATAAGTGACTATCTGGGTACCAAACTAAGAACTTATTAATCGTTGTCTCTTAAAATTTATTATTTACCTCTTTGTAATACCACTGAAGTCCATTCCGTAACTATTCTTAGCATCATTTACGTCACATATTGATCCGTCAGCTTTTTTGACGTCAGTTTTGTTAATACCAGCAAAATGAACCTAAAAATTAAAACTTAAATACTAATACTAATACCAACAGTCGGGTTCTAGATGTGTAATAAAAAAAAATATTTTATACATTCCTGTGACAAGTTATAAATTATATATAGTTTTAGAATGTGCTCACTAAGACTTTCAATTTGATTGGGTATTGTAAGAATTCAAGCAATAATATTTTTCACAAATAAAATGGCCCCACACATCGGCCCCATACACCCATATTGTCATTTTTTTATTTGATTTTTAGAGCCCTTGATACCCTACTCGAACATACTTACATCCTCTTTTTTTGGTTTCGCCGCTGTCGGGTATAAAGGGAATTTTTAAAAGAAAAACCAAAACATAAGCTCATGCACGAGAAAAAATTTGGTTTACCATGACATCGATCCCAGCTTCATTAGTTACAGATACTTCGACCCAAGTTAAGGAATCCAAATCTCCGATCTTGCTGCTTTGCAGGGTCACGTTCTTGCTCACTGTTGCACCGTCGCTTACTGACACGTAGTACTCACCTCCCCAGGTTTCCTAACACATTGCTTAATAAGTAAATTTTTTATGATAATATGTAAAATGTTAAAACGTTTAGTAAAATATTATTTTAAATCTTACATTGTTCAAGACGCTGAAAGCCAAGTCAATATCAGGTAGCTCGCTAATCGAAAGATATTCGTTACTGTTTTCGTGCACCATGATAAGATCGATCTTGTTGCGACTGATTTCTTTCCGCCAGGTCTGAATTAGTTCCTTAAGGCCGTTAATAGGTGGGTAGGGTGCGATGACGAGAAGTCGATGACCTGATGTCATGAACGCGCGTGCGGAGTTCAGGAGGGCGAAGTCAGATTCTGTTCGGACAGTGACAGTTGTCGTTGCGACTGGTGCAGGTGCTCCACCCCAACGGGCTAGCTGGAGCTGTGACTGCTTGCTGTTGTCATTGTTAAGCAATGTGTGCACGGAAAGCACACGGTACAGTGATGAGGGTCGGGACCGTCCACCAGAACTGAGGTCTTCTTCGCTAATCACGAACTGATTATTCCGTAGTGCACGATGCAGTAGCTGGCACAACTGTAAACAATATAGAAATTGATGTGGTTCGTATTATGAGAGAGAAATCTGAATGAAAATGTTAATTAAAGGTTTATATTTTTTTTTAAGTACACCTTTTTTAATATTTATAATTTTAAATATTTAAAACCTTAACTATATATACATTTAAAACAATACTAAACTCTTGACAAATAAAAAAACATTTATTAGTTAAAGCCATTTGTAATTTAAATTGGTGGTGCCTAAATGCATATAGTTTTGACTTGTAATTTTTACCTATGAAGACATTATTTGAATGCACCCTACTTACTTGTTTACAAAAATAAATTACAAATTCTCTTACAAAAAAATGAACGTAGGTATTTTAAACTTACGCTGTCGTCAACTGATAAGTTTTGGACTATCACAACGTCAGCACCAGACAAGAAGTTATTCTGTTTGTTCTGTAGTGCCTTTTCTCTGTTTATTTCTTCGTATTTAACATTTACTCCAAAAACATCTTGGACAACTTTATTTACTTTGTTGAATATCGAATTGCTTGAAGGCTGATTTATTATTCCAACTACATTTATGTTATCCTTGTTAACATTTTCTCCGACAATTTGCAAGAAAACTTCCATTGATGAAGAAGCCTGTATGAGAAATACGATACGTTATTTTTAGTATTTTCCTTTTTCAGCTCTATACATACAAAATACGACGGAAAATTTGTCCGTGGACAGAAACGACCTCTTTCCGTGATCTAGTGAACCGCGGACTTAAAGCTTCATTCAAAATTTTGCATCGTGATCAACGACCAACAAGGATGTTATTTACTCACATCTTTAACTGACTGTGTATTGGGGATAAATTTCAATGCTTTTAACGACATGTTGCGGTCACTGACTCGCGGCAAGTTTTCGAATATGATATGACTCAAGAAAATCCCTCCGCATCTGAAACATAAAACCTAAATTTATATCAGGCGCTTAACATCTATTAAAGATGATTTAATCATCATGTAAAGTTCGGCAGTTTTGGAAATGGCTAGTAAGGCTGATACGAGAGCAGCAGCAGCCGCCGCAGACCTGATAGATGGCAGATAACGTGTGTTTCCAGTGATGGCAGCGGAACTGCTTCGTGTTGATGGCGCTTGAATGATTACATTTTAAACCAGACCTACATATGAATCAAAATATATAAAACACATCAAACATAGCATTTTAGTATTTACCTGGTAACGTTTAATTCTTCATCGACTTCAGCTTTCAATAATACTTTGTTGTTTGTTTTAACTGTTTGGCTGATTATATCTTCATGTTTTTGTACGTTGATTTTTAGACTCCTTATTTTGGTAGGGACTGAGACAGCCCTGTGGGACCCACGTAACATGAGTAGTTGTAACAACCCGTCGATTAGAGTAACCCAGTTGTTGTTCCATGCAAGTAAAGCTTCACTGAAAGATTCGTTAGCACGTTCGATGCTTTGAAATTCACCACTGGAAGAGTATTTATACAATTTTAGACTAATTTGTTAAGTAAAGAAACTATATACAACTAACCTTCAGCCACCAAGTCAAAGTGTGTGAGACGATTTGAGCCCCGCATTTACAAAACTTGGAGTAATCCTCAAATATTTGTAAAATAATGGCTTAGTGTGCGTGATTTAATTGTTCAACAAATATCATTTTTTTTTGCAATATCAATCTACACGTTATTAAGTAGGATTTTTTTCGTTTAGCCCTCTTTACCCACTGCAGGACCAACCTTCTTCCCATTCTTAGACTGTACGAGATAAATTTTGGTGTTTGCATCCAATTGGTCCTTGTATACTATACTTTATAACTTAACTTACTTATAAGAACAATCCCTGTCTTGTAATGATTTGTAAATGTCTTCAGCAGTAAGATTCAAACTCTCTACATTAATAGGTTTTTCAGTTACATAACGATACCCCTTCTTTTCCATAACTTTTATATAACCTGTGGCAACTTTGGTGTTTTCGCAAAGGACCTGTTGCAAAACATAAGACTTTATAATTATAATTTATGCATTTAATGATTAGTAAAAATAAATTCTTTTAAATATTCCAGGTTTTTTATATAATCAATTAAGCGCTCACTAGCGTCTTTGGTGAAAAGAATAGGTTTTATTATTTTTAAATGCTTACTGCAAGATTTACTTTTGAATGGTTTTTCATAAAGTTTAATAATATAATCTAACTTTCTACTGTTTTTAAATTCGTTTTGAATCGTTTTGACAAGTTTCGAGCACAGTTATCTTACCTCAAAGTTACCGGTTCCTCTGCTTAAACTGACGTTTATTTTCAGCTGTCTTAGATCATGGATAATGGGTTGTGCATACAGATGGAGGTCACTGAACTTCACGGACTGCTGTTTTTTTGGGACTCCCAATACCATGGCCAAGGTATCCCATACCACCATCAGTGTAGCGGCAAAAGGATATAACGTGCGTCCTGTAAATTTGTCTCACGTTATTTAAGTAGGTATATTTTTGAATGGAGCAAATTGGGATCGACCTTTGCACAGCAGTGGGCCACCTAAAAGGTCATAATATAACTAATAATGATAATGCTTATTGTAAGAGTTGACCTTTATAGAGAGAGATGTCTTATTCTTGGTACAAAGAAATTGTGACAGAATTTTTGCACGCGTTAGTAACCCTTCTTTTAAATAATTTAATATCTTTACTATGCTGTCTAGCTTTTAGGAGCTTTTCTTTAACTTGCAGTGTGTTTGTTTAGGTCAAATCTTGCAAGATAAATTAAAATCACTGCTTGTCATCCGATTGAAATTAAATCTTGCATACTCATAGAAATTAAAATTAGTACTGTTTGCCTAATTTAAAAGATTTTGTTTAAAAGTAAATCTTTATACTCCCGTATCTTATATTCTATATTTATTATTTATATTTTAAAGTAAAGTCAGGTTAGTAACACCATTTATAACTGAAGAACGGATGCACCATTTTTTACGATATTTCATTTGTTGGATTTGTCTTCTTTTCGAATAACGGTACAACTATCAAAACAGGAAAATTTTAAGGAAAAAAAAAAACAAATTAATGTCGTACGGGACCGAGAACTCCTTGCGCGAGTGAAACCGAAGGCACAGCTAATTTTAAGTAAGAACTTACATAAACCTTTATCATCGTACCTCTTAGAGAGTGTCCTTGCAAGTAAGAGCTTTCTGCATCATGCCAAGATATGATATGATCGCAACTTGCAGCCGATTTTCTTAAAGCCGAGCGATACAGCGGCAACGGCCTGAATCATTAATGAGTAAACTGAGCAGAAAATAGACATTTACATAATTTATTAAACAATTCATAAAGTTACTGAAAAATCAGGGTAACAAGTTTGTTTTCTCAATAAATGTTTTAGTTTGTTAATTATGTCATATCTCTCACCATTTTTCTCCATGAGCCCATTTGACTAGATTAGACAAGAAAGGCGTCCCAGTGGACACTGGCAGCTCTACCTCGGGGTACAGGACGTGTAGTTTAGTATTGTAACCTTCCATAAATAATCTGAAAATTTAAAAAGTGAGTATAAACGTCCTTTTGAGAGCCATGGCTGTATAAAGTGTAATAACTATAATCGGTTCGAAATATAATATTAATAGTAGATATCAATTTATGGAAAAAAAATCAAGTTCAGTTTAATCCTAAACTTTTTTTTTTGACCCGGTGGATGTCATCATTATCCATCTTAAAACCAATTTTTTTTCAACCTAGCTATCCTATTTGTATAAGAATTGTATAAATTAGGAAGGTAACTTATTATACTATAAGTACTTATATTTTTTATGATCTACTTACTTGCCAATGCTCTCAAGTAGCAAGTACGTATTATCAGGGTGCATCCTTCGGGTCAACGCAATGTTTGTGCAGGTGCTTGCTAACGAACGCTTGAGAACGGCTTGCAGAAGACCATGTGGGGCCACCTCCACTAAAACCGCGTTGCTCGGGATCAGCCGGGATGTTTCTTCGAACAACACTGGACTCTACACAAAATTAAACTCTTGGTGCTGAAGTCTGGGGGAAATTTATTTAACTCTTCATTAAACAAAGGTTGTTGTAATATAATTAGATTTATTTCTGACAACTGATCGTTGCAATCCATTTTGAATGCATCCGCAGAATATAGTACTCTCTACCAAAAAAAGGCATCCTTCTTAGCCTTGATGCCGTAGTAACGTTTTCGATACAATTACAAATAATCCATTAAACATTTACGATTAACATTATGATAATAAGTTTTATAATTCTTATATTATATTAAATAAAAATGCCAAGTCGCTGTGGCCGAATACGGTCAGGATATATATTATTATTATAGTATTGTATATATGCATGCTAGGTAGTATTATGGAACAGGATCTTGATTTATTAACCTTACGAGTCTACTTATTCTTCATATCGACTTAAATAAGTGCGAGATTTTTAAATGTCAGCTTTTATTTTGAAAGAATAATTTTTCTTTACTTGAAACAGAACAGGGTCCAAATTAAGAAGAGTATATTTTGACTCGGAGATTCTTATTGAAATTGCATTCGTCATTGTTATTTATAAAGCGACTTAAAAGTGTCTCTGAAAATAACTAAACATTAAAACAAAAAAATACTTCCCAAACTGCAATTGAACAATTTTTTTTTATCTTAGTAAAAGTATCATAAAACCTTGCTTCTTACCAGCAAGTTATTGGTATGGTACTCCGCTGAACAGAGTTGTGCGGCAGTTGTGTCCCACTTGTCTTGCGGCACTGATGAAGAGATCCAGCGCTTGGTTCTGGGCTTCGGTGACTTAATCACTTCTGACAAATATTTGAGGAGTTGTGGACCTACAATACAATAGGGTATACGCTGTTATGTATGTATAAACAATAAATAAAACAAGGTATTTAGTATAATATGCCAGCTTCATGTCTAGCTGGGCTATTTGATGAGGTAACATTTTGGACAAGTGTTTGGCTATCAATATATGTAAACGTTTCAACAATGTTTGCCAGAACGCTTTGTCTATTCTTTACGTGTTGTAGCATGAACTTACCAGCACTAGCGATGTAACGCGAGTGATAAGCGATGTTGGAGCATGGGACTTCCTTAGCAAATATTCCCTTAGCAGTCAACTCAGCGACAAACTCGCGCATTTTATCGGCAGGCCCAGAAATAGTACTGGATTCAGGTCCGTTGTGACACGCCACTTCGATTTCAGGAGGACAAATTGTTGCAATCTGAAATAGAGAACGATTGTTTTTTAACGCCATCGCTATTCAGCCTTAACTTGTCGCCCTAAAAAGCGGGTTTGCAAAACCCGGTGTTATAATAAAAAAGAAACACATCTTCTGGCAACGAGTTTCTCATTTCAAAGATACGGCACTCAAACTCTTTTAAAACGCGACGGTATTATCGGAATATGATAGTGTGAGGATGACTCAGTCTACTTCTTTACTCAGCCTCGGAAGAGGAAAGGAGATAGAGGTTTACAATGAAGAGTTCTTCTGAACACTATTCATAATACAGACGGCAAAAATGGGCTAATGATGCGGTGTCTCTACGTAATTGTAGAAAGTCGAAATTTATAATTAGAAATGAGAGCAGCACTCTGCTTGAGCACTTGTATCTTATATAAAAGACAAAACTGCCGAAAAGGAAGAACCGCCTCACCCTGTTCAGGACACTGAGTCAAGCTGAATTTATGAAACTATATGTGTTTTTTTTTGTTTAAGTGTTGACGGATATTCATGACGAAGATATTAAGGCTATCTTGTATCGCCAAAGGGGTGTTCCCAAGAGAGGGATAGCTTATAAGAGAAACATGGCAGTGATCGCATAAACCTGTGTTTTCGAAGCAATTAATTCGACAATATTTTATTTAACCCCATGTAAGACCTGTACGATGTAAGACCTCAGACCTTAAATTTTAAGTTCCATCTGCGTTGGTTATCAGGTAATAAAGTGCCTATGTGTATGAAAATCGTGTATTACCTGTTCATATCCAAGTCCGATGGCAGCCATGGAGCCACGAATGAACGAAGTCTCAAGAGACACCAGCCCTCGGCTATAAGCGGACAGAATCATCTCTTCAGCCGTCAAACATCCGTCAGCGTAAGCACATCCTAGCTCTCCTACACTGTGACCTGTTGATAATTTATCCATCAAAAACATACAAGTGAAAATGCAAGCAAAGTTCAATGATGAGAATCATCGAAAAGACTTGGGTGCCTAGTATTATAGGTAATAATGAAATTTATTTATACGAACGTTTAACATTCATAAGTCAAATAAAACACAATTTCTTGTTTTTGTTTCTGCTACAACAATGTTGCATAGAGAAATATGAATTTTAAAATTTAAAAAACACAGATCGTATAATTTATGATACCACGTAGGCGTCGACTATTGCGGCAAAAAGGCAAATCAAATATAATATCTGTGACTATTATTTATACTCCGCAACATTGCGTTTACAATTCCCATATTGCAGAATCTACAGAACATCAAATTTCTTCCATAAAGGAGAATTTATATTTATTGCTTGGTTTGATATCAATTATTTAGTATCTTTACCAATAATTCCATCCGGAGTAAGTCCCAGTGCACGGAGGATGCCAGTGAGACCAATTTGTATGGCAGCAATGCCGACAAACGAGTGTAATATGTTGTCGAAGATCTTCTCATCGTCTGTTGTAATGATGTGTACAATATCGATTCCTTTTGGCTCTAAAACCCGACGGCATCTGCAAACAATTAAGGAAATAACGTTGTGTAGGAAAAACAACACACCCTATCTTACAAGTTTTGCTGATGGTCACGGAGAGTACTCTAAAAAAAAACTGCGGTTGAAAAATTGCTCTCTCATACATCAATGACGCTATCAAGTATCAAATTTACAATTGTAAATGTAAGTTTATATTCACAAAAATGTATTTTTATTTATCATACAGCTTCTCTCCATTCACTTCTGGCATGTTCTTACTTTTAACAGGTGTTTGTTTGTTAGTTAGTGCCCAAATTTGGCAACCGAAAGGCAAGAGATAAGAGGTGAACCTTTCCTCTATGCTGACATTTACTTTTCAGTATTCTCTTTTAACTATTTATTTTTCATTCTGACTCCTGAATAATGTTATTTGCTCCAAGAATGTGTGTTTCACATACTCAATATATTTACCATCTACTTTAAGGGGGTATTTTCTTCCCTGTACTGTAATAACTTTTGTTTTTCACTTATTAATGGTCCGACCTACCTATCTACTTGCGTCAACCAACTCCTTCAACATAATATGTTGAAACGTTTTAGCGTTGTCAAATATAAGGACTAAGTCATCAGTTACCTTAGATGGTTAAGTTGCCAGCCAATAACAATTAAGCCCACGTTGTCCCAATTGAGATTCCTAAATACGCTTTCTAATATAGTCGAGAAAAGTAGTTAGTTAGAAACAATCAACTCCAGCGAACCCAAAAAAAAGTGACGTGTACATCTTAGTTTCATAATACAAGATTTCAATTTCAATGTAATCTGGTCCGGGTGCTTTACCATTTATTTGATTGTTGATAGGTTTTTCTGCCTCTGATTGCAGGACGACTGGAAATATTTTCTATTCGATTTCGAAATTCATAGTTAAGTCCGAGATATGATTATTTTTAGCTGCATATAGTTTCCTATAGAAGTCGGATGCTGTTTGTATTATAAATTTTCTTGTCGTTTCCTGTTTTCCAACTTTATTTCTAACGTTCGGATCCTATAGGTTTTGATGTGTCTGTCAGTTCTTTAAAATATTTTTTAATCGCACCCGTCCTTTCTATGTGATCTTTTAGTATAATATTTTTCATTTATAGGCCTGTATTTTGTCTAAGTTATTGCTTATTTTCCTACTTAATTCTGATATCGGTTTAAGGTTCTGCCTGCTTGTTTCTTCTATAAGGATTTTTTTCCTCTTTTAAATGACATCGATTTCAAGGAATTGTTTTTTGTTATAGGTCCACATTATTATATTTCGTAAATTTCTCTATTGTATTTTTGTTTTATTATGTTTTTTGCATTTGCGTTGCAACTAAACCAAATTAATTGCTGAATACTATTTACAAGGTATATAAGTTTGGTGAGAATCTAATATTATACTACTTTTAAGCTGGTTTAATGATAGAGCGAGATGGTTTATCACCTTCTCGCTCCATCATATGTCATAGGAACTCTGTTACGAAACGACGTAATCCCATCGTGTTATGGCTTGTTTGTTTTCACTAATATTGCGAGCTTAGCTGATTAACAAGCTGTTGTGCTTAAAAATATTTTTTTATATAAAAGTAGTCTTTTTGAGGCACGGTACCCTAAAAATTCATATTTTAAGAAATCTCGATGTATAAAATAATACTTGGCTTACGAAAAAAAGTGACATGCATTCAAGTATAGAATTCCGACCAATAATTAAATATAACTTTTCCTGGTACCCAAAAACACTACAGATGGAAATCTTACTTTTCTATAGCAGCAGCAAAGATTGGGATCCGCATGAGTTGAGTCCCCATACCAACCCACTGAGAGCCCATCCCACTGTACACGAACCACAGAGGCTTTGCCGCTTCATCGAAGTACTCAGCTTTCTCACAAAGACTGACTGTTTTCTGTTCTTCATCCGTTTCTAGAATAAAATTTATGTAAATTTACACACTTACACTGTTTGACTACATAGGTAGACACAGACAACATGCTCAAACAGTGTACGTGTAGTGTACGGTAAGAAAATACGATGCACATGTTCTGAATAAATTCAGGTCTATGGCTGAAGTAGGTGGTTGTGTGTGTGGTGTGTTGGTCTCTAGTGGTAGGTCTTAAATTTTAAATGACTGAGAAATAATGCTTATGGTGGCTAAACAAAACGATGCGAGACACACGCCTGACAAGTGAAGTTTGGAGTGCAGTAAAGGTTACCTTTGCAGTTAGTCTTTCGTTAGCCATATACTGCTCTTGAAATAATTTTTCCTTACTCATAATAATAAATCCTCTTCCCAAATGCCCAGCGATGCTCGACTGGTGGATGTTGTTCAACAGCCTCAACTGTTCGGGGTCGATGGGTTGCGACTTTAAGTTTTCCAGCACGTATTTCACCGCCTCCTCGTGGCGACCTGATATGGTCACCAGATAGGGAATGCTTGACTTGTAGCGATTAGGGTCCTGAAAGTCGTTTACGTAATGTTTTGATTATTTATTAAAGCAAAAAATAAGAGATTTTTCTCTAAATCTGATTATTTCCTCAAATCATGTACCTACACAAGTATCTCAAAAGTAAATCTTTGTTTTTTTTTCGGGGAAAAGCCATTACAATCTTTTTCCAAACACCTACCAAAAAGGAGAAGATTTCTTGTTCGATGTATCTTGATTCTAAATAACTAAACTTAGTTTATAAAAATCTTGTCATTGATTGTACCTTAGGCCTATATTGTCCATGCAGCAACACGTGTGCATTAAGACCGGTGACAGACATGCTGTTAACAGCAGCATACGTGCGGCAAAAGCTCTCGTGTTCTGTGACGATGCGCATGCGACCATCTTTTAGGGCAACCACGTCTTTCCTCGGGTTTGAGCAATGCAGGTTCGCGGCTAACAGGCCGGTGTGGTAGCCCAGTAACACCTGGTTACATCATAAAATATAAATAATAAAAAATTTATACAACTGCGTTTGCAGAAATTGTGTGTAATCGAAGAAAGAAAATAAGTTCGTAGGAATAAAACAGCAGGTTTCGCTTTAGATTTTTATTTTTTGGCTAACTCTTAAATATATGAAATGGGTATCAGTTCTATTAAAAAATATGTTTTTTTTTGGTACCTTAGTTATTCCAGATATGCCGGACGCAGCCTCATTGTACCCAATGTTAGACAACACACTGCCTATTAGAAGAGGCTTGTCTCGCTGACCGTGACAAAACACCTGCTCAATAGTTTGTAATTCGATTTTATCTGCCTCTGGTACAGCTGCAATGCAAATTAAAATGTTTGTACTCTCTCCCTTTCCTCTCCTAAAATTGTTTGACCGAAAATTAATATCCGTAACACGTTTGCCATAAAGTTCGGGAACCATAATAAACAAAAAATCAAAATTTTGTTTTACATACTTATCTATACCTAAACGAATAGACCGATTTGTTTTATTTTTTGGTTTTGATAGCTGATGTGATCGAGATGATACAATAAAATTTGTCGGATGATTTTTTAAAATTATTATCACCAGTGTAAACCTATAGAAATCGAGTATTAAAATAAAACACGCAGGACAGTAACGACCAATCTCAAAGCTCAGTCTCTGCAATATTTTAGGCTTTGTCTACGCATTGACCTTCTAAATAGTTTTTTAATATTTTAAGAAAGCCAGTGATTCGACCATTGTTATACGCACCCAGTAAGAAGTAGAACACAGCAGTAATAGTGTAGTGTAATTAAACTTTTTTTACAGTATTTTATTCATTAGTAGCTACCCGCCTCAGCTGCGCACGGGTGGTGCGAGTTTTTTAGAATATTTCCGTACGTTTTTTTTTTATTCTGTTCCATAAAAATTTGTCCTTACAATAATAAAAAAGTAATATTCCTATATATAGATAACATAATAATTATTTTTTCGTTTATCTACTGATGGGTCGACGATAGAATCTTACCGCAACCAAAAGCTTCAACATATTCAATCGCTTGAGCTGGAATCTTTACTTCTTCGTAAAAATTCTTCACAAAGGTCACCACCTTGTTGATGTCTCTCTCAAATCCAAATTTCGGACCAGTTTCGTCACATAGTATGCCCGTAAACTCAGTTTTGACGTGCAGTACTTCGGCGTAAACTCTACGATCAGACCAATAAACAGTTTAGTTTAGAAGACGGTGAGTTTAGTGTAAGCTGTTAAAACATCGTTTGGCTAAACAAACCTAAGAGCATCTTCAGCTTTCTGTAAAAACAGGACGTTGATAGCTTCAGATTTGGCGCACCCATCAGCATTCTCGTCAAAAGACTTCGTTTTACCATCTTCACAAAGTTTCATTAATCTGTAAGCAATAATATTCTTTACTTTATATTCTATCACTAGCTGTCCCCCGCGACTTTGTCCGCGTGTTTTCGTTTCAACGGTTTTTCATTTTAGTGAAAAAAAAAATAAGCGTGAAAAACATAACCCATTCTTGGCAGTCGTATAAATTATATATGTCATTGATAGTAAAGAATTAACGCGACAGCACCTATCCCATCCGAAATGATTAGCTTGATTATTGATATCGTATAATGAGTCGCGAGTTGTTCGACATTTTTGTTTGACATTTCGGTACTGAGAAGAATACAATTAATGCAGGCCTGGCAACATATTTCCAGCAAATAAATTAATGAAAAAGATAAAATACCTTCTATAATGCACAGAAGACTGTGGGTGGAGGCACAAGTAGGCACCACCAACGATGGCCGCCTCACACTCCCCGCGGCTCAGGGCCAGGCAGGCCTGCTCTAGGGCCGCGGTGGTACTGCAGCACGCTTCGTCTATCGACATGGAAGGGCCTTTCGCGTTCAACCAGTACGAGACACGGTTAGCAAACATAGTCTTACTGCAACTGCAATGCAAAATTAGAGTTAATGAAGATTCTACATCACAGAAATAAACAAATTAATTCTCATTATCAGTAGAAGAGATCTGCTAAATCTTACCCTGCGATGCCAAAACCGGATCTTGAAGCTGCTGCATAAAAACAAGCCTTTTCAGTTTCAGAGAAACACGTTCCGATGTACACACCAACCTTTTTTCCGGATAGGTGTTCCGGGTTTACTCCTGTGAACAGTTACGTGCTTAAAGAAGTTGAGACTATTTAAAACTCATGACTAAAAGATGTTTTTTAAAGCAGTGACAGATTAGTTGAAACAAAATCATTGAAAAACTTAAAAAAACGTGACAAACTTTAACCGCTCGGTACAATTTGGTTTGCCTAACCGAAACCTATATTCAAAATCTTTAATTGAATTTTGACTAGATACTTAATAGCAAATCTTGATCCGTAATATTGTTGCGATGTTAATTTTGTCAGGCGCAAAGATGTGGAGTGCTCCAATACAATTGGAGCGCAAATAATATTATAGTTATTGTTATATAGACCCAGATATTTAAAATGTTATTTATACAACCATTTTAATGAAGTAGATATAATTATTTATTATCTTGAACATATAGGACTTACAATGACTAAATTTGCGATATTAAAGGAAATGAATAGCAAATCAAATCAAATGTTTTTTATTTTTCATAAACCTCAAAAAGACGGTTAAGAAACGTTAAAGTTACAAGATGCGTGGTTTCAAAATGTCCTTCCTATGAAGAAGAACCGCTAAGAAACTCCCTGGGTTACTCTTTTCAAAATAAGATTTATACAAATTCAACATAGGTAACTTATTAGATAAAGATATACGTCAATAACCACATACCTGCATCGTAAATAGCCTGGTATGAGTTTTCGAGGATCTTGCGCGCCATAGGGTCCATATTATTACTAAGACGGTAGTGCACTTTGAAGAACTGCGCGTCAAAGCAGTTCAATTCCGGTACACTGCCTCCATATTGAACCACTTCTGGATGATTGAACTTATAGCGGAGCCCTTCTGCACTCACTGGATTAACCTGTACAAGAATTGTTAGATAAATAATAGCAGCCTGCTTGTGCAAAACGGCCAATAGTTGAAAACACAAGTCTGTAATATATTATATGTATTTTTATTTTAACACTTAATTATTTTACACTAATATTTTGTATAGAATCGATACATTTTCACGAGAACTGACGATTGAAACTTAAAAGAACGTTGTAGCTTTTCCGAGTTAAAAGTTATGGTAAGTAAATCTCGATCAAAATCAAAATGTCCTCATAATGGCGGCGCTTCCTCCTACTCCGCGCGCGACGCGTCACAGTTCTCACTTGGCATAAATAATTCTTTAATCCTTTGCCTATCGAATGCTGTAATTTAATTTGGATAGAGAAGATAGATAGGAAGCTGCAACACCGAACTATATCATTTGTTTTTTGACTTGCTTGCAATTTTAAAGACGTATTCACGTCAAAATATCAACGAGATAAAATTTATCGCCGAAATTCTGCCATTATTTTAAACTTCTCTTAAGGTAACACTTGGGTTTTTGAGATGAATCTAACGATCCTTAACTGTTTTAAATCCATCTTTACTACAAAAAATACTACAAAAAATTGTTTTTGCAGGCGTCGATTTCGGACCTAGACTACACAACAGATTTTGGTAGAATTTGGTACAGAGTTGGTCTGCGCGCAGAGTCGCAGGCGACAGCTGGTGGTATAATGTTATGGAACAAAACAGTTTTACCTTATTGTACAAGATTTCAGATAACTCCTTAACGCTATGCGAGTCCGGGTAGAGTCCCGACATCCCGGAGATGACAATCTTTACTTTGTTCTGGTCCGGCACGCCCAGGATCTCCGACTGCGTCGACGCGTCTTGTGGTGATGGAGTCATTGTTGAGCTTTTTGATGCTGGTACTAGAACCTTTGACAAATGGACATCCCAATAAAATTTGTGATACTAACTTACCTTACCAGCAACTCATTGGAGCACTTATGTATTTAGCAGTATTAACAAGACTTTATATAGCTTTTGCCGTGAACTGCAATAACATTGTAGACAGAAGGTCTTATACAGGTAGAAGTTTAAAATTAGCTGGTATTGTTGTCTTGGAAGGCAAAGAAATACAAACTGTTGCACTCTCTACAACAGAGGCAGAAATTATGGAAATCACAGAGGCTGACAAGGAGTCATTTTTTTTTTCTATAAATACATTTTTCAAAACACCTTACGAAAGGTTTATAACAATCTAATCATTGGTTCACGCGTAGGGGACAAACATTAAATTTTATATGAAGATTAATAATTTATTCCAAAAAATATATATTTTACTATCTGATCTGTGTTGCAGTACCCTATTTACACACCAGCAGATTTTAACAGAGTAGAAAAAAGAAAATGATTTTATTTTGTAATATACGTATAGGACCTATGTATGTTCATCTTCAATTGCTGACCAGATTTGATATCTGATTTAGGCTTCAGTATCCGCTATTGCTGTCACTCAAGTGTGCATCTATTCGTCGTTTGCATACAGTTTTTTACAGCCAAGCGATAAGAGCTAGTTTTTAATTTTTGACAGTATAAGCATCTTGTTGACCCAAAGCCATAGAAATTGTCAACAAATATACATTTTTTTTAATGGGTTTCCCATACAGATCCAGGTGGCCCCGAAGAATAAAAATCTTGCCCCATCATGTGGGGTATGGTTTTTAGCGCTCGTTGAGTAAATAAAAACCGTGTGTTTTGTTTAGAAAAATATTTCTTAATAATTAGTAAGGAAACATTCACAAGTTTACTGCATTTTTGCACCGAGGAGACGGATTTAAAAAAGGCTAAACTGCCTTATACAGAAGATGTAGCTCAATATCTAATATATTATACATAATTAATTAATTTTAAGTATTTATCTATTGCAAGAAAAGTAGAAATATTTATATAATGTCATTGCTCACCTGATTGTTCAATAAGTTATTATAATGCACTTTTATAAGTGGTCACCGAACTGTGCAAGACTCGAGAAAATGAATTACTAGTTTATATTTATATACCTTTGCATGTTTATAAATATGTTAAATGGTGATTTAATTAGTATTTTTATGGGTATTCAGACATAATAATAATTATCATGTAAGTATTAATTACAGTAAATAAAACCTTTCTTGCGTTATGTTTGACCTATGCATAAATAAATAATAATAAATCTATACCAATGTTTATGATTATTATTTATTTGTATTTTAATGGTAAGGTAAACGTACATTATGCCTATAAATATATGGATAGTACATAAGGTATGCCATGGCATTTGGATTTTTGCTTCTAAATAAGGTAATACTATAATCGTGATTTATTATAATACCATGTCAACAATAGTTAATAAAAAAAACTGAATAATACGATTTATATTTACGAATAGAGATATTTTCGAATATAAGTACATAGTAGTCTAAAAGCCAAAGCCAACTTCTAAACATGTTAAACGCAACCACTGCGGGTGCGTACGGTTCAGTTGTCGATGAGGTGTTAAGGGTTTGTTCTGATACGGGTGAGTTTATTTAATAAAATTTAGTAAAATCATTGATTGGGAGTTATTAATAGTCGGTTTTGTAGCTACACTGAGATATAGCGAAGTATTTTTTAAGACAAATTGACGATTTTACGATTGCCATAATTCTGACCCGGGGTGAATCTTATTACGTTTTGTATCACGCGATAAAGGAAAATCGGTCTAAAACGTTTTTTTTTTTATTTATAACTGGTGTTAGTTAGTTTCACGAATAAATTTGATGTAAATAAACTTAGCAATGCCCACAGATTATTATGACGTAATTACGGTATATAAATTTCATTCATTTTAACTCTTTACATCTATCTATTAGATTTGATTTTAAGATGTAGAAATGATTACAATTTATTTCGAATTGATAAAGTGTTTGCCATCGGAATTAAATTAATTTTATTTTTTAGTATTGTATAGTTTTATAGTCCGGGCCTGCAATCATTTAGTAACACAAACATTAACAGATCTACACAAACTTTATCAAACTATTAATTGTACTAAAATAAATTAAATTTTGGGCCCTTTGTGTAAGATTCACATTTTTTTAATATTTTAGAGTAAGTTTTTATTTCTTTTCTTGTTGATTTTATCCGATTTCAGTCAATATTGCCCTAAACGATATGTTTTCCTTTTATTTATTTTTTCAGTAAAGTATTAATCATAAAATAAGGAGGATATGTCAAAAAAAGCTTTGTGTGCTTTAATAGGATCACGTGTTTTGTCTGTAAATGATAAATTGCCTAGACCACTTTTGAATTTTCTCATATTTTCACTACAGTAGTCTTGTCTAGTAACATACCAATGTTTAACAGGTACCCTAATTAACTGTGTGTGATGGGGCAGTGCAAGTTCAATCACCTCCAGCTTACATGATTTACGAAAATTATGAGCCAAGTTATCAATACTCGTTTGGCTTTTCAAGCGTGTATATTGGTGTATTGGTAATTTTAAATTATTGTTAAGTAAAATACATTTAAATTCTGTACTTTGAGGAATCCTTTTTAAGAGACCAATATTGAAATCACCTAAAATAATTATATTTTCAAAAACTTTAGGTCGTTTAAAAGATTTTTTCTATTTATCCGTGCACTTTATAAAATTAAAAAGAAAACCATAATATACCTAATTTATTTTTTCTTATATCATTATCTTCTAAGATACCTTCTGTGTATTTGATGTCTGTCATACCGCTTGTATTGTCCGCTCTGAATAAACTTGTACAGTCCAACCCGGACTGCGATTTGTTTACCGATGCCTTTCCCAAAGTAATGTTCAGTTGTTTGCAATTCTATGAGAATAATAGTATGTAGTAATTATTTCCAATTTATTGTTATATAAAAGAATTAAGTTTTTTTTTTTAATTGCATTTTAGAATGATTAGTTTAAGTTTTTTATGTGATTTATGTAATACGCTCCAAGCCGTGTAAATCATTAAATTAAAAAATAAATAAATAAGCTTAATTAAATAAACCGTTGTAAGTTCTGTGTTATTAATGACACCAGAATATTTATGAAACATATTGTAATCTATTGTTAAATGTAGGTTGTAATCTAACCTGTAATAACATATTGTTAAATATAATTCTATTCTCCAATTTATTATATATTATTATATTAAAATAGTAGCCAAAATTGTAAGTAAAATATAATTATATTGTATTCATTACTTGTTTTAAAATTATTTTCTGCTTAAGAATACTTTATTTATTTGATTCGCTGACATTTTTTCGCTGTTTTAGATTAACTTTAGTATTTTTGTTTGTTTTTTTTTATTTGGTAAGGTCAATGTTTGAGTGGGTCTTGTTATTTTTTATTTACATAATTTTCTACAGATACTTCTAAGTTTATTTCTTTCAGATTACGATTTTCCAAATTTTATATCTCAATTTATTTGTGTGCTGTGTTTAACTGTAATTTCAGATTATGAATTTCGTAATGCTTGAATTTTATCATATTCATCTTCGGACAATTCAGGTAAGCTATTAGCCGAACAATTCATTGTATGCGAAATTATATCGCTTTTATCGATTGGTTTACCTGATGTTGTTCTCTTTCGAATGCTACAAAATTCTATGTTTTCTAAATAGTTCATAATTATTTAAAACAAAACGGTTTACTCACGTATATTCTCGGGATCGCCCGACTAGTTTCAGACTCAATAGGAGTCCCTAATCATGAGCTGACGCAGCAGCGGTGGCGTCGCGAGTCGAACTCGCGCAGTTCGACTCGCGAGTAAACCGTTTTGTTTTAAATAATTATGAATACTCCTCACGATAGTAATTTTATAAATAGTACATTTTACAAATTTGGTCTTTTTCGGGTTGATAACTAAATTATTAGCCGAAAACCAACGTGTCACATGAGTGAGTGCAGTATTTACTTCGTTAAAGTCATCTATATTTCTGTTTACCTTGTAAATTAAAGAAGTGTCGTCTGCAAATAGCAAGACGTCACATTTGCCTTTTAAAAAGAATGGTAAGTCGTTGATGTGAACTAAGAACAAAAATGGGCCCAGTATTGAACCCTGGGCCACACCTAGCTTAACTAGTAGCCCGGCGGACTTGCTATAGTTAACATCAACGCAGTGGAACTTATCACTTAAATAAGAATGTATTCAATCGAGTGTCCTATTTTTTATTCCGTAGTACCTCTTAGTTGTGCATTTTTTCTAGTTAAACGATGCTAAATCTTAATTCTAATCTATCAATAAACCTCGGCTTAAATAAGGCTACTTTTAGAATCAGGCTTTGGGCTCCTTCTATTTACAGTAATTTAGTTTTGCCTATCACTCCCAATGTAGTTAGGCAGTAAGGTAAAATCGATTGAGAAAGTGCATAGTATACCATCTTTAATATTTTATTGTCTGCTATGTGTCTTATTTGTTTGAATGGAGGAGCTCGTGGCTACGTGTAGGGCGTACGGTTCGAACGATAATATAGGTTAAGCCGCGGTCGCTGCGGTTGGTCCGTGGATGGGTGACCATTTGTAAACATACCGAGCCCCCTCCATGCCTAGGCAAGCACGTTAAGCCGTTGGTCCCGACTGTCATACGCTAATCTTTGACAGGCCTTAAGTCGTTACAATTCTGACACTAGTCTGACTTTGGGATACTGTGTTAGGCGGCCCCTAGACCTACTATAACATCGTACTATACATTTTATTGTTCAATAAGATTGAAAGTTGCTTTGAACCCAAACGATCAATAACAATTATACGAACATACATTCATACATACGACAATAAACTCACTTTCCTTATTTTTTAGGTTATCTTTTTTTCTGCCATTTATTGGAACGCGCGTATTCCTACACGCGCATCACGTCAAGACGAAGAATAGACTAACAAATATTGTGCAATACTGACCCTAAATGATGCAATACAAGAATATGGTGCAATAAAAATTAAACTTTCTCAAACTTTCGTTCAATCATTGCACAATCTTCAATATATACCCTATACGGTCAGTAATATTGCATAATTCGTAATATTGCGTTGATCTTCTAGGGGCCGCTTAGCCAGTGAAATGAGTTATAGAGGTCAGATAGGCTGTCGCTCCATGTAAAATACAATATTTAGCTGAAGCCGGTGATACTGGAAGGCGACCCCAACAAGCTTGGGAAAAGGATAGGCAGAAGTCTTTAAGTTGTTCATTAAGTAGATGAGTTTACGTATATTTTGTGAAATAATAATTATAAATATGTTTTTCAAACTAATATTACTAGTTAAATATATATATCTTTTTTATTTTGTTTTTAATACGATTATACGTATACTGTGATGACCTAGCGGTAAATGAACGGATTGTGTGCAAAAGGTTACAGGTTTCGAACGCACTACAGGCAAGTACCTATATGTACTTTCTTTATTATTCTAAGACGTCATTGACAATCGGTGAATCAAAACATCGTGAGGAATAATAGAACTGAATTTGATAATAGGTACCTAATAAATATACCTGCATTGGTGGTGTGCTTGGAGTAAACATAGACAGGCATAGAGCGTGCCCATCGCTAGTAGCCCCTTATGCCAAGCGTAAGCACATTTTTAGCCGAATGTACTACGCTCATTTACTGATTTCAGTGATTTTCCGATATTACTAGGGTAATATTAGGTTTTGAGATAGTTTTAAGAAAACGATACGCTCTGGTTTGATCATTATTTGACATGTTCATACTAGTGCCAACAGTTCATACTCGATATGCGCGCTCTATAGTTTACTTATTTATTTCTCTAAGGTTGTGTGACTATTTGATTCGTAAAAGTTTCGTACCCGTCTGGTTGGAATTCACATTTCTAGCAATCTTTTTAACCCCTCCTTTTAACTAAGCTAAATATGCTTGTGTCTGGAGTGGGTTCATATCCATAGTGCAATGGGTGGGGTTCTAACTTGCGACCTCTCATAGCCATTAGGCTATTGCCGCTTGTGAATTAGGGTAAACAATGTGTTTCTTGCCACGGAGCATAGGAGAATGGGTCTATAGGTCCTAACACTAAATATATAGGTTATTTTTTAAAAAATTGAAGTCACATAAAACCTTGGTGCAATTCAATACTCTTTAAACCATTTTCGATTCCTACGCGGACGAAGTCGCGGGCTAAAGCTAGTCTATATATATAAATAATAATATCTATTTCCCTTGGTCATCGCATCGCGCGTGAACGGTGTTACTCGTATTAATTTTTTCAACTTATTTCATCAATATAATATTAGGTCTTCTTTACCTATATACGAGTATACAGAAAGTTTGTATTTTATTATACTAACTTTCACCAGAAAGTTAGTATTTTATATACTAACTTTTCCAAAATAACATTTTTTTTTTTATCGTGTACATATTGAAGAAAACGATAGTTGATAGACGATAGAAAAGGTAGATAGTGCCCTTGCGCTTCGCTTGGTGCACTACCGTGCTCCCAGATATAAATGTAGTAAAACAAAACACTATTCAATAAACAAATTACCGAGTTTGAAAAACTAATTCCATATTTGTACAATAAAATTCATTTGAATTTAGAATTTATTGCCACCCATACGTAAATTACTTTTCAAATTGAACAGGATTGACCCAGGATTGAACTTCATAGGTTAAGACCTATTATATTATGCAAGTCTATTTGTTCCTTCCGGAAATGTACTGGCAGGTAAATATAAATGAATATGTAGGTATAAATAAATACCTATATATTTATTTATATTTTAATAATAGTGTGTGTGTACTTCCTACGTACCTACGTAAGAAGTTATACTTTTTTGGCGTAACAAGATAAAATTCTTTCTCATAAACTTGTGATTGACAGATTGGTATAAAAAATAATTCATCCTTCAGATTAAACTCGAAAACTGACAACGGACATCTTGACGTCATTTTTGACATTATGTATTTGGAAAAACTAAAATGTTGACTAACTTCAGGGTGTAGGTTTTCCGTGACGGTGTGGGCGCGCATCGTTTTTGAGACAATAGAGCGGTTTTGCGGACAGTTTCAACCTGTGAATTTTGTGTGACAGTGATTCGCGCGCATCTTAAAATTGCACTCTCATCATTTTTTCATAACCCGCCTAAAGAAGTATAACATCAAAATGAATGTTTTATATTAGTTCTCTGTGCCTGCTTAAACATTTTTTTATTTTTATGATACTTTTTTAGACCGGTAGTTTCTAAACCAAAAAGACACAATATGCAACTACAACACTTTTCTACTTAACGTGGCATTGCATAGCATGCCGGATGGAGCTAGCATATTAAAATTGACCTTATGCAGACGTGTCCTTTGTGCAGACTTCAATTTTTTATTTTTTTACTCTAGACTAGAGGTATGACAGAACGATCGTCCGTACGCCTCGCTTATTGTGCTAAAAATTTCAAAATAAATCCCTTTTTGCATCAGAAAACTAGTTAAACTGCTGGGACTGCGCACGATATATCTCAGGTTGTCTGAAATTTATGTCCCATCGGACTACGAGAGACTAACGGACGCGTGTCGCTTTTAAAAGTTCAACAAACTCGAGATTTGTTTAATTGATTCAGAGTTCGATGAAAGAGGGGCAATAAACGATTAAATAAAGAATATATGCATGAATTACCTACCTAAAACGTGTAGGTAATGTGCCCTTACATATGCATATATTTTTTATTTAGGCGGGTATTGCCCCCTCTTTCATGGAGCTCAGAATCAATTTAACAAATTTAGAGTTGATTGTATTTTTAAAACAGACACTAGCATCACAGGCATCCATTTAAGGGCACTTAAGATCTGATAAGGCATTTCTTGTTCCAAATTAATATTATAAGAAATATCAATAAGATACGCTAAAAAAATCATACAAGTTGTTTATATTTTTGTAATAACCATTTATAAATCCCTTTATTATGATAGCTTAGTCAATAGGTTTGGTTAAAAAAAACATTAACCACTTACTTTGAATCGCCAAAAATCCGTTATTTATTTTCTAAACACCTTTCTAAGGAATAAGAAATCCATCCAGCCGTTTAGAAGATACTAGTAGTAAGTAAGAGTAAGTAAGAGACTAGTAGTAGAAATAAAATGTATCAAACTCTTCAGTTACATTACATTATATCAACATATCTATATCTAATCTTCAAAATGTATGTACGCGCATAACTTCTGAAGGACTGCACCAAATCGGATAATTATTTTTTTGTCATATTCCTACTGTAAGGAAAAGGTTTGTATGAAAAAAAAAACGAAACAATGCTTTATTATACTCATAATACAAAAAGGTGAGTGAATGAGGAAATAGGTAAGTAGGTAGGTAGGACAGGTAGGATAGGAAGGTGCTGTAGGTAGGTAGGGTAAGTAGGTGGGTGGGTAGTTAGGTCGGTAGGTGGGTATGGTAGGTAGGGGGGTGGGTAGGGTGGGGTAGGTGGCTGGGTAGGGTGGAATAGGTGTCTAGGTAGTGTGAGGTAGGTGGCTGGGTAGGGTGGGGTAGGTGGCTGGGTAGGGTGGGGTAGGTGGCTGGGTAGGGTGGTTTAGGTAGGAAGGTTAGGGTAGGTAGCATCTATCTAAATGTATCTATCTATACAAATTAAGAACTACTAAACCTAGGTTTCCTATTACTATAAAGAAGATTCTTACTAAAAGAGAAAAAATTAAATGCGCAGAAAATTTTAAAATTTCAGCAAACCCTTTTACAATTTAAAGTGTTTTTTTTTTAATTAAACGATACTTAAATACGAAATTGTTAAAAAAGAATTAAAAATTTGCAGTTCGAATTTAATATTTATAGCTAAGACCGGACAACGTTTGTCGGGTCAGCTAGTTCCTAATAAATTTGTTCTTACAAGGTTCCAATGAATATATTACATAAGTTAATTGGTTCGGTTGACCTATATTTGTAATGTAAAATTGTAGCAATAGAATTTGCATAGCAAAAAGAGAAAAAACAAGTCAACGTCATGTCAGACGTATGTACAGTAGACGTCGCGACTCCAAGCAACTACCGCGTATCAAACTCATACGAGGTTCGTACACTGGCTCGCTCGTGTTATTGCAAACAAAAGTCGTCGGATATCGGAAACTTGAGTCGAGTGAGAGTTTAAACTACACTATTTGACTGCACGGATAGCCAATTGGTATAGGTGACCACGCCAATAACCACTATGAGCGATGTGCCGCGGGTTCGAACCCCGCATTGGATAAGTATTTGTGTGATCCACAAATGGTTGTGCCAAGTCTGCATGTGCTTTGTGTATGTGAATCGTATGTTTGTGAAGCCCCCACAAAACTTTGATTAAATTCACTAGTGCAAGAGACGTTTGAAAAAAAAACTATTTTTTAAGAAAGACCCTTTTTTACTAAGATAGTGTTTGTAAAGAACTTAAGAAAAGCGTTCTACGTGAATCTTAGGATTCACATAGAACGCTTTAATGAGAGTTGAGAGACCGTGTAGAGTTAGGAGCTGGGCTCCACATAAGATCTAAACACATTTTTACGTCTACTACGTCCACGCATTCAGTCCGTCAGAAAATAATAATAATTTTCCTATCTATAACAATATAATATAACAATAGTTATTCATGTCAAATGTACTCAAATTGACCTCTATCATGTTTGCCGAGTTTAATATGTATGAAATGCTTTGTCCTAAATGACTGACTGACGGAGCAACGCACAGCCCAAACCGCTGATCGTAGACACCTGAAACTTAGAGGGTGCGTTTCTTGTATAATGTAGACATCCGATAAGAAAGGATTTTTCGAAATTCAACCTTTAAAGGGGTGAAAAAGGGTTTTAAGTTTGTATGAAAATCCGTCATTTTTATACAGCTTTTGGTTAAAAATAAACAAACACAAATATCAGCAGTTTTTTTTAATCTACCCTTTAAGTAGTGATTGGAAGTTTGTATGGGAAGTAAGTCATTTTCAAAGGGTAAGAATTTATATGAATTGAAAATAACAATCCTTAGCCGAGAAAGCATTTAGTTACATATAAAAAAAAAAGAAAATGCCACCGCAATTTTATTGTTTTTGTTTTGAATAGATTACAGGTTAGTATGAACACATTCACAAAAAAACATATACATACCTACATCTAGATACATATAATCAAATGCAAAATACACAGCAAGCACTTCTTAGGATGTCTAACTTAGTGTGAAAAAAGAAAAATGTAAATTATATTTAGTAATCAATGCTCAATTATGGCACATGGGCGGGTTTGATGATATATCTAATATATAGGTATTCTATTGACATCATATTCTGAGAATTTGGACTTTCTAGCACTGTCCAGACCGAATCTATAAGGGTCCAAAAATATAGCGAAACGCTTCGAGAAAAGGTAGCTAGTGCCCTGCGCGTGCGCTGTCTTGTCTTGGCGGGGGCACTGCCGTGCACCAGATAATAGAACAGAGGTAATTTACTACTGTAATTAATACATTATTATCATACTGTATAATACCTATACAAATTCTAATTAAATCACCTTTTAACATATTTATAAACACGCGAAGGTATATAAGTATAAACTTGTAATTCAGTTGCTCGAACCCAAATAGTTAGGTGTCCACTTCAATAACATTAGGTGAGCAATAATATCGTACAATTATTTCTAGTTTCCTTGCAGTTGATAATAAATTTTCTTTAAATTAAAAGTGAATTTCTTTAATGTGTATATTACATTGACTTTAATATTCAGTGAGAGGTGGTTAAGCATTTATTAAAATTACATCCTTAGTGCAAAAAGGCAGTAAAATTGTGAATGTCTCCTTACTAGTGCAATTCTTTGACATAACATTTTTTTTTTAATAGAAAAATACGGTATGTATGTATATACTCAATGAGCTCTGAACAACGATACCCCACTTAATTTTTTCGTGCCCCTCTTTAGCTGTCTGGGAACCACCTTTTATTTTTTATTACATTTGTATGGCTTTGGGTCAACAAAATGCATACTGAAAAAAAAATTGAAGACTGCACCTCTAAAAACATATGTGGTAGCTGTAAAACCTATGTGATAGACGGACACATGAGTGACAGTAATATTATATACTGAAAGAAATCTAATTTAAAAAAAATGCAATAAGGCAACAAATGCTATATTTTGGTAGAATATCAAATATTTGAATCAAATCAAATCATTTATTTTGTAACTAGGATAAAAAATTATCAGTTTTACAAATCGCATAAAAATATATTTGTTTAGGCTCGCTGGTTTTTAGATTTCCTGACTGGGTACCCTGAGAAGAACTGTCATAATAAACGTAGCGGTCACCGCCTTTTATAAAGTCTAGACAATTTGACCAGAAAATTGATGCAGGGTAAAGACCCTGCATTCATTTACCCATTTGTATCATCTGGACTGGCCTTTTGAAGAAAGAGCCAGATCGACCTGAGCAAGCCTGTGCCAGTAGGTGGCAAGCATGTCTCGTATTGCCATCATTGACAACAATCATTGACATGCATAGTATTCTGATTAATTTGTTTATGTTCGAACTTAGGTCAACGACTTTGTTTATGATCAATCTATTTCTGTCTTTTGTAGACTAGGATGATCGCTTAGCAAAGTGGATTATCTCTTATGATTATTGATATTTGCAAGTTCCCCATATGGTTTATGCTTTCATCGAAAATAACGTCTTGTTTGTTACATTTATCTTATTCATCAATGTCTGCCAACTAGGACAATAAAATAGCAATAACACAACATTAATACGTTATTAAATATACCTCATTTGTATTCTTTTACCTTTTTTATTTATTTAATAATTCATGCACTGTAAGGTTCATCTCGCGCAGGCTATTTTATGTGGGGTAATAAAATGAAATTGTGTGTAGGTACTAGACAGCGCACACTTATGATATTATGTTTACTTTCTGGGAATATTTTTATTTCGGACTAAGCATGCTTTATTATCAGGTTTCTTTCTAATTAAATCTCGAAGCTGTCTAGACAAAAGCTTGATCCAATTGGACCCTCTGGTCTGGTACTTAAAAAAGATATAAAAATCGCTCCACAATTGACAAAGAACTCGGTGGACACACATTCGTAGGTACCGCCTTACTGATTTACATATTTATTTTTCTTAAATTCTCGTGAAAAATAAATCGTTATTATAAAAAGACTAGAACAAGAATATAAATAGCATAGTGATTTTTTTTACTTAATTCCGGTCTTTGACTAAGTCATATTGGACTCATTAAACTTCGACCCTTATTTACATTATGTTTATTTTAAATATTGTCTATCACGTAGACTAATACGTATTTGAATAGATGATCCCTGTGCACTGAGCACTTGTCCAGACCAAAAGTATTTTATTTGTTCATCATGCAGCTTAGAGAAGATATAATAAAAGCCGCGTCTTTGCTTTCTGCACTCTTGATATCTAATCAAATTTACAATTATAATTTAACGTCATTTTCACTAACCAAGTTATTGACCTATCTCATACTTATCTTGTGGTACCTTGTCAGATGTAAATTAGTTTATTTTGAATGATGTGGTCTCCTGTAATTAAGGAAGCACAGGGAACTGTAAAAAAAGTTTTTTTTTATTGCTTGTGAGTATAAGCACAGGGAACTGTAAAAGAGTTTTTTTTATTGCTTGTAAGGAATATTCTTTGTTGGAGACCCTAATAAATAAACCATTTTTTACCTAAAGGTTCTTGTAACAACATCAAGTAGCTCAGCAATATGACTCCATCACCACAAGAGGCGTCCACGCAGCCGGAGATCCTGGACTTGCCGGACCCAAATAAAGTGAAGATCGTCATCTCCGGGATGTCAGGACTCTACCCGGACTCGCATAGCGTTAAGGAGTTATCTGAAGTACTGTACAATAAGGTAAATCGTATTTTGGATCACCAATATTATAATACTATCTGTCGCCCGCGACTCTGCATACATAAAATGTCAGTTTGTGCAAATTAGAATTGTCTTGTCCGTTTTTGGAGTTGCTTATTCCGTACAAAAATATTCCAAAATTGGTTGTATAGTCTAGTCGTTAAAGCGTGACAGCCTTGAAAGATAGATAATTTTCCATTATTATTTTTTTTAGCAAAGGTTGACATTTCATTTTTAGTATAGATTATGTCTCGCGTTCTATTCTTTATATCAAATTAAGACAGAAATATGTCGATAGCCCAGGGCCAAGATTTCATTAACAATTCTTGTGTAGGTTAATCCAGTGAGTGCAGAAGGCCTCCGTTATAAGTACAATCATCCTGAAGTGGTTCAATATGGAGGCAGTGTTCCGGATTTGTCCTGCTTTGACGCGCAGTTCTTCAAAGTGCACTACCGTCTTGGTAATGCTATGGATCCTATGGGTCGCAAGATCCTCGAACATGCATACCAGGCTATTTACGATGCAGGTATGGCACTAGCTATAAACAGAAAAAATATACATTGCTATTTAAGGTGCTCTTATATGGGCAACTAAAATTGGTCCATTTTTGGCAGTTTTTAGTAAATTTTGGTATTGCCATACATTGCTAGGTGTTGCGGGACGTCATTATTAACCAAAATTGCCAATAATCGCTACTAGTTGCTCGTGTAAGCGCATTGTTAGAAATATAAAAAAGTTGTATTAGTAAAAAACCTCACTACCGTGCTAAGAAAAATTAAGATCTGTTAAGGCAGGGCTTACTAAAATAATGAAGATAAACCTTCCATTTTTATTGTTATCTTACAGTATTCTCTATTAAAAACACAACTTCTATTAGTAAAAAAGACCTTAAAAAAAACCCGATTGCCCTATTCAGAAACATAATTATTTATTTTACCATTTCTCATTCCGAATTACATTTAAACATACAAATTACTTATATTTTTGTACACCCTTTATTTTGATACCTTTTCGATAGGTTTGGAGAAATATTTTTTATTATCGACTGATCGCCAAAACTCCGTGTTTTATTTTAAACATTTATTAAGTACACTTAAGTATTTAAGACGAATACAACGGTACTCTTACTGTCGAAACCCATTCAGCCGTTTGGCAGATAAGAGGTAATAAAGAAATTTACAAATATATAAGATACGCGCGAAGAACATATTTAACCTTGGCAGTCGGGTAATAAGTAAACTGGTAACTTTATTAAATTAAACAGTATTCATATAACAGTTTTTGTGGATGTTTATTAATAAAAATATTAAAGACTTTCGGTTGAAATTGTCCAACATCGATTAAACTGAGCGATTATATTTTATCAAGTTTTTCAAGGATTTAGTTTCTACTTTTCACTCACGGATTCTTAGAATTTATTTTTTAGTAACCTTTAATAGGATATTCAACTTATTTAAGCACATATTGTTCGCAGGAGTCAATCCGGAACACCTATCTGGAAAAAAAATTGGTGTGTACATCGGAACGTGTTTCTCCGAAACTGAAAAGGCTTGTTTTTACGAAGCAGCTTCAAGATCCGGATTTGGTATCGCAGGGTAAGATTAAGATCTCTACTGACTATGAATATTAATTTGTTTATTTGTGTGGTGTAGAATTTTTATTAACCTTAATATTTGCCTTGCAGTTGCAGTAAGACTATGTTTGCCAACCGTGTCTCATACTGGTTGAACGCGAAAGGCCCTTCTTTGTCGATAGACGAAGCGTGCTGCAGTTCCACCGCGGCCTTGGAGCAAGCCTACCTGGCCCTGAGCCGCGGGGAGTGTGAGGCGGCCATTGTTGGCGGCGCTTACTTGTGCCTCCACCCACAGTCTTCAGTGCATTATGGAAGGTATTTTATATTTCTTATTTATTTATTTGCTCCAAATATGCTGTTGAGGCCTGCATTAATTGTATTCTTATCAGTACCGATATCGGTAACTCTTGACTCATACATAATACAGCTTCAATAGTCTAGTGTATCTGTTGTATAGTATAGTTAACTGATGCAGACCACTGTGCACATGTTGCTGTTCCTTAAAATACATATTTTCATAAATCAATGGCATATATTTTATAGATGGGTATTGAAAACTTATGGATAATCGACGCAAAAAAATATTCACGGTACGTTTAATGTTTACATCAGTGTACTTAGTTAAAGTAACTAATATGTTTGGTTACAGATTAATGAAACTTTGTGAAGATGGTAAAACGAAGTCTTTTGATGAGAAGGCTGATGGGTGTGCTAAATCTGAAGCTATCAACGTCTTGTTTTTGCAGAAAGCTACGGATGCTCTTAGGTTTGTTTAGTCAAACAACATATTAACAGCATACACTACAACTACTAACTTACCGTCTTCTGAACTAAAGTGATTATTTTTGGCCTTTTCGTAGAGTTTACGCCCAAGTACTACACGCAAAGTCAGAGTTTACGTGCATGCTCCATGATGAAACAGGTCCAAAATTCGGGTTTGAAAGAGACATAAACAAGGCAGTGACCTTTGTAAAGAAATTCTATGAAGAGGCTAAGATTCCGGCTCAAGCAATTGAATATGTTGAAGCTGTTGGTTGCGGTAAGATCTATTGTTAACCCTTCAGTAGGTGTTTTTCAGCAAAATATTTTTTTTTTCTCTTTTTCTCTAAATAAAAACGAAAACGCAATAAGGAATTTAATCCTTGTGTCGCGGAGGGTTCTACAAAAATTCAAATCACATGCACAAAGAACACCCAGACTTAGAACAGGCATTTGTGGATCACACAAATGCTTGTCCCATGCGGGGATCGAACCCGCGGCACGTCGTGCACTGAGGTAATTGGCGTGGTGACCTAAACCACTCGGCTATCCGTGCAGTGAAATAAACATACCTGCTTCTTTTTCTACATTTCCTAACTGACTAGCCTAAAAAGAAATGTCAAAACAAACTTACTTCACGGCCTATTTTAAAGTCCAGACAATCGTTGTAATTTTAATATTGTGTAAATAAATACAGGATTTTTCTTGACTGGCCTTTTGAAGAAAGAACCAGATTGACCTGACTAAGCCTGTGCCATCAGGTAGCAAGCATGCCACGAATAACTCATGCAGCTCAACCATTTTTGAGGAAGCTGCACAACCCGACACAAAACTATACCACCAGTGGCACAATAAAAATATGTCAGGCAACAACTTACTCAAATCGCCAGATGGCGATAACTTTGCGTAGATTGAACAAAGTACGTCAAATTAGAAATGAATCATATGAGTTGATAGTAGACCTGCATAAAATTTACACTTACAATGCTTTTATACATACAAATGTATTGAACCAATTAAAAAATATGAGACAAGAATCGATAGATATGTTATAACACTCAATGTGATGTGGTGTCGCACTACTGATGGTCGACATATCGTACTGTCGCCTTAACATTTAATGAGCTGATTTGCTGTTTATAATCAACTGTTACCTTCGCCCACAGCCCGTCTAGCATTCGGTAGAAGTGATCAGCCCAATACCAAAGCTTAACTCCTAGATTACTGCGTTCCATAGCGCGTTTACAGACCCCGAGAGCAACCTTTTGTAGTTGTGTCAGTGACCATGTCTGCGCTCTATAGGTAAGGGGGGAAGAATGCACATGCCCAGTTTTCTCTTAAATATGAGCGGCAGAGGTATATAATGTGTCTCATCGACCAAAAGCTCTTCTAGGCAATTTCAGTGTATTATAAACCATAAAAAGAGACCTCGCGGCCAGGAGGATGATATTGTACTTTCGCCCTAACTTTTGTCGTGTATTTTTTTGTCGCAACTATAATACGGAGTCGACCATAACACCTACAAAGGCATTAGAACTACGGGAAAACGAACTAAAACTAAACAATTAATCGCGATATAATTCGTAAAAATTGTTTTATTTCAATAAATTTTTATTTGCTTTACAGCTGTACCAGAGGCAGATAAAATTGAACTAGAAACCATCGAGCAGGTGTATTGTGGTCAACGAGACACGCCTCTTCTAATTGGCAGTGTGTTGTCTAACATTGGGTACAATGAGGCGGCTTCCGGCATATCTGGTATTACTAAGGTAGCTAAAAATACAAAAAATATGGACTTCTTATATGATGACTAGGTGTTTCCCGCGGCATCGCTCGCGCTTAGGTTTACCAAAGATAAATAGTTGTTTAGAACAATCTGATTTTCAAAGCAACATTTCTTTTAATTTGTCTAGTGCTTCATTATTGACGTCTACGATGCTGTAGCTCAAATGCCCTAGTCATCCATCCAAGCCATTGTCCGTTAAATATATTAACAAACCCTCCCATGTGCCATAATTGTGCATTAATTTACATTTTTCTTTTCGCACTAAGTAACATAAACCTAAGTGTTTGTTGTGTATATTTATTATATGTATCTAGATGTAGGTATGTCTTATTTATTTTTAGTGAATGTGTTGAAACTAACCTGCTGTCCATTCTCAACAAAAATAATGAAAATGCCTCCGCTTTCTCGGCTAAGTGGTGGTTTAGATCGTAGATTTAAGAAACGCTGAAATACATGTTAGATTTAAAAAATCGCGGATTTCCTTGCCTATTTATTTTCAACTAGAAGTTTGTATATGAATGTTTCATGCCTCTAGCTTTAAAATCACGGATTTCCATACGAACTTTAAAATTCTTTAAGGGTTGAATTTAGAAAAATCCTTTCTTATCGGATGTCTACATAATACAAAGAACATACCCTTCAAGTTTTTGATATCTTCTGCCGACACAGTAGTAGGTTATCGGTGGATATTTGTTTATATATATTTACTAGCTGTCCCGGCAAACGTTGTTTTGCCCTATAAATTAAAAATACCTACCCTACCCTACCTACCCTACCTACCCTACCCTACCTTACCTACCCTACCTTACCCTACCTACCCTACCCTACCTACCTACCCTACCTACCTACCCTACCCTACCTTCCCTACCCTACCTACCCTACCCTACCTACCCTACCCTACCTACCCTACCCTACCTACCCTACCCTACCTACCCTACCTACCCTACCCTACCTACCCTACCCTACCTACCCTACCCTACCTACCCTACCCTACCCTACCTACCCTACCCTACCTACCTTACCCTACCTACCCTACCCTACCTTACCTACCCTACCCTACCTACCCTACCCTACCTACCCTACCCTACCCTACCTACCCTACCCTACCCTACCTACCCTACCTACCCTACCCTACCCTACCCTACCTACCCTACCCTACCTACCCTACCCTACCCTACCTACCCTACCCTACCCTACCTACCCTACCCTATTTTTTATTGTAAGTCATCAAAAAATAAAAAAAAAAATTACCAAAAAAAATTAAAGTTTTTAATTAACAAATAAAATATAAGGGTTGATCGTAGAGGGATGAAAATTTAGGGTTGTATGTATTTTTGTATGCTGTGTCATAAAAAAATAAAAACAAAAAATTTTGCCTAAAAAATAAAAAATAAAATTTAGGGGTGGACTACCCTTAACATTTAGGGGGATGAAAAATAGATGTTGGGCGATTCTCATAGATACCGGATAAGCACAAAAAATTTCATCAAAATCGGTCAAGCCGTTTCGGAGGAGTTCAAGTTCGAACACCGTGACACGAGAATTTTATATATATAGAGATATATATAGATATATACAAATATCTACCGATAAACCACCGATATATATATATATATCTATAATTATATTTTAATATTCAACCAGGTACTACTAGGCTACCACACTGGCAAGTTAGCCGCTAACCTGCATTGCTCGAACCCGAGAAAAGACGTCGTTGCTCTGAACGATGGTCGCATGCGCATTGTCACGGAACACGAGAGCTTTGGCCGCACGTATGCCGCTGTCAATGGCATGTCTGTCACCGGTCTTAATGCACACGTATTGCTGCATGGACAATATAGACCTAAGGTACAGTTTAAGCACAGTACAGGTCAAGCTTTTTGTATATTTAGTCTAGTTACAGGTTAAAATGAATTGAAGAAATGCTTACTACTTCTAAATCTTCTCGTTTTTGGAAGTTGTTTAAACAAAGATTGTAAGGGCTTCGCCTCATGGCAGTAAAGAATTAAAATTTTTTTTTCTTATAAGTTACTAGAGTACAAGATTTATGAAAATATTCAAATATAAAAGCAAACCTGTTTTTTTATTTAATTGCTTTATAAAATAATCAAAACCTAAATACATGCACAACTTTCAGGACCCTAACCGCTACAAGTCCAGCATTCCTTATCTGGTGACTATATCAGGTCGCCACGAGGAGGCGGTGAACTACGTGCTTGAAAACTTAAAGTCGCAACCCATCGACCCCGAACAGTTGAGGCTGTTGAACAACATCCACCAATCGAGCATCGCTGGGCATTTGGGAAGGGGATTCATTATACTAAGTAAGTAATACTTATCCCAAGTGCAGTAGATGATTATAGAAAGACTCCTTATTTTGATATTTTTTTGCTTTTGATATTGCATGTCTTTCATTAGCCATTTACTGCTGTACTTCTGTGACCCTTCTCTGCACTCCAAAAAAAAAAAAAAGATAAAGATAAAAAAAAAAGTATCTGTTACGTAGTCACCATAAGCATTTTCTCCGAGTCATTAAACCATAAATCATTTGGAAAAGACGTTAAAGCCTTCAATAATGATTGAGATTTGAACATTTAAAAAACATTAAATTGTTTTTAGTCATCACCACTAAAAAAACTATGAATTAATAATAATTCACAAGATTCAGAATATGTGCATTTTATTTCCTTCCGGTCGGTACACTGTTTGACTATGTCAATTTAATTTTAGAAACGGATGAAGAACAGAAAACAATCAGTCTTTGTGAGAAAGCAGAGTACTTCGATGAAGCGGCAAAGCCTCTGTGGTTCGTGTACAGTGGGATGGGCTCGCAGTGGACCGGTATGGGGACACAACTCATGCGGATCCCAATCTTTGCTGCTGCTATAGAAAAGTAAGAGTGTTAAAATTAAAGTTAATAATTAAAATCGAAAAAAATAAATAAAATACATTTTTGCGATTACAAACGTATACATAATATTACAATTTACACAATATATAAATTTGATAGTGTCAAACTACAATGTATAAGTGTGTTTTTTTCAACTGTACTGTTAAAATTGTTTTTGCAGAATTAATCGTGACGATCAGCAAAATTTGTACGGTATCCTCGGTGCCTGAGTCAGATTGGGACTTGTCCGGCTTTTTCTCTACAACCTTATTTTCTATTTTTTTTGCAGGTGCCGTCGAGTTTTAGAGCCAAAAGGAATCGATATTGTCCACATTATTACAACGGACGATGAGAAGATCTTCGACAACATATTACACTCGTTTGTCGGCATTGCTGCCATTCAAATTGGTCTCACTGACATCCTTCGTGCATTGGGACTTACTCCGGATGGAATTATTGGTAAGGACACCAAATATTTTCGTTTTTATAACAAACTACTTTACTATGTTCTGTAGCTTCTGCAATACTAGAATTGATTGTACAAAAATAATGTAAAATGTAATAGCGTTTGAAAGCCCCGGAATCAAAAGAAGAATGAAATTACCACCACACTGCACCATTAAAATGATAAACTCGTTCCCTAAATCGGCTGGAAACGAGTTTCTCATAGGTGACTGCTTTAGTGCACGCGATCTCAGGGTCGGATAGTAGATAGAAACTACTGTTACTGCGTTTTTCTGTTTAAAAATGCTCAGTACATCTCGGAGTTAGAAAGCAAGCGGTGTTAACCACCCTGAGCTTCGGAAAGCAATTAAAGCCAGTGGTCCTACGCCTGATCTCTCTCCGTTCGTGTCTCCTCAGGTTATCATCATCAGTCTACTGTTTCTCAGACATTACATACACATCTACGATAAAGACATTTATTTATATTTATTATACATGATAAAAACTCTACAGGTCACAGTGTAGGAGAGCTAGGATGTGCGTATGCTGATGGATGTTTGACGGCTGAAGAGATGATTCTGTCCGCTTACAGCCGAGGGCTAGTGTCTCTTGAGACTACCTTCATTCGAGGCTCCATGGCTGCCATCGGTCTTGGATATGAACAAGTAATACAAGATTTTTATACACATACGTATTTTATTACCAAAATCACGATGCAACTTGAAAGAGACTTGGCTGAGACCGGCTGAGTTGATTAAAAGTCTTGAGAAATTTAGTTCTTGCTAAAAAAATATAGTCTATATTGTAGCAGTCAGGGTAAATTGTATAAGTTATGGGAACCCTTTAAGCAAGCTGCTCATTTAATAAGCCAGACCCTCAAAGTCAAGAAATACCTACAAAAATAATAAGATTTTCGTTCTATATTTCAGATTAAAATAATGTGTCCTCCTGAAATCGAAGTGGCGTGTCACAACGGATCTGAATCTAGTACTATTTCTGGGCCTGCCGATAAAATGCGCGAGTTTGTCGCTGAGTTGACTACTAAGGGAATATTTGCTAAGGAAGTCCCATGTTCCAACATCGCTTATCACTCACGTTACATCGCTAGTGCTGGTAAGGTCGTACTTTATCACGTAAATAATAGTCGAAACATTAAATAAGACTGAGTTCTGGCAAACATTGATAAAACGGTCACATAAACTGATAGCCGAACAATTGCTCAAAAAAGTTTTCTGATCAAATAGCCCAGCTAGACATATAAATAAAACATCTAGTAACCGCTGACAATTATATAAAATACCTAGTTATCGTATAGATATACGACATTTCTATTTCAGGTCCACAACTTCTCAAATACTTGTCTGAAGTGATTAAATCACCGAAGCCTAGAACCAAGCGCTGGATCTCTTCATCAGTGCCGCAAGACAAGTGGGACACTCCTGCCGCACAGCTCTGTTCAGCTGAGTATCATACCAATAACCTACTGGTAAGAAGCAATGTTTTATCATAGTTTAACTAGGATAAAAAAGGCTGTTAAGTCCCTTTATAAATAAGTAAAAATGAATTTAAAATCAAGCTTCTTCACACGTAGAAAGGAGGAGCGGACTGGTAAACACAACCGGTCTAGGTGCCAGACCTATTCTATCCTATGATACATTGTATGGGAAAAAACATATTAAAATCGCAGCTGTACCAAAATGATTTCTTGAAAACGTTGTATTGTTAGGTGAAAAAAGGTGACATGAAGTATAGAATATATGCCCATCATTGTAAATCTTACAAGCCAGAATCTACAATAATAACCTATGAATACCACCGAAACATTTAAGCTCGGTGTGTCCTTGGGAAAAGATTGAATGCCTTGGAACCCGCAACGAAATTAATCAGAAGTAGTAAATAGGAGGAGTGGGAAAAATAGTTTCCACTTCCCTCCATTGCAAGTGGGAGATAAGAAGAAAAGATAAGACAGCTGAGTTAGGCCCAGTTGCCAAGCACCACGGATAAACTTTTAACATGAATGAGTCGTAAAATTCATTTAGGAGCTTAGCTTATTTTGATGAACACGGTGAAACCAAAACTTTCAATGATAATAACTTGCTTTTAAAATTACCGTGACCCGTAAGGAGCTGGGCTACACAATGATCAACCTCTATCCAAGTCTTCTCCAGCCACGCACGAACGGATGGAAAAAACTGGTAAAGGGGGCAGCTAATAAATAGACGTTTCCCATCTAAGTTGCCATTCCATCATCAGTTCCTCGTAAACATCGAAGTATAGACTATAGTCCACTCGGTTGAACTACGGTACAAAGACTTTAATTTTCTGTAGAGTCCAGTGCTGTTCGAAGAAACATCCCGGCTGATTCCGAGCAACGCAATATTAGTGGAAGTGGCCCCACATGGTCTTCTGCAAGCCATCCTCAAGCGTTCTCTGCCTAGCACCTGTACAAACATAGCGTTGACCCGGAGGAAGCACCCTGATAATGCGTACTTGCTACTTGAGAGCATTGGCAAGTGAGTATAAAAAAACAATTAACTACTTATACAAATTGGAAAGTTCAGTAGGAATTAAAATAAATTTGGTATAGACTAGAAAGTGTTTTTTAAAACCACCACACCACCACCTATCGTAAACCCTTGACAGCGTGAAATTACTTAGTACAAAACTTAAATACAATTACTCATAGGAGACCTACTAAATATTCAGTTAGGGTAGAACAGACCTTGAACTTTCATTTCCACAAATTGTGCTATTAATACATTTCGAACCGATTAAGATTATTACTCTTCATACAAGCGTGGCTCCCATATGCGAACAAAATATAACGCAAGGGAGCTTTCACATACTTTTATAATTTTCAGGTTATTTATGGAAGGTTACAATACTAAACTACACGTCCTGTACCCCGAGGTTGAGCTGCCAGTGTCCACTGGCACGCCTTTCATGTCTCATCTAGTCAAATGGGCTCACGGAGAAAAATGGTGAGATATAATTAATAATATATGACGTAATTAACAAATAAAAAATATATAAACATATAAAAAAAAAACTTGTTACCATGATATTTCAGTAAGTTTATAATTAGTTTAATAAATTATGTAAATGTGTAGTTTTTTGTCAATTTACTCATTGACGTTTCAGGCCGTTGCCACTGTATCGCTCGGCTTCAAGAAAATCGGCTACAACTTGCGATCATATCATATCTTGGCATGATGCAGAAAGCAGTTACTTGCAAGGACACTCTCTAAGAGGTACGATGGTAAAGGTTTCTGTAAATTGAAATGGCAGATAGGAGTAAAAATGGGCAGCGAATAAATTATGGCTTGCTCGTGCGAAAAAATCTGTCACATTTTGTTTGTATACGTACGACGACTAAGTTTTTGTCTAAAGAGTAATGTTTTGTATAAAAACACGACGTTTGAAAATGCTATTTAAATTGCTTTGAAAAGCAATTTCAATTGCATTTTTGCTATTTCATTTTATTTATGCTATTTAAATTGCTAAGAGCTAAAAGCTCATTCTTATAATAAGCATTCAAAATATAGTTATTAACGTAAGAAACATTTACAGGACGCACGCTATATCCTTTTGCCGCTACACTGATCGTGGTTTGGGATACCTTGGCCATGGTATTGGGAGTCTCAAAAAAACAGCAGTCCGTGAAGTTTAGTGACCTCCATCTGTATGCACAACCTATTATCCATGATTTAAGACAGCTGAAAATAAACGTCACTCTATGCAGAGGAACCGGTAGCTTTGAGGTATAAGAACTGCATATATTATTTTTTTTAAACTATTCAAAACAACTTCAGAAACGGTACAAAAGTAAGATTATATTAAATTTTATAAAATACCATTTCTCACTAGACTTAAGTGATTAAGTGATGAGTAAAATATATATATATATAGCCACTGATCAGTCTCTGCCTTAAAAAAGAACCTGCAATCAGTTAAAACAATAAATTTTCAGTAATGCTTACTAATATTATAAAAGCAACTACTGAACCGATTTATATGAAAGTTGGTAGTCTAGACCCTGAGAAAGGACATAAGGCTTTTTGCCATGATAACCGACATCCACGCAGGTAGAGCCGCGGGAAACAGCGAGTCATAGTTCTGAAAAAAATGCATAATTAAATACCGTCTTATGTTTTGCTACAGGTCCTTTGCGAAAACACCAAAGTTGCCACCGGTTATATAAAAGTTATGGAAAAGGAAAAGTATAATTATGAAACTAAAGAAAAACCTAATGAAGAACGGAGTATGGATGTTACTGCTAAAGATATTTACAAATCATTGCAAGACAGGGATTATTATTATAAGTAAGTTCAGTTATTAAGTTTTGAGACAAATTAGATGCAAACACCAAAAGTTAGCACGAAAAACTGTTCAGTCTAATGGTTTTACTTGCTGTGGGATAAGAAAGCTAAACGAAAAAATCTTAGTAGATCTATCGTTGATTGGTGCTAATGTAGATATTACATAAAAATTCTCTTACATACTATGTTTATGCCTTGAGCTTACCAAACAGTTATATCACGCACACTAAGTCTGAGGATTACTCAATTTTTTGTCCATGCTGGGTTCAAATCGTCACATGCAGTGCTGGTGACGTGGTGACTAAAGTTTAGTTGAATAAAGATTCTTTATCTGACTAACTAGTCTAATATAATATTAATATTCTTTCAGTGGTGAGTTCAGAAGCATCGAACGCGCTAACGTATCTTTCAGTGAAGCTTTACTTGCATGGAACAACAACTGGGTCACTCTGATCGATGGTTTGTTACAACTACACATGTTACGCGAGACCCATACGGCGGTCTCAGTTCCTACGAAAATAAGAAGTCTAAACATCGACGTACAAAAACACGAAGATATTATCAGCCAATCAGTTAAAACCAACAACAAAGTATTATTGAAAACTGAAGTCGATAAAGAATTTAACGTTACCAGGTTAATACCATAATGTTATTACTTTATATTTCTCTACAATTGACGAGTTTAACGTTTGCAGATAAGGAATACCTATACACTACCTAAGAGAGATTTGATGTGTTTGATATTAATGTAAGTCTTATGTTTTAGATGCGGAGGAATTTCCATGAGTAACGTCATATTCGAAAACTTGCCGCCACTCAGTGACCGAAAAATGTCGTTAAAAGCATTGAAATTTGTCCCCAATACACAGTCAGTTAAAGATGTAAGTAAATAACATCCTTGTTGGTCATTGATCAGACATTGAAACATTTGTTCGCCGTGGGCAAACTGAGTGCGACAACCTATGAATCTTTGAGTCCGCGGTCACTAAAGCGCGGAAAACAGTAGCAGTTACAGGGCATTTCTGTCCCCGGTTAAATTGTCCAGCGCCTTCTCAGCACTTTATATAAAGCTGAAAAAGGAAGAGCCAAACATTAATGTTTCGTATTCCCTATACAGGTTTCTTCATCATTGGAAGTTTTCTTGCAAATTGTTGGAGAAAATGTTAACAATGATGGCATAAACGTAGTTGGAATAGTAAATCACCATTCAAGCAATTCGATATTCAACAAAGTGAATAAAGATGTTCAAGATGTATTTAAAGTGAATGTTAAATATGACCAAATAAACAGAGAAATGGCTCTGAAGAACAAACAGAATAACCTCCTTGCTGGAGCTGATGTTGTGCTAGTTCAAAATTTATCAGTTGACGACCGCGTAAGTTAAAAATTTCTACCACATTATTTATGGTTAAATAATTTGTAATATATTTTTTAACAAACGAATAGGTAGATTTCAAACTATATCATATGTAAGTAATATGAAATATAAAGTGCTTTTACTAATAAGCGATTAACCAAATTCAACTTACTTTTTGATTCAGCTTTTTCGCTCAAAATTACGATGGTCACATCTATATTTTTTACAGTTGTGCCAGCTACTGCATCGTACCCTACGGAATAATCAATTCGTGATTAGCGAAGAGGACCTAAGTTCTGGTGGACGGTCCCGACCGTCATCACTGTACCGTGTAATTTCCGTACACACATTGATTAACGATGACAACTGCAAGCAGTCACAACTCCAGCTAGCCCGTTGGGGTGGCTCACCCGCACCAGTCGCAACAACGACTGTCACTGTCCGAACTGAGTCTGACTTCGCCCTCCTGAACTCCGCACGCAACTATATGACATTAGGTCATCGACTTTTAGTCATCGCACCCTACCCATCTATTACCGGTCTTAAGGAACTTATTCAGACCTGGCGAAAAGAAACCAGTCGCAACAAGATCGATCTTATAATGGTGCACGAAAACAGTAACGAATATCTATATGTTAACGAGATACCTGATATTAACTTAGCTTTTAGCGTCTTAAACAATGTAAGAGATAAAATTATATTGTACTAAATGTTTTAACATTAAACTTTGTGCATTTAACATTACTAATTATGCAATATGTTAGGAAACCTGGGGAGGTGAGTACTACGTGTCAGTAAGCGACGGTGCAACAGTGAGCAAGAACGTGACTCTGCAAAGCAGCAAGATCGGAGATTTGGATTCCTTAACTTGGGTCGAAGCATCTGAAACTGTTGAAGCTGGAATCGACGTGATGGTAAACCAGATTTATTTTCTTGCAAAAGCTTAATTATTATCAGTGCAGTAATTACTACTGCTCATTCTTCTTTCGTTTGAATATTGCTGTTTGTATTCGAATTTTATTTTTATTTTAGGTTCATTACGCTGGTATTAACAAAACTGATGTCAAAAAAGCCGACGGTTCAATATGTGACATACACGGTGCTAAGAAGAGTTACGGAATGGACTTCAGTGGTGTTACAAAGAGGTAACGATTAAATAGTATTTAGTTTTCTACTCAGATAGTGACTTATAATCATATCTTGGATGTCGCAATTGTAGCACTATCCTTAGAGCTAAAAAAATTAAAACATATATGATATCAATTTATTTTTATTGATAATACTTAAGAATTACAATTCTGGCAACCAACAATCTTACCAAGAATTACCCAGTAAAAAAGGTTGTGGAGGTCAGATATTTACTGACACTTACTCACTGATACTGATATTTACTCACTCCTCAATATAGCTTGGTTGTTGATTATAAAGTTTAGGCAGAAGAAGATAAAGTTAGTATGTTATTGTGGTTTGTAAAAGGTTTGTTTTGTTTTAGTGGACAACGAGTGATGGGTTTGGTACCGTCCGGCGCGGCGAGCAGCGTGGTGCGCGCGCAGCCCGAGCTGCTGTGGCCGGTGCCCGCGCACTGGAGCCTGGAGGACGCCGCCACCGTGCCGCTGGCGTATGCACACGCATTCTACTGCCTCGTTAGTATCGTACCATTTATAATTGTCCAACTGCAGAGCCAAAGCAAAAAATATTAAAGGAACAAGTTCGCGATTTTCACTTCAGTTTTAAATAATGGGCTTATGTAATAATACATGTGCACAACTTCACGTAGATTGCTTTAAACTAAAGTGCTAAAGCATTTATAAAATGGGCTAGGAACACAAATAATTTTAAAAACGACCAATTGCGGTGGTAAAACCACTTGTTGGTTTGATTCATACTTAAAGGAAACCTGTACTCACTCAGAAACGTACACTTTAAGTCCCCTTGAAATGCTTTTCAGTTAGTAAATTTTAATTTTAGAGAATTTTACTAGATATTCATTACACGTGAATTATAATAGTAATCTTAATCTCTTATTTTCGCATACCTTCAGATAATTAAATCACGCATTACACCTGACCAAAACATTTTGGTCCACGGAGGCACCGGCGCTTTGGGACAAGCTGTTATATCCATCGCACTGGGCTACGGCTGTCAAGTATTCACCACCGTCAGTGACACCCACAAGAAACGTTACTTGCTCAAATTATTCCCGGAATTAAAAGGTATAAATGACATTCCAACATTTAATAACAAAACTGCATAAAACCTTTTAGAACCACCAACGTTCCAACGGTAGTGTTATCCGATGCAAACTGGTTATACGTGATATACAAAACACAATGCGGAATATTGATGGTTTTAAAAAGTGGTGTGTTAACTTTTTTTAATATATCAGTGTTCTTGTGATTTCAGCTGATCATATTGGATACTCTCGTGATGCCAGTTTTAAAGATATGGTCAAAACTCTTACAAATGGGAAAGGTTGTAATATAGTGATACACTCTATTAGTGGAAATCTTAAAAATGTGAGTTATACTTAACTTACTATTAAGTATATGTTATCTTTATTTCTATTTTCTATGTGTTTTGCGTCACTTTATGCTTTTTTATTTTTTTTTCTTATGAAATAAGCATTATTCGTGTTAAGGTAATACAAATTTTTACTTTCAGTCGTCAGTTGATTGTGTTGGTTCACATGGCTTCTGTGTCGACGTTTCTCAACTTGTTGATCATGATGACTATTCCTATGGAATGTTCAACCTTACTAGTGATAGAAACTATAGAACTAGCGATTTCTTGTCAGTGTTTGATGCCAAAAACACAGAAGATAGGAAGGCAAGTATCAAAACAAAATAATAAAAAAACGACGGGTTGCACTCCGGGAGTGCCGGCAGAAGTGAAAACTTGAATATTAACGTTGTGCACTATTGATATTTTGGAATGGTTAGGGAATAATTTTGCACGAATTGCTTTAATTATCAGTATAAAAGTACTATCATTTATGTGGTAGAATACAATATTTATTTTTTGCGCTATCGTACACAAACATGACAATTCATAAAGTACTGTTTAGCTAAGATCTGAATATGCAAACGGGAGCTACATCTGCCAACAAACTGCTTTGCAGTTTGGCAGAAGTATTATTTGATGTAAACGATATCGTTATATGAATAAACGCTTTTTCATTTTTTTATATTACATTAAAAAGTTTATCTCTCAGAAAAATCAACTTTCATCCATAATTTCGACGACTTTTTCACCATCATTGTTACCAGAACCATCATCGCCAATTTCTAAAACTGATACGATCGGTTTATGATAGCTGAAGTAAGAAACGAACAGTTTTGATTCGAACATATTGAAATGTCTAAACACTCACGAACATTCGCGCAAGCGCCCTGCGCCGTCTAAACGAAACAGCATGCGCAGGCATACATTTTCGCCGCGCCGTAGACAGAGAGGAGGATACTTCCTCTCCTACGCCGCGCCGGCTGTCTACTCTCCATCCGTCTTACGAATTTTCGATCTGGGTCACGTGTCCTGACGCGAGTTTAACATTTTTTACTCATTACAAAAAAAAGTGTACAACGCCGCTAAAGAAGTTTTCACTTAAAAAATGTGCTTATTTAAAATATTGTTCCTTATTGTAATCCACGTGTTTGATCTGAATTGCAGACATTGTACAGCATGATAGTGAGAGGTATAAGTAGCGGGCTCGTACGACCGTTGTCGCGCGTGACATACGCGCCGCACGACGTGTCGCGCGCCTTCCGTTTGATGGCGAGAAGCCGACACCGCGGTAAAGTGCTTTTGAACATGACCGCTCGCACGGTGCAAGTGCAACCCAGGTAAAGTAATGTCATAGAGCCTAAGCAAAAAGCCTTATTTCATATAGTCAAAACCTTTAATTTTTTTTTATATTTTGCTACATATTTTTTTTTTAATTTTGCTGAAATCAGTTAATTCATTTTGTCAAATTCAGAAAAAGTGTACATTTTGAATTTCCTACTAAACTGATACGTCAAGAAACTTGGCATCAACTAATAGAATTTCTTACTATGGTGTCAAACCTTAAATATGGGTTTAGGAGTTATAACATAAGCAACTTTTCATGATTTTTATACTGATATATGTTTGACTGATGTTAGTTATAACAATAACTAGACGTGGCTTCAAAAAAAATAAGTCCCCCAATTTTGTACCTACTACTATACATATTATTTCTTAATTTTCAGTATTTCTATTGTTTTAAGCTTATTTAATTTTATTTTTGATCTGGATAACTTTTTTCTTTTAGAATTGCAATTGTATTTTTTTCGTAAACGAATCTATATTTAAGGTTCTATACCTACTCATTTTGCTATTTTTGGTCTTTCTAGGCTAGAAATTTTCGAGTGAAAGAGACATCTAATTTCAGCAAATATCTGTGATGAATTAAATATATATCTTAATAATATGTACTTTTTCAAATATAATTTATTTAATTGCTTGTTTTACAGAATCACTTGTAATCCCAATCGCAGTTATCTAATACTGTGCAACGACGAGAGTTTTGGCCTGCAGTTTGCTGATAGACTCGTGGAAAGAGGTGCTAAGAAATTATGCGTGCATTTCAAGAAACAGTCGATGTATCTTCAACTCAAAATTAGGTAACTTTACAATTCGATACGATTTCTTCATTTACATTGTGTTTTTTTTATTACTTATATATCATGAACTCCACTTAAATTAAATCAATGCCAACTGTAATAACGATGGCAGGACATCTTGCGTAAATGAAAAGCCATCAATCTATTGTATTTTATACTGATAGCGAAAATAGTTTAGATTAAATTAATCTTTATAAGTAAAACTAACGAATAACTGCAAAAAAATACAGTATTTTGTACTAACATAATTTTTTAATATAGGTCATGGCAAAATTCTGGTGTCAAAGTAATTGTGTTCTCTAATGATCTGAATGGAGACATGGACATCACAACATTGGTGAACAGTGCAGCACGACTAGGATCGTTAGAGGGAGTGTATGTGACTGTCGGTGACAAACAGCCAGAGAGTTACGAAGGCTTAGTAACCTCCTTGGATTTGGTGACACGAAAATTATGTTCTAATATCAAGTAAGCTTCTTCAGCCTAGCCTTTTCAACTGAATACCATATGACCTCCGCAACCCATTTTATTGGGTAACACAGTATGCCTCAGCATGATTAGTAGTCATTTGTGTAATTCTTTTGACTTGGCGACTCGAGATCTAAGTATGACAGTCGTGACAAGTTTCACTTATCCTTATTACATGGCATATCAGCATTAACTCTATGTATAATATATAATAACATCTCATGGGTAATATAATTGAAAAACCTAATGGCTAAAAATTTTGGTTCTAATCGCTATCCACAACGCAAATGTAATGAAAATAATATATCATGACATATGTATAGTAACCTTAACCTTTGCTTTGCATAAGCCATGAGGAGCCTTTTCACACTTTTTTTTAAAAAACGATGTATCTTAATTTTTGTAGATACTTCGCAGTATTGAATGTGGGTAGTAACACTGTTGGAAAGGATGCGTGTCTGAAACGAGCGCAAAACAAGTTACCGGCGACCTTGGTGTCTCTGCCTGAACTTGGCGTCGTAAGTAAATTTTTTAAATTCCTGGATCCAATTTAATGATTTTACATTATTATGATAAAAATTTTGATATTAGCTAATTTACAAACATTGATTTTTTACTAGATTTCAGGCTTAAATTTTTCTACTTACATAAATTTTATTTTAATTTATCCACAAAATAATAACAATGTCATTATATAATAATAACAATCTAACCCTATTGGGTTGATCGGAGGCCCCTACTGTGTGTGCCTTCTACCTCCACTAATTATAGGCGTAATGCTTATTAGAAGCGCTCGTGGCTTTAATGGATTATCTCGTAAGCATGATATTAATATTGACTTGTTTTGCACTGAGACGAAAGTAGCAAGAAAACTTTTAGCGAAATCATTTTTTGCGAATGAAACACCGGCTGGTGGTGCTCAAGCACGCATGTAGCAAAGGAAAATAAAAAAAAAATGCATACCTTCAACTTTCAAGCATTAGTTAATCGTTATTATTATATATCTGTGGAGGCTTGTTATTAGCAAATTAATATATATTTTTGTTACCTTCTCTGTTATTAGTCTGTAAGCTTCTTCTTAAAATAAATAAATAAATAATTTGACTTACGCTAGGCAAAGTGACAATTCGAATGTGTTTGCCATAGGAGGCGGGTTTGTATCGCAGTGCAGTGGACGCAACAGAACGCGCACAGTGTAATGGTCAACCTATACAGCGAGCATCTCTCCTGCCAGTGCGGCAAACCTCAATGCTACAGAAAATTGCGTCAATAGCAAGTTAGTATCTCATTCAGATGCAAAAGATTGAACAAAGAAAGCTGCTAAAAAAATATGTCATGACCACATCTAGTACTTGTCTTACCTAATAGAAGCAGAGATTGTTTTTAAAAAATCACAAGAACAATCCATAGCTCACCGCCTTTTTTAGACGTACTTATTGCGGTCAAACGCAGCAGTAATGTAGAATTTAAGTATTCATAGATAACAATTTAACGGGTACACTTGAATTTACCATTTAATTTTTCTTTTTCAGAAATAACTATTCCAGAAAATACTGACCACAGCGCAACTTTAGAAGATTTGGGCTTAGAAAGTGAAAAAATACCAAGTATTCGTTATCTTCTTCGAGTTCAATACAACGTACCGTTTGAAGTGGATCAAATACCTCTCTTGACAATTGAAACGTTAGTGGATTATTAGTCGTTGTAGATTCTTTCGTATCGTAGTCTAAAGTACCTGATTATGTACTTTGGTTTATGGAAGTGCATTGAAAATTAATAATAATAAATTAAAGCAAAAAAGAAGAAATAAGCTTTTCCCCACAAATTCCTGTTGTTAAAATTTAATTACGAGTATTATGACTTAATTTCAGGATAATCCAGTTAGACAAGACCCTCACAGCAACAGAATTTGACACATTAGAAGGATTATCCTCTTTCTACACGTACGTTGACTCCGATGAACTTCTGGCAACAACAGAGATTGTGTTCTTACCGACGCTTACCAACAGTGCTTCCATGGTATGATATAAAACATCAATTTCTTTTAACTGATCAAAATTAATTTTATTTGGTGGAAAGAACTAATGTTAAGGCGGTGGAGTTTGACTCGCGATACCGCCGCTGCCGCGTCCGCTGATGATTAGGGACTCCTATTGAGTCTGAAACTAGTAGTAGTTATGTTTTTAAATAATTATGAATAGTCCTCACGAAAGTTGTTATAAAAACAATGTTAAGGCAATATAATTTGTTTAGCTGTGATTATTTATATTTTACTTAGCAATTATGTATAAAAGATATGGACTTGAAATTTGATTCCTAGACAGAAAGGGGATATGAAAAAATAAATGGTGATTGGTTTCACGATTAAAGACAGTTTCCTTAATACTTTTATTTATTGAAAGCAGCTCGTTTAAAACACATTTTATGCTTAATGCGCTAAAGTATTTATCTTTATGATATATATTTATCACACTATTTGAAGCATTATCATAACATCTAAAAAATTGACAATTTATTTCTTATAATATCCAATAGATATCGATAAATAAGAGATTTTCGATTTTGTCGCTTACGTGATTATTAAGATCAATGATTTCTATGACAATCTTTTACGGCCTTGACTAATGTTTAGCTCTTTCCGTCCCGTAAGCAAGCAGTTAGTATTATCACTATCTTGCATTTCCGTATGCTAAAATTATTTTTTTTTTTTTTTGAATTAACGCCTTTTCAGTAATAATTTTTAACGTATGTTCTACAAAGAAAATGTAATTTATGTATATTTAGCTAATATAGGAAATAAATACTATAAGAAAGTAAATACTTGTGGAAAACCAGTATCCTTTCACATTAGGCTTTCTGTTTGCCTAATGCAGTTTGGTCAAAACTACAAAGTAAACGAAATTCATAATCGCGTTGAAAATTGACTGTAAAACTTTCATTTTATCCTGGTTTTAACCTATATTTTTCTAAATTCACAGAGAGATGACGAATTCGATGTAAACCAAACCTTCCTAAGCATAGTGCCGGGTATTGAAGGTCACAATCACAAGTTCCGCGTGCTCTGTGAGCGTCTGAAGTTGACAGCCCTGGTGCTGCAGCCAGGACTCGACCGACCCCACGAGACTGTCAGGGAAACTGCCGAGAGATACGCCGAGGTATGGATGAAAGGACTCGAGAACTGTATTAATATGACTTTTTCGCTATTCAATGTAATAATTATGATGAATTCTTCATTGTGTTGATGAGTCTTCATTGAGCAATCATCGAGATATTGGTATAAAGTAGCAGTTACATCCGTAGAAACTTAATGAACAGAAAAAGATTTTATCAACCAAAACATGTTATCGGAGTTTGAGTTTCTTCTGTCATTTATATTAAAAACAGTGCTGATCATTTCTAGTACCTATGTGTTGCGAATTTCATAATAGACAAAAACATCGAAAAAGTGGTATATCGAAGTAGTGGTAATTTTGCATCGCAATTGGAATATCGTGTTCGGAGTACTAAAAATGTTATAGAAGGCTTACGGTATATCGACTTTATAAAAAAACACGTGCTCATGAATGGTACAATGCGTTCAAAAGCGGTCTAGATGTGATTGAAGATTTGCCTCGCTTTTGTAGCCGATCAACATCTTCATGTTAACTAAACTTAGTAAATTTTAAGGAAATAGTGACAGAAAATCCTCGTTCAAGTTTGAGAGAAATAGCTGCTGAACTTTATGTGTCTCACGAGTCGATCTGTAACATTTTTAATAATAACTTGGGTATGAACCATGTTGCTGCTCGACTAGTGCCATTAAACATATTTTTTTTTTCAAAAACTCAATCGCATAAGAGTCGCTGAGGTCATGCAAAACAAAAATAGATGACATAAATTGGACAACAATTATTTAAGTAACTCAATTTGAGCTGAAATTTTGTAAACTGACTGTATATTAGATGTACTTTTCACCCCTTTTGGATAGATATACTCTTTCTGTAACACCCTGTATATAGAGACTTAAAAAAAATAAGTATCAGATACAAAAAATGAAAAAACATCATTCTGAAATGGAACATAGTATACAATTTTCTGATACATGCTACGAAGATATGAAATCTGGGCTGAATAATCAAAAAAAAACTTAAAAAAAGAAAACGTTGAGCTATCGAGCAGCTAGAGAATCAAATACAAGATCTGCAGCTCCATTCTAGTCCAACAAACGTGGAATTAAGGAATATACACTGAAAGACAAGGAAACCTCTGAGGATATCTGCGGTGAGCAAAATAGTTGACATAGAAGTTCATAAGGATGGCTTGCGTGACCTGTATCGAGGAACATCGGAAACACCAAGACCTATCGTTGCTAAGTTTAATTCCGTTATGAAAAGAAACAAGTTTCTCTCAAACGTTCGTAGTTATAACAAGGAACGCCCAGTAGTCGAAAAGTTGAACTCGTACACCATCGGTCTCATGGGAGAGAAGACGAAAGAATGTTATGGTAAAATCTTTGTCCGCAATGATTTCAATGATCCAAATGAGGAACCAACGCAAACAAGGTCGGAGAAATATCTACTCGCTTTATCCACAAGGCCATGACTCAGCTACAAGATTATTTCTTTATATCGTTCAATATCCTATGACGGTTATTTTTATGAAGCATGCTAATGGTTATTTTATTTTATTTAACGTTTATATCATGTAAAGTGGATAATTCCTCATCGTGTTTATTCATTATTATTAACTTTGTTTATTACCCTAATTTCTTAATACAGTATACTGTAAAGTAAGTAGTGCTCTTAATGCACGTATAATAATATTACCTACCGCAAATTTAGTTTTCGCTTGCCAAACTACGTATTGATTACTCTGTTAGCAAGAAAAGTTTTTGCGTTCTCTATTATTTATTTTGTTTTCCTTGCTTTTTCTTATTTTATTGTTTCAAGCACTTAAACAACACCTTAAACACCAATGACAACCATTAATTCTATATGTAACGAAGTTGATGATATTTCTATAGCATCATCTCTATCAATGCTCGTCTAACCAATGCTTCGAACATATTGACCATCTTTACTAAGTAGACGATGCTGTTAACCAAGAAACATTTATATTTTTTTTAGGAATAAAATTAAAATTAGGTATTTATCTTCAGGCACTCTTGAAGAAAACGGGCTTGCAGAAGACGTTCTACCTTTTGGGCTACGAGAGTGGAGTCTCCGTAGCGTTAGAAGTTGCTTCTATTTTGGAGGATCATGGTAATATACTTTAATTTAGCTACAAAATATAATGTGCAAATATCTGAATTTTGAGATTACATGTAGGATTTATGTAGTAATAAATGTAATGTGTGTGTATGTAAAAAAACTAGATCTATCGGTTTACCCTTTTTAAATAACCTAGCGAACGAAGCTATTTAATAAATTACTTGTGTTTTCAGGACTAACCGGCACCATATATTGCATTGGATATTCTCCGGATGGATTCACCAAAGTCATAGAAAAACAACTGTCGAAATACGAAACTAAGGAACAGTTGCAGGATGCCGTAGCGCGCCACATGTTTACTCTGATGGCGAACGGAGACACGACGGGGCTCGACAATGCTCTGCAAGGGGCAACCACGTGGTCACAGAAAGTGGACGCTTGTGTCAGAACTTTGTTAGGTCGGGTTTCCCACTCGGCGCAGTACGCTCGCACGCTTATCCAGACTGCGTGGCTGCGTATTGTGAAGGCGAGGGACTACGTTCCGACTACGCGTGCTTTAAGATCCCGATTGGTGCAGCTGCTGCCAGTCGTGGGCGGTGAGGAGGCCTTAGCATTTTCGCTGCAGCAGCACTCCCAGCAGCCGGTCATCGTGCACCAGCTGCAGGTGTCCCTAACACAGGCTCCCTACGACCTGCGCTGTTCCTCCATCGTCAACAGCTATTTAGATAAGACGATACTAGACGATTTTGAAAAGAAGAATACCTGCGATACTTATCTTCTTAATGCTAATTCTTTCATGCAAATCGAGACAAAGGAATAATAAGTGTATAAGATTTTTAATTTAATAAATTATTTTATATGTTCATTTTTTTCTTTTCGTAGTTACAATTACCTGCACTTAGTTTAACTAAATTTTTTTAGTGTAACAATTTTAAGTCAGATTTAGTCATGGAGAGCAAACAATAAGCACTTAGGTCATCTTTCAATACTTTAATTCAAATTCCATAAAACCACACATCACGTAACACTTACCTTTGAGAAGTAAACTTATGTTTTGCAAACATTAAACGCAGTAGTTAAAATTAATAATTTTATGGTAGTAAATACTGACAAAACCTTTTGAGCGACGAAGTTACCTATACCTACTTGACAAGCACTTGCAAGCTCTGTGCGATGATGTCGGCGACAGTTAACAAAAAAACAACCTCAAAAAATATTTAACAATATTACTATTAGTTGTGTTATGTATTACTAGTATTTTCAGTTCATATTTCCCAAAATATAATACTCACAGACCGCTAAAAGTACCTCTTACATTTAGATAAGACAGCGGGCGGGAATTGCGTTGCGAAACATAATATATGCAGAAACATAAGCATCAATATTTAATTAAAATTGTCAAATATCACATTTAGTTACTCGTGGAAGCAACGCAAATTTTCGTTTATATTGCCGGCCTGAGCTATAATAACTTACAGAGCAAATTACTGGTGCAGAGGTCGTTATGTGAACAACTGAGGTCTCCACGAACTAACACACTACTAACAGATAGATTGACACTGACAAGTCTGACAGGTACAGGTGACATTGACATAACAATGATGTTCGTAGTGCTACCATGTGAAATAGTCAACAGCTACCGAAATTCGTTACATCATACGTTTTTGCTTTAACACAGCCAGTCTGCACATCAAACTCTCGCGTTGCTACTCGACGTCACGTTCGGCCTTAGCACAGCCAGCTCGGTGCTACAGGATAGCACACACATAGCAAAGCGTCTCGAAAAAGCTTTTAACCTTGATCAAATCATAATCAGCTTAGTATTAGGGTCCCGCAAAGCGTGGCAGCTTTCAGCATTATTTAAAAGGAGCATTTTGTAGGTATAATTAGCCTGCATTTGTCTCTTTCGCACGTTACGGGGGTAGGTCGGAGGTGTGCAACGGAAATATCGCACCCTCAGTGGAAAAAAGGCATAAGCCAGAAATGTCAATTTTTCAGTACGGCCAAAAAACTGGTTTTATGGAAATATTTACTTCGTCTTTGATCGTAGAGGAAAGATTCTTATATCAAACAAAAGGGAAAAAAATATTACACTGCGTGTTGTTTTTAAATTAGTGCTAATGTTTTTAGTTTATTAGGAATCATAGAAATAAATTATTATGCTATTTTTCGTAATTTAAAAAAATATGGTATTTTAAGCATCAACACTTAAGCCAAACTTTCCCGTGAAATTAAATATATTTTAAAAAGTATGTTCAGTTAAAGCAATTATGAACTTGTAACACGGTCAATTATTGCTAGTATAAGTAAGATTACTGCATTTTTTCTTTTATTGAATTTGTTGTTTATATTAAGTATCCAACACTTACGCCTTTTTTCCGTTTAAAGGCTTGTTGATAGACCTTAAGTAAACAATAATAATGATTTATTCCATTATCTGTTATAGAAATTTTACATGCATATTGACTAATATTACCTGAGGCTAAATATTTACGACTAATGGAAAAAAAACAAATTCATATTTTGTATTAAATAATTTTTATTATATCCAAAATAATCAGCATAGCTTTGGATACAATTGAAGTTTGTAACATAGATAACAGTATTGAACAATAACTGCCAAGATAGTATGTATTTTCTGTGAAGATTACCGTTACTAATATTTTTTTGATAAATGTCTAAATATTCAGCTTTAACTTGTAAAAATGATTAAAATAACAAAATGAGCCATTTTCGCAACTCTATATACACCAAAATATTAAACTCTAATAAAATTAAATGCAAGAAACATTTACTAGTCAACAAAAAAAAAATCACTTTTTGTATCTCTTTGAATCAAAATACTGTTAGGCTAGTTTTTATTAAAAGGTATTTAGTTGTATTTATTTTTTGTTGACTTTCGATATGTTAACAAAATAGAGCCTTTCACACATGGCCTGTATCTTTTGTTTTAAAATAATGATAAAAAACTTATAATCAATAATATTAAATGAACTAAAAAGTCACGTCACGTTCATATACTACTTTGTGAAACCTAAACAGTCTTCTTGAAGATTTTCTTTGAAGTGTTTTTTTAGTTGTTTGGTTCACACTCTTCGTGGCCAAGTTTTACGAAAGAAATATTTAATGCCGCAATCACTTCTCGGTATTTGTCGTAAGATACGTTGTGAGAGGGTTTTTTTTTTCTAAAAAGTATTCTTTATGCATCGCATTGATTGTCAAATCACTGGGTAAGTATAAGCGATTGGGAGCGTGTTCACGCCTATAATGAGATATGCTAGGCTCGAAGCCCATTATATGTTCCTTAATAGGATTTGAGTCAATTTTATTGTGAGGAGTAGCTCCCTGTCTCCTGTCTACTGGCGATGCAACTGTCTCCTTGGAATTGGTCAATGCAGTCTGTAAAGGTTTATCATTAGATGGTTGTAGCTCAAAGTTGTCAAAAAGAAAGTTTTGCATACTCCATGCGTTGTCCTCTGATTCAGGTCTTGTTACTGTTCTTTGTTTTACAGATTTTGCTGAAGTATGATGCAGCATAAATGCTTTCCTCTCTTTGTCACGTCACTTAAATTCCAGAAGCTTTTATTTATAATTTTTCGCTGATCATCTGATATATTCTGGATACATATCTTTTTGCAGGAAGCTGGACAGGGTGGGTGCAAGCCATGTTTCTCTCTTATCTCTTTTTTTTCGCTTCTTTTCTCACATTGAGTGGTTGGTTGTATTTTTTTCTTTTTCTAATTGTACCTGCTTTAGTATAAGTTGTAAGATCATGTGTATTATCGTAAGTTATTTCATTTTGTGCCAGATTTTCGGTGTCCCTTAGATTAGCATTACTTATAACTTCGTTTTCTCGGGATTAAATCTCAACAGATTTTTCATGTTCAGCACGTCACACACTTAAATTATTTGTTAGAGTGTCAGAAGTATTTTCTTATTTTCGGAAACAGTTATCATTATTTGGTCTATATCAACATGAGAAATACAGGATCCTTGTTGATCATTTGCAGTCTGTGTAATCAGAGTCACTGTACTAGCGCTATCTAAATTAAAACCATTGTTTTTTTCAGAACAAAATACTGTCGATGATATATCAGTTAAATTATTATGTTCAATAATCGGCACAGTTGTTAATCAAAGAGTTCATGGAAATGTTGTTGTTCCCGGTTTCTGTGTTCTGATCGTGTTGATGCTGATTGAAATAGTCAACTTTTGATGTAAATAGGTCCGATCAAAAGTTTAAATCTACAGAGTCGAAATAATTTGACGCATGATTAATCGGAGCCAGTGATTGATTTGCACTGTCGTATCTTGAAAATGGAAAATCATCATCTGAATCACTACTAGGGAAAAAGTCGGGATCGATAGTTTGAATATTACGTTGTAAATGTTTCGATTTCTTAAACCTTTCTCTCAACACCTTATTTTTTTGTGCAAATAGCATCATTATTTTCCTATTTCTTTTTGACATGGTTTATCTGAAACAATATTCGTTTATTTTAATTAGATTACTTTATTAATTAAAAGTTTTACGCAGTTACCATAAAATAGGTAAATGCTAAATCCAAATACAAAATATTTGATACTATTAATCAAATTATCATCATCGGCACGACAGCAACCATTTGCTAGGAAATTGTAGAATTAAGTCACATAATATTATATTGTTGTGGCCTAGCAAATAAAGTTAAATTTCGCTATGTAGGTAATGCGAAGGCGCGTATGCCGGCCGCAAGAAAGTTTTGTAGAAATTGAACATAAATTTCTTTTTTGAGTATGATTATGATTATATTATACTAAAATTATACTAAATGGGACTTACCCGACTGTCAAAAAACCAAATTACATCACTGAACACGTTAACTCACGATTTTTTACCAATTTAACACAGTAGTTACAAGATTATGACCTCTTAAACACTCATATCGCTGCTTTATTTTTATCAAAATATTTTTTTTAGTAAGTATGTGCATTTATAACATAATGTTACAAGATTAATAAAACAAAAAAAGACGTATTCGTGAATACAAGACTAGCTATGTAAAAAAAAGAAACGGATTTGAATCATAATATTTGTTACTGTTTATTTTGATCATTAAAATTAAACGAAGAACGTCATAAGATGTAATACCCCTTATTATTCAACATTTTTTTTGCGTTAAAACGTTTATTCTATTTATCCCTAAGAAAAAAGATACCGTATTCAAAATTCATAAAACAAGATTTCTTGCCTAAATTCGTCAAATTTATCAAGAAAAATATGAAAAAAATTCAGCATATGTATCTTCAAACGTACTTTTCAAATATGTTAAAATCGACAATTCAACGTAAAATCACTTATGCCTTTTTTCCACTGGGGGTGCGATATATTCTTAATTCAATTTCCAGCAGATCAAAAATAAATGATAGTTCTTTTCGCATGCACATTCGTTCTATAGTTCTTGATACTTTTTAGAAATAGTTCTGGGGGTTTTACCCCGAAAAAATATGATTGAAAAAATGATCTGCTAACTTCCGGTAGCAGATCATTTTTCGAAAAATCAAAAATAAATGCGAGTTCTTGTCACATACACATTAGTTCTATAGTTCCTGATACTTTATAGAAATAGTTCTGGCGTAAATACACCAAAAAATAAATAAAAAGAAAAATGATCTGCTAACTTTCAGCAACACATCATTAACCAGCAGATCAAAAACAACGATAGTTCCTTTGTCGTGAACTTTAGTTCTATATTTCGCAATGCTTTCTAGACATAGTTCTGGAGTTTTTACCTCGAAAAAAGCCGATTCACAAAAGTAATGGTCTTTTAACTTTCCGTAGCAGACCATTTTAAAGAAAATCACAAATAATAAAAAATATCGAAAAAACCGATACCTAGTTCTTTTGGCGTGCATTTTAGTTCTATATAGCCCAATGCTTTCTAGACATAGTTCAAAAGAACTATCATTTTTTTTTATCTGCTGGAAATTGCTCTGCTAAGTGCACTGACATGCATCTTTCTAACAGGTAATATTGCCAATTCACACAGTGCAAGTATGAATTGACCCTAAGTGTGTCAGTGATTATAAAGTATAATACCTTCGTATAACAATTAAATATGTAGTACCTACATGTATTGAATCAACAGTTTTATATCGGTCGCGTACGTAATAATAAACCTACATAAAAACAAAAACATTGTAATTAGCTGGAAACAACTAGACTTGCAGAGAATAAAAAAAAATACGGAAATGAGAGAAAGCTTACAGCTTCTCCAGTAGTCGCTGATTCCGAGCTGTAGATTTATTGTTGATCAAGCTAAGATTTAGAAGAGTACTTTTTCCACCCGTTGATAATGTCGGCGTAATCGATATTTTTGCCTTATTTTGAACTATGTACGGTATTGCGATAAAACAAGGTATTGCGATACCCCAAATGTTTAAAAGATCTCTGATTTAGATGCGCAAGGTTGCTGGTTCGAGCCCACTACCGCTTTGGCTTTTTAAAGTTATAATGTACACTTATATAAATATCTTATGACACCACTGATTAATGGGAAAGGGAGACATCGTAAAGAAACATGGATTCCAGATCAGTAACTAGAATCGCCTTCCCAACACGGTTTTCAATGCATTTTCATTCTCTATCTGAATGGCAGAGGTTTTCATCCTGTACTATTAGGGCAATACGATTTCATTTGTTACAAAAAAAATGGGTTTTTTTGTTATTACGGCTTAGTTATCAAAGTAATTTTGGCAGTATCAAGTAAGTTACTTAGGTAGCTTAAAAAACAAGCTACTACATACAAGCAACTATAGGTCGTAACACAAAAAAAAGGTTTAATTTAAGGTAATTAACACATTATTTTTGTATAAAAAAATATTAATCAAAGCACCATTTAACATATAAACACGTGAAGGTATATAAGTTTATACTTGTTATTCAATTGCTTCAGTCTCGAATAGTTAGGTGACAACTTCTATAAAGTGCATCTTCATTAATAATAGAGCAATTAGGTAAGCAACAATATTTTATAAATATTACTAGTTTCGTTGCAGCACTTTTAACTTCAAGTAGTGTCAACTACTTGAAGTTAAAAGTGAATTTCAAGGTTTAACAAACCACATTAATTTTTAAATCCAAGATGGTGGACATATTTTTGAAGTTATACTTCTTTTACGCGTAACGGAAAAATGATGAGTAAATTTTTACGATGTGCGCGCACATCGTCACGAAAAACCAACACCCTGAAATAAGTTAGTCCACATTTTAGTTTTTCAAAAAAAGTTAGTAACAGATTAAAGAAGTATAACTTCTTACGTGCGTAAATAAGTACACGCACACTTTTTTAAACTCGTGATATCTTTCGAATGGAAAGTCCGAAAAGAGCGTTTTCTTTAAAAAGTTTCGGAGCCTATTCAATGCAAACAAACAAGCAATCAAATCTTAAAATTAGTATATATTTTAAATCTTTATTAACTTACTATGTATTATAAACTAGATCCAGTTGTAAAAACGATATGCTAATATAATAGCCATATATAACCATATACTCGTAGATTGCTTCAATGTCGTCAGTTCATTTGGCCGCGGTTAGGCTTCTTACGTCTAATGTTCTCAGAATATTTGTAATTAAATACAAATAATAGAGGAAAAAACTTAAACCTCAGGCAGGACTCGAACCAACCAACAAAATTTTGCCTTCTATTTTATTACGTCTTTTAGGGCGACGTATGCGACATCTAGTGAACCAACCTTGCGGTTTGGACTTCACCGACTCTGATTATATACGTACGGCGCATACGTCGCCCTAAATGACGTAATTAAATAGAAGGCAAAATTTAAACTTTCAGACAGTGACCTCGGTAGCCTAGTTGGTAAAGCGACTGGCGCGTCAAGCCAGTGGTCGCAGGTTCGAGTCCTGCCTGAGGTTTAAGATTTTCCTTCTATTATTTGTATTTAATTACAAATATTCGCTCCGCATGCGTTAATGCGTAACAAATAATTAAAATAATTCTCAGAATATTATCGTCGACAAACATGACTTAAATTCAATTTACAAATAATGGAATAGAAATGCTCACCTTTTCTATTATCGATTTAAAATCTGTTTAACTTTAGTCATCTTTTTTATAACACCTATTGTGATTTATAAATAAACTAATTAGGTATTCGTGAATTATCTATAATTAAATAGTAGTGTTTTTATTGAAACACGGTGTAAATATTTGTGCCTGATTAAATAACTAAATTGTATTGACTACACCTGACACCACTCTGTGAATAAGTTATGAAACCAATGAGATTTTACGTAGTATGAATTTTGTACATTAAATTCCGGGCTTGGATCCACTTACTGAATATATACTTGGTACATTCATAAACGTTGTTCGTTTTTGTTTAATCATTAGTACATGTTTTAACCGCGCATTTCTCGTTCGCATACACTAATCAGGATAAAAAATGTTCTGTGATCTATATGTACGGCAAATGTCGGCCAAATTAATGCAGTAGTTTTTAAAAGAGTAAGTAACTATCTATCTATCTGACAAACTTTACTCTTCACTGATCTTTATAGTATTAAAAGTATTTTTATGATTACTCAAAACCGCATCGGTTTTGAGTAGACATAAAAAGAGCCACGTCATTGTTTTGTGCAGTCTTGATGTTAAATCAACTTTACAATTATAATTTATCGTAATTTACTTCAACCATTTGTTCCACAAAGGTTCTAGTCCCAACAACAAGTAGCTCAGCAATATGACTCTTTCGCCACAAGAGTCGTCCGCGCAGCCGGAAAGTCTGGACGTACCGGACCCGAACAAAGTGAAAATCGTCATCTCTGGGATGTCAGGACTCTACCCAAACACGCATAGCGTTAAGGAGTTATCTGAAGTTCTGTACAATAAGGTAAATCGGATTAGTCTAACAATATTAGTAACACTAGCCATCGCCCGCGGCTCTGCATGCATAGATGTCGGTTTTTGCAGAAATTAATTGTCAGGTCATTTCTTGGAGTTCAAGCTAAAGGTCATTTCTTGGAGTTCAAGCTAACTCCCTGCTGAAATCTGTTGATTGATATTGGTTATTACCATAAAAACAAGATTATAAATGCAAGAGTAGGTCTGTCTGTTACGCTTTCTCGGCTATACCACTGATCCGCTTTTGATGAATCTTGGTATGGGGTAAGTAAGCTTGGGTCGAAAAAAAAGGAAATTAGGAAGGAAGGAGAAGTCGGAGGAAAAGGAAGTGGAGAAGAAAGGAAGGAGGATAATTGACACCACGCGGGCAGGGCTGTGGGCAAAAGTTGGTACTATTGTATAAAGAGACAACATGACTAACTAACTAATCAACGCAGAAACTAAACTGCTTAACCTAGAATGATGAAATTTAGACAATAGGTAGGTACCTTTTATCAACTAGACAAGTACTAAGAAAGTATGAGGGGTTGTATGGAAATCCGTAATTATCAAAGTTAGAAGCTTGATTCATATATTGATTTTGAAAAATCACAGACTTCCATAGAACGCGCGAGAGAAGCCCCGGGCAACACACGGCTAGTATTATTATGCTTTGATTTGATACTAATTCTTTTTATTGAATCTGTCTGTGGCATCGCAGCTCCTAAACGAAAAGACCGATTATGATGCGGTTGTTGGGTTTGTATCCGAAGGTTGCCAACGAGAGCCTATTACTAAATCCGTCCGTCTGTCTGTGTGTCAGCGGTATGTATCTCATGGAACCTTAATAGGTAGTGTTTACATTTTTACGGAGTGCATATTTCTGTTGCTGCGATAACAACGAATAATAAACAGTACATACTATTATTAATTTTTACAATGGTAAGGAACCCTCCATTTGCGAGTCAGACTAGCACTTGACCAATATTTTTGCTGATGTAATAGAGATGGTTCCTAGCTATACTTTATGAACATACGGTCAGACGTTTGGTAATGATCTGAGCTCATTATACAATAAAGTCGGTATTAACCGCGATTATATGTATACATATTTTTAATTCTATGTGTTTGACTTTTCATCCAGGTTGCATTGGCCGTGGTCACTCACAAGCAGCCTGTTATTACGCTAACAATTATTTTACAGGTTAATCCAATTACTGCAGAAGGGCTCCGTTATAAGTACAATCATCCAGAAGTGGTTCAATATGGAGGTATTGTGCCGGAACTCAACTGTTTTGACGCGCAGTTTTTCAAAGTGCACTACCGTCTTAGTTATAGTATGGATCCTATGGGTCGCAAGTTACTCGAAAATGCATACCAAGCTATTTACGATGCAGGTATGTATCTAAATACAAACAACACAAAAGTATCTTGATGCTGTATATTTACAGGTATTCAGGGTTTCTATTAGCAAATTATTAAATTATTATTAACAAAATAGGACCACATACCGAGTTATTAAAGTTTATCAAGTTTTTCATGGATTTAGTTTCAACTTATGAGACACTGGTTCATAAAATAATTTTAATTGTAAGTTTTAACAGTCTATCCGACTTATCATATAATTGTTATATACACATAATTGTTTTCAGGAGTAAATCCGGTACACCTATCTGGAAAAAAGATTGGTGTGTACATGGGAACGTGTTTCTCCGAAACTGAAAAGGCTTTTTTTTACGGATTAACTCTAAAATCCGGTATTGGTATCGCAGGGTAAGATATCATTATCACTACTTATCTGGGGGCACAACAGTGCCCGGAAAATAAATTGACTTGGCAATCGCATAAAAACAAAATGTGTCTCTCAAGTAATGCATATTATATTAAACTAGCTGTCCCCCGCGACTTTGTTCGCGTGTTTTAGTTTCAACGGTTTTTCATTTTTGCAACATTTTTCATTTATGCTCCGCTCCTATTGGTAGTAGCGAGATGTTATATAGCCTATAGCCTTTCTCAATAAACGGACTATCCAATACAAAAAGATTTTTTCAATTCGAACCAGTAGTTCCTGAGATTAGCGCGTTCAAACAAACAAACAAACTCTTCAGCTTTATAATATTATAGTATAGATAAGATTGTTTAGTGCGATTGCAAATCAATCTATTTTATTTACAACATAAAAAATTATAATATTTATAATGGTTACTATAAGATATTGTTAGGTTAGCTAATTACGTAATAAGTTAAGATAGAAGGTCCCTTAAGTAGGGACTTAATAAGGTAACCGACTTGGTATTAAATGGATCTCACAACTTTTTACGGTAGAAGAACTGAGTGGCGAGACTTTATTTTTTTTTACAAGTTTTGTTTTTGATGGATTATACTTAACAGGTACTTTCAGCATTCTCCTTTTATGACTATTATCCTTCATTTTTTTCTTTTATGTAGAATCTTCATTAACTTTAATATTTGCCTTGCAGTTGCAGTAAGACTATGTTTGCCAACCGTGTCTCGTACTGGTTAAACGCAAAAGGTCCTTCCATGTCGATAGACGAAGCTTGCTGCAGTTCCACCGCGGCCTTAGAGCAGGCCTACCTGGCAATGAGCCGTGGGGATTGTGAGGCAGCCATTGTTGGCGGGGCTTACTTGTGCCTCCACCCACAGTCCTCTGTGCATTATGGGAGGTATTCTATCTTTCTTATGCATTTGTTTGCCTTAATTGTATTCGCGAAGAATACAATAGGTATTATGTTTCGAAATTTCTATAACTCACGACTCTTAATACGAAAACGAGTACGATACCTAGAATCTTAAATCTCACGTAAATGATCTATGTATGAACAATATAAGCTACGCGTATATGATGCTGTTCAGCCCATCGTTTACGAGTTTTACGTCAATGGGTAAATGAATGGAAGTCGTATTCGGAAGCCCATGGACTGTGATACAACGCTAAGAAGACCGGAAATAATAGAGTTTCGAAATTCAAACGTACTTACGTTTTTGAAGTAAAACTTCTTTAGGCGCGACTAGGGAGTAACTCAGATTTTTTTTCTGACGGAAGTAACGCTTCCGCCATTTAAAAATAATAATTCTGATTGGTTGTAAGTATATGTCATATACTACACGCTTCTTGACTTATACGCCAGCTAGTGGCAAATATCATAATCAATTAGGATTATTTATTTTCAAATTGTCAAACGGATCAATTGTGAATAGCAAAGTGAATGAAAAATTCAACAGTTTTAAAAACATTATTTTAAATTGCAAATTTTTTTGAAAATCTCTAAATATACTTGTTTATTTATTACTTTTAAAATAAGTAAATTAAAAATAAATTTTCTGACAATTGCGAAAGTCAGTTTAAGGCTGATTTTTTAACAAAATACGATTCGCAGCCGTAATACGTTTGTATTTACAGAATTATAATCATTAAAATCATCAATCTAACCCTTTAAGTTTATGCAATCCCATTGAATGATATTTAATGACCAACTCATTAAATCGGACTGCATGAACTTAGAGGTAAATTGTCAATCCGGTAAATTGCAAAAAACGTTGAATCTTGCTGGCTACCCTGACGCTTCCACCTGGTGAGGTTCCACCGGTGAGGCACATAGTATAACTCTTATTTAAGCATTTCTTTATGCATTTATCTTGTGTTCTCTTTGTTGATCTACCTTGTTGTTTTTAACCGAAGAAAAAAAATGGAGGGGTTCTCAAGTCGACGCGTTTTTTTTTTTTCGATATCACCACGCTTAACTTTTTACTGACTCGTCCGATTTTGATCATTCTTCTTTTATTGGAAGTTAGTCACATATAAATTTGGAACAAAAATACTACCCTAAGGGACATATTTTAATACTGAGTTTTGTATTACATTATAGCCAAATAAAAAAGAAAAAATAAATATTTTTTACCAAAAATTGATATGCAAAAAAAAAATAAACTTTTTTAATTTAACCTTAATAATTAATTTCTTAAACTACAGTCCCGACGAAATAGTTAAAAATAAGTGCTGAGTTTGATCAATTCCCAACAAGCTGAATTTTGTAGCAGGTCTTGAATACGTGATTAAAAATACTATGTCAAAAGTCCCCATCGATCCCGCTTGTGCGTTGTTTTTTATTCGAGGTCAAAGGTCACAAATTTTTGTTTTTCGCATATATCTCTGAAACGGTAAGCGCTACTAGAGAAATGAGTAAGAAAAATTTGTAAAAAAACATATTCATACTTTTTTTCCTACGAGCAACCGTTCTTGAGTTATCTAGATTTCAAACCGTAAGAAAGCCGTATTTTTAATTACACGCACACATTTCCGCACCACTCCTGAGATAGTGTACTTTGTGCTTTATTTTAACGTAGTTACCCTAGTAGGAACATTCCACGATGGAATATTTTACTTATATAATGAAAATTGTTTCAATGAAAAAATAAAATACATGAGTATTAACCTGAAAATAAATGAATTTTAATTTTAATATAGTTAAAATAATATTTTATATATAGTTATTGAAACCAAATACAACATACAGTTTTAACAAATCTTTCGCAAAAACTTAAATTATCATATTAGTTAAATTAAGTGTTTTTATTTGGTTACAGAATAATGAAACTTTGTGGTGATGGTAAAACGAAGTCTTTTGACGTGAATGCTGATGGGTGCGCTAAATCTGAAGCTATCAACGTCCTGTTTTTACAGAAAGCTGAAGATGCTCTCAGGTTTGTTTAGTCAAACGATATTTTAACAGCATTCACTACAAACTTACCGTCTTCTAAACTACAACATTTTTTGTACATTCCTAGAGTTTACGCCCAGCTACTGCACGCAAAGTCTGAGTTTACGTGCTTGCTCAATGATGAAACAGGTCCGAAATTTGGGTTTGAGAGAGATATCAACAAGGCAGTAACCTTCGTAAAAAATTTCTACGAAGAAGCTAAGATTCCGGCTCAAGCGATTGAATATGTTGAAGCTGTTGGTTGTGGTAAGATCTATTGTAGAACCTACAGTAAAATAATTATTAATTATACACAAACTTAAAACCAAACCCAAAAGCAGTGCTGGAAGATCTTAGGAACGTTGAGCTCATGTTGCGTAGGTCGGAGCATAAATAAATAGTTAAAAACCGAAGTATGAACATAAAACTTAAACTGTCAAGACGAATACCACGCCAGTCTAACCGTGACCATGACACCTGCAAAGGTGTTGAAACGTCAAACATTTAAAACTAAACAATAAACTGCGATAGAATCCGTAAAAAAAAAATATTTCCAAACATTTTATTTACTTTGTTTGCAGCTTTACCAGAGGCAGATAAAACCGAATTACAAACCTTAGAGCATGTGTTTTGTGGTCAACGAGACACGCCTCTTCTAATTGGCAGTGTGTTATCTAACATTGGATACAATGAGGCAGCATCCGGCATATCTGGTATTACTAAGGTGTATAAAAATACAAATACATAAGCTATTGTTAAGCATATAAAAATTGTAATAGAACTGTTACCAACATTGATAAAGTATTTTGAAGTTAGCTGAAATAAATTAATTTATATTTTATAATGTAACCAGGTGTTACTGGGCTACCACACCGGCCTGTTAGCCGCCAACCTGCATTGCACAAACCCGAGGAAAGACGTGGTTGCTCTGAATGATGGTCGTATGCGCATCGTCACGGAGCACGAGAGCTTTGGCCGCACGTACGCCGCTGTCAACGGCATGTCCGTCACCGGTCTTAATTCACACGTGTTGCTGCATGGACAATATAGGCCTAAGGTGCAGTCAATTGTCAAGTTTTTTAAATAATTAGTCTACTTACAGGTTAAAATGATCTGGCAACGTCAAAGGCTTTACACAGAAATAGAAAATATGTTACATTTTGGTATTTTTTGAAATAAGACTGTGAGACATAACGTAGTGAAGGATTTAAAAAATCTTTTTGAGCTACTTGTATAATTTAAGGTTGTTATCAAGATTTAAAGGAAAAATGTTTTTAGGTTTCAGTACCTCAAAAGTCAAAAAGGAACCCTTATGAGTTCACTTTGGTGACCTTCTGTCTGTATGTCTGTCTTCCTACCAATAGTTTTTTGTCTTAGAAACGTGTAATGGTGTCGTGTTGAAATTAATATCTATTAACTTAATATATAAAATTAATAGATATTAATTTCAACTAATACTAAAGTCAATTAATATACTCTACATTAATATGTCTACGAACTCTTGATTAAAAAAAATCTAGGTTTTATGTTAAGTCAAATAAAAAATACAGCCATATAAGTTGTTTTTGCCATAGATATTTCCGAGATTTTCAAAACCTACAGGAATAACCTGTTGACCCAGAATCACGAAATTCGGCATGATGGCTAGGTCTGACGTTACAAGTCAAAGAAAACATCCGAGAATATAATTTATTTGCTTTATAAAATAATCGAAACGTACAAGTCTTTCAGGACCCTAACCGGTACAAGTCGAGCATTCCTTATCTGGTGACCATATCAGGTCGCCACGAGGAGGCGGTGAACTACGTGCTTGAAAACTTAAAGTCGGAACCCATTGACCCTGAACAGTTGAGGCTGTTAAACAATATCCACCAGTCGAGCATCGCTGGGCATTTGGGAAGAGGATTCATTATTCTGAGTAAGTGGCACTTATTCCAAGTGCACTAAATAGATATAGAAAACCTTGCAATATCCCTAGCAGACCCTTCTCTGCACTCCAAACTTGACATGTCAGGCATGTGGTGGGGTATGTCGCTCTCGCATCGGTTTGTTTAGCCACCAGCAGCATTGTCACCCAGTCATTACAACATAACCGCATAGATTAGACGTAAAGGCCTTCAATAATGATACGGACAACTTTGTACAGCACAAAAATAGGTTTTAGTCATGCCACAAAAGAAACGATGAGTAAATCATAATTCAAAAGACACCATACCTGCCACAGTCACAGACCTGAATTTAGTCGTATTTCCTTCCTGTTGGTACACTGTTTGACTATGTAAATTTAATTCTAGAAACGGATGAAGAACTGAAAACAGTCAGTCTTTGTGAGAAAGCTGAATATTTCGATGATGCGGCAAAACCTCTATGGTTTGTGTACAGTGGGATGGGCTCGCAGTGGGTCGGTATGGGGACGCAACTCATGCGGATCCCAATCTTTGCTGCTGCTATAGAAAAGTAAGATTTTCTTTTAGGTTTAATAAATTTAATCATGCTATTAATATATCTCTGCTACCTTATTTCCTTTTTTTTGCAGATGCCATCGAGTCCTAGAGCCCAAAGGACTTGATATTGTCCACATTATTACAACGGACGATGAGAAGATCTTCGACAACATATTACACTCGTTTGTTGGTATTGCTGCCATACAAATTGGTCTCACTGACATCCTTCTTGCACTGGGACTTACTCCGGATGGAATTATTGGTAGAGACACAAAACGTTTTCGTATTTTTTATAACAAACTACGCCATAAATATACATTATATTAATGAAGAAATTCGATGTCTATAGATTCTGCAATATCGTTTAACGTATTTAAGTAGATATTACAATAATTTATCATTGATCTCACATAGAGATCTACCAGTACTTATTATTTAAGATGAGTGACTGCCTCGTAGGTCTAGTCTTCGTAAGCGCCACTGCCATGCACGAGGTCTAAATCCCGGGTTGGGCCGTTTTCGTGGCTCGGAAAGCACGTTAAGCCATTGCTCCTGCGCCTGGGGTTATATATTGGTTACTCTTGTAGGAATTAAAATGAATTGCCGTCCCACCCCTCGGACTATGACAATAAAGGAAAGAGAACACAACATTGTTCGCGCACGCACTCGTGCATTGATACATCTCTCACGCAGATGGCTCAACTCTGTTGAGAGAAGCTCTGACTGAAATTCGGTCAGGAGGTCATTATTATCATTAAAGATCCAATTTTATGTTTATTTAGATTTTATTTGATATATAATAACTTCTCAACAGGTCACAGTTTAGGAGAGCTAGGGTGTGCGTACGGTGACGGATGTTTGACAGCTGAGGAGATGATACTGTCCGCGTACAGCCGAGGGCTGGTGTTTATTGAGAGTCCTTTTATTCATGGGTGTATGGCTGCCATCGGTCTTGGATATGAACAAGTAATATACCATTTTATGCAAATCGGTATTAATTACCAAAATCACGATGCAAAAGAAGTATTTTCTCGTAACGAATCTACTGGCTAAGACTGGCAAGTTGATAAAACGTGCTAAAAACAAATAAGCTAAAAAAAAATCTTAATATTGATCTATTAAACAGGGTCAACTTATGTACATTGAACAAGTTATGGAAATCCTTCTAAGCAAGCTGCTTATTTATTAAGCCAGTCGCAATTAAAGTCTTGAAATACCTAAAAATATTAAGAAAATCGCTTTTAATTTTTTAGATTGTAACAATGTGCCCTCCTGAAATTGATGTGGCGTGTCACAACGGACCTGAATCCAGTACTATTTCTGGGCCTGCCGATATTACGTGCCAGTTTGTCGCTGACTTAAACGCTAAGGGAATTTTTGCTAAAGAAGTCGCATGCTCCAACATCGCTTATCACTCGCGTTACATCGCTGATGCTGGTAAGTTTATCTTATAGCATATAAAGGACTTATTTTAAAGAAAATACTTATTTTCTGATGATACTCAATTGAAACTAGGAATAATTATTTATTAAATATTAATTATTAATAGGAATAATTAATTTTAAAATCGAACACTTGATCCAAAAGCCATATTAACTCGTATGATTAACGGTGACGTAATAAATCCACTACAGGCCCACAAATATTGAAATATTTATCTGAAGTGATTAAGTCGCCGAAGCCCAGAACCGAGCGCTGGATCTCTTCATCAGTGCCGCAAGACAAGTGGGACACTCCTGATGCACAGCTCTGTTCAGCTGAGTACCATACCAATAACCTGCTGGTAAGAAGCAATGGTTTATCATACTTTTACTAAGATGCATTAATATTGGTTGATATCTTTAATATTAATTTAATCTTTACTTTTAACAATGTAGTCGATTGCGATATATCTGCTTTTTGACCCAGCTTTTTGACATTTTCTAGACATTTTTAAGACTAATCTCAAATATTGTTGCCAAAATATTAACTATTCCTCCTTTTTCAATCGCCGTAATTAAGGATTCTCATTTACCACTTAGTTTATGCCGACGACACCGTAGTGAAGAATAAATAGAATATCGTTAATTTGGTGGAATTACGGTACAGTCCGCACAACTAGAGTCATTTATTGTCTTAAAAGTTCCTGAAAAGGCCTACTTGAAATAAAAATAGTTTGATTTTTATTTTGTACAAAGAGTTTAATTTTTTGTAGAGTCCTGTATTATTCGAAGAGGCATCAAGGCTGATCCCCAAAAATGCAGTCTTAGTAGAGATAGCCCCTCACGGTCTTCTGCAGGCCATTCTTAAGCGGTCACTAGCAAGCACCTGCACAAACATCGCGTTGACCCGGAGGAAGCACCCTGATAACGCGTACTTGCTACTTGAGAGCATTGGCAAGTAAGTAGATCAGAGGAAATATATTGTTATACAATTTGTGCAGAGCGATACACAAGAGAAAAAAATGAGGTTGTCATAATCATAACAGAATGTGATGTTTCAACACATCTGCTACCCTAAGACCGTACGTCAACTTGGGAGTTAGTAAGAAACTTTAATACAAGCAATCAGACCAGATATGTATGCGTGTCGCAGCCATCTGATTAAATTAGCCATTTAATTGGACCCCTAGGCCGTTCATTAAACGACTTCCAATGAATTGGCTAAACGACAACTAATATTAGACACTTAATATTAAGCGCATCGTGTTAGGTTCGAAGAGGATATTCTAAAAAAGGGTCAAATAAAAAACAAAAAATATTTTTACCCGACACCCAGAGGGGGTAATGTTTTTTATATCTTGTATGTTTGTAAATTTCTATATTAGCTCATATCTTCCACACGGCTTAGTGGTTTCGACGATTAAAGAATCGTTAAATTCATTCTAAAAACATAATTGTTCTTAGATAATATGTATGTACTAGCTGTCCCCCGCGACTTTGTACGCGTGTTTTAGTTTCAACGGTTTTTCATTTTTGCAACATTTTTCACTTATGCTCCGCTCCTATTGGTCGTAGCGTGATGTAATATAGCCTATAGCCTTCCTCAATAAACGGACTATCCAATACAAAAAGAATTTTTCAAATCGAACCAGTAGTTCCGGAGATTAGAACGTTCAAACAAACAAACAAACAAACTCTTCAGCTTTATAATATTAGTATAGATTACGTAATTAGAATGGCAAAATTTTGGCAATAAATAAATATAAAGTATAAGAAACACTAATTTACAATCTGTACGGCAATCATCAATTTATAAAACAAAAATAAGTGAACAGCAAGTCCATACAAAATCGTCTTGTGCTTATCACTGCGACTAGCACTGAGAATAGTAAACTTTCTTGCAAACCTGACTTTTAAAAGTGTACAGTTATTGTTGTCAAAATTATCTTTATTTCTATTTTCACTAAAATTTGCAGATATCTTTAAAACAAAACGGTAAAACCTATACGTAAGAAAAAGAACCTCGAGGCACAGTTCTAGTTTAAATGGTATAGAGTTGAGAATACCATAATGCCCTAATTTGGAAAGTTCTCAGTCAAATGCTTTATTTAGAGAGATCACAGACACATATTTTTAGGTAAAGCTACACCTGCATCCGTTGTTGATCGACCCTTCATTATACCTTTTTTCTTAAATAAGTAAGCAGTTGTTGTAGCAATATTTAAAAAAATATTTAGAACAAAACTGTTTACTCATGCATATTCTCTTCGTCCTCGTCTTAAACTAATCGAAGTAAACTGTTTTGTTTTAAATAATTATGAATACTTCCACGAAAGTCATTATACAAATTTTTAAAAATCTTCGAGTGCTGTTTTTTTTTATTCATTTTAAAAATACAGGATTTTTTCCTTTGAGTATAATTTGCTATCTCCAGTATTTAGGGTACTTTCCCTCCAGGTGTCGTTAAAAAAATCGACCCTACTTAATAAATGGGACTATTGCGCTCGTATGTCAGCAAAATAGTATCCTACAGAACTTTCGCACCCAAGAACACTTAAACATTCTTTTATTATTTTCAGGTTATTTATGGAAGGTTACAATACTAAACTACACGTCCTGTACCCGGAGATTGAGCTGCCAGTGTCCACTGGGACGCCTTTCTTGTCTCATCTAGTCAAATGGGCTCATGAAGAAAAATGGTAAAATGTGTTTTATATAACTAATGATTTATTCTATAGAAATGATATAATAAACCAATTTAAACATTTATTGGCATAAATAATAATTTGTTGACCTGATTATTCAGATAAGTTTATATAGAATAGAATAGAATAGAATATTATTTATTTCTTAGTATATGGTAATTACAGATGTTACAATAATAATGTTTCACATATACTACCGTATCCGGTGTAGAAATATTACACTTACAACAATATTATTAATATGCAATTAATAAGAACATTTAGACAAAATTATACATTAGGATTATTAAGTAGAAATTGTTAATTATAGTTATTAGTATATTATTTATTAACATTAAAAATATTTATTAATTTATTATTTATAAATTTATAATCTATGAACTCTTTAACAGAGTAGAAGCACATATCTAAAAGCCAAGAAAATATTGCGCGTTTAAATTTATTTATAGGCAGCTTCCTGATTTTTGGTGGGAGCTTATTGAAAATCGTTACTGCCATACAGTGGGCATTACGACTATACAATTTTATTTTTATGAATAGTTCAATAAATTATGTGAATGTCTAGTTTTTTTTTTTGCTAATATACTCATTGATCTTTCAGGCCGTTGACTCTGTATCGGTCGGCTGCACGAAAATCGGCTGCAAGTTGCAATCATATCATATCTTGGCATGATGCAGACAGTTCTTACTTACAAGGACACTCCTTACGAGGTACGATGTTTCAGCTTAATGTTAATTGACTAGGCACATAAGACTGAAAACGTGGATGGCGCTGTGATTATTTTTAATAATTAACGAAAAAGACTAAAGGCGGGCTGCTTCAACATACATTCACATGTCTGTTAAGGTTAAAGATGGCCGTTTGTATATTTCATACCGATTTCATGTTGACGTACGGACTTACTTACGGAAACAACCCACTCTTAGAATCATCGCTTTTACAAGCAAAAACATGAGTCACACTTTATAGGTATATTCATATCTATAACTTTCTATCATTATTTATAACTTTCGGTATCTTGAGCCTTGCACAAACTTCTGCCCAAGGAGTACTTACCAAATGTGTTCTTGTAGGATAGAAAAAAAAATAGGAATAAATTTCATGTAGGTAAGCATTTTCATCAGCGTTTATGTAAAGGATACGATATTCAAATTGATTTGCCTCAAGTAACGTTAACGATAACATTAACGTTAAACAAATTGACAGGGCGCACGCTATATCCTTTTGCCGCTATACTGATGGTGGTTTGGGATACCATGGCTATGGTATTGGGAGTCCCAAAAAAGAAGCAATCAGTCATATTCAATGACCTCGATCTATATGCGCAACCCATAATCAATGATATGAGACAGCTGAAAATAAACGTCTCTCTGTGCAGAGGAACCGGATACTTTCAGGTAAAAGAGTGGCAATAAATTATTTTCAAAACTTTAAACAGTTAAAATAATCATAATGTATTAAATGGCGGCAAAAAATAAATATTGGTACAGATCAGCCTCTGAAAGGCACTCCACAAACGTAGATACTTTCTGTTGCCGACACGGCCCACCATCAAAGCTTGCTGTGTCCAGCGGCGGCAATCAGACAAAGTTGCTGGTTACATGTAAGCATACTACAGAAAACATGCCGAAATGTGTCTCACACAGTATGCGGCAACCGAATGTAACGTAAGCACACAAAGTTAAAAAAATTTCTTACAACTTTTGAAATTATTGCAAAATTTGCAACTGATGACTTTTCGATTGGCAATCGGTATAATATGTCGAGTGGAAGCAACCGGATACAAACAGTATTCCCGTCTGCTAGTGACTGTTTTTGAATTGACAATACAAAAATAAAATATTTTCTGGTTGTTTGTATCCCAAACAAAGTACACGTTTGCGCAGCCCCTAAAAGAGTATTTTCACGAACCGTATTATGCCTAATTAAATAATATATTATACAACAGGTCTTATGCGCAGACACTAAAGTTGTCATGGGTTACATAAACGTTAAGGAAAAGAAGAAGAATTGTTATGTAACCGATGAAAAACTTAATAAGGTTGTGAGTTTGGATGTAACTGCTGAAGACGTTTATAAATTACTGCAAGACAGAGATTATTCTTACAAGTAAGTTAAAGAAGTAGTTCTTATGGTCCAGAAAACAGTTGCAAAAAAAAAATAGACGGTTTCACAGGTAATTGTAATGTTGATATACTTGTGGATTAGGTATTGCCATGGTAATTGGATTGGTGACTGAAATGCATGACTTAGTTCTTAGCAACACGCTTACTTGCAAATTGATCTGCAGGACACAATATGCCTCTTTCCATTTAAAGAAGCAACGAGCATTGATGACTGCTCTTGTTCACATTCCGGTTGGCGATTTTAGATTTCAATATTTGGACGCCAGGTTTTCTTACGATGTTTTCTTCAAAGATTCGAGGATTTCTAAATCCGGTAAGACGAAAGCCGACCTCAACACAGCTTGGGGAAAGGCTAGGCCGAATAAGTATTTTATTTTGTAATTATGTTGTCAGTGGTTGGTGTCTTAAAATTATTATTACCTTACACATAACTTTAAGAAAGTCACAATGGTACTAGCCAGGGTTCGAACCTGCAACCGCCTGCATATGTAGCCGGTTATTAAACCGGAAACAAATCTATCCTAATATTATAATTTGTAGTGGATGAGACTCAATATATAAAGAACTTTACACTTTGTAATAAGTTTTTATTTAGTTCCACACTGAATGACCCGGTTTTAACAATAATGATATAGACTGATTGGAAAAATTATTAGATTTACAAAAGAGGTACACACGGTGGGACGCGGGCAGGGGTACTGGCTGGAGTGCGAGCGGCGCAAGTCGCCGGCGAGAGCGGGCGGCGAGGGCGGCGAGCTCTGTGATTGGCCGAACAGTAGCGTCGCTTCGCGGCGAGGGAAAATTTAAAAAAAACGGTGGTTAACCGCTATGCGCGCTACATACTCCTCCTCCAAGTCACGACATCGCCCCGAGAGTGATTTGGTTAAAAATTTATTCGCGCCTTTACTTCTTGGCCTTAGGTGGCCGACCTCGCAGTCGGCGGGGTTGAACTGGCTCGACAGTGTCAGTCTGGTTATGGATAAGAGCCGTTAGATCAGAAACATGGTAACGTCCTAGAGTCTGACCTTGACTATTGACCAACTCGTAGGTTGTGGGGCTGATAACCCTCTTTATGGCATATGGTCCATCTCTCTGCGGCATAAACTTGCGGGTTACTCCTTTAGGAGCATTGCTAAGGGCATGAGTGGTTAACAATACTTGGTCACCAACCTGATAAACTGGAGATGGACGTCGGGAACAGTCAGCATACTCTTTCCGAAGGTCTTGTCGTCGTTCGACTCTGTCTCGAATATCCCGTAAGGAATCAATAAATTTAAACAAATAAGGTGTTACCTGAGGTACATACGTTTCCTTATCTAAGATAGAGCGCAGGTCGTGCTGCGCATCGAATGGTGTGCGAAGTTCGCGGCCATACATCATATAAGATGGTGTTAGTCCTGTGGTGGAACATGTTGCAGTGTTGAGAGCGAAACGTACCTGAGGTAAGAACTGGGGCCAATGGCGGTGCTCATTCTTTACTAATATTGCCAATTGAATCTTTAGATCCCGGTTTTTCCTTTCGGCTGGATTAGCCTCAGGGTGATAAAGTGGTATCAGGTTCTGCTTGATACCAAACAGGAACATGCACTGTTGCATCACTGCAGATATAAACTGCACGCCATTATCAGATATGACACGCCTAGGAAAACCATACCGAAGGAAATAATCTTCGATCATTATTTTAGCACATACCTCAGCTGTAGCTTCTTTGATTGCGTAGAGTTCTACCCATCGAGTGGCGGTATCTTCAATAAGAAATACCCATTTCTCACCTGATTCTGCTTCAGGAAGAGGGCCGAACAGGTCAACAGCCAATACTTCTCCTCTTTGTTGTAATACTGGTGTCTGCAGGAGACCAGTGGGTTTCTGATTGGAGAATTTATACTTCTGACAATCAACACAGTTCTTTAAATATTCGGAAACATATTTACGCATACCTGTAAAGTAATATCGCTGCCTAATGCGGTCGATTGTACGATCCACACCTTGGTGACCGGCTGTAGGCGCGTTATGAAACTCATCCATGACATCCTTAAGCATAGATGCGGGAACTACTAATTGTGGCTCCTCGGACTCAGAGTCAGGAGCGTGTCTGTACAGAACACCTTGATCCATAAGGTAACCGCGCTCCAGCCAGCGGGTTGAACACCTGGAGTCAACGGTATTTTCTATGTCATTGATGATCTTAATAAGTTCAGGATCCGCAATCTGAGCAGAGCGTAGATCAGCTGCACTTTTCTGCGGTAGGTCTATGATCACTGAACAAACGCCACATGTTTCTTTGGAGGCGTTATCGCAGATAGGGCGACTAAGCGCATCGGCAATGACGTTGACCTTACCAGGAGTGTATTCATACTGTATGTCAAAAGCTTGCAGTTTAAGTGCCCAGCGCATCAACCTGCCACTGGGAGACTTCAAGGTTAACAACCACCTTAGCGGTTGATGGTCGCTGCGCAGAATCACAGGGTGACCCTCTATGTATGGACGATACTTTTCCACGGCCCACACCACGGCGAGGGCTTCTCGCTCTGTAGTGGAGTATTTCTGTTCTGCAGAAGTCAGTAAACGGCTAGAGTATTCAATAGGATGCACGTCGTTACTCTCACCTTGCATGAGGACGGCACCTAAAGCATAATTACTCGCATCTGTATAAATGAGAAATGGTTTGCTATAGTCTGCTTGTACAAGGACTGGTGCGGTTATAAGCCTCTCCTTCAGTTCTTCGAAGGCTCGCCTTTGATCTTCGGTCCAAGCCCAAGGTTCATTTTTCTTGGTCAGCTTGGTCAGCGGCTGAGCTATTTGAGAAAACCCTGGTACGAACTTACGGAACCAAGAACAGGTCTGAAGGAAGCTCTTCAGATGCTTTAAGGTAGTTGGCTCCTTCATCTGCTGAATAGCCTGCACTTTAGACTCGTCAGGCAAAATCCCCTTGGGTGTAATAAGGTGACCTAAATACTTTAATTGATTACAGGCAAAGTTGCACTTATCTCTGTTTGCTCGTAACCCAAACACACGGAGGCGATTAAATACGGCCTCCAGGTCTTCCAGGTGTTTCTGGAAATCACCTTCTGAGAGGATCAGCAGGTCATCTAAATAAACTAATAAGGTTACGTTCTTTAAGCTACTACCAGAACGAAAACGGTCCATTAACCGCTGGAAGGTCGCCGGAGCGTTTTTAAGGCCAAAAGGCATGCGAGTAAATCGGTAAGTACCTAAAGGTGACACGAACGCGGTCTTGTCTCTATCCGCGGGAGAAACACTTACCTGCCAATAACCTGACCGCAGGTCTATGGAGCTCATAAATCCTTCTCTTTTAGTAACATGAAGAAGGTCCTCAATTACTGGCAAAGGGTAACAACTATCACTTTTAGTAACGGAATTGAGCCGACGATAGTCGACACAAAACCTATACGAACCATCTTTCTTAGGAACAAGAAGGGCGGGTGCAGCCCATGCTGACTCGCACTCCTCAATCACACCGTCAGTTAACATCTTGTTGATCTCCGCTTCCATCGCGGCCCTCTTAGCGGGCGTGAGGCGGTATGGAGGCACTGCGATAGGTGAATGACCTTCCGTCTCAATATGATGTTCGGCAAAAGGAGTAGGCTCTCCTCCTAGACGGAAGATATCTTCATGGTGTTGAAGTAAATTGACAAGCTGCTGGCGTTGATCACAAGTAAGTAGTTTACCTTCATCATCCCGTAAGGTCATTGACGACACAGACATCGGACTACGCTGTGACATTAGCTCTCCCTCGTACTCAAGCGGGTAAGTCTGCGCGCACCCAGAGAAGTACCAAGAAGAAGCAGCAAAATCAATAACCATACCTGCAGCGTTGAGGAAGTCGATCCCCAGAAGAGTTTCATTATTATTAGCATCAGGAAAAATCACGAAGTTCACTTGAACAGTTCTGTCCACAGAAATGATGACGTCGACGCCTGCCACCAAGACTTCGCGAGAATGAACAACTCCGTCAGCTAGTTTCACACTAACCTGCTTAGACCCAAAGGTAAGTCCCTTTTCTTTAAATATTTTGTATAGTGTATGTCCCGCTACGGAACACTTAGCAGCGGTATCAATTAAAGCAATACCACGTAAACCTAAAACCTGAATACTAAGTACAGGTCTTTGCTGCGTTGAATGTACGGTCGTCGACTGCATAACGCTAGACGCAGAGAGAGAAACCGCAGGCGAAGTATTACCACAATGAACAGTATTTGTCACTGTTTCGTCAGTGCAAAGTGAAGAAAATACTGTAGGTAAGTTAGACGTATCAACATTAGCGCAGCACAACCCACGAGTTGGGACATAAACAGGTGTATCTACCCTATCAGGTAAGTCATTAACATAATAGTCACTAACATGTGTATTGTCCCGATCAGCTGAGCGAATATCCCTACGAATCACTACAGGTGAGTCGTACGCAACCACTTGAGGTCGTTGACCCCGAACGTTATTACTAAAATACGCTCGCGGCTGTAGGTAAGAGGGTTTTAGGTAAGTATTAGAATATGTATCAAGTGTATGTTTATGTAAACGTTGTTTGTGTTTATTACTCAAATTATAGGTAACATCATGACTTGGAGTGTTATCCCGGAGTGTAGTTTTCAAATGGTTGTTACTACTTACCAAATCCGGCGAATAAGTTTCGATCGAAACAGAGGAAAACGATAAATTGTTACACTTAAGACATTGCGACCTCATTACCCCCTTTGCTCCACAACCGTAACAATATAGCGACTTATCATTATCACTGCACTTGTTTAATTTATAACAATCTTCACGTAAGTGTCCGTATTGTTTACAATATATACATCTCGGTTTCGCGTTATTTTGGTTCGGACGCGAACTAGCATTATTATTATAATGCATAACTGAAGAGCGTCGCGACGTCGTAGGTCCCGTAGAAGTACACGGCGATGGCGCTGCGTTGACCGCGCTCGGCGCGGCTGGTGACGCGTAGCGGTGCTGCGCGGGCGGCGCCGGCGGCTGCTGGACGGCCCGGGAGCCCTCGTGCGTTGTCGCTGACTTCGGGCGGCCGCTAGGCAGCGGGCCGGGGAGCGTCGGCGTATGCGTATCGGATTGTTCAATTTCGATAGAACGGGCGAGCCGAAGCATACTAGAAAAGTCTTTGAATTCTTCCCTCCGCAGATGCTTTCGTATGCGTGCATCAAGGAGGCCATAGACCATATCGATTTGCGCTCTTTCCGATATATCGCCGGCGGGAATTCTGGACAATAATGCGCGACATTTAGCGACGAACACATCTGTGTTTAGCTTATTTTGTTGTTGTTCGAACAACTCTTTGTAAATACGGTGCGGCGGTCTTCTATCGCCGTAGGTATTAATTAAAAGATCAATGGCGGCGTCCCACGTCTTTATTTCTTTTTTTATTCCTTGGTACCACACTGCGGCGTTATTAACAAGTACCATAGAAAGGCCTCTGAGGGCGTTCTCTTCAGAGACATTGGCACACTCTTTGTAGCTTTGTACGGCGTCGATAAATGCGTCTACGGACTCGTCGGCGTCACCGCCGAACCTGGCGGTGCAGTGCGTGAAGGTGCCGCTGCCGAATGTCGATACTGCGGCGGAGTCCGGGACGGGAGATGACGGCTGGCGACTTATAACTTTCTCCAGCAGGCGCTCGAACGCTTCAGTTTGGGACTGCTGCATTGCGGCCATCATGGCGGCAACTTGTCCCGAAGAAAAACTCGCGGCGTTTTCGGCGTCCTGGCCATCTTCGACGTTGACCTCATCGTCTGAGGGTGCCGCTTGGTCCCTTCGTGTGCGGGGCATGGTTAGTTCGAATCGCGAGCACTTAGTTTTTGAAGTGTAGGTATAACTCGCGGCACGTTGGGCAGCCACGTGTAGTGGATGAGACTCAATATATAAAGAACTTTACACTTTGTAATAAGTTTTTATTTAGTTCCACACTGAATGACCCGGTTTTAACAATAATGATATAGACTGATTGGAAAAATTATTAGATTTACAAAAGAGGTACACACGGTGGGACGCGGGCAGGGGTACTGGCTGGAGTGCGAGCGGCGCAAGTCGCCGGCGAGAGCGGGCGGCGAGGGCGGCGAGCTCTGTGATTGGCCGAACAGTAGCGTCGCTTCGCGGCGAGGGAAAATTTAAAAAAAACGGTGGTTAACCGCTATGCGCGCTACAAATTTAATTTAAAACTATTTCAGTGGTGGATTCCGAAGCATCGAAAGTACTAACGAATCTTTCAGTGAAGCTTTACTTGAATGGAACAACAATTGGGTCACTCTGATTGATGGCTTGTTACAACTACACATGTTACGTGAGAACCACATGGCTGTCTCAGTTCCAACCAAAATCAGAACTCTAATCATCGACGTACAAAAACACGAAGATATTATCAGCGAATCAATTAAAACAAACAACAAAGTTTTATTAAAAGCGGAAGTCGTTGAAAAATGTAATGTTACCAGGTAAATTATACAAAAATGCTGTATCTGTATATTGCTTTATTAAAATATCATGTAGTTATAAAATAGCTAACTATATCTATATGTCAGTTGGGCAATATACAGTAGATATTGATGTGTTTTAAATATTTTGATAATAATGTAGGTCTGATGTTTCAGATGCGGAGGAATTTCCTTGAGTCATGTCATATTCGAAAACTTGCCGCCAGTCAGTGACCGCAACTTGTCGTTAAAAGCATTGACATTTGTTCCCAATACACAGTCAGTTAAAGATGTGAGTAAATAACATCCTTGTTGGTCATTGATCAGACAATGAGCAATTTGGTTGCCGTAGGCAAGCTAAGTGCGAAAACCAATGAAATTTTGAGTCCGCGGTATCCTAAATCACGTAAAAGCAGTAACATTTAGTGGTCATTTCTCTCCGCGGACAAATTGTCCATCGTCTGCTCAGCGCTTTATATATATAGAGCTGAAAACGGAAAAGATTAACTAATAATAATAATATATCGTATTTCTCATACAGGCTTCTTCATCATTTGCAGTTTTCTTGCAAATTGTTGGAGAGAATGTTAACAAGGATAGCATAAATGTAGTTGGAATAGTAAATCAGCCTTCAAGGAATTCGATATTCAATAAAGTGAATGAAATTGTACATGATGTTTTCGGTGTGGATGGAAAATACGAACAAATAAACAAAGAAACGGCTCTAAAGAACAATCAGAATAACTTCTTGTCTGGTGCTGACGTTGTGATAGTTCAAAACTTATCAGTTGACGACAGCGTAAGTTAAAAATACCTATGTTCACATTATTTTTTGTAAGAGAATTTATATAATTATATATTTGTAAATCAGTGAGAAGTTTGCATTAAAATAATGTTTTAATAAGTATAGAATACATATCTAACTTTAAGAATTTACAAATGTTTATTTTATAAAGGTCTGGGGCTTTTACTAATAAACCTTAAATTTACTTTTTCGCTCAGATTTTTTGCTCAAAATGCATATCACGTAAATTTATATATTGTTACAGCTGTGCCAGCTACTGCATCGTGCAATACGCAATAATCAGTTCGTGATTAGCGAAGAAGACCTCAGTTCTGGTGGACGGTCCCGACCCTCACCACTGTACCGTGTGCTTTCCGTGCACACATTGATTAACGATAACAACAGCAAGCAGTCACAGCTCCAGCTAGCCCGTTGGGGTGGCGCACCCGCACCAGTCGCAACGACAACTGTCACTGTCCGAACAGATTCTGACTTCGCCCTCCTGAACTCCGCACGCACCTTCATGACATCAGGTCATCGACTTCTCGTCATCGCTCCGTACCCATCTATTAACGGCCTTAAGGAATTAATTCAGACCTGGCGGCAAGAAACCAGTCGCAACAAGATCGATCTCATAATGGTGCACGAAAACAGTAACGAATATCTTTCAGTTAATGAGTTACCTGATATTGACTTGGCTTTCAGCGTTTTGAACAATGTAAGAGATAAAATAATATTTTACTAAACGTTTTCAGATTATTCATTTTAGTATTTTGACTAATTAAGCAATGTGTTAGGAAACCTGGGGAGGTGAGTACTACGTGTCAGTAAGCGACGGTGCAACAGTGAGCAATAACGTGACCCTTCAAAGCAGCAAGATCGGAGATTTGGATTCCTTAACTTGGGCCGTAGCATCTGAAACTGATGAAGCTGGGATCGATGTGATGGTAAATCGGTCTTTTTCTGCTATAGGAGCATAGTTAGTGTTTTTGAAACAATTGCTACTGACCATTCTCCTTTGGTTTAAGTTTATTTTTCTATTCGAATAAAAATTTTAATTTTCAGGTTCATTATGCTGGTATTAACAAAACTGACGTCAAAAAAGCTGAAGGATCAATAAGTGACATACACGATACTAAGTATAGATACGGGATGGATTTCAGTGGTGTTACTAAAAGGTATGTACTATATCAATTTTAAGAAACAACGATTAGGTAGGACTCAGCTTAGTACCCTGATAGTGACTTATAATCATGCCTAGTATGTCACCGTTGTAATTGTAGCACTATCTATAGAAGTGAAAAAGTTATTAAATATCATAGTAGCTATTTATATATTGTTGTCAGCCGTTAAGTATTACAATTCTGGCAACCAATCTAACCAAGGAATATTGAATTACTTAGTAAAATAGGAGGTAGAGGTCAGATTTTCAGCGGTGAGGCTGGCAAAATACCCCAATATAGCACAGGAAGAAAGAGAAAGTAGATAAAGTTAGTATGTTATCGTGGTTTGTAATGTTTTAGTGGACAACGAGTAATGGGTTTGGTACCGGCGTCCGGTGCGGCAAGCAGCGTGTTGCGCGTGCAGCCTGAGCTTCTGTTGCCGGTACCCGCGCACTGGAGCCTGGAGGACGCCGCCACCGTGCCGCTAGCGTATGCACACGCATTTTACTGCCTAGTGAGTATCTTACCTGTCTGTAACTGTCTCCCTGCAGAACAAAAAATATAGAAGGAGCATTGTTTAATGCCGGTCTAGGATTTTAACTTTTATTTATCCTCATTTACTCACCATGTAACTGTAAAAATTCAAAATGACTGAATGAGATAGTGGACTATTGATTTTTAATGCATTACTACAATATGGGTATCAAATAAAACGGCTTGCTGTGAATAAGTCAAAAAATAAAGTAACGTGACTCTAAATTCAAATTAACCGGCAAACGACCTTGTATCAATGATGCGTTGAATAAGATGAACGGACTGAAAAACGTGTCCAGCGATTACGAAAAATAAAAAAGTACAAACCTTTTTAATAAATATTTTTTTATTAATACGAGCTAAAAAGAAACAAACAACTTTTACTTTAACAAAACAAGCTTTGATTTATATATATAAAATGCTTTGTCCTGAATGACTGACGGATCAACGCACAGCCTTAACCGTTGATCGTAGAGACCTGAAACTTGGAGGGCGAGTTCTTTGTATGACATAGGCATCCGATAAGAAATGATTTTTCGAAATTCTACTACTAAGGGGGTGAAAAACGGGACCAAACTTTGTATGGGACAACGTGATTCCCTGATATAATCTACTTCAAATTTTGCATAAACATTCTATAACAGAATTAATATAAGACGTGTTTCGTATTTTATTGGAACTTATCGCTTAGCGGGGTTAAAAAGGGGTACAAAGTTATTTTGGGGGTGATTTAGATCGAAGTTGATATTAATCCTCCTTAGTGCTTTTAAATTACATTTTAGTTTGACACGGTTTGAAAACTCAATTCAATTTTATTCAAAAAACGTTGAAGTCACATAAAACCTTGGTGCAATTCAATACTCTTTAATCCATTTTCGACTTCCACGTGGACGAAGTCGCGGGCTAAAGCTAGTATCATTTAAATTGTGTAATGACGTTATAAATTGATAGTAAGTTTTAAAGTAAAGGTTTCTGTTTTTTTTTCTATTTTGCGCATTTTATGGAATAAAATCTTATTTTTTTAAAAGGTTTTTTTTACTTTTTAATAATTTTTTTATTACCTCATGATATCTGGGATAGATTTTAATGCGCTTTGATATACTGACTAGTAATATAAATATAATAAATGTGGACCCCATCAAATAAATTGATCTGAACCTAAAGCAAGTAGCTACAATGTGTTAGAAACACTTTAAACTTTTGAAATTATCAAATGGTATTGGTAAAAACAATTGTTGGTTTGATAATTACTTCAATAAAACCCATACACACTTACATCTTACATTAAAACTTATTCCTCCTTGAAATGCCTTTTAGCTTGTAAATTTCAATTCTAGATTTTTTTTAGCTATTCTTTACAAGTCAATTCAATAGTAATACTAATCTCTTATTTTTACATATCTTTAGACAATTAAATCAAGCATTGCACCTGACCACAATATTTTGGTCCACGGAGGCACCGGCGCTTTGGGACAAGCGGTTATATCCATCGCACTGAGCTACGGCTGTCAAGTATTCACCACCGTCAGTGACAATCGCAAGAAACGTTTCTTGCTCAAATTGTTCCCGAAATTAAAAGGTACATCACATTCCAACGCTTAATAACAAAACTGCATGAAATCTTTTAGAACCATCAAAGTTCAAACGGTACAGTGTTCTCCGACAAACTGATATACAGAGCGATTATAATTATGTCATTTACGAAACTCAATGCGTTATATTTATGGTTTAAGAAAAGTGGCAAGTTTTTTTTTTTTACTTCCGTGTATTTGTTTTTCCAGCTGATCATATTGGATACTCTCGTGATGGCAGTTTCAAAGATATGGTCCGAACTATTACAAACGGAAAAGCTTGTAATATAGTGATACACTCTGGTAGAAATCTTAAAAATGTAAATTATACTTAACTGTTCATGTAAAATAGTTTTTGTAATATTATTCGTGTTCATGTAATAAAAAATATTATTTTCAGGCGTCACTTGATTGTGTTGGAATGCGTGGCCTCTTTATCGACATTTCTCAACTTATCGATCAAGATAACTATACATATGGAATGAACAATCTTAATCTTGCTAGAAACTATGTAACTACTGATTTCTTGACAATGTTTGATGCCAAAAACAATAAGGATAGGAAAGTGAGTTTAAACATAAAAAAGAAAATAAATGTGCTTTTTCAATATATCATTCCGTATTAAAATCTATGTTCTTAATTGCAGACAGTGTACAGCATGATAGTTAAGGGTATAAATAGCGGACTCGTACGACCGTTGTCGCGCGTGTCGTACGCACCGCACGATGTGTCGCGCGCCTTTCGCCTGATGGCGGGGAGCCGACACTACGGTAAAGTGCTTTTGAACATGATTGACCGCACGGTGCAAGTTCAACCCAGGTAGACTGTGCCTTTTTATTTTTTTTTATCTTGCTTAATTTTTTTTTTAATTTTGCTGAAGTCAGGTAGTTTATTTGGTCATATTCAGAAAAAGTGTACATTTTGAATTTCTTACTAAACAGATACGTGACGAAACTAAGCATGAACCATTAGAGTTTCTTACTATGGTAAAAAATATTAATTCTTAATTTTTAGTAAGTCTAAGTTTTGAAGCTAAATTCTTTTCATTATTTTTGATCTGCATAACTTTGTTCTTCAAGAATTGCAATTATATTTTTTTCCTAAACAAATCTATATTTTAGGTAAACAACTCATATTGCTATTTTTGGTATTTCTATATCTGACTAAAAAAATTTAATAGGAGACATCCAATTTCGGATATCTGTGCCGAATTACATTCTGACAATTATATATATTTCTTAATATATGTACTACTTAATATTTTATTTAATTGCTTGTTTCACAGAATCACTTGTAATCCCAATAGCAGTTATCTAATACTGTGCAACGACGAGAGTTTTGGCCTGCAGTTTGCTGATAGACTTGTGGAAAGAGGTGCTAAGAAATTATGCGTGCATTTCAAGAGGCAGACGATGTATCTTCAACTCAAAATGAGGTAACTTTACTAATCGTTACGATTTCTTCATTTACATTGTATTTTTTAATTTATTATAAATTATGAATTTCGCTTAAATGAAATTAAGGCCAACTGTAAAAGTTATGGCAGGATATCTTAAAGTCATCTATTTTTTTTTATATGGATAGCAAAAATAGAAATCGCGATATATACATTATCACCAAATTACTTCCACATCTTTAAAGGTAAAACTTCGAAATGACTGCAAAAAAATATTCGCTCCGCATGCGTTAATGCGTAACAAATAATTAAAATAATAATCGGTACGTACTTTGTATTTTTTTATATAGGTTATGGCAAAATTCTGGTGTCAAAGTGATTGTGATTTCTGATGATTTGAATGGAGACATAGACATCAAAGCATTGGTGAACAGTGCAACACGACTAGGACCGCTAGAGGGAGTGTATGTGACTGTGGGTGAAAAACAGCCAAAGAGTTACGAAGGCTTAGTAACCTCCTTGGATTTGGTAACGAGAAAATTATGTTCTGATATCAAGTAAGCTTCTTCTGCCTATCATTTTCAGCTGAATACCATTATGTCCTCCACAATCCATTTTTTATATTGGGTGACACAGTATCCCACAGTAAGACTATTGTAAGTTTGTAAGTTGTCAGTTGTTTCATTATTTTGGCTTGGCGGCTCGAGATCGAAGTATGACAGTCGGGACTAGTTTCACTTATCCTTACTACATGACATCAGCATAAACTAAATCTCATAAGTTATATTATGATTGTTAAGAAGCGCCTGCCATGAAACTGTAAATATTCTTGCCGTTAATCCCAATTTGGATGTCATTATATTATTTACTTAATTGTCTGACTACGACATCACATTACCTATTGCAAAAACGTAGGTAATTATTCTACTTCATACCCCTGAACAATGATTGAAAAACCTAATATCTAAAAAATTTTGGTGCTAATCACTATCCATAATGCAAATGTAATGAAAATAATATAGGATGGCATATGTGATGAAGTAATTTACCTTTGTTTTGCATAAGCCATGAGGTGCCTCTTCACAAATTAAATAACGATGTATTTTTGTAGTTACTTCGCAGTATTGAATGTGGGTAATAACACTGTTGGGAAGGATGCGTGTCTGAAACGAGCGCAAAACAAGTTACCGGCAACCTTGGTGTCTTTGCCTGAATTTGGCGTCGTAAGTAAATTCTTCCATTTTCCGGGATCAATTTAAAAATTCGATAATAAAAAAAAAAAAATATTAGCTAGTTTACAAGCACTGATTTTTTTATAGATTTTAGGCTTCGATTTGTATACTTATCTAAATCGTATTTTAATTAATCCTTAAATTAATAACAACGTTACATAATAACAATGTAATTATTTTGCTTACGCTAGGCAAAGTGATAAATTTGAATGTGTTTGCAATAGGAGGTAGGCTTATACCGCAATGCAGTGAACGCAACAGAACGCGCACTGCACAATGGATACCCAGTACAGCGAGCATCTCTCCTGCCAGCGAGACAAACTTCAATGCTACAGAAAATTGTGTCAATAGCCAGTAAGTAGCTCATTCAGGTGCACTTACGACAAAAAATATCCGTGAAAAGCTGATTTAAACAAAAAATTATGTCACGACCACATCGAACACTTGTCGTACCTAATACAAGAAGTAGATATATTTGTTTTAATTATAAAAAGTACAGTTAACGGACACACTTGAATTTACCATTCAATTCTTCTTTTTCAGAAATAACTATTCCAGAAAATACTGACAACAGCGCAACTTTAGCAGATTTGGGCTTAGAAAGTGAAAATATACAAAGTATTCGTTATCTTCTACGGGTTGAATATAACGTATCGTTTGAAGTGGAGCAAATACCTTTTTTGACAATTGAAACGTAAGTGGTAATTAAAACTTAACTTGGAATTTTATCAGTCGTGGTAAATTCTTTTGTATCTGAGTTTAAAATACACAATTTTTGCCTCTCTAGCAATGAATTATAATAATTATAAATTAAAGGAAGCTTTTGCCCGCAGTTTCTTGTTGTTGAAATTTAATAACAAGTATTCAAGTCAAATATTTTTATTTAATTTCAGGATAATTCAGTTAGAAAAAACCCTCACAGCCACAGAATTTGACACCATAGAAGGATTATCCTCTTTTTACACGTACGTCGACTCCGATGAACTTCTAGCAACCATAGACATTGTGTTCTTACCGACGCTTGACAACAGTGCTTTCATGGTATGATATAAATCATCAATTTCATTCAACTGACAAATTTTCAGTGAAAAGAATTAATGTGATTTCGATTTTACTTAGCAACTATTTGAAATATTGACTTGAAATTTATTGAAGTTATACTTCTTTAGGCGCGTTATGAAAAAATGATGAGAGTGAAATTTTAAGATCCGCGCGCATCTGTGACACAAAATTAACAGTATGAAGCTGTCTGCTTAACCGCTCATTAAGTCTCGAAATAAGATGCGCGCGCATCTGTGACACATCTTGACATATGACATTTTTAACATTATATAGTTTGGAAAAACTAAAATGTTGACTACCTAGCTAACTTCAGGGTGTAGGTTTTCCGTGACGGTGTGCGCGCGCATCGTTTTCGAGAATTAATGAGCGGTTTCTAGTTTATACATTCACAACACGTGTTTTAGTTTCATACAAGTGCGAATTATATATGTGCTAATAAATTATATTCAGTAGTGATTTAAATTGAATATTTTGATTGATATTACTAACTATTTGTGAATATTAGTGAAAAAAATTGTGCTTGTATACTTTTTCAAGTGCTCCAATATAATTGAGGTTAACTATCCGTATGTATTATTTATTGATATAAATTAAAATACTTTTATTTAATATAATTAACACTAAATATTATTAAATTATTAATGTTAAATACTTATTATTGGTTATTTAATATTTACAAAATAAAGAAATAAATTTAATAAAAAGTTTAATATTTGCTATTAAATTGAATAAATAATAAATATTTATAAAAATAACTAAATAAATTTAATGAATTTTTTTTGATAAAAATGAAAAGTGATTATTAAATTAAGAAATCAATAAAAATATTTAATTTAATGATGCCAAAGAAGTATAACTTCTCACGCGCGTACATAAGTACACGCACCCATATTTTTTTCCTAGATAGAACAGAAGGGGATATAATGAAAATAAATTCTGATCAGTTACTCGATTAAAGAAAGTTTCTCGATATTTTATAATTAATAGACTTTTATTTTTTGAAATTGTCTTTTTAACAAAACGTTTTTACTCAATGCTCTAAAGTCTAAACTATTTTACTTAATGATGTTTTTTCACGCTACTTGATGCATTATCATAATATCTAAATGAATGTCAATTTATTTCTTATTTCATCCAATAGACTTCGGTCAATTATTTCCAGTTTGTTTCTTACGAAATTATTAAATATTTCTATGAAAATCTTTCGCAGCCTCGACATATGTTTAGCTCTTTCCGTCCCGTAAGCAAGCAGTTAGTATTATTACTGTCTTGCATTTTCGTATGCACTCTCTACTCCGCTAGGTTCCGCCTACTCGCAAAAGAAATAATTTTTGAATTTGCACCATAACATTAATAATATTGACATATGCCCAAAAATTAATATATAAATCTATGTAGATTTAGCTAATAATATAAAATACTTGAGGATAACAAGTATCCTTTTACAGTAGACTTTCGGTTTGCTTCATGCAATTTGGCCAAAACTACAATCAAAGTAAACAAAATTCATGATCGCGTTATATCTCATTGAAAATTTGTTGTATAACTTTAGTTTTTGTCTGGTTTTAACCTATATTTTTTCCAAATTTACAGAGAGACGACGAATTCGATGTGAACCAAACATTCCTGTGCATAGTGCCTGGTATTGAAGGTCACAATCACAAGTTCCGCGTGCTCTGCGAGCGTCTGAAGTTGTCAGCTCTGGTGCTGCAGCCAGGACTTGACCGACCCCACGAGACTGTCAGAGAAACTGCTGAGAGATACGCTGAGGTATGGATGAAGTAGATATTCTTACTTCTTGCCTTCTTCAAGTTTTCGCTGTTCAATGAGATTATTATGATGCATTACCATTGCTTAATTTTTGGTCTTTTTTTGTGCAATCGTCGAGATAATATTATGATGAAGTATTAATTTCCGTAGACACTTAATAAACAGATAAGATTATCTAACTAAAGATTTCATACCACGGATTCTCAGTTTATAGTGGCTTGAAAAAAATCAGTGTCGGATACAAAAAACTTATTCTGAAATGGAACGTAGTATCCAATTTTCTATATAAATGCTACGAAGATATGATATCTGGACTGAATAATCTCGAGCAGCTTGAGAAACAAATACAAAATCTGCAGCTCCAGTCTCGTCCAGCAACACTGTAGTTAAGCAATATACACTGAAAGATAAGGAAACCTCTGCGAATGTTTCACTCTCATATCAGCGGTTGGCAAAGTAGTTGACATAGAAATTCAAAAGGTTTGCTTGCATGACCTGTATCGACAGCTAGGAACATCGGAAACACCCAGAGTTGCTGAGTTCAATTCCGTTATGATAAGAAACAAGTTTCTCTCAAATGTTCGTAGTTATAACAAGGAACGCCCATTAGTCTAAAAGTTGAACTCGTAGGTCCATTTACGTAGATGAACACCTTATGCCATTAAAGAATGGCCGTCTCGTGTGCCTTGAATACCTACGCGCTTTGTGGAACTTGCCGAGTGACACCTGGGCAGGTACCAGGTGAGAAAGGTAACTAAAAATAAGAATTATTTAACTTAAATTCACATGGCTGATTTTTATATATGTCATGTACAATATTATTTTAAAGTAATATCATAAGTGTCAGACACTTTTGATGGACCAGAGCTTTTGTCAGACGCCAAAAAATAAATGAACTTTACCTATTTTTACATGTCTGATTTTTTAATATGTTATTGAAGTATTTATTTTAAAGTTATATTCAATCAGTCAGACAAATCAGAGTGACCAAACATCAACAGACCCCTAAGACAAAAATTATTCAGCCAGAAGTATGGGGGCGAGAGCACTATGCATGCGCTTCAGAGTGAGTGAGACGTCCATAATAACTCGGCTCCCCATTCTTAAACTCACCATCTGTTTCAATCTACTGTGTATGTGCTGTTTGCGTGTAATAAAACTTATAGTATACAGTATAGTTCGAGCCTGCGAGAGCACATGTTTTTGTTGTTTACATCAGGTTTTTTGTGAGTGTTTTATTAAGTTGTTTGTAATAGTGATAATCATGGAAGAAGAGACATTGAAATGTACATTTTGTAAAAAATCTCTAGATAAACTTATATTATTCTCCGAAGAAATATTGAAAAAGTGCAAAAACATTTTAAAACAGCGAATAATCCATAACCTCAAATTCAAAGATGTAGTTTTACCGGATGACTTGTATGACAGTGGTTACTACCATCGAGAATGTTATAAAAATTTTACTGCTCTGCCAAAAAAATATTTTCCGCCATACCAGAAAAACCAAAAAATGCTGACAAAAAAATCATCGAGTATTGTTGAAAATTCAACAGTTGCATCGACATCAAGCCAACCTTGTAATCTTAGTACTAACGATGATCTATGTACAGCGTCTACCTCAAGTCAACAAAATAATTCAACAGTTCCAGATTTAGATGTAGTGTCAAACTCAAGTCCAGCTAATTCAATGCCTGAACCAAGTGTTGAGCCAAATGTGAAGTCAAGTGTTGACTTAGAATCAGTTGAACCGGTGTCATGTGATGGTGAAGAACCTTCTGAACGTGATGATAATTTCTCTTCTGAAAATATTTATCTTAAAAGTAACGTGGATATAGACAGAAACCAGAAATGTATATACTGTAATCAACAGACTAAACGACATAAACTGAAAAGACTACCGTTACATTCATGCGAAAAACGTGCTCTCGCAGGCTCAAACTATACTGTATACTGTAAGTTATATTACACGCAAACAGCACATACACAGTAGATTGAAACAGATGGTGAGTTTAAGAAGGGGAACCGAGTTATTATGGACGTCTCACTCACTCTGAAGCGCATGCATAGTGCTCTCGCCCCCATACTTCTGGCTGAATAATTTTTGTCTTAGGGCATGTTTGGTCACTCTGATTTGTCTGACTGATTGAATATAACTTTAAAATAAATACTTCAATAACATATTAAAAAATCAGACATTTAAAAATAAGTAAAGTACATTTATTTTTTGGGTAGCTTAAAAGCGTCTGACAAAAGCTCTGGTCCATCAAAAGTGTCTGACACTTATGATATTACTTTAAAATAATATTCTACATGACATATATAAAAATCAGCCATGTGAATTTAAGTTAAATAATTCTTATTTTTAGTTACCTTTCTCACCTGGTACCTGCCCAGGTGTCACTCGGCAAGTTCCACAAAGCGCGTAGGTATTCAAGGCACACGAGACGCTACTGAAAACTTCAGGTTTCATCCGTGTGAAAATAAGTTATGTCTGATGGCTCTGGGATCTTACTCTATTATGTAATAGTTTCAAGCACTACCATAAAAATGTCTACCATTAATTCTATATGAAACAAACTCGATGATGTTTCTATAGTATCATCTACATGAATGTTCGCCAAGTGAATGCTTGGAACTTATGGACCATTACTAAGTAGACGATGCTGTTTACCAAGAACCATTAAATTATTTTTAGTAATAGAAATAAAATTAGGTATTTATCTTCAGGCACTCTTGAAGAAAACGGGCTTGCAGAAGACGTTCTACCTTTTGGGCTACGAGGGTGGAGTCTCCGTAGTGTTAGAAGTTGCTTCTATTTTGGAGGATCATGGTAATATACTTTAATTTGGCTAAAAAATATAATGTGCAAATATCTGAATTATGTGATTAGATATTTATTGATAGAGAGAGAGAAAGTTTAACCTAAAAAAAGTAGATCTATAGGTTTACCCTTTTTGAATAATCTACCGAACGAGGCTATTAAATAAATTACTTGTGTTTTCAGGTCTAACCGGCACCATATATTGCATTGGATATTCTCCGGATGGATTTACAAAAGTTCTAGAAAAACAACTGTCGAAATACGAAACTAAGGAACAGTTGCAGGATGCCGTAGCGCGCCACATGTTTACTCTGATGGCGAACGGAGACACGACGGGGCTCGACAATGCTCTGCAAGGGGCAACCACGTGGTCACAGAAAGTGGACGCTTGTGTCAGGACTTTGTTAGGTCGGGTTTCCCACTCGGCGCAGTACGCGCGCACGTTTATCGAGACTGCGTGGATGCGTATTGAGAAGGCGAGGAACTACGTACCTACTACGCGTGCTTTAAGGTCCCGATTGGTGCAGCTGCTGCCAGTCGTGGGCGGTGAGGAGGCCCTGGCATTTTCGCTGCAACCGCACTCCCAGCAGCCGGTCATCGTGCACCAGCTGCAGGTGTCCCTTGCACAGGCTCCCTACGACCTGCGCTGTTCCTCCATCGTCAACAGCTATTTAGATAAGACGATACTAGAAGATTTTGAAAAGAAGAATACCTGCGAAACTTATCTTCTTAATGCTAATTCTTTCGTGCAAATCGAGTCAAAGGAATAATAGGTGTATAAATAATATTTATAATATAATAAATTATTTAAAGAGTTCGTTTTTTTTTTCTCTCTGCATTGTAACATTACCTGCACTTTGTTTGTTATGTGTAATGTGTTACTAACATTTTAAGTCAGACTTGGTCATGGACAGCGAACATTCAGCGCATAGGTCATCTTTCAATACTTTAACCACATATCACATAAAACTTAACTTTGAGTAGTAAACTTATTTTTTGCAAACATTAAACAAAGTCCTGCAAATTGGTGATAATAAGGTAGTATTAAACAAAGCACTTAAATTGGTGATAATAAAGTAGTAAATAATAATAAAACCTTATGAGCGCCGTAGTTACCTGTATCTACTTGACAAGCACTTGCTGTCTCTGTGCGATAATGTCGTCGACAGTTAACGAAAAACCCGACCTGAAAAATATTAAATAATAATACTTATTGGTTAATATTACTAGTATTTTAAGTTAATATTTCTCAAAATATAATACTTACAGACCGAAGAAACATGAGATAATTAAAATAGTCAAATGTCACATTTAGTTACTCAAAGAGTATAACGCCGAATGGAGCTACGCTAATTTTCGTTATTATTACCGGCCTGAGCTATAATAACTTACACAGCAAAGTACCGGCGCAGATGTCGTTCTGTGAACTAAGGTCTCCATGAACGAGATAGTTTCGACTGCACGGATAGCCGAGTGGTATAAGTCACCACGCCAATTACCTCTGTGCGCGACGTGTCGCGGGTTCGATCCCCGCATGGGACAAGCATTTGTGTGATCCACAAATGCTTGTTCCAAGTCTGGGTGTTCTTTGTACATGTGATTTGAATGTTTGTAAAACCCCCCGCGACACAAAGATTAAATTCGTTAGTGCGGGAGTCGTTTTAAAAAAAAAAAAAAAAAAAAGTTTGACTGACAAGTCTGACAGGTACAGTTGACATTGACCAGTCTGACACTGACAGGTGACATTGCCAAGTCTGACACCAGAGGTGACATTGACAACCAATTGATGACAATGATGTTCGTACAGTGCTATCATGTGAAATAGTCAACTGAAATTAGTGACGTTATACATTTTTGTTCTAACACAGCTATTCTGCATGTCAAACTCTAGCGTTGCTTCTCAACGTCACTTTCGGCCTCATTATAGCCCGGTGCTACAGGATAGCACACACATAGCAAAGCGTCTCGAAAAACTTTTAACCTTCATCAAAGATCTTCAGCAAAGCGATGAAGCTTTCAACATTATTTAAAAGGAGCACATCGAACTCTGCAAAACGTAGACTCTTTCAACAACATGATTGATTATATTGTTGAAAGTAGCTACGCTTTGCAGATTGTTATCATCATCAAACTGATGTCAGCACAACACTCATACAAATTGTGGTACCTTTCAGCAAATAATAGTGAAGTAAATGAAGCATTTCACCTCTCAATTCTCAGAAACAATGCCGATTTTAATGTTTTTTTTAATTCAGTTTGTTTTCGAGAGAAATAATTATTATTTTAATTTTAAAACGTTATAATTAATATTTTTAGGGTTATCTGTAGTCCACTGCTATTCGCGGAGAGGTTTTAGGGCTAGTCAAAATGAATCATTTATAGTATGAAACCCTATCTAAAAGTTAACCGTATCCAAAATATTTGACGTTTTAAGTTTAATTAGCGAAAGGCCACTTCAACGTAGTTTTGGAGGTGTAGTTTTTTTTCTTTGCAACCCAAATCCATTTTGTTTTTGTAAAAATGATGTTTAGATATAAGAATAGTATTAAAACTTTAATTTTCTCCGAGAAACTTGCCAATACGGCCTAAAAACATACTGTTTTTATAAAATTTCAAAATCGTTACGATTATCGAGCTCTTTATCTTGAACAAAATTAATAGATACAGAAACAACTTCTCTGTATCAGTGAGGAAGAATGGGCGCATCCCATACAATCAAAGAACACGCGAATCAAGGAAATCGCGACATATGATAAACTGTATTGACCATGTCATGTGTGACAAGTCTCAGTTACTTTTCAGCAGGGTAATCGCTATGGCGGTTGTCAACTAAAGCGATTATTGCTCTATAAAAACACAGTGAAAACACTAGTTTCTTATAGTCTAACTACGATGACCAACTAGATCTACTACTATGTAGTTGGTCTCCGACGTTAGCCAATACTGAATAAACATTTTTTATCCAATAAACATCGGTTGGGTTCGCAACTGGAGATAGCGAATAAGCCTACTGATTCAGTGGGGCAGAATATAAGAACTAGCCAAGTCACATCATAGGCTACAATATATTATCGTAAGTTATAAGAAGAAATGGTATTTTATCTTGTTATAAATAAATTTCAGGACTGACCATTTAACTTGGCGCCCATTTAGATCTCACTTCTTTTGTCGCTGAAATCAACAACCAAGGTTTTTGATGGGATTTCCCGTCTACTACGACAGTTTCGTGACTCCCGTTCATATTCATAACAAGCAGAAATACCTCTAACATCAATTTTACTTTTCAAATAAATAATGTGGGTAGGTAAATATTAATGACATAATGTTACGAATAAAATACTTTGCTGATTAATACTAGGCAATCATTGGGATGACGAGCGGAGCGGACGTGCTGATCACTGAATATTATTTAAATGAAAATGTGCATTAGTCCACTTTTTATCAAGTGCCACCAAAAGTACACTTGCGCAGTCACTTCTTCCCATTATCGAATACGCTGATGTTAGCTATTTAGACGTTAATAATGCATAACTTTATATACTTGAACTTTTTCAGAATGTTTTCATTAGATTCCTATTTGGTATTTGCATATATGATCACGTTTACGAGTATCGTCTTAAGCTCAAGTGGCTTCCCATTCCTTTGCGTCGAAAAGCGCATATCCTTTCATTACTGTACAGGATTTTATTCAACTCCCAATTATCTCTAAAAACGTTTCTTTAATGACACAAATCTACTATGCTTGAGATCATCGGATTTGAGACTGAAGATACCACTAAATTCCACAGGTTTCCTTGACAAGTCATTTACTGTTCAACGAGCGCGAGGAATAAGTTCCCTGTACCAATAAGACAGGCTCAGACACTGAATACCTTTGAAAAATTGGTAAAAGAATATTTCTTGTTACTCCTATAATATATATATATATATATAGTAAACTTATATGTTTAATATACAAGTATGTATGTAACAGTTCATTGTAAGAGTTTTATAAGTATATGATATGCAGTTTATCTGGATAATTTTCGTATAAAATTTGTATCTAATAGTACACCTGTAACCCCCATTCTTCCTCTGTTTTTTCTACCTTTCCTGTCCATCCAAAGGTTGTCTGGAAGATATCGCTTTTAGCTATAAGGCTTTACTGTTGTGTTTTATTTTAATGATGTGACTTTCACGCTGTACAATAAAGAATATTCTATTCTTTGCGAGTGACCTGTATATATTTTGTGAATAATTAATTAATATCCTGACGAATCTTAAATTGTGATAATAAAGTACTTGTTCTGAACTGTTCATGTGTTTTTTTCATCACTCACACACTTCTCGTTTCTAATTACAAGTTAATCAAGACAATTTAATAAAAAAATAGGGAACGAAGTATACAAAATAAAATATTCCATTTTATACATTTGCCCTTATAACTACAACAACAATAATCAATACAAATTGTTAATATACCCATTAATTTATGGTTCTTATTTTTCATAATGCTATTTAAAAGGCACGTAACCTATCGCGTTTCAAAATCAAGAAATTCCCAGCACAATTTAATTATGAAGCAATTATGTTGTTGGGGATTTTAGATTTAAAACCGTCAAAACAAATGAATTTATTGCTGTTTTTGCAAGGCTAAACGTTTAACATAATTATAAAGATCAAAGTGTTTAAACAACAAAGTAATAGAACTCACCTTTGCTTTGTTTTCACACAAATACGTCCAATGTCCGTGAACTAGGTACCTTTGGATATTTTGCAGGCATGGACGAAATTTTATCGTTTTTTATCCCACTTAGGCACCGAATAAAACTATATCCAAGTCTTATTTAAAACTTATTTATATCACTTTTATCCGCGTTTGCTTAACTCAATATGCTCGGTATCGATTGTTATACGCAAACCTCAAAATGGCGCTCAACGGTTTTTTTAATAAATCGAGATACTTAGTGTAATATTAGTTACTTAAATGTTACTTGTTATAATATAACAGGTGTTTTTTTTTTTTATGTATATATAACACTAAAGTCTCGGGTCGATTCTGGATGAAACTGGCACAGGACCGGAGAGAATGGCACATAAAAAGAGAGGCCTATGCCCAGCAGTGGGATGACAAAGGCTGTGGATGATGATGATGATGATATATAACACTAGCTGTCCCCCGCGACTTTGTTCGCGTGTTTTAGTTTCAACGGTTTTTCAATTTTGCAACATTGTTCATTTATGCTCCGCTCCTATTAGTCGTAGCGTGATGTTATACAGCCTATAGCCTTCCTCAATAAACGGACTATCCAAAACAAAAATATTTTTTCAATTCGAACCAGTAGTTCCTGAGATTAGCGCGTTCAAACAAACAAACAAACTCTACAGCTTTATAATATTAGTATAGATAATAAATGGATATTCAGGCTTTTTCCGAAACAATGTTACTATAGGTTTTCAGTCTCTTCAGACTTTGCTGGATAGACAACCATTAAACATAGACCAAATGCCTATCTGAACTTATTAACCCATATTTACTGAGATACAGTATCCTATGAAGCGACGTGTAGTCAGAATAATGTAATGACCTAAGGAACCTCGTTGGAACCACTGTGCTGATTGTGATGTGATGTGATTTGAGATCGGCCAATCCGTCATGCTTTTTCTCTCATCTACGTGCCATAATTGCCTAAAAATTATTAATTTTGTTGAAACACACCGTCATGTGTCAGTACACATGACGGTGTGTTTAGGGGACGCGACTGGGTATTTCTCCATACAAACGTATTGCGCTGTTTTCTCGTGGAAAATGCTTCCATAGCAATTATTTAGAAAATATGTAGGTTTACATATCACACCTTATCATTTATTTTTTTCTAAAATAAAATCACTTAAAGGAAAATGACCCTCTAAAAATTCCCGCTTTTACCGCCGTGTTCCGACGACTATCAGAAGAAAATTATAGGATTTAAAAAAAAAGAAATCATTAAAGCATGGATATAGCTTTCCTTAATCATTTTATGCAAAAAATATTTGGATCAGTCCAGCTTTCGAGAAGAAAATAGCGGAATACGAAACGTCTTTTGGTCAATGATTTTGTAGGTATAATCAGCCTGAGCTGCAGTTGTCCCTTACGGGGGTTGGTCGGAGGTGTGCAACGGCAATATATTCTTAAAATACATATTTTTTTAATTCCCCGGTAGTAGTGATCTTTTTTAAGGTTCAATTCATACTAGCCCAGAGTGGAAGCGCATCGAACCGTTAATCTAAAAATTAATAAAATATATTCATCCTTCCCTCAACAACATAATTCCCATAATTCCTGTTGATCTTTTGATTTTGAAAATTGACTTCGACGCGTTTCAACGAATGACTTATGATGACCCTAAGTGCGTCAATTATTTTAAAGTATAGTACCTACAAAGACAATAAAATATGTAGTACCTACATGTATTTCATCAACAGTTTTATATCGGTCGCATACATAATAATATACCTACATAAAAACAAAAACATTGTAATTTGCTGGAAACAACTAGACTAGCATAGGATGAAAAAAAAAACACGGAAATAAAAGACAGCTTATACATACAACCAGTAGTCGCTAATTCCGAGCTGTAGATTTATTTTTGATCAAGCTATAATTTAGAAGAGATCTTTTTCTACCCGTTGTTAATGTCCGCGTAATCGAAAAATTTCGCCTTGTTTGATTCTTAACGGGTATTAAAGCAAGCTATCGCGGTGCCCCAAATGTTTCAGAGATTTCTTATTTTACAAAAATAGTAGTAATTTTTTATTAAGGCCCAAATGTTTCAGAGATTTCTTATTTTACAAAAATATTTGTAATTTTTTTAGGGCCTAGTTATCGAAGTAATTTTAGCGGTACCAAGTAGTAGCTTAGGTAGATTAAATATCAAGCTACTTCGTACAACCTACTACTACGTAAAACAAAAAAAGGTTTAATTTAAAGCAATTAACACGTTATTGTTGTATAAAAAAATATTGATTAAATCACCATTTAACATATAAACACGTGAAGGTATATAAGTTTATACTTGTTATTCAATTGCTTCAGTCTCGCATAGTTAGGTGACAACTTCTATAAAGTGCATCTTAATAAATTATTGAGCAATTAGGTAAGCAACAATATTTTGTAAATATTACTAGTTTCGTTGCAGTTGATACTACTTAAAATTAAAAGTGAATTTGTTGAAAGTATATAAAGCATTGAGTTAAATCTTCAGTAAGAAGCAAAACAGCAGTACCTAAATTTGTGAATGATTCCTGACTAGTGCGAATCTATGAGGTAACAAAAACTTATCAAGATCGATCATCAATTGGCGAAGAACTTAGTGAACACATATTTACATAGATAAGAACCAAACATCTTGCTTTTTTGAACTCAAAAATTTGCTGGTGCGAGAATTGGGTATTAATATAATATTATTTTATTTAATATTTAAACTTCTTTATATACTAGATTCTGTTGTAAAAACGATATATTAATTATAGTTATTAGTCACATAGAATAGATGGCTTCAATGTCGTTAGTTCATACGGCCGCGGTCGTGGATTAGATCTTAGGTGTATGTCCTCGGGGTATAATTTTTCGTTTTTATTTTTATAAGATTTTATTGTTTAGGTCTAATCTTGCAAGCTAAATAAGAACAACTTCTTGACATCCGATTGAGATAAAATTTGGCATACTACTCTTTTACATAGTGTCCTACTTATGTCGGTGACACTATAATATTCTTGTAATTTTAAGTTGGTGTAATGAAAAGGAAGGCCAGGAGGTGGCCATAGGAACTGTGTAACGAAATGACACACTCCCATCGAGTTGGAGTTCATTGAATTTGTCCTAACAAGTACTATAATGCTAGATGATGTTAAAGCTTGATTATTTTTTAATAAAAGCTGGTTATGCATTTAGGATTCTTACGTCTAATGTTCTCAGAATATTATCGTCGACAGCATGACTTTATTTTAATTTAAAAATAATGAAATATACATCCTCAACTCCTCTATTATCGATTTAAAATCTGTTTAATTTTTTACAATGCCTATTGTAATTTATAAATTAACTTATTAGGTATTCATGAATTATCTATAATTAAATAGTAAAGTGTTTTTATAGAAAAACGGTTTATATATTTGTGCCTGATTAACGGAATAAATTGTTTTGACTACATATGACATCACACCACTTAGTAAATAAGTTAAGAATCCAGTACGATTTTACCTAGCATGGACTTTGTACATTAAATGGCGAGCTTTAATTCACTCATTGAACTTATACTACATTGATAGACGTTCGTTTTTTTTGTTCATTCATACATGTTTTAATAGTTGTTCTGTGTATCCACTATGATCTATCTCTAAGGCAAATGTCGTCGAAATAAATGCAGTAATTTTTAAAAGAGTAACATCTATCAATATGATAAACTTCACTCTTCATTCATCTTTATAATATTAAAAAGAGATGCGGTTTTGAGTAGACATAAAATGAGCTACGTCATTGTTTTGTGCACTCTTGATGTTTAATCAACTTTACAATAATAATTTGTCGTAATTTACTACAACCACTTCTTCCACAAAGGTCCTAGTCCCAACGACAAGTAGCTTAGCAATATGACTCCATCACCACAAGAGACGTCCACGCAGCCGGAGATCCTGGACGTACCGGACCCAAACAAAATAAAGATCGTTATCTCTGGGATGTCAGGACTCTACCCAAACTCGCATAGCGTTAAGGAGTTATCTGAACTTCTGTATAATAAGGTAAATCGGATTTGTTTAACAATTTTATAAGACGAGCGATCGCCCGCGGCTCTGCGTGCGTAAATGTCGGTATTTTCAGAAATTAATTGTCAGATCATTTCTTGGAGTTCAAGCTAACTGCGTGCCGAAATCGATTGATATTGGTTATTACCATAAAAAAACATAGTTTTTTTATATTATCTGTCTATATCCATACTCCATACTAATATTCTAAATGCAAAAGTATCTCTATTCTCTGTCTGTCTGGTACGCTTTTTCGGCTAAACCACTAAACCGGTTTTGATGAACCTGGGTTTAAAAAAGAAAATAGGCTACATTTTGCCGCGATAACTGATACCCATGCGGGCAGAGCTGCGGGCAAAAGTCAGTACTATTATATAAAGAGACAATCTGACTAACTCACTAATCAATGTAAACACAAAACTGCTAAACCTAGCCCGATTAAATTTAGACAATAGGTACCTTTCATCAACCAGACAAATACTAAGAAAGGATGAAGGGTTGTATGGAAATCTCTTATTCTCAAAGTTAGAAACTTGATATATTTATTTTGAAAAATCACAGACTTCCATAGAACCGTTATCCTTAGCCATGCAACATAGAGCTAGAATTGTTATAATAATAATAATATAATATAATATCTTGGGACATCTCACACACGGTCATCTGATCCCAAACTAGGCAGAGCCTGTGCTATGGCAACCAGACAACTGATAAACATACTTATATATTTCTAAATACATACTTATTATAGATAAATTACACCCAGACACAGAAAAAATGATCGTGCTCATCACACAAAGATTCGTCCTGGGTGGGAATCGAACCCACGACCTCCGGTTTAGCAGTCAGGGTCACTAACCACTAGACCAACAGGCCCGTTATGCTTTGATACTTATTCTTATTTACGTCTTTTTATTAAATCTGTCTGTGGCATTGTAGCTCCAAAACGAAAGGACCGATTATGATGCGGTTTATAGGGTTTGTACTCGAGAGCTAATGTTTAAATTTTTACAGAGTAAAAATTTCTGTTTCTGCGATAAAAACTAATAATAAAAAGTACATACTGTTACATATTATTTTGTACGATGATAAGGAACCCCCGTTTGCGAGTCGGACTAGCACTTGACCAATGTTTTTGTTTGAAAGCTGTTGTAATCGAGATGGTTTTTAGCTATACTTTATGAAGATACGGTCAGGCGTTTGGTAATCATCTGAGCTCATTATAAAATCGGAAATAAACGCGATTATAATCGTATGTATACAAATTTTCAACTCTATGTGTGCCGTTTCATCCAGGTTGCATTGGCCGTGGTCACTCACAAGCAGCTTGTTATTACGCTAACAATTATTTTACAGGTTAATCCAATTACTGCAGAAGGGCTCCGTTATAAGTACAATCATCCTGAAGTGGTTCAATATGGAGGTATTATGCCAGAACTCGACTGTTTTGACGCGCAGTTTTTCAAAGTGCACTACCGTCTTAGTTATAGTATGGATCCTATGTGTCGCAAGTTACTCGAAAATGCATACCAAGCTATTTACGATGCAGGTATGTATCTAAATACAAACAACACAAAAGTATCTTGCTGCTGTATATTTACAGGTATTCAGGGCTGCTATTAGCAAATTATTAAATATGCTGAATTTTTATTATGTTTAAAATAGGACCACATACCGAGTTATTAAAGTGGATGGATTTAGTTTCAACTCAGGAGACACTGGTTCTTAAATCGTTTAGGTTGTAAGTTTTAGACAGTCTATCCTACTTATTTAGACACATAATTGTTTTCAGGAGTAAATCCGGTACACCTATCTGGAAAAAAGATTGGTGTGTACATGGGAACGTGTAACTCCGAAACTGAAAAGGCTTCTGTTTTCGGAGACGCTCTAAGATCCGGTATGGGTATCGCAGGGTAAGACATCACTAATTATTATACCCATTTAAGCCCGCTGTGCCCAAACGAGGACACCTAACAAATACCCTCTAAATCGTGAAATTTTTAATTTTACTTATTTTAAACAGTGTTTATATGAAGTTCAATCGTTATTCCTTGTAAGGAAGCAAAAAAATATATGTTAAAGTAGCTAAAAGTGATTTTATTGTTTGGTTTATTTTAGTCATTGGAGAGTATGGTGTTCCTCAAAAGTTAGGATCAAATTTTACTTAGTATTTGTTTAAAATTATATGTATTTCTATACTTAACGTTTTGAATATACTGTAAGGTTAGCTATACAATTTCATTTTACAGTAAAATCTGGTTTTACACAATCTGAAAAGCATGTTTATAGAGGTGTCCCCAATTGGGGCCAATGGGCCATTAGGAGTCATTTTTTCCATAAACTATCAAAATAGCAGGGTTTGATTTTTGAGGCTACAATTAACTTCAAGGGCTTAAAATAGCAGTAGATACTATGATAGGATAATTATGACTCAGTAGTACGATTTATTGGCATTTCCTCCATAACCAAGAACGATAATTGAAGAAAAAAAACGTGATAGCGACTGTATACAGATACATAACTTACCGCACGGTACTCAATGGAGAGTAAATAACGTATCCAGAAATTACAAAGACACCAGGGATAGTGGTGGTGACGAGCCATTGACTGCTGCTGTGGCTAAGAAATCGATATTGAGCAACGAAACCGAAGAGATCCTGAGAAAAATATGCCCCTGGATAAATGTGCCCCTGTTTATGAACATATCATAAAGTCTATTGTTGTATGAAATGACTACGATGATGACGAAGAGATTGTGAAGGTACTGTAAATAAACAGGAAGGTGGTCAGTGTCCCCAGATTCTTCCGAAAGCAAAAGGAATATGTAAAGAAACCCAAGCCAACCAGTCGTTTTCTTTGTATTGAACCGTAATGCGAAGGAAGAAGAGGTACTGGAATTTCATCTAAATGTTGGATTCCTCAGCATTTAGGTGTTAGATATTGCATGTACTAACTAAAGAAACAAAGTTATAGCAACATCAATTTCGACGATTTATAGTTTGCCACTAGTTGGACCAAGTAACCTTCAGATATTTCACCCTACACCCTAGTCGCTTCGATGGTGCCGTGCCTGCAGTACTGGTTTTGATCGCTATTCTATGAATCGTATATAATATCGCTATATAATTCCACAAAAAAAAACACGTTGGCAATACAAAAAATGCTTGAAAATGATATTCGTTAGAAAATAATAATTCGAAATTTTGCCATTGCATGTGCCCATTGGCCCCATTTGAGGACACCCTTTTTTTTCTAACTTCTAAAAAATAATTTCACTTTTTCATTGTGTTTTTTTAATTATTAGATGAGTATCTAGCTATAAATAAAGAAATTTCAAACGAAATACAGGCACTTTGTATTTGGTTCCAAATGGGTTAAACAGAAATCTTTCTGCAGTCTCCTTTATTAATTATTATTATTCATTTGTTTATTTCTTTTACATAGAATGTTCATTAACTCTAATATTTGCCTTGCAGTTGCAGTAAGACTATGTTTGCCAACCGAGTCTCGTACTGGTTAAACGCAAAAGGTCCTTCCATGTCGATAGACGAAGCTTGCTGCAGTTCCACCGCGGCCCTGGAGCAGGCCTACCTGGCAATGAGCCGCGGAGAGTGTGAGGCAGCAATTGTTGGCGGGGCTTTCTTGTGCCTCCACCCACAGTCCTCTGTGCATTATGGGAGGTATGCTGTCTTCCTTATTCATTTATTTGCAGGCCTGCATTAATTACGTTGACGAAGAATAAAATATTGTTTCAAAATCTCTATAACTCAAAACTCATAATACGAATTCAATAAATACTCCGGGTACTACGTACGAGACGTAAATGGCGAATACCTCAGTAATTATAGATAGATATGATATAGTATGAACAGATCCTTAATGAGTCTGAACAGATCCTTAATTTCGAAAATCACCGTTGTTACGTGTTTAAAGCTAAATGTTTAGAAGGAAACACAATTAATTTCTCTTGGAAACATTATTACCAGATGATGAGGGCAAAGAAGATGGCAATAAGTCTTATATAAAATATTTAATCAGGAACTAACAAACAACTTATCCACTCCCTTTACATATACCCTGGAACCCCACCCCATGGATACGGTGGCAGCCAAGCACCTAAAGTTTCAGAGACAGTATCCCGATCTCTTGAACAAACAAAAACCGCTAAAACAATCAAAATAGGAGGAATTGACGTGGAAAGACTACAATGGGAGAAAGAAGATGGGAAATTCCCACAATATCAAGTACACGGAAACTATATTACCTCAGTAATGAAGGAGATGTGCAAACAACATGTTAACTTCTTACCGAACTCAAATAGACACAGTTGTGAATAGAGTTATGGACCAAATTCTAAATCAAAGATTCTGACATTTTAACGCAAGGTCGACAAACGTTTTGTCCCTTCAGAGAACAGAGTTTGACGGCTGCACAAGCGTATGAAGTCGCTTTTAACTTTTTATTGAGTGTTTTTAAAAAGAGTCATTGATACTACTGCAGAGCCACGAACTTGAAGAAGAAGTAAAAATTTTAGATCCAGAAACCAAAAGACATTGAAAGTGAAAAGGACAAAAGTAATAGAGAAAGAAAATGTCCGCAAAACAATGCAGAAATTAGTATGTAGCTTTGCCTCATATATCAAGCACAAAGAGGGGGGAAAGAAAGATAGAAGAGCAATTGCCTCTGCAACTATGCTCCTACGACCATTTTTGCATATAATTGAAGCTTTTGAACTAGAGTTGTCTAAGGACTTACCTGGATCAACTATCTCCATAGGTGGAGAAGAAAAGATAGCCTAAACAACCTCAAACATGTAAATTACAACCCTAGATGTAGACCTGGCTACTCATATCTCTCAGGGAACTGAAGACGCTACTAAATAGATCGAATGTCTATCACCTGGCATCTTCTATTTAATGCATTACTATATATTTGAGCCGTCAGCCAGGTCACATTTAGCAGTTCCACCACCAAGCAAGTTAGGTAGGTTGTTTGGAATGATTTGCAAATATGGTCATCTCCAAGCCTGGAAAACCATTCAAATTGGTCCTAGTCCCATTTTTAAAAACAAGCATAATTATTCTAGAATAGAATGGATAGACGAGCACATTCAATCTATGGATGAGCGTACAAAAGAATGGTACATATATGAAATTGAGAGAGAAGATAACTGTTGACAGAAAATACTTCCAATCTAGCCCTGGAATGCTAATGGGGATATTGAATGCTGCCAGTACCACAGTTGGTTTACTGCCAACGAATTTCAATATGAGAAGGAACGTAATGAAAGTAGTATGTATGCGATCGAGTCATGACAAATAAGTAAAAAAATAAATAAATAAATGTGGGCAACATCACATACATTGCTCTAAACCCAAAGTAAGTAGCTAAAGCACTTGTGTTATGGAATTCAGAGACAACGAAGGTACCATAAACACCCAGAACCGAGACAATGTAGGAAAGTGGTTTTCTAGATTGACCCGACCGGGGATCGAACCCGGGACCTCAGAGCTGGCGACAACTTGAAAACCGGTGTGTACGCCACTCGACCACGGAGGTCGTCAATGATGATGATGATTCCACAACCAAGTACATCTCAAATAGCGCTGAGAATAACATGAAGTGTGTTATTCAAAATAACAAAATCTGTCTCTCATAGGCATCAATCTAAGTCCTGAAAAGACATTCTTTTTACCAGAGGGGAGTGCAGAGTACACATAATGGTATATAGATGAAAAGTTTGTCTCTCAATATGACAGAGGTCCCAAGCATCCGTCCACAGGGGAAGAACGATCTGTATGCTATATCGAAAGGAACATCAACACTGTTGCAAACACTAGTGATAAACCACACCTAGGTGCAACAGCAAGACTAAAAATAGGAATGGCTGTTTGTAAAATGAAAGAAAATGCCAGCAATATGAGGAAAAACATATCATTAAAGGTTCAACTGATTGAAGACGGTGGGGAAAATCTTTGAAATTGTACCAATTGTCACCTCAATGAAATATTCATGAAGAGGAGGCTAGCAAAAACTGAAGAGGAAAAATCTTATTTATACAAAATCACTCATCCTGACAATCTATTTTGTGAAGCAATTAATAAGGAAATGACCAACTCAAAGGAGCATGGTTGCTTAACCATAGACTCTGTAGAAACACCTAATTGTATTTATCGTTACTGCAAGAGATCTAACAGAAGTTTCAAGGGAAAAGATAAGAAATCACAAGCAGTCAAGGAGAAAGCTTGTTCAGCTGTATATAATCTCATAAATTTCTTTGACCCTACAGTCTCTCTTGAGCTACCATCTTCTTCAGTCTCCATACATAACCATCCAATTTCTATAATGAGAACCCTATTGCAACGTACGGAGATGGAGGAAAATTAAAGATTAATTGTTGAAAATTCTATTGATATGCTAGTAAAATGCCAAAAACATGATGAAGAAAGTAATATATCATTCTGGGACACTGAAGAGCAGGATTAAAGTAAGAGGGAAAGTAAAGCAAATTAACTAAGTACGTAAAGCGTGTTGCGCGGACACGAACGAATGTGTTTTTTTTGGAAGAGATATACGCAGTTAGCCTAAGCGCAGGCCTTGACTGCTTCACTGGACTTATGAAACTTAATGTCAGCGAGACAGAAACCCAAACGGGCACACACATAGCGAGGTCGTGCGGAGAGCGCATTTTTTGTGAATTCGCCGAAGATATCACTTTGCATTGTTAATTTGATATGGTTATTTCTTTTTTTAAGGTAATTTATTGATTGATCTTTGTTTATTGATTGTTAGGCGCTGTTTTGTGAAGTGAAACATCTATTGTAAAGTATCTATGGATTGAATTTTAAAAAATCAATGACATATAATATATTTTTAGTTAGGTATTGAAGACTTGAAAACAACTTCAACATACATTTTTATATTTTTTTTTTACGAAAGCCTAAATTATCAAGTTTGTTAAAGTAAATATTTTTTTTTTGGTTACAGAATAATGAAACTTTGTGGTGATGGTAAAACAAAGTCTTTTGACGAGAATGCTGATGGGTGCGCTAAATCTGAAGCTGTCAACGTCCTGTTTTTACAGAAAGCTGAAGATGCTCTCAGGTGTGATTAGTCAAACGATATTTTAACAGCATACACTACAAACTTACCGTCTTCTAAACAACAATGTTTTTCGTATGTTCTTAGAGTTTACGCCCAGCTATTGCTCGCAAAGTCTGAGTTTACGTGCTTGGTCAATGATGAAACAGGTCCGAAATTTGGGTTTGAGAGAGACATCAACAAGGCGGTGACCTTTATAAAGAATTTCTACGATAAAGCTAAGATTCCGGCTCAAGCGATTGAATATGTTGAAGCTGTTGGTTGCGGTAAGATCTATTGTTAAACCTATAGTCATCAATTATACACTAACTTAAAATCAAACCCAAGAACAGCGCTGCACGATCTCAAGACACCGTGAGTTCATATTGAGCAGGTCGGAGCATAAATAAATAGTTAAAAACCGAAGGTAGAACATAAAACGTTAACTGTCAAGACGAATACCACGCCAGTCTAACCTCGACCATGACACCTGCAAAGGTGTTGAAACGTCGAAGACCTAAAACTAAACAATTAACCGCGATAGAATCAGTTAAAATAGTTTTATTTCCAATCATTTTATTTACTTTGTTTGCAGCTTCACCAAAGGCAGATAAAATCGAATTACAAACCATAGAGCATGTGTATTGTGGTCAACGAGACACGCCTCTTCTAATTGGCAGTGTGTTATCTAACATTGGGTACAATGAGGCTGCGTCCGGCATATCTGGTATTACTAAGGTATATAAAAATACAAAAACATAGGCTATTGTTAAGAATATAAAAATTGTAATAGAACTGTTACCAACATTGATAAAGTATTTTGAAGTTAGCTGAAATAAATTAATTTATATTTTATAATGTAACCAGGTGTTACTGGGCTACCACACCGGCCTGTTAGCCGCGAACCTGCATTGCACAAACCCGAGGAAAGACGTGGTTGCTCTGAATGATGGTCGTATGCGCATCGTCACGGAGCACGAGAGCTTTGGCCGCACGTACGCCGCTGTCAACGGCATGTCCGTCACCGGTCTTAATTCACACGTGTTGCTGCATGGACAATATAGGCCTAAGGTGCAGTCAATTGTCAAGCTTTTTAAATAATTAGTCTACTTACAGGTTAAAATGAATTGTAGAAACTCTGGCAACGCCAAAGGCTTTACACAGAAATAGAAAATATTTTACATTTTGGTGTTTTTTGAAATAAGACTGTGAGCCCTAACGTAGTGAAGGATTAAAAAAATCTTTTTGAGCTACTTGTATAATTTAAGGTTGTTATCAAGATTTAAAGGAAAAATGTTTTTAGGTTTCAGTACCTCAAAAGTCAAAAAGGAACCCTTATGGGTTCACTTTGCTGACCTTCTGTCTGTATGTCTGTCTGCCTACCAATATTTTTTTTTTCTTAGAAACGAGTGGTGTCGTGTTGAAATTAATATCTATTAACTTAATATATAAAATTAATAGATACTAGCTGTGCCCGCGACTTCCTTCGCGTGGATGTCGAAACTTATTTTAATGAGTTTTTTTGTGTAAGGTGCTATTTGTGTAGAACGTTATGGAGCATACCGGTATTAATACTTCTGGGCCTTCTCTTGTGGCTAATTACTATAGAAAACCAATTGTGTCTCATTAGCGGTGATTAAGAGGGTAAATGATATCTTTGCTCGAGGCATCGCTCGCGTTCTGTAGATTTCTACTTTGGTGCCTTTTTAGCAGGATATCCAATAGCGAAGCTGACGTTCATTACAACGAATGCTCACAAAGATAATAGTAACGACAGATAGTTACCGTACGACATAAATTGAGAGCTTCAGTATACACGACATTGTCAGTGAGCCCGTCCGGAATATGCAAATAAAGGTTTCTTGGACTGCTCACACGGGACAGAGCGACGTAAAGCTGACCATGTGAAAAACAACTCACGCTAAGATCGACGCCAGCAACGCCTAGAGTCTGACCCTGTGCCTTATTTATTGTCATGGCGTAACATAAACCTATTGGAAACTGTACTCTCTTAAACTGGAATGGAAAATTGTTCGGAATCAAAGGAATTCTAGGAATCAAAACACTTTCCCCGGCACCACAACCGTTTAAAATTTCTGCCTCAATTATGTTAGGTTGTATTGTAGATTTACGACTTTTAATCGAGTACCATTGCACAGTTTAGGAGGACTTAAATTACGAAAAAGAATTATAGGAACACCGATTTTTAACTTAATTGTATGTGAGAGAAGTCCAGGAACATTTAATGAATTCAAAAATTCTATTGGATATTAGTGGATTCTTCTTGATCAATTATTCTGTTGATAGAGATATACTCTCGACTTTCTCCTTGAATAAGCGACAGTATTTCATTATTTATTGAACATGCTTGATCATTTCGAGGAGTTAAAATAGTTTTTTTACATAACCAAGTATTGTGCTGATGTGTTATATTACTTATGTCACCGTACACTGAAAATATTAGCTCCTGCACGGACGAAACCGTACAACATAACCTATCATTTAAAAGCACTTTTCCTTCATCATTTGGATAAGTTCCGTCGCCTATTTTTAATAATAAATCAGAAAAATGCTGTGCATGTGGGTCATCTCCAAGTCTCACCCGCATATTTGTTATTAAATGCATGGATACAATATGAGGTCATAAACCTTCATCATTTGGATAAGTTCCGTCGCCTATTTTAATAATAAATCAGAAAAATGCTGTGCATGTGGGTCATCTCCAAGTCTCACCCGCATATTTGTTGTTAAATGCATGGATACAATATGAGGCCATAAACTTGACCTTTTTAGGCAAGCTCTGATTTCGTCAGCTCGTGTTCCCCGTGGTATAACTGGCAACATTTGCCTAAAATCACCACAAAAAACCACTGTAATACCACCCATGGGTTGGTCAATGAGCCTGATGTCTCTCAGAGTCCTACTATCTAAGAGTACTACTTCTATACTTAAAATCTATACGGTCTACGCCTTATTAAAAAACCTAAGTACCTACCTAGTTAAAAAAAAACTCAATAACAGAAAATAAAATACCTACCGATAACAAATCTAAACCCAATAAATAAGCAAAATCCCTAAAAACTTATATCTATAATGACTAATCTTACCTAACAGTATTATAAAATAACCTACAGTCACACATAAAATAACGTACACTATCAAATATACTACCTATACTTTAAAATTAAAATCTATGCCCTCGACTTATAAAAATAAACCTAAATAACTCTAACTTAAACTGTACTTAATAAAAACTAAAAGGAATAAAAAGGTCGCTCTGAAAAGCACGGTTTAGAGTTGCAAGTATTTAAAACTAGTGTCCGACCGAAATTTCGGTTTCGGTTTCGGTTTCGGCCAGTTTCGGCCAAAAAATCAAGTTTCGGCCCGAGTTTCGGTTTCGGCCAAAAACGGCCGAACCTTCAGCCGCGCCGAAACTTACAACATCGTACCTTCGGGTCGCGCTCGGCTAACGTCGGGCGCGCTCGGCACGGCTGGCAATATGGCGTCGCTCGCCTGACTCCGCCGGCAACTACCTAAATCAGTGCGCTTTGCTCGTGTAGACGTGTCAATAAGTGTTTTCACTTTATAGGGTAGTTAAATTTTCAAACAGAACCTCTGTAACTGTGCTGAAATTTCATTGTGATAAATCTTTGAAAGTAGAAACCTGTAATTATAGGTTGGCGAGATATTAATTTTAGAAAAAAACGGGCTTACTCACATTTTTTAGACTTTTTAAGAACTTTTTTTTGAAGTTATACTTCTTTAGGCGCGTTATGAAAAAATGATGAGAGTGAAATTTTAAGATGCGCGCGCATCTGTTACACAAAATTAACAGTATGAAGTTGTCTGCTTAACCGCTCATTAAGTCTCGAAATAAGATACGCGCGCATCTGTGACACAAAATTAAAAGTATGAAGCTGTCTGCTTAACCGCTCATTAAGTCTCGAAAAAAAAGCTACCAACAAAATGGAAATTGAACCTCGATATTAGTCGCGCATGTTGGTACGCTCGTCACCTCTGATCACTGTTTTCATATTTATAATATTTATCAACGTGTTTCTAGTTTATACATTCACAACACGTGTTTTAGTTTCATACAAGTGCGAATTATATATGTGCTAATAAATTATATTCAGTAGTGATTTAAATTGAATATTTTAATTGATTTTACTATTTGTGAATATTAGTGAAAAAAATTGTGCTTATATACTTTTTCAAGTGCTCCAATATAATTGAGGTTAACTATCCGTATGTATTATTTATTGATATAAATTAAAATACTTTTATTGAAGTTATATGTACTTCTTTAGGCGCGTTATGAAAAAATTATGAAAGTGAAATTTTAAGATGCGCGCGCATCATTGTCACACAAAATTCACAGGTTGAAGTTTTCCGCAAAATCGCTCATTAATTCTCGAAAACGATGCGCGCGCACACCGTCACGGAAAACCTACACCCTGAAGTTAGCTAGGTAGTCAACATTTTAGTTTTTCCAAACTGTATAATGTTAAAAATGTCATATGTCAAGATGTCCGATGCCAGTTATAGAGTTTAGAGCTTTTTATACCAGTTTATGAGAAAGAATTTTATCTTGTTCCGCCAAAAAAGTATAACTTCTTACGTGCGTACATAAGTACACACACACTTTTTTTTTATTTATAAAAGGTTCGGTTTCGGTTTCGGTTTCGGCCGAAACTACAATGAAACCGAACCTTCGGTTTCGGTTTCGGTTTCGGCAAAAAAACATGTTTCGGTCGGTCACTATTTAAAACATACAATTTATAGAATGCTAATAAGACCGAACGCTCGCCAAGTCGCCACTCGACACGTCCATTCAAATCAAAGTTCAAAAAATGTATGATGCACACGCGCTTTTTTTTTTTTTGGAAGAGGTCTACTTTAGTTAGCCTGAGCGCAGGCTTTGACTGCTTCACCGGACTTTATAAATGCACGCGCGCTCAGAGGCCGTCCTTATATACGGTAGCGATCCATGGCAGCCGCGCGCCACGCGTGTGCTGCGAACGGTCGCTTAGTTTGGGAGACAGTACCTGTACCTAAAGCGCAATACATGTACCAGTGTCTAATTATAAGTCAGCTTGTGAACTGTATACTTTTGCTACAATAAAGATTATTATTATCTATTATCTGCTGCGAACGGTGCAAGAAAAATTCAACCTTCGGCACTACATTTACAGCATAAATTGGGGCGCAGCGCCAACTCCATTGCGGCCGGACGACGTAACCTACGACAAACTTATTATTTGCGGTTGGTACAGTAATCGGGTCTAGGGATCGAACCGCAAAATTAAGTTTGTTTTATATTGTATATACTTTTCTGGGATAAAAAGTAACCAGTGTGGTGTCCAGAATATTAAAGAATACGTATACCAAGTTTCATCGTAATCGAACCGGTAGTTTTTGCGTGATGCCTGAACAAACAGACAGACAAATTTTTTTTAATCACATTGTTGGGTTCGGTCTCCTTCTAGTAACACCCCCTGCCATTTATTTTTTTAATATTTTCAATGTACAGAATTTTTACTTCTACAGATTTATTAGAAGTATATATATATATAACTGTTTCATATTGTACTGTTGTACCTATCCCAGCTGCTTCTCCATTTAACCCAAAGGTTGACTGGTAGATAATGCCTTGCGGCATTAAGTCCGCCTTATGTACCACAATTGTACATGGAAGTTTAAATAAATAAATAAATAAATATAGATTAATTTCAACTAATACTAAAGTCAATTAATTTACTCTACATTAATATGTCTACGAACTCTTGATTAAAAAAAATCTAGGTTTTATGTTAAGTCAAATAAAAAATACAGCCATATAAGTTGTTTCTGCCATAGATATTTCCGAGATTCTCAAAACCTATAGGGTTATTCATGTTGACCCAGAATCACGAAATTCGGCATGATGGCTAGGTCTGACGTTACAAGTCAAAGAAAACATCCGAGAATATAATTTATTTGCTTTATAAAATAATCGAAACGTACAAGTCTTTCAGGACCCTAACCGGTACAAGTCGAGCATTCCTTATCTGGTGACCATATCAGGTCGCCACGAGGAGGCGGTGAACTACGTGCTTGAAAACTTAAAGTCGGAACCCATTGACCCTGAACAATTGAGGCTGTTAAACAATATCCACCAGTCGAGCATCGCTGGGCATTTGGGAAGAGGATTCATTATTCTGAGTAAGTGGCACTTATTCCAAGTACACTAAATAGATATAGAAAACCTTGCAATATCCCTAGCAGACCCTTCTCTGCACTCCAAACTTGACATGTCAGGCATGTGGTGGGGTATGTCGCTCTCGCATCATCAGTCATTACAACATAACCGCATAGATTAGACGTAAAGGCCTTCAATAATGATACGGACAACTTTGTACAGCACAAAAATAGGTTTTAGTCATGCCACAAAAGAAACGATGAGTAAATCATAATTCAAAAGACACCATACCTGCCACAGTCACAGACCTGAATTTAGTCGTATTTCCTTCCTGTTGGTACACTGTTTGACTATGTAAATTTAATTCTAGAAACGGATGAAGAACTGAAAACAGTCAGTCTTTGTGAGAAAGCTGAATACTTCGATGATGCGGCAAAACCTCTATGGTTTGTGTACAGTGGGATGGGCTCGCAGTGGGTCGGTATGGGGACGCAACTCATGCGGATCCCAATCTTTGCTGCTGCTATAGAAAAGTAAGATTTTCTTTTAGGTTTAATAAATTTAATCATGCTATTAATTAATTGATTTTGTTTTAAATAATTATGAATACTCCTCACGAAAGTTATTATACGATTTTATTTCCTTTAAATATTTATATTTTTCTCTGCTACCTTATTTCCTTTTTTTTGCAGATGCCATCGAGTCCTAGAGCCCAAAGGACTTGATATTGTCCACATTATTACAACGGACGATGAGAAGATCTTCGACAACATATTACACTCGTTTGTTGGTATTGCTGCCATACAAATTGGTCTCACTGACATCCTTCTTGCACTAGGACTTACTCCGGATGGAATTATTGGTAGAGACACAAAACATTTTCGTATTTTTCATAACCTACCTATAAATATTATAAATATGAAATTCGATGTAGAATCTATAATTCTACAATATCCTCGTATTAACCTAGATATTAAGATCATTAATCTTTGATCCAACATATTCTTCTGTTTATTCTTCTCTCTATTAGTACTTATTATTTAAGATGAGTGAATGCTCGTCAATACAGTCTTCGTAAACGCCACTGCTTACCATGCAATCACTGCAACGTAATTATTTTTGGCCCAACCCGGGCTTCAGAAATCTCGGGTTGAGCCGAAAATAATTACTGTGTTTTTCAGCGCGTTTTCGTGCCTCGGAAAGTACGTTAAGCCGTTGGTACTGCGCCTGGGGTTATTAGTTACTCTTGTAGGAATTAAAATGAATTGAAGAGTAAGTGCACTGATCTTTCTTCGGTCGTGTCGGATTGCCGTCCCACCCATCGGACTATGACAGTAAAGGAAAAAGAACACAACTCTGTTCGCGCACGCAATCGTGCATTGAAATATCTCTCACGCAGATGGCTTAACGCTGTTGAGAGAAGCCGCCCTGATTGAATTTCGGTCAGGAGGACATTATTATATACACAATAACTTCTCAACAGGTCACAGTGTAGGAGAGCTAGGGTGCGCGTACGGTGACGGATGTTTGACGGCTGAAGAGATGATACTGTCCGCTTACAGCCGAGGGATGGTGTCTATTGAGACTACCTTTATTCGTGGGTGTATGGCTGCCGTCGGTCTTGGATATGAACAAGTAATACACCATTTTATACAAATAGGTATTAGTTACCAAAATCACAATCCAAAAGAAGTATTTTCTAGCAACGAATCTACTGGCTGAGTTGATAGAACGTCCTGGCAAGTCGAATTCTTGCTGAAAACAATCCAAATAGTAATCTAATAAACAGGGTCAATTTATGTACATTTTACAAGTTATGGAAATCCTTCTCAACAAGTTGCTCATTTATTAAACCGGTCACAGTCAAATCCATAAAATACCTGCAAAACAAATCGCTTTTAATTTTAGATTAAAACAATGTGTCCTCCTGAAATTGATGTGGCGTGTCACAACGGACCTGAATCCAGTACTATTTCTGGGCCTACCGATATTATGTGCCAGTTTGTCGCTGAGTTGACTGCTAAGGGGATTTTTGCTAAAGAAGTCGCATGCTCCAACATCGCTTATCACTCGCGTTACGTCCTTGAAGCTGGTAAGTTCATCTTATAGCATATAAAGAACATATTTTAAACGAAGTACTCCTTTTTTCTGGACCTCCTTATTTCTTACTCCATTAAAACGATTAAAATAAATAGTTTTAAAATCGAATCTTGATCTAAAAGCCTTACCTAATCACATTAATTAAGGCGATACACCATTTTTTTAGCTATTTTCATATCGTTTTTACTAAGCAACTATAAACGTTATTAACTTGAAATTTGGTTCCTAGATAGAAGAGTAAAATATGATGAAAATTAATTTCGATCAGTTACACTGTTAAAGAAACTTTCCTTGATACTTAGTTTAATTTTTTGAAATCAGTTCTATTAAAACACTTTTTGCTTTTTCCACCAAAGTATTAAACTTAATAATATTTTTTCCGCACTATTTGATGCATAATCATAATATCAAGATTAATGTCGTGTTGATTTTTATTCCATCCGATGATTTCGATTAATATGAGATTTTCCATTTTGACTCTTACGTTATAATTTCTAAGACAATCTTTCGCGACCTTGACATATGTTTAGCTCTTTTCGTCTCGTAGGCAAGCAGTTAGTGTTATCTCTGTCTTGCAATACCGGATTGGCTCTCCAGTCCGCTTGACTCCGCCTACTCGCTAACGAAATAATTACTCATGTAGCGCCTTAACGGTGACGTGTTAAATCCATTGCAGGCCCACCACTACTGAAATATTTATCTGAAGTGATCAAGTCACCGAAGCCCAGAACCAAGCGCTGGATCTCTTCATCAGTACCGGAAGACCAGTGGGAAACTCCTGCCGCACAGCTATGCTCAGCTGAGTACCAAACCAATAACCAATTGGTAAGAAACGATATTTTAACATACTTTTATTAAGATGCATAAGTATCGTGGTTGATATCAACCACGATACTTTGGACTTAATTGGACTACCCTTATAAATTTTAACAATTTAGACGATTGCGATATTTCTGCATCTTTCCTCAGCCACAACATTTTCTAGATCTTTTTAATTTAATATTGTAGCCAAATAGAAACTGTCCCTGCTTTTTCAATCGCCGTAATTTAGGATTCTCAAATACCACTTAGTTTAAGCCAACAAAACCGCCGTAAGGAATAAGTAGAATATCGTAAATTTGGTGGAACTACGGTACAAAGTGTTTAATTTTGTGTAGAATCCAGTACTATTCGAGGAGGCATCAAGGCTGATTCCCAAAAACGCGGTCTTAGTAGAGATAGCCCCTCACGGTCTTCTGCAGGCCATTCTTAAGCGGTCACTGGCAAGCACCTGCACAAACATCGCGTTGACCCGGAGGAAGCACCCTGATAACGCATACTTGCTACTTGAGAGCATTGGCAAGTAAGTAAATCAGAGGAAATATATTAGTATACTATCCATTAAATTAGCTCATTATTTAGACGCGTAGGCTGTTTATCAAACGCCATCCAATATTTTATTTAAAAAATACAGGAATATTTCCCTTGAGTATAATTTGCTATCTCGAGTATTTAGAGTATTTTCCCTCCAGGTTGCATTACAAATCCTAACCCTATTTAATATATGGGACTACTGCGTAGCGCTCGTATGCCCGCAAAATAGTACCCAGTAGCAGTTTCGCACCCAAGAACACTTGAACATACTTTTTTATAATTTTCAGGTTATTTATGGAAGGTTACAATGCTAAACTACACGTCCTCTACCCGGAGGTAGAGCTGCCAGTGTCCACTGGCACGCCTTTCTTGTCTCATCTTGTCAAATGGGCTCATGGAGAAAAATGGTAGGATGTGTTCTATATAACTAATAATTTATTCTATAGAAATGACATAATAAACCAATTTAAACATTGGCATAAATAATAATTTGTTGACCTGATAATTTAGTTTAGTTTATGAATAGTACAATAAATGATGTATATGTCTAGCTTTTTGGTAATTTACACATTGATGTTTCAGGCCGTTGGCTCTGCATCGGTCGACTGCAAGAAAATCGGCTGCAAGTTGTGATCATATCATATCTTGGCATGATGCAGAAAACTCTTACTTGCAAGGACACTCCTTACGAGGTACGATGTTTCAGCTTAATGTTAATTGACTAGGCATATAAGACTAAAAAGTTAGATAGCGCTGTGATAATTAACGAAAAATACCAAAAAGTCTTTCACAAGCAAAAACATGAGTCACACTTTATATCTATTATCTTGAGCCTTGCGCAAACTTCTGCCCCAGGAGTAATTACTAAATTAAATGTGTTCTTCTAGGCTAGAAAAAAAATAGGTATAAATTTCATATAGGTAAGTATTTTCCTCTGTGTTTATGAAAGGGCTATTCAAATTCATTTGCCTAAAGTAACATTAACGATAATATTAACGTGAAACAAATTGACAGGGCGCACGCTATATCCTTTTGCTGCTACACTGATGGTGGTTTGGGATACCATGGCTATGGTATTGGGAGTCCCAAAAAAGAAGCAATCAGTCATATTCAATGATCTCGATCTATATGCACAACCCATAATCAATGATATGAGACAGCTGAAAATATACGTCACTCTGTGCAGAGGAACCGGGAACTTTGAGGTAAAAGAGAGGCAATAAACTGTTTTCAAAACGATTAAACAGTTAAAATAATCATAATGTATTAAATGGCGGCAAAAAAAAATCGTACAGATCAGCCTCTGAAAGGTACTGCGCAAACGTAGACACTTTCTGTTGCCGGCACAACCGACAATAATAGCTTACTGCATTCAGTGCAGCAATCGGACAAAGTCGCTGGTTACAAGTTTGCACACCACCGAAAACATGCCGTAAATGTATCATCAAACAGTATGCGGAAACCGACTGCAACGTAAGCACACAAGCAACGTTAACAAATTTTCTTGCAACTCTTGAAATTGTTGCAAATTTGCAACTGATGACTCTTTGATTGGCGATCAGTATAATATGTCGAGTGGAAGTAACTGGATACAAACAGTATTCCCGTCTGCTCGGGGAGTGACTGTTATCGTATTGATAATATAAAAATTTAATATTGTTTGGTTGTTTGTATCCCACACAAATAAAGGTTTGCGCAGCGACTAAAAGAAGTATTTTCACGAACCATATTATGCATAATTACATTAAATAATGTTATACGACAGGTCTTATGCGAAAACACTAAAGTTGCCACGGGTTTCATAAACGTTATGGAAAAGGAGGAGAATTGTAATGTTACCGATGAAAAACATTATGAGGTTGTGAGTTTGGATGTAACTGCTGAAGACGTTTATAAATCACTGCAAGACAGAAATTATTCTTACAAGTAAGTTACACAAGTAGTTCTTATGGTCCAGAAAAAGTTACAAAAAAGAAATAGACATGTTCACAGGTAATTATATTTTTTATATACTTGTGAATTAGGTGTCGCCATGGTAATTGGATTGGTGACTGTAATGTATGACTTAGTTCTTAGTTACAAGCTTACTTACAAATTGATCTGCAGGGAACAGGCCTCCTTCCATTTAAAGAAGCAACAAGCATTGATGACTACTCTTGCTCACTGGCTGGTTGGAAATTTTAGATTTCAATATTTGGAAGCCAGCTTTTCTTACGATGTTTCCTTCTGAGATTCGGGGCTCGTGGTTAAGAGTATAATAAAAATAAACCCCTCGGGGCAAGCCGTTACCTCATCATGAGAATAACGCAATACCTGAGAGCATATTAACTTGCTTTTTCCAACTTTGAGATATAAATAAAAAATGTATCTTAAGGTCTATGTAGGAGCATACATCCGCAGGGCAGCTTGTGGCGAGCTGCTTGTGAGTAGCGACACAACGGACCTGAGTGCCCCAGGGAGTCACTTCTTAGGAGGGCTCCCAGCTCTTTCTTGCCTTAACTGGATGGCTAGAGAGGGGTCGCTAGAGCTATATGCTCGGGGGTGGAAGTGTCTAATGGCGTAATAGCGAGGAAACCCGCTCCGGGTCCGCTACTGTGACCCGCGATGGCGAAATCGGGGCCGCACCGCTCGACACCCCTAGCCGCTCGCACTGGTGTTGCCTCTTGCTGCCTATCGTGGCGTTTATGTTGGGGGGCCCATACGGTGAGCTGGCGAGTCACCACCTGACTATTTGATTGCATTAACATGTGTTAGAAGGCAGGTGCCATAGTTTTCCGATTTAGTTCTAATAACCAATCCACTAACATTTACCTACACATAGCCTAAATTTTTACTTTCCATTTATAATTTACAATAGCTCTGTATCTACTTTGGACCATTCATATCTGTTCTTCCATAGAGCAGAGGTGGATGGGCCCTAGTAGATGCTCCATCCCAGTTTAGAGTAAAGTTCTCAACAAGGCCACTGCGTGTTGGACCTGTGTCCCCACGTAAGCCTTTCAAAGGACCGGGTATTCTCAATACTGAGGATAGCACGTGAAAAAAGAGAGATAATAATAATATCTTGGGACATCTCACACACAGTCATCTGATCCCAAACTAGGCAGAGCCTGTGCTATGGCAACCAGACAACTGATAAACATACTTATATATTTATTTCTAAATACATACATATTATAGATAAATTACACCCAGACACAGAACAAATGATCGTGCTCATCACACAAAGATTCGTCCTGGGTAAGAATCGAACCCACGACCTCCGGTTTAGCAGTCAGGGTCACTAACCACTAGACCAACAGGCCCGTCAAGTATGCCGTATAGTTTGACCGTTCTTTCTAAAAAAAATACATATTCCGCTGGAAAATGCTACTAAAGAAATGTTTTTTTTTTTTTTTAAACGATCTATGTTTATTTAATGCGTGTACCTACTTTTTTTTTTTTTTTCAAAACATAATTACTACAAGAAATATGAACTTCCAAAAATGCAAAATACGATATTCAACTAAATCCGGTAAGACTGAAAGCCGACCTCAACACAGCTTAGGGAAAGGATAGGTCGAAAAAGTATTTTGTTTTTTTAATTATGTTGTCAGTGGTGTCTTCAAATTATTACTACCTTACACATAACTTTAAGAAAGTCACAATGGTACTAGCCAGGGTTCGAACCTACAACCGCTTGCATTATTAAACCGTAAACAAATTTATGCTAATATTAATAATACTATTTCAGTGGTGGATTCCGAAGCATTGAAAGTACTAACGAATCTTTCAGTGAAGCTTTACTTGAATGGAACAACAATTGGGTCACTCTGATTGATGGCTTGTTACAACTACACATGTTACGTGAGAACCACATGGCTGTCTCAGTTCCCACCAAAATCAGAACTCTAAACATCGACGTAAAAAAACACGAAGATATTATCAGCAAATCAATTAAAACAAACAACAAAGTATTATTAAAAGCTGAAGTTGTTGAAGAATTTAATGTTACCAGGTAAATTATACAATAAAGCTGTATCTATATATTGCCTTATTAAAATATTATGTTGTTATAAAATAACTATATCTATATGTCAGTTGGGCAATATACAGTATCTATTGATGTGTTTTAAATATTTTGATACTAACAGAGGTCTGATGTTTCAGATGCGGAGGAATTTCCTTGAGTAATGTCATATTCGAAAACTTGCCGCCAGTCCGTGACCGCAACATGTCGTTAAAAGCATTACAATTTGTTCCCAATACACATTCAGTCAAAGATGTGAGTAAATAACAACTTATTAAGCTTCGAGTCCGCGGTCCAATAGATCGCAGCAAAGTAGTGACAATTTGAGGTCTTTTTTTACCTATATACAGAGCTGAAAAAGGAAAAGACAATAATATTTCGTATTTCCTGTGCAGGTTTCTTCATCATTTGAAGTTTTCTTGCAAATTGTTGAAGAAAATGTTAACAAGGATAGCATAAATGTAATTGGAATTGTAAATGAGCGTTCAACCAATTCGATATTCAACAAAGTGAATAATATTGTCAAACATGTTACTGGAGTGAATATTAAATATAAAGAAATAAACAAAGAAACGGCACTAAAGAGCAAAGAGAATAACTTCTTGGCTGGGGCTGACGTTCTGTTAGTCCAAAACTTATCAGTTAACGACAGGGTAAGTACAAAATACCTATGGTCATATTTTTGTAATTAAGTAAGCAGGTTGCATTCAATGATTTCTTCATAAGTAAAGAATACACAACTGTCTGCAGTTTTCACTCATTTAAATTACAACTGTTTATTTAATAAAGGGGTTTGGATATTACTAACAAATTATTTTCGAATAAACCGATTTCTCACTCAAAGTACGAATCACATTAATTCCTATATTGTTTCCAGTTGTGCCAGCTACTGCATCGTGCACTACAGAATAATCAGTTTGTGATTAGCGAAGAAGACCTCAGCTCTGGTGGACGGTCCCGACCCTCACCACTGTACCGTGTGCTTTCCGTGCACACATTAATTAATGATGATAACAGCAAGCAGTCACAGCTCCAGCTAGCCCGTTGGGGTGGTGCACACGCACCAGTCGCAAAGACAACTGTCACTGTCCGAACAGAATCTGACTTCGCCCTCTTGAACGCCGCTCGCACCTACATGACATCAGGTCATCGACTTCAAGTCATCGCACCCTACCCATCTATAATTGGCCTAAAGGAATTAATTCAGACCTGGCGAAAAGAAACCAGTCGCAACAAGATCGACCTAATAATGGTGCAGAAAAACAGTAACGGATATCTTTCGGTTAACGAGCTACCTAATATTGACTTGGCTTTTAGCGTCTTAAATAATGTAAGAAAAAAATAATTTGTACTACTAAACATTTTCACATTATACATTTTAGTATTTTGACTAATTAAGAAAATTGTTAGGAAACCTGGGGAGGTGAGTACTACGTGTCAGTAAGCGACAGTGCAACAGTAAGCAAGAACGTGACCCTGCACAGCAGCAAGATCGGAGATTTGGATTCCTTAACTTGGGTCGAAACATCTGGAACTGATGAAGCTGGGATCGATGTCATGGTAAACCATTTTTTTTCTCTTGCAAAAGCTTATTTTTTGTACCTGAAGCCATTGCTACTGCCCATTCTTCTTTCGTTAAATTTCCTTTTTTATAACCTAGTTAAGTCAACGGTATCTTTTTATTTATAACATACCTAATGATGTTAATTATATACACACCCACACAACATCATACGGAAACAACATTTTAGAACAAAAGTATAGAGGTACTGCTTATTTCTAAAGTGTTTACCAGCATACCCGTGATAGCAGAGGACAGCAGAGGAGATGTAGAAAATAATCGCAGTCAACTCTGTGCAATCATAAAATGATTAATTAAAATTTTAGTCTCAAAAATTTTCACTTATTATTTACTATTCAAATTTACAGGTTCATTATGCTGGTATTAACTACACTGATATAAAAAAAACGGATAGATCAATGGGTGACATACAAAATACTAAGAATAGTTACGGGATGGACTTTAGTGGTATTACAAAGAGGTAAATTATCAATTTTAAAAGACTAAGAATAATTAGGAGTTACTTTAGTACCCAGATAGTAACTTATAATTATGTCTTGCATGGCACTGTCGCAATTGTAGCACTATCCTAAAGAAAGAAAAAGTTAATATATAATTATAATTATTAAAAAAAAAAAAAAAAATGGAAACCAATCTTAGAAAGGAATACTGAATTACCCGGTCTAATGGGCTGTAGAGAAAAGATATTCAGCGGAATCCGCTGGAGCTATGAAGCTGGAGGGCGATTCCAATATATCTTGGGAAAAGTCTAGGCAGAAGAAGATAAAGCTAGTATTTTTTTGTGGTTTGTAAAATGTTTGTTGCGTTTTAGTGGACAACGAGTGATGGGTTTGGTACCGTCCGGCGCGGCGAGTAGCGTGGTGCGCGCGCAGCCCGAGCTGCTGTGGCCGGTGCCCGCGCACTGGAGCCTGGAAGACGCCGCCACCGTGCCGCTGGCGTATGCACTCGCATTCTACTGCCTTGTGAGTATCGTACCAGTCTGTAACTGTCCCACTACAGAACAAAAGCAAAGAATATAGAAAGAAGCATTGGTCAACTCACAATGCTTGTTAAATGCCGGTCGGCGATTTTAGATTAAATTAATCCTGCTTTTTTCACATTGATATTTAGACTTATCAGTATTAAATAGTGGGGTCATGGGTTTGAAAGCACATTCATCTTTTTGGAAAAGTTTAATTTAGTTGGTACCTTTCTTAGTCATGTTTCAAACCTGCAAACAATTTAGATATTATACATTGTTGGTTTTTTTAATACTTGAATACGTTTACATAATTATGTACTACCCCATACACTTACAACACACCTGTTAACTTATTCCTATTTGAAATGCCTTTCAGCTAGTAAATTTCAATTTAAGAAAATCATTAAGCGTCAACAATAATCATAATAATTTATTTTTGTATATCTTAGACAGTAAAATCATTAATTAAACCTGGCTACAATATCTTGGTTCACGGAGGCACCGGCGCTTTGGGACAAGCTCTTATAACCATCGCACTGGGTTACGACTGTCAAGTTTTCACCACCGTCAGTGACACGAGCAAGAAACGTTTCTTGCTCAAATTATTTCCTGAATTAAAAGGTACACATTCCAGTATTTAATAAAAAAGTGCATAAAACCTTTAAGATCAATCATCGTTCCGACGGTATATACAGAGTGATTCTATGTGATTTACGAAACTCGATGCGGAATATTGGGGGTTTTTATAAGTGTACTTGTGGTTTCAGCGGATCATATCGGATACTCTCGTGATGCCAGTTTCAAAGATATGGTCAATACTATTACAAATGGGAAGGGTTGTTTTATAGTAATTAACTCTATTAGTGGAAATCTTAAAAATGTAAGTTATTCTTAACTCACTATAAATAAAACAATGTTTGTTGTTTGTTAATGTGATGGAAAATATTCTTTACAGTCTTCATTTACTTGTGTTGGATCACATGGCTACTGTGTCGACGTTTCTCAACTGATCGATCAAGATAACTATGAATTTGGAATGTTCAACCTTACTCGTGATAGAAACTATAGAACGACTGATTTTTCTACAATTTTTGATGCCAAAAACACTGAAGAAAGAGAAGTACGTTTCGACATAAAAACTATAATAATTGTGCATCTTTAAAATATTCTTCCATATTATCCACTTGTTTGGTCTTAATTGCAGGTAGTGTACAACATGATAATTAATGGTATAAGTAGCGGGCTCGTAAGACCGTTGTCGCGCGTGTCGTACGCGCCGCGCGATGTGTCCCGCGCCTTTTGCTTGATGGCGGCCAGTCGTCACCGCGGTAAAGTGCTTTTAAACATGAACGACCGCACGGTGCTAGTGCAACCCCAGTAAGACATTTACTATTTTATTATTATTTTTTTGTAAATTCTTTAAGATTCTATTTCCTGACTAGAAATTCCCCGGCGAAAGCGACAAATTTTAAGTGAAATCCAGTTTTTGCAGTTTTACCTGTCTTCTACGGACCCATGTTCATTAACCTCAGTTAAATACTTATGCAATGCCTATTTTAAATAATGTACTTATCTAAGTATTTATTACTAGCTGTCCCCCGCGACTTTGTCCGCGTATTTTAGTTTAAACGGTTTTTCATATATGATCCGGTCCTTTTAGTCTGGGATATTGGGATATAGCTTATAGCCTTTATCAATAAATAGGCTATCCAACACTGAAAGAATTTTTCAAATCAGACTAGTAGTTCCTGAGATTAGCGCGTTCAAACAAACAAACTCTTCAGCTTTATTAGTATTGATGATACTACATACTTTATTTACAGAATCGCTTGTAGCTCCGATCGCAGTCATCTAATACTGTGCAACGACGAGTCTTGTGGCCTGCAGTTTGCTGATAGACTTGTGGAAAGAGGCGCTAAGAAATTATGCGTACATTTCAAGAGACAGTCCATGCTGTATCTTCAATTTAAAATAAGGTTTCCATTCGTAACGATTTATTCATCGTGTTCTTCAACTACTTAATTATTATTGAACAAAGCCTTTCATTAAGATATCCGACCATTACATATTAAAATATTGCAGGATATCTTACATCAACGAAAATGGAATACCCTCAATCTATTGTATTTTAGACTTATTGGAAAATCGTATTCGCCAAATATATAAATTCACCAGTTTTGTAAAAAACTTTTAAAGTAAAACTACCAAATTACTCGACTGTTAGGTTTATCTAAGAAGTGAGTTACAGTATTTTGATATTTTATTTAGGTCCTGGCAAAATTCTGATGTCAAAGTGCTTGTGTTCTCTGATGATCTGAATGGAGAAATGGACGTCACAGCATTGGTAAACAGTGCAACACGACTAGGACCGCTAGAGGGAGTATATGTGACTGTCGGTGAAAAACAACCAGAGAGTTACGAAGGCTTAGTAACTTCCTTGGATTTGGTGACCAGAAAATTATGTTCTGATATCAAGTAAGTTAGATGGTTGTTGTGTGCTGCATCTCATCGTTGTCAATGCGGTGAAACAGTCGATTGCCTTGGTCACCATGGCCTGTCCTGCAGCAGGAGCGCAGGGCGTATATCCCGCCACGCAAGCATTAATGACATTATTCGTCGCGCTCTTGTCACCGCCGGTATACCAGCTGTTTTAGAACCCAACGGTTTTGTACGCAACGATGGTAAGAGACCTAACGGTATGTCTTTGTTGCCATGGAAGTTGGGTCGGCCTTTGGTGTGGGACGCAACATGCGTTGAAACCCTTGCGCCATCCCACGTTCTCTGTTCGGCGGCCTCTCCCGGCGCTGCTGCTGGAGCTGCGGAAACCCTAAAACGGCGAAAATATAGTAACCTAATTGGTAATTATATTTTTGAGCCGTTTGGGGTTGAAACGCTCAGGACATGGGGACCAGGTGCATGAGTCCTTTTTAAGGAACTAGCAAAACGTCTGGTCGACTCTACCCGTTACCAGAAGGCTGGCATGTACTTTGCCCAAAGAATATGCATAGCAATACAACGTGGCCACGTTGCCAGCCTTCTGTGCACGTTTCCCGTCATTGACAACAATGACGATGAATTCTTTGATGCTTGTTAGTTATTTAGTTACTTATTTTATATACGTTATAAGTTTTAATTTAATATAGTTTTTTGTGTTTGTTTAAATTGATACTGTAATTTCCGAAATAAAAACATAGTTAGATGGTTGTAATAAATTCTTCAGCCTGCCTTGTTGCCAATTATTTGTGGCTGCCTCACTGGCGCCATAGAAGTCTTCTTCCATTAATACCAATTACTTGTCATCTCAGCAATCACTGTTTTCTTTCCTGTATGATTGAAATACTTAACTAATTACTATTGACGATGTAAGGCTCAACTCATACTACAGCAGAGTCGATCTATCTAAAAATTGATGGCAAATTTATCCTTATCTTAACAACGTAATGCTCATAAATTTTGTATGAGAAGAAAAAGTCGAGCGAATATGCGAGTTCAACTTGGAAAAAATTTGACTTCGACATATATATATATTAGGACTTCAGAATTAAAGAACGTTGTTTTTTTAGATACTTTGCAGTATTAAATGTGGGTAGTAACACAGTTGGGAAGAATGTGTGTCTAAAACGAGCGCAAAGCAAGTTACCAGCAACCTTGGTGTCTCTGCCTGAACTTGGCATAGTAAGTAAATTCTTAAATTATATTTTCGGACCAATTTATTGAATGATTTTAAAAAAGATTAAATTTTTAATGTAGGCAATTTTAGAAGCATTTATATCCCAATAGATTCCAGGCTAAGATTTGTCTTTTTATCTAAGTATATTGTATTTTTATTTACCATTATTTTTATTATGCGCTGGGCAAAGTGAAAATTTGAATGTGTTTGCAATAGGAGGCAGACTTGTACCGCAGTGCAATAGACGCAACAGAAAGCGCACTGCACAACGGACACCCTGTACAGCGAGCATGTCACCTGCCAAAGAGACAAACCTCAATGCTACAAAGAATTGCTTCTATAGCCAGTGAGTATATCATTAAGGTGCACTTACAACTAACATTTCTCAAGTTCAAAGAAACAAAGATTTATGACGTCACGACCACATCAAGTAATTTATAGTATTAGGTACCTACCTACTCTTCTACAATTTTGCTCCTTATAGCGCATCGTACTGTCGGATATGAAGCGATATTACTCCATTAACTGCTCCATACTGATCCATTTATGCTGCATATATTATGATCCATTTTTTGAATTCTCATAACAAACTTTGTATTTTAGATCAGCTTGTCTTATTTTTGTTGTCCTATACCTCAGTATTGAAAAGTCAACAGTGTAATAATGATTTTAAAACAATTTGTCATATAATTAAAACTAGACGTCCAGAAATGTTCGAAAATCGACCATAATTCGTTTAAATTTCAAGTTCTAACATTATTGATATACAGGGTAAATTTTTTTATCACCTCCACCTGGATGGAAAGTACTCTTAATAATGCGTATAGCAAATTATGCTCAAAGGAAACATTCCTTTATATTTAAAAAGAAACAAATTTACCTTTACAGATTTTTTAAAGTACGCAATGTTTTACAAAAATATAAATATTGTATTTAAATGTTATAAGATAGTAAAAATGGCTTTACTCCCGACTAGTTTTAATTTATAAAATAAATAAGACATAGGCTACTTTTTATCATGGGTTGTGGGAACGGGATCAAAGTTTCATGATTACTTTTGGTTGCGATAACCGCTGATAACATCCACGCTGGCGATGCCGAAGGCATCAGAAATGTATCTATGCTTATTAATACGTAACAATTAAACGGGTAAACTTGGATGTACCATTGAATTCTATTATTTTTTTTTCAGAAATAACATTTCCAAAAAATACTGACAACAGCGCAACTTTACAAGATTTGGGCTTAGAAAGTGAAAAAATACAAAGTATTCGTTATCTTCTTCGAGTTGAATATAATGTATCATTTGAAGTGGAACAAATACCTTTCTTGACAATTGAAACGTAAGTGGATTATCATCTTAAATACACAATATTCGCGGCACCAGCAATTTTTGATCTGTAAACTATTTTTTTTTTAATTTGCTGCTTTACAGCTTCACATTTAAATTGTTTCACTTTTATTGACATCGTATCTCTTTCCCATCTATACCCTACCTCTGGCACTTAGATTTAATGTAGCTATCTATCGATGACATTTTTGAATGAAATGAATCTTTTGTAGGATGCCTTCTACATCCAAAAATATAAACTTCGAGTATTCAAGCCAAATATTCTTTGTTAATTTCAGGATAATTCAGTTAGACAAGACCCTTACAGGAACAGAATTTGACACTATAGAAGGATTATCCTGTTTCTACACGTACGTCGACTTCGATGAACTTCTGGCAACAATAGAGATAATGTTCTTACCGTCGCTTACCAGCAGCGCTTCTATGGTATAATAAATATATAAAAATCTCATATGGATAAAAAAAACAGTTATTGGTATCTAATTCTATAAGATGTTTATTGAAAAAAAAAATTACAGTGTATAATACATGACGAAAACAGGTTTTTTTCGACTTCCGTAATATTATTGTATTAAACCGACTTCAAAAGAAGGAGGTTCTAAATTTGACTGATGATGTGTTAACCAGTACCTCCAGCAATTGTGGATCGATTTCTAAAATTATTTATATCGATATTATATATATACCCTTGTATTGATATCGGATCAATACAAGGGTATACTTCAGAGGTGATCCCATATAAATTTCATCAAAATCACATTAATTAGAAAAGATTACAAAAAATTACAAAACGAAATGGCGTATTTTGTACAAATATTACTTTCATGCAAATGTTCCTTTTTTTTCATTGAAGTCTGTTTTATTTACATTTATGTGCAATCAGTTATATATCTTTTGCTTTCATTTGGTTTAATTTTTCTTAAAACCCAACTATTTATTTATTTGTATTCCACAATGTGAACCTTAGGTGGTAACTTAAAACTATGAGATCATCGTGGACCCTGTCGGGCACGCAAAAATTAAAAATTGTGAGAAAGAGGACTAGCACGCCTCTAAAAGACTTTCGCGTCGCTTTTTGCAATTTGGGCAGAACTACAATCTAAGTAAGAATAAAATTCAAGCTCGCGTTAATTCCTGTTCAAAATTGGTTTTAAAATGTTTCATTTTTGTCTCGTTTTAATTTCATATGTTCTTGAATTTACAGGGAGACGACGAAATCCAAATGAACCAAACCTTCCTGTGCATAGTGCCGGGTATTGAAGGTCACAATCACAAGTTCCGCGTGCTCTGTGAGCGTCTGAAGTTGAAAGCCCTGGTGCTGCAGCCAGGACTCGACCGACCCCACGAGACTGTCAGGGAAACTGCTGAGAGATACGCCGAGGTATACATAAAATTGTAACTAAAGAACTGTATTTTCATAGATTACTTAACAATTAAAGTGGGTACAGGTGGGTCTCTCCGCAAAACTATACAAATTAATAGCGACTTTAATACGTTACCATAACGAGCAATTCAGATCGCACCAACGCTCATTACCTACAAATTCTCTCTACAAAATCTCTTTCTAACTCGTAACTCTCACATTATACTTTCTATGTTAAAGTTGTCTTCTTTTCAATAATTAATTTATCTGAATATTTGATTAACAGTTGTGTCTATCCTTACAAATATTATAAATGCGAGAGTAATTCTGTCTGTCTGTCGCGCTGCGCACACAGAAACGGTGAACATTGGACGCAATAGTGCGGGCGGGGCATTGTAGTAATGTCTATATTTTGGGGCACCTTAGAAAGCCGCTGGGCAGTGAAAGCGTTAACGCCATAAAATTACTCCCGGTGATGATTGGGTGTAGTTTAGTGACTTTAAAAGGAGGTAGTTTTCAATTCGATGACAAGTTTTGTTTTTGAATGTTGGTTTCTTGATATCTTCGGCAAATGTTGATCGATTTCAAAATTTATTTCTGTCATCGTTAGATTACTTTAAAAGTGATCCTATATTTACATAATTCATCAAAAGCTTTGAAAATATAGAACACAAGATTTGTTTTATTTTTTTTTACATACCTCGGTTTGTTTTTTCATTTACTTGTGATATATGTATGTGTTTGTTGAGCAATTATGTGTCAATTATTATAACATTTTTACAATAAGTCTCTCTCTAATCGGCTTAGGTACATTAACCTAAGAAATTGAATTTCATACTTAAATACGGGTGACCTAAATAAGAATAACAAATTAATAAATATTTGGTACGTTAGTATGTAGATATCCATCTACCTAATTACGAATTACTTAGTACTAGGCAGAGCCTGTATTATGAACTGCATCATTAATAAAAAGGACATTCTAATAATATCAAACATTGTCAATATTGTTTCTTATAAGTCATTGTTTACAATACAAGTTTAAAACAATATAATATTGTAATACAAAATAGCTAATGCTGTGATATTTTATATTGTAATCGTACACATTAATTTATTTGACGAATTTTATTTTACACGTTACACCTATTTTCATATATTTTAATTGCATTTCATAAAACCACCATTATTACTTAGTAGAGGATGCTGTTTAGTATCTAAAACAATATAAATTATTGTAAGTAGTAAAAGAAATAAAATGTTAATGTTATTTATCTTCAGGTACTCTTAAAAAAGACGGGCTTGCCGAAGACGTTCTACCTATTGGGCTACGAGAGTGGAGTCTCCGTAGCGTTAGAACTTGCTTCTGTTTTGGAGGATCATGGTAATATAATTTATCTTTTTATAATCAGTAAAACTATGCAGGGTAATATTTCACCTGAATTCTGAGATCAGATGTAGGCTATATGTTGTAAATTCTGACTATTGAAAGTTACAACTTATGCTATTATAACGAACGAACGAGGCTGGTAAATAAATTATTCATTGATTTTAGGTCTAACCGGCACCGTATATTGCATTGGATATTCTCCAGAGGGATTCACAAAAGTTCTAGAAAAACAACTATCAAAATACGAAACAAAGGAACAGTTGCAGGATGCCGTAGCGCGCCACATGTTTACTCTGATGGCGAACGGAGACACGACGGGGCTCGACAATGCTCTGCAAGGGGCAACCACGTGGTCACAGAAAGTGGACGCTTGTGTCAGGACTTTGTTAGGTCGGGTTTCCCACTCGGCGCAGTACGCGCGCTCGCTTATCGAGACTGCGTGGATGCGTATTGAGAAGGCGAGGGACTACGTACCTACTACGCGTGCTTTAAGGTCCCGATTGGTGCAGCTGCTGCCAGTCGTGGGCGGTGAGGAGGCCCTGGCATTTTCGCTGCAACCGCACTCCCAGCAGCCGGTCATCGTGCACCAGCTGCAGGTGTCCCTTGCACAGGCTCCCTACGACCTGCGCTGTTCCTCCATCGTCAACAGCTATTTAGATGAGACGATACTAGAAGATTTTGAAAAGAAGAATACCTGCGAAACTTATCTTATTAATTCTTACATTCAAATTTAAACAAAACTATAAATGTGTAAAATTTATAAGTTAATAAAATATTGATTAAATTATTTGAAATAAATTATTATTATAATTATAAAATTTTTAGTTTTTGTTTTTTGTTTCTACATCGTTTAAGTACCTACAGTGTGTAGTGTGTCTGTAGACTTAGTCAGCGAACGGTCAGCGAAAAGTCGCTTAGTATATTAAGACTTAAATCCATATCTCATAAAACCTACATCAGTATCCATCTTGTTGAATAAACCTTAGAGGACAGTAACTTGTGCTCTTTATTTTCAACGCTGTTGACCATTCGCTACCAGCTTTTATTAAAAATGCTGTTATGAATGAAAACATAAACTATTGTTACGTAAAAAGTCGGCTTGTTTTTCACTAATACCACTTGTAATCGATAGTCTACATCTTCGTGAATACCTAGCTTCGGGAGCCTGGAGTTCTGAAAGATATTTAAAAGATTCAGGGACTTTTCACAATGAGCCATTTACGGCAATATATTTGCCGTATAGCGTAGAAGATAAAGCAAATAATAGTAAAAATGTAAAGAAGTAAGGCCTTTGCTCTGAAGTGGGCCAGTTCGGGCTAAATTATAATAATGTAAAACATGTGGCTTAAGCGAGGCGAATTGTTCCGGAGGGATTTATCATTACTATACAGGATAATACCATAGACACCAAGAATTAAAGAAAGCATATAATACGAGATCCAACTGCGCAAAATGACATCTGCAGAAATTTTCACAAGTATACATGTATTGCGCGATCAGACTATAAGAACAAATGTGATCAAATTGCCACAATAGTTCACCAATACCTAGCCTTTAACTTTTATAGTTTGACTGATTGAATATAAACCGGACAAGTGCGAGTCTGACTCGCGCGCCGAGGGTTCCGTACAAAGTTTGCTGATCGTCACGGTTAATCCTGCTTCAAAAACAAACAAAATGTGCAGTTAAAAAATGTTCTCTCATACTTCGATGTATGAGACTATTAAATTTCCAACTGTAACAATAAGTTTGTTATTGCTAAAAGGTATGTTTTATTTAAAAATCTACAAGTTCACGATATTTTTTACTTGTGACGCTAGACCTAGCACCATGCCAAATTTCGTGATTCTAGGTCTACGGAAGTAACTACCCTGTAAATTTTGATACCCTTGAGTTTCGACGAAATATTCGTTTTTTGCAGCATAAACTGCCGTATGTTTTTTTTACATTAACTTAGAAGTTTGATTTTACATAGCTTCAAGGGGCTGTAGACCTGAGTATATAAAAGGTTTTAATTTCAACTCGATACTTCCACGCGTTCCCGAGATAAATGGTCTTGACAGACAGACGGACGGACAACAAAGTGTTGTAATTTTTTTCCTTTTGAGGTACTGGACCCTAAAAACAGCATTTTTTAGAATCTTGCAAACTATTTTGAATCTCTGGAGTTCAAAATTTATCGGGATTTGACTGACCAACAAAACATTACATTACAATAGCCCGAATATTACGTTACTTGACAAGCAAAATAAAATTGTATTTCTTATTTATATACCTAATACACTTAATCTATAAACTACATTGACCGAAAGATATTCTAAATAAGTATACAGGCCTAGCCATTGATATAAAAACGCAGTGGCGCGTAGATGTTGTTCGCACAGTACCTATAGTAAGCAACTGGCGTGATACTTAAATTCCTACACAATAGCCTTATGACTCTACATACTCACCCTGTCACTTACGTTATTATTAAAAAAAATAGCCATTCTTAATACTTGCAGATTTATTTATTGAGGTAGGTATACCAACAGAATTACATACAAATCTATATACTATTGTTTGCAATAACATTTCTAATATCCATGCCTATTATAGGTACATACAGCATTCACAATATCAGACTAATAATATGTTTTTTGAAGATTTTTAATTCTTTTATGAGACTATTAAGACTCGAAAGAGTAACAAAAACAATAACTAACAACTAAATTAGTTCTAGATCTATAAGAAATTAAAATGATTAAAATTAACATTAAGAACAAATTAACATACTAAGATGTAATAACTAAGTACAATAACTACTTTCTTTAAGAAATTTGACAAGCTATAGGATAAAGTCTTAAGGATATCCTTAAGACTTTATCCAAAGGTTTCAGGATCTTCGAATTGGTTAGACCCAAAAGTAAACAATTATAAAAAGCATCAACTCAGTGAAATTATTTGTAACACTATATATCTAAGTAAAAAACGTTTTGAGAGATCGTTGCCTACAGAGTCTTGGCAGAGCGGAAAAATGGTCTAGGTTGGTTCTTGAGTGCGCTATGTTAAAAAAGTTATAGTTTTTTATCAGGCACAGAGAGAGAAGGCGCCTTTTTATTAAGTAGGTAATAGGTAGTAGCTAACTTGTCTTAGTTTATGTAGGTACTTTTAATAATAAATGACATTGTGATCGATGATAAATCTTACTGAGTTGACGATAAATTGTTTTGTTTTTTATTTAATATTTGATGAAAAATATCAAGGTAGGTTGGTTGATTTTTGATAAAACGAATAATACAATTGCAAATACTGATTTGTCTCTCAATGTTCACTTAACGATAAGTATTTTTTATGCTGTGGTCTCCTGTATGAAGCTCTATGTAAGGAAACTTGAAATTTTAGTTTACTACGAGTAGTTTTACAACACTGATCGACTGTACTGTACGAACACTTGCTGTGTTATCAGCTCAACCGAGTAAAAAATGTCATTCGGACGTACAGCAGAGTTCGCGACGGTGGAAACAATTTATATTAAGAATGTCGTTCATCACAATATGATTATTTTAGCCTTTTCCCAAACTATGTTTTGGTCGGCTTTTACTCTCACCGATTTAGTTATTATTCAGAAATAACTATTCCAGAAAAAAACCGACAACAGCTTTAGAACTTTTGGGCTTAGAAAGTGAAAATATACCAAGTATTCGTTATCTTCTACGAGTCAAATATATAACGTATTGTTTGAGGTGGAGCAAATACCTTTCTTGACAATTGAAATGTTAGTGGATTAATTTATCAGTCGTTGAAAAGTCTATTGAATCTTAGTCTAAAATGCACAATTTGCCTCTACATAGCAATACGTTACTTTGATCTTTGGAATGAATTATTGTAAAATTAGCAGCCTGCTTCACATTTGCACGTTGAAATTTTCACATTTATTTATTGTTATCTATTTTCACTATCATCCATTTCCTATCTATACCCTATTTTCTGGTACTCAGATATAACGTAGCTATCTGTCGATGTAACTTTTTTAATCGAATTAGTCGTTTTACGATTGCTGACAGATTTACATGTAAACATATAACTAAGTATTCAACTCAAGCATTTTTACTTAATTTCAGGATTATCTATTCAGTAAGAAAAGACCCTTACGGCAACAGAACTTGGCAATATAGAAGGATTATTCACTTACTACACGTAGGTACATTGACTCCGATAAACTTTTAGCAACAACACGAATTGTGTTCTTACCGACGCTTACCGATGCAAACTTAAAGGCGGCTGTGAACACGAGTCGAGTCGCTGCGCAGTACCAAACTTATGCGCCAGCGGGGGTGCGGGGCGAGGTACTGCGCAGCGTTTAGCGCACTTCACAGCCGCCATTAAGTTTGAATTGAACTATACCAACAGTGCTTCCAGGATATGATATAAAACAACCTAGATCTTTCAACTGATCAAATTGACGAGAATATGGTGGATGATAGTTCCGTTCAAAATTTGTTCCAAAACTTAATTTTGTCTGGTTTTAACCGCATATATTGGCAAATTTACAGAGAAAGGACGAATACGATGTGAACCACACTTTCCTGTGCATACTGCCGGGTATTGAAGGTCACAATCACAAGTTCCGAGTGCTCTGCGAGAGTCTGAAGTTGGCAGCTCTCGTGATGCAGCCAGGGCTCGACCGACCCCAATAGACTTTCAGGGAAGCAGCCAAGAGATACGAATGAAATTGATACTCAAAAACTGTATTACTTGGAGTTATTGACTTTTCGCTTTTTAATGTGATAATTATTATGCTTGATCATTGTTTCAATTTTGAATCTTTATTTACCGTCTTCATGTTATTTTATAGCAGTATATGATCCGTAGATAATCTATACTTATTTATAAAATGCTTTGTCCTGAATGACTGACGAATTAACGCACAGCCTAACCGAGACCTGAAACTTGGGGGGTGTATTCTTTGTTTGACGTAGGCATCCGATAAGAAAGGATTTTCCGAAATTCTACCCCTATAGGGGTTCAATGGGACCTTTGGTTCCTTTGTCCAATCTACTTCAAATTTTGCACAAACATTCTGTAGCAGAATTAATAAAAGATGTGTTTTGTATTTTCTTAAAACTCATCGCCTAGAGGGGTTAAAAAGGGTTAAAAAGGGGTACAAAGTTATTTTGGGGGTGATTTGCATCGAAGTTAATCCTTAGTGCTATTGATATAAATTACTTTTTAATATATTTGAAAACTCTATTCGATTTTATTGAAAAAACGTTGAAGTCACATAAAACATTGGTTCAATGAAACTCTTTAAAATTCATTATTATTATAATGTAAAAACCATTTTCGATTTCTATGCGGACAAAGAAAGCTAGTGGTAAATAAACTGCATGAAATGAACGTGTTCACTTTTGCTGCGGCCAAAAATACTTAACAAAACCTTTTCTCACATTTTGCCAAACCTTAGTAGACGATACTGTTTACCTGGAACCATTTAAATTATTTGTAGTAATTAAAATGAGTTACCTATTTATCCATTTTCCATATCCCTTCATCTATTTGTCCACAAAATCAATTTCAGGCACTATTGAAGAAGACGGGCTTGCAAAAGACGTTTTACCTTTAGGGCTGAGAGTGGTCTCCGTAGCGTTAGAAGTTGCTTCTATTTTAGAGGATCATGGTAATATACTTTAATTTAGTTTTGGGGTAGGAGAGTGGAGTATCCGTGGCGTTAGAATTTACTACTATTTTATTATATTCTGATTAACGAAAGTTTAAGCTAAAAATACTAGATCTATCGCTATTCCTAATATTAGCGAAAGAAGCAATGAATCAATCAATTATTTATTTATTCAAAAGAATCAATAATTTATTTTATATAACAGGTCTAACGGGCATTACATATTGCATTGGATATTCTCCGGAAGGTTTCACAAAAGTACTAGAAAAACAACTGTCGAAATACGAAACTATGGAACAGTTTGCAGGATGCCGTAGCGCGCCACATGTTCACTCTAATGGCGAACGGTGACACAACAGGGCTCGACAATGCTCTGCAAGGGGCAACGACGTGGTACAGAAAGTGGACGCTTGTGTCAGGACTTTGTTAGGTCGGGTTTCCCACTCGGCGCAGTACGCGCGCACACTTATCGAGACTGCGTTGGTGCGTATTTAGAAGGCGAGGGACTACGTAACTACTACGCGTGCTTTACGGTCTCTGTAAGTGTAGCTGCTGCATGTGGTGGGCGGTGAAGAGGACCTGGAGTTCTCGCTGCAGCAGCAGTCCGTCTGTCTGTCCGTCGTATCGTGCACCACCTGCAGTTGTCCCTAGCACAGGCTCCCCAAAGCTCCTCAAGGTATCGACCTGCGCTGTTCCTCCATCGTCAACAGCTATTTAGATATGACGATATTAGAAGATTTTGAAAATAAGAATAACTGTGATACCTATCTTCTTAATGGTAGTTATTTTATGCAACTCGAGACAAAGGAATAATTAATAGGTGTATAAACTTAATAAATTCTTTAATGTTTTTTTTTTTTCTTGATTTTTACAAGTCAGAACCTACAGTGAGTCTGTAACAAACATTTATGTCAGACTTGGTAATGGAGAGCAAACAATAAGAGCACTTAGCTTATCTTTCATGTGTTCAACCCAAATCCCATACAACCAATATGAGTACCTATACATCTTGTATAATAAATCCTAGCAGACAGAAACTCATGCACTACTTTTTAGGAGCTGTTGAACATTTTCTAACTGCTTTACACAAAAGCGGTTTGGTCATGTGGGCGTGTTATTAAAAATTATGTTATGAAAGGAAACATAAACGTCACGTAAATGACGTAAATACTCATCATGAGTAGGACACGCAACTTGAGAGGGTTTCGCACCATAAAATGGTTATTTTAAAAACTTAAATCTTTACTTATACTTTTGCTAGCTTCTGCTAGCCTAATTTAAATATCTTTTCAAAAATAAATCTAGTGACATAATTAATTATTTGAAAGATAAAAAGTTATAAGTAGACGGACAAAATTAGTTTGTTTTGTGTAGTTTTGTTTTATGCTACAATAGGTACAGGAACACTGAAAATCGTAAACACTAAAAAACAATATTTTCATTTATTTTATCGGCCATAAAATATACAATTTCGTTTGGTACATATTTTACTTTCGGCGATGTAAGTTAAAAAATAATGATCGTTTTATTTTTAAGTTTTGTTTCTTCTATGATATTGGTGAAAAGCGAATGTAAGTAGCCTACAAAAGATAACCATATCTAACACTATAATGTGTTAACACCCTTTTAAAATTGTTTATTCACTTTATCAAAAAAAAAAAACGATCATAGTATGTCAATTGTCACAATACAAAAATATATTAAAAGGTATCTTATAAAATTATTTCAGTGGCCCAAATCGAAAACACTCAATTAAAAGACCAGCTCCAAAAGTCACTGACGCATGTAAATGAAATGCTAGCCGACATCGAAGACAAAATAGAGAGCGAAAGAAAAATTCTTTCACAGATCGATTATGACTTAAATTACAAAGATACCCCGTCTGGTTTCATGGACTATCCGGTCACTGACATTTGGTGGCCCTCGAAAAAACCGCCTACAGGTTCGGAACCGAACCCAACTGTCACACAGAGCCAGCTCCCGAGCAGTAATCTCCAAGGTGCAATACGTTCCCAACAAAAACTAACAGCAATTAATACTAACACGACCCACTCCCTGCGCGTAGAAAAAGAACCACTCATACAGGATATAGTCGCAAACTGGGTACACAGCATGACAAATTTACCGGGTACGCAAAAATACTTCGTTGAAAATAGGGCAATAGCACTACGTACAGCCTACCACAAGGGTGTGCTTTATTACGACGAGCCGTGGGTCAGACGATGCTCTTACGATGCATTATGAACAGCTTTACATAAAATGTTCATGAGGTTTTGAAACCCTGTCTCGTCCGCGGCCTATGCCCTACCCACGGCCTAGCGTAAATCCTCCTTGACAAACCATTAAAGTTGAGTTTGATAATACGTTGATATCGAGCGTGCAGTCGACTGTAGCCTTGTATGTAATTATCGTACCTACAAACAAATTTCCAGTTTGAAAATTTTTAAGTTGAAACAAACGAGATCAATAGTAATTTCATGAAAAGGCATCGTCGTAACGGCCGGAAACATACAGGGAGGGCGCGAGCGATCCCATGTTTCCGGCCAAGGTCGCGAAGGTACCGGGGTGTATTTAGTCGGTGAAAGTCCGACATATCCCCACGCCTTGCCTTCAGTGGGGGTCGAAGTCAATAGCATTACACCAAGCAACAATAAAAAAGTATTCGTCTATTTAGGTATAGCATTTTTTTTTCGTCTAGGAAATTGAACCAATAGTACCATTATGTTGACTTGTTAAATAAGATTATCTTAAAATCAATAGTTTGTACCTTCATACATATAGGTAAATTATCCAAATCTCACTTTTTATTAGAATTAGACTTGACACAAACTTCTACAACGCCTTCAAGTACTGCAAGATTTTGGACTCCAACGATTCCGCCAACAACCACTACAACCACGGTTGCCACGACTACGTCTTTCCAAACGACCACTACTACAGAAGCGCCGACTGACGCAGGCTACCCTCCTGGTGTCCCTCAAGGCTGGCCGTTTGAAAATACTCCAAGTAAGTGTAATACTCCAATTGAATGTTTGACTCAATGGCCTGACTTGATAAGCTGCCTAGCGTGTCCTACCTGTACAACGCTACAGATAACCGTCCGCGAAGCTGAGAATTGCTCCGGAAAAAATCTACTTCTGCCATTGATCGAAACGGTAAAAAATGGGCTGATTTGTCCAAAGCGCAAGTCCTATTCCATGAAATAAAATGTCCACAAAACATTTTTTTTTAAAGGGGGCTTTTTAAACAGAGCTATAACCAGTTTATGCGCCAACACTGTTGCTTTTTCTTTTCCTTATCACTCATAGTCCAACAGGACGGCAATCCAATACGACTAAAAAGAGATTAAGAGTTTTCTTTAATTACTTTGGTTATTAAATATCCAACAAAATATTATCATAATACGAGTAGCATAAAATAAAGTTGCTGTGAACCGTTTCTTTTTACAAGCTTTTCTTTAACTTTCAATGTATGTCAAAACTTAGACATACATTACGTAACAAATTAGAATCACTTCTTCACACTCGACTGAGATAAAATTTTGCATACGAATAGAAATTCGGTGGAAATACATACAATAAAATGGTACTTTCAAGCTGGTCAGATGATGGAGCCAGAGTGGTCGTAGAAGCTCCGTAACGGAACAAATCAATTTCAAATAGAACATAAATAGTACTTTTTAAGACTGCTAAATACTTGTAAAATTTTAAAGGGACCATTTTATATTTTACCAGCCCCAGGCACCTCTACATCAGAATTTGTACGAAATCTTAACAACGATATGGAAAAAAGTACATTCGGCCCCTTCACTGTAGGGTTGACGAAATTTTTAGAATTGTTATCGACCAAAGAAACTGGGCACATTACTCCTGTCTTAGATGGAATGGAAGTTACTTTTGGCAAGTAAGTAAAAACTGATTTATTATGAACATTAAGAAGGTAGTAGCTCGATTGGCGACTTTTCAATTCCTATAGGACAGTCTTTCCCAAAGTGGGCGATAACGCCCCCTAGTGGGCGCTGCAGGTCTCAAGGGGGGCGGTAAGAGACCCAGAAAGAAAATGTTTTTTTTTGCTAGGAGCTTTATTTAGCTAGGAGGCCTCTTAAACAACGACTGCAAGAGCTCTCGACTCTCAACAACAACTTGTGAACATTAACTAATATGAATTAAAAGATTGCTCAAACTCGGTTCTATATTTCTCTCCGCGTAGTTCATATATCTGTTCTATTTTATTGAATATAGAAAAAATGAAAATCATGTCAATCGGTCGCTCCGTTTCGTAATGAAAGTAGACACAAACAAAGAAATAAAAAGGCAACAGACACACTTTCGCATTTTAATAGTTATAAGTACTCGTAGATATCTATCATGTTTTAACAAGTTTTTGTTAAATAACCCGAATTGTGCATTCCTGTATCAGTTGGCTGGTTCATTGAATACTTGTTCGGACTTGTTGAGTACGATTGAGCGTCGAATGAGATAAACGAGTTTATGCATGTTTGTTTTATTCCTGTCGGTGCGTGCTGCTTAAGCATTCCTATATAAACAATGTAATATTTATTTTATTTTCATTTGTGGTTTCGCGCGCAATAGATGAGCAGTACTTACGCCTCCTCTACACCACTCGCGAAGTTGAACGTATTTCTCAAAGCAAAACAATGTCGGAAGTAAAATAAAAGAGACGGCAATACTGTGCGGAATATATTAAATTCGGATTCATTGAAAATCCCACAAACCCATCGTCGCCTTTGTGTCTTCTATGTCTAAAAACATTTTCGAATGAAGCAATGAAGCCTTCAAGGCTGCATGATCATTTGAATAAAATGCATCCAGATAAGAAAGACAAGAATGTAGCATATTTTCAAGACCTAGAGAAGAAGCATAATACTCAGCCAAGTGTAGCAAAACTATTTTCGGCGGCTGCTAAGCAAGATGACGACGGACTTCGAGCTTCGTACAATATCTCTTTGTTAATTGCTCAAAAATGCAAACCACATAACATCGGAGAAGAGTTAATATTGCCAGCAATAAATGAAGTAATAACTACTGTGCTTCATAAACCGGCCGCAGATATTATCCGAAAAATTCCTTTGAGTAATAATTCTGTGCAAAGACGAATTGATGAAATGGCTGAAAACATTGAAGAATCATTGTGCGATCACCTGAGGACAAGTCAATTCTCAATTCAGCTCGATGAGTCCACTTTACCAACTAATGAAGCATTGTTGTTGTCTTACGTGAGGTTTCTTAAAGATGAGAAAATATGTGAAGAACTATTATTTGCTAGAAATTTAGAGACCGATACAAAAGGGGAAACCATATTCAATACATTGGAAAAGTTTTGCGATGAGAAAGAGATTCCTTTGAAAAATATTATTTCAGTTGCTACGGATGGCGCTCCGGCTATGACAGGGTGCCGTAAAGGCTTCATAGCGTACTTAAAAAATAAAATTCCAGATGTCCTTGGTGTTCATTGCGTTATTCATAGACAACATTTAGTTGCTAGAAACTTAAGTGAAAAACTATTTCAATCACTGCAATATGTTATCAAAGCAGTCAATAAAATCCGCAACAGCTCTTTGAATGATAGATTATTTCATCAGCTTTGTGTTACGAATGACGAGGATTTCAACCGTTTTTTGTTTTATTCTGAAGTTCGTTGGCTATCAAGAGGCAATTTTCTGACTTGATTTTACAACCTGTTTGACTCTGTTATAGAGTTCTTGGAAACTAAAGATACAGAATTGCACGACAAGCTCATAACATCAAAGAATGATATAGCTTACATGACAGACCTGTATAAATTGTTCAAGGACATGAATCTCCAACTGCAAGGCGATAAACTAAATTTAATTAAAACAAAAAACGTCGTTGCTGCTTTCGCAGCCAAACTGCTTCTACACAAAAGTAATCTAGGCAGACGTGAGTTTCACAATTTTCCAAATTTATCAGTATCATGCAGTAACGACGAATTGTTTGCCTACTGCCAACATTTGGAAAACCTCCACATTGACTTCACCGAACGATACCAGGACATTTTGAACTTGGAAATACCAGACTGGGTGTTGGATCCGTTTTCAAATGTCAACACAACAATGTCACCTCAGCTGGAAGAAGAACTTATAGAATTGACAACAAACGAGGAAATAAAAATCAAGTTCAAAAATGGTTACCAAGAATTTTGGCTACAAAAACCGATCCCGCTATCGATACCCTGGATTGTGGTCAATCGTTCAACGATTGTTGATAGCATTCCCATCGTCATATTTGTGTGAACGTGGATTTAGTGCTGTGACAACACTGCTTACTAAAAAGAGAAATCGTTTGCTTGTTACCGAACGTGGCGACTTGCGACTGTTCTTGAGTAAATTGGAACCTGATATCAACAAACTTATTAAACAGCATCAGATTCATCCTTCACATTAGTTTTTATATAAGGATTGATTATTTTAGTTATATTTTTAATAAAAGATACTCTGTTTTAATACTATAAAGTTGCGTTTCAATAATCATTCTTATTGGCAGGTGGAGCCCGTAAGAGTTAACTTGAGACCTAAGCGCCGTTGTATGTTACGTACTGCGCTCAGGTTTCAAGTTGCGGGTTATAGTAAAAGTTTCGTTTAGAATTCTCCGTTAATATACATAATATACATATATAGGTCACAATAATTAATGAATTAAATTTGTAGTTATAGTGGTTTTTAAATAGGTGAAAAAATGGGGGCGCTAAAAAAATATTTATTCTCAAAGTAAAATGGTAGAGACTACAAAATGTCCTATAGCAGTGGTTCCCAAACTTATTTTGTCTACTGCCCAGTAGACAAAATAAGTTTGGGAACCACTGCTATAGGACATTTTGTAGTCTCTACCATTATGCATGTAATACCTTTTCTAAATATTACAAAAAATGTCGTTTGAAAAAAAATAGACCAAGACAACGACCTTTTCTAAATATTACAAAAAATGTCGTTTGAAAAACAATAGACCAACGATACTTACAACGACTTGGGCTCTGTAGATAATACTTTTAATTTCATAGTAGTACCTATCGACCTCAAACACTTGTTTATTTGCGCAGTTTATTATTATTATTGTATACGAAATGACAGCGTGCTGCTGTACTTTCTACGTATGTGTACTTTCCATTGTATTGACGTTCTTTAAGTGCTACTCGGAGCCTTATTGGAATAAAAAAATCGAAGACAATCTGTGTGTGCCCCGAAGGCGATCTGTGTACGCTCGAAGGCAATCTGTGTGTCCAGAAGGCAACGTGTGTATGCCCAAAAATTTAAATCAAACCTTTAATCCGTTGAATGACTCTAATTGCAAGCCGAAGGCAATGCTGGCTATCTTCCTGGACACCAGTATATTATGTTACCTCTCTTCAGTGCTGCACTCTTCCAACCGACTAGTCCTGTATCTTTTCGAAGTCTCTCGAGATGTCCAGGCTAAGACTACAAACGAAATCCTTTATACACCACAAAGGCAAAACCCTAAAGGTGATAAACTGCGAAACAAAGATAAAATATATTATTATGCTTTTATTCAGTACTATAAGCTTGCCTAAGTATATTCCCAAATGAGTACCAATCAAAGCCATTCCGGACATACAACCTAATTGGCATAATCAGGGGTGACTTCCGTCTGCAAATATTAAGCATCACCAAGTTCAAATGCAATTCGGAGCCCTAAACGAATGTTAAGCAACTTTCCAGACAAACTTCCATTGGCATGACCACGAGTGACTTTCATCGGCATCAAAAACTCCAAAAGTAATTCCAAGTCGTAAACCATCCCGTATTGGCGCCATACAATGATGACAATTTTAAGCATTAAATGTTTGCATTATTTACCCACAATTCATAACACAGTTGTGGATCAGAGACAACTACAAAGTACACAACACCAATTTGTGGTGTTAGCTCCACTGTTTAAAATTAAATGTCAATTCATGACTTTCTGACTTACTTGAAAATTAAGTAAACCTTAACTTGAGTTGTCACATGTCTTGCCTCAATCAGTCAACTGTACCTATTCAAAGAAAGATAAATATAATTAAGATGTAGCTTAACTCATAAAAATTCTGTCCAACTGCACAATCAGGCAAGTCTCTTTCTGCCTTTGATGAAATCGAAAGTATTTAGTAACTCAAAATAAAATAAAGGTAAATTAAAACAATTAAGTAGGAATTATAAGCCTCTCAAGTTAGTATCGTAGAGCTAGCCACTAGCTACTTCTATAACATACAGTTAAGTACAGAAACCTTTAGTAGAGTTAATAATAGGTGTCTTTAGTAGTCAGCCAATACTTTTATGATGTCAAACATTAAATAAAATTAAACATACCTCACTCCATTTGTTTTATAATTAATTTGGTCTATATTAAACCTTTTTACCTTACGTTTTGAACACTTCATACTAATTAACATTCCATAATTCCTGTCTGGCTACTCGATAATATTATTCATTTTTTTCTGTAAGCACAATACATAGAAATATTATGAAAATTATAATTTAATTATTTAAGCTGATGGTCATTATGTATGCAATTATGTTGTTGGTGACATAACTCTTAGTCCACCTTTTTTATCATTAATATTGCTTGCTCATTAAACATTGCTGAAACAAGTTTAATTTTGACAAAACTTTGTCCACAGGTATTAAAATCACTGTCATTATGTAATACTTTAATCATTTGTTTACAATATCTTTTAATACTAAAATATGTCTGTAAACTCAACACAACCATTTCTGAAATAAGTTTAACTATGACAACACTTCATCCACCAGTATTATTATAACTGACATTATCTACTATTTCAATCATTTGTTTACAATATCTTTTGATTCTGAAACATATCTGTAGACTCACCACTACCATTTCTGAAATAAGTTCAACTTTGACAATACTTGGTACACCAATATTAATATCCCTGACATTACATAAATGTTATTTTAAGTATTTGTCCATAATACTCTTCTGATCATTAAATGTTCCTGAAAACATAACTTACCATTTTCCTGGTTCAATGAGTACCATCATATTGCTCATTTATAATCTGTAAAGTTGTTAATCATATTTATTGAAGACTTTAATTGTTGCTATTTACTTCTTTTACCTACTCTTAACAATACACATATGAGACAGTATATGTAAATGGGATACCACTCATTGTGAAATAACTTAATAAACACTGAACTTACACAATATATTGTCTTGATAATAATACTATAAAATATGACAATAGTTTAAATACAGTTATTAGTATGTAAACAAAGACTCTTTTTTTAATACTGATTACTCCATGTTTTATTGGCACATTATACCACCACAAGTGATTAAAGACTCTTTATGACCTAATAGTTAGGTACGGACAGATGTTTTTATAGAACTGGATAAGAAATATAGAAAAGAGTAAAATAATACCTGTTTTAATTGGCTACCAATACAATTTGTATTGGGGTAAACAAATAACTCCCTGTGATTATTATTGTTATCAACCATCTTGAATAAAATTTTTGTTTTTTACCTCCACTCCACATAACAAATACATAGAATGCATAGTAGGTACTGAATAACACATAGGATGTTTAACTGAAACAGAACAATTTGTAACACATTTTCCCAACAAATCCTTTGATGCCATCTCTTTGTAAACATTTAATCTCATCTAATTTTAATTCATGCTATTCCTTGTGCCAGATTTATTGGATTATAACTTCCATAGATCAGGTCTTTTAATCATTGGATAATTTAGATTTTTACCTAATTAGGTATGTACTTCCTATAATTGCAAGGTACTTCTGTTGTAGTATCCAGTATAGTATAATAATTGTACTCTAATAATTAATTAAGAAACTGTTGCTATTATTATAACTTTCATAGTATCGTTGAAATATTAGTCAACTTTCATAAAATCATTGAAAAGGTAAATGAATAATATGTAGATTTATTATACAAAAACAAGTGAAGACGGAATATGCAGGCACTTGTACATTTACAAGTATATTTTTAAAGTAAACCCGGACTTCTGAACCGATTACCGAAGTGCTCGTAAACCTTATTGAGACCGTCTTGTAAGACATCCATTGAACACAATAATATTATAATACTAAGTAAGTTTTGAATTAATACATTACCCAGGTTTTCACTATACAAATAGGTACATGTCCTTATTTAATAAACAGAAACAACTCACCATATATGCATTTGCATGTTTATTAGATTCCAATAAGAATTTTCATTTTTCATACAAAAATAATACATGAAAATTTGTATGTTAAACCATGTTGTTTCACAACTAAGTAGGTAATAATAGTTTATTGTGTTACGGTCTTACGGATTACCCATTCTTACGTCGATTACTTATTGTGTTGATTTTATTATTAAACTTACAACGTTGATTGTTCACAGTATCGTTATTAGTGTATAATAAGCTGAAAGTGCTGAAACATTTAATTAAACAAATTTAAATGAATGTAATTATGGCGGGTAGGTAGGTCCGCGTCGGTCGATAATCTCACTTCTGAGATGTAAAAAGATAACGATTGATTCTATAAACTGACCAAATTATTATCATTAGCTTATATTATACAACATTATATTTGCATTACTTTTAACGCCACGATTATTTTACAATTATACAATTCATGACTCGGTACAACGAGATACAATACAGAGAGTGAAGACGCGCACGCACGTCGCGTCGCGCGCGCCACCATTATTCATCTTTCGCCGCGTAGTGTTGTCCGTTCTTCCGGTAGTAGTGACGCGCCATAGAAGTCGATAATGATTTCGGTTAACACCACTTAAGCCTAGCATTTTTAAGGGGTATATTTATATCGGTAACTTTGGTTCTTCGGCGGATCTCCAATATGAAAAATGCAATACATAAGAAAAATAAACAGTGTTAGGCCGCACGACTGAAGTAAAACTACTTTATTTTATTAACTGACTATGAGAAAATTAAGTAAGAAAACGTGTACTCGCACCTCTCTCTTTTACCCCTACAGTTATATACGAAAAGTAACTCTCTCTCTTTTTATCTTCACTAACTTAAATCTCTCTCTCAACTACCGTTCGCCTCGCCTTACTTCTCACCACACTTACTTTTCGTAATGCTCGCCTGTCCTTTCTTCTCCTCGTCCCTCCTCCTTCTCCTCCTCCTCCTCTTCCTCCTCCTCCTCCCTACTTAAAAAAAAATACAATTTTATTCACTTTTAACGTAGAATATTTAATGTATTAGAACATAATAAGTCGGGGCAAAAGTATTTTCGTATTGTTCATACAAAGGATTTTTTTTAGGTATTATATTTTTTTATTTATCTATCTTCTCTACTTATAATAAATCTGTAGAGAGGTCAATTCTGTACATCAAAATATATTTTCAAAATAACTATCAGGGGGTGATTAGTGATCGATACTGATGCCAAAAATGCAATCAGTAAAATTTTTGTCTGTCTGTCTGTCTTTCTGTCTGTATGCTCCTTATAGAAACAAAAACTACACGACGGATTTTAACGAAACTTGGTACAATTATTCTTGATACTCCCGGGCAGGTTATAGTATACTTTTCATAACGCTACAATCAATAGGAGCAGAGCAGTTAAGGGAAATGTTGGGAAAACGGGAGAAGTTACTCCATTGTTTCAGCTTCCGTCGCGTATGCAGCCTTATTGGTTAAAGCTACATAGAAATCATGTATGACGGAAATGTTCTACATAAAATTATCTAAAAAATATCCTACAACAGCATATGTCTATCTTTTATGGTTGACTCACAATAACACGTGTAATTCCCGATAGCTTAGCAGTTCGGAGCTTTCTGATTAAATTTGTTTACTCTTACGTTTATAATACTCTCACTCATCCCTAATAAAAAAAAAGTTTACATTATTACCTATTCAATAAAAAAAGAATCATAAAAATCGGTATAGAAACACCAAACTTATACATGAAATACGATTATAGGCCATCGCGCCGTCGCGCGTGAATACTGAATCTATACAAATATTATAAAGCTGAAGAGTTAGTTTGTTTGTTTGTTTGAACGCGCTAATCTCAGGAACTACTGGTTCGAATTGATTTTTTTTTGTATTGGATATAGGCTATATAACATCACGCTACGACCAATAGGAGCGGAGCATAAATGAAAAATGTAGCAAAAATGAAAAACCGTTGAAACTAAAGTCGCGGGGGACAGCTAGTCATGCTATAAGGATTATTTTTGTGTAAATAGGTATTAGTTATTTTGGTAGCGTTTAAATATTCGTTCAAATTACAAATTATTAATAGTTTCCATTTTATTTCTTTTTAGGTGAAGTAGTAGTAGAAGTAGAAGTAGTAGCATAGATTTTTAGATGCCTACCGATAAGTTAGTTTTTGGCTAATTTATGTTCAGTTTTTTTGTATTAAGTAGGTAAAAGCGTAGGTACTTTTATTAATTATAGTAGTTATAGGTATTTATTTTCAAGTAAAGTAAAATACAAAAAGTTAATCTGTCTGTTACATCAAAACCACTGAACCGTGAGGACGGACATATGCTACTTCTTTACAAAAACGACGGAAACGCGGACGAAGTCGCGGGCAAAAGCTAGTTTATAATATGTATGTGCCGTTTTGATCGCGGTCGAACTCGCGACACCACCGCCGCCGCGTCAGCTCATGATAAGGGACTACTTTTGATTGTTTAAACAATAATAATAAAAAATCTGTTTTGAAAAACCAATCGTGACTCAAAGTTAAAGTGATTAATATTATGTTACAGATTGCTCAATGAACATAAACTGGACAGCTTCGGCCCAACCCTACAGCGCAACTTGTTGGTTTTGTTGGGAATGATGAATTCTCTACCGCCCGCTTTATTGCAAAGTAACACTATTTTTTACTTTTTGTTTTTCTACAAATATCTCTCGAGATAAAAAACAACGTAAACGTCTATTCACTTTGTGTTATCTTTATGTATATCAACTGCCTAAATGTTTGTGACAACCCTGCAACACTTTTTAATAACTTACAATCAAACACGCGAACATATCTCAGGTCTGAGTAGTATATTTTTATCATCAACTATAGAACTGTTACAGAATCTGTTTATTAATTATTTCTTTGTTTGAATCAACTTTTTCAGAGCAAGCGAATGTTGGGAATTACGCTTTGCAAAACAAAAATGTTCTTGCGAGCCCGCAAACCAATAAATGCCTCGATCAATATGATTCTATGTTCCAACCGAACGAAGCAGACACGCTTTTTAGATCATTAGAACAATTCTTCAAATTCCCGGCTGGTAAGAAAAAAATAAATGAACACAAAATACCATGTGTCCAAAATTACCACCACGGTATTTTTATTCGGAATTGTATTTTTACAAAGTAAAAATAATCAGGTTTTTACCTACTTGTATATATTAATAAATATGGAGAATATTAAAAAAATGATTACACATAACTGAAAGAAACCGACTTTAATGAAATTTTTACAAAACATAAAAAATTTTAGATTATGTGTCTAGCATTTTTTTTTCAGGAGGCCAAAAAGCAAGTGAAGTGAGTGAAGACATGTTAAATGCAGTTTTAGAACCATTCTTGAGGAATAAAGGTACACGGGATCAAAGGAGGCTTATATCTTGCATAAACGAAGCCATACAAGCTCATTATCCTGACTGGAGAACTCGACAAGCTCAGGGCTATAATGATACTTCAATGATAACAGATACTGGCACTTTGACATCAAGTTTCTTAACGAATGAAACGAGTGCACAATTAAGTAATGTTACTGGAGGTAAGTTGGTCGTAGTTATTTCTTTATAAGGTACTATGGACTTTTAGAATTTAAATGAAAAATGGTTGGTGATTAGGTGGTGAGTGTAGATGATTGAAACACATTCAGAATTTAAAATGAACTGTGGGACAGTTTATGTAATGTGTTTAACCGAATTTAATACCGGAATATACAAAAAGATTATCGGTAATAACGTAATGTATAGAATGGATGTAAAATACTAATACTGACTAATTTGACTGGCCTTGTGGTCTAGAGGTTAGTGACCCTGTAAACGGGATGTCGCCTATACGATTCCTACCTAGAACATTATTGTGTAATGATATGATGATGGATAATGAAGTAATGAGCTTGATAATTTATTGTGTTCTCCTTCTGGGTATATAATATAATATCTAAACTTGCCATAAATACTGTAACAAAGAAAAAAAATGATTTCTATTGCAAATAACATTTATCTATGTACGCGGTAGCGTGTCAAGCCAAGTTCAAGGAACAGAACTGGCGAGCAGCACCGTGTGTAATACACGAAACATTTGGAGCCACTTTTTACCCCCTCGTGACTCAAAAACTATTTTACCTAGACGTTTCAAATTTGGCTCATATTCTTGAGACTTGCGAGATACATTTATGCTCCAAATTTTATAAACACATATCAAACGGTTATTTAGATATTAACGTCCAAAAATCGTCATTTTTATCACTGACTGACCTATAGAACAAAATTCTAACCCAGTTCCAGATGACCTAGAAAGTTCAAATTTGGCATGCAGATAGGTAATTAGGTGAATACAAAGGAAAAAATCTGAAACTGGTAAAATTTTATCATTTTTATTATAAGTTTTCACTTAATTGATTCTATTAGGAACACTTAACTTATACCCGTGAACGTAGAAAAATACTAGTTTAACAAAAACCATTTGGTATTAATTTTGTAATAATTAATACCTACTAATAATTTATGTACAAAAAGTAGTGATCCCATCAAAAACATATATGTAATACGAGAGCCAAGTTCAATTTTATGATATATGCCTTGGTTGTTGACTTCGACGAGAAAAGAAGTGAGATTGGCAGAACTTTTAGAAATGGGTGCCAAGTTCAATGGTCAGTCCTGAAATTTATTTATAAAAACATAAAACATCATTTCTGCTTAAGGTCTGACTTTGCTAGTTTTCATATCATATAAAAATGACAGATTCCAAATTCAAATGTAATATTTTGTGTATTTTTAATTGTATCTAACAGTATTTATGGCCAGACTAGGTATATAAAAATGTTTATAAGTGATCTGGTTGCCATAATAAAAACTCTGTCGAGCTTGGGATCAGATAGCCAAGTGTAAATTATCCCAAGAGATTATTTTTAAAAGTTAATTAAAGTTTTATACTTTTGTAGACCCTCTGTCCGGCCTTCCTTCAAGACGTCGAATGGGCCACGATTTTGAGAAATTAATGCATCATTTCCTAACAAAGCATCGCAAATTATTTAAACGCTTAAATGAACATCATAAGTATAATAAGCGAAAGAAGCATCACCACTTGCGACACAAAATTCGTCACCACACATATCATAAAAAACATAAAAAGCATCAAAACGAACACCATTCACAAGATAAACACGATTCACACGAACAGCACGAAAAACATGAACAACACGTGCAATACGATAAGTACAAACAGCCCTTAAGAAAAACGGGCCAACAAATTATGGTTAAAAGGGCTAAAGAAGATGATGAAGACTCAAGTGGAAGTGATGCTTTTTTCCAAACATCTAAGAAAAAACGAAAATCGATTCCCATACCGAGAAATACTTCTCGACAAGATATAGAAATCGTGCCAAAGGTAGCTTTTAATAAAAATTATTTAATGGAACTTGCAAAGCAGTTTAAATTAAAAATGAAGAATAAATACAATAGAAGGTTTATAGTAACGTCTTCGGAGAAAGAATCAGATATAAAAAAAGCTGAAAGTTCAACTAAAAACAAAATTGTACATAAAATACGAGAGGCTTCAAGTTACAGCGATGAAGAATACCACTTAAAGACTAATCTGTACGATGCCTTAAGACATGGTAACAGGACATTCGTACAGTTGCATAACGGTACTATTCCTGAAACTAGTGATGAAGAATTGATAATAAAGAACAATTTGTATAAAGTTTTTTAGTATTATCAATGTTTTAAGTTTTTTTATTAGAAAACTGCCACATGATATAAACATTATAATAACGCATACACTCATATTGTTATTGTTACCATTTTGTGAAGCAATAAATATTCATACATGTTAATCTTTTTTTTTTTTTTAATCTAGTTAATCGCTGGGCTAGGTTAAGGCTAGTTTTGTAGTGTTGGACAATACTGCAGCCATACTCGCACACAACACTTGTAGCGCTTTGACTTACAATATTGATTCACTAACCATACAACGACAGTGTGATCAGAAACTTCCAATGTACTTTTGAAATATAAGAGAAGAACGCTTTACGTCGCTCTAAAGACGTAACAAGTACACACACACACTACAGTCAGTCAGTGACCTCGGTAGCTTAGTGGGTAAAGCGACTGGTGCGTTCCACCAGTGGTCGCAGGTTCAAGTCCTTATTTTTAGTCCCCTTATTTTTTTCCTTTTTGCTATTTTTATTTAATTACAAGTATTCGCTTTAGGACTTAACCCGCATAAAAATGACAAAAAAAAACATTACAAAAGAAAACACAAACTGTTGTTACAAAAAAAGCCGGCAAGAGCAAGACTTGACCTTGAGGGGTCGACGTATTTACTTACGTAATTATATTACACAACAGATTTTCTAATCTTTAGTAACTACATAGGTATATATAGGTACTTAAATACCTTTTGAAAACGTTAAACACAGGACTTAAATTATAAATGCCTTAATGAATCATTTCCCCCAAATTAAATTACGACTTGGCAAGCATATATTTATTGCATATCTTACCTTTACTCGAATAAATCTAGAGACGTAATTAATTACCGTCAAGATATAGGTAAGTAACTCGGATTAAATTATGGTTTGTTTTGTGTGATTGTTTTATGCTTCAGTACAAGGAACGCTGAAAATTATAATCTAATTTTTTTTATAGATTTTATTTTGTTTTATCGGCCATAAAATACACAATATTGGTAGAAACATATTTTCTATTGGCGATGTAAGTTATGAGATAATGATTGTTTTATTTTTAAGTTTTGTTTCTTCATTGATATTGGTTGAAAGTGAAGGTAAGTGAGGTTTTTTTTAAAAACATTAGACTAGTCGTACATATCATTACATTTGTGGTAGGTAATAAAAGAGTTTTAACAACTTATTTCTTATTTGGGTAAGAAAAATGTTACGAACAATATTGTTAGAACCCGGAAGTGAAATCAGGGTAAATAAAACGAATAAAACGCAACCAACCTCATTTAATTACAATATAGTACAACAAGGTATAAGCTAAATTGAAATTTAATAAAATAACGAACGATCTGTCATTTAAACTACTAATAGCCGATTAATTACAAAAATACAAAATAATAGATACAACTTACCGTAAAAGCATTGGCATGCCAATAAAACTATAAAAACCCCGGCATTGCACGGATAGCACAGCATTATAACATGCCTATTTGAGTAGATTATATATTTTCCTGTAGAATTTCATACCTATGTATCGTGTCATTTAATTAGAAAAACTTATATTTATGACGTTATCTCATTAACTTTTTTCAAACGGAGTATTTTTAGATAAACTCAATATTTAAGTTAGTTTACCACTTTGCAAGAAAAGATTAAAAGACAGACAATCATAAATTTTCTGTCTTTGAATTATATGTTTGATTATATATCAATAAACGCATATACCCTTAAATTATACTTACATAGACTTTTAGCTGTAACTACTACACTCGTTTACTGATTTAAGTGATTTTCCGGATGACGACAGACGTTTATGCGAAAATATCGATGATTCTGATATTATTAGGGTTTTGACATATTTTGATTAAAACGGTGCGCACTGTTTTGACACTTACTATTTTACTTACACAGTAAGTACTATAATTGCACAGGTTACCATGTTACTTGTTCATATCATACCAGTTACTGCTCACCGTTCATACTCTGTTAGGCGCATTCAATAGTTTACTTATTTATACTCTGCGCATAATATACCTCTTACGTTCCGTGGTGGTGGTCTCTTACCTACCTGGCTTATTGAACATTCTTTTTATAGTTTATACGATCTTTTTTAGTTTCAAAAAGTAACAATGTTTTAGTTATAGGTACCTAGGTATTCTTATGTGGATTGTGAAAATTTATTAAGAGTACGCAACTCTGGATGTGAATTGTGAAAATTTATTAAGAGTTAGGTACTCTTAATAAATTTTCACAATCCCACTGAAGGCGAAAAGTTTTGAGAGTTATACTTATGTCGTAGGGAAATGATAAAACAGAAATTATTTCAAAGGGAAGAACCACTGATGATGTTAATATAACTCCCATTTCCCATTTCGTTGAAGAGCGAACGAAGCAAGCGAATAAAGCCCCCAGTATCCTCTTCGTGTTTCGTTCTACAGACCCCAAAAAAAAACTTGCGAAACGCGACTCCGTCGATCGAACAAGCCTTGACCGGACTACAGTAGGAAAATGATTTCCCTGCGACATTTATATGTGGCTAGCAAATAAAGATTACATTGTATTCTAGTCTATTCTATAAACACTAATTTAATTTTACAAATTTTTTTAGATATCTAATTATATTATTTCAGTGGTCAAAATCGACAATACACAATTAAGAGATCAGCTACAGAAGTCACTGATGCATGTAAATGAAATGCTAGCTGACATCGAGTACCAAATAGAGAGTGAAAGAAAAAAAATATCACGGATGGACTCTGAGTTGAATTACAATGATCCGCCTGGCTTCCTGGACTATGACGTCACTGACATTTGGTGGCCCTCAAACGAACCTTCTGAACCGAACACAACTGTTACACAGTCCCAGCTTCCGAGCACTAACCCCCAAGGTGCACTACGTTACAAACAAAAACTAATAGCAGTTAATACTAACACGAACAACTTGCTTCGCGTAGATTAGGAACTAGTGATACGGGATATAGTCGCAAACTGGGTTCAGAGCAGGTCAAGTATGCCGAGTAGGTACGAAAAATACATCGAGGAAAGTAAGGCAGCACTACGTACAGCTAACCACAAATTGATAACACTAAAATTACTATAAGTAATCCATATCACAAACCGGTAAAGTTGTTTTTAATATTTACTTACTTGCCGCATTCGCTGTGACAGACGGACGGTCAGTCATACAAGTGATCCTATAAGAGTTTCGTGTTTACCTTTTGGGGTACAGAACCCTATTTTTATGTTTATTATAGAGGAATTTGATAAACCAATAGAGTAGGTACCTTGTGATAAATTAGCGACTCATGCATGTACTGAATTCTTCTCCTTCTGACTAATATGTTAGGGTTGTCTTCCAGTCTTACCGGCTTCATATAAATACTGTATTTCACATGAAGAGATTTTACCCATTTTACTGGGTATCCGATAGTAAGACTGCAACTTTTTAAGTATCTAAATCTTTCTTATGTAGGTACAGGTGACAGCAACTTTACGCAACCATCGTCAACGACTTCGATAGCAACCACTCCTACCACTGTTGCCACAACTGCCACAATTTCAAATTCCCCAACGACTGTTACACAACCTACTATAGAATCTCAGAACCAGTCAAGCTTCCCGCCAGGCTGGCCATTTCAAAATACTCCACGTAAGTATATACTCACCACCTTACCGAATCACGATGTCTTCAATAGACTGTTGCTACGAGTGCAGGACCGACGCATGTCGGCGTGGCACTTACAATTCATTAACCGTAGACCAACATGACGAACAAAGATCAGGTACAGATCCTAAGGCTTTAATACCAACAGCAACATCAACGTTATTAAATGTTGCAGATACGAATTATCGAATTTCAGCCTTACTAAATTATGTCCCTGAACTACAAAAACAGGCGAAATATGTTTTGTATGTAGGTCTGTCTACATAAACTTTTAGACGATGAAACAAAATAGATGATTTATATATTCCAAAGTTATAAATGATAATTTTGTACCAGACCCAGGAACATCAGAATTTGTACAAGAGCTTGACAACGTTATGAACAAAGATAAATTTGGCTACTTTACTGTGGGGTTAACAAAGTTTTTGGAATTGGTTGCAATCAAGGATCCTCTAAACGTTACTCCTATCTTAAATGGAATGGAAGCAGTGGTTGGCCAGTGAGTAAATAATTATATTAAATTACGTTAGTAGGTACCTCGATGATGAAATTTTTAATTCCTACCATTATGCGTGACCCTATTCTACTAGTATGAATTTGAAAATGAAGTAAAAGTACTTGCTGATAGGGTATCTATCTTCTATCATCTATATATATAAAATCTTTTATCCTGAATAACTATATCCTTATCAACGCACAGCCTACCTTTTTTGATTTCTACGCGAACGCGGTCGCGGGCAAAAGCTAGTCTTAAAATAAACATGTAGACATTTTTTTCTTTTAACGATTTTTTCGGGTACAGAATGGCATGAAAAGTTATTTAGTACTAACATTTTTTTTGTTTTATACTTACATTCGCATAGAGTTTAAATACTTTAGACAAGCGATATACCTATATAAAGATTATTATTATGTTACAGATTGATGTCCGAACACATACTAGTTACTTCCGGCCAGACCATGCAGGGTAACATTGGGAGTTTGTTGGATGCGATGATTGCTCTACCCCCCACCACATTGCAACGTAAATCTCTTAATATATATATTTTTAATGAATATACACAAAACTTATTAAAGTGCGGGTCTGACTCGCACACCGATGGGTTGATTTACTGACGGATACCTAATTATTTAAAAAAAAACTTAAATAAGCGGTCGAAGACATTTAATGTAATATAAGTTTGTATCTAATTGCTAAACACGTATTTGTTATGTAACAAAACTAAAAATTATCAATTTTCGGATAGTTTTCTTCACTTGTAACGTTAGACTAGAATCATGGCAAATTTTATGATTCTGGGTCGATGGGAAGTACCTAGTACCTTGTAGGTTTTTAATTTCAGTTTTATATTGAACTTAAACGTGTTCAAAGATGAAAATGTATCTTAAACCAAGAGACATAAGTTCTTAGGCCTGCATCATTTCGTGTTTTCTGACCTTTGGAAATGTATTAAATAAACAGAGTCGGTTCGGTACGTACCTACTACCAACAATCAATATATGTACATAAAACAAAATCAGGTTACTTATACCATTATTTAGTTTCATTTTTGAAGTGAAAACTTCTTTAGCGGCGTTGTACACTTTTTTTTGTAATGGGTAAAAAATGTTAAACTCGCGTCAGGACACGTGACCTGATCGAAAATTCGTAAGACGGATGGAGAGTAGACAGCCGGCGCGGCGTAGGAGAGGAAGTATCCCCCTATCTTTCTACGGTGCGGCGAAAATGTATGCCTGCGCCTGCTGTTTCGTTAAGGCGGCGCAGGGCGCTTGCGCGAATGTTCGTGTGTGTTTATTATGAATGGAAGTTGATTTTTCCGAGAGATCAACTTTTTAATGTAATATAAATTGTCATGTTTGTGTACGATAGCGCAATAAATAAATATTGTATTCTACCACATAAATGATAGTACTTTTATACTGATAATTAAAGCAATTCGTACAAAATTATTCCCTAACCATTCCAAAATATCAAAAATACACAACGTTAATATTCAAGTTTTCATTTCTGCCGGCACTCCCGGACTGCAACCAGTCGTTTTTTTATAGTTAGTTTAGTCTCCACCCCGCATAGCAGACCAAATTTCGAGACACCTTTTTTAAAAAAAAACCTATTAAAACATCGGGAATGAAACTCGCGGGAGCTCAAGTAGTCCCTACTTGCGCTTGTGAAACCGCGGCACGGCTAGCAGTTTTTTTTTTATATATTTTACAGATAGAGCCGCAGTGGCAAATTACATTTTGAAAAACAAATATTATCTTGCAAACACAGATTTCAATGCTTGTCTCGATGTATATGATTCTATGTTCCAACCAAACGATGGACTTGCGCTTTTCGGATCGATAGAAGAATTCTTCAAATACCCGGATGGTAAGAAAATACAAATGTAACACAACAAAATATTTGCATCTAAGACCGAAATATTATTTTAAATTTAAATATTTTGTATATTTTATAATTCTTAGATATTAATTACAATATAAATATAATGTAATTAATATCTAAGAATTCTGTAATTTTGTAGTAGTTAATTTACTTTTTAATTTCGTGTTATTTTCTATTTAGTAATGTTCGTAACTTGTATAACTTCAATTTTAGTTTTTATATTATAATAAATTACAATAAAATATTTATATTATGGTCTGAATGCGAATTCTGTGATCTTCTTTAAGTTAGGGGCACAACTCAAATGAACACTTTACTTTTGTCTATAAATCTCTGACGTTCCGGGTTCGATCCTTGGGCGGTTTAATGTAGAAAACAAGTTTTCTATATTGTCGGGTTTGGGTGTTTGTGGTACCTTCGTTGTCTCTGATTCAATAACACAAGTGCCATAGCTACTTTCTCTGGGTTCAGAGTAATATATGTGATGTTGTCCATATTTATAAAAAAAAAAAAATATTTTTTCAGGAGGTCATAAAGCAACTGAGGTGAGCAAAGACATGCTGGCTGCAGCTTTAGTACCGTTTCTGAGATCTAACAGCACAAAAGATCAAAGTACGCTGGTATTTTGCACACACTTCGCCATTTTAGCTTTAAATTCAAACTTGAGATTGCGGCAAAATGAAAGTGATAATAATACTTCATCAACAATAGCAAATACTGGCACTACGTCACCAAGTGTCAGAACAAATGAAACGAGTGCACAATTAAATAATGTTGCTGGAGGTAAGTTTAATTTTTTTCATCACAAGGTATGATTATAGGTATAATTAAAATAATATTGATCATTCACGAAATGGAAAATAGCAGGTGAAAAGTTAAAGACCGCATTCACAATTTCAGACGCACATGATGGCACTTTTTGTTCCGTGAAACTAATTTACATACATGTCCTACATACTACTAGCGGTATTAAGTCTAATATTTATTAAAAAACATGATACATAGGACCTCCACCATTTCCGAAGTCGGTTAAAAATATTATGAATATAGAATGTACACTACTGTTTTATATAAGTGTTTATTTTGAAGTGTTTTATATTTTGTAGACCCCCACTCCGCTCTCCCATCGAGACGTCGTATGGGGCACGATTCCAAGAAATTGATGCATCATTTTTTAACAAAGCATCGCAAATTATTCAAACGCTTGGATAAACACCATAAGTATACCAAGCGAAAGAAGCATCACCACTTGCATCATAAAATTCATCATCACACATATCATAGAAAACATAAAAAACACCATAACGAACACCATGAGCAGCGTGATCATGAGGATAATCATATCATGAATAAGGATCAACACAATAAGCATGATCAACATATACCGCACAAGCAGCTTGAACAACACAGAAAAATGGGTGTACATCAAGTTACGGCTGAAGAAGAAAAGGAAGACACAAGTGAAAGTAAAGCATTTTTCCAAGCAACTAAGAATAAACATAAACCTATTCGCAATTTAAGCAATATTACTCAAGATCATATAGAAGCCGCGCCAAAGCCCAATGTATTTGGAACTCTTGATAAACAATATTTAATAGAACTTGCAAAGAAGTTTAAAGCAAAACTAAAAAATGAAAATTATAGAAGATCCATAGTAGTATCTTCGGAGAACGAATTAAATAAAACATCTGAATATATGAAAAAAAATAGCATTGTACATAAAATACGAGAGGCCTCAAGTTACAGCGATGAAGAATTCCACTTAAAGACTAATTTATACGATGCCTTAAGACATGGCAACAGAACATTTGTACACTTTCTTAACAATACTATTCCGGGGTATTCTAGTGACGAAGAATTAATAATAAAGAACAATTTGTATAAAGTTTTTCAGCCACATGAGATATAAATACATTCGATAAATAAATTTTACAACTACCATTGTCGTTTTAAAAAGTTTAATTGACCTGGTTAAGGTTTTAATTTAAAAAATAATGGCACGTAATTAAAATAATTTCTATCAAAGATGTCAAGAGGGTTTAAAATTGATTAGCAAAAGTTATGCATATGGTGTGTAGGTAGATACGCCTAAGTCCCCTCCCCCCCCGTCCCCCCAGTGATCCTAGATCAAGCTAACCCGAGCCAGCCACACTATCAATAAAAATATGTCATTAAATAATAAAAAACATAGGTTCAGCCTTTGTTGTTTGCCTTATTAAGATTGTTAGCAACGCACTAAGTCGATGTCCGAACCCCACAGGGTTTCCCCTAATGAACGTTGCTGACGTAGTTAGTTTTTCTATTGCTCTGGCTAATGGAGGCCTTTAAGGTTCTCAACAAAAGTCCGGTAAAGCATTCAAAGCCTGCGCTCAGGCTAAACGAGTAGTTCGCTTCGAATAAAAAAAATAAGCTTAAGTTATTATTAACACTATAAATACATATGCGATAGTATTTTTTTGTAAAAACTATGTTGGCTTATTGTATAAAAAAGAGGAATTAAAGAAATAAAGCTCTAAACTGTATAACTTATATATTTTATTAATAAATAATTATGATAATAACAGACTCTTAAAAACTAATCATTTCGAATTGCCATAAAACTAGTTGCATTCAGGATGTATGCATCGCAGATGTTCTTCTTTTCAAAGCTTTCTAAAATTTCAGAGTCTAAGTACTGATTGATGAGAGATGCACAGCGAATATCGTTAGTTACGTGTGCGAGCGATGTATCTAACTGGTGAACAATGACAGGTCGCTGAGAGTGGGTCTGTAACGCTCGCTTAGCCTCTTCCTCGTTCGGAAGTGCAGCACGCATCATCACCAACTGTGAGCGCAGTGCACGACGCGCAGGAGCCACGCAGCTTCGCGCATTTTGGATACGAGCCAATGCAGCTTTAATAAAAGCACGTGCATACTGCGCAGAATGAGGCATGTGACCCAACATAGTTTTCACACCTGCTTCTACCTTTTCAGCCCAAGTAATTGCACCTTTTAAGGCGTCTTTCAAGTTCTCGGTTTTGCTTTCGACCATTAATTTGCACATGTGTTCGACAACTGCGTTTTGAAGTAACTCTTCAGTTTTGTATTCAGATATATTTTCTTCAATAACGCTTTGCACCTCGTCCGGTGCACATCCAAGGCAGTAAACTGTGCCTGTCAAACCTGTAAATCAAATAATTTTGAGAAAAGTATTCAAAAGCAGTAAGTCTCCAATTTTAGAATATCTTGTAATGATTAATAAAATTGTTTACCAAGATCCTCCAAAATTGACGCAATTTCCAATGCAACCAAGATGCCGGTTTCGAAGCCCAATAAATAGAACTTCTTATTGAAGATTGCTTTATTCAAAAGGACCTTAAACAAAAGAACGTCGAGTTAAATCAAGTTTAACATGATGAATTCTAGGTACCAGATATTTTTTGTTACTTAAATAGTTACCTGCGTGTATCTCTCGGCAGTTTCCCTGACAGTCTCGTGGGGTAGGTCGAGTCCTGGCTGCAGCACCAAAGCTGGCAACTTGAGACGCTCACACAGTCCGCGGAACCTCTGATGGTTACCTTCCATACCTGGCACGATGCACAGGTTTGTCGAACTCATCTCGAATTCGTCATCGCCCTGGAATATTCAAAATGTAATAGTGCAAAAATCAGTTTTTTTTTTAAATTCGGTCATGACATTTTTACAACGAGTACTTATACTTGAACAGTGGCAAATAAAGGAAGAATTGCAACGAATATGAAAATTTTACTAAATTATTTTTATCAATACTAATAAATGAGTCACATGCTTTACTTTCGTTATTAGATACAGGTAATAAATAAATAGTGTTTAATTGTGTCTGGTTACATATCTAACATTAAACGGGGCTACCACTGTTATTAGCAACGATAATAAAAAAAACCAAAACTATAATTAAATAATGTTATTGTGCTTAAAAATATCGGTATTATAAATTAAATAGGGGCAAAGTATAAGCCGTATGGTTTGATTGATAATAAAGATTAATCCGCGCTCGCCGCGGATGGTTTGTGACCATTTGTAAAAATACCCCTCCGTGCCTCAAAAAACACGTTTAAGCAATTGATCTCGACTGACATACGTCGATCATTGACAGTCGTTAAGTCATTACAATTCTGTAAACCAGTCTTATGGGACCCAGGTTAATGGGTTGTGGAGGTCAGAAGCAGTCGCTTCATGTAAAATAAGATATTCAGCTGAATCCGGTAAGACTGGAAGCCGAACCCAACATAGATTGGAAAAAGGCTAAGCAAGTTAAGCAAAGGCTAGGCTAAGATAAATATCGGTAATTTATGAATAAAACATAATACATATTTAACGACATTTAACAATTTAAGTCAGTAGATTTAGTTCCTTCGTCGTAAGCACTGTGACCACATTTGACTGTCGATTTAAAAACCCCGTAGACAAATAAACTCTATAGGTAAAAAATCCACTCGTGCATATTTATGAAAGATTTGGTATTGGCAAACAGCGGTGTGATTCTGTAAGACCTCATTCTAAACTTCGAATCTGAATCCGCTGTGAGTTTATTGATTGGCATTCCAAAAACTCGGTTGATAATTCGAATTTACACTAGCGCTACCCTTGCGAGCGTGTCAGCGAGTTGAACTAAATTGACGTGAGATTTTGACAGATAAAGTATGAGATGACATGACAAGTGGGAATCAGTAAAGGTAATTCCCCGTCACTTCGACACTCACTTCGCACTCGAACCCGATCGAAATCAAGGTTATTTTAAACTTTATGCGAAGTGAGAGTGAATAGCGAAGTGAGATGCGAGTTATTGTTTGAATTTTACAGAATCGACGTGCAGTGCGTGAAATCCATCGATCATTTTGATTCTAAGGCACTGACAAAAACTACACATTAATTAACAGCCTCTAAAAAACAAGTACTTAAACTTCAGCTTCTTTTCTAGCTGTTTATGTTCTACAGAAAATTCTTAACAAATCAAGTTAATAGATACCTTTAATTAAGGGGCCGGCTCTTGCTTGTAACATTACTCAAATCATCAGTTTAGTGGATAAATTAAATATTAAAACTTTTGACATGTACTACAAAGGTATTGGTAAGTAATAAAGGCCTTCTAATTGCTGAGTCAGCCTTTTATTCATTGTGATCCATCCCATTCGTTGTTTTTACTGACCCCATAATTTGCTGTTAAGCATTTTGTTCGAAGACAAAATATAACTTCAAAATAATTATGCGATTTGACGAGATGCAAAATAGAAATGGAATAACAACTTTCTTTTTAAAATTGATTTACAAGATAATCACAAATTTAATTCACGATTAATAATTCAACTTCGTATCAATTTGAAGGTGCAAAAAGGCGATAGATAGATATTATTGTAGTATAGAATTAAATAATATGTACTACAATAATATCAAAATATCACTACAAAGTCCTACCACAAAAAAATGCCGTTACCTACTGCTTTTTTAAATTGTGATTTAAATGATACCTATTAGTCAAGTCATCAGTCGCAATTCCCCCAAATTATTATAAGCCGGTATTAAATGCCAAGCTTAATTGCTCCAATAGTTTTTAAATGCCAAACACACAGAAACATTACAAGAAGGCTAACATAAAAAAAATAACCCAAAAGTGAAACGACAAGGTAAGCAATGGTGATAATATAACCGTAAGTATAACATTTAACATATTTACCGTTATTTCTCCACTAGTAAGTGTAGACAAGAACACCATATCAATGGTCGCTAGAAGCTCGTCGGGATCCACGTAAGACAAGAATGTAGCCAAGCCTTTAACATCTTGCAACTCGTTTTCTTTTTTCTCAACGTTCAGTATTCTGTAGACAACAGAAAAATATTTAGACTTTAAAGACTTAGCTCGGCGCAAACGGGCCACCGACCACAGACGCCTGTGGTTAGCTACAGCGATATAACACACTTTTTCCCTTATTTTGTATAGCGCGCATCGCACACTCGCTACATCCGTAAGTTATGTTAAAATGTGTATTAAGTCGCTGTCGCTGGCCACCGGTGTCCTGTTTAGGCCCAGCCTTATTCTTAGATTAATAATAAAATCATTTTAAGTATTCTCTTTGCAGCATGTCATCAAACCTTGTTTCCTTTAAAAAGTTGTAAGCTTACGTTTCAATATTCAGTTGCGGCACTTCTTCCTCCGTGAAATCCACATTGTGGTGGACTTTAAAGTATGTAATAATCAAATGAATATTATCTTCTGTAAGTCCAAGTTCTTCTAAAGTGGTCGATTTAGGTGCATCATTTTTAATAAGTATTCCTGAAAAAAAAAAGACGTTTATTAACAAATGACTGACAAAAACGAGGGCCCCAAGCAATGATGGGCCACTAGATTTTAAAGCTGCGAACTTACCAGCTAGAGTTGAAAGTTGTTGTAGTAGGTCAGGTTGTTGTTCTGTTGCCAACCGAGCAGCCAATACGGAATCAGAACTGCGCAGAGCCCGCTCCAAGACGTCTAAAGCATCACGGTTGCATGCAAACTGTTGAGAAAAACATATCATTATCACCTCTGCATGCATTAATGTGTAACAAATTATTAAAATAATATAAAATTTCACTCCATGTGATAAGACGCTAGAGGGCTACTCACGGGATCTAATTGAGGCAAAGTAATCATAGTTGATGGAAGTTTACTTTGGGTTCTAGATAGACATGTTTGTTGCCCGACGGTAGTCTCACCAATGTTAATTGCAGCAAAGTACCTGGAAGAAAACCAATTTATATTTTAGTTTTAAGTTGCTACAGACGCTAACATGTAGGATACAAGTGTACCTAATTTTTAGTTATCGTCACCCAATTTTATCTTACCGTAGATTAGGACACAATTTCCTAGATGCAGAACTCAAATTGGCTAATAACGTTTCCGTAAGAATTCCCTTCTTACTTATAATGCCATAAACACCTTCTACTGGACCCAGTTGATTAGCATGATTGAATAATTCCATTATGTTGTCAACTTTGTTCAAATCGTTGAATGATAATTTAGTTTCCGCACCAATTTTTTGCCAGTTCCTAAAAAAATACACCAAAAAATATTAATGAAAAGATCGGACTACGTGCACCATTGATCTTTCCATTCGCAAAGTTACTTACATCAGTTTAAATTGTAATTTTGCTGAGACTTTTCCATTATAATGGATAACTAATTTTTTAGCTCCTCGTGCCACTAATCTTGCAGCCAGTTTTAGTCCAAACATGTCTTCGTCTAATAATATCAGGTGAGTATTGTTTGAGTTGCAAATCAGTCTGTAAACAGAAAAATATATTGAGTCAAAGCGTTCAACTATAGAATAAATCCATCCGATACTGTTTAAATAGGGTTCCCAAAATATAATTTAAGCTTTGAGTGCAATCTTTGTATTTTATTTATTTTCGGATTTATTGACGGTTTAGACAAAAAACAAACTTAGCTTTAAAGTGTAAACCAATCAATAATTTTTCGACTCCATAAAGTGTTTTACCTGGGTTGCGCTTCCATCTTGTTTTCGTGCATGCACAGTAGCACCCTACCGCGGTGACGGCTGGTGGCCAATAGACGGAATGCCCTCGCGACGTCCGGCTGGCCGTAAGTGACACGTGATAATGGACGGATAAAACCTTTTCTAATGCCCTCGCTCATTAGTCTTTGCAGTTCCTGTAAGATAAATATGTTTAAGATAAAGTGCCCAGACTGGATATCGATAAATATATTCTAGATAACTTTGAAACTTCCAAATAATTAGTGATCTACGCAAATAATCCAGAACCCTGTGTTCAGTAGTGGTCGACTGTATATTATTATAGAGAAATAATTATGGTGTCTAAAAAGTACAAATAAATTTCATATTTTTCGAGAAGTTTTATAGTTTAATGTACGGCTTATTTATATGGTCGTATTATCTAGTAGTGAGTTTTCCTTACTTTAAGATCCTCAATATTTTCAGGTTCAAATATTGAAGCGAGATCAACGACAACGTAAGATCTGTCTAATGTTAGGTTATGCATCCCGAATTCAAATTCTTCGTCATGATTTTGTAGTTGTGCGACATCCAAATATATGCCATGTAATGCCACACAATGTAGTGCGATCTGAAATACATATGATGAAATACATATGAAATAATTCAGATGATAAAACAAAAAAATAAAAATAAGAATAAGTAGTATTTTTAGGTTATAATTAAAAACAATGGTAATAATGATGATAAATTTGACAAAAATAATCATACTTTCTTCAGGTCTCCTGTAAAAGAGCTTATCACAATGTCACAACCTCTTGCAGACGCAGCAAACATAGTATCTTTAAATGTTTGATCCCTAGAATTCCCAATGTGGTCAGCTGAAACCAATAGAACATTATATATACTTAGATAAATAGCTTGTTTTAGATACAAACTTTTAAGTCAGCTAGGACCATAGAACTAATAAAGACAAATTAAACAAGCCCAAACACAGTGGGATTGCGTCACTTTGTGGTGACGTTCCTATGGTGACCTTTTGACGCCAAGACCAGCTCAAAAGTATTATAATATTGTAATGTTACCGAACTTATGTAGGGTTAATACGACTGATGTGATTTCCTGTACTCCACATTTTCTAGGTAACATTTTTAGGTAATATACCCAAAATCAATTAAATAGTAGCAGGCAGTTAGGCTACGGAAAGTTTTATAAATTTGAAGTACGATTTACTCTGATTAAATAAACTGTATCTGTTCTTATAATTTACTATTTACTACACACGCATAAAAAAAAACTCTAGTGTTGCATCTAAATCTTATTCATAAACAGCACACGCGCCGCCATCCGACGCGCGACGTTGCCGCTTTATTACCTGCAGCCGACGGGTGACTAAATTTCTAAATGGTGTTTGCATTTTATTTTCATTTTAATTAATACTGACTACGGATAGTTTGCGTACTTTAAAGAAAATCACATCGTTCGTACCAACCCCATGTGTTTATTATGTAAGCAAACATCTCACTCGCAAGATTTGAAGAAAAAACATACATACATACTAAGTACATTGCAAGTTAAATAAAAGCTTGTCATTAGCACTTTCCATAATCAAATACAAATTTAAATACTTATTGCTCATACCTTTTAATTCAGGAAACAATTTGAGCAGAAATCGTTTTTTGCGCATGTCGCTGACGGTGGTAAAAACTTCGCAGCCAAAACCGAGAGCGATGGCTATCATAGCTTGTCCTAGTGCCCCGGCACCTCCATGCACCATCACTGCCATACCCACTTTTAGACAACTCTTTATTGTCTAAAGAATAAAAAAAAATGATAGTTTTGTATGTGCAATGGTTGACGAATCCCAAGTTATAATTTATTTTAACAATTATCTCTTCAGCTCACTGAATGATTTATGTACAAGTTAGGACTTTACTCTCTGAATTGTTTAATGTATGCTTATGATTCTGTTATAAAAAGCTACTTACAAGGCAGTAAAGCGCATGTGCGTATGCGTAAGGCACGGTGGCGGCGTCCTCCAGGCTCCAGTGCGCGGGCACCGGCCACAGCAGCTCGGGCTGCGCGCGCACCACGCTGCTCGCTGCTCCACACCGCAGTAAACCCATTACGCGCTCTCCGCTAAAATGAGTTCAGTAACTTTTATATTAAAGATATTTCAGATTAGGTGTGAATTCTGATATATTTTTTACTTATTGTCTAATCATGTACACACGTGTAAGCAGATTAAAAAGAAACCTTGCTGATTATTCTAACTATTTTCTTTTATTATTCTCAATAATACCAGTTTATCACAGTATGTCATATTATAGCTATTTACCTCTCTGTTATTCCGCTAAAATCAGTTCCATAATCACTGTCGCCATTGTTGCTCAGTGAAATTACACCATTAGCTTTCTTCACATCAGTGGTATTTAATCCCGCGTAATGTACCTGAAAATAATTTGAGTTTAGTTTAAATTCACTGGATCGCTGATTTAAGTTTCATAATGTTACCTTAGCATAATGTAAAACTCAACATACCTTCACGGCTATTCCAGATTTGTCTAACTCGGAAGCTTCCACCCATTTTAGCGAATTAAATTCACCGACTTGAGCACTTTGCAAAGTCACATTGTTACTTAACTGAACAGAATCTTCCGCTGGTACGTAATACTCGCCTCCCCAGATACCCTAAAAATATAAAGGTCAAACCTTGAATTTAAATCAAGTACCTACTTACCAAAACTTTAGTCTAAACGATCTACAAATGGTCAAATTTATGTTTGTAAAACTTACATGATTTAAAACAGTAAATGCTAGATTGACATTTGGTGGTTCATCAAGCAAGAAATGGCCTCCTTCTTCGTTTTTGATTGATATTAAGTTAATCATATTCCTTTCTGTTTCTTTTCGCCAACCGCGAACGAGGTTCTTCAGAACAAGTGGCGCTGGATAAGGTGCTATGATCAGAAGACGATGACGTGGGGATAAGCGTGCGCGAGCAGATGTTATCAATGAGAGCTCAGAGTCTGAGTGTACAGTAATGGCTGTGGTTGGTATGGCACTAGATGAAGGTCTCCAACGAACTAATTCCAGACGTGACCGAGCATTGGTATGAGACAAAAGCACGCTGTATAATGACGACGGACGCAAACGTCTTCCCTGCAGATGTTCTTTGCTTATTATGAACATGTCTGGTTGAAGAACACGATGCAGTAGTTGACACATCTGTTGGAATATATATATATATTTGTTTAATAAAGAAAGATTAAAAATATTTTTGAAGTAAAACTAGAATGTATTTGAATCTTACATTATCGTCACTTGATAGATTTTGAACTATGACGAGATCGGTATTGTTAATTGCATTTTTTCTTGAACGTAAATCATCTTCATTAAATTCTTCATAATAAATATTGACACCAAAAACGTTTGTACCAATATTCTTCATTTCATTAAAGATTGAACCATTCTTTTTATTTGTTAAACCTGTAACTCTGATTGATTCTTTATTAACATTTTCAGCTACCAATTGTACGAAAATTTGTAGTGATGTTGCAACCTAAAATATAAAAAAAAATACATTAATTCATTAATTGTATTCAATGTTAATATATATGTTATCAAAAATTAATCTACTCACTTTCTGATTCGCGTGGTTGTTTGGAACAAATTTCATTGTCTGTAACTCCATCTTATCTTTAGCAAGAGCTGGCAAATGGCGGTATCTAATATTTTCTATCAGAATTCCACCACACCTGCATCAAGAGAAAAAAATAGTTTTTTTACCATTACGTTATTTAATAACTATAAAAGTAACAAAGTTAGTTATAATTGAAAAGGTTGTTTTAATTTACCTGGTCGAACCAAATGTGTCCAATATTTCGGCTTTGTACGTAACTTGGTCATCCGTAACTATCTTGGTCTTCTCATGTTCTTCAACATCAATAACTATTTGTCTAATATGTGAGGACAGGGTAACGGTGTCATGGTATTGTCTCAACATGTTTAGTTGCAAAATGCCATCGATGAGTGCGACCCAGTTGTCACGCCAGATCAAAGACGCTGAGGTGAGAGATGAGCTTGCACAGGCAATACTACGGAACTCGCCACTGTAAGAAAAAAACCGTCATAAAGAACTGCTCAATGGCACCTCAAACATATAGGATGCAATATTAAGACTTCTCAATCGTTTAAGTAGTACCTGTACATATACTCCCTTTCACGAAACAATTCGTAAATGTCGTCGTTCGTCAGAACCATATTTTGAGCTGTATGGATCTTTACATCATTTTTGTAATATTTCGATTTCCGAGCAACAACCATTCCTGTTGCTACTTTGATGTTCCCATCGAGAACCTGGTTATTCAGAATATTATTATTAGTAACATGTATTTAATCAACTCATGTGAAATCTACTAATATATCTACTAATATCGGTAATCATCATAACTCATTTTAAATATGTAATTATTTACCTCAAAATTTCCATTGCCTCTCTCCATAGAAACACAGAGTTTTAATTGAACTTGATCACGTAAAATAGGTTGTGAATATAGATGCAAGTCACGGAATTCCACAGACAGCTGCTTCTTTGGAACGCCCAGAGTCATCGCGAGGGTATCCCATACAGAGACAATAGTAGCCGCAAATGGATACAATATTTTTCCTACAATTATTATTGATAAATACAATGCTGTTTTTTCATATATCAGGATGCACAAAAATTACAGCAATACAAAACAATTTAGGCATGAAAAAAAAGCATGTCTTTTTTAATAAGTATACCTCTGATGACGTGTCCTTGCAGATACTCATGTTCCTTGTCATGCAGTGACATGATATAGTTGCAGGCTGTAGCAATTTTCTTGCAAGCCACTCGGTAGATCGGCATGGCCCTAAAAAGTCAAAAAAATATAATACTAAACTGTTCAGTACGAATATAATAGATGTAGCGAATATTAATGTACTAACCATTTTTCTCCATGGGCCCATTCAATAAGATGAGACAAGAAAGGTGTTCCAGTTGAGACAGGCAATTCTACTTTAGGGTAAAGATTTTGTACTTGCGGATTGTAACCCTCCATGTATAATCTAAAAGGAAGCATATAAAGTCAAAAATGAAATGGCAAAAATATTGGAAAGAAAAAATTAAATCCATTTGCTTACTTTCCAACCGCTTCTAGGAGCATATATGCACTGTCAGGATGTCCACGTCTTGTTAGCGCTATATTGCAGTAATCCGATGACAATGACCGTTTTAGGATTGCCTGCAGGAGACCGTGAGGAGCCACCTCTACTAAAACAGCGTTACGTGGTATGTGGCACAGAGTCTCCTCGAATAGTACTGGGTTCTGTATAAATGAAAAATGGTATATATGCAGTTCCAGAAGTAGGTTCATACAAACAAATGTCTCTCCTTGACTGCACGGATAGCCGAGTGGTATAGGTCACCACGCCAATTACCTATGTGCGCGACGTGCCGCGGGTTCGATCCCCGCATGGGACAAGCATTTGTGTGACCCACAAATGCTTGTTTCAAGTCTGGGTGTTCTTTGTGCATGTGATTTGAATGTTTGTGAAACCCCCCGCGACACAAGGATTAAATTCCTTACTGCGGGAGTCGTTTTTTAAAAGAAAATGAAAAAAAAAAAAAAACAAAATATTTGCATACCCCAAAAATAAGATTAAAAAAATCAACAGTCCTGCTGACAGACTACCGGCATTTCAATAAATAAATTTAATGAAAGAAGACTAACAAATTATTTCTCGAACATTGCTTTCTTACCAGTAAGTTATTAGTATGATATTCAGCTGAGGACAACTTCGCCAAAGGCTCATTCCATCTCGCCTCTGGAACTGATGTTGAAATCCAGCGCTGGCTTCGAGCTTTCGGGGACTTGATCACTTTAGTCAAATATTTCAGCAAGCCAGGACCTAAAAATAGAGGAAATTAGAAATCTGAGACACTGTAAACACACTGATTAATCTGGTAAAGGAGTTTCTTCACTACTATTGGAAAGTCATGCACTACATTCAACTATCAACAGTTTTGTTAAATATGATTTCTCTTTAAAACAGAAACAGTAAGTAAAGTATTGTCGAAGTATTCAAGCCATTTAATGTGCATCTTTTTGACACTTACCGGCATCAGCAATATACCGCGAGTGATAAGCGATGTTGGAGCACGGCACCTCCTTAGCGAAGATTCCCTTAGCGGTCAACCCTGCGACAAACTCGCGCATAATGTCGGCAGGTCCAGAAATGGTACTGGATTCGGGTCCGTTGTGACAAGCCACCTCAATCTCAGAAGGACAAAGCTTAGAAATCTAAAACGAAGATATAATTATAGTCCTTATAAAAACTTTAAGGTAAATAAATAAATAAATATAAAAAAAAAAACATTTATTGCTACAAAATTTTTATAAAACATAGTACATATTATATCAGTTTGAAAAAGACAGTAGCAAAAGGAGATGGCTCGATGGGACGAGAACGACCCGTCACAGCGCTGATTTTCAGCCATTCCTACTCCCTAAGTTGAAATGAGGGAGTTACGGTAAATTGACGTTTCTAATTTTAGAAGGAAATTGTTATTCTAAAGAAAAATAAATTAATCGAATTTAATTATGTATTCCTAGTTTTATCAAAATGATGAAGTACCTTATCGTATCCTAAACCGATGGCAGCCATTGAACCACGAATGAACTCTGTCTGCAACGAAACCAGGCCACGACTGTACGCGGAAAGTATCATCTCTTCGGCCGTCAAACATCCGTCAGCGTAAGCACATCCTAGCTCTCCTACACTGTGACCTGTAAAGGTGAATGTATGTATGAGAATAACTCAACCCTCCCACACTTCATAGCTCAATATGACCAAACAATACTGCTGCGTATTCAATCACAATATTGTATCTGAAATTTTTACTAGATTGATTGATTGATAGATTGATTCACACCTAATTATATCGATTGACTTTTTTTGTGATTTGGAATAAAATATTAATTACCAATTATTATATATTAAGCAGTTAGTTTTTAGTCTGTATTTATTCCTTCGTAATTATCCTTACCAATGATTCCATCTGGCACTAATCCAATTTCTCGAAGGACGTCAGTAAGGCCAATCTGCACAGCAGCGATACCGACAAATGAGTGTAAAATGTTGTCAAATATCGTTTTATCCGTTGAAGTTATAATATTGACAATATCAATTCCCTTTGGTTCCAAAGCTACGCGGCATCTGAAATGGAATTGAAGTGGGAGTCTGAATAGAGATGATGACTGGGTATATAAAGTAAAAATTTATTTAGTCCGTAAATCATATAATAATAATATAATGAACAGGTAATTTTAAAATTTTTCAAAATAAATACTTAGTATCTAAGGAGACATAGCAAATCAAAGTTCAGGAGGGCGCTAATTACGTCACGATGTTACACAAAACGACATCGTGACGTCATGCGACATTTCAACTGTCGTAATTTTTTAATAACGCAAAAATGTTACGTTTTTAATATTTCTTAATTATCTATACGACGGACATTAAAAAAAAATAGTTAACATCCCTATTGGTCATGCCCCTTTCTATAGACGAAATCTTTGCCAGAATTCAGATATCCCTCGTTCATCTACGTTTGTCTGTTGTATCCCTTAATGCAAACTAAAAATATCAGCCAATACATATGCTAGTGAAGTTTAATAAAAAAGTCTAATTTTAAACAGGAAAGAAACAAGGATCGATCAGCATCCTTGCTCCCAAAATCCTTATTTCACAACCATGTCTACCTCAGTCTTTAATTACATAATTAGGACCATTAACAAAATAATATTTACCGCTCTATAGCTGCAGCGAAGATCGGGATCCGCATGAGTTGTGTCCCCATGCCGGCCCACTGCGACCCCATTCCACTATACACGAACCACAGAGGGCGTCTCGCGTCGTCAAAGTACTCGGCCCGCTCACAAAGGCTGACTGTCTTTTGTTCTTCATTGGTTTCTATAAGGTGCAGGAAACAAGATAATATTAATGTTTTCAATGTCCAGAAAACAATACATAAAACAAGATGTATTAGTCTCAACTTTCCTGATAAGAAACACTTCAAATTAAAATTTTAAGTTACAGCATTACTGATATTGTGATGTGATGACTACATGATTCCGTGTTCTTTATAGAAAACTTTTAAGTAATTGAATCGTGTCAAAAATGAATTTGAAAATTCGTTGCGTGTGTCCATATTTCGGTATGAAATTCTCATTTTAAATACTCACGTAATATAATGAAGCCTCTGCCCAAGTGTCCGGAGATATTAGTTTTGTGAATGTTATGTAACAGAGCCAACTCTTCAGGGTCCAGAGGGCGAGACTTCAGGTCTTCCAGAATCTTCTTCACCACGTTCTCCTGCCTCCCCGAAATGGTTACCAAGTGAGGAATGTTCGTCTGGTAGCGGGAAAGATCCTGAAATAAATCTACGTTACATATCACGGTGTTTTGTTAACCTTTCGTCTATCGTAACTGAGATGGAATTAGTAAATAAAAAATGACAATTTTATTATGTTTCAAATATAGTAATTTTACGTTGAGTTCAAGTAGCAGTTGGATTCACATAAGATTCATCAGAGCTCACTTATAATAATAAATAATAAATATTTAATACATAATTTAAAATATTATAATTATTTAAAACATATTATTATATTTTAATTTATTTAAATTATATTAATTTCCAACGCCAGATAATATTATCCGACGAATTATTGTGAATTTTTGACAGTTCTTCCATACAAAATCGGTCAGACGTCAATTTTATTCAACGAATAAAAAATATCTATAATGTTTAAAAAACCAGCTCTTAATTTGATTCATTCTTATTAGCAGTTTCTGTTTGATTCAACCAGATAGAAATATATTCTTATTTTTTTACCTTAGGCTTATAATGTCCATGCAGCAGCACATGCGAGTTGACGCCGGTGACCGACATGCCGTTGACAGCGGCGTACGTGCGTCCAAAGCTCTCGTTTTCAGTGAGGATGCGCATGCGACCGTCACGTAACGCGACGATGTCTTGGCGGGGGTTGTTATAATGCAGGTTACCGGCTAGTTTGCCGTAGTGGTAGCCTAGCAACACCTGCAAATTACAAAATTCTTGTGGTAACTTATGATACGAACGATATCGAATATTACGAAAACTTTAATTACTGACTATACTCTCGTAAGAGTACCTTTATATTTAATACGACATCTTTATATTCAATACAATAAATCCCATTCTAAATTTCACTGATACTATCAGCCCAAATCTTAAAAATCGATCGTTTTGTATAGTTTATGTTACCTACTAAGAATTGGTTTTTATTATATTATCTAAATCTAAATATATATAACTCAAAGGTGACTGACTGACATAGTGATGTATCAACGCACAGCCCAAACCACTGGACGGATCAGGCTGAAATTTGGTATGCAGGTAGATGTTATGACGTGGGCATCCGCTAAGAAAGGATTTTGATCAATTCTACCCCCAAGGGAATAAAATAGGGGATGAAAGTTTGTATGAAACTTTGTCAATTTTAAATCGATCGGGCTGAGACTTTGCATGCATAAAGCTACTATGACGTAGGCATCCCCTAAGAAAGGAATTTGATAAATTCCACCCCTAAGGGGATAAAATACGGGATGAAAGTTTATATGAATCTTCTGAGATTTTCGACTGATTGAACTGAAATTAAAGATTAGAGCTACTATGATGAAAACGTCCGCTTAAATAGGATTTTGATATTTAACAAATTTTACACGTTAAACAAAAGTAAAGCCGCAAAAACTATGCCTAATTAACAATAATACTTCTTAACGCGAGCGAAGCCGCTGGACAAAGCTAGTAGTAGTATAAATATATACCTTTGTGATGCTAGATATGCCAGACGCAGCGTCTCCATGCCCTATATTAGATGCAACACTGCCTACAAGCAGCGTGTCGACTTTTTCCTTGCAGAAAACTTGGTCGAAAGCATCCAGTTCTCCCTTGTCGGCTTCCGGGATGGCTGGAATATAACATAAGATGAATATGTTTGTAGGACAATATGTTTGAAGAAGGTGTTTAAAATAGGATTATTTTTAGCGAAACATATGATTCGATATCGTTTACTTCATACGTCTCACGTAAATACAAGTAAAAAAAAAAAACATAACTCGAAAATTGTCTTAACGTAAACAATACATTTTGCAATTACAAACTTACACTTTTTTTCAATCACACAGTTAATTTGTTTTAGAAAATAACCATCACCACCAGGATTTTTTTACGGAACCCTTGTTGCGCGGGACATACTCACATGTATCTGGCTTTTATTTCTCTTAGAACAAAGAGATAAAGATATAATTTACGGACCCATATTGATAACAATAACTTTACCTGAGCCAAATGCTTCGACGTATTCAACTGCATGCGGTGGTACCCTAGCTTCCTTATAAAACCTCTCCAAGAACCCAACAGTCGCATCATGATTTCTATAGAAACCGAATCGAGGTCCAGTTTCTATTTCTTGCAAACCGACGAATTCTGTTTTCGCGTGCATTATATGGGCATAAACCCTGAAAGACATAAATTATTAAACATAGGCAATTTAAAGGGCAATGAACTTTATTGCATTCCAAAATGTCATACGTTGTGAACACCTATGTAACGTACCTTAGAGCATCTTTTGTTTTTTGTAGAAACAGAACGTTGATGGCTTCTGTCTTCATGCAGCCATCAGCTTCACAATCAAAAGACTTGGTCTTTCCATCCTTACAATGCTGTATGACTCTGGAATGTATGACAGCAATTAACATATATTTCAAGGGTCGCAGCGAAGTTTTCCAACCACAAACAAATCAGTGGGTAGAGCGCTCTTTTTAATCTAGAAATTAGTAAGACTGCATTTTTTTGTGTAAATTTTTCTGGTCCAAATTGTATGTTATAGGGTTTTTGTTACCTCGAATTGTGCACCGAAGTCTGTGGGTGCAAGGACAAGTTTGCACCTCCTACGATAGCCGCCTCGCACTCTCCGCGACTTATAGCTAGAAAGGCCTGTTCTAAGGCAGCGGTGGAACTGCAGCTCGATTCGTCTATCGCCATCGAAGGGCCCTTCGCATTCAGCCAGTAGGAAACTCGGTTGGCAAACATGGCTTTACAACACCTAGAGCGTAAAGGAAGATTTATTTATTCAAATTCGTATTTGAAATATTTTCCGGATTTTTTATTGACACAGTATTGATTGGACTGTGTGTATATCGGTATATTTAGGTGCTCGGGCCTTCGCTTGAACCCCTTGTACGATTACCTCCCACTTGAACCCCTTTTAATATTGATTTCTTCAGCGTGCTCAATCGAGCCAATTTTTTGAAAAAAACATCCAAGATGTTGTCAACCCAGAAAATGCTTAGCTAAATTTTAAAGGTTACGATTATAAATTAAACCAGACTTCTAAGATAAAAGGCAGGTCTGAATCTGCAGATAGATCTAAGCCATAATCAGTAATCTCACAAGTGGATCAAGCACTGGCTGAAACCTAATTATCCGCTTTCTACCCTTCGAAGGGGAAACCGAAGTTTATCAATAATTTCACCTAAATACATTTATCCAAAGGAAACAATATGTGATAAAATTCTATGACCTCAAATAATTCCACGACTCGTTTGAACATTATAATATTACATCTAGGTAAGAGTAAAAAAGGATTGATTACCCAGTAATGCTCAATCCAGAACTAATAGACTCATCATAGAAACAAGATTTCTCAGCTTCAGAGAAGCAAGTTCCAACAAAGACTCCAATTTTCTGTCCTGACAGCTGCTCCGGGTTTATTCCTGTTAAAAATAAATTTCAAAATAATATGTTATCCATCAATAAATTAGCCAGTTTGTGAATACGATCAATAAAATTATCCCAAAGTAAGAGAGAGAGATATCCCAGAGCATTTATAACAAAGTGTAATTCTACTCTAAAATTGACAATATTTTACAGCATATGGGTTTATCTAAGGACGTAGGATTCCAAAAATTAAGAAATTCGTGTCACTTTTACGGATAGTCTTTATACCACAATCGCTCTTTGATATGTTTAACTTACCGGCATCGTAAATAGCGTGGTACGCTTGCTCTAAGATCTTGCGGGACATGGGGTCCATGTTATTGCAGAGCCGGAAGTAAACCTTGAAGAATTGAGCATCAAACCGCTCCAGGTCAGGAACAGTGCCAGCGTGTTGCGCTACTTCGGGATGGCAGTACGTCCATCGAAGAGTTTCCTTGGTTACCGGGTTCACCTGATACGAAATGAAGAAGAGGCCTTTACTCAGCACTGGGACAGTTACAGACTGATATTATTATTTTACAGTTATTTTTAACCGACTTAACAAAAAGAGGAGTTTCTTAATTTGTCGGTATGTTTAATATTTTTAATTAGGGTGTGTTCTCCGATTACTCGAAGACAGCTGGACCGAATTGGATTTAATTTTCTGTTTAAAAGGGTTTACTTTTCAGGTAATCCCATCCTCATCAAGTCGTGGGATGTGAGGATCTGATGATAAGATCCTGGAGAAATCGAGAGAACGTGTACGAGTCTCATATATTTCAATAATTAATTCACCTACTGACCTGTTAATATATTACATACTTGCCTTTATTCCGAACACATCAATAAATACTTTTACTAAAAAATAAATGTATAAGTTATAATGTTAAGTCCTAATTAATGTAATTTATGATAAGTTTAGTACCAGCCCTCATATTTGCTACGCCTGAAAAAGGCCGTTAAGCTGTGCCTGTTATTTAATTAAGACCTGTAAGACCTTAACATGCAAATAGAGATTTTGAGTTTTGAGTTTTGAGTTTAAAGTCGATAAACCTAAATAGGTTTTTGATACCGAATTCAGGTCGGCACCAAACCAAATGGGTGTTTGATCCGGCGTCTTATAGATCAGTAGGTCAATAAAATAATAATTGAGTAAATAATGTACCTGTAATTAATAAAATTATTTCTCGAGTTTTTTGTGGTTTAAGGTAAGAAAATTTTGTTTGGTGTTCTTTTTTTAGAACGATTTTTTTAAACAATCTTATTTATAGACAATAGTAACCCCACCATAAACATTTTCACGTAAAATGTTGCAAAAACGAGACCATATGACTCGCACTGTCAAAAAAATATCAGATCTCATGTAGAGCCAAGCTATTAACTCTACAAGACCTAATTTCACAAACTCTACACCTTAGTCAAAATAAATGGTTAAATATTTATTCACTGTTCATTATTTTCTGTTATTCATCTTGTAGGAACAAAATTTTTATTTATCTGCCACGCTTTCTTAGTTGGAGATGTGAAGCTTAATGTGCTATCGATTCGGTCAAAAGGCAAGTTTCACTCACCCATAAACCACCTTTGTTGTTGGATAATGGGCATCATCACTTGCCATCAGATAAACCATTTGCCCTTTTGAGTTTCACATAAAAATATATAATTTACCTTATTATACAAGATGTCAGAAAACTCCTTGACGTGGTGTGAGGAAGGATACAGCCCCGACATCCCGGAGATGACGACTCCCTCGCCGTCCATAACTGGCGCTATAAACTCCTCCTTAGCTGTGACGTGCTCTTGTGGTGTGGGAGTCATGGTTCTAACGAATAGCAGATTGGAAGATTAAGTTAGTTAGGCGTTCAAACAACGAGGTTATCAATTCGGTACGCATATCTGTGTGGGCTTCCAAATGGTAAGATTGAGAATCCAAAAAATAAGAACCACATACCGAAGCAGGATAGATATAACTTTAACACTCCTTTACGTCTTTACGTGTACAGCAATCATCCTTATAATATTATAACCATATACATATTTTTTTAATATGTTAAGGTTTGGTTCAGTAAGAATAGATAGAAAGATATATCATATAATATAAAGAATGTATTTTTAACGGTTTAGCCGCAAGAAGGGCCTAAATACAGAGGGAAAGAAGACCCGACAGTTGAACGACACCTAGGGCTTAGTAACTATATAATAAATAAATAAATTTGGATAAAATCATATACAATACTCTGAACTCAACGTAAGTAGTTTAAGCACTTGTGTTATAGAAGTAGAGATAACGAAGGTACCACAAACACCCAGACCCGAGACAAAATATAAAAGTAGTTTTTTTACATTGATCCTTATGGGGATCAAACCCGGGACCTGAGCCCTGGCAACATCTAGAAAACCGGCGTGTAAGCCACTCGACCACGGAGGACGTTATTAACATTATCATTAAAATCAACTAAGTTAGTTTAGCTCACCTTTTCAGTTCTTTTTAGTTAGCTTTTTATACCATGTTAGCTTAGCTGGCATAGTTTGCAGTGGATGCACAAAACTGGCTAAACTATGCGAGCTGAACTAAACTAACTTAGTTTTGCTGGTAGTAGATAGTTGGCTTTTTAATACGAAACCGATTTAACTATTGATATTTAAATAACACAAAATTTTGTTAAATACGTTTTAAAAAAACCTTAATTATAAAACAAAGTAAATAACACTAAGTAAATGTATTTGAAGATATTTTATTACACCTTATAAAAACTTACGTGAAATTGATTTTTATTGTGAAGTCAACACTACACCTACTATCAAACCACAAGTGACAGCAAAGGAAACACTTCTCTACTTATATATGAATAGATTCTTACCCTTTACTATAAAGAACATTGACACATTTTGACCCAATACCGAGTAGCAGTACAATAATCTACGTAAATTAGGGAACGCTAAAGTATTTCTAATTTGTTTAACTACGGAAGTTCATAAATTAACTGTTAGTCCTAAATGTTTCTAACGACTTTAAAAGAAGGAGTTGTTGATAAAAAAATCGAAATCATTCAAGATCGGTTCAGTAGTCTTGGATTTTTTTTAAAAGGTAATTATGACAAACTACTGGCATTCGCTATTGATTTATTATAAACTACAATTAACAAAGACGATTAAATCGGTCCATTCGTTTAGGACCTGCAATACAGATGTCAAACAGAACCTCAGAAAGATACGTCAAGCTTATTTTTACGTCAGGGGTTAATTACTATAAATAAAAATTTAAAAACCGCCGACAAATTTTAGAAAATTGCAATTAACTTTCAAAGTACTGAACAGATCTTCATAAATTTATAACTATTATAACTATATCGATCACGTCAGATTTAAAACTTTTTGTTTACTACCCTGCCACAGAGAGACACACAGATAGACAGTCAGGCAGACACGACAAACATATAACACCCCTCTTTTTGCGTCAGGCGTTAAAAAACCGCATCGTAATCGGTCCATTCGTTTAGGAGCTACGATGCCACAGACAGACAGATAGACACGTCTAACTTACAGTACCCCACTTTTTGGTTCGGATGTTAAAAACAGTTGCTTTCAAGATACAAGATACAAGATTATTTATTTGTTCAAAACACGAGTTAACATACACAGGGCATGCAAGATGTTATACATAAAAATAAAAACCAGTCATGTTTTGCCTTTACGGCGTACAAATATATTAATTTTAGCGCAGTTCTAGACTTATGGATACATAGTTTATTATTGTCTCGCCTATTTCTTTGAACCTTATCACATAGCCGGGGGAAAAGATTTGGGTTTAATTTAACAAACATAATAGCTTCTAAAATGTACATAGAGGGTAGAGTTAAAATTTTATATTTCTTAAAATATGGTATACAGCTGTCGGTAACATTGAGTGAAAACATTGACCTAAGACATCTTTTTTGGGCTTTAAAAACATTCGTGACCATACTCTTGAATTTAGTTTATAGTATTAACATATATATTTCTGTAGGTAGGTATGACGTACCTGAGTACGTATAGATCAATGACCAGGAGTTACCTATGACAAAAAAAAAATAGGCAGTTAGACACATTTTTTTTTTCTACTTTATTTATTCTGTTTTTTTCCTATGTCAGTAAATAATCACATTTAATTAAGTAAAAGCCGTTTATATAATACTAGCCTATTATAGAAATTTTAAATAAACTCAAAATAGTTAAGCCGAATACGCATAAAAACAAATATTAGTAAAAGTAGTAATATTAAAATCTCGTCAAGTGCGAGACTGAGTCACACACCTTAGGTCCCGTACAAACTTTTATATGAATAGGTAGTTGAAATCTTATCTATCCCGAGAGAACGAGGGTGTTAGTTAGTTTGGCATGTGGTCCATCTGTTAATTTCCACCAATGAGAGACACGCTACTAGCTCGTAATTGGTGATTTTCATATCGCGAACACCCGACAGATTTTTCTTACCTACATACCGCAATACGATGCTAGGCGACTTCGCGGCAGCCCGAGAAGAAGGTAGGTATATTTTACCGAAAAGTAAAGCAAAAGACAGAAGAGCGTGGGTCCTGCCTGCCCAGCAGTGGGACAATACACGTTTATTAGATAAGACCACACTAAAGTGCGAACATAATGACTTAACAACTAAATGTAACATTAAAAAAATATTTGTATAATAACTTTCGTGACGAGTATTCATAATTATTTAAAAACAAAAAGGTTTACTCACGCATATTCTCGGGATTTTCCAGTTCGACTCGCGACACCACCACCGCCGCGTCTGCTCATGATTAGGGACTCCTATTGAGTCTGAAACTAGTCGGGCGATCCCGAGAATATGCGTGAGTAAACCGTTTTGTTTTAAAATAATAAAAAAAATATATCAACAAATTTAGCAAAAAAAAAATTATAGAAAATATTCCGCATGCGTTAATGCGTAACGAATAATTAAAAATAAACACATAATAAATTACCATAATAGTATTCAATCGACATTGCAAGCCCTTGAGAGGGACAATGTTTTAATTAATGACAAATTTAATGCCGATGTCGATGATTCCATCTTATTAGGGTTTTTTTTTAAGTACGGAGCCCTAATAACTTAAATACTACTTAATCAGATACTTCACCGGAAGGAATGATGAATATTCAATCAAAACGTGTATAGTAACCAAGCAAGTTTTTTTTTATAATATAGACGTTTGTTAAGCTATATCCTGCCAAAGTAAAGGGTTCCGCAATTGTATAAATGTCTATCATTGTACAGTATCGTACCATTTGCTTAAAATATATTTCACAAACACAGAAATCACATGCACAAAGAACACCCAGACTTAGAACAAGCATTTGTGGATTACACAAATGTTTCTCCCATGCGGGGATCGAACTCGCATCATGATAGTAGTGACTAATACGGTTGCGGTTACTGTGCCGTCTTATTATTCGATGATAAAACTTATCTACTAGCTTTCAAACTATGGCGCTCGTAAATATAAAGTACATGATAAGAGGCCAAAAGGAAATCAGCAGCCAGATTAAAAGTAGGTATGATAATTGATCAAACATACATAACTGTAAAAGACCGACTTGAAAGTAAATCATCATTTATTATTAACTTTAGGTAGGTACATACCCTAACTAAAACTACGTCAGTACTATTATATATTCTGTGCTAAAACCTAGACGTGTAGGTAGTAGTACTTCGTCCGCGTTAACTTTAAAATTAGATCCAGAGAGAAACTACTGTTTCTTATGTACCTAAAGTTTAGAGTACATCGGTTACTTAATCTTAAATAATATTTGTGATAATACCTTCTCTTTTTAAAAAAGGCCTACGCCTAAAAATAGAACATTTATAAAGGACTAGCCGTCCCCCGCGACTTTGTCCGCGTGTTTTAGTTTCAACGTTTTTTCATTTTTGCGACATTTTTCATTTATGCTCCGCTCCTATTGGTCGTAGCGTGATGTTATATAGCCTATAGCCTTCCTCAATAAATGAGCTATCCAACACTGAAAGAATTTTTCAAATCGGACCAGTAGTTCCTGAGATTAGCGCGTTCAAACAAACAAACTAACAAACAAACAAACAAACAAACAAACAAACAAACAAACAAACTCTTCAGCTTTATAATATGAGTATAGGCCTATAGCCTTCCTCAATAAATGAGCTATCCAACACTGAAAGAATTTTTCAAATCGGACCAGTAGTTCCTGAGATTAGCGCGTTCAAACAAACAAACTAACAAACAAACAAACTCTTCAGCTTTATAATATTAAGTATAGATTAACTGAATCAAATTGGTCTTTTACGTCGATGATCGACGTTGTCGATCACGGATCTCTTAAAAATGACAACAAACACGTACTCGAACTATAACACAAATTCAAGCTCTTTGTCCATAAATAAACAGTAATTTACTTTTAACTGTTTATCTGATGAATATTAATTCAAATTGACTATTGATTGTTTCATTGACTTTTGATTTGTTAAATACCCTACGCGCAGGTAAATAATAATAGTAGGTACAGTATAAGTATACATACTAATAAACAAAACACTGAATTTCATTGTGAAGTTGGTTTCTGGCCTAAAGATTTAATCGAATCCAGACAGGCACTAGTTAGGTATTATGCAAAGTAGGTACTAATAATACACTTGATTTGTAATCGGATTTATGAAGTGTAAACTTCATTGGGCATTTTTTGAGATGGGAAAAACAATTGTACTCGCAAAGTTATCCAAGATTAGTATAGAGGCCAGTAATTTAACATACATTTTTTTAATGATCTGGCCAAAGACTTTGTTGACACTTCGCGTAAATCAAGAGCTGGCTTTTACCTTTTACGATGTGGACGAATTACTTGATATTTAGGTAAAACGATACTTAAATAAAGTATTATCTTAAACATGTTAGAAAACAAACATAATTTATAATTAAAACTATTCGAGGATTAGTTAATAATAAATGTGGACAACATCATTGCTTTAAACCCAGAGTAAGTAGCTATAGCACTTGTGTTATGGAATCAGAGACAACAAAGGTGTATGTAACACCCAGACGCGAGACAATATAGAAAGATGGTTTTCTACATTGACCCGATCGGGGATCGAACCTGAGGCATCAAAGTTAGGGAAACCTTGAAAACCAGCGTTTACGCCACTCGACCACGGAGGTTGTCAAAAAGTTACTCTGGTATAACATGGCATTTGGTTGAATCCGCCCTAAGTCGAATAAGTTATACAATGTATAAAACAACTACTTATACCATTTTGAAGCCTTCTCACTTTTAAAGGAATCTATGCAGCAATGTCTCGCGTATTTTGTGCATTCGAGTTGTGTTACATAGTTGCCGTCAAGGGCTGAGCATGAGGCAGGTCCTGGTAGGCACTGGTGAAGCCAAGCTGCAGCCATGCTTTCTAAGTCAAAGTCGTAAATTACTTGATTCATATCGGCAGCTTTAGGTAAATGTTTATATCTTGCTGTTTCTCCATTAGCGATACGATTACGCATTGAGTTAACCGTGTTTACTAATCCTATTTGTTCGATCGTCGTCGGAGTTGAAACGACGTAACCACTTCTGCATAACTGTGAATCATTCCTATCTGAAAAAAGGCAGAGTGTGTGATCCTCATAGCAGGGTCCTGCTGCACACCACTTGTTCATAGTTTTTGATACAGGTATGTAAAGAGGCCGAGAAGGTTGAGTTGGCTCTTCCTTGGTTTCAATAACGTTTTTAAGTTCACCAGGAAACATGAGAAAAACTTCACCAGTCCTAAGGGATTGTCCCAATTCACCGTACAGCATAGGTAACTCCCAACATTGTGTAGTTTCTGGGACATACCAAACGTTATCGTTAAACACGCTAAAATTACTAAAACTATCTTCATTATCATTATTTACACTTACTGCCGGCACTAAATTATAAGAGTCAATAGATAACTTGTCATTGTTATTTCCGTTTTCTGCTTTAACGTTCTTAAGGATTACAATTTTATTAAAATCGAATTCAGTTTGAGATTCGGTACATTCTTTTTTATCTCTTAACAAAGTACATATAACTTTAAAAAAGTCACATTGGTACCTAATTGCTTGTATTGGGTTCGAACTTTCAACCTTGTGCATACAAATCCGTTCGTTGAACTACTAGGCCACCACGCCCTTATGTAGACATTGTATTGGATAATTTAATATGTTGATTGCAATAAACTTATTAACAAAAAGAGTCGCTAAATAATAATAAGGTACAACCTACAGTTTTTATACAATATTTAAAAACACATGAAACATTTTAGCCTCTTTAACTGCAAACAGTTTACTATATCTAGGTACATATTTTTTGTAAGGAGAGGCATTTTTCAGTCCCGGTTCCTTCTGTCAAAAAAAGCAACAATACAATCGGAATAATAATAGTATTAATGAGCATTGTACAATAAAAAGCAGGAATTGCAATACCAGAAGCATTTACTGTAACTAACTTCCCAGTAATGTAGTAATTATTAATTTGTTCACTACTGATTATGTTCAACGGGGAAATGATTAATTTTATATACACGCTTGAGCGGGACTTCTTATACCGATCTTAATGAAATATTCTTCAAGAAGCTTATAACGTTTAACATAAACCAATGCTAGGTGTGTACTGAATATTGTGTAGGAAGCAAATCGTTCTGTTTGTTTATTCATTTGCAATGGACGAGTTTCGAATACATGCAAAACTGCATAATAACATAAAATAAAGTCAACCCTTAAACAGGAATAAAACTAGAATATAATAAAAAAATACGACGGGTTGCACTCCGGGAGTGCCGGCAGAAGTGAAAACTTAAATATAAACGTTGTGCATTTTTGATATTTTGGAATGGTTAGGGAATAATTTTGCACGAATTGCTTTAATTATAACTATAGGTAAAAGTACTATCATTTATGTTGTAGAATACAATATTTATTTATTGCGCACACAAACATGACAATTTATATTACATTAAAAAGTTTATCTCTCAGAAAAATCAACTTCCATCCATAATTTCGACGACTTTTTCACCATCATCGCCAATCTCTAAAACTGATACGATCGGTTTATGATAGCTGAAGTAAGAAACGAACAGTTTTGATTCGAACCTATTTAAATGTCTAATAAAGACCGCATCAATAGTAGTATTGTATTTCGTTGTGCTAAGATTGCGATCATTTGACATAGTTAAACCAAATTCATTATTTAAATTGTTAGCGCAAGCGCCCTGCGCCGCCTAAACGAAACAGCAGGCGCAGGCATACATTTTCGCCGCGCCGGCTGTCTACTTTCCATCCGTCTTACGAATTTTCGATCACAGGTCACGTGTCCTGAGGAGAGTTTAAATAATATTTTTTACCCATTACAAAAAAAGTGTACAACGTAAAGTTTTTACTTCAAAAATCAAATGTAGTTCAAATCTTTCCTTAAGTCTGACCTTAGGCTACAATATATTATCCTAAGTTATAAGAATAAATTATATTTTATGTAAATATAAATATATGAATGAACTTGGCACCCATTTAGATCTCACTTCTTTTGTCGTTGAAGTTGAAGTTGTAGGCATATATCATAATATTGAACTTGGCTCTCATTTTACATTTATGTTTTTGATGGGATTACAATTTAAAGTAAATGCTATGAATTTTGATATACCTACCTACCTACCTACAATTAAACTTGGAAAGCATTTATGCACATACTCCATACTTTTATTTGCATTCCATAGGTGTACCTACATTCATAATTTATATTAAGTATTCATAATATAATAATCTTACCATGGAATACTGTGTTACCCAATAAAATGGGTTATGGGGGCCAGATAGGCTGTCGCTCCATGTAAAATACGATATTCAGTTGAGTAGCTGAATCAGTATGACTGAAAAGCTGTCCCCAACATAGCTTGGCAAAAGGCTAAGCAGAAGAAGGTTAAATCCAGGACTTCAATATATAATATTACATAACTATTTTTGTATCCAATTATGGGCACAGCAAAATTTAAAAAGGGTTGATCGCTATCTCACTATTATTAATAATAAGTAGGTACCTATTTTACTTAACTTCAAAACTGGTAGACTAAACAATCCCTGTATTCTTCGATCAAATATCCTTCGCTCGATTAAATTAAAACAAATATCTTTAGAGTATGTAGATAATATTATATTCCCTAAATTTACTTCTGGTGAATCTTGATAAAAATAAAATAAGTAGGTTATCTACTAAAAAAATATGATGCAATTTTGAAGTACATTGCACGCCAATCTATTTATAGCAGGGTTTTAGTGTTAAGGTAAATAACAAATTTCTAAGTATGTTTTTAAATTCGGTTCATTTCAACCATAAACAAGAATTTATGTTTAAAAATTAAATGTTGCCATATTTTCTTAAAATTTTGACCCTTTATGTTGCTTTTACGTGAAAATGTGTAAGTAAAAAATTTACTGTATATTTTGTTGTTAAGCTTAGATAAAAATATCATTTTTAGAAAATTATTAATCTACTTAGCCTTATTTTACAGTCATATTAAATATTTAGTGCTGACTACACTACTTTTGTACACATATATTGTCTATGACTAAAAAAAACTAGAACATCTGGCAATATTCGTTATCTGTCAATATAAATATATGCAAAGTTGCCAAGTTATTGCATTTCGCCCCAAATTATGCAATTTGTTGTAAATTTTCTTCTGTTTTACTCGAGAAGGTACATTTTGTATGATAACTTTAGGAATTTTCGCTTCACTTTACCCTTTCGTACATATAGCGAATATAAACGACAAGGTACTTTATATCACGTTTGGACCAATTAATAACCAAATAAAGTACCAGTAACAATAACACTGCATAATCGAATTCTGAATGGAATAAATTTTGAATTTATTTGATATGTATTTTCAAACAATTAATTTTTATAGAAGGTTGTCATGGAGTTCTCTCTATTAATAGAATTTATTTTAAGGAAATTTTATGTTTCAAAATAGCAACCCTGACTTCGAATATCGACATCTCCCATCTGTCTTTGCAAAACTTGTTAAGTAGGCACTTGCGGTTTGCGGTATTCACTGCAGTTTGCAGATTGAAGCGAGTGTATTTTGACACGTAAATTGCAATTCCATTTGAGAGCAAAGTAAAGCTAAAAGCAGTCGTTTTATCAGCATTAGTTAATAAGAAACATGCCTGAAATGGAGAACCTGTCAATAGGTAAGAACATAATTTTATTATTTTTCTAACCTTTAGAGGTTGCCTACACGTATGCAAGATATTCAGTTATTATTTGATTTTAGGGGAAATATATACATCGGAGAAGAACGGTAGTGACGAAACCGGTGATGGAAGTGAAGCGAAACCGTTTAAGACCATATTGCAGGCCATGCGACATGCTGGCAAGGAGCCTTTCCCCACAATTTACGTGGATGCAAAGGAAGAAGGGAAAGTGTATGAGGCTGCCGCCAAGTCACAACTGAAGAAGATCCACAAGATCTGGGTCAGAGAGAACTATAAAGCAGTAGATAAGGCAAAAGCTGAGGAAGAAGGCAATGACAAAAGGTTACAGAACCTGGAAGAGGCTAAAAAAGTCGTTATCCAAGAGGACCCCAGTTTGCCCAAGGCCAGGATTGTGAAAATAGCAGAAAGTGAGTATTTATTTTCTATTATTCTCTAGAATCTATAAAGTGCTTTCAAGATTTCACCCTACCTTTTAAGACCTCTCTAAGATATCCATATTGTGTGTCCACAATAACAAAAATTGAGCAAATTATTTTTTATACATTTTATTTAACTTTTATTGCATGTATAACAGCATCCTACACAATCTCATTTTACTTAATAAATTAAGTAAAACCAGTTATAAATAAACTAATTGGTGATAAAAAAAATATCCACAATGATTTACTAAACAACTTATATGATAATACTTACTGTTACTATCATAGTTCTTGTAAAAATTATATTTTTCTTTGCATATTTATTAAATAAATGTAACCAACACCGGGTGACTTTTCAAGTTGTATAAGCATCTTTTAATAATAGTTATGAAAGTACATTATATTTTAGGCCATATAATTATTCTGCAAGAGAAGCTATAAATTAATCTATGACTCATGTATGTGCATCTTTTATAGTGATGCAATCTCTTGCTAATATTACAGCCTAGATGATTTGAATCCATTCTTATGTCTAACAGTTTTGATTTTTTTTCTTAACTAAATACATGTGATCCCTGCATCAACTTATGTAAAAATTGGTCACATTATAAATATACAATATTAAATATTTCTACAAACTGTATTCAAAACATAGATTTTCATTTAATTAATGCAGGTATAGTTTTCCAAAACAAACAGTTATGATGTAAATGTAATGTTTTGGTGACATGACTCACATGCTTGTGTGTGTGTTATAAGATTATGCATTCTACAGAATTTACCTGATCTGCGTTTTGCATGCAATATATGTAAACTATTTTGCAGTTGAGAGAATCTATTATCAACAAGTATGTATATTTTATCAATTGTATGATGTATGAAAACATGAGAGGTTAGTCAGATAATGGATTATAATAATTAAGTGAGTGTGTATTTCTAATTAGTGTACTACAAAATTAACAATTTGTAATGAAAATGACGAGAGCTTGTGTGTAAGCAAATGGCAGCTTATCAGATATCCTATAATGTAGTTACAATAACTCTTATTTTCTTAGCACTATTTCATAATTTTAGATAGTTTTAGTATACAATATAAATAATACCAGCTTATAAATGTCCCACTGCTGGACAAAGGTCTCTTCTCAAGTAGAGAAGGCACAAGCATTGATCACCATGCTTGCTCACTTGCAGGATGGCGATTTCAGATTCAAATTTTCTAAATTAAATTCATGAATTATTGTTGATGTTTTCCTTCACTATTTGCCAATGGTGTCTCAGAATAATTACAAAAGTAAATATAACTTTGAATAAGTCACATTGCTACTTGCCTGTAGGTTTGAACCTGCAATCTTGTGCAATTTATCAAAGTATAAAACATAATTATATCATACATATGCAAGACATTTATTTCTATTGTTGTGTTATAATTATATTTGTATAAATGGTGTTAGTAGTAATAGAGATAGCATTTTAGAACAATATGGTTTTACTGGGCTGTTTCCCGCACTTAGCCTCTTGATTGGGCCATTATACATGAGCAAAACAAAATTGAAATAAAAAAAAAGGAACTTTAGAAATATTCAGCTACTAGGTGCATTAAAGTGACAAGATGTGCAAGTTCCAACACCACATTTCTACTGTTAAAAAATAAAACTGTTTCAATATTTATTTGAACATTAAAATGTGCTTATGTGACATAAACATAATGTAGTTAGCATAGGGAAAAAACATCAAAAGAACATTCACAACGGCAGTAATAAACAAATAATATAAGATGAATTTATTAGAACCTCACATACATTCACAATAAAACAAAAACAAGTTGTACAATGATTTAGAGTAAAAATAAGCAAAATAATAGAGTGCATCTAACAAGTATGAACAAGTAAAATCGTTAATTTTGTATCAAAATAGGGCGCGCTGTTTTATTAAAACTATCTTAAACACCCAGAACAATTTATGATCATCACACAAAGATTTTTCCTGTGTGGGAATCAAACCCGCATCCTTTGGTTTGGCTGAAACCTAATATTACCCTAGTAATATCGAAACCATCGTATAAACCATTAGGTACCATATTTTCGTATAAACGTCTGTCTTTGTACGAAAAATCACACTTAACGAACGTAGTAGTTACAGCTAAAATTTGGCTTACGCTGGGCACAACGGGCTACTAGCGATGCGCGCACTCTATGCTTGTCTATTTATACTCTTAAGTTAAATGACGTATTTCGTTGACAGCGGGCGAACACCGCGGTGAGCGTATCTGTGTGCGCGGCTGGGTGCACCGTCTCCGCCGTCAGGGCCGCGGCCTCGCCTTCATGACCCTCCGCGACGGTTCCGGCTACCTCCAATGTGTCCTGCATGGAGTGCTCTGCCAGACGTACAACGCTCTTGTGCTGTCTACAGAGTCGTCCGTCATACTGTATGGTCAGCTAGCTGTTGTGCCTGAAGGGAAAATGGTGAGTTTGCATTATCTTAGTAGGGGAAGAACCTTAAATGAACTGACGACCACTGGCGCGTCAAGCCAGTGGTCGCAGGTTCCAATCCTGCCTGAGGTTTAAGTTTTTCCTTTTATTATTTGTATTTATTTAGAACCTTAAATTAATATGGAAAACCTATGGATAACAAAGTATGTAATGTTTCAAATTAAAGTTTAAGAAACATACTCACATTATGTTAAAAAAAAACTATTTATGACTTGATGATAAAATATCCCTCCCCTGCACTTGTTTATTATCTGTACGTATCTGTAGGCTCCTGGAGGCCACGAGCTGATGGTGGACTACTGGGAGCTGGTGGGGCTGGCGCCGCCCGGCGGTGCTGACGCCATCCTCAACGAGGAAGCCTTGCCTGACGTGCAACTTGACAACAGGTTACCGAGACTACCTACTCCTAATTAGTCTGTTTATCTTGATGAGTTAACACATGACAATAGATTGATCTTTTACTAATAACTGTGTGGTATCATAACCGTGTTTCTCAACCATAAGCTTGACCATTATTTGTCCATTATTTGACGACCTCCGTGGTCGAGTGGCGTACACACCGGTTTTCAAGGTGTCGCCAGCTCTGAGGTCCCGGGTTCGATCACCGGCCGAGTCAAATTAGAAAACGCCTTTTCTACATTGTCTCAGGTCTGGGTGTTTGTAGTACCTTCTTTGTCTCTGAATTCCATAACACAAGTGCTTTAGCTACTTACTTTGGGTTCAGAGCAATGTATGTGATGTTGTCCACATTTATTTATTTATTATATTAGTTGTTGTCTTTATAGAACTTCAGTTTTATCATTTTTCGTTCTGACAGTTTAGAAAATACTGCCATGTTGCAGAAATTTGTTTAAAGGTCCAAATTTAGTATATATATTATAATGTAGCATATTTTATGTACCTACATAGTTTTTTAACTACCTTTTAACCCATGTAAATACGACTAAAAAAATATAATGTCATCAACCCATTTGTTTTTTAAGTAGGTACTTATCGTTTACACATTTGCCTTACCCCCACTAGACTAACTTAACTTATGTACCTTAGGCACATAATGATCCGTGGCGAGAACACATCGAAGGTCCTCCGCGCCCGCGCCGCGGTCACCCGCGCCTTCCGCGACCACTTCGCGGCGCGCCGCTACACTGAAGTGACGCCGCCCACACTCGTGCAGACACAGTGCGAAGGCGGTAGTACCCTCTTCAAGTTCAGCTATTTCGGGTAAGAAACGACATAGGAAGAAATTAAATGTATATTAAAAAAAAAAGAACAAAAATGGTTTTGGGCCAACAATTTACCTTACCGCACCGTAGTGGGGTAAGATGAAATAAAGCCAATGTGATGTGGGTGTTAGCGATTTAAAAATCCGCTAGATTCGCTAGTTTGGGATGTGGTCCACCTGTCAATTTCCATTAATAAGAGAAAAGCTACTGGCTCGTAATTGAAAGATGGACCGCATGCAAGATTAGCGAACCTAGTAACAAACCTAAACCTTTAGTGCGCTAAACAAGCTGTTTTGTTATGAACTTTTATGCCGATAATAGTTTGATCTATCTCTATCTGTCCCTTTAACTAGCATGGCAATTATAGGTCACAATACGGCCTTAGACTAAATGTTAACTTCTACGTTATCAAGAATATTTCAAGTGCTTTGCCTATAACTATAAAAAAAAACAATTCTCCCAAAATCTGTTCAGCTCAAACATTATTTTACTCGGTTCTGGCGCTTTTAACCAGTAGTCGCTGGTTTGAGTCCTGCCTGAGGTTAAAAATTTTTTCTTTCTACAATTTGTATTTAATTACATTTATTGTCTGCGCACGCAGTTAATGCGTAATAAATAAAATAAGCTGGCTTTACTGTTTCAATCAATCATTCAACTCAACCAATCGAGGTCCACTTTTGGTCATTACCTCTCCCAAGTTTATTGTTTACAAGAGCACTTCTGTTGTCGTTGAATATATAACCGTAGTGATATGAACGTTGCACGTGTTGCGCAGCGAAGAGGCGTACCTGACGCAGAGCTCGCAGCTGTACCTGGAGACGTGCCTGGCCGCGCTGGGCGACGTGTACTGCATCGCGCAGTCCTACCGCGCCGAGCAGTCGCGCACCAGGAGGCATCTCGCAGAGTACGTCACACACACACCACTCTAACACACTTGGATAGGGAAAATGCACGATTTTATTCATGTTATAGTTCCGTTACACCGTTTTAACACTAGAAATATAAAATAATAAAAAAATATATGATATAGGTACAAGTTCGAAATAACTATTCGTTCTCACGCGAGAATTTATTATAACATTTGAAACAGGCGCACTATCTTATATGGAATATGACGTCAGAGTCGACAACGGAACAATAACACTTCTGTAGTAAGGCGTATGACGTCATATTAGCTCAGACCAATGGCGTTGCACTTTAATAATTCATAAATCACGCCTATATTTTGCAATCTATTTTAATTTTTTGTATTATATTGAATTATTGAAATAAAAAACTAATCATTACTATATAAATAGGAACTGAAAATATGTAAAAGTTTTTAGCAAATAGGTGATTTTTGCATATTTTCTATTGAGGATTGAAATATTAATATAACAGATTTTTACATTACATCAACCTTTTAACGACCGACGCCGGGTTAATATTGTACTTGCATGTTTTTTTAAACTAGAACCAAATTTAAGGATTTAAATAGTTACAATAATATCAGGATTTACATGGAATGACGGACGTACAAGAAAAAATCAAGTTATCTAAAAAAATCTTTATCAAAAGCTGAGTTAGTTAACAGAATCTCGTTTTAAAAGTTAACATGTTGTTGCTTTTGTAAAAAAAACCTTAGAGATTTTTATATTATATATTTCTTTAGGGAAATATTTAAGTAGCAGGAAAATCCGTTACTTAAATAATATCACGAAAACTGTACCATAAAGTGATGAAGATAAGTTTGCACTGATGCTTAGCCTATTCAATGATTGACATAAATCATGACTGCAAAATCTAGTGGAAACCAAAACATATAAACACACAGACTTAAATAACAACGCATGTGTTTCACCCTCAGATACAGTCACGTAGAAGCGGAGTGCCCCTTCATCACGTTCGAGGACTTGCTGGACAGGTTGGAAGACCTGGTCGTGGATGTGGTGGACCGCGTGCTCGCCTCGCCCGACGCGCACCTCGTCTACGAACTCAACCCGGACTTCAAGGTGAATGGCATGCCTAACATGCTAACAATACTATGAAGACAAACCATTTACACACCGGTTTTCAGGTGTCACTAGCTTTGAGGTCCCAAATTAGATCCCTGGTCGGGGGTAGAAAACCACTTAACTAAATTACCTGGGGTTTGGGTAAAGGTAACTTTAAGAAAAAAAAAGGTCGTCACCAACAATACTTAGGAAAAGGCTAAGGACAAAGAGTAGTGAGGCTGGAAAAAAAGATATTGAAGTTATATATTATGGTAAAATAATAGACTAGTGATATGTGTTATGTAAGCAAATAAAATAAATGTGGACAACATCACATAAATTGCTCTGAACCCAAAGCAAGTAGCTAAAGCACTTGTGTTATGGAATTCAGAGACAACGAAGGTACCACAAACACCCAGATCTAAGACAATGTAGAAAAGTGGTTTTCTACATTGACCTGGCCGGGGATCGAACCCGGAACCTCGAGAGCTGGCCCTTGGAAACCGGTGTGTACGCCACTCGACCACATAGGTCGTTAAAGTACTAGTTTGTTTCTTACTGTGCTTGTAATATGCATTTGTGTTACTAATATTTAATATAATGTCACAGAAACCTAAGAAGCCGTTCAAGCGCATGGCGTACACGGAAGCGATCGAGTACTTGAGAGCCAACAACATCACTAAGGAAGATGGCTCCTTCTACGAGTTTGGAGAGGTAAACATTATTATTTAATTATTTATGTATTTATTTGTACACACATAAATACGAAAATAAAAATGAAACAGACATAAAGAAAATGTAGGTACAAAGTACTGCTTATTTCATAGGAAATTCTTCCAGTTGACCAGGACTGGAAAAGTTAACAGAAAAATAGACAAAGTATTGTGTGTTTTGTATCTTTACATAGTATAAAACAAAATATGTGATAATTTATTATGTCTTTTGTTCAGGACATCCCCGAAATGCCAGAACGCAAGATGACGGACGCAATCGGCGAGCCGATCCTTTTGTGCAAGTTCCCCGCCGAGATCAAGTCGTTCTACATGCAGCGGTGCGCCGAAGACAGGCGCCTCACTGAGTCTGTGGACGTGCTCATGCCCGGCGTCGGAGAGATCGTGGGAGGATCCATGAGGACCTGGGACCATGAGGAACTTATGGAAGGTTTGTATTACTATCTAAGTTTAAAAATGAGGAGGTTTCATACAGACTTTCAACCCATATGTGACCTCTTTACAGGTTGAATTTAAAATTATTGATAACACATAAATGTTAAACGGAACTTAATAAACTACTAAACGGACTTCAATGAAATTTATATCCGGAGATACCGCTTAGCAAATATTTAAAAAATAACCGTCGAATTGAGAACCTCTTCATTTTGAAGTTGGTTAAGAAAGTAGCCTATGTCCTTTCTTAAGTCTTAAACTTACTTCTACGTTAAACTTACCATATCTCTTCATATAACAGTACTAGCTGTTTCCCGCAGCTCCGCCCGCGTGGATGTCGGTTATCGCGGCAAAAGTATCATATGTCTTTTATCAGGCTTTAAGACTATCTGTGTACCAAATTTCATTTAAATCGGTTCAGTCGCTTTGACCGTAAAGCGCGACAGACGGACATAGTAATATTAGTAATATTAGTAATGATTATAACATCTGATATTTGTGTGTCCAGGTTACAAGCGCGAGGGCATCGACCCGACCCCGTACTACTGGTACACGGACCAGCGCAAGTTCGGCACCGTCCCGCACGGCGGCTACGGGCTGGGCCTGGAGCGGTTCCTGTGCTGGCTGCTGCAGCGGCACCACATCCGCGACGTCTGCCTCTACCCGCGCTTCCTCGAGCGTTGTACACCCTAAACCTTCTCTAAACAACTACTACTCGCTTGCCGCGCTACTTACATATACTATACAACCATACGGATATATACACCACTGGCCTTAAGATTTACTATAATTTGCGCCCAAAATTAACTATAGCGGCGTAATTTGATTTGTTGCAAACTTGAGAAAATTGTTATAAAAAAAAGGCAAATATATTTTAAATTATTTTTGCAAAACGCGGTTCTTTTATGTCTATTTTAATTTTAGCAAGATTTTTTCGTTGCGTTGCATTCAAGCAAGAAATTTGTATTTTATACGAATTAACTATTGTATGAGCGTCCAGTGAAATTATAACGCAAAGCATTAAAAATCACTTCTACATTGGCACACCACAATTTTTTCTTTTAAATTAAATATGTATTATATATTAAAAATCTTGTATAGTTATGTTATAGACTGACTGATTGCCATCAAGTGTTTGTATAAAATATTGGCTTGTTTCTTGAAAAGAGTCGCCAAGCGACAACGCGAGGTTTTATAAGTAAGCGTCATAATTTGTTAATTGTAAGTTGTTATTGATCTAAATTATTTCTCTAATTCGTTTTTTGGTTTTTTTCACACAATACTGTTTGACTTTCTGTTATTTTTTGAACCTGTGTACTGACATGAGTTACACGGAACTAGGCATTTACATAAGGAATGTTTACATTCCATATTGTTTTATATTTCTACAAATATCAGTTGCAGTGTACTTTTTTTATTTAAATACAGTTTCATAAATTAATTGACTTTTTTATTTGTCCTTTTCCTTAAAAATATAGAGGTATAGTCTATTGTTATTTCCACTTAAACAAACATTAACTTTATGATTGTAAAAAAGTTAATTTTAGACTGAGAAGAAGTACTGTTGAAAAGGTTGTAAAATCCATGATGTTGTACCGCAAACTATACCTTGTGTGTTAGCTTTACAGTTGTTTTTCTTAAAACTCGTGTTTGTATACATGTTTCGACTAAAATTGTGAACGCAGTATCATACGATGGAATGACGAGTCAACATTTTTAATATCAACCTATACCATCTGGTGTTGGTTATTTTGAAAAGTAAACTTACTATTATTTATTATTATTCTTCTATACTTAATATATAAAGCTGAAGAGTGTATGTTTATTTGTTTGAACGCGCTAATCTAAGGAACTACTAGTCCGATTAGAAAAAATATTTCAGTGTTAGATAGCCCATTTATTGAGGAAGGCTATAAGCTATATAACATTACGCTGCGACCAAAAGGAGCGAAGCATAAATGAAAATTGTTACAAAAATGAAAAACCGTTGAAAGTAAAACACGCGGACAAAGTCGTGGGGGACAGCTAGTCTATAATACAGATAGAAGGCCATAATGAACGGCAACTTGCCGCTTGCATCCACCTGACCCTGACGTCGTGGGTCCGCCTGATGGGAGGCCTACCAACGCTTCGTCTCCAGTTCGTGGTCGCCACTCGAGCACCTTTCTTCCCCATCGGTTATCGGTTTCTCGAGCGATGTGGCCTGTCCATCGCACTTCAACTTGCATATATATTCGAAGAAGGAGGTCCTTGTTCAACAGTGGATGTATTCATAAAGATATACAGGCAAGTTAAAATCGTTTTATAATTTTAGGACTTTATTATCTATTTCTGTTGGTACAATAGCATCAAAAATGGTCGCTACCTATAAACTTAGGTACTTAACATCACATTTTTTTTTAGTGTGTCTGAGTGCACTTGCAATAAACACACAATTCTTTAATGAGTATTACATAAGAGATGAGACTAAGTATATAAAATAAATGCGTTTGGGTTGTTTTACTGGCCACTACACATACGACAATTTTTAAACTAAATTGTATCTTTAATAAAGATATAATTATTAACGTTCTATATCGATATTAATAACACGGAGTGTTTAACTCACGATATATATAGAAAGATACTAAAATCAATAAACAATTCCTCCTAGGGTATAAAAAGCCAAAATCTTATTAGCCCGTCAGTTAGATTAAAATAAAATATTGAACACGTAATTTTTAGTTTTAAAAATAACGAAACAATAATAATATAAGTAGATATTTCGTATCAAACTCCAGGAGTGGGGGGCTAATGACATCATGCTTATGTAAAAAACACAAAATTGTGACGTCAGGCGAAATTTCAAGTCAATGTATCGTCGTGAGTTTTTGGTTAAGTAAAATTAGGAAAATACTGTGTCTAATATTGTTTGATAAATAAACTAAATGACGATATTAAAAACAATTACTTAGGATACCTACGTTATTCTACGAGTAATATCAGTCAATTATCTGCGTATTTACTTGGCTACTTGTACTTTGCCATTTCATACGGAGATGCCATTCAGGGCAGCCACTCAACATCGTCCTTGTAAGAATGTGCTCGGCCGCTTGGCGGTTCTGTGAGGTCCTCTTTACTGCTGGCTACTTTATGGTACACTGTCTTGCCTGCTTCCACTACGTATTCAACGCCATCAGCTGAAATTTCAAGGTATGGTTATGCGTTTTTTGTAACTAAAAATATATAAAAAGTTTAGATTCAAATAAAACATGACCAAACTGGGTTTTGGGTTACTGGATGTAGAAACATCTCGAACAGGTCCGCTTAAAACAATCAACAATACCCGCATCAATATTAGTCTATCCGTTTGGGAGTTATAATTAAAAAAAAAGGTTCTTTGGTAGTTGGGTAAAAATAAATCAACACAGATCTCTTTTCATCGGGGGCTACAAATGTACAGCTTCAATTCCTTATAACCAGGCATCTAGGAGATCAATATAAAATCAGTCAATGATCACTTCAATTTCAAAGTTAGATTTGACTCACCGATAGCACTGCCGGTCTTCCTGACAGCCTGTCCTATGTTATGCGAGGAGAAGGTGTCCGGCTCGATGTTGATGTTGACGCCCTCGGGGCCGTTGGCGTGGCTGGGACACTCGCTTTGGGAGATGATGGAGAGGTCGTACGGGTCCACGCCGTACGCTGCCAACTTGTTGCGCATCTGTTACACAAGAGATACTCTTTAACATCATATTAGGTATATAGGTAGGTAAGTATCTAACATAAGGGTCTTACGGTTGGGCAATAATGACACCAAAGTTATGATAAAGTTTAGATAACCATGCATGTAGGTGACCCTGATTTTAAAATGGTGGTGAAGTGACAGAAAAAAAAATGTGAAAGGAGTAACCGGAATAACATGAACTTTATGCTAGTTAAAATAAAGATCCTTTTATACTGACCAGTGCCCACTATTGAACAAGTCATGAAACAAATATGAAGTTGTAGTTGTTGTTTTTCCTACATCTCGTGGTTGTTTACATGTTTGACATATAAATATATAAGATAGGAAATGTCACCTGCCACTGTGTACCTATCGCACATACAGTATCCATGTGCTTACAAATCCAGTCAAACTAATTAGCTACCACGTCGTCGCACTCAGCTGTCACACGTCCACTGGACAGCTAGCGTAACGTTTAATAAAGATTTTACACACCGACAAGATTGTAATATTTTTAGTTGGTAAGTGGTACATGATCGCTATTTGCCGGATCGGTGGAAATCGCCTCCAGAGAGAAGAGCCTAGAGAAAGTTGGGGGAGTTCTTTGCCCGGCAGCGAGACACCTAAAAGGGTTTGTAAAAAAAAAGCTGTGGTAGGTACTGTAGGTACTAACCTTGTCCAAATAGATCCTGTCAAGCTCCTTGGTCCTAGACAGCAGGGTGGCGGAGCGGCGGTGCGCGAAAGCCAGCTTCTGGCACGTGAAGATCACAGCGTGTGACGTGTAGTCAGTCATCACTACTGTGTAGCTGGCTGACCCGGCAACACCTGAGGAGAATTGAGAGTTCAAGCACCTTCCGAAATTCAACCTAAAGCTGGGGTTTCACTGATTCTTTTCTTTTTTTCTTCTTATAAAAACGAGTCCCGCGCTAAGGAATTTAATCCTTGTGTCGGGGGGGTTTTACAAACATTGTGGATCACACAAATGCTTGTCCCATGCGGGGATCGAACCCGCGACACGTCGCGCACAGAGGTAATTGCCGTGGTGACCTATACCACTCGGCTATCCGTGCAGTCAGATTTATTACATGCCAGGTTGCACCAGGCCAATTCACGCCGTGGGACCAAGTTTAGACGTTGCCTCGTCTGGCGCGGCCTGCCGATTTACGGGCCATGGCGCCTTGGGACCTCACTCTTACTGGGTTAGGTACTCAGCATCCCGTAGTAAGGCTGTTTGTCTTAATGTACGTAGGTACCTACTAGTTATTATGCAGAATATTAAGATACTCACTTAGAGGAAAGTTCACTTTCATACGAGCGGGCACGGCTGGATCGGGTACCGTCAGTACACCTGTGTACCTGTAAAATCAATTAAATCCCATAAACAAAGCGCATTACAATTTTATTCTATTGACTATACCTTACAAAGTTACAATTAATTAGTTACCTACTTATAAAGCTATAAAAAAAAATTACAACTTCAAATGAAAATGGCATCTATGAGCCATACCTAAGTCACCACTAGGAATAGCTGAGAATATTTTTCCCATTTTCCACCACAGGGACAAAACCAGTACCCACTAACTAGCGACCTAAGTACCTCTACTTTTTTTTATATAATTATTAAGCTATTACATACCTGTAGTCATGCTTCAGGGGAGTTAATCCTAGAATAAAATGTTGAGACACTTGTTCTACTTCATATTTTCCTGGTTCGTCGGTCTTCGTAAAGTTATATGTGAGACAGTGTGACGCTGTCGACGTCTTCTGAATGACGTACCACACGCCCAGCAGCTGTTCATAAAAACAATAAAGTTTAATAAAATTCATTGTGATATAATAATATGGGATTATGTATACACATAGGGTGTTATAAATATCCTGTATTTCATGTCTGTCTCTCTTGGTCCACTGCTGATTGGGAGGTTGATCTTTACCTAATATACCTACACTTATATTAAACTTTCACATAATTATTATTTATGGTGGTAAATTAACGTGTAGAATATTTAAAATGATTATTCGCAGATAACTCGCATGAACACACTTTTGAAAGGACAAAATGTTATTTTATTTTTGCTGTTAAAATTAACAGATCGTAGACTCGCACGCGTTTTTTTTCTTATCTTAAATAACAACAGGCAACATAGCAATATAATTTTATATAAAAAGTATTTAGGTAAGTTTATCAGTTCACTACGATTCAAATAAGAAGTTTGACATTCCACCATATGATTCTAGGTTAATATTTTATATTAATATTAAATTGTGTAAATACCTAATCACATTATCACACAAATATTTACATACAATTAAATACTTGCAAATAATAGAAGAAAAATTTAAACCTCAGGCAGGGCTCGAACCTGCGACCACTGGCTTGACGCGCCAGTCCTTTTACCAACTAAGCTATTATATACAGTCAACAGTTATAATTAAGCAGAACGACGTGAAAGTAGGTGAGATAACTGACAATAAGATGTGTAAATGAAAACGATCTCTCATAAGATGAGTCACTGTGTTATCAAATGATGCTGTGAACGGTCCAAGTTGGGTCGAAACGAATTACTGTACCCGTACTAAGAAGAGTTAAAAACTTTCAACTGTGAATGAAATTATAATTTATTCTTCGCTAACTTGTTCCCTAGATTAAAAAAAAAAAAAAAAAAAAAAAAAACAAATTAAGTTTTAGCGTATATTATTCTCTCGAAAACGGAAGAGTTGAAACTCGCACGTTTAAAAAATCGTCATTGTGCCATAGTGAGAAAGATGTGCTAGATAGCATATAAATAGCGATAGCACATCTTTCTCAGCCAGATGGTTGTACAGTCGAATTCCTTTATTTCACTGTAACAACCGTCATCTCTCTCTGTTCTCAATCAATGGGGCGATGTCTCATGGTTTTAAAATGTCATAATACTGTATAACCCTGTTTTCCACATTCGTCTTTGTTTAACAAGACATCTCATTGTGTCTTATTCATTATGTAAATGAGTCTATACATCTTATACGATAACGTTTTATCAGGATATGGCTAACGTAAACATATTGAAATAGATTTAAAACAAAGTCAGTTATCTATAACCATTTGTAAACATCGTACTTACTGGTTTATTGATCATATCAAAGTAATTAAATGCTAACTAAGTACCTACGCATGTACTTCCTTTAATAATAATGTTTTATAAAACAATGATTGTTATAATTTCTTTATGGTTTATTTCCGTCTAAATTAGCTTTTTTCATATTATGGCAAGGTCTTAGATATTTATCACCGCCAAAACAGTGAAGTGAATGGTCACTTGTTTTTGTTGTTAAAAATATTTATTTTCCTTGTATCTAATACAGAAGTACCTTACTAGATGTCTGAGATCATAAAGAAATTAATGATTTAATAACTTAAATATGAAAATACTTGGGATGAACATAAAAAAAGAGAGCCGAAAATGTATTGTGAAAAAGTTAATTCGCACATCTGGGATCTGTTTACTTTAATGGCTACCAAATTATATAATGAATTGACGTTAAATATTGAGAGAATTAAATATTAAGAAATATTAAAAAAAAATAAACATATTCATGTTCAAAGTAGGTACCGGTCTTGCGAGGCCGTTAAATCTACCCATTATCTGACGTGACCCCGGTCACTCGATCCCGATACTGTAAAATGACAACAAAACAACAACTAACCTTGTTCATTTCAAACCCTGGCATTGGCTCAACCAGGGGACAGGTGCCCAGGTGATACGTGTGGCTGAATGCGCCCCCACATAGCGCCAACAACACCCCTATTGCTGACAAACTTAACATTTTGAAAACTAAATTAAACTTTATAACTGTATTTGGTACGCAGACAACGCGCGGCGCCGGCGGTTCGACGGAGACTAAACATACTGCTGAAGATTATTCTTATAAATGAACGGACTCTTTTGACCTTTCAACGTCGCGAACAAACGTTGTATTCCTAGAATTGTTGTGCTACCGTTTTCATTCATAAGAATGTACTAAATAACAAGCTGATCGTAAAATAATAGAAAATTTGGAGCTTCTAATTAAATAAATAATAAATAAATGTGGACAACATCACATTGCTTTAAATAGTGAAGTAAGTAGCTAAAGCACTTGTGTTATGGAATTCAGAGACAACAAAGGTACCACAAACACCCAGACCCAAGACAATGTAGAAAAGGGGTTTTCTACATTGACCCGGCTGGGGATCGAACCCGGGACCTCAGAGCTAGCGACCCTTTGAAAACCGATGTGTACGCCACTCGACCACGGTGGTCGTAATTATGATGTTGACTACGAAATATCCCCCATACTTTGTATAATTACATAGATGATTTAGAAGTCTATTTCCAGGGAAAACCGGAAATTTAAGTATGAGCCCACACTTGGATAGAAAGTAATAGAAGGTGTTGTTAAGTAGTAAATTAAACATAATGGTTGTTTTGTACCAGTAACTATAATGGGGAGTTTAAATTTAGATTATTTTTAATATTGAGTCGATAGTATCAGTATCAGGCTATACACAACGTGTACTCTATATACAATCGTCGAAAATTGGCCACTTAAATAATTAAGGTTCAAAAAGTACATAAACATATTTTATGTAAAATAAGCCAGGCTGTATACGACTCTATAAAACAGTTGTGTGCCTCGATTTTGTTTTTAAATTTTCGTTCATACAAACCTTGTCCTAAAAAAATATTAACAAGAACAACTTGACGGGCCTGTTGGTCTAGTGGTTAGTGACCCTGACTGCTAAACCGGAGGTCGTGGGTTCGATTCCCACCCAGGACGAATCTTTGTGTGATGAGCACGATCATTTGTTCTGTGTCTGGGTGTAATTTATCTATGATATGTATGTATTTAGAAATATATAAGTATGTTTATCAGTTGTCTGGTTGCCATATATGCACAGGCTCTGCCTAGTTTGGGATCAGATGACCGTGTGTGAGATGTCCCAAGATATTAGATATTAGAATTAGAATATTCATCTTATGCAAAAGAACTAATAGGAACTGGTTTTCTTCTGTAGCAGGTGAGACTAGAAACAGAACCCTAAATATAGTTTGGGATTTTTACAAACTTTGATAGAGTCAGATTTCAGGCAACGCAAAACATATCTGAGCCTCAGAAGTATCTCATCACACAGCAAACCTCCGCATACTTGATCAATAGTTGCAAAATATCATGTCAGGTTTATGGGAATACCATAAATAAGTTAAAGGTGTTTATAAGAAAAATGATTCTTTAATGACTCCGGTAAGAAAAGGCGGCCCAACATTGTTTGGGTAAAGAAGAGAAAGAGAAAAGATTTATGTTTTTCTATGTTTGTTACGTATAAACTCAAAAATTTCTGGACCTATTTCCAAAATTATTTTACCTTTAGAATGTTACATTATCCCTGATTAACAAAGGCTATATAACTGTGCGAAGCCGGGTGGGTGTCTAGTATTTTATAAGATTAAAAGAATAAACCAGTTTCGTGACACAATTTAACACCATTATTGCTAGCATTATTTTCCAATGCGATTTTTTTTGTAAGGCTTCTAAGTTTTCGTGCTCGTTTTACTAATTAATAACAAAATACTTACGTATGAAACAATGTGTCACTTAGTGAATCACTTAAAACAAAGACATTAGTTATTTAGTCATATTTCCAATACTTGAGATAAATCAAGCTAAAAACAAACACAGGAAAACATTTTGTTCTAATTAACAATTAGCAGACGTTATTTATTTTGATTTTCCATGTTAGCTTTTGCAATATATATCTCTTTCTTCTGTCTTGCCTTTTCCCAGGCTATGTTGGGGTCGGCTTCCAGTCTTACAAGATTCAGCTAAATCATCATCATGAATGGTTATCATATTTATTATGTCCCTGAAAAGGCCATAACAAACATACCTTGTATACAAAATTTTAAATAGAAGGTTGGTATTGTCTAACGGTTAAATTGTAGATCTGCTGACAAAGTCAATATGTAAAATAGTAAAAACAAAGTTGAGTTAGTTACTGCATTTATAACTCAAGAACGGTTAGACCGATTTTCATGATCTGATGACTTGTGGGCCTTAAATTTATGATCTATGTGTCCTGTCAACCTCGACAGTTAATATTTAAAGTTCCCGCGAATTTTTCGCGAATTTTCTTTCATGCAAAACTTAGATATCCTAAAAACTGCAAACACAAAATAAAACAGAACACCCAAACTATTCAAGCCGTTATAAAGTGATGATAACTTTTGTAGTCTTTTGATGCAACCATACAAGATCAAATATCAAAATACAGATAACTAGATGACTCAGAGTACATCGCTTCTTTTATCAAAGATAACGTTTTGTATCTGCCAACTGAACTGTCTCAGTCTGGATTTTTATAAAGATAAACAAATTGTCTCTTGATACAGTCGTAGTAATTGAGAGTATATTTGTCCCACTTCTCTGCACCGATTACAAACAGGATACTTTTCTCGTACCCAGTAGTGACAAACCAGTTGTTTTAAACCGTTTGTTGTGTTTTATTACTTACACGAACATCTGAAAATAATGTAGTACATGTGTGGATGTCGGTTATCGCGGCAAAATAGCCTATGTCCTTTTTTAGAGTTCAAACTAACTCCATATTATATTTCATAAAATAAAAACAGTTGTGTGGTTTATCCGTGTAATCGTAACTGACAGACAGAGTAACGTTCGCATTTATAGTATTATTTGCTTTACTATTTGTTGCCCGCGGTCCGCTCACGTGAGTGTCGGTTATCGCGGCCAAAAGTAGCCAATGTTCTTTCTTACGATCCAAGCTTACCCCATACCAAGTTTTATCAAAAAACGGGTCAGTGGTTGAGACGTGAAAGCGTTACAGACAAAACATGTCATTTTTAATATGATTATACAAGTAGATACATAATGTAAGGGAGCACATGGTTGTAGAAATTATATACCTACACTGTAGGTGCTAATACAAGCCAAATAAAAGCTAAAATAATTTCAAAAGCGACACACATAATATCTTAGACTGGTTTTATTTGTCGTAATCGGTAATACCTACTCGTAATTCTATTAACTGGCTGCATGAGTCACGGTGAAGCCGTAGAGGGTGGGGCGACCACACAACGAACTACGGTGACTAAGCTTCATTATATTATTATACAAAGCGAGAATACGAGGAAACGATAACATCCTAAAAAAAAAAGTTCTGCGTTCAACTTATTTTGTGGAAGTGATGTATAACCTAGTTAACTTCTTTAATGGTTAATTTTTGCTGAACTTTTTTTCTATTCGTACCTACCATGATATTCTTCTATTCGGATCGGCAAAGTGGATTTATTTTTTTAAATTTGGATACGGAAAACGTAGAACCGAGCGATACAGACCAACTTGAGAGAGGCGATTTGGCAGATGTCTATGCCCAAGAGTAAACCGACATAGATTGAGTTGGTGGATTGATTGTAACATCAAAACTATTTTTTTAAGTTCATTGGAACGGACTGTCCTTTTAAATAGCTAAATAGATTATATCCAGTGGATTAAGTACTTTCATTAAGAAACCTTAACGATACGCGAATTTCCTAAGCTTGTGTGTGTTCATAGTCAAATGAAGTAGAAATCTTAAATGCTTTAGATAATTAAATACAATTAATAGAAGGAAAAACTTAAACTTCAGGCAGAACTCGAACCTGCGACCACTGACACTGGTGTGCCTGAGGTTTAAGTTTTTCCTTCTATTATTTGTATTTAATTACAAATATATTCGCTCCGCATGCGTTAATGCGTAACAAATAATTAAAATAATATGCTTTAGATAACTTTGAACTGCGGTTTTTATATAATTATGATGTCTAGTCATATCTTGCTTAATTATTGTGTTATTTATTTATATTTCTATAAAGCATATCTATATTTGGCATAAGGTATGAATCACAGTCACCCCAGTAAACAATCATGTAATATCATCACGGAACGAGATTTGTAAGTGACGCAGCATCCCTCTAACAACATCATCCTGTCACGCACTTATACAATAATATAGCTAATAGGTATATACATCGTATAAACTGGTATCTTATATATAAACTGGTATATAAGATCACAGCATATCATACAGTTTTTTTATAAAAATATGAGCCATGTTTGACCTTAACTGCTGGAGTCACAGCTGCCATCACATGTATATTTATTTAATAATGTATAAATAAATATTTAATAATGTAATATTTTTATATAATATACTTACCTATATGATATTATAAGAAGTGAACTTTTATTTTACCCGACTACCAAGGAAGGCTTTTGTTATTCCCGCGTATCTTGTATGTAGATACAAGATGAATCTCGATTGACTGCGTGGCGAAGTCATGATTTTTTTACATTAATTAACCACAGTTAAAAATAAATGTTAGTCGTAACCAAGGAAAACATAAGTTAACCAAAACTATAAACCAGTAATTAAAACTAAGTAATGAAGGAAGAGGTTGTGTCTGTAATTATTTATTTATTTAATGATTTATGCACCGCACAATGTACATACATAAGCCTTGTAGGTATTTAAAAATTAAACTCTTATCTTTATTGTTTAAAAATCTTTATTAGAACATCTAATATACTAAAAAAATAAATGTAATGAGTATAGTCTGTTGTTTCCTCTTGGCCACCAGAGACTACTATACTCGTTTATTATACAAAACGAGAATATTTGTCTCTCCCTGATCTCTCATTGTTCGTGTGGGATTTCAATAGTCACGACTGAGCTTGCTTCCATCGCCACCACAGCTTGTTTGTCGGCCAATTGAATGTTGAATGTGCCTGCTTTGCCGCTGCAAATAAAAGATCGCTATAATCTTTATGCAGACACTAGGTCACAGTGATATTTTAATTTAAAGACTACGAGGGTATTTTAAATAAAAATAAGTATTTTTGATTAAAACATTAAGTACAAACTTAAGCTAATTACAGTTTGTGAACATTATTATTTTGGACTTTTACATATTAAAACAAAGCCAATTTCAGGCTAAACTACACACGTATGTACGTACTACACCCTAATTATTAATCTCCCACTTAAAAGCAAAAAGTTAGGTATCATGATCAAGAAAAATAGAAACAAAACACTCGGAAGTTTGATCCCATGTTAAGGCTGATTAAAAATCGACTAGACAACTCACTCATTATAAAGCACCAACACAATTGTATTACTGGGCGTCAGAAAAGCTACGTTCCAAACCGACTTTCCCCATCGACACTTGTGCGTGACCTTAATCCGTCGTGACCCTCGAGGCACGAACTTGGAGAAATGCCCCATAGCGTAAAACATGGGCTGCTTAACAAACTCTGCCCTCTCAGGAAATACGATGATGGGCGAGTCTGCGAAGTTCCCGATGTAGGTGGGACCACCTTGGCTGTTCAGACACAAGTTCCAGTCTATCCACCCCACTAAGTTGTGGTTCATATCCTGAAAGCAATAAACTATTTTCAGTACGTCAACTCGTAAAGTCTTTCTTACTTCTTAAATCTACTGAGCAAGTATGAGCAAAACCCTATGATGATGATGATGTGTTAGGAGTATTTATATAAATATGGAACTTACAATGATGATGTCAGTTATGTACTTCTTGGCTCTTAACCACGATCCTAAATCAACATGATGTTGCTCTTTCCAAAATGTACCTGAGAATCAAAACTATATTCAACAAGACTGCGAGGTATGGAGGAAGAAAGGATGGCTTTAACAAAGGAGTTGTATCCAACACATACTACAGAAAAGGAACAGTGCTAGTAAGTAGGAACAGTGCTAGTAGTAAGTACTTAGTGCTTTGCTAATCAGTCATTACCTATTATCAAATTTGATGTCCAGATTAACATTATTTTATGAGATATACTAGACTTTGAGAAAAACTTAAAAAGTAGTATTACCTTCGCACCCCTCAGTGGCGATGATGAACTTATCAGGATAGAACTTGGCCACCTCTGTAAGGATCGATGCGGGAGCTATGAAGTCTGTGTAGTAATGCACCGCAACGCCATCGACGTACGACAACACTTTGGGATTTTCTACCACCAACTAGAAAACAAATAAGGTGATATGTAGTAGAGTACACATGTCGGACTTCGGAAATCCTTCGTTAATTTTGTATGAATATCTGGAGAACTATTGAGTCCCCAAAATACAATCAGTTTTCACGCGGTTGTGTTGTAAACTAAATGTACATAAATGGTCTGCATAATATAACTAAATTTAAATGTTGGTTATTCTATATGTCCATAATGACGTTTAGAAAAGGCTACGCAGAAGACGACATTAGTAAATACTTATATTAGTTAGGTTACATAAATAGGTTAAGTTACTTACTAAATTAGTCCAGTACGGGAGGGTTAATCTCTGATCATCCCCAATCAGTATTTTAAGATCCCTGAATGTGGAATTTCGTATTGTTGGTCCTAAATTATTTATAATCCATTTACCCTGTAAAAAACATAATAAAATATTAAAAAGACTTTATTTTTTACTTAAGCCTAAGTCAGTATATATAAAATCACTGTTACATAGATATAATCGGTGCCAAAGTTGAACATGTGTAGTTGTGTACAAATAAATATTCAATATTATGATCAGTAAATAAAATCTATTACAGTATATGCACAAAGATCTCTACCGTTACACAATAGACTTTTGTCAATTAATTTTCGCCATATACAATTTAATTTACCATATTTGCGGCGGTCCAGCCCAGACAGTTGATGGAGTTGCAGAACCCTATGAGTCCACTGGTGGGCTCGTTAGTGGTGGTCATGCCCCATATCGGGATGCCCACGCTCGCATACTTCTCTATAAACCTGTACATTAAAAGAAACCGTACGATATTAATAGGTAAGTGCTAACTAACCACAAAATTGGGATATTTGAAATTATTAGACCACCATATTATTTTCCTATTTACTTGTATTTGTTTAATGACAGCAGAGCTAGCTTAAATTGCTATAAACACTATAGCAATTTCAGAAATTGGCTCTGCCAATGCCGTCGTTATCATCAAACAAATTCCTGATAGACGATTTGATCTTTCGGGTCTGTCTATTAATTGGAAGTACTATATCTGTCAAGAAAACAGTACGTCAAACGACTGGTTTTAGAGAGATACAGTCATCGCCACGCAAATTGGCAAAAAGGGTCTCACGCAAGTGTTTTTATCGTACCCCTTATGCGTGACTGGTCGCGAATTAGCCAAGTTGATGGCGGCTACTCTACCAGGGGGTTTTCACTCCACATTTAAAGTTTGGCCGGCGCGCCTCCCGGGCAGGCGAATGGCAGGAGGTTGCTGCTTGTTGCATGAAATAGTTATGCTGTCGCAAGCGACAAGGCTGCGCAGTTAGCACCGCGCCACATAGAATTTCGCGTTAGAAAGAAGCGGCAACGCATTAAGCTCTTATGCAGTCTGATTTGCACTTAGTTTCGTCGTAGTTAGAGTCGCCAATTAGTTATTTTTTTATTCGCGTAGTACCTACTATTAATTATATATCTGTATTTATCTGTTCTGTGGTAGGTACAGAAGAAAGTTTTAAGAGTAGCATGTTTGTTTACTGTCAAGATTATTTTGTCAAATAATAAATACGCAGAGAGTGTGAGTCACACTGCGTAACTATTATCTGACAAATAACCAACGTAACCAGACAATCTTGTAATAGAAACGACAAAGCTGTACCGTTGACTCATTTAACTTCCGTGTTTACTTTTATTGCATATTGATGAATTTAGTGCTGCTGCCATACCTTATGTTTTCTAAATAAAATATGAGTAGTACTATAATTTATTTGATACAAATGTAACGAATCACATAAAGATAAAAAAAAAAGTGTGTGCGTGTAACCTTTACGCGCGATTGAAGTAAAACTTCTGTGCTTGATTTTTTCTTTTATTATTATTTATTGATGAAAGAGTAAAATGTTCCTGGGACTCTGCCATTTCATTTAATATCTGGGGGCACGGTAGTGCCCCCGCCAAGACGAGCCAAGCGAAGCGCACGGGCACTACCTACCTTTTCTCGAAGCGCTTCGTCGTTTTTTTGAACCTTCATAACTTGGGTTTGGATTATGCTAGATCAACAAAATTTCCGGGATATATTGTCAATAGCGGACCTTTTGAACATATTAAGTTTTAATTACATTAGCTTTTATACTTCAGATTTTATTTATATCTAAAAAACGCTAATTTCGTCACTGACTCACTGATGATCATCAAAATTCTTAAGGTATTTCCTAATGTCCTAGAAAGCTGAAATTTTGTATGTAAGCTAGTATTAGCACACAAACAACAAAAAAATTATAAAACTTGTAACTTTCATCCCCCAACCCCTTAAACTACGGGATGGGAGTAAATCAACAAAGAAAAAAGGCAAAGATAGAGAGTGGGCTATAAAAAAAGGCGTCTCTGATGTGCAAGAAATACACCCCAAAAAAAGAAGAAAAAAATAAAAAAAAATTTTGTTACAAACAACTTACAAAAAGAAATGAAATCCCACCAAAAACATTTTCATGTAAAATGTTGCCAAGACGAGCCCATATGACTTGCACTGTCAAAAAGTTATCAGATCTCATGTAGAGCCAAGCTTCTAACACTACACGCCCTAACTCTACAAGGCCTAACTTCACAAACTCTACACCTTAGTCAAAATATGTGGCTTGGCCGTTCGTTACTACAAGAACTATTGTCTAACACAAAAGTAATGAACAGTGAATTAATTTTTCACCTTACGCCGATGTGAATGTAGCGAAATGGCCAAGCCACATATTTTGACTAAGGTGTAGAGTTTGTGAAGTTAGGCCTTGTAGAGTTAGGGCGTGTAGTGTTAGAAGCTTGGCTCTACATGAGATCTGATAACTTTTTGACAGTGCAAGTCATATGGGCTCGTCTTGGCAACATTTTACATGAAAATGTTTTTGGTGGGATTCACTATTTCATTTTATATTCTATTTAAAATTCATTAATATAACTTTCATATTTTATAAATACTTTCATTTGTTAAATAAAATAATTGAGAGTAGCAAATTGAAGGTTAGATCAGCACATGTCAATATAACCTTGTTATTGAATATTATAAAATGTCGCAATTGTCAGAAAATTTATTTTTAATTTACTTATTTTAAAAGTAATAAATAAACAAGTATATTTAGAGATTTTCAAAAAATTTTGCAATTTAAAATAATGTTTTTAAAACTGTTGAATTTTTCATTCACTTTGCTATTCACAATTGATCCGTTTGACAATTTGAAAATAAATAATCCTAATTGATTATGATATTTGCCACTAGCTGACGTATAAGTCAAGAAGCGTGTAGTATATGACATATACTTACAACCAATCAGAATTATTATTTTTAAATGGCGGAAACTACACAGACTATAGTAAGCGTTACTTCCGTCAGAAAAAAAAATCTGAGTTACTCCCTAGTCGCGCCTAAAGAAGTTTTACTTCAAAAAAATTAAACACTATGTTTCTATGACTCTTCTGCCTAGACTTTTCCTAAACTACGTTGGGAGCGGCTGCCAGTCTCAACGAATTCAGCTGAATTCTGTTTTTACATAGAGCGACAGCCTTAGTTACTTCTACGGCCCATTGAGGGTAATTCAGTATCACTTGGTAAGACTGAAGAGTATGATTCTATCTAGTGGTTTAATTATATTGGATATAATGCAAAATAGCGACCCGCCCGGTTAAGTTTTTAACATCACAATAACCTTCATCTTGAATGAGTCTAGCTATTGCTAAAACTATATTAAAACCGTGCGTGAGCAGCGAGAACGACTTTGTGATATACTATGTAAAGATAATTCCAAACATTTAGTCTTACTTATAATGATAATCGGCGTAAGTCTGATAGTATTCGGGCTTGAGACGGCTGTACCCTGTGTAGGCGTTGTTGGTCTTCATCCAGGGCGGGGGCGACCAGGTCGTGGCTACCACGTGGATGGGAGAGCTGGAGGCTTGCATGCTGGCTTTGATCATCGGTATCTGAAAGAAGACCATTGTATGGCACAAAGAACTCACAGCTACTGGAATAAAGTATTTTTTTTGCGTTTGGCATGTCCAAGAAAAAGGTTGATGCTTCTTTAACATGGCTATCAGTTCACGTTGTGATGTAAAGTCAACATAGCAAGGCTGACACATAGGCATTGAAAGCATGAATTAGAATATCATTTTATCCTGAGTGATAACACACGAAATCGGTATTAAAAACGTAATCCAAAAGTAAAAACTTCGTTTATATTTTCACAAATCAGAAATATATTTGTAAATTTACTTTATTACTTTTCTTTTACTTTTGAACTAGCTCTGCCTCGCGGTTTCACTCGCATAAGTAGTTCCCGTTTCCTTGAGACATCAATATGGTTTTTTTTTCATGAATTTTCCAATATCTTGAACTATCAAGATATTGGAAAAGTTGGAGAATAACTATATTCTGCTATTCGGGACGGAGACAAATTCAACAAATCAAAGACCATAAATATTTGACCACCTATTCTTGAGTTATAAATGGTGTAACTAACCCGACTTTGTTTTATATACTTTTTAAAGATGTAACATATTTTCTGAGACGAATTTACAATTGTAAAATTTATACCATGCGTATTTTATTTTGTTTTATCCTATATGCCACAGGCCTACCTTGTACTGATAATCCTCATAGGAAAGCGAGAAGTTTGTCAGCTTTGTATCGTTGATAGGCAGTTCGTTGTAGGCGTACGCATGCGTGGAGAAGTCAGTCCCGCCGATGGGGACCCGGATCATGCTGTACTGCAGTCCATCGTCACTGAAGTACGAACTGGGGAAAACAAAAATTTATCATGAATATCGAAAGAAAATAAAGAAAGGAATTATTGTTTTTGAGAACCTAGGTAACCCTTTTTTTAACTCCTTAGTAGACCTACTAGGATTTTTTTGTGACCCCTAGAATTGTCTATCCGAATTGGCTATCCGTGTTGTCAAATTCAAGTCAACATCATCATTGGTTTCTTTAAGAAATATATTATTTAGCTCTAATTATTATCTGGTATGTGCTTGACCGCTCGTGGCTAAATAAGATTAGATTATTACCTAGTCACAACCTAATAGCATAAGATGAGCAGGAACTTTAGTTATAAGTACTTACATACATAATTTAACTACTAGGCAAAGGCAGTTTTAAATATGGCCTATCTTTTCAAAACTGTGGATTATAAAACTATCTGAGGGAAAACTGCCTAATAATAGTATGATCCATACATAAAATCGATTACTAAGCAGAAAATTTATTTCTTTACTCGATCAGACTCTTCTGGAGCGGTTCAGACAGGTTCTTCCAGTTGATGCCGGCGGCGTCTGTCACGGCTCCCCCGAAGCCTTCTATAGTCTGGTACCTTGTCTCCGGGTGTAATACTAGCGTAGCTGTGCTGCATTCTACACCTGGAAATTACATTAAAGGTCCCATTTAAAAAAACATAATATTTAGGTTACGTACACAATTAGATACCTACGGGTAGAGCCAGTTATTTGAGTCATAGAGACTGAGAAAGTAAATAAGTATTTTTTTACATACCAATATTATTCAAGGGTTGCAAATTATCGCTGCTTTTATTGAATCGTAGCCCACTCTGTAAAACAAAACGATATTCATGATACTAATCTCATTATTAAGAAAATACAATTCTAACATCTTACGGCAAAAAATCAAAAAGTACAAGACTTATTCTTTCTTTCTTGATATGTTACCTTTCAAAAAGATCCACGTTGCTGATTTATAAATAAAATCATTTTTATATTGATCTGTCCCTCCCCTTTATCGGGAACCAGAAATAACTACTGAACCTATTTGAACTGGGTTCGATCAGCATAGCCGTTGTTCCCCTATGATTAGAGATACTCACTTGTGAGCTGACATAAAGGACGTATTTCCCAGGAGTAGGGGTCTCCCTAGTGATCGTGTCACAATAAGTGGCATTGCACACGCATACCACCGACTTGCCGGAGATCTTGCGAGCCGCGCATGGAATATCTGACGAATAGAAAACAAAAGAACAAGATGTAGGTAGGTCTATTTACATCTATTTATTAAATTTTTTTTTTTTTTGAAAGGTTTATTTAGCGGATTTCAAAAGCAGAAGAGGTTCTCAATTTCATAGTACCTACTTATTTTGCATATTAGTTATACGCGATCTCAGAATTTTTAAATCTATCCACAAGGAGGTAATTCCTAGTAAACCGATTAATTTATTTTTTCGTCGATATACCAACCTCAGCGGTGGTCCTACATAAATTTCATTGATTTCCTTTTTACATTTATATGTTATATAATCAATTATTTGTTGAATATTTAAATATGTGTGTGTTTTTAACATTTAAATTATTTTGCAGCAGTCATCAGCGGTTTACCCGTGAAGTGTATGGTATGGTCAAAGTATTGAAAGTAAATAGAATAAAAGAAAAACGTTTATTTGCGACAAATGCGACGCGAAAGAGACAGAAAAAGACAACATAGATTAATCAGAGATATACACATGACACCCGCAAAACGGCCAACGCTCAGCATATCCTAAGGTTCATGCTACCGCCGGTTTAAAACTAATGTTTTATTTCGATTCGCGTAAACTTCAGAAATCATAGCGTCTTATTAAGTACCTAAATCATGATACGTATGTATTGTGTTCCCCCTTTTGCACGATGTTTGAACGTCTAAGGTGCAGGAAAATGAAAATAACAAGCGAAACACGAAAACAAGAAGCCGGTGCGTGTGAAAGCGCAAAAACCGGCACCTGAAATCCGGTTTTCAGTACGTTTCATTAGAAGTGTTGGTTTTAAACCTGGGTTTTTGAATGTTGTTCAATTAATTTTTTTTTTTTTCAACAATACCAACTAATATTATAAATGCGTAATTCCGCCTGTTTGTCTTTCTGTTTGTTTGTTACGCTTTCACGGCTTAACTGCTAAACCGATTTTTATGAACCTGCGTATGGGGTAAGGTTTGATTCTTAGAAAGGACATAAGTAGGTTTTATTGCCGCCATATCCGACCACCATGGATCCGCGCGCAACCGCTCTTGTTTAATATCTAGATACTAATTTGATTGCATGATAAAAAACTGAAAAAATCTTAGCTTGTTGCACCTGCACTTGTTGGTTTGGCCGTTTATTCCGCTCATGCATTTTCTTATTAAAACCGCATTATATTTGAAAAAAAAAAACTTTGTTATTTTGCACTTATTGACCTCAGAATGAATCAGTCGGTTAGCGTCGTCATATTTAGTTTATCTATCAATGAAAACCACGCAACTAACAAAAATAACTAAGCAAATAACCTTATTTATTTATCCTTTTGAAACCTTTGCCAATCGTGGCAAGGGTATAATTGAGACTCAGATGTTCGTAATAGTCTAATATAATTGAATACAATTAAACCTTATATACTAATGTGGTACGTGCGTATTACTATCTAAACTTATCTTATAATTTATCCTAAAGTGTGCTTTATCTGACTACGTGCAAATATGTAGGGGCTACATATACACCCCCCTTTATATAAAAAATAAAAATTACATATTACTTTAAGATAACTTATAAATAAATCTATATTTAAACGTATGACTAATTAATTCATGGAAACCTTGCTGGCTCAGTCAGTATAACCCAACTGCTGACGCGTAAGTATTGTGCAGACTGCTGACGCTTGTTGTGACGGCGTGCTCCCAGGTTCAAGGCCTCGATGTTAACGGGTGAATGTTTTGTTTTACCCATTGCATTTATGTTGATTATTTTTCGTAAGTATTTTCATTCTTCTGTCTATGGCCTTGAGTATACCGTAGATGAGAAAAATTCCGAATGTGATGCTTAATTGACCAATCGCGATGTTCCTGGTCCACCTTAATTCTTCCAAAATAAGGCTTCTTAATTGGTCAGCTTCATTTTGATTCAGGCAGCTGTCCGCGTTGTAGGTTATCTGGTCTTTAAGCTTTGGTTGCCCATTTTTTTCTTCTTGTTTGAGTTACTAATGACGAATGATGATATTTCTCGTAATACCCCGAGTATTTAAATAGACAGATTACCTGTGTCAGCGAATATTGAACCGAACAACGGGTTTGACTACCCGTCCGGATTTTGTGATGTACGTGTTTGAATTATTGTTGTGGTTATTTTCCGATTGTAACACGTTCGTAGTTTCACTGTTTATCACAAAAGCAGGTTTTAATCTGTCTATAGATATTAATGTTTCCTTATCTCTTATTTTAACTAAATATGACTTATCCATTCTTTTTAACACTGGGAATGGTCCTTCATAGGGTGGTGTCAGACTTTTTCTGAGTCTGTCGCACCTCACAAACACGTGTGAGCATTCCTTAAGCTCTGGGTGTACGAAAACTGCTTTGTTATGTTTTTTTCGTTTTCGTACTGACGTCATCTGCGTAATATCTCTTTGAATTTTTGTCACAAATTCTTCGTATGTAGAAGGTGGATGTGGTGATTCAAAAAAATTCTCCTGGAAGACGAATAGGTGTGCCATATATCATTTCTGCTGCGCTAAATCCCGTATCCTCGCGTAAACAACTTCGCAAACCAAGTAGAACAGAGGGTTTCGTGATATCTTCATATTTGTTCAGGAGTTGCGTAATGTGTGGGTTTGTTCCCACGTCAATGGTACGAATTGTTTGCTGTGTCGATTTGATAAGGGTTGCGGGCGTTGTAAGCTCCGTAACTCTATCAATAAGTTTCCGACCAGCTATGTCGACCAATAGCTTATAATATTCTAAAAAATCCGCTCCAATAATTGGTTGCGTCACGTCTGCTATGACGAAATTCCATGTAAAATATCTCCGCAATCCCAAGTTTAAAGTGAAAGTTTTTTCACCATAAGTTTTAATTTTTGTGCCATTCGCGGCGTAAAGTGTATAGTGCTCACTTTGTGCACCTAAATATTTTTGAGGCTTATTAATTACTGAAATATTTGCTCCCGTGTCTATTAAAAATCTCATACCACTTTTTGAGTCGGTAATAGTGAGGCGTTTTGACGGGTGAATAGCGCAGAGATCCGCCGTAATCTGCGCTTTTATTAGTTTCCCTGGTCCTGTGTAGTAAACTTCTGTTTCCAATCACATGGTTTAATACATCTCTTTGAATTTATTCCATATTTGTTGTGGTAGAAACAAAAGTATTTTCCTTCCCGACTGCTTGCTCTTGAACTTGACCTCGATGAGAAATGTTGACGATTATAATGACTTTGAGTGCTGCGTCGATGATTTCTGCGATCGTCTTGAATTGCACTTAATTCCAATTGTATTTTCGCTAACTGTGCTAATATGCATGTCATTGCACTTTCGTCCGCTTTGTTTATATTTACAGCTGATACTTCCGTACTTTTGGAATTATTTATTATTTTGTCTGCGATTTGGCTCATCTTGTCCATGTCCATGTCTTCCGTGACTGCTAAAACCGTAGTAATAGATGATGGTAAAAGCCTCAGCCACAGAAGTTTGATTGTTTCGTCTCCAATTTTTCCTCTTCCGAGAACTTGCATTTTTCTTAGGAGTTGGGATGGTTTTTGATCGCCGAGGTCCATTTCCGACAATAATCTTTGAAATTGACGTTGTTCTGATTCCTCATAGCAATTGATTAAGCGTTCCTTGAGGGCCTTATATTTTTCTGTGGTCGGCGGAGAAGTAATGATGTCACTAACCTGTAATATTTCTTCCTTTGAAAGCTTTGCTATAACAGTGAAGTATTTGTAATCATCACCTTGTTTTTGCGGTGCTAATATTGCTTCCAATTGGTTAAACCATAGGCTTGGTTGGTCTCTCCAAAACTCCGGAATGCGCGATAAAATGGAGGTGCCGGCCGCAACATCCAAAGTTTCTTGTTGGCTGCAGCTAGGTTTGCAAGTTGATTGATTCATGTTTTCTTGTTTCTGTTGCGAGGTCCACTTGTAGAGCGAGAGTCGTAGTGTAGTCGAGGGTCACCAATTTGCCAATCGTGGCAAGGGTATAATTGAGACTCAGATGTTCGTAATAGTCTAATATAATTGAATACAATTAAACCTTATATACTAATGTGGTACGTGCGTATTACTATCTAAACTTATCTTATAATTTATCCTAAAGTGTGCTTTATCTGACTACGTGCAAATATGTAGGGGCTACAAAACCCTTAGAAAGTAATGTTTTTAAAGTTAATAGTGTCAGTAAAATAAAATTGTAACTTCATTTTTTTTTCTAATTGAATAGTTTCTGGTAAAACTTCTGTGTTTAATAATCAACTATTTGGCAAATTATATTTGTTTACATTTTCCAACCTTGAAGTTACAAGTACAACTAGGTACGGATCATGACCCTAACGTAATCAACATACATTGTGAAGACCATTTTAAATTGATTTAATAAAATGTAAACAACTTACCGGCATTCGTTCCCAAGACGAAAACTAACGCTACAAATAAAACAGTAACTTTATAATCTGTCATATTTAGAAGTTTACATTTAAATGTACAAAATACTTAATGTAAAAGTGTGTGCATCACGGCGACACAAGTGAAATTTAAGAGCTCAATTCGCAACTGAATGCGACGGTACACACAGTCGTAACTGCTAACTTGAACCCCTGTCAGATTATCACTGGATCATTTAATGTAACTGTGTGAATCAGAGTTCACACAACGTAATCGACACTCGTTTGGAGATAGTTCAAATAAATAAGTTTGCACTATAACCTGGATCTATATGATTAAAAAAATAATGTATCTTTCTCTTTTTTTAGTGTGAGGTACAGGCTATAATGTGCACTATATAAGAATACCTGGAAATATATGATTAAAAAAAAATAGCGTTCTCTTTTTTTAGTGTGAGGTACGGGCTATAATGTTATAATATTATATTTAATATGTTTATTTACAAACAGACACATGCCTGAATTGATTTTATAACCTAAGTAGGTGTATGATGAGGTAGGTGTACTCCTGTAAATGAAACTGGTTATATCTAAAAAGGTCTTGTAAAAAAAAATACATGTAGGTACCTATTTGGTACGTAGTTTTACAATATAATAAACTTTTTTAAACAATCTCAAAATTCATAATTCTTTATTGTACACGTAACACAAAAAAGAATCATAAAAATCTCAACAACCAATAAATAGTTTATTTTATTTTGTTTATTTATTTTATTTTACAAAAATGATCGCAATCAAAACATAAGTCTTACTTAACCCATTTTTGAAAGTCATTAGTTAATTGACACCATTTATTTTTGATTACTTAAGTTCTAAGTATTGGCAAAACAATGAATAATGAGGTCTACAATTAAAGGCAAATAATTGTAAACAGTGGTCTAATTTACCTTAATACTTCTGTTTACTTAATATTGGTTAATCAGTCAGTCGGCCAATTACAAGAATTGAATTACGTACCTACAATGTAATATTAATTAGTAGGCATGTGTAAGGATTCCTTCTTTCCTTGTTTAATTCTAAAGAAATACCTAGCATGTTATAATGAACGTTAGTACTTAGTGTAAATAAAATAGTATCAGTTTTCGGTATTTTAAAAAAGGAATAATATCTTTATCTTTACTAATATATAATTATAAAGCTGAAGAGTTTGTTTGTTTGTTTGAACGCGCTAATCTCAGGAACTACTGATCCGATTCGAAAAATTCTTTCAATGTTAGATAGACCGTTTATTGAGAAAGGCTATAGGCTATATAACATCACGCTATGACCAATATGAGCGGAGCAAAAATGAAAAATGTTGCAATAATAAAAAACCGTTGAAACTAAAACACGCGGGAGACAGCTAGTAAGTAATATAAAGACTTTGTTGAACAATGATGAATTCTTTATTAATTATTTACATTGTAGTCACCATGAATCGCTGAATTCAGTTTATATCATATCTAAATACAATGTTTTTTTTCTTTAACTTTATACGTAACAAGATTAGATGAGGAAACAAACGCATTTTTAAGTAAGTAAGTAGGTTAACATTTTAACTAAAATAGGAACTTTAATAAATGTTACAGTCATTCACCAAGAAATCAATCAACTTCTATCTAAGTTTATAAAAGAGAATGTATTTGTGTAGGTATGTATGTTTACCTAAAACTCGAGAACCGTTAGCCTAATTGATATGAAACTTTGTGCACATATAAAGGGCGACATTACCACTCAGACATAGTTACGTTAGTGCCGGATAGGTGGCGCTGGATGTCGTGATTTTTATCTTTTGAATCATAGGCCGAATTGTAGATTGTTTAGGTGCAGCAATGCGCACCGGGTAGGTACCAGCTAGTACCAGCTAGTAGTTTCTGGATTTGTTCCTCAAAACGGAAACTCACAATATTAGATTCTTAGATTTTTTGAATTAGGGATCACAAAGGTATTTTTAAAATTATATTTTGGATTATTGCCTATTCGTTGAGCATCTCGATAGTGGTAAATGATTTAGCTTCAACGTTTATCTTAGCTTCTTTGTGTCCGAAACGAAGTTTGATTTGTTTAAGCTGTGTTTGTGTTTTGTTTCAGCTCCACTGGAAATTCAAAGAGATGGTTTATTTGTCTGAACAAAAAAAGCCAACTAAACCTACTAATCAGAATAGAGTTTCACAATAAATAACCAGATAAAGCTTGTGTTTAACTTACTAACACATAATCATAATAGATTGGCTTTAAATTATAAAATAAGTTCGTGGCAATCATAAACTAATAAAACAGCTTCCAGAAACACTGTTATGCACAACTTGGGGGAGGCCTATGTCCAATATTGAATCGAGGTAAGCTGAGGTGTTGACACCACTGTAAAATTTTGTTACTAAGTAAGAGATTTGTAGTACCTAATTATTTCTTTCTCGTTATACAGCACTACAACGACAGTGTTGCTGGGCGTCAGGAAGGCGACGTTCTGTATGTTCTTAATTATATTACGTTATGGCTGGCCAATTATAACGTAATTAGTACAATACGTATAACGTAAACGTAATTGTAACATTGAATTGAGACTAAGTTTAAATACAGGCTTTTTTAGGGTTCCGTACCTCAAAAGGTAAAAACGGAACCCTTATAGGATCACTTTGTTGTCCGTCTGTCTGTCTGTCTGTCTGTCTGTCTGTCAAGATCTTTTTTCTCAGGAACGCGTGGAGGTATCAAGCTGAAATTCATATCAAATACTCAAGTCTATGGTCTCTTGGAGCTGTGAAAAAATCAAACTTCTAAGTCAACGCGATCAAAAGATACTCCCGTTTATGCCGCAAAATTCCGCAAATTTTCGAAACTCGCACGGGAATCAAAACCTACAGGGTACTTCCCGTGAACTCAGAATCTTGAAATTTGGTACGAAGTAACGTCTTATAGTACAGATAAAGGAAAAATTGCGAAAACCGTAAATTTTTAGTTACATCATATAAAAAAAAATATTTCTGATTTTTTTTTTTTTTCATTTTGCAATTATCATACCATAACTATGACTCGATCGTAGTGATGGGTGAACTTTTACTTATATACCTACAGGTGTGTACGGAACCCTCGGTGCGCGAGTCCGACTCGCACTTGGCCGGTTTTTTTTTCAGACAAGTCTAAGTAGCAACGTTAACTACCTATATAGATCCTGAAATTAAATATCAAACAATAACTGGTTTTGGTGGAGCCGTCACGGACTCGGCTGGTCTCAACTGGAAGAACCTGACGGATCCGAAGCCGATGAATGCCGTATTTTACATGAGGCATTCAAACATACGATTGCCTAGTTTCGTTAATGAGTTCCTATGGCAGGCATTTTGTTCTGGCTCAATCACCAGACCAACCCTAAAGTACCATAATAAATTGTCTCCGAACATATATATATAAATTTGCAAAAATCCATCTCATTCGGATGTCCAGAACTGTTTCTAATAGGCATGTTTCCTAATATTTTTTTAATGTCTGCCTGGTAGATTAATGAATTTTATTAGACACGTATTTTTTCTTTTTTCCTGCAAACAAAAAATGATCAAAATACAGAGAAGGGAAATTACGCGTGACGTCACTCCTCGCTACAATTTTTACCAAGGCGTGGCGTCATAAGCCCCCACTCCGAAACTTTAAAGCGCTGTATCTTTGTAATTTTTTATTGTTCTGGTAAAAGAAAAAATACCTGTCTAATATTTTTTATTATCTAACTGACGGACTAAATAGATTTTAACTTTTCATACCCAAGAAACATCCCTATTATCTTTTAAGATTTGACCTTAACAAAAGAAAAGCTTGTAATAAAAAAGAACTTTTATACATTTATATTGGTACAGACCTATGCATGAAGGTTCGTTAATTGAATAAAAGTAAATAAATTAAGAAACATGTTTTATTTCTGTTTATATTATTCTTCATTCGTTTAACAACTCGATGGTTGTAAATGATTTTGCTTGGACAGCAACCGCTGCTTCCTTATTGCCCAAACGAATATTGACGCTGCTCTCTGCAGCACTGGAAACATTAAGCAATGATTAAATCTAGAGAAGATGCCCGCAAGTTGATATATACTAATACATGGATTTATTTTCGCCGTAGCCTGTGTTGTGAATACAACGTATGATACGAATATTTTTAAGATATGATCGGCTGATTAAACAAATTTTAATAACACGTGTATTTGTCGAGACGTTTTCCTGGCTGTAAGTCACTACACTAAATTGAACAGCATTTATTCTCTAAAGTCTTTAATAAGATACTAATATTATTTCTTACTCGTTGTACAACACTACGACGACAGTGTTGCTGGGCGTCAGGAAGGCGACGTTCTGTATGTTTGTCTGGTTTGTCACAGTCACATCAATTCTCTGCGAGCCTCGAGGAATGAACTTGGAGAAATGTCCCATAGCGTAGAACATGGGCTGCTTGTAAAACTCCCCAGCTTCAGGGTTTACTATAATTGGCGAGTCCACACCTGAGCCTGTCCATTTTGGACCACCTTCTGCATTCAGACACAGGTTCCAATCGATCCATCCTATCAAGTTATGGTTAAGGTTCTGAAACATGAATCTGATTTAACAAACAATCATGGGTAGTATTAGATGTTGTGCTACCCAAAACAACCCGAACCTCAATAATATCAACGAAGTATTCTTCAGCTCTTGACCAGGATCCTAAATCCACATCCAGAACGTCCGTCGGTTGAGCGCCTAAAATATAAATAATTTTAATACTAGCCGCTTATACAATTATTACGTTTCATTAAGTAAACTTAAGTTAACTTAAATTAATATAGATTTTGCCGATACCTGTGCAAGCTTCTGTAGAAATAACGAATTTGTCCGGGTAGTCCTTCATAATGGCGGTCACGGTAGAAGCAGGAATAACCTTATTCAAGTACCAATGTATTGCAACCCCGTCTAAGCAGTCTAGTACTTCGGGATAAAGTGAAATTAACTGGAAATTAAAATAAGAATAAATTCCATTCCATCAATATACTTACTACATTGATAATGTTAGTCGAGTATAGAAAGCTAGAAATAATTAGAATCACACTTACTATTGTCCAATAAACGGGGAGAGTCAATCGCTGGTCATCTGCTGCTAGGATCTTGACATCCTTAAAGGTGGAGTTACGGAATGTGGCGGCCATGCGCTGGGCGACTTCTGCCTAGAATACAAAATATCATAAAGCTATGAACATTAACGCAAGCTAGCCAATGAAACAAATATAAGAATAATATTACAATTCAATGGAAAATAATATCTTATATCCAGCCAAAAATGCCAGTGGTTTGTATAATCTCACTTACCATATAATCTAATGACCATCCAACAGTATTAATGGTATCGTACCCGACCGTACCATCAATGGGCTCATTAGAAATGGATACACTCCACACCGAAATATTCTCCGCTGCGTATTTTTCCATGAACCTGAAAAAAACTTTTCATTAGACTTATTTTTTAACAAAAAAAAAAATATATTACGATTTTCAGAACTAATCATTTAAGGCTTTTGAAACCATAACAGTATACAAGTATCCAAATAGTCAAACAAATGGTAACTTCCATAGTTAATTTAGTGTTTGTATTAATTGCATACTAGCTGACCCGACAGTCGTTGTCCTATTTTTTTTATATTTGCTGCGCTAATTTTCGTTCACTTGGTTGTACCCTTGTCCTGACTACAAAAAAACACAGCCAAATCGTTCGAGCCGTTCTTAAGTGATGTTCCATTATACATGTAGCATTTCATTTCTATTATTATAGAAGTAGCTATATGTGTGATGATTGTAAAGCCTGCAAAAGGTTACCCTTTACTTTAGCTAGTTTTAGTTAGTAAACACCGCTACCCCAAAACCGTGGTGCGTGGTGTTTTTTATAATTTATACATCGTCGTATTTATATACATATGTATAGCGTCATCGTTTACTTGTAATGGTAATCGACGTAGGTTTGAAGATACTCCTTCTTCAGCCGACTGTAGCCTCTGAAGGCATTGTTGGTCTTCATCCACACCGGCGGCGACCAGGTCGCGCTGACTATGAGTACCGGGGCACTGGCGGCTTCCATACAGGCTTTGATCATCGGTATCTAAAAGAATACCAACCTAATATTTAAAGACGAAATAATTTCAAGACACCTAAATGAAGCAAACTCATTTTGTGAAATAATAGCATAATTATTTCTACTGGGTTTACAAAAAAGTTAATAAGTAACAAAACCTCTCATTTACTTCGCAGTTATTAACTTTATTTTTACGAAATAAAACAAAAGATATACCACACATTCATTATTTCAAATCCACTAATACATAGATACATTCGTACGTATGTTGGTCATTATCGAAGTTGAAATAGTAAAATACGAAGAGTATACGGACTAGTAAGTGGTCTCAGAATACGTCCAGACAGTACCTTGTACTCATAGTCTTCGTATGTCAGCGTGAAGTTGGTCAACGCAGTGTCATTGACTGGCAACTCGTTGTATGCGTACGCGCGCGTGGAGAAGTCGGTGCCGCCGATGGGGACACGCAGCATGTTGTACTGGATACCCGAGTCGCCGCAGTACGACCTTAAAACCATTGTTTAATTAAATGCCTTTCAACGTTCTTGTAGGCTAGATATAATCATTAACTAAAATAATCTAAATACTAAGACATAAAATTTGGTTAGTAAAAGAAATTATGCTTCATAGAAATCCAAGAGAAAAATAATAATAATACCAGCCTATAAATGTCCCACTACTGAGCACAGGCCTCTTCTCATATAGGAAAAGAACGAGCATTGATCACCACGCTTGCTCATTGCGGGTTGACGATTTCAGATTCCAATTTTTGGAATCAAGAGAAAAGTATTGAAAAATATATCTTTATCCAAACCACGACCTTTCTCAGATTTTAACAGTAATAAAACATTAAATAATTTTATTTATACTCTATCAAGTTTTGCATCAGCTTCGGATCTGACAGATTCTTCCAGTTGAGACCAGCCGAATCCGTGACAGCTCCTCCGAAACCAGTTATTGTTTGATATTTAGTTTGAGGATCCAAGGTTAATGTTGCACTGTTAGACGTTCCTGAAAAAATGATTATGTTAACACCAGCTTGTTATCGACTGCCTCAAGACAGAACGCAGGACTTAGGTCATACAAAGAAAAAAATATCTTCTTTATAATATATGTTTTATTAATTACTTACCTCTTTTAAACGTATCAACGACCCAAAAATATCAAAAAAATGGTTTACTTACCATTGAAAGATCTCAAATCTTCAGTAGTTTTATTAAACCGTAGTCCATCCTGTAATGGGAACAAACGTTTTAGTAAGCCGATAGATGAGATAAACAATGATTTAACATAAATATTACCTCAGATGACACGTAGGAAACGTATTTCCCAGTTACTGGTACATCTCTGGTTACAGTGTCACAGTAGTCTTTGGTGCACACACACAGTACGGACCTGTTGGCGACTGACCGAGCCGCACAAGGGACGTCTAAAATAAAAAACAAATGAAAATTGGCGATGCACTAGCCAAAACTCTTAGTGAAGATAAAAAAGAACCGGAGAAGTGCGAGTGTCACTCACCACGCACCAAGGGCTACGTATAATTTTGCTGATCATCCCCGTTATTAGTCCATATGTGACGCTATCTAATTTCGAACTGTAAATACGCGACGGTCCTCGCCGGCGAGGACGTAATAAAAGGCGGTGTTTTGTATTGCTACTGCTAGCTAAATCGAATGCTTCTTGGAGAAGTGTTGTTTTATCGTCGGGGTAGGAGAGAGTAATGTCTGGGCCGTTTGATTTTACATGTGACTGAAGGTCGGTAACGCGAGGCAGCTACGATTAGCGGGTTACGGTGGTTTTCTGCGGTGTCGAAGAATTGGATCGCGGCGCGTTTCATGAACTGCTTGATTGTGGGCAGCTTTAAGTCACAGTGCAGCTGCAAGTTACGAACGTAACCTGGAGCGCCCGTGGCTCTACGCATGACAAGGTTTTGGAGAGTTTGCATTATTTGAGTCGATAATCGGGTACGTGAGAGAACACGTCGCTGCCGTAAGTCATGATAGGTCTGACGCACACAGTGTAAATTCTCTTCTTGCAAGCAAGAGAGAGTTTACTGCGCTTGTTCAACATACAATGAAGTCGGCCGAGGGCGAAGGCGGCTCGCGCGCGTGCCGCTTTGATATGAGGTACGAAGCTAAGCTTCTGATCAAGGATCACACCCAGGTATTTGGCTTGCTGCTCCCAAGGGATAGGCTTGCCGAAGAGGGTTATAGGTGGAGCGGGAGCGGGAAGCCGCCGTTTCCTACTAAATAGCACGGCTGCGCTTTTGGTAGGGTTGACTTCGATTCTCCATTTCGTGAATCACTTCCCGAGGGCCGTGACCGCGGTCTGGAGAGTTCGACCTATCGCTAAAGGGCTGGTACCTGAATAATAAATGGCCGTGTTGTCGGCGTACAGAGCTACTTGGGGCTTGCCACCGCGTGGCAATATCGCTGGAGTACAGGGTAAAAAGGAGTGGAGAGAGGACGGAGCCTTGCGGGACTCCGGCGCGGATCGGGTGAGCGAACCTGTGACCACTGGCGCGTCAAGCCAGTGGTCGCAGGTTCGAGTCCTGCTTGAGGTTTAAGTTTTTCCTTCTATTATTTATATTTAATTACAAATATAAAATAGTGAAAAATTTTACATACCGCCTGATTTGACCAACGTCACCCATAACATACACAAAATTCCAATTATAGTACAAAATTTAATATTTAATTTCATGTTAATTATGAATAATAGAATTTTGTACAACTCCCCTTAAAGTTAAAAGTGAAAATGACGAATAGATTGAGCTGCTGCGATATTAAATCTGCAAATATTTCACAGTTAATTTGGGATTTGCCAAGTCAAATCCAGCTGTTTAAACGTGCATACATTGTGGGTATTTTCTTTTTTATGTCAGTATGTTGGCACTAGCTGTTGCCCCTGGCTCCGCCCGCATCGGTTACCGCGGCTAAACGTAGCCTATGTCCTTTCTTGGGATCCAAGCTTACCCCATATCAAGTTTCATCAAAATCGATTTAGCGGATTAGCCGTGAACGCCTAACAGAGAAATGGCAGTACGGATAAGTGCCAGTAAAATGTTTCAAAAATGGACAATCAGGTAAATGGCTTATTAATGTTGGCAATTTTATTTTTGTTATTCTTATTTGCATTATAATTAAATCCACATGGAATTAAACGTATAGATATTCATCAGATTACCAGCTGAATAAACTCATACTCGTTCTTCATAATTGTTTTTAAAATATTTTTGGTTTGCTTACGCAATAGCCAATGCAAACAATAACACCACAACCGAATTCGAGAACTCGTATATTAATTACTATTCAACTTCATATTACAGCACTTCCATAATGGTAATATTTCGACCTCATGGGAAACAAAAGCGCAAGATTCATACTTCCATACTCCATACTTAATATTATAAATGCAAAAGTCACTCTGTCTGCCTGTTTCACTCTTTCACGGCCAAACCGCTAAAGCGATTTTGATGAAACTTGGTATAGGATAAGCTTTGATCCAAAGAAAGGACAAGGAGCCGCGGGCATCTGCTAGTCCTAGAATAAAAACTAATTCCTAAACATCGACTACTACTGCGGAGCGTGCGCGCCTGCTTGCTGTGGGGGAGTGGGAGTCAGGCCTATGGCTTCACGCACTACCGTCGTCGAACATAGGCACCTTGTTCGACGATACTACTTTCCGCCTCTGTGTGTCACTACGCCTTGGCGCTTCTTGTTGTTCTCCACATCGCTGTCACTGTGGCGCAGTAGTCAACAGCCTCGGACACCACGGCCTGTCATGTAGCCGTAGCGCAGGACGCATGGAACGACATGCCAATTTAAACGACATCATCCGACGTGCTCTTGTTGCCGTCGCCGTTCCGGCTGTACTTGAACCTAATGGCCTGGCACGCGACGACGGCAAGAGACCGGACGGGATGTCTTTGTTCCCTTGGAAGATGGGTAGGCCTTTAGTGTGGGACGCTACCTGTGTCGATACTCTTGCGCCATTTCATCTTCCCAGTTCGTCGTACTGTGCTGGCGCTGCTGCTGCGGCTGCTGAGAACCTCAAGCGGCGGAAATATAACAACCTTATTGGAAGTTATACTTTCCAGCCGTTTGGGGTTGAAACATTTGGACCGTGGGGTCCGAGTGCACACCTTTTATTTAAAGATCTTGAAAAACGTATTGTTGACTCCTCGCGTGACCCAAGGGCTGGCTTTTACCTTGGACAAAGAATTAGCATTGCCATACAACGTGGCAATGCTGCCAGCTTTTTGGGTACACTTCCAGTCGACAGCGACGTGGATGAATTTTTTGACGCTATTTTTTAGAGATTTTATTAGTTAAGTTTAGTTTTGTTTAAAGTGTATATATAGTTAAGTTTGTAAATATTTAAGATAAACATAATGTAAAAATGTTAAATAAATTTCACAATAAATAAAAAAAAAATCCTAAATAAAATATTTATTTTACTATAAACTTATCATCTATTATTCATTCAACATTTCTATTGTAGTTATTGATCTAGGTTCAATTGATAACACTGCTTCTTTCTTCCCAAGAATGATCTTTACTTTTTCTTCGGGTCCCCTGTAAAATAATTAAACAAAAAATTATGAAAACTTCCTATTTAGGCCGAACGTAGTAAACTAAGTACTTACCAACATAGTAAACTAAAGTTAAACTTTATGAATATTTAAAAACTGAATTACTTTTGCCGTTTTCAAGTTCTATGTAATTCAAGAAGGCTAGTCTTCTTTTGTTACAGACTTCTCTCGAATAGTTTCTTAAAAATCAACTCAGCCTATCGCGGTCTACACAATATACTTGATTTCTTACTTGTTGAACAGCACCACGACAATAGTGTTATCAGGCGTCAGGAACGCGAGATTCTGAACAATTGTCTCTGCTTCAACAGTGGCCCTTATTCTTCGAGATCCTCGCGGCACAAACTTAGAGAAATGCCCTATCGCGTAGAACATGGGCTGCTTGTAGAACTCCCCAGCTTCAGCGTTCACTTTGATTGGTGCATCTACTCGTCCGCCCAGCCAATTAGGGCCGCCTTCCATGTTTAAACACATATTCCAGTCAAGCCATCCAATGACATTGTTGCTGAGATTCTAAAAAGGGAAAATATGAGTAATCGTTTGGGGAGAATTGGATGTTTCGTAAAAGAGATTACACAGATAAAAATTAAAATAAGTGGTAGTTAATATACCTCTATAATATCGTTGGCATACAATTCAGCTCTACCCCAAGAACTTAAAGCAGCATCGGTAGGTACACCACCTAAAAACCGAACAAATAATTAAACTTCTTCTTGGTACCTATCTCCGGTACTCAGTACGATGTCATAAGGCTTTTAAATATATTTTACTCCTTTTCCTTGCAGTGGGACAGTTACAGCCTTACATCACATCCTAAGAGGTTTACCTGCACAGATTTCCGTAGCGATCACGAACTTGTCAGGGTAGTCCTCCATGGCTTGCGACAAAATCGTTGCTGGAACGTATTTACTCATATAATAGTGTACCGCCACGCCGTCCAAGTATTTCAGAGTCCCGGGAAATAGCAAAACTAGCTGTAAAAGTAAGGGTTAGTTTAAAATAGTACGAAATATCAATTTTAAATACCCCAAGGTATTTCAGTGCCTCAACGGGTTTGTAGTACCAACGGGTACTGGTATACTGAAGTGGTGGTGTACTATGCACAGCTTTGCAACAATTGTCTAGAACCATTTAAATGATTGTGTCCTTTTTTAGTTTGCGGGCTAGCGATCCTAATGTGAAAAAGAATCTTGCTAAAAATGGTGTATGAAGAGATTAACTTACTGTGTTCCAATATAAAGTAATGGTAAAGCGTAAATCATCTCCCGAGATGATCTTGACGTGTTTGAATTTAGAAGTTCCATTACGAAGAGTCGGCCCCAAGTTGTGTTCAATAAATTCACTCTGGAAGAAAGATAAGGAAAAGGTATTTTGAGACCTTCAAAATAATATTAATGATGTGTTTTTAAGTATTTACAACTAGGAAAAAATCATTTTTCTTTGTTATTTCATTGTTTCTTTTTTATAAAAAATCATGTGGAACATTCATCAATATAAACAGTTTACCATGTAGTCTAAAGTCCAGCCCAAGTTGTTGAAGGCGTGCGGTAGATAATTAACACTGCCGTGAAGAGGTTCATTCGTGGTGGAGATCCCCCACACTGGCACCCCTGCCTCTGCATATTTCTCTAAGAACCTGCAGAATAAGAAAATAAAGTTATGAAAATGTCATCCTACCAGATTTCGCCCAAGGCAACTTCTTAAATTCTGAGGTTGGTGACGCTCATGGGCACCCATGCATGAAGCAGGTGGCTTATAAGTCTAAGTTTATTTATTTTCAGAAAAAAGAACAGAAAAGATTCGGATATAACAGAAACAGGAGCATGTGAGATGTGGGCATCCCATTTTGATGATGTAATAAACTTGTTGTCGTATGTACTGAAAATACTTATAAAATATACTTAACTGTAAAAAATATTTTTCTTTTTATCTGGATGATAATTTTTAATGCCAAAAAATTATCATGAAGCCTGATGCAAACGCTTATTTGAAAGAGCCGAAAAGCTTATTTGTCAGGCAAATACCTAAATAATATAGGGGCTTTGATCGCCGTTTTCGTCACATGTCATTTGGATTGAAATCCAATCTCCAAACAATTGATTTTCTACGAGTGCAAAATTAGCATTTTCATTTGTACCTATCTAAATAATCTTTTACTTCTTTTAATGTCATGACTCGTAACCTCAGTTTAAAAAGCTCTTTTAAATGAAATTACAAATTTTGCAGCCGATTTCTAAAAATACATTATTTCATTTATTTTACTTGTAATGGTAATCAGCGTAGGTCTGAAGATACTCCTTCTTGAGGCGGCTGTACCCCTTGTAGTCATTGTTGGTCTTCATCCACACCGGCGGCGACCAGGTCGCGCCCAGCATGTGCACCGGGGCGCTGGCAGCTTCCATACATGCTCTGATCATAGGAATCTGGAAAACATAAAGTTTTTTGTTAATAATTTATGTGCTTAAAAATTGATTGTTTATTTAGGTACAAAATGTGTTATATTTTTGAGTATTTAATTTTGATAATGAATGTATCCATAGCTTGTTTATTATTTCTTATTGAGATTTAGAAAATGAAAACAGCTTATAGTCTGGTGGCCAGACAACATACATCACAGTTGGATCAGAAATATCACCTAGCCTAGATGCTCCGAAGGTACATGAGTTTCAGTTGGAAAAAATCACCAGTTGTAGATATTTTACTCAAATAGCCTGTGGATAAAATCGTATATGATGTTCCATCATTATGATAAAATGGTAACTTGTTCAGTGTGTACAAAAAAAACGTTCGGTTTTTTGTTTATTGTACGTAGTTTTTTTGCCCTCGTTCCTTAGAGTTAGGTCGATGGTGGATACCTTAAAATACCTTATAAGCATAATCTTCGTAAGCCAGTGTAAAGTTGCTCAAAGCTGCGTCATTGACCGGCAGCTCGTTGTATGCGTACGCGCGCGTGGAGAAGTCGGTGCCGCCGATGGGGACACGCAGCATGTTGTACTGGATACCCGAGTCGCCGCAGTACGACCTGAAATTAGGTATAAAGATAAGGTTTTAAAAAAAAAAACAAACTAAGATAAAAAAATGCTTAAAAACGGTAGTATTTTTTTTAATGAAGAAATGATAGTAAATACAATAGAGCATCAACGAGCACAGGAAAAAAAAAAGAACCTTAAAAAGAATGAGTTGAAGACATGAAAATACAAAACCTATTATGTAAAAATAAAAATGTAAGGTGTTAATGTATTTAAAAGGTGCAGGGCGGTTTTATTATAGCAATTGACACAGCTGCTATTTGTAGCTGATTTTTAAGTGAACGTGAACCGCTACACATGGACTGCTTTAAGCAGTTTAACTGCTTTTGAGGTGACTGTTTTCAAAAAGAAAGGGGCGAAAGGCGCATGTGGAGCCGCGTGAGACCGGTTAACAACTGACGCAGTCCGTGTGCGTTGATCACTGACAAACTGCTCGAGCAGAACAAGTACAGCCGGCCTAATATGGAGTAAAAAATACAATGAATTTTACGTACTGTATTAGGTTTCGCTTCAATCTGGCATCTTTTAGGCTATCCCAGTTGATGGCAGCGGCGTCAGATACGGCGCCACCAAACCCATTAATAGTTTGATATTTTGTAGTTGGATCTAAGTCCAAATTGATTGTATAAATGCCACCTACAAAAATAACAAGAGTTTTATTTGTAACATGAAATTATAGAACAAATGTAACTTTATATATCATTTTACAGCAGATCAAATGAATTACCTTCTCTCAAGTTTTGTAATTTGCCTGAAGTTTTCTTAAACCTAGATCCTGCCTGCAAAAGAAATTATTAGAAAGGTAAGTAACTAATTACATTCATATTAAATTTAACATATTTGATTACATATAAATGTAAACGAACTTCAATGAAATTAAATGGGACCACCTCTAAGGTATAGTCAATCAATAACTATTTTTTTTAAATCAATACTTTATTGCCTGACATATTGCGTAACAAACATATAAAAAAATACCTTCGAATTAAGAACGTCCTCCTATTGAAGTCGGTTCAAAAGAGTGTGTTTCAGTGTCATTTACCAATTTATTTGCATTGAATTTAAAAAAATATGCCAAATTGCAAGGGTTTTTTTTTAAATATTACAAACGAAATACTTATTAAAGTAATTTAAAGTGCATCCTACCTCCGACGACACGTAGACCACATACCCCCCACTGCTGGGCATCACCCTGGTGACGGTGTCGCAGTAATCTGCGGTGCACACACATAATACTGATCCATTGACCACAGACTTCGCTAAACATGGACGATCTGTAAAACAAATTTCATACAGGTAAGCCATAGGTTGTAGTTTTTTTTGAGAGGTATATACATGAGAGATATAATACCTCAAAAATATCTGACTTGTTTCAGTTATTGGATCACAATAATTTATATTATATTGATGTTTAATTGATATTTATTGGTAAATAATTAATAATTTATTGTATAAGGGCTTTATTTTGTCTACGGCAAAGGGGCGAAAATGCTAAATTAAATAAAATATTACCGGATTACTTATTTATGTCAATGGTTACATTAATTAAAGTGTGCTGGATTAAACTACACAAGAGGCAATAGCCTAATGGTCAGGGTGACCGCCTTGTGATCGAGAGGTCGCAGGTTCGATCCCCACCCATTACACTATTGACGTGAACCCACTCCAGATACAAGCATATTTAGCTTAGTTGGAGGGGTTAACAAGATTGCTAGTAATGTGAATTCCACCCACATTGCTAGTAACCTTTAAAAAAAAAAAAAAAAAAAACTCGATCCAGATCATTCATACAGTTTGACCAATAAAAAGGGTAAAGCCGCGCTCGCCGCTGTTGGTCCGCGGATGGGTGACTAATAATTGTAAACATATCTAGCCTGACCTCCGTGCTTCGGAAAGTATATAAAAGTACTCTGTGGGAAAGCACACTAAGCTGTTAGGCTTAGCACGCACTGCGATTAAACGCGCGCGGTTTAGGAATAGCTGAAAACGCAAAAACGCGCTTCAACACGCACTGCGGCTAGCGTTTTGCTTAAATTTATTTCATTTCACCATGGATTTCTGGCGAGCAGCATGTGTTTTAGCTTTGATATTGAAATTAAAAAATAGAAAACGCAAACAACGCCGCCGCCATAGGTACTGGGTACATCCACTAACTGATCAAAGACATTTGAAAGGATACTCTTGCAAAATGTACAACAACGTGCGTCAAAGCCAAAGCGGGCTTTAATATTTCTGTCTCTGTATTGATTTAACGATTTGTCATAATATAATGCCGGCCTTTTTCCACTTCAATAATAATGTTTTTTTAATACATTGTCGTAGTCTACATTCGATGTTTCTGAGTCGGACGACATGACTTAACCTCTGCAAAAACGTCTTTCCTCCGCACTCGCACAGTCGAGACTGAATAAAAACCGAATGCGATTAACCGCCGTGCGTGCGCCACAGTACTGTTACTATGGGACACGAAAAAACCGCGCGTTTTCAAACCGCGGTAAAAACGTAACAAGTTGCGTTTTTAAAATCAGTCACTGAAAAAAGTCACTAATGCGTGCGCTTGTATAGAAAGCTATGTGTTACATTTTTTTGCGGTTTCAGACCTGCGGTTAAACGCGGGCGTTTAATCGCAGTGCGTGCTAAGCCTTAGTCTCGACTGTCATACGTTGACATAATTCTGACAACCAAATTTAAGTACCTAGTTAGCAAAAAAATAAATTCGAACTTTATACACAAATAACACCCAGACTTAGGTACTATAACTTGTTTTCCATGTGCATCAAACCGCGGTGATTGTTTAAAACCGCAATTCGACGCTCAGTTATATTTGGTATTTGGTCATCTAATTGAATTAACTTCTTTATAGCCCGCTCTTGTAATAAATATGAACACCCCGTGGTTTTTTCCGTACTTTCCCCATTCCCGTGAAAATATCGGGCAAAAAATCCAATTTAACTCTAATTTTAAACCAGAGTGCATCCAAAGCCTTTCAGTGGTATTTGCGTGACATGTAACATAATAACCATCTATCCTCACAATTATGAACACTTCATTATGAGTCTCCCACTTCCACGATCTTCTCTTTTGTGCAAGGATGGGCCAGACCTTTCAGTAGAAGTCAAGTTGGTCTCTCAACCTTCTTTTCGATCTACCGCAATGACGGTTACCTTTGTGTGGGACCCCCTGCATTTGTTTCACAGCTCATCTGCCAAGCACAGAGTACTTTTATATCTGCCAAGTGACAGACATGACCGGCCCAATCCCATTTAAGTTTAGCAGCTTCATAGAGGGATTAGAAATAAAATAATATTCGCAATCGCACTTGTTTGTTTACTTTATCAATGCATAAATAAATACCTATTTAAATAAATAAAAAACATTGCTTAAACTTAAAATACTTTTGAGACTTGCGCATTGTGCAAAAGTTAAAAAGCTGATATAATAAAGTATTGAAAAGCTTTCTTACCAGTGTCGGCTGCTGAAGACAACCAAATTATAAGTATGACGAACGGAATGGCTAGAACCAACGAACGTCTATGATACTTCATAGCGAAGTTTGAATCCAACGAACGCAGCACTCCGACTGAACACACTAGACTGATAAGGTTAATAAAACAAACAACCAGGATAATATAAATATTAAGATCACACAAGTCACCGTTAGAGGTATAAATAAGTAAACTATAGAGCGCGCATATCGAGTATAAACTGTTAACACTAGTATGAACATGTAAAAACGTAAAATTAGTGTCAAAACAGAGCGCACTGTTTTAATAAAACGATCTCAAAACCTAATGTTACTCTAATAATATCGAAACCGTCGATATTGACGACCTCCGTGGTCGAGTGGCGTACACACCGGTTTCAAGGTGTCGCCAGCTCTGAGGTCCCGGGTTCGATCCCCGGCCGGGTCAATGTAGAAAACAACTTTTCTACATTGTCTCGGGTCTGGGTGTTTATGGTACCTTCGTTGTCTCTGAATTCCATAACACAAGTGCTTTAGCTACTTACTTTGGATTCAGAGCAATGTATGTGATGTTGTCCACATTTATTATTCTCGAATAAACGTCTGTAGTCGCAAATGACATAAGTCAGTAAACGAGCGTAGTACATTTAGCTAAGAATGTGCTTACGCTCGGCATGAGGAGCTACTACCGATGCGCATGCTTTATGCTTATCTATGTTTACTTTAAGATCGTCACATTTACAATCGAGTACACTTCAGTGTTAAGAGTTTGATTAAAACATCGTCTTTATTTCAAACTCGCGATTAACAGCGTTATACGTTTGTATTGAGAAAGACCAAGTCGGCCAACCCTCTTAAGGCACAAACTTTCGGTTTGATAAGATCAGATAGTTGAGTCGCTATTGTAATTAAAGATATTTTTAAACAATTCAATATCATCATGATGTTGTTAAAAAGCGATTGAAAATCTCATTTTAAGTTCATTCTAAAGGCTCGAAAGGTGCTGATAGACTTTTTTTTATAATATCTTTCCCATGGACAACTCACACACGGCCATCTGATCCCAAACTATGCAGAGCCTGTATTATGATAACCAGACAACTGATACACATACTTATATATTTCTAAATACATACATATTATAGATAAATTACACCCAGTCACAGAACAAATGATCGTGCTCATCACACAAAGATTTGTCCTGCGTGGGAATCGAACCCACGACCTCCGTTTTAGCAGTCAGGGTCACTAACCACTAGACGAACAGGCCCGTCAAGACTTGAGCACTTACTTGTAATGAGTAATATAGTGAATATTATATTATTTACAAAATAATCAGAAGCATTTTAGTGAGTATTCTAGAGTAACGACAGTAAATTTGCTAGCGTTTTGACGAGCCGAGCAATATTGTCATTGTTCCGTCCGACATCTTTGTGAAGAATACATTTTTTGACGAGTATTTACTAGAGCGTTTGTTAGAATGATTGTAGTTGTTTGGCTCTGTTTGTTGTTCAGTTCTACACAAAAAAACTGCGAATGTTCGATGTTGTGTTAAGTTTCTCAGTACCTTAACATTCATAAAAAAACATGATATGACAAAAATCTGTAGACCATTTACACCGTTGTAAAATTATTTTGTTTAAACATCATATAAGTCCCTACAGACAATCATTCTCATCTCTTTATCTAAATCCGTAATTATTTTAGGTCAAAACCATATTAAAATAGTGACTATTGTTCTGTTTTTTACTCGATAATGTTCATGTTATCTGGGAAGGCCCAAGTCATTAAATGAGAGTTTATGTTTTGTTTAACTTATTAAGTATTTATAATCAAAGATTATCATTTATTGTTATATGTTAACACTTACGGACAAAATGATTTGTCTCACTGAAATAATCTCTCGATATTCCCTAGTAGGTAAACTAAATGCGCTTCTTCTAGAGAATGGAAGCCGACTTCAACATAGTTTGGAAAAAAAACTAGACAGAAGAAGGTAACTTCTTTATTTTACCTATTTTATGATAGCACCGTGACACAACTTTCTCTGAATTCCAAAGATACGTCAACTCATTATGTACGAAATAAATTCGTATAATATATGAAAATATTATATGTATTTGGTGATTTCGATATTTATTGCTCTAACGGTTTGAGATGGGTTAGAGTCTAACCCATCTCAAATCACTTAAAAAAGAAACGTTTTATTATTAAGTAAGTAAGTAAATTAGGGATCATTAAAATAGAACACAAAAAATAAACAAAATAAAATGTATTTTTACTTTATAAAATTATTTACATTTTCCCGTGAGATTCGTACAAAAATATTTACAAAACATTACATTAATATTAAAATAAATAATATAACAATAGTTTATTAGTCATAAAAACTATTTGTGATAACCTAAATAATACATTATTGCAAAGTCGAGATACGTAAAGATACTCAGCACCATTTCTGTCACTGCGGACAGTTTCGCACAACTGTCCATATTAGTGAAACTCTTTTATGTTTTAATAACTTAACCATCCATTTTCTTCTCGACCAGACACAGAATTTGACGTTAATTTTTAGACTATCAAGTTATAAAAACCACAGACGTATAGATTATAAGTTTTGGTCGGAAGCAAAGCAGTGCTAAATCATTTTATTATTTTTTTATTCTTGCGAACAAACCATTTTACATTTGTAGGTCACATTTTCTTTTAGAACTTGCCCGTCAGTTCTCTCTACGACCTCTGAAGGTGCTCGTGACATGTCTATACCATTTGTAACATCATCTTTGTTTCTACTTAATGTACTTTTTACGTTAGGCTGTATGTTCGCCTGTTTTAAAGTATTAGAAAGATTAGACGGAGGGAGACGTGCTTTGACTGCCTCCTTAACTTTGCTTAAAAAAGCGCCTTCAGAAACTTTTGGCCATGACTGTAGGCTTCCAAGATTTCTATCAGGTTCTAAATTGCCTAGTTTTGACACTGGCTTCCTTAGTGGTGTAGATAGTCTTTTGTCACTATCTGTATCTGTATATAAAAGTTTGTGCTTGTTTAGAAGTCCAGTGGGAGTTGAGAGTTTTGGTTGCCTTAGATCACTCTTTATTCCATGATTTTCCGGTGCTACCCTGAGACCAGTTTTCTCTTGATTTTTTGGTTTTCCAGTTCTTACTCCTGGCCTGGGTGTTGTCGAAAACGATACTTCTACTTTAGTATTTCTAAAGGGCTGAAATGGTTTTTTTAAAGGTGTAATATTAATTGGTTTAGTATAGCTACCTTGATTCCGTAATTTATCAAAATTTGTTCGAGGTAGCTCAATGTTATGAGTGTTTGAGCCTAGTGTTCTTTGAGGCACAAGTCCAGATGGCTTTGACATCATTTTAAGTTCAGGTACTTTGACAGTTTTCGGAACTGGTACACTTGCAGCTGTTGGCATTTTAAACTTATTTGTCCTACTCGATGCTGAAGATCCCTTACCATTTAATTTTGGTAGATCAAGTCCACGGGAAGGCGTGTTTCTAGTCCTGGTTGTTAACGTAGGTTGTGTGGTTCGCAGTAATGATTTGTGATCACCTAGAGTTTTTATACTCGGTTTTCTGATGCGAGATTCACTGGTCAGTATTCTGGAATTATCCAAAAGATCATTACGCATTGTATCAATTCTGTCATTAAAATCCATGTGCAACGCCTTTAGTTTATCATTGACATCCTCGTGGTTTCTAGATATAGTTTCTAGGAGCTCATGAGGCTCCAGTTGGATTGGAGTCGCTTTCTTAGCACCATTAAAAGTGGATTCCAGCATACTATGCATGTTTCGTGACGCACTTTTAAAATGGGTATTTATGTTTCTAGATAGATCACTCAATGCTCGACCACTTATAAGATCATCATGTTTCAACGAAGACTTTAGTATGTTATGGGGACTAGAACTACTCCTTCCTTTAAAATCACCGAGCTTCGTAGTATCTAATGGGTAACCTAAACCAGTCTTACGGTTGACATTCTTTGAGCGACTTTGTCCTGTTCCTAAACCAAGTCCTTTATCATCGAACACTGATTGAAGTTTAATGGGTTTCAAACCCAAATCATCCGTCAATTTTGATTTAGGAAATATAGATAGTGGCTGCAACTGTAAAAAATCGAGATCTTCTAAAAATCGCTCTGGAGGTCTTTTTGACTGACTGTTTCTGGTGCTGCCATCAGTTGCCATAATTGGATCTAAAATTTTTGCAGGATCAAGTAAAGTATCTGCCTTTAATGGTAATATATCTTCTGACCTACGTTCGCCTTTGTCAAATAAACTGGTAACCCTTGATTTTATGTCATCAAGTGTGGGCATTGGTGCTATTTTTAGAACATCACTTAGATCATGAAGCGGACTCTTAAGTATATCTTCATCACACGGTCGCTCTAAATCAGTTGACGGGATTGATTGGACTGCATTTTTGGGAGGTATCTTACTTATAACAGTTTCACTAGCTCCGACTTTTGTATCATCATCCTGAGATTCAGACTGCTGTGGTAAATCACTTCCACAAATGTCTTTTACATTATCACTGTTAACAGAACTTTGTGGATTCATGTCATTATCATTTTGCAAAGTGCGCGGCATCTGTTCCTCACTTAAATCCTGTGGATCTGTACTTTTCATTTCTGTTGCCTCTTTTGTTTCGGCTATTTCTTGTGTGGGTACATTACACTCCATATTACTTCGAGTTTTTTCTTTATTCTCATGTTGTAACATAGAATCTGACATTTCTTGCAAATCTTGCATACTTATCTGACTGCCATCTACGTTTTCAGAACTCTCTTTAGTACCCATTTCCGGTTTTACAGATGTTATTTGGGCTGTCTCTTCATTATTGCTATCTGTATTTTGGCTTTCATTTCTGATAGCTTCTTTCCCGAATAAATTTGACTTTCCTGAATTAGTTTTGGGTATTTTGAGACTTTCTATTTTCTCAATTATGTTTTGCTTAATAGTGTTCAGAGTTTTGTCAAGAGAAAGAGGGTCTAATAATTTTGGCTCTGCGTTATTATCAAAAGACTTTATATCATTGTTGCCATCTTGTGATTGTCGTGCTATTGATTCACTAAATAAATCATGTTGGTCTGAGTCTGGTTCAAAAATCGTATTAATGGCGTTGCTGGCACCACTCATAGAATCTGCACCACTGTTATTGTTCAAACAATCATCTTTGCTTATATCAGAACTTTTATCTTGTCTGTCTACTAGATCGTCGGCCCTAAGTTTCTCGAAAGTTCCAGTATCAGAATCACCCCTTTTAATCTCTTGTATTTCATAACTTAAGGATCTCTCTGTTGATAAAGGAACATCAGTTACCGTAGTAGGTATGGACCCAAGGTCACAATCACTGTTATTATTGGTTAATTCTGAAGACTGACTGGTATCGACTTCGGTGCTTCTATCGCTTACATCTGATTCAATAAGTTGAGGGCTTGGTGTTGTGTTAAAAAATTCTGATGAAGTCACCTTTTCATCAGACTCCACGGCATTGGGTTCAGAGTTTGTACTCCTTGCAATATTTTCACAGTTATCGTCACTTACTTGTTGAATAAGATTGCTCGGGCTCACTTGAGTATCTGAAACCTCAGTTTCCCTGACTCTCGGTACCAAGTTTAATAAATCATTCACTTCACTTTTATCAGTTAGATTCGGAGCGCCTTCATCTTCGTTGGTTATTCTGGACGGTAACGCCAATTTAGGAGGGTTCTTGGCATTGTTTATAAGGTCTTTCAATGGAATTAATTCAACATCTTTTAGCTTCAGCAAGTTTTTCAGATCAAACGGTCTAGTTTTTGGTAAAATGTTTTCTAAATGTGAGTTGGCTTTAACATAGGACAACTTTCCAACCTGTTCTTCAACATTGCTTGGTGACGAAGAAAGGTCATGGTTATTGTTACCATTTATATTTAACTTCGAACTTATTGGTTTTACTTTGGGTAACGGTAGAAAAGTTTTGATCTTACCATCTAAAGATGATCTTCCCGTTATGAGATCTCTTACTTTATTGTGGATTGAAGGCAATTTCAAATTGGTCTCCTTATGGTCACAATCGCTGTCTGACTTAATGTTTGATGAGATAGTTCCAATTTTAGAGTTTGGCTCCATTAAAGGAACATGATCGCTATCAACACGCAGTACTCGTTCCTCAACATTGCTAGCGCCGACGGTGCTGTCCATATCCAACAAATTTCTGTGTAACAGACCGGGCCTGCTTCTTCTAGGTAAACCAAATATGTCATGTAATAGGTTTGGAGGTTTTTGAGCAACTCGCATCTTACTTAGAGTTCTCGCACTTTCTAATGGAGCATGTATACAACGTGATTCGTGGTTGCGAGACTCTTGCGTTATAATGTCATCATCACTATCAGCTTGCTTTGGTTTTACTATAATAGTGACTAAGTTTCTGGTACTTGCTTCTGGGGCAGCGTCTCCGTAGATATCTTCTATAGCTGCTTTGGCCATACTCCTTGCGGCATCTCTTGCTATAGCATCTTCATATTCTTCATCAGTGGCTTCTCGTATGGTCTGTAGTACAGATGAGGCAAGATCCACTTCTGGATGAAGCAGGGGTTTGAAGTCTTCTTTCCTTTCATCAAGCCTGAAATAGGTACGCACGCTTTATTACTTTACTGTATATTATAAATTTTTAGTACCTCAGCAGTGGAATAATACTTAAATATAAAAAATGTCTCTTATTATTTATATTAATAGCTAGTAGTTCAGTTAATAGTCAAGTAACTTCAATCGATTTAAGAAAACATGGAAATGATTATACATGCTTCATCAAGCTGTATTTATTTCAGCTTGAAATATATTCTATAATACTTAGATATGCGCCGAGTACTAAGTTACTATTCGGTACTCTGTATACTCGGAATCTTTTTCAGTAGGTACTGACAAGACTATTGAGTATTTATAGGTTAGAGACATAGTGAAAACAATATTTCGAAGTCATATTCATTAATTTTTAAAAGGGTAGTATTTTAATAATCTAATATAAATTCTAAATAACCCCCGAATACTGGAACGCAAACTAACTTTAAGACATTAACAATACTTTTACGAACCCTTAATAGCATACATGAAGGTAATTTAGTCATTTGCAATTACACATACCTACATACTGATACGATATTTAAATTCTTAGGTTATAGGTTATAAGCAAACAAGATTATTTAATACAGACTTGACCTCACCGATAGCGGAGTGGTATTGGTCACCACGCCAATTACCTCTGTGCGCGACGTGCTGCGGGTTTGATTCCCGCACGGGAAAAGCATTTGTGTAATCCACATATGCTTGTTCTAAGTGTTAGTCTGAATGTTCTTTGTGCATGTGAATTGATTGATTTTAGAAACCCTCCGCGACACGAAGATTAAATTCCTTTGTGCGGGAATAGTTTTTAACAAAAAAAACTGCTTCTGGTCAGGACATCAATAAACAGTAAGATTTACAGTATATTGCATACCTTACGACAGAGCCACGAGAACGCAATGCAGTCGGAAAGAAAACCGATGCAGCCCCATCGGAGTCAGCGCTGCGAGGCCTACACGGACAGTCATCCAGGTCCCGCGGGTTAGGCCCCGCGCCCACGCCCGCGGCCCTGACAGTGTCTCCTGGCTGAGGGAAGTCATCCTGCCCAGTTTCGTCAGCGTCAGGGCAAGGACAGCAGCCACCGAAGTCCAGCTGGCGCGTTTGACGAGCATTTTCACTGTCTTCTATAGGTTGTGATGATGTCTAGACGAAAAATAACAACATATAAATAACAAAAATAACATAAAGGTTTGTAAAGTTCACATGAATAATAAATTGTTTATTTAAAACTCTAAACTTGGTACGATCAGCAACAAAAGTACATAAACACAATCAGATTTATATACTTTGTGATAAGGCTATTTTGTATTCGTATTGGCTTGTCGCAACACCAGTCAATGGACTTTAAATTGTGTAAGTATAAGGTGTTCTGTGGAACTGATTTATTTCTTCAACTTTTGTTGCTGACTGTACCTGTCTAAAGTGGACCTATGCCTTAAGGTATTTTTCACCTGTCAACCTTTTATGAGAAGAGTTACGAGTAAAACAATAAAATTAGAATGATTATTCGCCTATAGTATATAATACATCAGAATGTAAAGATAGAATATTAGTTACTTAGAAATTGATGACGACGGCAACTTCTGATTGGAGGTAGAAGATGAAAGGAAAGAGTTTTGAGTTTATGTAACCTACCTTTAACAGATTAAGTAACTATTGACATTTTTTAAGCGTTATTTGATAAAACGAGTACGAGTGTTTCCTTATACTTAAATAATAGCTAGTTTATTAATACCTACTCATCATTTTCACGACTTTGGTCAACTATCCCTCCGTCAGGACTCTTCTCCACGCAGTACCTACTTAAGTACGTCTTTTGTCGAGAGAAGCTACGGTTACCAAATAAGGGTTATTGGATTAAAATAAGTATCCTGTCCCTAATCGTGCAGTTATGCTAGAGAAACAAGCTTTACCTGAACTCATTATTACCCTTTAGGTGGATACCTATGTATTATTAATACATGAATGTATTGTATGTGTGTATGTGCTCCTCGTGGCGCAGTATATAGCAATAAACTATAAATAGGTACGACACATATAAAAAGGGTATGACATATTTATTATTGTACACACAACAGACAAACAATAACAATCATGTAAAAAGCAAATAGATACAAAGGTACTGCTTATTTTGTATGAATTAAATTTATAAAAAAAAATACAACAATTTTAACGTGACAATCAGTAAAAGAACGAAATAAAAACATTACTCACATGCCCGTAGATTATAAGTAAGTACCAAAACACTGTCCTCCGCCACATCTTCGTAGCTCACATGGAGCCTTTCTAATGAGGGCCTATCTTCGAACCCTTACCTTAATATCGAATGATTATCATCAGATCATATAGATATAGCATACGCTGTGACAGATTGTTCTCGTATTGAGCACGCGCGACGCGGCCGCGACTCGCAAACGTGACTGTATTGCAGAGTCAGCACAAATCATTATCAATACCAATTAATTATCTAGTTTTGTGGAACGTCAACTTGATTGTTATCTATTTCGGTATTTCTTTTCGTTTTAATATTTGTGTAGACTATTATGTCCGACTCCTGGGCAAATGCCTGCTTCTAATCCTTTTGTTATCTGTGTTGGAAGGTTCCTTTTATTGTACTTACAGTTTTTATATCATTTAGTATTTTAACTGGAAAACGTATGACTGTAGATCTTTTTCATGAATTCATGTCGACATGAAGTAGGTACCTATGGGATAAAGTCAAAGTAATGTGTACTTACCACTTTAGCAAAGAAGTAAATAAAAAGTGTACCATTAGGTAGATACTTAATGGAAGCAAAGAACTTGGAAGAAGCGACAACACTGACTCGGGGTCGGTGTTATAATGCCGGTTTTTGGTAGGTAAATGTTTATCAATGCATTTATCCGCAGCAATTTAACTTTATTCTTGAGACCATTATTATTCTTCATTTACGTACATTTTATGTTCAACCAAGGAATATAGCGGATTTTATCAAAATCGGTTTAGTAGTTTTCAAGACAGAATATTTTCTTCAATTATTTCTTGGTTTATTGGATCCGGTGAAAATCCTTTTGTACTCGTCCCAGTACAGCATTAGCTGAGTCATCTCCTGTTTTCCTCTTTCGTTTTGTAAGATTGATGATGTAAGTACCGTGCTTTATAATAGCAATAAATGTATTTTTAAATTTTATCCTCATGCATGAACCATCTGGCCTGGAGCACTTTTAAGTCATAATATTTAAGACCATCGGAGTACTTATTCCATTCTTTTACGGGGGAACCTAGCGTTAACTAGCAGCCACACGAATTTACTAAAATATGTGGTAAATCTGTTTATTGGAAAAAAATACCTAAACTAATTGTATGGCGAGTCTCACAATTCACATCTATGGATTGAAGAGCCAATTTTAGAGGTTTGAATTTAAAATACCTCTTGATATCATACTTAATGTACCACCGCAGATCTGCCTTCATGAACTCTACATGTAGGTAAACGTAGTGTTACTTAATCTTTGTTTAGATAGGTTATGGAGACGTTGTGTGTGATTGTTCTTTTTTTATTTAAAATTAACACGTAGATATTATTTTATTATTTGAATTCCTTTTAATTGGTGTGTTAACTTTGTAGAAGGTTTTATTTCTCAAATGCATAGACAGCTTTATAGAATAACACGTCTATGCGCCTCTATATTGTCTATTATTAATACGGTCGCGTTCCAGACATATGTCAACAATTTAGCTAATAATAGCATTGAATCATGCTTAGGCAGGTAAACTATGTTTGATAATATACATTTGTAATTATGGAACACGTCTAACCATTGACAAAAAGTAGAAGTTAGCAGAGGTATAAACAATTCAAATATTTTAAAAAATTATGTTTGAAAGTCGTTGTGAAACGTTAACGATATTTTATGAGATTTACTAGTAATGAAATAATATTATAAAAGTGTGGCATTTTGATATAATAACACACTTTTTTACACAATAGACGTGAATATATTTCATAACGGACTTTATCAAATGTTCAAGTAATTGTTACACCAAAAACCTCTGAAAGTTTAGCGAAGCAGGCACATTATTTTGCTAGAAAATCTTCCAAAATTCCGAATTGCAAGATGGATGATTTTCTCAAAATCGAAAAGATCGGAGAAGGTACTTACGGTGTAGTATATAAAGGGAAAAACAAAATAACTGGGCAATTTGTGGCTATGAAGAAAATACGACTGGAGTCTGAAGATGAAGGTATTCCGTCTACAGCCATCAGGTACTTGAACCGCAATTTCTATATTTTTAGACTGTTTCTTGTTATATTCATAACATAGGTCACATTGATAATAAAAGACATGTTACAAATGACAACATAACCTATTCATGTTTTTGTGTTTCATAGAGAGATTTCGTTACTGAAGGAGCTGAACCACCCTAACATAGTTAAATTAGAAGATGTGCTCATGGAGGAAAGCCGCCTGTACCTTATATTTGAGTTTCTTTCAATGGACTTGAAGAAATACATGGACTCACTGGGTTCTGGGAAAGTATGTATAACATTTTTCTCAACTATTTAACTAAACCTGTTATTCCTTATTGATAATAATACCGGCCTATAAATGTCCCACTGCTGCGCATAAACCTCATCTCACGTAGAGACAGACCAAGCATTCTTAATCACCAACCTTGTTCACACAAACATTAATTGATACATTAGACCACCACATCATGACAACATTTATGATAACTAAGACTTAAATGTCTAAGTTATTTTGCTTTTATTTGGCTCCTTATTTTCATTGATCACTGATGGTTACAGTTTATGGACCCCGGTGTAGTGAAAAGCTACATGTACCAGATCAACAATGCCATTCTCTACTGCCATCAGAGACGGATTCTACACCGAGATCTCAAACCACAAAACCTGCTGATTGACAAGACTGGAATTATTAAGGTAAACTATATTTGGTACATTAAACAGTTTGCAGTTTAAAAGTGCCACTAAAAGACAATATACAGTAAATATGTGAGAGTTTAATTATGCTTTGACCACTGTAAATGGTTACTTTCTAGTTATGTTTTTCAATATCATGCCTATCAAAAAATTATGAAGTTAACTTGTTTTATATATAAGACATCTATATTAATAAAATACATGCTAAAGTGAGTTACATTGTCTGTTACACTCTCACACTCACTGCAACTGCTTTACTAATTTTAATAAATCTTCGTGTGGAGTAAGCTTGGATCGGAAGAAAGGACATTGGCTACTTTTTGCTGTGATAACTGTAAAAGAAGCAGGCGGAGCCGCAGACAAAAGCTTGCCAATAAATAAATCTATCATGCTACTAATCAAATAACTCATATAAATTTATATGAATGAAAATTATAGAATACTATATAAAAAAAAATATAATACAATATTGTTTAATAGACAGATAAGATTAATTATTTATTTTTTTGGCATCTACTACATAACCAAATCTACAGTCAGAATAACTTAAAATTTATAGATAATTAGCTTTTGCCCGCAGCTCCGCCCCCGTGTGGAAGTCGTTTAACGCGGCAAAAGTAGCCTATGTCTTATCTTAGGATTCAAGCTTACCCCATACAAAGTTTTATCAAAATCAGTTCAAATTTGAAAGTGTAACAGACAGACAAATGGAGTTACTTTATTTATAATATTATTATAGATATGGTAGTAGATGTTTGTTTTGATAAATAATATGGCATATTCCAGGTCGCTGACTTTGGTCTCGGCCGAGCATTTGGTGTGCCTGTGAGAGTGTACACTCATGAGGTGGTGACCCTGTGGTACAGGGCCCCTGAAGTACTGCTGGGGAGTCAGAGGTAAGTGTATTTTAGTCTGCTTGAATACTAAGTTAAAATTATATTGGTTAATCACTATTTTAAACAGTGATCTTGGTGTGTTAATAGAATGGTGTGGCACATTTTATTCAGATGGTTTGTAGACATACATAATTTAAAATACTAGTCTCCAACCTGTCTAGATATATTTTATGTAACATGCTGTAACCCATCAATTATAATATGTTCTGTGGATCATTTTCACCCTTTTGTTCTATATTCCACCATTCTTACATATATTATATGAAGCAAGTGATAAACACTATTTAAATACACTTACTTATTTCAGATATTCGTGTCCAATAGACATGTGGTCTGTTGGCTGCATTTTCTCAGAGATGTCCTCAAAGAAACCACTGTTCCAAGGAGACTCTGAGATTGACCAACTATTCCGCATTTTCCGGTAAATCATTGCCCTTGACATTATAATTCATATTTTCATATTCCACATCAATAATTTTTTTAATATTTAATCTTTTTTTGTATTTTCAGAATGCTGCGCACACCAACTGAAGATATTTGGCCAGGAGTGTCCTCTCTACCAGACTACAAACCTACATTCCCCAACTGGACAACCTTCAACTTACATAATCATGTAAGTTTTACTGGTTAATGCTTTATGTAGATAAAATGAACTAAAATAAGTAATCTACATGTAGTTATTTGTGTGTATGGAATGTTAAGGGCTGTTGATGATTATAATTAATATATTCCCAGTTGTTGCTACTGGTTGGTTACTAGTGTGAATATGTTTTTATTAACAAAATGCGTTTTTAAAAAAGTATTTAAATTGGATAGACTTCTAATACTAGTCACGACATATCAAATAAGCCCAAACTCGATTGAATTGCGTCGTTACTGAGTTTCTTTGTCCACCTTTTGGCTCCATCTCAAATCTGTCAATGGAAGGAAATAACTGGAATCTAAAACTACAGTTTTTTTTTATACTTTATGTAGTTTCTGTGCCTGCTAAATGAATAACAATTGTGCATTGGCATTGTATTAGAATTGAAATTTATTTAAAACTCCCAAGATATCATACATAATTTTTGATAATATGAGATTATATCCTAATGTTTCAGGTACAAAACCTCGACGAGGTCGGCATGGACCTGCTGCAAAAGATGCTAGTATACGACCCAGTGAAGCGCATCTCGGCGAAGGACACGCGGCGGCACCGCTACTTCCGCGACGTGAAGCTGCCGTCCGGCCTGGCCGTGCACTCCGCCTACATCCGCTACCAGCCCGAGCACTCCACCGACAGCGACTGCAGCGCGCAGAGCGTATAGTACTACCTACATACATATTACGGAGGGCAAATAACTTCAGCAATTGGCTATGAGAACTGGAGGTTAATCTTATATTTAATTCCGACCAATTGGCATAGGAATTGTGATGTTTTGTTCTTTGAACATCAAAAAGGTGCACTTTACTCGAGTGCCTAATTGTATCAATATTATGTGTTCATTGGGAGAAACTAACTGAAATCAAAACTTTGAAATCTTAGTTTCAAGAATACTGAATTGTGTGCCTGCTAAATTAATATAATTTTTGTATTGGCCTTCTATTGGAATTAAATATAATTGAACCTGCTATATTTTAGGGTGCCTTTGAGGGGTGAAAGGCAGCACTATTTCGGTCGCGCGATTGATCAGTTGCTGGTCAATCTTGATGTGATTGGTCACTCAGGTGACTCAAACCCCTGTTGAGCGGGTTTGAGTAGACTTTCTCCCAGTTTGCCAAGTTTTGATCAGGTTATTTGCCCGTTATACATACAGTGTATCACTGTAATTAATCACTAGACAGTGTCTGTATCAACGCGAAAGAATTTTGTGAATTATTAGAAAAATGGGTTGTTTGTGTTTGAGATTTAGATCTCTGAAATCTACACTTGGTGTGAAATCTATTCGGTAATACAGAAGAAACAGAAACGGTTTCTTCTTTTTCTGTTGTTCCCATATAAATTCGCTAAACAAATATGTTTAAAGTGAAAATAACTAGTATGTATAGTTATGATGGCTCTCCTATTTTTCGTTTCTCTTTTTATATTCTCTATCTTCTTCCATCTAAAATGGTTCTTGTGCACTCCCTTATTTCTATAAATTGTCAATGAAATAATCAATTTATTAGGCTTCTTAGAGCAAATACAGATTTCAGAACTAAGTATTTAATCTAATAGATAAAATAAGAAACATGTGGCCTTGAAATTATTTTAATCGTATTGTAAACAAAACATGTTTTAGAAGATGTGTAAAGTAAGCGGCGTCGTCGACTAGGTTTTATTTATTATTATTATTATACATCCATGGCACTACTGTTCGAAACTTCCTTTTAATATATAAAATGATGTGAAAGACACAGATTTAAAACTGTCCATATCAAGCTATATATTTGTATCACCAGATTTGTAATGTGTCAAATTTTAAACTAGATTATGGTATAATATAACCGTTTGCTGGTGTATTTATTCCAGACAGTGTCTCATTGATATTACGCATACTTCTTCTTTCCTGAAAAGGATTATCCTTGTCGTTTTACGAGTTCGTGAAGTATCTTCTAACTTATAGGGTTATCTTTCAATGTGTTCTTATAATATTGTCTTGTAGCCTCGTATCAGTCACGCGAGATTTTGGTTAATTTGTGGAAACACAGTGGTCAGATTTTTATTATTTTATTTACTGTAAATATACGTGCCAAAATGTAAACTGATAATAATTTGATTTGAACTATGCCATCATGAACCTGGCCACTGTTCTTCGTTCAGGAATATTATTATGAATAATGTATGAATTGATTTAGATATTATCTTAATTTTAACGCAATTAAATTAAAGATAAGTTTTAGTAATTTGATGGTTTAAAGTAATTAAATTTTAATGATAGGTTTTAGTATTCTGTCGTTTTATTTACCCTACTTATACAAACACTTCATAAAATTATGCAACAGGACAAGAAACATAACAAAACAAAAACATAATTTAAAACAATAATTGTATCTAATTTAGTATTTTTTCTGTTGTTTTTAATCATAGTTTTAATTTGTTTTATAATATATCTTAAAATAATATAGGTACAAGCTACTTAACATGTAAAAATCACATGATACACTAACTGTTACTGTTATTTCAAAATTATTGCTAGATATTACGTTAATTCAAACATACAAATGTATAATCGAGCTATAATTATGTAGGCACCAGTGCAATTAACATTATATCTCTCTCGTCTAATACTAATCTATTCAATTAATATAGCAGTAAACAAGTTATTAAGGTGCAGAAAAAAGTAACACTAAACTATGTATCACTCGGTAACTACTTACTCTACCTGCGAGATTTCTTTTAATAATAATATGTCGGTATATGCTCTAATTTTTTAATAACATCTACTAACAAAAACAGCATCATTAATAGTTATTTTTCTTGTAAAGCAATTTAAGTCATTACTGCATCCTTATCAACTCAGAAAGGGTACATTTTTCATAGAGGACATAATATAGTTTTAAATGAAACTTCAAGAGGCGATATTAAATAAATATCTGATAGTCTTCTTCTTTCTCCTGCCCTTATCCAAATTTATTTGGGATCGGCGCAAAATGTTTCCTCCTAAAATTAATATAATGATAGTATGCTTCTGATATTAGAACAGTAGGAGTTGTCTAAATAGTAATAATGGCCCCGTTCTCTATCCCGACCCCAAGTTTTTGACCTGATATGACTAATTTTCTCTTCCCCTTGTTAATAAAAACTTTAAAAATCTTCCTCTTTCTTTCGGTATATAGACTTCTTTCTCAATAAGCCTTGCTTTTGGACACCGATGGTCAAAATGTAGTCTTTCCTCAAACGCTAGTGTTATTTCGGGCTAACGAAGTAGTGTGGTGTTGGCGAAGCTCGGCAGTGCGGGGTCAGTGGTGTATGGTGTAGACGGCGGGGTGCGCGGCGGACGGCTGCGGCTGCAGGATGATGCGGTGCGTCACGCCGCCCAGCTCCTGCTGCGGGAGCCCCGACACGGCCACCGTTGCCGGCTGCAGCTGTACATACAACGGTTTAGTACCTATTCATGTTTTTAAATACGTACTACTGACAAACTAAGACGTGTTATTAAAGGGTTCAACGCTTAGATACATAGAGAAGCATAGAGTGCGCGCATCGCTAGTAGCCCGTCGTGACGAGCGTAAGCAAATTTTAGCTGCAACTAGGTACTACGCTCATTTACTGATTTAAATGATTTTCCGTGCAACGACAGACGGTTATGCAAAAATATCGACGGTTCCGATTTTAGTTGTTCATAATGCTGCTCACAGTTCATACTCTGTTAGGCGCACTCTATTGTTTACTAATTTTTACTCAAAGGTTCAAAGCGATGGATATTTTACCTGTAGTATATTAGGCAGCATGGTCTGACACGAGGAAGTGGCCACATGCAGCTGCTGCTGTTGTACTTGCTGCACTCCCACCGCCTATAAAACATAATTCTTGCGTTACAACATATTAGCTATTTACCGCGGCTCCGCCCTCGTGGATGTCGGTTATCGCGGCAAAAAGTAGTACCCTATGACCTTTCTCAGGCTCTAGACTATCCGTTTACCAAATTTCATTAAAATCTGTTCAGTAGTTTTGGCGTGAAAGCGCGACACAGACAGAGTTACCTGCGCAGTTATAATATTAGTAAGGATTATTATTACTTTTACGAAGGCTCTTAACAAACTACAACACACTGACCCAGTGATGTGAAGAAGTGGTTTAAGTCTAATAAATATTTAATAATTTTGGATATATAAATTAACTTACATGTATTTGTATTGGTTGATGTTGAGGATGTATTTGTATGGTCTGCACTTGGAGTTGCTGCGGCTGTTGCTGTAAAATAAACAAGTCATTCAACACTCGGCCTTAAAAATATGAATACAAATATATCAATTTGTATTCATATAACAAAAATTGTAGCGTGTAAAAATTAAAGTATGTAATAAAAAAGGTCATTATAAAGAACAGTATTTAGTGTGAACATAACTAATAAAGTGCAAGACACAACATGTAATATATACCGAGTTAACCTGATGAGTTTGCTGCAGCTGCAGCGACTGCACCGACGATATCACTGGGTAAGGGTGCTGACTTGCCTGAAACAATTGTATTTTATATTAACTACTACAAGCAAATCGTTATTTTTTTTATAGTTAATACTGGCATTTATGGCTTCGACCTCGTTTTGTTTGTCTCTGGTTCTTTGAGAAGTCATGTTTAATGAGAACGCAACAAACTGACGAGACAACTTTCGAATATCTGCTTTCATAATCTTTGGAACAGACAGACTTGTTTATTTTTTGTGTTCTATCCCCATTCTTAAAAAAAAACGTCTTGTAAACGGATTATAGCCTATTTAACATCATGCTACCTTTCAAAACAGACAATCCCACATAATATCCTATCCTGGTCTTTGACATAGGTATTTATTAAAAGTCTGCATCTGAGTCAGCTTGGGGGCCAAGGACGAAAAAAGGACTATGTCGTCGGCGAATCGGAGGTTGAATAGTCTCCTATTCCCGACCATGATGCCCTCTTCTGCCCAGCCTGCTGCCAGCTTTTTGGAATCTTCTTCGAGTAGAGCCGTAAATAGCTTCCAAAAAAGCGCGATCTACCTGTTTTAGTTCTTGGGTAAATCCTATCCTCCTATCCTATTCATATCAAATATTTTTTAAACAAACTTTTAAATCAGCTACGGTTAGGCTCCTAGCTGTACTAGTGAAGACAAATCGATCAAGCCCAAACATGATGCGATTGCGTCATTTGATTGTTGAGTTCAAAAAATCTCCGAAGAGTTTCTAATTTATCACGCAAGATTTGACCTAAACAAACACAAATACATAGCAAGTTTAATAAATGCTTATAAAAAAAAATATATGTACTTGTACTCCAGAAACAGTAATCCCTTGCTGTACATGTTGCGCATGTATCGGCACTGCAAGCTGTTGCACGTTGCCAACCTGCAACACTTGTTGCTGCATCTGTTGCTGTTGCTGGTGGTGTTGCACCTGTTGCACTTGCTGCACCTGTTGCACCTGCTGCACCTGCTGGACTTGTTGTTGGTGCTGTTGTAACTGTTGCTGGTGTTGTTGTTGCTGCTGTTGTTGGGGTTGTTGTTGTTGTTGGGATTGTTGCTGGTGCAAGAATATTAGTGGCTCTGAGCTGCGACCTCGGTCCTGTATCAGGCAATAAATATTTTAGTTTATGTAAGTAATATTTCTTCGGTCTTACAAGTCAGTAGAAAGTTAAGCTTGGTCTGCTGTGGCAGATTTATTACATAACATTGTTAGAAATCGTAAATTAGGGGTGTAACCTAAATGTTTTTTTCCGAAAAAAACAGTCGAACATGGGCGACACCCCTAATTTAGATTTCTAACAATTTTTTGTGAAACTGGCGCTGCTGGCACGGCTTAACAGTTTAACTAAGGTGTGGATATTTTCTAGATCTATTAGGAAATGTTTTTACTACAGGAACATAGCGTCAATAAGTTTAACATCACAAGTTTTTAATTATTTTTTTTAATTTAAATTTACATGCCGTCCTTTTCCCATAGGTCTTCAAATCACGTTATCAAAGTAACACTTACGGGTGTATGCACGAGCATGTGTTTCTTAAGTGTGTGTAGATGCATGTAGGTCTTCTCACACAGCCCGCACTTATACTTCTTCTGACCAGACGCAGCCACCTCCCCTTGACCTTGAGCCTGCATGATTTGCTGGGACTCCTGCATTTGACCTTGAACTGGATGGATAAAAATAATAATTTAATATCTTGGGACAACTTACACACGGCCATCTGATGCCAATGAAGGTAGAGCCGGTATTATGGCAACTAGACAAATGATAAACATACTTATATATTTCTAAATACATACATATTATAGATAAATTACATCCAGGCACAGAAAAAATTAATATGCTCATTAAACAAAGATTAGTCTTGGTGGGAATCGAACCAACAGTCTAAATGATATTTAGTAAATAATGTTATTCAATATTAAAACCAGTCAAAACCTTATCATTAAGTCTTTGTGTATATTACGGAGAATAAAAACCTATTAAAGGTAGGTATACTTAAACCGTGAAATATAATATGTATTCTGTAAGTCCGACAGAAAACAAACGAGCTCACAGCTGCAGAGCCAGTTCTTAACGTCGGTAGTACTATTCGCGGCTAGTAAGTTGACCCAAAAGGGTGGTCGTCTGCGCAGTTAAAATTATGAAGAAAAGTGTTAGACAGGTTTAAATAAATAATAAAAATCTAAAAGTGATTTTGTCGTATATATTTTGTGATACCGCACTTCGATTGACACCTAAAAATTTGTTCTACGCATAGGTCAACTTATGTTTCGCGCACTATACTTAGGGGATGGGACGTTATAAATTTGAAAACGACGTACGATCGTCGTTTGCATACTTATTGGCGGCTCTGAACACAAGGCAGTGTGCAGTACAAAATGAAAGTTTCAGCAGATGCGGGCTGAGGTACCTACTGGTAGGTACCGCGTACTTCACAGCCGTAGTCTACAGCGTGCCACTATCAGTATGTACCTTGAGCCTGAACTTCCCCAATATCTTCGCTCCCAGCATTCTGTTCCGGCAGGCACTGCGTTTCGCCCTTGGCGGCATTAGCGGGCGCTTCGCCGCTGTTCTCTGACGTGGATGACTCCGTCTCCGACTTCTCGTGCGTCTTCAAGTGCTTTTTAAACGAATTCGATTCTATGTATCCTGAAAGAAAGAGGTTTTCATTGACTATGGTGTAATAGAGACCGGTTACATCACTACAGCTTTATCTTAGATTTACTCTTTCAGGAAAGAGGCGGAGAGGTTTGAAGTTTTAGGTGGTTCGTCTCTATACATTTATCTTGATCTTGATAGACGCGCTTTAGACCCAATCATAATTAAGCTAGCTTAGGAACCTTTGAATGGGAAGATAATAAATATAATTAATGTGGACAACATCACATACATTGCTCTAAACCCAAAGTAAGTAGCTAAACCACTTGTGTTATGGAATTCAGAGACAACGAAGGTACCAGAAATACCTAGACCCGAGACAATGTAGAAAAGGGGTTTCCCGGCCGGGGATCGAATCCGGGACCTCAGAACTGACCACGGAGGTCGTCAATGAGAGAAGAGAGAATAGCCTGCAAAGTACCTTGTATCTAGGTTTATAGTTAAATACCCTCCCTATTGAAGGTCATATATAAAATATGTTGTGAATTACCTTTCCCGCAGACGCGACAGTGGTACTTTTTCTCGCCGGTGTGGTAGCGGCGGTGCACGGCCAGGTACGAGGCCGAGCTGAAGCGCTGGTCGCACAGCTCGCACTCGAACAGCTTCTCTCCTGAGTGTTTAGTGGCGTGCACGCGAAGCTCCGAGCGGGAACTGCAGCCCTTGAAGCAGACTGGGCACACGAACCTAAAGCGATAAACACAGTGGTATAGGATCTGACATGATATCACTCGCACTGATACTCCAGCAGGAAGTCAGGACCTGTTGGCCCTGACACTACATCAAATCGATGTCCTTTCCTTCTTAAAACTGATTTTTCGTGAATTCTAACCAGAAATTGCGAAAGCATTTTTGCTTCTTGAAATTCTTTTTTTTAAATGAATTTCTGTTAGAACCTATAAAATTAATATATTAAAGTAAGTGCTACATACTTCTTATTTCCGGTATGGGTGATGAGATGGTTGTTCCTGGCGGAGGAGGTGGTGAACTTGGCGGAGCAGAGCTTGCAGGAGTAGGGCTTCTCGCCGGTGTGCGTGCGGCGGTGGTAGATGAGCGCCGACTGCTGCGCGAAGCGGCGCTCGCAGTACTGGCACTCGTACGGACGCTCACCTGAACAATGTCGCTTATGTTATTCCTCTTATATTGTTCTACATTACGATTATTTTTTACTAGCCGGACTGGACGCCGACCAACATAATTCGGAAAACGTTTAGGTAGAAAAAAATAAGTAGGTACTTTTTTTCTACCTATATCTTAACTAATATTATAAATGCGAAAGTAACTCTGTCTGTCTGTCGCGCTTTCACGCCAAAACTACTTAACTGATTAATGAAATATGGTGGTACTGAGTTAGTCTAGAGCCTGAGAATGGACATACTACTTTTTGCCGCGATAACCGACATCTACGTGGGTGAAACCACGGGAAATAGTTAGTCTATATATTCCTCTTCACTTGATAAGAAGATAGCATAGACACATCAGTTCACATCACACAGCAGTTGCGGCCTTTTTTTTGCCATAAAAGGAATTCAACGTTACAAGAATTTAACAAGAGAAAGAATATAATTCAATAAATCGTTACGTATAAATAATCGGTACGTTTTTTAATAAATTTTAATAACTTAAGTAAATTGTAAAAACTGAAGAAAATTACTTAAAGATGGGGCAGATGTTTACATAGAACGGTTTCACCCAATTTACTAAGTATGCTTCTAATCCTTCGGATTTTCCAAACTACAATCTAGATTTGTGACCCACCTGTATGCACCCTCATATGCGCGTTCAGCTTGGACACTTCATAGAACCCCTTGTTGCACACGTTACAGATGTGGTTCCGTATGCCGCGGTGCTTCTTCATGTGCTGGCACAGCGTCGAGTGCCGCCGGAACGTCTTGTTGCACTCCGAGCATTTTAGAGGCTTCTCGCCAGTGTGTAGGCGGAAGTGAACCTTAGAATAGAGGTTTAATATTTGTTTAATCTTTTATTTACAAAACTTGTAAAAAGATTTTTACACAAAGGTTTTAAGGTTGTAAGGATACTATCAAAAAATGTTAAAAAATACTTTTGTGTATTAAAAATTAATAACTGTCATAATAATTATGTCCAAATTGACATATCAACAAATTCACTCTGGATACGCAATTCTGCGTTTCTAATTAATCAATCACAAGTTTATTTTAGTTTGTTGCAATAAAAATGGGTTTCGATTACTACGGCATCTTAGGGGTGAAGCGGTCTTGTAGTCAGTTGGAAGTAAAGCGCGCGTATCGACGTCTTGCGCTGAAGTACAACCCTGAACGACACGATAACGATGAAAACATGAAACGCATCTTCGCTCTGATAGCGGAAGCGTTTGAAGTGCTCGTGGATCACAAGCGACGCGCTGTCTACGATCAGTACGGGGAAGAGGGACTCAAGCGCGGCGTCCCCGGACCCACAGAGTACATCCAACCGTACACCTATCACGGAGAACCTCTCAAAACATACAACGATTTCTTCGGAACCTCGAATCCATACGCAGATCTATTAGACTACTATGAAAATCCCCCGCCGATGTTCGAGTCTCCTCTCGGCAAAGGCTACAAAGAAAAAGACGCAACAATAGTTCGACCGCTAGCTTTATCACTCGAAGAGGTATACAAAGGAGGCCTCAAGAAAATGAAGATACAAAGACTGGTGTTTACAGATGAAACGTGTACCGAACTGAAGTTACGAGAGAAAGTTCTGTCGATACCGATCAAAGCGGGGATATACCCTAACACGGAGGTAAGGTTTAAAGAAGAAGGGGACCAGGGACCTACGAGAATTCCTGCTGACGTCATATTCATTACTGAAGACCGCCCGCATGACACCTTCGTGAGGTCAGGTCTTAGCGACTTACTCTACGTTCAGAATATTACTTTGAAGGAAGCGTTGTGCGGTTTCATGGTAACATTAAAAACATTAGACGAAAGAATGCTAAGAATCAAAATTACGGACGTCGTGACCCCAACCTATGAGAAGATAGTAGAAGACGAAGGTCTACCACTACCAGCTTGTCCGTTGAAAGCTAAAGGCAACCTGATCCTAAGATTCAGAGTAGAGTTCCCGGAATATTTGTCCAAACGCAGTAAAAAGGCATTCGAAGATGCCTTCAAGATAAAAGATGAAGAAGAGGAGAAGTTTGATAAATTACCCTGTGGTACCATGTCGGATGAATCCGTTGCTGACTAGTTACCAGAAAATATATTTTCTGTATAAAAACTTGTCTATATTTATTAGCCGCCTGACCTCCTCGACCTATCCCTACTGCAACAAATAAAAAAAACCGGCCTATAAATGAGCACAGGCATCTTCACATGTAGAAAAGACACGAGCATTGATCACTACGCTAGCTCTCTAGCGGGTTAGCGATTTCAGATTTCAGTTTTTGGAATCCAGGTTACTTCACGGTGTATTCCTTCGCCAATGGTGTCTAAGAATAATTAAGGAAGTACATATATTTAACTTTGAAAAAGTCACATTGGTACTCAAATACTCAAATACTCAAATTTTATTGCTTTTCCATAATGTACATTGTAACAGTTGGTATGTTAAAATAATTATAGAAACAATTATGGACCCTGCTGGGCACAGCATATTTGTAGAGGAGAGGAAGAATGCTTTCTTTTACTACTTTTACTTAATTTACTGTTAATTATTATATTTCTTTGTTTACTTATATACTAAGAAATATAATAATTAACAGTAAATTAAGTAAAAGTAGTACTTGTCTGTCGTAGGATTTTTTCCTTTTATTGTGACGTTGGACCTAGCACTAAATATCTTGATTCTAGGTTGACTGTAAGTTTCTCAAACATGTATAGGAAAAAGGACATAAATGGCTTGAAAGCTTGAATTATTTATTGCATAAAGGGTTCGTAGACTTGGAGCAAGTATTTGAAATTAATTTCAATATGATAACACCACGTGTTTCTGTGAAATAAAATATTGAAAGACAGACAGACGGACATCAAAGTGTTCCTATAAGGGTTTCTTTTGAGGGACGGAATCCTAAAAATAACTAAGACGAATCTTACCTTCAAATCCGTAGGATTATAAAAGCTCTTGTGGCAAGTCGAACAGACATAGGGCCTCTCTCCTCTATGCCTTGCCATATGGGACCTCAGAGCATACCCACTGTAGAACCGCTTGTCACAGACGGTACATAAGTGCGTCTTCTGTTCGAAGTGGGTTTGTCGATGACGGTACAGTAGCGTCTTAGTGGAGAATGTGCGCTGGCACACTGAGCAAGTCGGCTGTTTGAGAGGACGCTGCTCGTGCGTACGCATGTGCATTTTTAACATGCCGGGACCCTGTGACAAGAAAAAAATATTTTTAACTACCTTGCAATGACTAAAATTGAAGCCGTACTTAAGTTTCTACTAATGCTATTCAGTAAAATCGCGCGAAGGCTTACTTTTGTAATAGTTGATCACAAACTTGATAATTGTATTTTTTCAAGTCAAAATCAAATAAATGACTACATAAACGATTTTCCTGCAAAATCTGCTATATATAAAATTATAGCGAATCTCGCATAATTCGACAGCACACGTAAGCAGTACGTACGTACTGCTGGATATTGGCTATTGGTCTCTCCTAAGTTGATCTATAATATTCGGTCCTCCGCCTTCCATATCTAGTCAGATCGAGCTACCTTTATCAGGTCGTCGCCGTAGGTCCATCCAAATAAATACATACTTCTGGCAAACTAGAGTTATTTTTAACGTTTCGAAAGCACGTGCATGAGATATACTTGAAATAAAGCAATGTGTTGTTGACCGACCTTAAAAGTTCTATCACAGATGGGGCACATGGGTGGTTTCTTGCAGTTAGCTTTAATCCAGTTGGTGTGCGATCGCATGTGCTGCTTCAGCCAGCGCGAGTGCTTGAACTCCTTGTGGCAGAGGTTGCAAACATGTCTGCCTGGAGACACGGTCGATGTCGCTTGGAATAGAACCAGCTGGAGGTAGTTCTCCTCATCTGAGTTCAGACCTTCTTTATCTTTGGGGGTTGTTGTGGTTACTTCTGTTGTTTCGATCTGTAAAATTTGAATAATTTAGGTACTTATAAGACTATTCTTCTAAGTACCTACATTACAAAATTGAAATCTATATTTTACAAATTAATAATCAATAATTGTTTCTTGAGCCTTAGGTCATTATTTTATTAGGAGCTTGTTTACATAGACGTGACGTAATTCGCTATGATTGTCTGGCGAATTCCTGTTGCTGTATTTTGTACTTTCTGGGGATCCTTATTTAGTAAAGATCGATTTCGTCCATTCGCGTTTAATTTTTCTTCTTTCTTCCTTTATTTATTTAAATACTACTTATATAAATCTTACTTCATAAAACAACATAATATTCATTGACCAAGATTAAATATATTAGTGATCCTTGTTCACTATCACCATACCATTTTTATATCATTCGTTTAAATACCTTTTCTACTTCGTAATCGACCTTAATCTCGACCTCAGGCGCGCTGGGCGTCGGCTGGGGCGTCTCCGCGAAGAATCCATCCAGGATCTGACTGGAGTTGGACAGGGGAACCTCCATGTACTGCATGTAAGACTGTTCTGGGCAGCTCAGACTTAACATCTTCTCTTTCTGTAAAGACAAGGATTATAGTTTACATGGCAGGTAAATACGTGGTTTCAATACCGAATAATTAGGGTGTAATCATTTTTGTATAATAGCTTGAAAACGACTGTAGTTAGCGCGAGGATATGAAGAATCCTACTATCCTTCTCATCCCATTTACGATATAACTTTGGTCGAATACTAAAACGCAACTCAATTTTAAGTAACTGGTCATTCATGCTGTCTTTGTCGTCAAATAGCGACTGTAGACATTTCAAAATGTACTTGTCCCACCGCCAAGCGGTGGCTAATTCGGGAAAGTAGTCTATTACCCTATATTGCGTTTGAATATTCGGTGGAAAATTAACAAATAGGCAAGTTACATCAGTATTACCTCTTCCCTGTCTCTATTATAAGCTTCCTCGGCCAGTCGCTTGGCGTGTTCGCGGAGAGTGACGTCATTCCTCTCGACCAGCTCCTTGAAGGCGTGGCAACGGGATATTTGGTGCACGCACTGCAGACACAGCTGCGGCGGCAGGCCGTCGCCAACTGCCACCTGCCAGATAATATGCAGACGATACTTAATTTGGTGTATTGAGCTATTAAACGAATGCTCATGCCCATCTCGAATTTACCTATTTACTATCTGAACTTACCAAGAACCATAATAGCTCCGTTGTGAAAAAGATTAAAAATTAGATTTATAAAGATTATATATATTTATTAAATGATTTTAGGACCTGTTTGTTTTTTTGGGTTGTACCTAGCTAAAGCACAATAAAAATAATCGTATTAAAAAAAAACACAATAGGTAAAAAATGTTGTTACAAAAAAAAAAGAAATTTAAAATCCACTTTTAACCGTTTTGTGACTATCACGGCGACAAACTATATTTATCATTCAAATTAATCATTAATTGTATAATAAGCCTTTTCACATAGCTTATTTTGAATTGTGAATTTAAATGAGTTAACGGGCAGTTCTAACAAACTTAGAAGAAATTTATGCAGCCGGTATGATGTCGAACATCATCATCATCATTTCAGCCCGTAATCACCCACTGCTGAGTATAGGCCTCCCCCTTTTTTCTGCCATTCTTGTCTTGCGCGTCTCTCATCCAGGTGGTTCCTGTTACCTTAACTATGTCATCAACCCAACGTGCTCTCGATGTCGAACATAATTGTGTTTATTTCGCGTAGTTATTTACCTATGTTATTGATATCAGTTATCACTATTTAGTTAGTTAGTGTACTCAAGTAAATATTTTGTCATATAAATAAGCAACCGCACAGTTAAGTTAGTTTTTGCAGCAGATTTAGCCGTATCGATCAATAAACATTGCACGGAACCCTCAGTGCGCGTGTCAGACTCGCACTTGTCCAGTTTTTTTCTAGTAGTGTTATTACAGGTACCTTCCAGATGTGAAATAACCTAAATTAGGCGACTAACGATTGGGATCCGCATTAAATTGGATTATCATATAATATAGGATCGAATGTGGCATCTACGAATTTTACTATTTAAAAGCAAAAACAATTTAGAATTCCTAAACATTTTCGTCAATTCAATTCAATTTTTGTTATAAATGGCTCCGTCGTCGTCAACATCTTCGTCGTCGTGAACATTTTCGTCAGAATTTCCATTGTATTTGTAATGCTTTCGCGCCAATTTAAAGTTTCAAGTTTGTTGAAAGTTTATCTAGGTGTAATATTTATTAAATAGGGACCACCTCATAAATGTATTTGGAAACAAATTGCATAGCTATCTCAGTCTTTCAGATAGGTACATTTTGCTTCCGTTTCAATCATTATGCGTGCCTACGCGTACGCTAGAAAGAGAACGTATGACATCTCTCAACAAAATTTGGTGAATTCACGCAACACCTCAGGAATCCGAAATTATTGTTCATCTGATGACTTCTAAACAAAGATGACGCGATGTAAAGGACGTTTGCCGTCCATCCGTGCTTATTGCATATGCCGTGAGTGTGAGCGAGACAAAAATAGATTCCCAAAATATCTTATCAATTTGTCATCTCACCTGCACTTTCGATATGCCCATCAGCATCGTCGCAGTCAGTTGTTCAAATAGAGGTCGCATGTCCTTTTTTATCTCTAAACAAGCTCGACAAATTTTGTCAAACTTCAAGGGTTTATTTGGAGCAGCCATTTTGGGCTGCACTACGAAGATGTTTTTGTCCTTGTTATACGATAGTCATTTGAGTGATTTCCACTGCACAAAAAATGTTTTACAATGACGTTCACTTGTTTATTTTACTATAAGATAATCAAAAAAACTATACAGATTAGATAAGCACTTTTAACATTCATTATTTTAACAGTAACAATACAATTTACCACTCTGGCTGTTCGCTTACAAAACCAAATAGGAAAGAAAGATTGTGACGATGGGTGGGGTGACGAAATTAGAGCGAGCGAATAAGCTGTGTCAGTAACGTTTTACGGTACAAGTGGGAAAGAGACAGATAACAGTTGAATATGTTCGATATAGTTCGCTTTGAGCGACTTGTTGTTCTTTTGGAACTCACTCCACTCACTCTATGAACACAAGGACGAATATAGCACCAGCAGACAAAGTTAGATTAATTTACTGAAGATTGTTAAGCTACTAGAAGGTGTTTGTATATTGGATAATGTTTTTCTTTTAGAACCTAACGTTAAAAGGCATTACGTTCCGTTCCGTACGTTCCGTACGTTTCATTGAAAAACAATAATTTAATATATTTTATCCACACTGGCCGTATGTCCGTCTCTTTCTTATGAAGTGTCTCTTATATGCGTTAGAGCGAGATATAAGTATTACGAAATATCCAAGAAAATTGATCGTATTTATAATTATTGTATAATTTAAGTGGTTTATCGGTTTAAGTAGGTACAAAATCCTTTGATAGAGGAGATTGTACTTTATTATTTTCGCTAACTAAAAACCTGCAAATTATTACTTCGAGATTTTTTTGTACGTGCAATAAAATATAAAATCTGGCTGTAGTTGTCAAATTCGGTAATCCTACAACAGTTTGTATTTTTGGTCATTGCATGATTTACTAGTTGTCTCTTTCGCACTTGTATAATATTCATATTTTCTTTCATCTACCAAACGTCAAAACATACTGCTAACCAAAATGTCAAATGTCATCAGTATCATACCAATATTTGTTTCGAATGATTCAAGAAAGTCGTAGGGAGATTGTTATAGAGGAAAATATTAATTTTATTTGATTACGACACAAAGCACTCAGAAAGTGATTAGTTGATATTAGGTGTATTAATTATAATATATGAAAAATGACTGCAATAACGGGTTCTTCGTGGGAAGGTGCGTATTTAGTAGTAAAATTGTGTGCCGGTTCACTAGCTTCCAGTGTGACGTTGCATTGTTAAAACTGAACTTATCAACACGTACAATTTTCAATGATTTGCAAACAAAACCCATTTAAAGAGTAAATACGAGAAGTCAACTAAAACCATACAATTGGTGTTCATAGCTACATTTAATATCTGTGATAGACAGAAATATATACTCATCCTTGGTATTATGGTTTACTTATTGTCATGTAACTAATTCAATTGTTAAAGTGATGTTTATAGACAATTTTTTTTAATGATCTAGGTACCTGACAAAGTACTAGAATGTTAATACTGCATTGATTAGTTAATGAATGAAAGTAAATACATTTGGGACAATGTATTCATTCTAATTTCCTACCTTATCTTTGTTAATAGTATGATGATAAACATTTTCCACAATTTAAAATTATAATTTTGATAGTTACCTGACACATGTAATATTATTTAATTACTGTTTTTTAATGATCACTTTTAGTTCTTCGAAACCCTTTTTTCAATAAAATAGCAAATTTTGTTTTCGTCTGAGAAGAAGTTGTTAAATTAATACTAGTAATTAAACAGTATAATGCTAAATAAAAAAACGAATATTAGGTGAACTAATTAATAAATGTATATTTCTCACATTGTAGAATTGAGGAAGCAAGCCCGTCTACTAGAAAATGATATAGATGTGAAACTGGTAGCATTTAGCAAGTTGGGTGTGAGCTCAGCTAACACAGGCCTCAGCTCAGAGAGTGTACCTCTCATCAACAGCGATGACATGTTTGACACCATGTCCATGGAACTGCAACAACTACTTAATAAGGTAAAAAAAAACAATAATTAGGTATGTTAATACATAACAGTAGAGTAATTATGTAAATATTTGTATTATGCAAGGCTGTAGTTTTCATTTGCTACCAATTTGTTTTTTTTTTCTACATTAGTAACATTTTTGGATTAATTTAAACTAAATGATTTGAATTGTTATTGAATTTGTGTCAAGCATCTACTTTAAGCCGAACATTTAATGAACATATCTATTAATTTAATTGCATTATAATGTTGAATTATGAAAACCTAGTAGTATCAAATAATGATAGGGAACATTTTATAGTAAAATTTATATTATTATATTGATTTATTATTCTAGTTGTCAACAATAAATGACAAAATGGCAGATTTAGCACCAAGTGGCACTGCAACAATGCACACAATTAAAAGACATAGAGAAATATTAATGGTAAGTTATATTTAAATTAAATAATTATTAAAAAAAATTATAGGTTGATGAAGGTAACATTTTGAATGTAATGCCGGTCACTCACTTCGCAAACCCAAAAACCCAAAGGTGTAGGACCACATTTTCAAATAAATAAATTTCCAAGCTGTGTCAGTTTTTAATAGACATTAAAAAGGATGTGAACCTTCTTCGAATGTTTGCGCGCCTGTGTATGTGAGTGACCGGGCGAAGGTCAAGGATATGGAACTAAATAGTAATGAGGGATACTGTTATTGCGCTCACCAGTTGGCGGCTGTCAAAGCCCACCAACAAACTATATTATTACCTCATATACGACTAGAGTCTGCTGACTGCTAAATGAATAATGGTAGCCCTCATTGGCTTTTTACAACCAAGAGTTTAATGGCTGTTTGGGCTCAAGTGCTAATGTGTGGTTAAATGAGAGAAGAAGAATATAATCATGTGTAGATTGTATGGCAATATAAACGAATAAATCTCTAAAAAAGTAAGATGTCTAGACATATGCTTTTGAGTAAAGATTATAGAAACATTTCATTATTTATTTAAAACAAAACGGTTTACTTACGTATATTTTCGGGATCGCCCGACTAGTTGTCTAGTTTCATTATTTTTAAGAAGTCAAGATTAAAGCAAGAAACGTTCTTAATGACATTCATTTCAGTTTTCATTAACCAAGTGTTTTTATATGTTCCTAGGACTACCAACAAGAGTTCTCTAAGACGTCAGCGCGTGTGAGCGCGCGGCGCGAGCGCGAGGAACTGCTGCGGGGAGGCAGCCCGCCGCCCGCCGCCACCATCGGCCTCTCGCGCCGCGACCAGTACACCAAGGAGTCCAACCATCTACACAGGTATCATACCTATAATACTTCTTCATCAAACTATTTTTGCCAGTATTTACTACTTCTCCTATTGCGAGGATACCTGCATAAATTTGTTAAGAAATAAGCAGTGCTTCTGTGCGTTTGTTATATTATGTTAGGTCTGCATTATTTGATGTGCATACATAATTAATTAAAATTCCGTTCCATTTTCCGGATAAATAATTTCAGTATTCTCTGTCTGTCTACAGTCTGTGCCTTGTAGATATTTATATCGAGGATCAAGTATTGAGTACCAGCTACATTAATATAACAAGTACTTATTGCCAAATTAATTTCCAGTGACCCTATAGGTATACATAATTAGTAAGAAATCTACTTTTTGGTTTCTCCAAGATCTTGTCTGTATCTTTATATTAATTAAAATTTGTATATATTTCTTTGAAAAATCTTGTTCTCTATAAACGATTTCCAACTTAGCTCAGGATGGATGGACTTCTGGATGGAGTCTTAACTGACAAAACTAGATGTCCATCCGTCAGATCAATAGTTCGAAACATAAATAATAAAATTAATACGAAATTTTCGTTTTATCCCAAAAAAAAATTTTTTGATTACACGTATTTTATTTGTTTTATATCATGCTTCCAGTTCGCACATACTCGTGGACGAACAGATCAACATAGCGATGGAGGCTCGCGACCACCTCGCGTCGCAACGACAGACCTTCAAACGAATGCAGACTACATTCAACAATATTACTAACAGGTAACACACATCTCCATAATTTTTTATCTAGCCTTTTCTTAACTGGATATCTGCTTATTTGAACTGTAAACCTCTTTGTTTGTTCATACTATATTCCAAGAGCTATGAGTTGTAGTGATGTTCATTTTTTACCAGACTTTTAAACCATTACCATATTAGTATACTGTAACTATGATGCAATTCAATGCACCAGTCGCTATACTAACTAAGCTTTAGAAATATTTTCGAGTTCTGTCTGAGGTTTGAAATTTTTCGTTATAATCGTATTTAATTACAAGTAATCGCTTTGCAGGTGTCATTGTTATTGATTAATAAATGTAATAATAATACTTAACAAAATAATAATAATACTAAACAAAATAATAATAATAATACTAAACAAAATAATAATAATACTTAACAAAATAATCATTTAATTTCCAGATTCCCCATGCTGAACAGCCTAATGTACCGGATCAATGCTCGCAAACGACGCGACTCTCTCATCGTCGGGTTGGTAGTCGCCGTATGCACTTTCCTGATGCTGCTCTACGCATTCCACTGAGTAACTGAGTGGTTGTTAAGATAGGGTACACGTTGGGATATTCACTATGGACAGACATACTGAAAATGTAGGATTAAAAGTAGGATTGAAAGGCAAATTCATTACTAAAAGTTGGCGCTGTTTAACAAGATCGCACATGTAGCTTAAAAATCATGAGCGTTAGGACCGCGGTAGTACATCTCAGGTTTACACATTTTACTATGTATCTTTTAATCAAAAGAGGTACACTGGATTTCATAAAAGGTATACTGAGGTACACTGCAGGCACCACCTTCCTGTATGAAAAAAACTAAATTCTGAGATGTACACCCGCGGTCCTAATGCTCATTAAAAATCCTATTGAGCTGGTACCTTTTACCAATTTTGACATGTGATTGACTATAATAACGTCGACTGATTGACTAATCTCGTGTCTCGCACAGCTTTCTAAAGAGACCAACTCTTAGTCAAGTTGTTTGCCTTCTCTATTTATACCATCATTTATAACTTCATCATTTTATTCGTTGTTATTGATCTCTATAATCGATTTTAACAGCACTAACATATTTGTTAATATTTATTGATCCTATATTTATTGCGATAATATATTTGCTTTTCCGATTTCAACCTCTTGAGTACATTCCGCCGCGCTGTTTATATAATTGTTTTGAATATGGCAGAATAAAAAACAATGACCTGCTTCTGAAAGTTTTATATAATGACAGAATAATGAGTATTAACAAATAAATTAAAACCGAGAAAAAATAAAAATTTATAAAAATTATTAAATGCGGTGGTGTGGTCTTAGGTACCCTTTATATATATAGATTTCTCATTATAGATTTATAGAAGATTTTTGGTAGTTGGCTTATTTAAATCGATACTAAGGAATCCCTTCAATCGATTTAAGTAAACCTACTCTCATACCACAGAATCCTAAGAAATACCTTAAAACACAACCTTTCCCACTACTGCTCGACAGCAAATTTACGGTATAGGTATGTACTTACAAAAAACACGGAAGATTTAATGTAACCATTTACGTCTCTTGAGTACGGCAGTGAGTGACAGAGATAGCATGAGCATTACGGTGTCGAACTGAGTTGCATTGAAGTATTCGGCCATTAGAGTCTTTCCATTTTCCAATTTAAGTTGGTCCCTTGTTTAAATTAAGCCAATACATTGACAATAGTTTTAGTTGGATTTGTAGCGATACACGATTTTTATTCCGTTTAATGTGGCGGACGTTTACCGTCCAAAGAAAACTTTGAAATATTTATAGGCCAATTTAAATACCGTAATATTAAAATTTATTGAATATGAACTATTTAGTAAAATGTTAAATAAATGCATTTATTTTAGCTGAAGGTTGGGGAAAAAATAAAGGATGACAGAACAATTTGCTTTGTACGTAAAATGAGGTGAATAAAAATATTTAGGGGTGAATAGACACAACTTTGGAAAAAGATTCCTACCTTTCAATGTGTCGCATGCGTATAATTATACATAAAAACAGCTTTATTATAACTTTTTAATAGTGAAAGTACTTATATAATCAATACCTTTAATCTACAAAGTGTAAAAACACAATTGTCTATTCACCCCTGCATTTCTATTCACCCCGTTTTACCGTTATGTCGTGTTTTAAGAAATTACTTTCTTTTAGAGTGTTATTGGTTACTGTGTAACGAATTTAAAATCGATATTTGAAGTTAATACTAGCAAATTTATTGTTTGTCTATGCTACCCAGGTTGGATTAATCGAAAACTATTTTACTATTCCATATAAGATAAAGATAAACTTTAGTTATTGAATTATTAGTACCATAATTTTCCTTTTATTGCAAGTTATAAAAACATAGTGATGTATGTAAGATACCTAATTATTAGTTATGTCTATTATCATAGGCCTAACAAATTATCATGTAATATAGAATATGTAAATACTTACCCTGTATGTAACTACTGTATCAAAATAAAACTATTTATTTTAAACATTTCTTTTATTGTTAATTTACAACAATAATATCTAACGTGTAATGAGGGCTATCGTTATATTGCACTCACCAGTTGGTGCCACTGGTGCGTCAGCTGTCCAAAGCGCACCAATAAACTGGAATTTGTTATTTTCGGACATCATGTGTGACTAGCGCCTCTGGCGGCGAAATCGCTAACGGTAGCCCATGGTTGTGGTTCATGGTTCTCATGGCTCATGGTTCTCTTATACATACTTGATATATTTTATATCATCGACAAAAGTTTATCCTTATTTTTTATTTACCTCACAATTTTTAATTATGCTTGTTTACATGAATCTAATAAATAAAATAGCTTGTGATATTATGCTTGGTATTCTTGATGGGATCAAGTTTCTTTGTCTTTTTTGAACACATGATTTCGTAAAACATAAAACTAGTTAAATAATGATTCGATAGGTCTACATTTAGGCGGGCAGAGCTAGAAGCTCCTGAGTACTCTCTAACAATATATACAATAAAAATAGACACTGACTAAAATTTATCCGAGCAAACCGAATGTCAAGTAACGCGATTGGTTGACCAACATGCTAACAACCAATCACAGCACGTGAGGTTTGAGAAATGATAAAAGAATTATATTTATCGGTCTATCTAATTAGCTGCTTACTCACATTCGCACGAATACACAAACCCACAAGTGTACGTCGACATTTGCGAATGTTTTCAATTACAAGCTGTGCCGGTTTTTTAACAGACATCACTGCGAACCTTGTTCGAATGTTTGCGCGCATTTAAGTGACCGAGGTTAAACCACGATTTTTAAAACAATTTTAGATTCATTAATTCTTCTTATATCAAGTTTTTTTTTAATAACTTTGCCACTTGATGACAATACCATTAATAACAATATCGTTAAGTTAAAATACAACAAATATATACATACATACAACAACCAGACTTAAAAACCATCATAAAAACTAAATTAACTATCCACCAAATCAATAAGTGCTAACTTGTACAGTTCAGCTTCTTTGGAGAAAGGAGAAACTAAAATACTGTTCCCAGAACCCACTAAAAGCCTGGTTCCGGACACATCTTCTAATACATTAAACTCTCGTTGGGAGACGAAACTTTTTACAACAAAATGCGAACAGATGGAATGTGTCCCGAACGAAGCCTAAGGGCGACTGTGGAAAGAAACAAACAATTCCTGTGGAAAGAATTATATTCTATCCATGGAACAACTGATATCCGGTCTGGTACCGCTATTCTTTATCTTTTAAACAATAATCAAATTATTCCTGCTAAATATTGCTACAAACCGATACACTGGTATCTAAGGTTACAAATAAAAGCCTGTTTCGCCAGAAAATGTACCCTCATTTTCTTAAGCAAGAATATGGGACGGAAACCACTGTAAAAAAAATCTTTAAAGGCTGTAAAAGCCAAAATCCATTTATAAATTTCATAAGCTATTGGCGAGCCACCAGCGAAAGAAGTATGTCTGGACAGAGGTTGCAAGGCGCTGTTAGAATCTGACAGAATGACAAATTTATCATTTTTAATTGAGTTAATATAAAAAAAGCCTTAAAATATCACAACTCAATGTGAATTATAGATAAAATTTTAATAATTTTGAATTTTGCATTGACACCAACCAACCATTGAGTCCAAAGTGCAGAACCACTCATAGACAAAGCGAATATAACCACTATGTTTACCCATAGACTGCTCTTTAGAACCATCAGTAAATCTATAAATATTATATAAAATTTTCGTGTCAGTGTTTGTAACCAATCTCCTCCGAAACGGCTTGACCGATTTTTATGATATTTTTGTGTATATCTAACTATTTTTTATACCCCAAAGTGATAAGGGAACCTGGCAAAAAATGTTTGCTGGGTCAGCTAGTATTTTATAAAAGTCTAAATTACTGTAATTGATGAGAGATTCACAAATAATGTATCACAGATAATAAATTCTCTATGTTAGAGCAGAGAAGCATGTATTGTTTCTCTGTGCCCTTTTAGTGAACCTCTTTGTGCAAAACTCTTTCCACAGAACTCGCACTTGAATGGCCGCTCCCCTGTATGTGTGCGAATGTGTTTCTCTAAGTCACCTTTAGTAGCAAACTTTTTCCCGCATGCATCCAATGGACATGGAATTTTCCTATTGTGTGATCTTTGATGTAAATAGTACTTTTTCCATACCTCAAATGTTTTTTCACATTTCTGAAATAGAATAATATGTGGTTAAATATGAAAGTATAATTACATAATAATCATATTGGTTGTTTAAAAAAAAAAAAATATTACTAGCAGCCCGGCTTTGCACAGGCATTTAACAAAAATTTCAAAATATATCCATATATCCTATGTCACTCAGGGATAGTAACCCAACAGTAAAAGAATTTTCAAAATTGGTTTAGTAGTTTCTGATACTATTCAATGCAAACAAACAAACATTCAGAACTTTCCTCTTTATAATATTAGTAATATAGATATAGATTATATATAGATGATCAACAATATTATCAAAACAAAATAAAGTTCCATATCAAAACAAAATAGTTTAATTAATTTATAAATAAGAAAATAGTCACATTACATTACCTCACACTCATATTTTTTATTTTCCCCTTTTTCTTTTTTGATGCTTTGGCATTTTATTATAGTTATATTTTCTAATGATTTTATATCTTTATTCGGTGAAGTCTGGAAAAAGCAAAATAGTTATGATAATTTACAGTTTAAATTGGTGTTGCATAATAATGATGTATACTATTCACCATATCTACTTACCTTAATGGTTGTAGAATCAAACAAATCCTTTCTTACTGATAACATTTTCACTGATTTATCCTAGAAACAAGTCATATTGTTTTATAATTTATACATACATATACTTCGAATTGTTAAATGAGTTACGTGTTTATAAACTATCATATTCCACAATACAATTGAGAATGAAGTTTAACTTGCCTTATACTAAAATATAAACTAGTATGTAGTACTAGTATAAAAATAATCTAGTAAATTTTGTGGTCTAAGTTTTAAATACAAATAAAACATTCCTAATTTTTCCATACCAATATTATAAATGTGAATGTAACTATTGTCTATCTGTGTGGTATGTTTTCACAGCTTAATCACTTTACCGATTTTGGTAAAATTTGGTATGGAGTAAGCTTGAATCCCTAGGACATAGGCTACTTTTGTCACATTAACTGACATTCATGTGGGCATTCCACAGGCAAAAGCTGCTTTTTCTATAATAAGAAAATATGATCATGAGTCAGAAAAATAATCTTTGGGTGTTACAAACTAGCAAGTAGGGTTTTCTATTGTTACCATTATTGTGTTCTTATTTAATACAGGCTCTTCTGAATACAAGCAAATTGATTTATATACAAGCCAAACATACATTGTCAGCGGCTTCAGATGAGTGTCTTTTGTTTGATCTACTTTCTTCCTTACCAGCATCTTCATCAATTTGTAACTTAGGACTGTCTGAATCATAATTACTGCTTAGATCCTCATTTATGTTGTTTTGAGTCTGAAATAGTAATAGTATTCTAAACATAGTGATGATTATTTAAGCAAATGTATCTTCAGATATTACCAGCAACTTTATGTGTACAGTCTAAATAAATAAACAAACATATAAAAGATACACAAAAAAAAACATTAAATTTACATGATTAGGTAAGAAACACTACTTAAAATATAATCAGGGGTTAGGTTAGTATAAAAATATTATCCTTACATAAGATTTAGTGGCCTGTTTGTCAGTTTCATCATTTCCAAATAGTGATTTAAGGTGCTTGTCATTTGCAGAAGCCTGATCTCTTAACCGTCTCGCCTTAACAACAACTTCCAAACATCTCATACATATCTTCTGAGGCAAGTTATCTGAGCTACTGATCTGGAATAATTCAATAAAGAAAGTACAGGTATAGGTGATAGTTGATACATTCATATTATAACATACTTGAATAAATAAAGCTTTAAAATATTTATCTTTATTTAAGTGCACCAGAATTGCTGCATCAAGAACATCTTGGACAGCTATGCAAGAGCCATATGTTTAGCAGAGGACCCTAACATGCTGAGAATAAGAAGAAGTACTACACACCTGAACACCTGTACATAACGTTATGTCTTCAACAAGGTCTGGTATTCCAAAAATATCACTCATACCATGCTTGTCTAAACAAAGCCTACAAAGCTCAAAAAAGTTAATAACTTTATGCGTTTGCGTTTCCATGACTTTTTAACTATAAACGTCTCACATCTGTTTATTTACGACGGTGTTTCTTCGTCAATTACTTATTTTTGTTATGAATATATTATGTACCGGAACTTTAAGTTCGGTCCATAGTTTAAAAACGTATATTTCCTACGTTCTATGTATATTTTGAAATACATGTATTTTTCAGCCTTTGTATTTCGTAAAATTATGTTGTAGTCTTTGATTTCGTATATCAAATTATCAACGTCAACAAACAACAAAATGCAGGCAAATTCATTGATTCACAACACTGTGATTCAATCACAATCACAACCACAAGATGTTTGACTTGACACCTTGACACTGACAGTGACATTTTGACTTTTGAGTATTGACACAGGGCTTTTCCATCCAATCCCAAAACTGATAATTTGATTAGTTTGGAGAAAGCATAAATGTTCAAATAAAAGAGCCTTTTTTAATGATGTGTAATTCAAATGCCTATTAATTAATACTTAAAACAAGCTTACATGTGAAGTTACTTAGTTACTTTTTAAATCGACTAAATATGACAAACTAGTGTTAAAAAATATTATAAAAGCGGTTTATTCAAAAACATACTGGCTGGCTAATCCATTCCAGTAGAAAGTTAAAATATGTCTTCTTGACATACTATATGTTATGATTGGTGTTGTGTCAATTGCCTGTGAGGATTAGTTTAATAATAGTTTACAAATTGGTCTAAAAACATTTATTTTTTGTGGTTCTAGAATTTATTTTATTAAACATGTGATCCTTCTTGTCGAACTTGCGTATAGGTACTTGTGTACCCGATATGGGCCATATTATTTTAAAACACTGAATCTGCATGGTGGTTATTGTGGTAAATTTCTAATCTTATATTACATCATTATATTATTGATACAAATCATTCCCAATATTATAAATATAGGTTGTTAAATATTTTGTTCACATTATAGATTTGTCCGTTGTACCTAAGACCAGGCCTCAATATTAATAGGATAGGAATAGGAATTAAGAAGCTATTGTACTTTTATAGTAATCTTACAAACCTTCTTCATAAAGCCAATATTTTTTTTAAGTTGGCTTAAGCAAAAGCAATTATTTTTTTTCCAATGAAGCCTTTCTAGCCTTTGCTATTTCTTGCCTCGTGTCTGCATATTTGTCCAGATCATCTTACAACCTTTATAAGCCAATAACGTTGGTTTAAATTTAAGAAAAAAAAAAGAAATTTTTAATACCCTTTCACGTACTTATATAGTTACTTTTTTTTATTCTGTGCTTGTTTAGACCTGTTCTTTGTGTTTAGATTCAGTATCCTTGGAAACTAACCGGAAAATTGTGTTTTCAAATCGATATTTATTGTTTTTGTTGTTAAACCATTCAATTTATTTAAGTACCATTCTTGAGTTAATTAAAAAGAAACTACGCGCTTGCGAAACTTGCGATGACTTTAGGTAGGTGATATTTCCTTCATAATTTTTTATTTGTTTATAAAGTATTTGCACAAAACTAGTCAAAGTCAATTGCGTCTATTAGTTTTTTGATACCGATAGTTATCACACTAATTTGAATTCAATAGCTTAGATATCAATTAGTAGTATCTATCCTAGTCTACATATTACTATATTTCACATAGTTATGTAGTTCAATCATATAAGTCCTTTCAGATCCCACATAAGCTTTCGATAAGATAAACAACCCTACATATATTTGAGATTAATTAATTAATTAATTTTATTCATTGTTGTTGCAAGTAGGATTCATTATATACTTTGCAAATTATGTTTTTCTTTTTTTTTTTACCTACCACGGATATTTCGTAAGGACTTTATTAAACTACGATTGTTATAATAAAAATGATTAAATTTGTATTCATAATTATATTACTAATCAATCCAATCATCTATCCATCACTTCTCGGATAAAAATGAAAGGGAAATAGTTTCGTGACCTATCGACACCGCCAAAAGTGAGCTACGAACAAACAAAAGCTCGCGTTCGCTACCTCGGCTACGGCTACGGGGTAACACACGTAGCGGGAATACGTAGCAGTCGTGTGTAGCGCGTGTAGCACGGCGCCCGCCCTAACGTAGCGCTACAGCTATATTTTATGTGAGTTATAACTTTTTTGTAAGTTCTGTTATTGTTGTGTGTATTGCTTTTGTGTACATTTTTCACTGTTTATTTTCATATAGAGCGGTATGGATACTAGGTTGCTTTATTACTTTTGTCAATGAGTTTACGGATTAAAATATTACTCAGTCTTATGAGTCATCGAATTTACGACAGCTATAATTTATCCCTGGGAGTATTGAACCATTAACCATCAGGTTTGCTCCTACGAAAACTGAGTTAAACATCAGTTTTCACTAATGTCTTTAAAGTTGTTTCTAGATTTAAACTCAAATAAATAAATGCGAGAGAAGTATCTATTGTTTGGAACACAGGTTTTTTAGTTTAAATTGTTATCTACGGGTTAATTAGAATTACGCACAGACGACCTTTAAGTTACGTATAAATAAATATATCAACAATATTCGTTTAAATATTTTATTAAATACTAGCTACCTGCCCCGGCTTCGGACGGGTGGTGTGTCACATATGTCACAACATTTTCAAATCATATTCATACGTTTTTTTGTTTCTTCTTTAATACAAGTTTTGTATTACAAACCTCGTCGGAAAATAATTATACGATTTGGTGCAGTCCTTTGGAAATTTGGGGTGACCAAGGAAAATCAGGAGTAATTTTATATATGTATAGAGAAGATATAGAAAGATATAATCGTATGCAAATATAATAAAATTTCATTCACTTTAAAATCTTTTGGAAAAGACGTAAGTACGTGATTTAAATGCCCTATTACCGGATATAGTAGCTACACACTTCCGCTTTCATAAGCGGAATATAATATGTAATAAAAATGTAAGTGTAATATAATATAAAATGTTAGAGTGGCCTAAAAACCTATCTATTTTACCGTGTGTCCCTACACTAAATTACTTAAGATCAAATCAAATCAAATCAATCAGATGTTATTTAAATATTCAAATAAATAAATAGCAAAACCGATTGTAATAATTGCGTGACACAGTCCGTAAGCGTCATTATTTTAACAAAAGTCTATGCGTCGCGTGCCAATAGCGCTAAATATAAAGCCTATCGTTTTAATTCGTAACGTTTTATAACGGTATTTATCCCTTTATTAAATGTAGCTACTACTTTCATACCCATTGTTTGGTAATTTGTAAAATATATGGAGTCTAGATAACAAAGGTTTTTATAAACTGCTTTACATTGTACTAACATTTAAAAGGCCGGTGCTGGACCGTCAATCCGTATGTCAGTTGCGTATATGAAAATTATTGTACGAATTCATACGGTCGGTCCACTGGTCGGTGCAGTACAGAGCGCGCTCATTTGTTTCCGTAGTCAGTCAGTAGTAGACGGTGCTCGTACGCAGTGCGTGCGTGCGTCGGTCAATCCAGCACTGTATGGTTTTATGAATTTTCATATAAACATAGACAAGCATACAGTGCGAGCATCGCTAGTATAGCCCCTTGTGCCGAGCGTAAGCAAATTTTTAGCAAAAAGTAGGTACTAATCTCGTGATTTTCCGTGCGACGACAGACGTTTATACAAAAAATATGGATGGTTCCGATATTATTAGGGTAATATTAGTACAGTACGTTTTTTTTTTCAACTAATTTTATTATTTTACTTGTTCATACTAGTGCCTACAGTTCATACTCGATAAGCGCATATTTGTTTCTTTCTAAGCATATAACCGACAAGCGCGACTAACGTTTTGAAAGACGGTCGTTCGAGCTTTGTAACCGGCCTAAACATTGCCATCGCGCATACTTCAGTTTTGTAATTTGTTAAATATATGTTCTACTCCTAGGCATCAACTATAAATAAATAACTATGGTGGTTATTTATTTTAATACATTACACTCTGAAATGTGATCGCTTACGCGTTAAGACCCGATTTTTTGGACTCGAGTGTGAATGCAGCATATGATAAAGCACTTTATCTAGTTCGAAATTAGTCGCAATTTCACTTTTCCTATAGATATCCACACCGTCTCGCCAAACAACTTCAATGAACGTTGAAAGTTTTAAACATAAAAGTGTAATAAATTGATACGTGTATTTATAAGTCTGTTACACGTAATGTGCATTAACCATAACATAATGGCTTCCAATAAAATGTGATGCGGCATAATATTGAAGTAAAAAATATAATTTAGAACCTATGTAGGTCAGCTAATCGTCAATGACATGTCTGTCACGTTAACTATGCGATGGTCTAGATAGACAACACTTTACATTAAAGTATTCACACTGCCCCACTTTCCACAAGGCTTACAAAATTAATTATGCATAATAGAAAAAGTCATCTATACCAATATATATTTATAGATTTTGTGTCCATTACAGGTATTCCTTTAGTTCTAAGTTAATAAATAACGAATCGACTGAGTCAGATCAATTATTCAGTAACAGGAATTGATTTATCAAACTCTATTCAGTGGAATGCGATTAATCATTCAATAAGCTGTATTCGAATTAATTGGTAGAAAGATAGGTATCTTTCTACATCAGAAGATTGACTTATTTTAGTAGGAAAATTAGAATATATTAAGTACTAACTGTGCCCTGCGGTTTCACCACGTAAGACGTCATTTTTTTTACGTGATTCTTTGAAGGTTTTTATAAGTATTCGGGGCGGAAACGAATTCAACAAATCAAAGAAAAATCACACAAAACTGCCATGTTCGGCAGAATCTAGTTATTTGAATTTAAGATAGTTTTAAGTAATGTTATTTACCGTAAATTATTTGCTATATTTGTATATGAAAGCCTGACTTTACTACAGGGTAGACAATGAGCGAGCGAGGCGCTCGGCGCGGCGCGGGCGCACCTTTCTACGCGCCACTGCGACGCAAGACTTCCGCGGAGATCATCAGCGAAGCGCGTGCGGCGATATACGGTGGTAAGTTATGCAATACATTGACCTTATCTTAATAAATTAATAGGTTAATAGGTAAATAGCTTATAGGGTACAATATGGATTACTTAAATATCTTATAGAGATTAAAAAAATCTTCTAAAAGACAAGATAAAAACCAATCTACTTACTGAGTAAGTATGTAGCTGAACTAGACTTAAATTCATTATTTGATTACACCAATATGAAAATATTTCAAAACTTCTCATTTAGACGACCTCCGTGGTTGAGTGGCGTACATACCAGATTTCAAGATGTCGCCAGCTCTGAGTTCCCGGGTTCGATCCCCGGACTTTTCTATATTGTCTCGGGTCTGGGTATTGGTGGTACCTTCGTTGTCTCTGAATTTCATAACACAAGTGCTTAAGATAATTACTTTGGGTTCAGAGCAATGTATGTGGTGTCCACATTTATTTATTTATTTATCTCGTTTTCATATCACTAAAAAAATTGTTGCCAAATAACGTATAATATAAGTTAATCTCAGTCACGACGTTAAGGGCAGAAATCCAATCATGTTGTCGCTATACCAATTTTAATACACTAGCTGTTGGCCGCGGCTCCGCCTGCTTGGGAGTCGGTTATCGCAGCCTAAAGAAGCCTATGTCCTATCATAGGATCCAAACTTACCTGCCCATTACAAAGTTTCATCCAAATCGGTTCAGTATAGTGGTTTAGCCGTGAAAGCGTAAAAGACAAAAAGTAAACATTGTTACTTTCGCATTAATAATATTAGTATGGATTATTTAAAGCTCATAGATTGCCAGCTGAAGAGCTGTCACAGTGATCGATCGATCTACAAACAAAGGATAAGTTACGCTTGCATTGATAACCTTTAATAAATAATATGCCAGGTAAATGGTATCAAGGAAACCAGAACCATTACGGCAGTTCAATTATTCACTCCATCATTTCATATGGGTTGACGCTTTACATAGCCTCTAAGTTGAACCAAAACACAGCTTTCACTTCAGTTAAAATCTGATAGAGATTCTACAGCTTTATTTCAGGTTTTAAAAGCTATCTTTGTCTACATCGTCAGCATAGTATGTAAACCGCTGTCAAGCCAAACTTTAGAAAATATTTAGCTGAAAATAGGCGGTATACATGAAAACATAGCATCGTACTGGCGACCAATCTAATAAACTCGTGTTATCGATGCAATAAATCGTTATCGTTTTCGCACATCGTTTGTGATATCAAAGTTAATTTGTGCGACAAGTCACACAGTCACAGTCAGTCACACAAGGTGACTGTTCAGGTACATTATGTTAAAAAGTCACGACATTCAGTTTGGAAAAGTATCACGTTGTCACGTTTGACGTTCCGATCGACCTCAGTAAGCAATAAAACTGAGCGAGCACATATTGCCACAAGACATTCAAACACCATCTCTTTTATGACTTACTAACCTCATATCGTTTATGTCATTTTTATTGAGAAGTAGGTATTTTGCAATAGCCTTTTTTAAATATAACCATAATATTGCCTAGAGGTTGAATTTAATTCCTTTATTTTGTTTGTACTTACATCTAAATTTAAATCGCATGAAAATAACTGAACATTAAAGCACAAAATATTTCCCAAACTGCAATTTAACAATTTAATTTATTCCTTTACTGTAAAAAAAGAATATATTTTTGAAATACCTATTCCATCATAAAATTTTAGTGTGTAAAGCTTTATTCCTTAAGAATCTATCTAATAGTAGTAGTACGTATAGTAAAATATGCCTAGATCGAAGCAGTTTATTAGAGTTCAAACGGTTGCCAACCAACCACTTATACGCAGAGCTATATGTTTTGTATAATATTGTATATGTTTGCAAGCTGTACAGTTCCTCGAAGGTGGTTGCTCGGGGTCACGCGGTCATTCCGTCTTGTTATTCTGTTACCGTCTCCGTTGCCAGGGTGAACCGCTTCGCACGCGATTCTTACATTAATACTACACCTAACAGCGCGATTTTTAATCACATTCTTTCTTCAAACAAAAGGTCAGTGTCGCAGTATAAATAAAACTCCTTCAAATATTTAGCTTGAAGACCCTGTTTAAGTACCTAGACGACCGAGTACTTGCAAGTTATGGAAAACTTTGAGTTCATTGAACTCTTCTTCTTCAGTACATACACGTTATTAACTACTTTGTTCTAAATCTTTTTAGCTTCGTCCAGTGAACTAAGACACCCATAGTTGAAATCATACAAGACTTACTCATGAAAACTCATGACTTAACTGTAAAATGTGATAAATAAATCAGTCAAAAAAGATTGGATTGTTGTAAATCACATTAAAGAAACCACCAGTTCCATTTATGTCAATGAATTGAACTACATTCGTCGACAGTATAATGCGCTCGAAAAATCACGCGATATATTTGAAAGCATTCGAAATTATTTAGGTGGCACAAAGTGACATTCTAATTAGTACAACTATCAAACTTGTAATCAAGTTAACCGATAGTTGTTAGCAAATATTTCTTTGTATATGACTAGCTTTTGCCCGTGACTTCGACCACGTGGATGTCGATTATCGCAGCAAAAATTTGCCTATGTCCTTTCTTGGAATTCTTGAAATTCCATACCATGTTTCATAAAAATCAGTTAAGCGGTTTTACTCTTCCATTAATAATTTTAAAATGGAAGTATGGATATTAAAATAAGTTAACTATTTTCGACGGGCCTGTTGGTCTAGTGGTTAGTGACCCTGACTGCTAAACCGGAGGTCGTGTGTTCGATTCCCACCCAGGAAGAATCTTTGTGTGATGAGCACGATCATTTGTTCCGTGTCTGGGTGTAATTTATCTATAATATGTATGTATTTAGAAATATATAAGTATGTTTATCAGTTGTCTGGTTGTCATAGCACAGGCTCTGCCTAGTTTGGGATCAGATGACCGTGTGTGAGATGTCTCAAGATATTATATTATATTATATATTATATTTTGATAGTAGGAAGAAAACTTAGAAATGTGGGAAATGGCCAGAACATACATTCTCTCCTGTTATAACGGAAATACCGGAGTATCGATTATTAAATAAGTGTAATTAAAAGTTATTGTTTTTATACTTGCTATTGAAATAATCAATAGCACTTTACTAAACGTACAAAGGATAGGGACGACTATACTTATGTATAATTTGTACGAAGAAATCCGTACTGTCTTATAATTCTCTCTGGAAACTCAGAAACTAGTTTCATAAATGCAGTGTCTGCTTTAGTTCGAATCCCAGAAGTGTTATATTATGTTAATTTCTTTTTATGCGGTACAAGCTTAACTCTTATTTAGGGAGCAAATATTTTGATTTATACTAGCTATCCATTAATTATTATAAAAAAGTGCAATAGTTCCTCTCTGAATCCCAATATTAAAGTAAACGCAGACGAAGTCGTGAGCAAGAAGTAGTGTTTCATACTACTGCCTTGTCTTATGATTAATTTCTTTGTTGTTTTCAAGAAAAGCTATTCGAGTTTTCTTGAACACGCAAACCTGTTTGCGGTCTCTGAATTGACATTATTTTATTGGATTTTTATTTGCACGTTCTTTCTTTACCTGGCTAGGTACTTACTATGTCTAACTATAGTCCTATTCCAGGTTCCTGAAGCAAATATGGTTCATAACGAGTAATGCTTAATAATATTAAAAACACGCCGTATACCTCAGGTTAGGTCATTCTTTGTTTTCTTTAACAGAAATAGTGTTGGCCATAATTTGTAAAGTGCTATTTATATATATCATAAACCTACCTTAGTAGAGGTGTCTAGGTTACTATTTTTACTTTTTTTGTCCATCAAGGTAAAGTTTCTCCAAAGAATACATTGTTTTTTATAAATTTACGATTGAAATAATAAAAAATGAAATGAAACCCTTATTCCGTGTTTGTAACAGCAGAAATGAGCGGCAGTTCAAGCAGCGGCGGCGGCGCGGGCGGGTTGCGTCCGCTGCGCACGCGTCGCCCGTACACGCCGCGCGAGCCGCAACGCACGCTCTTCACAGAGCGCGCGCGCAAGAAGGAACCTAGGCCTCCCAGCAGTTTTGAGTACGGCATATAACTAAATATAAATAATATTTCTCGATGACTTTGGTACAACCTATTGCTTAATTAACGAATGATTAATATTTACACTAAAGTATCTCTTGAAATAGTTACTAAACTAACAAACAGTTCAATAGCATCTTAAAAAAAAAGTATGTCGCACCTTGCTACATAGTACGATGACCTTAGTATCAATGGTAAAACAAGTAGCTTAAAAAGGATAAACATTAAGTTAACTACTTACCTGAAAGATTTTTTTTACGTAATGTTAATCCAAATCCCTAATAGATATTGTTGAATTCTGCATTTGCATTTGACTGTCTAATGCGTAGGCGCCTCGTGAAATAAGACATTTCATAATACACCTTCGTCATTTACCTAAACTAAATATTTAATGCCATACAAATATCTTTACCAGCCTTAAGTACCTCAGTCTAGCGGAAAGCGGTGAAGAGACGTTAGCGGCCATGGACGCTCGCATCGCACACTTGGACGAAGACTCGCTCAACGAGATGCTGGCTGAAACACATAACAACAAGAAAAAGCCTGTGGTAAATGAGAAAAAAAACTAATAGTTTTATACGCTTAAGACTTTAGGTAAAAACATCGAATTATCTGATGATGATCATCGTAAAATAATTTGTAGAACAAAAGTCATTGTCCTTACAGTTTAAAAATTTCAAAATGCTAACAATGAAGAATTAAATTAAAATGATTTCCATCATTATCAAATAGGCCCAATTTTTTTTACCATGATTCATGTTGTGAGCTTGTCAATGAAGCTATTTTTTCATAAGTATATTTCTCTTGACCTCTTTTTTTAATTCCCGGATGCACCACGATTCCTTTTGTTGTTTAACAAGTACAACTTCAAGGATTTTGCGCTAGTTATCCTTTTTTGTACAGGTTCGCAACCCAGCTAAGCCACCGGCTGCGGCTGGTGATGTATGGGGTGGGTTCACCAAGCTGCCGCACCTCAGCGGACGCAGCAAACCACTGCACCGGCGCAACACTACGGGACAAGCGCATATGGAAGGTGACAAATATTCACTCTTTAGCAGATAGCTGACAGGCCAATCACCGAAACTTTCTCATGATATTTGTGTCATTGTCTCGTCGTAACGTTTATTATAACTGTAAGCTCGTAGGTGATGGTTAATGTACAAATGTTTAAACACACCAGACGCTTTATGAGAAATTCAATTAAAAAATATAACTAACTGGTTCTAATGTTAAGATCGCTCTCTTGAAAACCTTGGCCTCTAGACAAGTGACAATGCGACAAGCGATAACGCTGATCGAATCGCTCAAATGTATGAAAGTGACAAGTCGGAGTCACGTGACTTATCGAAACAAAATGTCATTTCTATATATTTAATGTCATTTAAGCGATTTCTATCATCGTAAACGCTTGTCGAAATGCCACTTGTCTAGGGGGGCTTAAGTCTTATTTTATTTCTTAATTATATACATTTTGTTGAAAATTGGTACACTATTTAAATTTTAAACATGGATTAGATCAGTACATTAAAATATCAAAACATTAAATTATTACATCATTAAAATAATAAAAAAATATTAAAAATTAATTTAGTTCAACAGTCATAAACTCAAATACTATTCATTGTTATGTGCTCTGTTTATCATGTACAACTTACAAAATAATGTACCCAAAGGTCTCACTACAGTGTATGTAAAGATCAATCAGCATCAGATCAGCTATTAAATTATTTGTGTTCAATCAGACATCAAGCCAGAAGTATCGTTGGCGCGTGCGATCTCCGTGACCCGACCACTTGGTGACAACGACGCTAGCATCAGCAGCGCACTTCTCATCGACGATTTCAACAGTAAAAGTAAGATAAAATAGATCGAACATATTAAGTATATTTGCATACTTATCTTACTACTCCGAAGATTGTATAAGCTGAGAGTTGAAGTAAAATGGAATCAACGTGGAGTTTGTTGCGCCGTTTCTTCTCCACAGCCAGAGCACTTAGGAAGCGGTGAAGGGTGGGCGAATCAGGGTACTATCTGATATGTTGACTTTCAAAAAGTGCTACTTAGTAGCCTAATTTGAAATAAATGAATTTTGATTTTGATCGTGTTGTGCCTATTTATAGCAGATCCGTTGGCGAAACGCAAGCAGTTCGCGGGCAGCAAGGCGGCGTCCTGCGACGCGGCGAGCGGCACCGGCCTGTCCGACGACATCGGCGTGAGGCACCTCGCCGTGCAGCTGCCCAACACCACCACCGACCATTATGACACGTACGTCAAACAAATTAAAGCCTGTCGTTTGAAGCTGAAATGCTGACCAAATTTATCCTAACTAGGTTAGGGTGGGCTTCCAGATTTCCATCGTTTAGCTGAATTTATCACACCAATATTTTACATGAAATTACTGGCATGCAACTTGTTATCAAACTTTCTCAAATCCAATTTTATTTTGTATCATTAGTCCCATAACAACCGGGACCTACTGTGCAACTGGCTTCTTGCACGAAGAAATTTCGGTATGACATGGATGGTTACCTTATCAAACCAACTACTTACCTTCCTTTACACAGCCACTAGTACCAGTTCCTTACTCCGTTCTCTTAAATATCAGATACTATTTCCCGATTGCCTGGGCTTCTTCCTGACGTGAGAATTTCCCCAGCATGACCGTCCTGGAGCTATCGGAGGCTCTCTCGCAGCGCAGCCGCGACCCTCACCGCACGCTGCAGCTGCTGGAAGCTGTGATCCGCGCCGTGAAGGCCAACCCGCCGGGCGGCAGCCTGCGAGACCTGCTCCTCAGGGCGCTGTACACGAACGCCGACAGCGAAGATGAAAGGATCCTCGTTAGTGTGGCGCGGGCTATGCTTACGGTGCGTGGGTTAAGAAAAAGTTTAAAAAAGATAATACATCGTCATTCCAGATGTATGATATTACTAGCTGACGCGTCAAACGTTGTTTTGACTTATAAATGTGTCCGAAAAATAGGGAGAGGGTCACCCTATTCTCAGACTTACCAAATATACACAAAAAATTTAATATATATTGGTCAAGCCATTTCAGAGGAGTTCTATAAAAAACACTGTGACATGAGATTTTTATTTAAAAGTTCTTATTTCAAACTAAAACATTGTAAACGGTGATCTGTTTGCATTTTATACATCAAACGCCGCTTCTTTTCGGTGCGCGATTTGTATGCAACTTTAAAGCTTATCTATGAGTGTGAAACCTGCTAAAGATTTTCTTATCCAGGATGACATGCAGATAAAACAATCTCTTAAAAAAAATATTTAATTTTGTAGATGCGAATTACGGGAGCTCATCTAGCGGGAGCTTGCAAGCTCGTGTTCAGAATAGCCAAAAATGATAAGAATGACCACTTCTTTAGAGATACGGACCTACTTGGTAAGTTAAGAATAAGAATAAAATTTATTGTGTCTTTACATTGTTTTCTTAGGACTAGATTATAACTAATTACAAGTAAATATTAAGTTATACATAGTTGGTCAGTGAGTCAGTGGTCCTTAAACTAAGCCAAAGCTTTGTATCAGGGTGGCCGGAGTGTGGAAGGTACTTTAAATTACATTTCTTTGTTGGGTTTAGTGAGAAGTAATTTAAATAATAAACATAATTTTTACAGTATGATTAATTAATGAATAATAATAAAAAATGGTCTGTGTATGTGAATTATGAAAGTATTTCTTCTTTCTTTTCGTAAGATACTGCAGTTGAATGCATTTTATTGAATATTTACATGCAGTTGTTGACAGAGGTGTGCCTCACCATAGTTGTTGATAGAAGTGTGCCTCACCATAGTTGTTGATAGAGGTGCAGGTGAGCCTCCCCAGAGTAAGATAGAGTTGTGGCTCCCCGGAGTTGTTGATAGAGATGGTCGCATACTCAGAGCTGCTGGTGGAGGGCTGCGGGCGCGCGGAGCCGGTGTCGGAGAGCGAGTGCTGCGTGTACGGCTGCGCGGCGCTGCGCGTGCTGGCGCTGGAGCCGCGCCTGGCCGCGCGCGCGCACCGCGCCGGCGCCGCGCACCTCGCCGCGCTGCACCTCAAGATACTCAACAACGCCGTGAGTGCTATATGCTTAGACTCTTATCAGCGTGCCGTGGTTAACGGTTCTTTTGTCCAAAGGTAAAGTTTTAAAAAATATATTTTCAGTTGATTTTAATTTTTGAATAATAATTTTCGTGAGGAGTATACATAATTATTTAAAACAAAACCGTTTACTCACGCAATTTCTCGGGATCACCCGACTAGTTTCGTCGCGCGTCGCGAGTCGAACTGTCGAAGACACCATTCGACTCGCGACACCATCGCCGCCGCGTCAGCTCATGATTAGGGACTCCTATTGATTCTGAAACTAGTCGGGCGATCCCGAGAATATGCGTGGGATATTATTTATAGCTGTTATTTGTCTCAAAAGGGATTTATTTATAGCTGTTTCTTCTTCCAAATAAAAGAGAAAAAAAAAGTTAAATTTATATCGCTCCTGTTGCCGTTGACAGACTAAACATATCTGTCTACGCGGGCTGTATCGATGAGACGACAAGTACGTACCAACAATATGTGGTTTTCCTTAACCATCTTGTACTGTGTGTGTAGGTGTACAGTCTGTACTTTAAGGCTTTTAGGGTAAGTATAATGGGTGTGTCAAAAAGAGTATGTGTGTGGTACAGAAGGCGGAGGCGCCGCGCGCGCAGAGCGAGCAGAGCACGCACGCGCTGTACCAGGTGACGGGCGCGCTGCGCAGCCTGGCGGGCGCCGTGCCCGAGTTCGCGCGCGAGTTCCTGGCCAGCGGCGCGCTGCCCGAGCTGCTGGCCGCGCTGCAGCTGCACACCGACCGCGACGTGCTCACCAACGTGGCGCGCTGTCTCAGGTCACTACCACAACCTTCCCCCTGTCCCTACACAACTACTCTAGGAGTAAATCCGTCAGGGTCTCCTTAGGACTACCTTCACCCTGAGGAAGACAGAAAGAAACTCTTACCAGCTAGAACCACTGGCGTGATTCCCCTTCTGCCGGCTTCTGAAAGACCCTTAATTGATTCTGTTCAAAACTTATATTGATAAATGTTATTCAGTGATCGGAAGACTAAATGTGACATCATAATTTCAGACGATTTTAACAAAAAAACATCTACTTAGAGTTGAAACGATTTTTGTAAATTCGGATTCCGCAACATGTTGCAACAATATTTCTGAATGCTTGTTGTAAGACCAAGTGTGTTCTTGTTTATATAGCGTGGTGTCCGGTGAAGTGACGTGTTGCGCGTGGCTGTGTGCGCGCCAGGGCGCGTGCGGCGTGCTCGTGCGCGCGCTGGCCGCGTGCGCGCCGCGCGCCCCGCTCGCCGTGCGACTGGCCTACACGCTCGGAAACATGGCCGCCGCTGACGAACGCGCTAGGAACGACGTATGTATTCTACACCTTATCTATTGAAACCAGATTTCTGTAACTCGTATGGTAATGCAAGTTATGTGTAAGATTTGTGCTGTAAGGTCTGATGATGAGGTGGTCCATGGTGACCCATTGTTCTACGCCCAGCTATATGCTAGCTCAAAACAATTAACGAAGATGTTATTTAAAATTACACATAAAATAGTCTAAGAAAATTCTTAGTTTAGCATTTTGAAGTACCTAGATAACCTATTCATGTTAGATATCTCTCTAATACTTATAATAAGATACATCGATCCTAGAATAAATGAAAACGTCAGCCATAATAATACCATAATTGATGAGTCTGCATTCCCATGCTTATCTAGATCTACAACGAGGAGGGCGCGATAGATGTCTTCCTGACAATACTGGAGTCATACGCCAGACGAAACGCGCAAGACACACCCGACACTGACTCTGAACCTGAACAACATTTGATAGGTAACGTAAATAAAAATCACCCTTAATGTATTGTCCCTAAAATTGTTTATTACACAAATTCGTATTTTCCCAGGCTCAGATTTGAATGGATCAGACGGCTCGCACGAAGATGTTCTCATTAAGGTAACTAATGAAAACAGTACGATGTTAATGGGGGAAGGGGGGGTAAATAATGATGCCAAATACGGACAAAATGTGGAAAGGGTCTTAAGTCGCATCGCATGGGATGTTTTTTTCTTGAAAACTGCTATATCTTTATAATTTTGTTAATATTGGGGTAAAAACGTAGTCGTGGTGGCCTAGTGGTTTAATAATCGGATTTGTATGCACAAGGTTGCAAGTTCGAATTCTTCACAGGCAAGTACCAATGTGACTTTTTTTAAGTTATATGTACTTTCTTAATTATTTTAAGAAATCACTGACAATCGGTGAAAGAGAACTTCGTGAGGAAACCTGGATTCTGTAAATTTTAATCTATAATCGCCAACCTGCAATGAGCAAGCGTGGTGATCAATGCTCGTTCTTTCTCTATGTAAGAAGAGGCCTGTGCTTAGCAGTGGGACATTTATAGGCTGGTATTTATTTATCCCAAGATCGGTATTTACACCCATTTATCATCTTAGTTGTCTCTTCAATTATGCTTGGTTGTCTATAGACAGTTCGCGTGGTCGCCAACTTATGTCTGACGGAGCGCGCCGGCCGAGGGCTAGCCGATATGCACGCCGAGAGAATAGTGAAAGCTTTGCTAGCGTGTCTGAAACTGGCTGAGAAAAATGTACTTGTACAGGTAATGTTTAAAAAAGCTATTAAGAACATAGCAGTTCTCTTTGGTTTTTCTAAAGTTAGTTTGCTTCAAACGGGCCTGAAAATCTGGTCTGGTTTTTTTGCGATTTTACTTTATTATTTTTATTTAAGGTACAAGTTTTTGTTTTTTCAGTTTTACTTAAAGGTACAAGTAATTTTGCGATATAAAAATATTAAAATTATGTATTGGGTTTGCTTTTACTCATGTATATACTTTTTTATGACTGCTCCGCCCGCGTGGTTGTAGATTAACGCGACAAAAAGCATCCTATGTATTTTCTTAAAGTTCAAGGTAACTCCATACCAAATTTTATTATAATAGGTTATGTGGTTTATCCTTAAAACATAACAGACGGATACAGTAATCTTGTTTACATTATTATTTTAAGCATAAATTTAAACTTCCCGGCAGTGACCTCAATAGCTTAGTTGGTAAAGCGACTGGCGCGTCAAGCCTGTGGTCGCAGGTTTGAGTCCTGCCTGAGGTTTAAGTTTTTCTTTCTATTATTTGTATGTAATTGTCTACATTAGTTTCTCTTTTATTAACCGACTTCCACAAAGGAGGAGGTTATTACTTAATATGGATTATCTTCCCTGGTTTCGTAGAAAGGGCCTGATCGTTACGGCGCCATGGAGCGCGGGGAGGAGCTGGCCACCGCGGCGCTCGCGACGCTCAACAACATGACGTTCTACCGCGAGCCCCCCGACCCGCCGGACCCGCTGCACGTGCATATCGACAACATATGCAAAGGTGAGCACTGATGATGATTAGTTAACTAACTGGTTCTTAACATTTCTTCTTTGCTGAATATAATACCTAAAATGCTTCTGCTTTGTATTCTATAACTGTAAAGAAATAAAAGGTCGACCTTTTTATGATTTTTTTAACGATCCATTCTAGTTGGCATATCGTAATAAAATCTGGGGTTCAATAGCAGTTTTCAGAAGTTTCGTCTCTTTCCTATAACTATGATAAGAAATTAGATTTATTGATAAAAAAGTCTAGTGAATTCCTATTTAGAATTGACAACCATTGATCATCATTGATTTTTTATGGTATGCTTAATTAGCATAACGCAATGGCGCATAATACAGAATACAGATACAAAAGCTGCGTAAAGATAAGTTCGAATATCTGTAGAACTTATTCTGCCTTTAAGAGGGGACGCGACTGGCTCTTTCTCAAATCAATTGTATATCGCTGTTTTCTACGTGGAAAATGCTTCAAGAGCAATGATTTTTTCCCCAAAAGTAAATCTAGATTACTTAATACCTGCCCTATTTTTCAAATTTCTCGGTAGTAGTGTCTCCTCTTAATTGTGGCGTGCATTACTTCAGAAGGGCTCTCTGGCCCCTGGTTATCATATCCTCGTGTTGCAGCCACGTGTCGCTGGCTGCGAGGCCGCGGGCCGGCAGCGTGCGAGGCGGTGCGTGCTCTGGGGAACGTGTCGCGCGCGACGCGAACAGCGCAGCTGATCGTGCTCGAGGGTGCACTAGACTGGCTCGAGCCTTTCCTGCAACACGGTGAGTTAAAGAAAACAAATAAGCAATAGTACTTAGGTATACGGTGTCTTTAATATAACAATGAAGTAGGTAGCATTCCAATATACTAGACACGTATAGGAAATAAACAGGAAAAGAATAGATATCTACTTTTTTACTTAATTCTTAAGGAAAATCTACAGCAAAAAACATACTTAGTTTACAGTACTGTGTGTAAAACATGTCATTAGGTAGGTAGCAATTTTATCGTAAATTTCTTTATGTCAGGGTGTCAGCAGCAGTGTCGCTGCTGTTAAAGTCAGAATAGATATTAAGCTCTTATTATTGAGTATGCTATTGCTGTCTCGCATGTGTAGAGGAGTCGAGCGTTCGGTGCGCGGCGGCGGGCGTGCTGGTGAACGTGTGCGGCGCAGGCGCCGGGGGCGCGGGGGGCGCGGGGGGCGCGGCGGGCGAGGGGGGCGCGGGCGCGGCGGCGGCGCTGGCGGCGCGCGCGCTGGCGGCGGCGGCCGAGCGCGCCGACCCCGCGCCCGCGCCGCTGCTCGCGCGCGCGCTCTGGAACGCGCACGCGCACGACCACGCGCCGCTCTCGCCCGTGCACGCGCATCTCGTGGCCGAGGCGCTCGCCATGTTCATCGGTAAGTACACAAGCGACATTCACTAACAATAACTCTACATCGGTGAAGGCCAAGGCTCTCACGAGACGCTGAATGCACCAGAGGCATATCAGTAAATTAGGTATATCTTGAAAAAAGTAAAAATATATTTTGTACTAACAAAAAAACAAGCTTTAAAAATACCAAAAAGTAATAAACAAGTATTGATTTTATAAAATTAGACCAACCTATTTAGCACATGTTATTAGTTTCTTGTTTAAGGTTTATTGGAGAGGCAAGATGAATTTTTAAAGGTGGCCAACACATTTATATCTCTGTTTTGCTTCTATAATTAAAATAGCTTCTGCCATTTTTAATACAATATTTAATAACATTATTTCATCAAAACAAAAAAAAAATACAACTATTCCGTATGGTAACGGGCGTCGCCCGCGAGGACGTAATATATATAGGTCGGTTGTGGTTTGTTTTGCTACTGCTAGCTTATGCGAATGCATCCTGAAGAAGCGTAGTATGGTCGTCGGGATAAGAATATAATTAATTTGCTAATAACTTACCATTGCTCTCAAAGTAGGTCTGTAGAGCAAAAAGATAGAGCAATAGGGTAGAGCTTCATATCAAGTTTCGGGCTAAGGTTTATATACATTGTAAGTTATTGATATCATGGCGTATAGACTGCTAATTCTATATCTGCTTCGAACTCCATTTTAACATTTATCCTACACAATGTCAAGTGAAGCACAACACTACATTCGCCGTCTTATATTTAATAAGTATGACGACGCGGGACAACACTAACAGTGTAGCGACTGAGTGCCTTGGCCATGTCATACAAAAATAAAGTTTTAATCAACTCGAAAATACTCTCATTAATTAAATTCAACAACGATATAATAATAATAAAAAACTAGCTTATATTGTCCCACTATTGGGCAAAGGCAAATTATTTTAATTACTATTTTTATTCCAGAGAAAAAATTAAATTAAATAATACGGAATTATGTTAGCGGGTACTTGTTTCTTACTAACAATACGTCGTATGAAAGATTATAGTGGCAATAAAATACCCATTATACAAGTACCTATATTTCGAGCCAGTCTTCAAGTGACTCCGTGGCGCAACGGTAGCGCGTCTGACTCCAGATCAGAAGGTTGCGTGTTCAAATCACGTCGGGGTCAAACTTTCCTTTTTGAATGTTTTTATATAGTTCTAGATTTTATATGATATATATAACTGAGACTTTTTATTTTATTTCTGCAGATGACGAATCCGTATTTGCAGCTTGCGAAGCTACAAAAATGGGAAATCAATGCTCTAGCGAATCGACCATTTCCAAACATCACGTAAGCGTATTTTCATATTTATAACTCAACGTAGTCCACATTTCAACAAATAACCAAGAAACAAGGCTGTCGGTCTGTGTGTCCGCCAACTTTGGAAAGAAGCGGGCCACACACAAACAATGTATCTGCATTTCTTGATCATTCACCTGTCTTTTGTAATTTAACTTTTATAACAAATACACTACAGTTATATCTAATACGAGAGTAAGTATTGTATTTTTTATGTTACATTATTTGTTGTACAAACTTTTACGATTACTACAGATAGTGTTTTTTAACTAATTTCAAATTTGATTTATGATTTAACAACTAGACTTACCTAGGACATATAAATAATTAAATATAAATACATTGTTCGGTACATAAGGTGTACTAACAAATCTTAAAACGCCAGGTAACATTCGACATGGACAACAACAACTACAGTGAGTGCGAGCCGTCCTGCTACAGTTCGAGCCACATAACAGGCCCAGCTGTGTCCGAGCAGTCGGACGGTGACGTCACCGACGACCTCGGCTTTGAGGAGGGCGAGGCGGAGTGCGGCTGCGAGCCGTGCCGCCGCCTCGCGCACTGGGACGAGCTCGTCGGCGTGGCCCTCCCGCTCATGGAGAGGCTCCGGCCACCGAGGACCGACGCCTCTGTTGGGACCGACTGAATCTATATCACACGTTACTCTAACCGCTGAGTATGTTACGATAGAAGAGCGTTTCGAAGCAACGGTTTTTTTTTTTTAAATCAAATGCGGTTTGCTTCGCCAGGCGTCTGCATTATTAAAGCCGGGTACATGGCACGATTTATGAACAACTATCATGTTGATGTCTGTGTGGAATGCCATAGACACCTATGCAGTATCTAATCGTAGCCGTGTTTGTAAGTAAAGCCTAATTAATTAGTGTTTCAGACTGCTTGTTCAGTTAAAATGCTAGACTATTCTGTGGTCTAGTGTTAGCCTTTAGGTTTTAAGACCTGACTACTGGCTACCAAAAAACGAGTCGACAACATTGATATCCCGTTGTTTTGAATGCGATTCTAGACTAATATTGTAGTCGATTTAACCTAGGTATAGGTAAATATATGACGCAGACTAGAGATGGTGAATTATCGCAATACAGGCTAGCTGTATCGAGAAGTGCGATTATTATCAATGGCCTTTGATAACTTTACTTTTAAAAGTACCTAGGACATAAACTTGAAATGTTACGTACTACTGTTTCACCGTGTTCTCGCCAGGAGACGCTGATAAAATCTATACAAAATAATTGGTCTTTTTGAGTTTGTCTTGACTCTACCACTTGGTACTTGAAATGTTTTGTATTGAACTTGCATTTTGTTATTATATTAAAATTACTTAGTTGATGCAGTCGTATAAAACGTTTTTGCTTTCGCATAAATTAATTATTTTTATATTTATTTTATCAGAATGCCCACAAGACGTAATAATGAAGTTACAATGGTTGTCAGAGAAACACTTGGCTCTACAATTTAATTAAAATTGCATTATATTTGCATAATATGTAAAATACAATAAATTATGTAACTATGTAATCGTAATGTTATATATTTATATTCCTATCACTTTTCTATGCTTTAAACGTTTATATGTCTTGTAAACATTTTAATAAAATCATGATAACTGCCATATTACGTGTTATGATGTTAATAGCAACTAGTTGTAAATATGGGAATTCAATCGTTATGCTTTATACAATGTACTCGCGATTATTTGTTTGTTGTTTATTGTATTATAATTATGTGGAATAATAGATAATAAATGCATTTATTATTTTAACGTTGTTTATTTTTACCTGACCTTCTCTTTAAAGGGATCTTTTGTGGTTCTTAGTAAAATTCTATATATACAGTGGAGGTCAACAGAGTTGTTCCGCGGATTTGGTTAGAGTCAACATTGCAACGGAAGTGGTCTGGCTTTGGTTGTAGAAAGAACATTCGAACGCCGGTAATGAGCATGGCTGTCCGCTGCGGGCTATTTATGGAAATTTACCTTAGGTACATACTGCCAAACATGTGCACTGTCACAATATTTATAAACTGGTACTTTTTCTTGATAAATATGTAGGTAACCTATTTAGTAGTAAATTTTCATACCTACTACTATTTATTTGAAATGGTAAGTCATATAAACCTAACTGTCCTACAGCAGGAGTAATCCTTCACACATGCACATGGAAGCACAAAGCATGCATCATCACAGGTACCTAAGTACTTAAACTCTGTCACCTCTGGTTGCATATTTCACATATTTACTTGCAGTCTATCTACGCCTTAAAAAACTGGAAAAGGCAGCTGCACAGAGTACTTTTATATGGCAGCTGGGTCGTACTGGATGTGAAAGACGGGGGACCGATTGTTATGTCGAAACTCGGGCGAATCCCATGTCGAGCAAGGGTTCAAGTTATTTGAACTGATTAGAGAAATGAAATTTGTACTGGCCCTGTCTTTTGGGTCAGAATTTCAATGCAAATGCTAGCTATTTCTAACCACCTAGGTCAAGCCACTGAGAATCAATCAAATATTAGCAATAAAAGTTGTCGCAATAGAGTATTACAACGGATACGAGATGCGAGGAAGTGTCCAACACATGTGTGGCTACTCGTGTGTTTGCGAGGCCGGAGGGCGGAGGGTCGCGGGAAGTCGTACGGTTTGGCAACTCGAGTGGCGCAACCAGTGCCGCGCTAATGCCGATGTTCCGAGACCTTCTGCTAAGCGACTCCACGCCCCAACATACAGGCTGATACTGTTTGTAAATTTGGATTTCAGGAGTTCGTTAGAAATTTTGCGAAAGTAATTCTTTGTTTTTTATCTTCGAGGTACGATTGACATGTTTTTGTAATAGGTAAAGTATTTTTTAGGGTTCTGCTTCTGTTATTCCGTACCTCAAAAGAAAAAAGAAACCTTTAGAATCACTTAATTTTTTGTCCGTATATCTGTCTGTCAAGGTTTTTTTCCCAGTAAAGTGGATAAGTTTGTTTTTGGAGACTTAATTCCCAAAAAAAAACATAACAATGTCGATCAGCAAACTTTGTACTGAACCCTCGGTCGGAGTCAGACTCGCTCTTCTGAACTCCGGTTTTTCTCAACGATTCTTACTCTAACACGTTACAATCCAGGAATTAAAATAATATGCACAAAGAACACCCAGACTTATAACAAATATTAACAAATGTTTATCCCGTACGGGCAACGAACCCGCATCACGACCCGCAGTGGTAGTTAACACGGTGGCCTGTTTCACTCGACTATCCGAAATTTATACATATCGTCAATAAAATAAAGCTTAATAAATAATATTAAAATTATGCAAAAAAAATTGTAACATGACAGTTTCTGAAGGTCTAAGTATCCGTACTGTCGTAAAATAACTTCCGCGTACCAATTACCCACTGCTCAAGGAGTTACGAACTTCCTAATTTTACTGCAGTCGTTGATAAGTTGTGAACTCAAAGTGATACTTGTGACAGCTGAGCTTTGAAAAACATTATATAGGTACACTTTCGTGGTTGGGAAATAATCATTGTTAAATGTGTTTACCGTTATAGTGCTTTAGTTATCAGTATTTTGATAAAAACTATTTGTGTTTAAGAGATCAGCCTGTATATTCGCGACAGGAACTCAGGTTTGTTATAAGATATCCCTTCGTCGTATTCCGATGCAATCAGCTGATAGTTACTGATACGTCCACATCTAGTCTTAAGGTAGGTTTTTTTAACTTTTTTGGGGTTCCGTACCCAACGAGACCCTATTACTATGCCTTCTCTGTCCTTCAGTCTATCGGTCAGCAGACTGTCTCTCATGAACTGTGTCGGTCGACAGCTAAAATTTTCAGTGTGTATTACTGTTGCTTAATATAGTAAATTGTGTTTTTGGAGTTTTTGCTCGTTTTTAGCGGCATAAATCATGTAAGATGGTACGGAACCCTTATACATAGGTTTTTTTTACCTGTTTCTAGTATTAACAACTCAAGTACCACCTACCTAAATGTTGATTTACATAATTCAGCTATAGAATGTCAATGAAGTGGGCTATTGGCGAGTGCCGGTCACTTGTGACATAAAACTAGTCCCTTAAGTATACAGTACCTAGTCTAGCATTCGACTCAATCATTTTAAACTGACTATTTCATCAATATAACAAAATCAAGTGATCTATGACTTATTTGTTGAATGTGTGTGTTATGTGAACCTGTGAGGCAAGTTAATTACGAAATAGCGGTAATAATTTTCACAAATGAGTATAAGTTCATTATTTAACTATTATGTCAGGTTTTGCAACATTCTTGTTCGACAATTCTTCGTAATGGGTAATTGTGGCAAGAAATATTTAGATGGTAACGTTCGTGGCGTGGTTTCAGTGTACTGAGTGATATTGTGAGTTACAATGGCGGAAAGACGTGGGTTAGCGTTGTTCCTGGTGCTGTGTCTGGTGGCGCAGGTGTTCTGCGTGCCAGCCTCCTACCTTCGGCCACGGAGAGGGCTCTCCGACAATAAAGTTGACTCTAAGGAATCTGTAAGTCAAAGTCAAACTCTTGTCTTATTATGGCCTAGAATGCAAAGCTTTCTGCTTACCTAGTGATCTTTAAAATACTCTGCGATTTATGTTAGGGTGGTTACTGACCTACTGCGTTTGTCTGTACCTATATGCCGTAAGCCACGGCTAGATAATAGATACAAATATTTCATACAACATTGTGTAAAACAGTATTTCGTAATTACAAAATCGGAAACATATTTATTGATAAATCTGAAAGCAGAATCTGTTTTTCTGAGAGCCTTTTTTGCATAAATAAAAAAATTACCCTGTATTGAATCTACTTATACTACTCTTTTAACGGCAAATATGAAATATATATACTTATTTTTAATAAGACAAATAGGTAACTATACATATATTGCCGGAGCTGCCCTATATTACGAACCTGCCCTAATGCCTAACCAATTTTTTAACAGAAGGACGACTCAAAGACCTCTCCATTAACATCAGTAAGCCCCGAAAAGAACAACGACGACGACTTCGAAGCGGAGTTCAACAAGAGCCCCCCACCGCCATCTGGTGGTGGTGGCAGCAACATCTTCAGTCTGCTTAACCTGGCCAGCGCGCTGTTCCCCGCGTCATCTGGTGCAGTCTCTGGGGGCACTTCGTCAAACGTAAGTCTCTTTACATAACACAACTTTATTTTCGCGTGATTATAAAAGGTTATAAGAAAGAAAATACTAACAATATATCGTATGTAGGTGTAATTCAATTAAGTTGATAATATTTTTATTCATTCATTCATCATTAGTCCGTACTTATAAGTCCACTGCTGGACTTAGGCCTCTCCCGAGGCCACTTAGCTCGATCAATGAATCGTCAATTCAAAAAAAGAAAATGTTTTGTTTAATACTAAGTAACTCAAATTCTAATAATAGATAGTTTACATACCTACTTTTAAAAAGTGATTTTATTTGAATGTTCATCATAGTTTTAAACACAATTTAAAATGTAGAACTACTTATGTCCATTATTGATGAGCAAAGTATATTTTGTCTAGTCGTAGATTAAAATTTAGCTTAAGTATATTATTATATTTGTTAGCAGTTTTATCCGCCTCCGGGTTATGTTCACTGTTCACGCGTTTACTGCACTTGCACCGCACTCGTTTTACCTTACGTATCAAATCTCAAGGTTTTACACCGAGAGAATTTGATTAAAGTGTATCTCACTCGTTTTATATGCTTACGCACTCGAGCACCTTGCACCGAAGGTAAGTACGATTTTGATTTTTACTTTTTGTAAAACACGTCATAGCTGCACCTATTATTATACCTGCTTATCTAAAAGGGTCGTTCTTAAACCTATTTTCATCGGTATTTCTCGAATTTCAGACTAAAAACACTAACTTGATAGTTAAACGATTAATACAAGACCTCGTACGGCTAAACCGAAGTCAAGTAAAACTCATTCAAGACCGTAAAGATATTGCAGATAATGAGATAGATATAGACTACACTACAGATTTAAAACCTCCTCCGTTCCAAAAACAAGAAATTGACGAGACTGAGGATAGTGAGAGTGATGAGAGCAGTTCAGAAGAAACGGAAGAAGACAATGGGGCGGAAGAAAGCGTTGAGAAGGAGAGCAATGAAAATGGCGGATCCAAACAAGACTCAGCTTCTAACGATGATGATGATAATAATTCGGATTACGATGAACCGCCAGGTGGGGATGGACAGGGAGGCGGAATACTAGGCCTTCTTGCTGGACTAAGCGGTGTAAGTACTAAAACATCCATTAAAAATAAGTCACATAAAATATGAGATGTAAATATCACCTGATCAAATTTATTTATCAACAGGATGGTGACTCAGATTTGGGTACTTTACTGGCGACTGTTGGTGGAATAGTCGCTAACTTGAGTGTAAGTTTTAACCAATACTTGTATACTTTTAAGAAATTGATACTTAGGTGTATAAAACAAATGGAATTATAATTTATAAATGATACATTTCAGGGTGACGGTGTGGATGTAAATGCTCTTATAGCGACTGGATTAGGTCTGTTTGTCGGATTATTAGTAAGTAAAAAACATAAAATCCTCTCATGTGATTATGTAAACTATGTTAAATACTATATTAACGTTTTCTAAAGTCTGAAGGTGCGGAGAATCCTGGCGAGATAATAGCAAGTTACCTTCTGACATCACTAGACACAATTACGGGAGGTGGAGCGGTATGTGACCGTCAATTGTTGAATCTTTGCTATAATTGTAATTGAATCTATAATGAGAACGACCTTAATTATTTCAGAAAAATAACGGCGAGTTCTTCGGAAAGTTTTTGTCCAAATTAGTGAAAGGGACAAGTGCTGTAAGTGCAAAAAATATCCCTATTTATCAGCTGCAATGAAGTAGCTTATTTCTTTATTTTTTGGGCATTTTCTTTGTAGGGCGGTGATCCTGACGCAGGGTCATCGGAAGAGGCCAATGGCATGAAGATGACAGACTCGGCTGGTTTCTTTGCGAGCCTGCTGATGGGACTACTTGGAGAAATGTCTAAAACTAGTTCCAGCTCCGGTGGATGGCAATAAGTGCCTTGATTTGTGAAAAGACTGAAAAATATAAGTCACCCAGTAACGCAGTATTATGAATTGAAGGAAATTATACATTTGGAATGTTAACATAACTCTAGTATAAAGCATAAAATACTCAGTAAAATTGGTGATGTGACCATTTTAATAAGCGTTCATCTCATACTTAAAGTATCGATCTAAATTAAATAGGTGCAGAGACTAAGTTATTTATTTATGATTTTTTTCTTCAGGTATAAGTTTCTAGAATGGTAGATTTCATCATTAGCTAAACTGTTAACATTACTATCATTAGTTTAGTACTAAATTAAGTATTTTTTTATGTCATTTTTTAATATAAATTAAATACCAAAATTTTTAGCAAGATATTTATTCCATTCCATTGCAGATATGAGGAGTAAGTTAAGTGTACATAAGTTTAAAACCAGTGGCTTAATTAACTACTAACATTCTTCGTTTGTTGAAACAAAATACAATATGACAACCAACAGATATCGGTCACAAAAAATAAAACATTGTAAGAACCTACATAATACAGAATCTTAAAGCAAATAAACACTTTCACACTTTTTTTAAACCAGTTGCCCCAGTAACAATATCATGCATATTTTTTACTAGATTTCACCTAGTAAATGTGTATGACAAATATTGCAATACCACTCAATAACTGTTACACCTCAGGGCAAAGACTTTGGCCCGCGACGCTATCATGACATTTAAAAAGACATCAGCACTTGGAGCTTATAGTATTTTTTTTTTAATTATATTTTTGTATAGACGCAGACCAGTTCGACGCAGCCCAAGCCATCTCCAGTATGGACCCTGAAAATGGACATACTCCGCGCCCTGCTGCAGTTCGGCACCAGTATGTTGGGCCTCGCGTCCACAGCCTTCGGCAACGCTTCAGTATAATCTACTTTTTATAATATTAACTAATCTAGTGCCATGGACTTAGTCATTAAAGTTATTTCTTCAATTACAGTTTTTTTTCTGACACAGACGTCATTATTATCTCGTTGATCTGAAAATTTAATAGTGATAGGCTTATTTACTACTTCCAGTTGACAACCTAAGCAACGTTCAGTAGATAACAATAACGGTAAAAACGCAAATTTAGTACCAGTTAACGTTACGAGTTCTAAAAAGTCGCCAAGTATGCAGAGTAATAAACGAGTACTCGGCGTATCTATACTTTCCTCTTTTCCCAAGATATTTTGGTGTCGGATTCGTGTCCTACCGAATTCAGCTGAATACTACATTTTACAAGGAGCGACTGCTTATCTGACCTCCACAACCCATTTTAATGGGTATCACAGTATCTCATAGCAAGACTGGTTGTCAGAATAGAATTGTAATGACTAAACGGCTGCCAAAGCTGAACGTATGACAGTCGGGACCAACGGTTTAACGTGCTTTCCGAGGCACGGAGGGGTCTCGGTATGTTTACAAATGGTCACTCATCCACGGACCTACCGCGGCGAGTGCGGCCTAACCTATATTTTCGGTCCGTGCGGACCGTGCGGCTAACACTTGTTGGCTAACGCTCGTGAGGCCACGAGCCTCTCCTATATCGTGTTCTGTAACTATGTTGAATAAAAATAAAAAAAGCTTTGTTAGGTTTAGATATACTCACGTTGACGTTAGGAGGTGTAGATAATGCGTAGAGCGCTGCGTCGGCGATATCTTCGGGGCGCAGCGCGGGCGAATCTTTGTGGATGTGAGCGTGCGTCGTACCTACTTGTGTGTTCACCAGCCCGGGGGACAGGCTCTGTCACATTCAAATTCAAAACTCATCTATTCAATATAGGCTACCAAGAAACAGCAAACAGGTTACCGAAAATCACTTGTCAAAAATAATAGACAGCACCCTGATTCGGCCAACCCTTACCTTCAACAAAGTCCCCAGGACCCACCAGCATGCTGTCTGTTTACAAAAAATAACGATAAAAAACTAACGTAATTTAGTGACTGTGGCGATTAAAAAAGAGTTATAAGTTGATAGGAACCGCTATGAAGGTCAGCAGAACGACCAGTCACCGCTGGCAGCACCTGTTCACGAGTACAGTACGATGCAAACTTAAAGGCGGCTGTAAACACGAGTCGAGTCGCTGCGCAGTACCAAACTTATGCGCAGCTCGGGTGCGGGGCGAGGTACTGCGCAGCGTTTAGCGCACTTCACAGCCGCTATTAAGTTTGAATTGAACTATACCTATATATGATGCAAGGGTTAGGCATCACCTTTCTCGCCATATTTAGGGGAGGCCGTGACCCGGGTCAAGATAATTTGCGAAATTAACCTTAGGGGTACCTACATAGCTATTACCAACAGTCATCATTACCTAATAAACCTTCTATAGAGAGGACATGGTTAAAACACACACAGTGTACCGTTTACCTGATGTTATTAACTTACAGTGACTTTAATTTTATTCTTGTGGTCAGCCAGCTCGTTAATTAATCCTGCGGTGAAAGCGGTGATAGCGTACTTGGTGCTCGGATACACGTTGAAAGTAGTCCCAAAAGGCAATTGGTGACCCGCGATACTGTAATAAATATTGTCAATACACTTATTTCTTAGATAGAAATCACTAAATAGATACCAACTTTTTGATTGCTAAAAAGTACCTAAACTAATTTATTAAATCTACTAATCACAAGTTAGAACAGTAAAAAAAAAGTTGCACTCCGGGAGTGCCGGCAGAAGTGAAAACTTGAATATTAACGTTGTGCATTTTTGGTATTTTGGAATGGTTAGGGAATAATTTTGCACGTAAATTAGTTTTGCAGTAATTATCAGTATAAAAGTACTATTTATTATGCTATCGTACACAAACATGACAATTTATATTACATTAAAAAGTTTATCTCTCAGAAAAATCAACTACCATCCAGAATTTCGACGACTTTTTCACCATCATTATTACCAGAACCATCATCGCATCGCCAATCCCTAAAACTGATACGATCGGTTTATGATAGCTGAAGATATATAAAAGTACTCTGTGAGCTGAAGTAAGAAACAGTTTTGATTCGAACCTATTTAAATGTCTTAACACACACGAACATTCGCGCATGCGCCCTGCGCCGCCTTACGCATTTTCGATCAGGGTCACGTGACCTGACGCGAGTTTAACATTTTTTACCCACTAGCTGACCCGACAGACGTTGTCCTGTCTAAGCTATAAATATTATATTCGAACTGCAAATTATATACTTTTTTTTTACTATTTTATATTTAAGTATCGATAAATTGAAAAAAAAAACACGTTAAATAGTAAAAGCAATAATAGTAAAATAGTTTGCTGAAATTTTCCAATTTTCTTTTTTATCTTTTCGTAAGAACCTTCTTCAAAGTATTAGGAATTTTATTTTCAATTTATATAGATAGATGCACCTACCTACCCTACCTACCTATCTGCCTACCTAGCCTACCCTAAAGACCCACCTACCTACCCGTACCCTACCTTCCCGACCCACCTACCTACCTACTTCTACCTACCTACACTGCCTATACCCACCTAACTACCCCTACTCTACCTACATACTTTACCCTACCCACCCTCCTACCTACCCCTACCCTACCTATCCTACCCACCCACCTACTTACTCCTACCCTACCTACTGACTAACGACTGAACTTAAGACAGGGGCGTTTCCACTTAAATTCCTGAATTGCTGCACACGAACACACTGATTTACAGCATGATACACTATCACAGCATACATTAAACCGCATTATGCACATAAAAATTTAAATCCACTGAGACAACGCGACCTTTACGCCCACAGGCTACATTATGCAGGTGTACCGTTAATTAATCTTGTTTTCATATTTCATTTTGTTTTATTCTATTAAATAATACATTTTTCTATAGCCATTTTAGTCTGGCGATCTGAGTGAGTTGTTGCCCCACATATTTTTATGGTGCCACTGGCTGTATTGTCGTGTGCCGGGTTGTGGAGCTCCCTCGAAAGTGGTTGAGCTGCATGAGCTATTCGGGGCATGCTTGCCGCCAGCTGGCACAGGCTTGCTCAGATTGATCTGGTTCTTTCTTTAAAAGACCAGTCCAGTAACCTGCATTTTGTTAACACAATATTATTCGTGAATATTGTCTGGACTTTAAAAGAGACTGTGACCCCTGAGTTTGTTTCGACATTTCTTCTCAGGGCAGTCAGTTAGGAAATGTCGACTCCAGCGAGCTCAAAAAAGTGACGTGTAAAAGTGATTTTATATCCTATTTGCATAATAAACGATTTCATTTCATTTCATTTCATTTCATTTCATTTCATTTCATTTCATTTCATTTCATTTCATTTCATTTCATTTCATTTCATTTCATTTCATTTCATTTCATTTCCCAGATTACCGCCAAAGTCCGTAAAATATTATAGTTGCGATCAGAAATTGGTTGTCAATGTGAAATGTCAAAAACAAATAAAAAAAGAAAACAAAAGTATGTATTAAAAACAAAAGTATTAAATTAAATTTAATTTCTAAACGACTTTTAAATTTAATTGATTTCTAAACGACGGGACGAACATCAAATGTTTGACAGGTAGGAATAGTTCAGTTATAAAAGGGAAAGCGAAATTGTTTTCTTTGCTATATTCCAAGCATTTTTTTTCATATTTACTCACCTTTTAAAGCTTCCCTAGACTTCCACAAATAATTTAAAACCAAAATTAGCCAAATCAGTCCAGCCGTTCTCGAGTTTTAGCGAGACTAACGACCAGCAATTGATTTTTATATAATATATAGATTACAAAAAAAGTGTACACGCGGCTAAAGAAGTTTTCACTTCAAAAATAGACAGCAAAAACATTCACTGCTACATAACTCTAAATCAGGGGTTCCCAAACTTATTTTGTCTACTGCCCACTTTGAGAATAAATTATTCTTTAGCTCCCCGATATTTTCACCAACTTAAAAACCACTATAACTTCGAATTAAATAAATTATTTTGAGCTATATTAGCGGAGATTTGATTTTTTTTTCTGAGTCTCTTACCGCCCCCCTTTAGGCCTGCAGCGCCCACAAGGGGGCGTTATCGCCCACTTTGGGAAAGGCTGCTCTAAATAGTGTTTTGGTCACGTCACGATACCGGCAGTAAACACGACACTGGCAGAAATTGCTGGAGATATCAGCAGATTGCTATAGCTTATAAAAAAAAATAAAAAATATGAGTTTTTTTGCCAATAGTCAAAGCCGAAGTAAGTACTGTCCGAAAGTTAAAAGTTGTCAAAGATAACGTGGTTTTTCTGCCTGTTTTAAAATGTTTTTATTTTTAATTACCTATTGATGTTAATGACATGCCCATCGATGCCGTTGGCCTTCATGACTTTGATGGCATGTCTAGTGCACATCACAAGCCCCTTGTAGTTCGTGTCGATGGTCGCCAGCAAGTCCTTGTCGCTCATCATGTTACCATCTATATCTATTTGAAAATCCATATTTGTAAAGGCAAATACTTAACATCTATCAATAGGGAAAAGTATTTTTTTTTTGACAATTCTTTTACTGTCATTTAAAATTACAAAATTTTGCTATTTTATTCCAGCTAAAACATCCGCCGAAGTTCCCTCAGTAAGTCTTTTTAAGCATCAGAGCAAATTGTTATGTACGCCAGTAGACTTATTTGCTATCTCCAGATGCCAACCGAAGCGGTGTTTACTGGATAAAAATAGCTATAAAAACGCTAATTCAGTACATATCGGCTATCGGTCAACGTCGGTGACCGACAACATCGTATTAGATCTAGTTGGTCATTGAAATTAGACGATACGAAATTAGTGTTTTAACTGTGTTTTGACGTGACAACGTCTTATAAATTGGTTTGCCGGGTGACACTTCAAGAAACTGCGTTACGCTCCGCTCACGTTATGCGCTCACAATGAGAGCGAGTGAGAGGCACGCGTCCCTTCCACTCGGGCATGGTTAGCCCGCCTAAGAGCGAGAGAGACAGACATAAAAAGACCACTCAAAGTCGTTGTCACGTAAAACTTTCGCCCGTATACCGACTTTACAGGCAACCAATTTTTTTATAAAGCAATAATCGCCTTCGTTGACAACCGCCATAGCGAATAACCCTGCAGGCTGTTATTGTAAGGCCAATTGTAATACCTACCAGGATTAAAAACTCATACTATGTAATTTTTTCTTGCTTTCTAAAATCATGTTTCTATCTCGTTGGTACCTATATAAATATGACCGTAGTCTTGAAATAGTTATGATGAACAACAAGATCACGGTAGTTTGCAACTGCGTCCGCGTCGATCACCGGTAGACGGAAGGGGGGAGCACCCGGTGCTTTAGCCAACAAGAGACATACTCCTCTGTCTTCCCCAGGGCGGACAGAATCCATTATAATTTTCACTTGAAAACCCGCTCAAAATAACAAATAAGACATGTACCCGTAATATGTCCCTTAACTAATACGCTAGCATTGTTAACGATGATGTGAAAGCTGCCAACGTTATCACTGATCCATTTGAAGGCCGCAGCTACGTCCTCTGGAACCGCAACGTCGCATTTCACAGATTTTATCACGCCATTCCCGGTTACTTTAGTTTGCAATTCCTGTAAGAAAACCGTCACGAACACTTATACACACATGCAATGCGGCTACCCACTTTCTAGCCGTATTTCAATAGGAAACATGTTAACAAAGTAGTTTAGGGTTATGTTTTTTTGATCCATTAATTAAACCATTCCATCATTTAGATTAGGTTAGTAGAACAGTGATCATTAAGCGAAGGCGAGCGAGCCAAGCTGTTTCCCTCTATTGTTATTGAATGCGGCAACGACATCCACGCAGAACTGACTTAGGTAGGTTAGGGTAATTGTTTTAATTTGACCCGTTAACCCGCATCTGGCGTGTAATAATACAGATAAAGATAAACGTTGGAAGCTGCTTCGTAGAACGTGTCGCCATCACAATCCGGCTAATGCGGCTACCTCATAGCAGCATTATACAACAGCGAAGTTTTTTAATTCGGCGCGCCTTTTTGTAATACGTAGTTTTTTACGATATGGTTGCGACACATATATGTGTATGAAACCTTACTGTCTAAGTTAGAATTTACATTGTTAGTAACTCTACTACTGCTACTCTTTTCCTACAATTAAACTGTTTATATGGTTTTGTTCGACATATATACTGTTTACATCCATGTCACTGTATTTTATTATACCATACATAGTTAAACTCACGTCAGTTGCTGTTGGTTTTCGGGAAAGTCCCACGACGTTGATGCCGGCAGACGCGAACGCCACGCTAACCGCCGCTCCAATGCCACCGCTGGCACCAGTCACCACAGCCGTCTTGCCAATCCAGCGATCCATAATTTAACCTTCTATAAAACAAATGTTAATAGTACCTATCTTCTTGTAGGTAGGTACAATGTTTAATTGTTTATAAGACAAGAGCTGCAATTCTATCTCATAATGCTGCAATTCTATCATATAATCTTTTGCATACCTAAAGGCATTAGTCAGGGCATGTTTACGTTTAGTTTTATACTTAGATATACTAAATTGTTTTTATGTTGTAGATAGGTGTAGTTAATTTAATAACATTACTTATTTTCGGCATTATAAACTGCGGTATATATAAGCATAATACCTTCATATACTTACTTACATCTTATTACAAGCGTAGACCTAACACATCTTATAAATACTTAACATAATGACTATATGGCGTAGGTAGCCTTACCTAGCTAAGAAAATATCGAGCAATTCGAGACATGATCCACATACAACTTGTTTTTTAAGTCTTCAAACAATTTTATTGATAGTCTCTTGGTAGTTTAGGTATTTCAAGTGCAATGACAGTTATAAAGTACCTACTCTGTGAATGACAGTATCTAATGGTTTACAGACATCTGTCACTGCATAAAATTATAAAAAAGTACTCTGTAAATTATAAATTCTTCTCGATTGATCGGTTCGATGAATAATTTCATCGAAAGTTGTAAATATCAAGGTAAACTCGAGCACAAATTAACCAGTGCCCAGTCATACGTCAAAAATGGAATTATCCGTAAGATCAGAATGAAATGTAATGTAAAAATAGTTTTTTTTTCATTCTAAAAAGAACCGTCATAAAATAACACGTACCTAAATACATAGGTAATAGGTATACAAAAATATAAAAAATCTTTTTTTTTTAAATAAGATCACAGAATATATAATGGTACAGACGTACAGAACTTGCACTCCTTTGATCTCGAAGAAAGCCGCCTTTATAATAGCCTACAAAATTTACCACGCACCTGGTGCATTTGAAATCGCACCTTACGTGTAAGCCCACAAGAGCGCAATTCCTTCGTGTTCAGAATTTACCTAACCACAGCTCCAGCGTCAGGGTTGTACAAGAAAAGTAAAATAAATAACAACATAAATTTAAGAATCATTTATTATATTTACACTTTAATGTAGTGTTTTATATATTTTTTACCGTCTCTAAAGTATCTATTATAAAATTTTGAGTAAGAAGATGTATGTTATTCGCTCAAAAAAAGAATGAACCACTAGACAAACAAGCCAGTCAAAAACATGAAAAGGGCCGACAATTTTGAACTCGATCAAAATTTATCAAACTGCTATTATACTGCGTTATAGGTAGTTGAACCTTGAGCATTTTGCACACAAATTTAATTTACTAGAATGTAAAAGGGCCGCAATTTAACTTTTTAACGTTGATTCAATATGCTAACGCACATACGACACGATAAATAAAGCTTCATTGCATTTTTCCACGCCAACCAGTCATTAACAGCGCCTTTATATAATCAAAGCCGTAAGGTACTTTATCATAATTTCGTTGTTGGCTGTCTTGTTTATAAAAAACACAATCGGTTTAAGACAAAAGAAACACAGAAAAGTGATTGCATATTTTATTATCGTAAGTATTTGTATGTTAATAGAAAATTTTCCGACATGCTGACACTTAATAAGGCTAAAAATATTGAAATGGTCGACTATAGAACACGCGGCTTATATCCATCGACAATAATCGAACTCTCTGACACACTCATAGGAACATTTGCACCTTATCCTAACGCAATTATACTCTACGTCGCGCGGCCCCAATATTCTACGACTGAAGACCGCATTTTATTTAAAAATATTTTAGTGAAGCCCGATAAAATCTTTTAAAGGTCACATAGTATGATATGATATTACAACACCGTTAAATTTGTTTAGCACTAGACATATAAAAGAAAATACATAATACACAGAACCTAAGTTAAACTTCCATATTGTTTTAAACACATGAATATTTAACCATTTTAATTTTAATGATGGTAGATACCATCATTAAAATTAAAATGGTTAAATATCCATTTATGGTAAGTTATTAATAATGCAACAACATGGTAGGGAACAATATTGCAAATGCTATTAATTAATCAACAATCTATATTGACCATACAAATTACTTACAAAAACCATACAAAATACCTCTGTTAATTATGTATTCTATTCAAGTGGCAATGATTCACGAATATGAGAGATCGATCTATAGATTATTGGGCCCGGGCGCTTGGCGGTCTACGATAAGCTTATCTCTACCATAGCTAGCGAGGAAAACCTCCAAGTCAAAACTTTGATTAACCCATTACCATGTCTGGAGAAAGTAAAATATGCACCTTAACTATTTAATTGCAACAATTATATTATAGCTAAACGTCCTCGACCCATTGCTATGGCTGTTATATGCTTATCGAGAAAACATTTCAAACAAAAACTTCTACGTTACATTGACAATCAGAATTCATATTGTTAAAAACTTCTAAAAGAAGCAATTCTTTTTTTATAAGTTTTTAATAATATCAGTCAAATATGCACTTGATATCAGTCATACAAACGAATAAAACCCAACAGTGTCATAATAAATGGTGCAATAATAATAAACATCTGAATATTTAGATCATAATTAAACCCAAACTTTCCAAAAAATGTAAATATAATTTTAATAATACTGAAAAAATACTTCATTCAACTTGTAAAATAAAATATTTCCAAAAGAAATCGAAACCGATTCAAATACACACACAGTCTTTTTAATAAATTTGCGATTAGTTAAGCACGGCAATAAATCCATAATAATATAATATACCTTTTTAAAATACATATATCGTATATATGTTTCTCTTTCTGAAATAAACTATGTCTCTGAATATCTTATAAAATACGGCTTGATGGTAATTATGTACTAATAAAAATAAAATATTGAAAGTTAATGCTTACCCTAATGTAACAATACTAATCAAGTTGTTACAGTAAATTGCACTTAATATTTATTATCACTTAAGATATAATAACCGTTAATGTAGATTTATTTTATAAGCCTAACAATTTTAAATTAACAGAATATGTTAATAATCGGATCGTAATCTAGTTTCAGACAAAAATAACTTCTATATAATATCACTACTTCGCTGTACTTATAAATTATATCTTGATATACACCATGCCACTCATAAGTGGGATGGAAAGGTCCTTTAAAAAAGACAAACATACTTTTACGTAAAACAACCAGTGTTTCTGATGATTAATTCTTTACTAAAACTTAATTTTATATGCAACTGCCACAAAACAGTCCTGGCATACAGTGAAGTAAAGCTATTTGGAAACCACAGGGTTATTTGAAACTAACATTACTGTCAATTTTTTTCTTAAATATCTTCAGTTAATTTTGAAATTATAAACACATATTTTCTTAATTTAAGAATAAAAATTGTCTCAATGAGAAGTTGACTGAATTCCAAATAACAATGTGGTTTCCAAATAGCCTAACTTCACTGTATTGATTTTCTTATAAATACGAGTTGGCAAACAAATATAGCCCTGTGAACAGAGCAGGAAGAGTAAAACAAGTTATAAAGTAATTAAGTACAAATGTTAGAGTTGACTTAACTAGTTGGCCCTAAGTTATGTGAAATACAACAATGCCGCGACTTACGTCGTGGTTACCACTAGAGTACCGGCAACGCCCGCGTCACGCGTCGCTCACTGGAATAAACTCTGAATCTTCAGTTTAGGCAAGTATTGTGGCTGCTGCTTGGTTATTTTTACCTGAAAATAGTTAATTAACTTAGAAATCTTCAAAATTCGATCACGTAAACCTTGGTTAGGGGTTCAAATGCCAATGTTGCTTTTTTTAATGCAATTTTTGGTGTTTAAACAAGCGCAGGATGGGACACTTGTGAAGTTATCGCTAATAACAAGTAATAAAGTAATATATCATAATATAATTACTAAAGACCGGATTATATGCCATTGCATATTGGAACCCATAAGATAAATAAATTACTATTTTGCATGCATATTTTGTCATTTTTCATGCATATTTTAAGTATTTTCAAGTATATGCATATATATTATTATTTTTTTATGTTGCATACAATCCGGTCTCTAATTGAAATAAAACTAGTTTGAACGGATTCTATCGCGGTTTATTTTAGACTAGCTGTCCCCCGCGACTTTGTTCGCGTGTTTTAGTTTCAACGGTTTTTCATTTTTGCAACATTTTTCATTTATGCTCCGCTCCTATTGGTCGTAGCGTGATGTTATATAGCCTATAGCCTTCCTCAATAAACGGACTATCCAATACAAAAAGAATTTTTCAATTCGAACCAGTAGTTCCTGAGATTAGCGCGTTCAAACAAACAAACAAACAAACAAACAAACAAACAAACTCTTCAGCTTTATAATATTAGTATAGATTTTTGTTCCCGACGTTTCGACGCCTTTGCAGGTGTCATGGTCACGGGCAGACTGAGGTGGTATTCGTCTTGACAGGTGATGTTGCTCGTTCTACCTTCATATTTTAATTAATTGTTTGTATTCCGACCTACGCAATATGAGCTCACTGTGTCTTGAAGTCTTGCAGCGCTGCTCTTGGGTTTGGTTTTAAGTTTGTGTATTATTGGGTCCCAAGTAGGTGATATCTTCCAGCCGTCTTCTCTATTGAAATTAGGATGTTTTTTAATTTCAATAGCCTCACGAAACATCCTAGGTAGGAATTTGTGTTCTTTAGCGAGGATCTGTGGTTTGTCAAATCTAATATAATGACTGGAGCCTTCAGCATGTTCGGCGACTGCAGACTTCGTTGAGCGGCGGTGTTTAACGTCAGCTATATGTTCTTTTACGCGGGTCCCTATGCTGCGCTTTGTTTGACCGATGTAAGAGAGACCGCAGTCACAATCTAGTTTATATACTCCTGCATCTTGTAGAGGTATGTGACACTTGACAGGTGGTAAGGACTGACTAATCTTCTTGGGTGGCTTAAAATATGTTTTAATTGAAGCGCGCTTCAGGATGTAGCCAATCTTGTCTGTGACTCCTCTGACATATGGTAGTACAGCAGGTAAACGGTCGACTGTGGCTGGCTTCACTCGGTTTCTGTGACGGGGCCGTGGAATTTGGAGCTTGTTGTCTCGCAGTACTTGCTTGACATGTTGAAGCTCAGCGGCAAGGTGTCTGTCATCACAGATTCCGTGTGCTCTCTGAAACAAAGATTTACCCACGGTAGCTAACTGTTTCGGGTGGTGGTGAGATTCACCGTTCAGGTATCTGTCTGTATGGGTCTTTTTTCGATACACAGTGTGACTTATTGTCTGATCAGGATTACGGTGGACTAATACGTCTAAGAAGGCAAGAGAGTTATTTTCCTCCAACTCCATAGTGAATTGAATTTTGTTATTAATGGAGTTGAGATGGTTTAAAAAAGCAGTTACTTTGTTAGATGGTAAAATTGTGAAAGTATCATCTACGTACCGTTTATAAAACCTGGGAGTGACAGGGGCTGTTTTTAAGGCTGTCTCCTCAAAGTCTTCCATGAAGATGTCGGCGACTACTGGGGATACAGGCGAACCCATTGCTACTCCATCTACTTGTACATAGAATTGATTGTTCCACAACAGATAGCCAGATGTGAGGCAGTGTTCGAGTAGCTCTGCATGTTCTATAGGTAAGTCATTCTCTGCTAACTTCTTAGAGATAATTTCAGTACAATCCTTAACTGGTAGGCATGTGAATAAGGACTGTACATCGAAACTAACCATTACTTCGTTGTCATGTAGACGTAGGTGTTTAATCTCATTGACAAAATGGTATGAATCCTTCACAAACGCTGTCGTGTTGCCTCTGAGCGGTGAAAGTATTTTCGCGACGTGTTGAGCCAATCTGTAGGTTGGTGTGTCGATTTGGCTTACAATAGGACGCAGCGGGGCATTCGTTTTGTGTATCTTCGGTAACCCATACAGTTTAGGTGGTTTTGCACATGAAGGAATCAAGTATGTAACATCTAGACTTAATGTTTCGGAGTGTTTCTTAACCAGGGCGGTGGTAGTTGTTAACACCTTTTTGGTTGGATCAGTTTTCACTGGTTTGTATGTGCTTACGTCCGACAATAGATCTTCTATTTTAGCATTATAGTCCGATGTATCCATAACAACCGTAGCGTTCCCTTTATCTGCACGGAGTATAATTACATCTTGTCTGTTCTTGAGGTTTTTTAAAGCGAGATATTCGTCTTTAGGGAGGTTTGGTTTGGGCACTACACTTTGACGTAAGACAGATGATATATCTTGACGTATCGCCTCCAAATCTTCCTTCCTCACGTTGTTATTGAACAGGCAAGTCTCAACGTTGCAAATAATGTCTTCATACGGTACACCACGAAGGATACCGTAAGGGAACGCTACGGTTGTTATGGATACATCGGACTATAATGCTAAAATAGAAGATCTATTGTCGGACGTAAGCACATACAAACCAGTGAAAACTGATCCAACCAAAAAGGTGTTAACAACTACCACCGCCCTGGTTAAGAAACACTCCGAAACATTAAGTCTAGATGTTACATACTTGATTCCTTCATGTGCAAAACCACCTAAACTGTATGGGTTACCGAAGATACACAAAACGAATGCCCCGCTGCGTCCTATTGTAAGCCAAATCGACACACCAACCTACAGATTGGCTCAACACGTCGCGAAAATACTTTCACCGCTCAGAGGCAACACGACAGCGTTTGTGAAGGATTCATACCATTTTGTCAATGAGATTAAACACCTACGTCTACATGACAACGAAGTAATGGTTAGTTTCGATGTACAGTCCTTATTCACATGCCTACCAGTTAAGGATTGTACTGAAATTATCTCTAAGAAGTTAGCAGAGAATGACTTACCTATAGAACATGCAGAGCTACTCGAACACTGCCTCACATCTGGCTATCTGTTGTGGAACAATCAATTCTATGTACAAGTAGATGGAGTAGCAATGGGTTCGCCTGTATCCCCAGTAGTCGCCGACATCTTCATGGAAGACTTTGAGGAGACAGCCTTAAAAACAGCCCCTGTCACTCCCAGGTTTTATAAACGGTACGTAGATGATACTTTCACAATTTTACCATCTAACAAAGTAACTGCTTTTTTAAACCATCTCAACTCCATTAATAACAAAATTCAATTCACTATGGAGTTGGAGGAAAATAACTCTCTTGCCTTCTTAGACGTATTAGTCCACCGTAATCCTGATCAGACAATAAGTCACACTGTGTATCGAAAAAAGACCCATACAGACAGATACCTGAACGGTGAATCTCACCACCACCCGAAACAGTTAGCTACCGTGGGTAAATCTTTGTTTCAGAGAGCACACGGAATCTGTGATGACAGACACCTTGCCGCTGAGCTTCAACATGTCAAGCAAGTACTGCGAGACAACAAGCTCCAAATTCCACGGCCCCGTCACAGAAACCGAGTGAAGCCAGCCACAGTCGACCGTTTACCTGCTGTACTACCATATGTCAGAGGAGTCACAGACAAGATTGGCTACATCCTGAAGCGCGCTTCAATTAAAACATATTTTAAGCCACCCAAGAAGATTAGTCAGTCCTTACCACCTGTCAAGTGTCACATACCTCTACAAGATGCAGGAGTATATAAACTAGATTGTGACTGCGGTCTCTCTTACATCGGTCAAACAAAGCGCAGCATAGGGACCCGCGTAAAAGAACATATAGCTGACGTTAAACACCGCCGCTCAACGAAGTCTGCAGTCGCCGAACATGCTGAAGGCTCCAGTCATTATATTAGATTTGACAAACCACAGATCCTCGCTAAAGAACACAAATTCCTACCTAGGATGTTTCGTGAGGCTATTGAAATTAAAAAACATCCTAATTTCAATAGAGAAGACGGCTGGAAGATATCACCTACTTGGGACCCAATAATACACAAACTTAAAACCAAACCCAAGAGCAGCGCTGCAAGACTTCAAGACACAGTGAGCTCATATTGCGTAGGTCGGAATACAAACAATTAATTAAAATATGAAGGTAGAACGAGCAACATCACCTGTCAAGACGAATACCACCTCAGTCTGCCCGTGACCATGACACCTGCAAAGGCGTCGAAACGTCGGGAACAAAAATCTAAAATAAACCGCGATAGAATCCGTTCAAACTAGTTTTATTTCAATGTCTAATATTCGCGTAAACCTCAGAAAGCAATACGGTCTCTAATTATTACTATTTCAGAAATATACCTCATGAAATTCTTCATCTTTTATCTCCAAGGGGTCTTTCAACATCTGAAAACAAAATTAGTTTTAAAAACTGTCGATATTTACCACTAGAGGTCAGCGCCATCGTCGCGCTTATTGTGATCGATGAATCATTTTGAGATTTGTAAAATAGAATATTCTTTATTATTATCTACCATGAGAGCCATTAAATAATAAGAACGGTAAAAGGGGTACTAAAGACGAAGGTAAGTAAAGGCACGTAAAGTGTGTACCTTGGGCGGGCGGCCGCGGCGCGGCGCGTGCGGGCGCTGGCTCAGCACGCGCAGCTGGTGCTGGCGCAGCAGGTGCTCCGTGTGCTCGCGCGCCGACGCCAGCCGCGCGCCGCACGACGAGAACACGCAGATGTACTCGTTGGCTGCTGCAACATACATAGCCTCAACAACCAAATACTTCCTCTATGATATTTTTTCCTAACTCCCACTTCTTCGGCTACATTCCTTACTTTCGCTACTTATGCAAAAATCATAGCCGTGACCTATGATCCTATCATCTTCATAATTTTAGCTCGGAATTACTCACTACTGAGTATAGGCTGAAAATTTTTGGCAAATATTAACAACCGATTACTATTTTTTTTTCATGTCTGAAATATATTCTAAATTTATATATCTTTATATTTAGGTTTTCTTGAAGCTTATTTAGACGGTGCGAGAAATATCGTAAATTGCGGTCGATGATCGATCGCTTATGATACCATACCGCAAGTCGCATGGTGTAGATAGAGGTGTAGTAGGAGAGCGTACCGGCGGGTGCTGGCGGGTCGGGCGCGTGCAGGTCGGGGTGGTGCAGCGCGGCGTGGCGCTGCAGCAGGCGCGCGCTGGGGAAGGCGCGCGGGCAGGCGCCGCAGCGCCGCGGCCCGCGCGCGCGCGCCTCCGCGTGCGCCTCGCGCCTGCAACCCACGCTGCGCGTATATAGTAAGCTACCCACGCCGGCCCAACCTCCGCTCCACCAGCGTTACCCCGCCCACCCACGTGCGATAACTGAACGCAAATAAACTTCACTAAATAGTCTATGCCTGCACACAACTTATGTTTAGACCTCTTTGCTAGAATACGCAGCACGATGGAGGCAACATGGAGTCGACCGCACGATTAGCCAATGACTTGCCAATCACGGTTCTTTTTACATAGCACAAGAAGGTCCTATTTTATATGTGCACTGTATCCCAATAGGCAAATTTTTGGTCCAGTACTTTACCAACAGTTGTACCTACACTAACAAAAGTTAGCAAGCATGTAGACTGTCTGAGCCATCTCAGTATATGCAACTTGAGGGTATATATTAGCGAATGTGATTAGCCGGCCTTAAAAAGAGATACTATATTACCCATTAAAATAGGTTATAAAAGTCAAATGGGCAATCACACCAGATACACTGAGACTAGTAGTTGAACCAACATAGCTTGGGCAAAAGCTATACTTACAAGAAAAAAAATACTTCGTACTTGAAAACCGAACTGAAGGTGACATATTAAAGAGGTTATATTTTATCTATCTAATGGACGGTTCCTATATAAAAGAAACCATTCGTTTTGCTTACGGACTGTCGAATTTTCTTCGTTTTGCTTCACAAATTCTACGATCCGTTAGCCAAACGAATCGTTTCTTGAATATAGGAACCAGGCATAAGTCAAATGAAGAGTAGCTGATAATTATAGTTACCTGTGCATGTACATATGGTTGCGCTGCTGGAACTGTTCGCCGCACACGGTGCAGTCGTACGTGGCCTCCACGGGCCCGCCGTTCAGGTGGCGCTTGCGGTGCTGGTTCAAATTCGTTACCTACACGCAAACCTCACTATGTAACCATGTTCACAACACGTACAGACTTATTCAATGGATGACCAACATTAGCCTAATTTAATTATATTTCTTCTAAAAACAATACATATATCCTTTTTTATTCAACAAAAAGAAAGTAATAAAGCTTGATATGAAATTTTCTTTCTTTAATATAGTAATTGTAAACAAATGTCCGGGGATCGATCCCGGGACCTCAGAGCTGGCGACACCTTGAAACACCGGTGTGTACGCCACTCGACCACGGCGATCGTCAAAAATGGTAATGTGATAATATGTACCTGTGGGATTAAATCAAGTTGTATAAAGATATGAAAAATAATAGTTATAAATACCTGTGCGTAAGCCTTGTTACATCCTGGCTCCGGACACACGAAGGGCCGCTCGCCAGTATGGAGACGAACATGATTGTTCAAATTCGTCACCTGACAAACAAAACATCATGTGATCATATTTATTTTTATAACAATATACATATACTTATATCTTTCATAATTTTTTGGTAAGAATGGTGAGGTGTAAATCGAAATTATACAGCACTAAGGGTTCACAAAACTGAATCATTTAGATTGAATGTATAACATTTATACCTGAGTAAACGCTTTTCCACATTCAGAGCACTTAAAAGGTCGTTCATTGGTGTGGATGCGGAGATGGGCCCTCAGGTTGTTGGACTGAGAGAAAGCTGAAAATAATAAAATATACATAGGTCATGAAAATATTATTTATATTGTTTTAATTTCTAATATTATCTGCAGATTTAAGGCACAATAGAATTTCTATTGACTATCGTTGTGGGTGTGTCGGTGTGTGACCCACGCACCCCAGTGGGCCTAAGTTCCAAAATTTGAAAACAATTATATCTGTACATTTTTATGCACGGCGCTTATAAGATTTTCGCACAAAAGATTTAATAATAATGCAACTGAAGTGCGTCATCATCAATAAACATAAAATAGGTGCCATAACACCCGCTTAAATTAAAAACGTTCATTTGGTAGCCTTCAAATGTCAATAATAACTTTTTTATTTAAGTATGTCGTGAATACGGAGTTAAATAGATTTTAATGAAAACGTAATCATGAGTTTATTATTGAATAAACCGCCAAATAACATAACTTTGAAGGTACATACTTGTTACTAGACAAAACGCCGAAATTGTACATCATCAAATATTATTAAACTGTAATTTTTTGTTACATACTTCTTATGTTCGGTAGACTAGTCTACACATCATTGGTAAAGAAGATTACAAAAACCAACCTTACTGCCTTGCATTAACGGCGTTGTCAGTGTTACTGCTAATGGCACTATACAATAGCACTGACCAAAAAAATCATTATTCACATTTCTCTGACATATTTCAATAAAAATCGAAATGTTTATAACCAACACTTTTTTTAAATTGTAATGTAAAGTATATTTTATTACCTTTATTGCAGTATGTGCAGACAAAGCGTCTCTCGGCGCGATGGTTGCGCAGATGGTTCTGTAGCTGCATGTTCTTCTGAAAAGACTTGTGGCAAATACCACAATACAATGATGTTTCAATGCCCTCCTGCAAATACGAAACATATTTGGTAGGCAGGCAACGCGCCTAACAGTTGTTTCTGACTATCTAAGATTTGTTAAATTTGTGTGGCTTAATGCTGGTTGTTGTAAATATTTTCATTGATAGTATATTCTTATTCATTCTGATTTAGAAAGTTCTCAACAAAAGGCGTGCGTGAGACTTGCTAGCTCTTGTTTTATTTATAATGCATACCTAAAAATTAAACAGTTAAATACAGCTCCTATAAACAAAAAAATGCATTACTCATTGTAGTTATGGGCAGAGAGATGTTTTAAGCTTGATTGTATAATAGCTAAAAATTTATAAAAAAATATTATTCATAATTTGCAGTATTTTAATAATTTTTGTTACCAACACTACTCTTTTTTATTACTTGTGATGTAATGTTTTATAGTTTTTTACTACAAACATAATAATATTGTTACCTAGCTATCAGAGTACCTAATGTTTTTTATTAAAGTATGACATAATAAGCAACAGTTTTTGTTTATATTTAAGAGTTACTGATAGAGACCTCTTCATTGTTGCTGGATGATTGTGGCACAGTCTGATCGGAGCCATTGTCTCCAATCATCACCTCAGGCACTAGCGGCTGGCACTTGAAGCAGGCATATATACCATCCTTCCCCGTCTCAAATAGTTGCTAAAATAAACGAAAAACATCTTAAAACACATAATATCAATAAGTTTCAGTTTTTATACAGATAAACCTAAGTATAGTTAAGTTTACACAGCAATAAAGTAACAACACAGCTCTTACATTAAACTTCTTAAGAAAAACTATCAAACAAGTTTATAAATAACTAAGTTTGTAAGTATATACCTATATATAAATATGCAATGCTATTATTATTTAACAGAGATGACTGTGGTACCTATAGCATATGCCAAGGTTCACTATTCAAGTACATAAAAAAGGATCACTGTTGTTTTTTACACTGCGCTGAGCCAGACGTAAAAAAACAGACGGACCGAAAAAAGGTACAAAAAAAATACGCGGGTAGGTTTCGAATGTCAGGTTTTTTTTCCATTTCTGCATAGAGTTACACAATATTTAGACGTTAATCTAGAACATATTTGAGGTTTACTGCAAACTATAGATTCCTGAATAGGGGCGTTATTTTTATATCAACCGTATAATGAAAACAAAAAAAAAATGTCGATATATTTCAAGACAACGAATGAAATAAGTACATTGATACTCACAACAGCAGGTTTAAGACAGATCCCACATTTGTCCATACTGGACGAACACCAGTTATATCAAATTAATCAAAATAACGCATTAAATTGCTGATAATATTTGTCAAAATTGACCAAAAGTGACCCGCACTGTCCTCACTCAGCTCAGAAAAATCACAGGGCGGGGCGGGAGCGGGGAGTGCAGGGTGGGTAGCGGAGACTGGAGAAGACATAAAATCATAGACAATATAGAAATGTTTTTTCCAGTGCTGCCATTTTATGAATATTTAAATGGTTTTATGTTTTGTTTTTACGGCTGATAAAAACTTTGAAATTTTGCTACTTCCAATATTCCAACTCAATAAAATGTTCGTTATCTACATAAAATAACATGTTTTATAATTTGATGTTACACACGGTTATATGTTATAATTATTAATGAATTACAGCTTAGGGAAGATTTGTGATGAACTAAAGTTATATTTATAAAGTTATGTTTTATTATTGCACGAAGATGGACTCAATTACCACATTATTTTTGTATGTTGCAATTTGCACAAAATGACACTTCTTTGTCAAAGTCAATTTGACGTCTATGACGTTTTTATTTGGTTCACTCATTCGAACGAAATCACTTCCAATCGTGGAAATAAATACAAAATTGGCGTGTTTAATTCTTATCGAATTGCGTATACTTGTTTACTATGTCGTTAGTTTAAAATTGAAATAACACAACGTTTTAATAGGTTACGTTTTATTGTGATATAAGCTCATGTATAGGGCTTTGTTTTTAGTGTTTACTATTATTTTTTGATGAAAGATGGCTGAAAAAGTAGTCATTACCAGTGGTAGCAACCAACCCATAGTGAAGATAGGCCACTACACGCTCGGGGCGACTCTGGGCGTCGGCACCTTCGGCAAAGTAAAGATTGGGGAACATCAGCTGACCAAACACAAGGTTGCTGTTAAAATTCTAAACAGGCAGAAAATCAAGAGCCTCGATGTAGTCGGGAAGATAAGACGAGAAATACAAAATCTCAAGCTGTTCAGACACCCCCACATTATTAAACTATACCAGGTAATCTTGTTTACTGCTTTAAATTGTTTGACCTTGAAAATGTCACTTGACTGTTCTTTATATTATAATTAATAAGTTTAATACTTAAATAATTACAATATCTAATTATTGAACAGTGTATTTTACCTAAGGTTAGGTATTAGTCAGATAATGATCTCTATATCATTTGTAATTGTGTCATACAACTTCTAATTTCAGGTTATATCTACTCCAACAGACATATTCATGATAATGGAATATGTGTCTGGGGGTGAGCTCTTTGACTATATTGTGAAAAGAGGCAAGCTTCAGGAGCACGAGGCCAGAAGGTTCTTCCAACAAATAATATCTGGTGTGGATTATTGTCACCGGCATATGATTGTGCATCGAGACTTAAAGCCAGAGAACCTGTTGCTAGACCACAACATGCATGTGAAGATTGCAGACTTTGGACTTTCCAACATGATGATGGATGGAGAATTTTTGAGGACATCCTGTGGATCACCTAATTATGCTGCTCCTGAGGTAAGGCAATTAACATATGTATAATACAGCAAAAACTTTTCTCATCCTGATCACATTTTTGTGTTGGTTTAACATTTTTTTTTAAATTCATCTGATCTTATTGTGTATAAAGTCTCACATTCAATTAATTAACTTATTTCCAAAACTTAAACCCAACTAACTACTACTACTGACAGACAGATACTGACAGACTTTAAGCACACCAAAATTTATTAATAAGCAAAATTAAGTCTATTGTAAGATACATTACTTGTTTCTTTATTATTAATAATAAAAACTCTGTATTGTTTACCAAGAAACAAGTTGAAAGAAAACAATATTAATATTATTCTATTTGTTTTGTTTTAAAAGGTACTTTATTTTAGCAGCTGGCATAGTGACTTAGAGAGAAAGTAGCCTTGTTTAAAAAAAAAAAGATAATAAAATAAAGAGGTACTTAATATTATGTAACAACTTAATAACAATATATTTTTGTTGCAGGTGATATCAGGAAAGCTGTATGCAGGCCCAGAAGTAGATGTGTGGTCATGTGGAGTGATACTGTATGCACTGCTCTGTGGTACACTACCCTTTGACGATGAACATGTTCCCACACTGTTTAGAAAGATCAAGTCTGGAATATTTCCAATACCTGAGTACCTGAACAAGAGTGTGGTCAGTCTGCTGTGCATGATGCTTCAAGTTGACCCAATGAAGAGAGCCACCATTGAGGATGTTAAGAAACATGAGTGGTTCCAAAAAGACCTGCCGGGATATCTGTTTCCATCTCCCGTTGAGCAGGTAATTACAGTATGTAACTTCATCCTTTTAATAATAGTTCATAAGTAGTTTTAGTTTAACCACATTGAATGTCTCTACCTATCCCATATGTTTATAATCTAAATGTGGAGTTGGTGCTGTAATCATGGAAACAAATCACCAAATTGTGTTGTTTCGAGTACATTTTATTCAAAAGATTAATGATCTTGTCGCAAAACTGCAAGCAATGGCTGTAGTAATTGACTTCAATACTTACATTCCATATTAAGCTTGATGACTCATTATAGTCATTATACATTGTAAAACCAACATTATGTGTTGTTACTTGTCTGTAGATGCTTTGCCACAATATTTGTTGTTTATTAGCATTCTGTTTATAAAATTTAATATTGTTTGATTATGATGATGATTTCTGAGGTTCGTGGGTATATTAAAGCTAGCGCAAATTTCAGCGGGCCGCAGCGCACCGCAACGCAAAACAAAAATCTTCCTGAATCACTTCCGTACATTTTATATAACCTAACGCACACTGTTGCGGACCGCGCCGCAAAATGTACGAGAAAGATTTAAGAACATTTTTTTTTCCGTTGCGGTGTGGCGCGTCCCGCCTTCATGTGCGCTGGCCTTTACGCGCCATAAAACAATTTCGAATGGCTTACATCATGGTTTATTATATATATTTATTAATCCTGATATTTTGGATATAGTACAGGGATCATGGTTATGGGTAGACTGAGGTGGTGGTTATCCAGATAGTTTATGTTGCTTGATCTATGTTTTTAATTATTATTATTTATATTTTGAGCTATGCAATATAAGCTCACAATACGTATGTTACAATAAAATACTTACCTGGTATAAAGATGGGTCAATCTGTAAAAGAATAAACAAACATTTACTAAAAAAAAAGAAAATTAAAAAATATTTTCTATTATATTAGCAATACTTAATAAAAAATCTATAAATTGTTTGTGACGTTTAAATACTGTGTATTTAAAAATCACAAGGAATTTATTATCCAGCCAATATTACCCAGTTGAACTTTTACAGGACAGCAGCGTGATAGACACTGAAGCAATATCGGAGGTGTGCGACAAGTTCGGCGTCAAAGAGCACGAGGTACACAACGCGCTGTTGAGCGGGGACCCGCACGACCAGCTGGCCATAGCCTACCATCTCATCATAGACAATAAGAGGATCGCCGACGAAGCTGCTAAAGCTGAAATAAAGGACTTCTATGTTGCCAGTGTGTATTATAAGTAATCTGTATTTAAATGTAGCTACTGCTGTATTTCTCAAATCAAATACTTTCTTACTTCTCCCTGCCCTGATTGGACTATAAGAAATAGGTACTATGAACCCCAAAGATTTTTTTTACATTTCTTTTTAGGAGTTACAACATTTCCTTACTAACAACCAAGCTTAAAACATTATTGACATGTTTAGGTGACTTTAAATTTTCGAGTTAAAGAATACATAAATTCATTCCAATCACAATCTATTGCTGTTGTACTATTTTAGGACCTGGATAAAATAACGTACCTAACTTCTAAAGTATTTATGTTGGTATAAATATTATATTAATATTATTTCTTTAAATTAGGTAATTCTCCTCCTGCGGCGGCAGAGCCATCGCGACCGCATCCCGAACGCATCGCACCACACCCGCACCCGCAACAAGATAAGGCGAGAGGAACTCCCGTCAAGAGGTGATACTTACTAATGTCACAGAATAATTAATAGTACTACGTAAAGAAGGGTCACTTCGCGGAAAAAAAATGATTAGCGACTCTAGCTGCGACGAAACAAAGTGCAATTCAGCCCTCTTAAACGCCTTTGCATAGCACGATATTTACCTTAACATTGCCGCTCTCTTCTAACGCATATCTGCCTGGCGCGACACGGCTAGTGGCAACTTAAAACTATTCGCCTGTCCGGGAGGCGCGCCGGCCGAACGTAGGTACCTAACCTGCGAAATGAAACCTCCCTGCTAATATTTACAATAAATGAGAAAGTAACTATATTTGGATTAGCTTAAACTCTAAAAGAAATGAAAATATAGTGTTCGTCGTTATATGCTATTATTCGCCTAAAATCTTGTAGCAATATATCTATATATGTCATCATTAGCTACATACCTACTATAAATTTTCCTACTTTACTAATATAGATATTTTGTTCTGCTATAGAGCAAAGTGGCACTTGGGCATCAGGTCTCAGAGTAAGCCAAACGATATAATGCTGGAGGTGTTCCGCGCAATGAAGGCACTTGATTACGAGTGGAAAGTCATCAACCCGTACCATGTGAGGTGAGTCTACAAAGAAATAATGTTTCTTGTTGTGAAAAAGAGATGGTGCTATATATTCTGTATAGCTCTATCTCTCTTACTCTGTTATGTTTATCTTAATTCATCATGTAACTTCTTGCTCGAATCTAAAAATAATATTACTAAGTCTAAGTAAAATGAATTTGTTTAACACAATGCTAATTCTTTTATGTCTGCGCAGGGTACGAACACTAAACAAGATGACAGAAAAGTACGTAAAAATGTCTCTACAACTTTATCAAGTGGACTACAAGTCGTACCTGCTAGATTTTAAGTCATTATCGGGAGAGAAGGAGGATATGGAAGAGGAAGCAGCTTCCCCGCTGGTGGCTGTGGCCCCGCCGCCGCCCGTGCCCTCGGGCCCGCAGGGACACCACACCATGGAGTTCTTTGAAATGTGCGCTGCGCTGATTATACAGCTGGCGCGGTAATCTCCTAACAACAGCCGGCCCTAGCGCAGGGAAGCCACCTGCGACCGCTCCCCTCGCTCTCCCCGGGCCGGCGCAACCCGTGACGTCATCACGCCGGTCGCTCACCAGGGATTGTTGCAACGCCGCCGGACCGTTGTGTTCGGCTACTCTCGAGTATCGTGTTACGGGTAACAGCCGACGCAGCTACGAGTCCCTAATTCCTGACCAACCTGTGTTAGTTGTTTGAGAGGTTGGTCTTTTTCTGTTGCCCCGAGTTCAAACTTACCCTAACCTTATTGGGTAGCCCTAACGCTGCTCTCGGTCCCCGTCGCCCATAAGTGTGATCGCGTCGACTCTTAACCGTAACAGTACAAAACTAAGTTTGTATATAAAGTTGTTATTTCACTAATTGGTATGAAACGCGTGTCTAATAATTTCAATAAGCAATATTTTGATACAGTTACATATTTTAAATTAATATAATATTATTAATCACTAGGCTAAACGGCTTCATGCGACATTCTTTATGCCAACGGATAATAAAGTATGTCAACACATGTTCATTAATTAAACTTGGGTGTTGATTACTAAAATTTTAAGTATTAACTGTACAATGAAGTATGATAATTAGAAAACCTTCCATTGATATTGGGACTCCAAAGTTAGGAAACATTGTGATACACTACAGAGCGCTGCTCGGTGCCCGCGCTTGCTCGCCGGCCTCCCACCAGAGGCGCGTCTGTCGGTACGTCCGTGTCGTGTAGCTTGCGCGATTGACAAGGTCGCACGCTATTGCGATTCACTTCCCCTCTTTAGCCTATTAAGCAACGCCTTTATAGATTCAATTAAATCAATTTTAATACGCTTAATAATCGCTAGAATCGTAAGCTTGCGAACAGGCGACACGAACGTACGAGCGACACAGAACCCGCGCCAGTCTGATCGGAACATAATTCATGTGATTTTACCAAAGATTACAAACGTTAATTTAAGCAAAACTAGTGCCTTTTGTATTTATTACGAGCATATAGTTGTTAAAGTAATATCCATAGCCTAAATCAGGATGTTCACATGAAAGGTATTATAAGAATGAAGAAACAAATTGGGAGGTGAAGTTATTTACGAAATGTACCTATTGGGAATTAGTTGAATAGCTAGGACTTATTGATCCTATATTTATAGATTTACGGTATGCAACTGAGTATTATTATATAAAATGTTAATTATTTATGTTGTACAGCTTTGAATATATGTATAGTATTGTGCAATTCCAAATTTTACTTCCTTTATTTTTATGAAGTTATTAAAATCTCTTAGAGATAATAATTGAAGTTTTATTTTATGTTACAAGTCTGCTGCACCAGAAAATATGTTTCACATTATCCCATTCCTGAGTATCACAACACTTTATTACGTATATAATATTGTTCATATTGTACCTACACCTTTACATCAACTAGAAATTGGATACAACATGAAATAAAACATGATAAAAAACAGAATACTGTAATTTATTACAGATCTAGAAATTATTTTTAAAACAACTAAGGAATTTATTCTTTACAAAATGTAGATGTAATGAATATTTAAGAGGAATTTTAAACTACGTTCAACAAAATAATAAATAAATCTAAAAGGTATCGTCCGTCGTGGTTCGCGATGGCTTTAGACTGACTCGGTTGAACATCTCAATCGATATTGGCATATTCATCACATCGTGGCGGTGTGCGCTCGGCGCGAGTTGGACGCGTGCGCGTCGGCGCGAGTTGGACGCGTGCGCGTCGGCGCGAGCTCACGCCGCGGGCGTGGGCGCGGCGGGCGCGCCCTCGTCCGGCTTGCTCTCCAGCGAGAACGGCGGGATCCGGCAGTCGAACGTGTACCCGTCTTCACGCTCCATTCTAAATGTGCCCCTGTTAATTTAATTTTTTAAAGATTAGGATTTATCATCTTGAACAAAAAATATAAGTGAATACGTTATTATTATGAGCCATTTTCGCCCGACAAAAAACACAGACGGGCTTAAATTCCTCATTATCAACGTCCGCTTCGAGGTAGGCGAACACCACCATCAAGGCCTCGATTATCAAAATAATTTTCTTCTTTTCGATTATCAAAATGATTCTATATGGAACATTGTGGATTCAGGATGAAAGATAAATCAAGAATATTGCAGTAAAATATATGGTAGGCGTATAGTAGGGTGCAGACCACATGTGTCCGCTGGGCGCCTGCAGGCTGACGTGGCTGGAGTACTGGAAGGCGGGCGAGTGGCGCGCCAGCACGGGCTCCTGGCCCACCACGCCGCGCCCGCGCACGGTCTCCAGCGTGCCGCTCAGCGAGAAGATGCGCCAGTGCCGCTCGCGCAGCTGCACCGCCTGCGAGCCCAGGTTCTCCAGCCGGATGCAGTAACGCCACTGCATGCAAAACAAACTAATATGACACACTTCCTTGATTTTGTTTTGTAATTGTCGTAAATGCTACAATCTTAGTGTATACATACATAAGCAAGCAAAGCGTGCATCGCTAGTAGCCCATCAACCCTGCCAGTTTCTTGAATTGCGTTTATTTCTGTACAAGGTACGGCTTTACATAGCTTTGACAACGACCATTATGAATTAACCATTGAAAGGAGGACCAAAACACTACCTTGTACACTCAACATAAGGCGTATTCTACTTTATAATATGGCGGAAAGAGTTTATACGAGGCCAGTAACGATGGGGCCAGTCTTCAGACAAGCCTGCCCTGGCCTGGCCCGTGTTGTTTAGATGAGGGCAATGGATTAATTTAATTCCTGGATTATTTATTGCGTCTACACGCGTCCTCACGCTGAAGAGGGGTTGCTGGTGGTGACTGGTTTGAAAAATAGGCCGACGCTCTATTCCCACTAGCGCTGGCTTGTCATGTAAAACTGTTTAAACGAGGCCAATAACAAGCCACTGGCTTCGTCTAAACCTTGCCTAACATTTTTTTTTAAGGGGCTTTCCTAACTTGTTTAATTTTGCCTTTAGTCTTATTTACCATCTTTAATATCTGAGAATATATATTTCTACGTAAGTTTCACTTTTAGTAGACTAACCCAATAAACAGCCGAATTTTGCGACTCTCGGCTGCCCATGTAGAACGGTATCACAGTGACGCGAACGCCCTCGGTAGTCTCCCTGTGCACGTCGCTCAACTCTAACCAAGGATGGTTCTTCTTTTGCCAAGCGCGGAGGGTCTCTTGAGCTATGAACGGTGGATCTAAAAGACATTAATACTTAAGTGCATTTCTACAATACATACATTAAGAAAAAATATTATTTTAATTGGTTAATGTACCATTTGGGAATAGTTAAACTAAACCTGCTTTTTTTTTACAAAATGTTCGTACAAGGCCGAATAAGATTTTCAAGGCAAGATTTTTTATCGATAATGTAAGTACATAATCGTATGTCAATGTCGGGTCAACTCTGAATTCATACATGGCCAGTTTTTAACAATCTGGTGCAATATCTGCTGTATCCATAATAATATAAATAAAATCAAAGTAACATAGTGTCTGTAAAGTTTTCACGGCTTAACCACTGAACCGATTTTGATGAAATTTGGTATTGAGTAAACTCAGCCGCCATCCACGCGGACGCTGTCGTGGGCAAAAGCTAGTGTACTTAGAAGTAATAAAAAGTGTAGTATACCTACCTTTGTCTGGATTATGCATAAGAAATTTATCAAATAGTTCGTGTTGTAGTGGGACTCGTTCGACAGATGTGTATGGGATGATGTCGTCATGAGCTACGTAATCCAGGCCCGGTATCGCATATAGACTTCGACTGGATTCCTGGTTGCCAAGGAAAGTCACTGCCTCTGTTTGTGCGCGCTGAAATAAACATTACTGTAGTACCAACTAAGAAATTATTGACAATGGTTTATTTACATGACTACTTCATATGGTATATATTTTGAAGGTTTTTTTAGTTCTTAGTTCTTACTAATATTACGTGAAAGTTGTTTACGTTTAATTACAAAAATTCACATACATTACATACATGCAAAAAATCCGGAATAGATTTTAATAAATTACAATATTATAGCACATAAAATCAGTACAAATCAAGTTTATTTATGGCTGCTAGTTCTATATTATAATTGTCACACACTTCTGTCTGGCCTGTCTACTATGAGATCCGAGATATGAGAGAAAAATAAGAAATTGTTGGGATAAAAATATTGTCAATTTGCTGGTCATTTTTATAGACTGAAAACATCACTCTATAAATAGGTGATCTTTTATAAATAGATATTCGTGACATAATGATGTGATACACTGTTCTATATTATATGCATTTGAGCTTATATAATTAACATAAATTGGCCCAAACAATAATAAGGTTACATAAATCAATGTTAATTACTTGTGTTACAGAACTAATAAGACCTACCATCCTCAGTAAGCAGAGAGGTCTAAAAACCAAAATGTTTTGATGTTGGGTACTTAGTATTTTAAACATCAGTCATCATCAATTCGATCTGATCAAATAAATTATTTCTACATTTTAAAGTGAGGAGATTTTAGAGAGAGACTATCAGCATATGCTGATGAAATCAATGTTTAACAATAATATACATTATTAGTACATCTAAAAAAATTGGTAGTACCATAACTTTCTTTTTTTATAGGTACATAAGCCACAAAAAGGGTGGGTGTATTTTTTTTTATTTTTATGTGATATTCGTAATACATGAAAACCCCATGCTTAAACACATGGGCAAAGTCATGGGGGACACTAACTTTAGATAATCTCATATAGCTGTAGGAATAAGTTGCATAGTTTAATGAAGGAATTGGTATTGAAAAACTCTCTGTCAACAAGATTGTTAATAATAATGAGCTAAATATGGCAAATACTGTATGCCAGAACACACATCCAATTGATACACAATGACCATTAAAAGCAGGTAACCAGTCAATCCATGAAAAACTGAATATTATAAGTAACAAAGAATATTCTTCATTATACACCAACAATTTAGTAGGTTATATAAAATGTTATGAGCATACATTTACAGTTCATTCATACTACAGCAGAGTCAAAGGGCTTCCAAGCATCAATCTAAAAGTTGATATAGCAAATGACCATCCTGAACTTAACCATGTAATGCTCATAATTATTGAAAAAAAAAAAAAAAAAAAAAAAAAAAAAACAGAAAATTCCAGAGAGCTAGCGTATTAGCATGAATTCTCACGATTTTTTTAACACAGAACATATTTGAGCATTACATTGTTGATTAGGGATGAATTTGCAATATCAATTTCTTCTTTTTTATTGACATCTTGCTGCACTTTGACTCTGCTGTGGTGTAATTGAACCTTAGAGTTTATTCACAAACACATACATTTATATTGTTATACCTTTCTCTTCCATTCAGGTCTCATGTCGATGTGTGTTTGCACAGTCAAAAATAATTGTTGCATTTAGTATAAATATATCTAGTTAATAAGAATATAATCAAACTTGTTTTCAAAACTAGTTTGATTTTGAATTAGTTTTCTTTATAGTACAGAGTTCATAAAAAAATTTCATTTAAAAGTTGTTAGTACCAAAACAGACACAACAAGACAGAAACCTTGAAATTAATAAAATCAGTAGGCTAAACTAAATATCATGTTGCTATGTAGTGCTTAAAGTATTTTAAATATGGAACTCTGCCAAAAGAGAATTCCAACTCCAAGACTTTAATCACTTATCTGTCACACGCACCAGTATTATATTATTTGACTATATTTGGTGGCTGTAATTAAACACAAATATGCAATGCAAAAGACATTAAAATAAGAACTTGTTTATTATTTGAAGGAAAAATCTGATTGATAGAATAAAATATGATGGTACTTACTATGTATGGTGCATCTCTTGTGTCAATTAGGACTTGATAAAATGTATGAGTCCTCCCCTTGACTTCTTTCCCAACGTTCGAGAGAGAGTCTCCTGCCGCCTCCGTTGAGGCGGTGGAGTCTTTGCTCTCCTTCTTGTTGGTCGCATCTCTATCATACACTCGTGCCAACCAGGGGAACAAAATGACACCTCGATAACCAAAAACCTTATGCAAAATTAACTGGCCTGTGTCATATTTGCCTGTAGATTTAGGTGTTTCGAGTTTTCCAACCTCGGCTAGTCTGAAATCGGGAATAAATAAAATATTTAACGACTAAATAGGTTAGGAAGTTATTATCTGTCACCTCACTTAATTACCTGGTAAAATGGGCTACATGACTTATAAGAATCCTAGAAGCAGTCAATCTTAGCTGACTTGTTGGTAGAAATCTTAACAATATCTCCATTTTATCATTGTAATGAAATTTGTATATTTTTTTACTATTTTTGTTTGACAGTTAACATTGACAATTGACAAAAGAGTCAAAAGACAATGAATTTATCAAAGATGTCAAAATCAATAAAAAACAAAAATGACATTTTTCATATAGAAAGTAGTCGATATATCTTTAATTACTAAAGTACCGAAACTACTGATTTTCTTCTTCTATTTGTATCATATACGTAGAGGAACTACTCCACATAAAGGCTACTTTCCACTTTGATTAGATTATTTAATATAGCTGGAGTTTCTTTCGTCAGCTAAATAGACATGTGTGCAAAGAAAGCACTAAATTATGCAAGGGCCAATGAGAATTAGATTTTTTGTGTCAATGACATAAGTGACACAAGAGAATTAAAAAACAAAGAATTCACCACTGACACTGATCGAACAAGTTCAAAGTCCCGATTTATTTTGATTTTCTAGCAGTAATATTATATTTGTAAAATGCTAAAGAACTTTTCAAAAATTGTACAGACCCTTTGTGAGTTATTAATATTAGTAAAATTTACTATTTACTGAGCACCAATGCTACCTAGTTGATAGCTTTATAAAAATAAAGGGGTCACAAACAGATATTAAAATCAAATCAAGCAGTAATTCATAATATAATTTTTGTTTGTGTGCAAATTTAATACTGAACCGTTCAACTTTTGCAGCTCCAGCTCCAGCTACGGTGAGACAATCAAGATGTATCGCCTCTCTCTCAGCTTTATCTGATACGTACCAAATGCTTTATAAAACATGCCGGGATTTTGCGGAGGGAGAATTAAAGCCAAATGCCGCGAAATATGACCGCGAACATTTATATCCTGGTGAAGCTATAAAGAAGATGGGTGAACTGGGGCTCATGGCTATAGCGGCACCAGAGGAGCTCGGTGGCGCTGGTCTGGACTACTTGGCATATTCAATAGCTCTTGAAGAGATCTCCAGAGGTTGTGCATCAGCTGGTGTCATCATGTCTGTAAATAACTCCCTTTATTTAGGGCCAGTTATGCACTGGGGCAATGATAAACAAAAGGAACAATTTGTCACACCATTCTGCACAGGTTCGTATGATTTGTACTATAACAAAATAATAGAACTATAAAAAAATTGTAAGCATAGTAAAGTATAATCTTTGTTTGCAGGCGAAACTGTAGGCTGTTTTGCTTTATCAGAGCCAGGTAATGGTTCAGATGCAGGTGCAGCATCCACTACAGCTAAAGATGGTGGTGATAAATGGGTTCTTAATGGTACAAAATGTTGGATTACAAATGGCTTTGAAAGCAAAGCTAGTGTGGTATTTGCTACCACAGACAAGAGTCTTAAACATAAAGGTATCTCAGCTTTTATTGTACCAAAACCTATTAAGGGGTTAGAATTAGGTAAAAAAGAGGATAAATTAGGAATAAGGGGATCATCTACATGCTCCTTGATGTTTGAAGATTGTGAAATTCCAAAAGAAAACATCCTGGGGCAACCTGGGTTGGGTTTCAAAATAGCTATGATGACATTAGACGCTGGAAGAATTGGTATTGCTTCACAGGCTTTAGGCATTGCACAGGTAAGAATGTATATTTGTTTATAATATTTAGTATTTTCTCCTAATTCATACATAATATTCCAAGCACTAGAATGATTCCTCTGTTAGCTGAACTTCAAACTCTTTTTATTTACTTTTAATATGTAAACACCAAAACTTTGCAAGAAGGTATTTGCTAAGTTTCTCATACTTAAAATAATTTGTGTATAATTTACATATTGATGTTTTTCAGGCATCATTAGATGTAGCTGCAGAATATGCATCAAAGCGCACTGCATTTGGTAAACCTATAATGAAGCTTCAAGCAATACAGAACAAACTAGCTGACATGGCATTACAGCTAGAGTCAGCTAGACTGCTCACATGGAGGGCCGCTTGGCTGAAGGATAACAAGAAGCCATACACCAAGGAAGCAGCCATGGCAAAGCTGGCTGCATCAGAGGCTGCTACATTTTTATCACATCAGTGTATTCAGGTGAGCAATTTCTAAACAAATAATAGTAATGTGAGAGTTAGCATGTTTTTTACTGCATGTAAAAACTACTGCGCAGATTTTAATGTAATGTGGCAGACTGATAGTACACAGCCTGGATTAACAATATTAGATACAGATATTACAATAATTGTTTGTTCCTGTGGGGGCAGACATGCAGTCTAATTCATAAGTAAAAGATTGTATAATATAAAAATAAAGATGGGAATATAATCATATCATAAGATAACTAATGATAAAAGCCCTGTGTATATCAACCAGTGTGTTACTGTAAGCTGCTGTCAGATATTATATAATAAATACAAAGAATTAGTACATATTTAATGATTTCTAAAAGTCCTGTAGGAATTTTCCCAGTCACATAAGTAAGTACATATTGTTTATGATGTACAAAGTATGTACAGTACTTTTATTTACATTGTGAACAGGTAACACTTACCTGCTTATTTACTGTTGAAATATAAACAAGTAAATATTTGTCTCCAATGTTTACAGATACTTGGTGGTATGGGATATGTGTCTGACATGCCTGCAGAGAGGCACTACCGAGATGCGAGAATAACAGAGATTTATGAAGGCACTTCTGAAATACAGAGGCTTGTTATAGCAGGCCAACTGATCAAGGAGTATGGTCTGAATTAACTGAGTGAATAAGAAACTGTAGTTGTAAGCACAAGTACAAGATTTATATGACCCTTTTATCATATTATATAAATTTGGCAACTATTTATTAAGCCTCAACTAAACCTCATTATATGTTTTAGAACCATTGTACACTACTTTTATAAAATTATACAATAAAAAATATTTTTTGTATTATAATTTTAATTATTTTCTTTATAAGTACAAAAAATCGAATATTAGATTAAAGAGAAAACATTTTGACAGATTTAGCACAGGGAAATGATAACATTATATTTATGCACCATAAAATATCATACAACTTGAAATGATGTATTTATTTAGGTGTTCTTTATAAAGATGATTGATAAATGGTTTGACTTTGGTTAATACTGCTTACTGTCCGGGGCCTGACAGTGACTTGTCCATGAATTTCCTTTTGGCGAAGCAGAGCCACCACTTGCTGGGCTTGGCATCATCTGTGGCAAACACCTGAGAACAGTATATAGCATATTGAAGGTATACACAATTAAACAAACAATTATTATAGAAAAAATAACAATCATTAAGGTAAATAATATAGTTATATGATTCCAAATATTAAACCTATATTATAGGACTCCCATATCACTACAATAATATAATAAATAGTAAGATTAAGCAAAGATAATACCTTTTCACAGACCCGCATCCCAGTTTCATGTCTCATCTGTTGTAAATACTGTCTCATTAAATCTGAAATATACAAATTGTCTTAGTTCTATTTTGTATAGTTTCTTAGTTATAATTGTATTCTTTATATTAAACTTATTTATTAAAATACATAATTTTTTTGTACACTTAAATGGTAAACAGTACATATTTGACTACAGTTCTTAGTTGCTTTATAACTAAACATAAGTGAACAATAACATACCAGCCTCCTGTGTGCTTGTAGGCTTGGCATACACGGAATTGAGTGGGAACCCATACTCTCCAGGTATATCAAATTTTGATATGGCCAGCATATACATCTCTTGTTGGCCCTGGTTCTTGTTTGAACACTTCTGAAGCCGTTTGAGGCATTCAGATATATAGAGAGTGAGATAAATGAGTACTCTGTCTGCATCAGACTGAAATATACAACAGTAAGTTAACAGGAAAACTAATACTTAATACATAATTTAACTTTGGATAATTTACCTTTATCTCATAAAACCTAAAAAACACATTTGCTTTGAAATAATTGAGGGCTTCATCAATAATATCCAATTCGATCTTGGGGCTCGTCGGGGCCGGACCTCTAAACGTTGTGCGAATCGGTAGGAGAGCCAAGTTACCCACGGATTGGGTGTAGTCCGTCAACGTCGAATGATAAGCCTATTAAGGAAGCAGAGTCGAAAATTAATAAAACAAAGTCAAAGTCAAAAATGTATACGAATAATAACTAATAGGGCAGGTTATTTTTAAATTAAGCCCGTAAACAGTAATAATTTATACAGAAACAAAAACTATTACTCACAGGCATTTTTAAAGAACACTTGTTTCTGTTGTCTTGTTTTAATAAAACACCAGGCTTGTAAATAACTAGCAGCTAAGAAACCAAAGTAAGTATATACACTGAAATTGACATAAATGTTTGAAAATATAAAGTAGTTTTAATTAATCTATCAATGGGAATTGGGAAGTGAATCACTTCACAGTTGGTTGATAACACAATCAATTGACGTTTGAATCAACTGACACTCTGACACTGGTCACTGACAGAACTTTCATAGTGCTGTTACGAAAACCATTTAGGAAAAGTAGTGACTCATATATTTCAAACAATAAGAATCGACTATACACCTTGAAAATATTTAGTAGTAGAAAAGGTGACACGAGAAAATCCACGGAATCCAAAAGTAACTGGTGTATTAATATGCCAAAAATTATAATGTTATGAACATGCAGTAAGTTTTATGGCTTAAGCCATATCTGCAGCGCCAATTTTTTTAACAGAACCGTGTTTTTTAAGAAAACATAAATTTAGAGTGTGGCCTAGTATGTCCGGCTGCTTAAAATCGGGATAAAATGATCATTAGGCCACATCCCAAATTTAAGTTTTCTTGCAAACAATGCTTAAAAGAAACAAAAATGCCGTGGCAGCAGACCCGCCTTTAGACTGCTAAATTTTTTTGTCTTCCGTGGATTTGACACTTTTGACTTTTGAGAGTTGTCTTTTTCACATGTGCTATTTTGTTGTGTCGTTTCAGTTTCACGGTTTCAGTGCTTTTTGTGTTCATATTTTTCTCTAACCATAAAATATACATGTTATTAATATGGATAGTAAAGAAACAAATAGTAAAGTTCTAGCTATAGTTGCTAACATAGTTAACAAGCAAGATAACGTGGAAGAGCCAAAAAATGACGAGAAGATAACAACCTCAAGTTTACCACAAGCTATTAGAGGGGTTCCCAAATCTGGACGCTTTTGGAAGTCGAAAAAAGAGAAGTAAGAACTATTAATTTATTATTTTCTATTTTTTTGCTTTACTTACCTATTGATTAATTTGATATGTATTTTGCTTTCCAGATTTTCCACTATCAATAAAACAAAAGGACTCAGAAATAGTTTTGAAAGAAAAACAGCACTCCGAATAGAATTAAAGAAAACCAAGGAGATGTCTAAACAAATGTTAGAAGAAATCAAGCAAAAAGAATTGGAGCGCAAAGAACGAAGAAGACAGAACATTAAGCGTACTGAAGAAAACAAACGTAAAGCTGAGGTTGTCCAAGTAATCACAAATACAGCCAAATTGAAACGCATGAGAAAAAAGCAGTTGAGGTTTATTGAGAAGAGAGACACTAACAAACCTGTTGAAGCCAATAAATAAGTTATTTAGATTTGTGGTTTGTTATTAAATCCCACTATCTAATATGATCCTACCAATATGTTTTTTTACAATATTTGAATCACCTATTTGTATAAAAATGATATAATGCATAGCTTTCGAACTACTGTACCAAATCAGATACCATTTTTTTTTTTTTTTTTTTTATGTTTGTTATTGTCAGAAGGATTTTTTTTATCTCATAATATGAAAAATAAATGAAAATAGGTCTATAAAGGTAGTCATATTATAAAGGAAACATTTTTTTGTATGTTTGTACTGAATATTCAAATAAATAGTTTTATTATCAAATATATTATTTTTTGTAGCAGTATAATAGGTACTTTTTAATTAAATGGAATCTGAAATTTAATTTCGAAATAATAAAAAATGAAATAAGCGAAGCGTTCCACTTCGCCGCCGATGTTCCCTACTCTATTGAGCTTCATACTAAAACTAATGAACTGATTGCGATAAAACTTGACAGGTACATAGCAGTTACTTTTTTCTCGATATTCCCACGGAATCAAAACTTATGCGGGTGAAACCGCGGGGCGGAGCTAATATAATTATTTTTCCCTTTATTAATAACATCAACATGTATATTATATTTAGCTTAATGTACATTTTAATGCAAAAATTTTAACCTACTATATAATAATTTGCAATACTTGTGCTATCTAGTCGCTCACACTGCACACATGTTATGACTTTAGTGCACTCTATTGCAAGGCAGTTTTACTGTGTATGATCTGGACAATTTATTTGTGCAATGCTAATTACTAGTCAAACTGTTGGTTAAGGACCTGGGCCATAATAATAATAATAATAATAATAATACTTTATTTGCTAAGAATGTAGGTACATAAAAATAGGATGGTAAATTACATAATAAGATCCAGTACATTCTGCCTTATTGGCATGCAAATATAAAACAAAGTTAATAAATGACAAATAGGTTAAAAGAATTTATCATTTAAGAAGTCTTGCACGGAGTAGTAACACTTATCTACAAGTAATTCTGTAAAACATTTCTTGAATTTTAACAATGGTAGGTTTTTAATTTGATTAGGAATTTTATTAAAGATTACAGGAGCCATACAGATTACACTCAGATTATACATACCTTGTTAGGTTTAACACTCAAGTTCTGGATAATGCAGATAGTCTTCAATGTAAGTTGGTAAATTCCATTCACAAGAGGCAGCAATTTTATGTTAAACACTGAAATCCTTCCAACTTAATTGGGAAAATGTTTACACAAATGAAATTCAAGAATTCTTACATCTAATATTTTTATTAGGTATTCATAGCAATATTATACTTCCACAGATACATATAAAAATATTAAATGCATATTTCCAAGTTTTGGCAGGTAATGAAGTGTGTGTGGGCATTGAATATTTACATTAATAGTCCCAAGATCAATGATGAGATGAAACAGTGATGCAAATAATGGAACATCAATCTTAATATTAATTTGATTTAGTATTTATGTACATCAGTGAGAAAACTTCAGTGACTATTTATATAAATATCTATAAAATACACCAAAACTATTTGGTTACACTTGAGATTGAAAAAACAAAGCAATACATTTTCAAATTAAATTAATATCTATGTGACATCAACATCAGCAAATTTTTAAATGACTTTGAATGTTATTTTACAAAATTAAGCCTCAATAATTATATTACATCACTTGTGTCGGAATACTGCCACGTCAATAATATTTAGCTCGCACACCGTAAACTTATCAAAGATAACCACATAGTACAAAATAAATTTATTAAAAATAAATCCAAAAATTAAAATGTTATAAAACGCTATAAAAATTAAATCACACGTACCAAGTATACCACTTATGATGTAATGTCTTAACATCTTCATTTAAATTCAATCAAATAATTTACAACAACAATACAGTTGCTATAATAATAACAACAATAGTTAGTAGCTTATACTCTAATATTTTAATCTAACATTTGTCTATAATACTCCATTCAACATATAGAAAAAATCTTCATTGAAAACATCAGTCTAAGGCAGTGACAACAAAGTTTGATCATTGAAACAAATTATAACCACTCTCAACCAAAGTAATATAATGTCAAGAGTAGGTCCCAAACATGTCATACATTAATTTGATCTGGATTTGATGAAAACTTACAGCAAATTGATTACGTATTAAAAATGAGATTCATACAAATATCTTGATACTTATGTTTACTAGCAATGAATTAAAAATACATGTTTCTGTTCTTTCAGCTCAATACAAAATGTGATAAAATTATTACTGATAATTGGGCACAGTAATATAACCCTTGGATATAACTCTTATTGCAAGTATGTGTTCAAATTTGTTTTGTTATTTATAAATATTGTTTGCTTTGATTTAAGGTTGTATGAGTTTCACCTTGCAGAAGTTATAATGGATGCATTGCTTTGTTGCCATAACCCAATCACAGTTATCCCTACCAATCCAAAGGGTCATATTATTCTGACAGAGTGTATATAAAGTTATATAAAAACAAAAATCAAGATATAAAAATGATCAAATGCTACGACTGAGTATTTTCGAAATACCGATAGTATTAGTGTCATAGTATATTTCATTCGAAATTTATCAAAATCTCTTGCACTGGTCCTGATCACTTCACAGTTAACTCACAGACATCAAGTTACCCTGCGTCGTAACTCTCAATCTAATATATTAACGAAACAAAAGCGTATCAACTAATCTAAAAAGTACAACTTATGTCTTTATAACTATATTAAAAACACATCAACTCACGGGTGGATGTGGCCCTGTGGTGCATGTACAGTTAGTTAAATAGCAAATATAACTTATAGTGCAACTTGCTATTCACACGTTTCGAGCGAGTAATACTAAGGATGTAGATCACGGGAGGTGGCAGCTAACTGTACAGTGTGGAGGTTGCTGCTGGCGACGGGGCCGCGGGCGGGGCTCGCCAGTCACACGTCGAAGTCGGCGCCGGACTTGCCCGTCGGAGGCGCTATGAACGGCTCGCTCCACATTCTTCCGAGATCTCCCTGTAATGACAAAGTTCTTAATGTTAGTACTATTCAACCTAAGTAATTCACATATTTTATATTCAAATATTAACATGAAACATAAATATAGTAAAAACTTGGTAACAGAAAATTTGCCATGTTTAAAACATTTTTATTGGATGACAATTGGGCGCAAAGAAATTTTAGTGGCATTTGAAAAGAAGGCTTTTGCCCAGTGGTTTACTTTCATACTGATAATAACGATACTTTCGAGACTGCGAAAAAAATAACATAGTCCTTCAAAGCCCTAACACTTGTTGTCTTTTTTGGCGTTATTAGGCCAGCATAGGTACATACTTTAACATAAGCCATGGTGAGCAGCGGCAGCAGCGTGAAGGGCACGAGGTACAGGAGCGCGGGCTGGGCCGCCTTGAACACCTCGGCCGACACCGTGGCCGTCAGCAGGCCCAGGAAGTAGCCCAGCAGCGAGCAGTGGAAGTACGTCAGCCGAGAGCTCTGCACAATAAACGAGCCATTAAATTAACCCATCAACAAGTAAAATAGCCACATTTAAATAAAACATTACTTTTCTTTGCATCTATTTTTCATTCTCTTATTCTTTAATCGGGCACTAAAGACATAGTAGTTGTTTGGATGGTGTGCTAGGTTGAGGGTAAGCGTTAATGTTCTATTTATTTCATTCATCTTCTAATTCCCGATGGGTTCTCATTGCATTTTTTTTTACAATTTGTCGACAACTACTACCGTACGATTAGAGTGCTTATTGAAAGCATAATCGTCGTGAATATATTGACATTTATTATAAAGATTTAAACCGAAAAACTTACCATCGATCTAGGTCCAGGTACTTGGCCCATTTGGCATACAAGGGTGGCCTTCTTATATGCATCGTAGCGCAGGACAAAACATAGCAAGAGACCGGGCATTACTATGTCACCAAGACCTGAAACATGTAGAAATAATAGGGTTAATAAACCAGAAAATAAAGGACAAACATTTTCATACTGCTGTACCATATTACTAAAATATTTATGTATTTATGAACCAAGTGAGTAGTTTACACCGTATCTTCGACAGATGAGTTTGACAGGACTATTAAAAATACACTACTGGTCGCCATTATCACATTAGTTAGTATGATACTTTATTGTCCACAGGATATTTGTAAATAGCAACACCATTTTAAATGTTCAGTTTGTTTAAATTTATCATAAGCTCTCAGTACTGACCGAGCATGGAGAAGTGTCCCTGGTGGTGCATGGAGGGGAAGACGAGCTTGGCGGGCAGCGACAGCTTGGGCGCGTCGCGCATGGCCCCGCCCAGCTGCAGCCTGCGGGCCACCACGTTCATGGGGTTCTCGGCCGGCCTGAAAACAATAGGCGTTCAAATTATATTAAATTCATAATTAACTTTCAAATATTTTTTTTACTTTTAAGTAATTGAATTTGTTGTATGTGGAATGATGGTTTAGAGCAATTACATTAAATCCAAAAATTAAATGTGTACATCATAAAATAAATTAATATTTTAAAATAATAAACTTATCTAAAGTGTTTCAAACAAAGACATAAATTAATGGGTTAACCTTGATTTTTTCAAAGGTTTGTGGAGGAGCTTTTTAGCATAGAGTTTTACATCCAATAAAAATGTTTAAAACAACATCAATCAAGGAATTTAGTGAATATCTATCCACTGCTGGACGCATGCCTCTTCTTTATTGCTCCATAACATTCAACACAACTTATCAAAATCTTGACAAAATCATACCTGGTAGCAACTTTAACCATGACGTTGGTGGTGAAAATGTAGGAGGAGAAGAAGACCCAGAACACGTCGTAGAGCAGCAAACCGGTGAGCAACAGCGTGGACACCTTTAGTGACGGCAGCCGGATCAGCGCGATGAACGTCACGCACAGGCCCATGCCCATCGCTGGACAAACAAGTACACGTCACTAACGGTTGGATCATGTCATGTGCAAACTTTCGAGCTTAATAAAATGTGATTTTGCAGAACAATATTTTATATTCGCCAAGTTAATATAATAATCGATACTTGAAAGAAGAATCCGCTGATTCTATTTTTACGTAGACCAATAAATTGAATAAATGTAGGTAATAGAGATAGCCGGAGATGTGTTATGTCGTATGTGTTATATCGTCCACGGGCCTGAGCCTCTGGACGTAGGTTGGTTGTGGGCATCGTACCGTCCATGAGCAGCCAGTGGCCGGTGAGCACCCAGACGGCGACGATGGCGGCGGCCAGCAGCGCGGCGGCCAGCTCGGGCGCGGAGTAGCGGCCGCACACCACGCCGCGCGCGCCGCCCGCCACGTACTGGCACAGCGGCGTCAGCAGGAACGCCAGCGCCGCGCACGCTATTACTGTACACACCACACTGTCTTAACCATATGCTCTATGTTGCTTATTTACTCAAACTTCGGCGAAGCTAGCCTCAACATCATCGTTCGCATGGCTCTTATTGTAAAGATCAATGCACTATGATACGGGGTAAGCGCCTTTTTAGTGGATAATGGCGGAAAACTTACACACAATTTTAAGTGTTCTTTAAGTCTAATACTGTCTTTTGGCCGAATACTGAAACGTCAATCAGTTTTAAGTCGCTGTTAAGTATCGCACTGTCTCTGTCACTTTGAGGTGTAAAGAAGCGACAGATGGACATTTAAGTACGTCTTATAGTTGAGTTGCGTTTCAGTTTTCGGAGGTTAAGTACCTATAAAGAATTGACAGATATACACTAAGAACAAAGTTAAGTTGCGTTTAAGTACATGAGAATTCATATCCCAATTCTATAACAGCAAACTCCGAGCAGTATTTGTGGAAAAGGTTAGGCCAAATAACATTAAAATTAGATAATCTAAAACAGATTGAGATAGAAGGTAATTCAAACCTTACTGAATAGCTACAAATACGATCATAATGTACAACAGTCGGCACTTACTGGCAGTACATATCGCGACGAGGGTCTGCATGGAGTCGAAGAAGAAGAACATGATGAGCAGGGCGACGGATGAGCCGAGCGGGAAGCACAGCGCTTGCATTGTGTTTAGAGTTTGGACATCTGAAAAAAACACTTCACACCTTAAATGGACGAAGTGTGTCTGGCCGGGTAGGGTCTAGCAAAAATATACAGATACTACTATCTTATTATTAAAAGCAAACTGATTTTAAGAATGAGATTATCTAGTTTTTTTTTTATTTTAGTAATGGCTACACGTATAGCGCTTACAGGATATATATTACCTAACAAGTGAAAATACCTAGACCCAGGAAAATATGTATATATGCATACAAGAATATTCATCCTGTGTAATAATGAAATCTGTTATTATAGTCGTGGCGTGCTAATTATCGCGTCATTGCGACGATTGGGTAACATAACAAACTAATTTTGTTTAAAAAAATACATATATGTAGCTACATTTCTGTATATACAGCAAGTCTGGCGCAAAAATGGAGTAAGTAATATAACAAGTTGTTTTTAAAACAATGCGCGTCGATGAGGTAACTGCTTGTCTAAAACAAAGCTGCGTCGGGCGTCAACCTTGTAATGATAACGAGGATGTGAGATTTCTGCGACAAATGAAAATCAATTTCTATACAAAATAGATACGTTATAGTGGAATATCACAGTAATGTACCCGAATTCGGATGCCAATAGAAATCGGTCAATAAAAATACCTTGCTTTGATGTACTCTGGCTAGGAATTTCGATATAGCAAGTTTTTTTGACAGTGACGTAATTCCAAAACTAAGTGCACTTCAGTAGCTATAACTATAAATAAATATTTAATAAACGCCTGATAAATTTTTGAAAATTGCTTATAACTTTCAAAATGCTGAACAGGTCTTATTAAGTTATAGCTAAGAACCATCTAAATCTCGCCAGTTTACAAACAAAAAACACCGCATCATAATCGATCCATTCGTTAAGAGGCTACGATGCCACAGACAGACATACACGTCAAACTTATAACACCTCTCTTTTTGCGTCGGGGGTTAAAAGAATAGTGAAAAGGCAAGTTTTCTAGATTTATTTGATGAGCATGTCTTATAACATCTGATGGTAATAGGAACATACAGCTACCAAATGAAAAAATAACCTTAAAACTCTTATTTAACCAATGACGATTTTCTGCGCCACAGGTTGCGAATTCAATCTACACAAACATATATGTATGTATGTATGACCTACAGCGAATTGTTCTGTCTGAGAATTTTGCACGTGAGATTAATATAATATATGTAAACCATAAAACAATTGCATTTTTACTAATATAACTCTGCAGATCGGATCTGAATATTTATTCCCAGCCAAAGACTAAGTACTATTTTCAACATACATTATTAACATTTAAAAAAGTATATACTTATGGCAGGGCAATATCTAATGCGCCTATATGGCTTTCTAGAATATTTATTGACAAATAATTTAAAAATAACCCTTCCTTAATTGGCGGTACTAGTGGCCGGCCTTAAGCCCGCCACATGCTCACATGATACTATTCGATGCAAATAACATTCGTGCTACTGACATAATAAAACTCAGTAGGATGGTATGCGCAAGCCACAACTACTCGGTGAATCAGTTACCCAATAAAACTGACCTATGTTATCTAAAGGGCTATTAAGTTCCAAGTAAATCGTTTATGTATGGTTATCAATATTATGAAATGCATTCTAAATGAATGATTTATGCGGCGTATCAGCGCCGAAGTATCTGTCTCACGCCGTATTTGGTTGTATTCTTGCTAGCCTATAATGTACTGGTCATGGCATTACATAACTGGTATTGCACGAACAACAACAAAAAAGGCCTACAATTAGAACACAAAAAGACGGACTTGATCCAAGAATTACAATTCGCGTTAATTTTTGCCACAGCGTCCTTATTCTTTGTTCCAGTTCCAGTGACAGATAGGAAAGAAGTCATAAAGATAGCACATGTTTGGTACAATCGACTTTTGATTGCAGAAATACGGCCACTACGGCCGTAGAAAACACGTTTCAGAATCGTGGCGGCACTAGAGCTAGCTACAAAGACTATAGCACTATCTCTTTTCGCATCGGATCAATGACTTGAACACTTCGTACTACGGCCCCTAGTCTAATTAGTAGTGCATGATTCCGTCGCGTCACCAACCGCTACCAACTTACTTGAGTTAGAGTTGGAGCTCGTGGTGGGTTTCCCGCCGAGTAAGGTGGCCTCTCTCTCCCGCTCGGCCCGCTCGCGCGCCTCGCGCTCCATGTTCAGCGACCGAAAGCTGCCGTACACGATCAGTAGCATTGAGATCAGACACGCCGATACCCTAGAAACATAACAATATTTACCATTGTAAACAATAACGGTAGATGTGTTGATTGTATTCATTAAAGAGAGTACCAACATCGGAAAATGTATTAATATAATCATTTCATGACGTTATTCTTTTTTGTTAAATGCTCGTACTGGCCGCTCGTCGTATTTACGCGAGGCATCCTTGATTATACTCATAGTTCAACATAAGGGTTGGACACAAGTCAAATCAAATCAAATCAAATCATCTTTATTGTGGACTATAGGTATACAGCATATATACAGGTCTAGTATAAGACTTATCCTACTAAGTATAAGACTTATCCTACATACTAACAAGATTGCCGATAACTTCTCGGATACGATTTCAATTCCAATACCTATGTCCAGCTTTCCGTTAACTTTCTTTTGCATTGTTCACTTGGAGGCAAAAGGTGCCTACATTTAGACCTTGACTTAGTAGTTTCGAAGTTTTCCGGAAATCGATCTCACTTTAAGGGAGGGGAAGTGGTCGCCACAGGATTTGCGGTTTAACAGATGGTACCGCTTGGTTTATGTATAAAAACTTTTAAGTAAAGATGTATGGAGTAGATTAATCAATACATGCATAATGATTATTGTTTAAACACAAGTGTAAATAGAATCAACAGGTGATCAGGGGTCACCGAGCTCACGGTGGTAATGCCCGGTAAATAACAGTTATATAACAACGGGTTTATTGGTTCAGGTGATAACAAACCGTCTGCCATATATCCAAATGTCGCAAAACATTAACAATTCTATTTACTTTTACTAAATAAGTGATTTAAGTTGAATAAAAAAGCACTATAGCTTTATTAATCACTTATTTATTTTATTTAGTCTCTCTAAGTATCTATACTTGAGAGATGTAGTGAGACCTATCGACCCGCGTCTAATTAAATGAAGCGCTTTCCAGCGGCGCCGGGCATCTCCCTAATGAAATGTAATATCTGTCGCAGGACCCCTTCAATTAACGACATGCACTCAACATAAGTCGTACTAAGGACATTGCGAGTTATATTTAGGGTTCTGCTGCAATAGGCAATTAAAAGCTCTATGTTTCGTCATCATAAGTGATGTATCTAGTAAGTGCAACTGTAACAATGCTGGTGGCAACCTTATAAATATACTTTTATACAAATTTAATCAGTATTTAATCCTGCTTCTGATTACTATTTATGTATTAGTATTACTGTGAAAAAATCAATGAGAAGAACAATCGTTGTTTCAATTTTTCTGTGACCATGGGTGCTAACGCACAGGTAGAATAACAAAATATAAACAAAGACACAAACCGCTATAATAATTACTTCAATAATGGCCGGTTGCGCAAAAAAAGGAAAACTTTACGCAACGAACTTGTCATTGACGTTTTTTGCTGATACTTTCGTTGCAAATAAAATTGGTTTCAGTATTCCGGTACGAAGTCGGTAATAATTCTCTTACAGACCGCGGTTCAACTATATTTATTTATCTTTGAACTTTAAAAGAATTTCCCGGCCCTTGTTATGCGTTCAGTTAGAAAACGTCAGTGCATGTAAAATTGCCATACCTAAAAGCGTTTTACTGAAATAGTCTTACGATATTATCAAACAATTTCTTGCGACTATCACACGTCGCGTCTACACACAGACGTACGTATTTCTAATGCATACACACATTGTGACATAATTCTCACTACAACATTAGTTTATTATTTAAGTATCAACCGGATAGGAGCTATATTGAACTCAAAGTGCAAATCCTAGTCACACCATTAATCGATGTCAAAGTTTGATTATATACAAACAAATTGAAAGGCGTCTCATGGTAAATAAACACAACGACTACAAACATAAACAAAATTTCAATTACTTGGAGGAGTCCATGATTGAGTAGGCCCACTTGTACTCTTGATATTCCATGTTAGCTCCGACCTGCGCCATCTTCTGTGTACCACTCAAATCAGCGGCTCAAATGTGGTAGCAGAACTATGCTAGGATTACGTCTTGGGGCTCTATAACAATAGAAAACAAATCTTAGAACATAGCACTCTTATAAGCAATTAAAATAAAAACGTATAGAAAAACATACAGAATTTATTACACAATCATAGAATATCACTAAGTTCCATCATTAAAAGTTCGATTTTTTTGTACAAATACGTATTTTTCCCCCGAATTCAATATTCAATGTGTCGTGAATGCATCTGCAATCATGTTTATACGTAGGAGCGTTAGATTGGCGATGGCAGATATTTAACGAAGACTGATATTTGAATACTGCAACAACAATCTGCAATTTATCTCATAACAAGGCAGTGGAACGTGATCTCCGTTTTATAATAATAATAACATACTCAAACATTTGTGGGAGAATTACCGTATGCGAAGACGCGGATGCAAAATGGAGTTAAATTATTAAAAGAAGTACCTACAACATTAAATCATATAGTTTCAGGAACCGATAGCTGTATGACCATGAATTTCAATATTAATAGTAGGTGATGTAATAGGAAATACTTCACAAATACTTTGTTGTAAAAGATAGATCAACAGAACACCACTAACTATGATCATTAATTAGAATAGGTTTACTTTTGACAATATTCTTCAGTTTTTACTATACATAAGGCAACAAATACAGCAACCTGAGTAGTAAAAGAGTCAGTTTTAAAACAACCTCATAATGTTTACTAGTTTAACAGGTAATAGCAAGTTCATAATTCTATTATTCTGTATAATTTATGATGCAGAACTATTCAATTAAAAAGAATTTATATCAACTTAGAAATAGGTCAATAGTTTTCCTACATTCTCAGACTATACTACATTATACATATTATGTATGGTATCAAAGCAGTAAATACAAGTGATTATGGATAAGAAAAGGGGCATTGACCTGTACTAACGTGAGTGTGCTCGACTGAAGTAAAATAATAAAGTTTAGTACCAAGTATGTTGTGTTCTTCTTGTGGTGTCATCGGTCAAGTTAAAGCCATCATATTTCACTTGTAGTAGTCTGGAGTAAACAGAAATATGACATCATGTTTATTTTTATAAGATACTATTTTAATTATTTTTCTTTACCGTCAAATCTTCTGTAGAAATAATTTTAAGGTGCACTGCAAGACGAATTGTAGCAACTTAACATAAGCTATTAATAGATCTCATGTGTTTTAAGAAGAATATTTGTTACTACCTGAATATATCAACAATAATTTCGAATTTTTGACAACCATATGTATCTTAATTTTAAATAATTATTTTACAGTTCAGTTTTGAATAGTAAATATATATCTTAAGGAAACATGACAAAAATAATACTGTGCTTTGTTACCGGAATAGATAGTATGGCCAATATAATTGTTGTGTTTCAAAATAAATCAATGATATTACTGTCTTTGTCTTGATCTCTTGGGTGTCACTTTTGACTGAATTTAAATACTAATACTATGCCAGTGAAAAATTGTTATTCCTTTAGCATGCACACAAACAATACTCAGAACAAAAAAAACTGACTATGTTTCTATTCCAGTTAGTTCATTCCATTAATAGTAGTATTATCTTTCAAGAATAATAAAAAAGTGATTCATGTGTATAAGCTAATACCCATTTTGCAAAGGCATTGTAATAGAATTAAAATTAATTGGAGAGTAAGGGCACTGATCATGAGACTTTGCATTTCATTAAGAGTTCTCTCTTGGATTGCATTTGCCTCAAACATCTTTTAGACTTTTATGATGTGCCTAGTTACAACTTTCATACTATACCATTATACAAAAAATATGACTAAAGGTATGTTTATAAAAGATTAAATATTGTTATTTATTGTTAGATATAAACTTACAAATTTAAAATATTTTTGCCAATTATAAAAAGAAACTACCATAAACCTAAAGGTATTTAAAGTTAGAATGTCAAACAAAGTTTTGAATAAGCAAAAAAAGCCAAATGCCACATATTTTTGTTCGTTTTTTAATTACTAAAATCTTGTAGGTATAAGTATATGTATACTGTTACTGTTCCATTTATATCAGATTTAAACAGTTTTCTTTAAAAAATCAGCTATATTTATTAAAAAAAAAAACATCAAATGTGTGATAAATTATGTGGAGACAAAGTACAAGTGCAAGACAATGTGCAGTTTCATAATAAAATCTATTTCTTAGGCATCTGCTATACACTAAAACATATTTAATTTTAATAGTTTCATAAAATCTAGTTTTTTAAATGATCTGTATTCAATGCCAAAACTGACCAGAATTTTTAAGAGCATATTAAAAAGCAAACATTATAGACTTTGGTGATACTAAAATAATGTTTAAATTACAACAAATTAAATAACAGTTACTTTTAACTTTACTTTATAAAAACACTTGAGTACCTAAGTAATATTTCTAAATGGAAGTAAATATAGCTTAGTAAATTAAATAGGTCAAATTATTCACTGAGGTACTTATAACTTTGATTATTCTTCACTGATATACATTGGTATTTACCAAGTTGGCAACTTGTGCACTTATGCAAGTTGTATACAAGTAATTCAATGTAGGTCATTTTTAAATGACAATAACACAAATTGTATACCATCTCACACAAATACAAATATTATGCAAAATAAAGAATTGACAGAAACACACAAACAAATTAGTTTCAGGCAAACACAAGTTTCCTTAGTTAAGTAAAGGAGAGATATAATAAAGCGAGTTCGAAATAAGTAGAGCACGAAAATAATGTACACAATAAAGTGAAAGGGTACAAAAATGAAACGAGTCTCATTGTATCATGGAGTATTTCAGTACATCTATGTTGGTAACCAAATATAAACGCTCATATTGTAGCTATTATTATTTGGCCTATTAGCATTTAATTATTTTTAACGGGAAGCCCACTAATACAAATATCCGAGAAAGCTAACAATTAGAAACGAAAATTACTCACCGATCCTGGAGACAGCTCCAAAAAACCAAACAGTTGTCAGCCCTGTGATGCCATGTTTAAGTAAATTAACATTTACTTATCAATAGATATTTTACATTAAGACCTAATTGATCTTAACACAATTTATTTACGATAGTACGACACCCCTACGCTCGATCGACAGCCATTCTGACTATAGACTAGACAATAGACAATATACTGTCTACTACAGTGTAGTGTAGAGGACGTAGAGGTACAGAGGATAAATAGTTTACTCTGCGCCCTCTGAATTGATGATAGAATTTATTATTCTATCATATTATAAGACGAGTTCATTGAGAAAGATCTCGCTAAAATATATGTGTTGTGTGCTATGGATGGACGAGAGGCACTCGGCCAGGATCAGATGTACAGCCGGCATTAGAATTTGAGTCACTAAAGCTACAATAGAACCGCTTTCTTAATACTAACTTACTAACTAATAAGTGTTGGTTTATGTACATAAAACTAATTGTGTATACCATATAATAAGTGCCCTGGAAAAAAGTACCTTAATATAGGAATAGGATAAGAACATTATTGTCGATTGTCTAATCGTGTTTCTTAGGTTTCTACCATATTCTATCGTATCAATGCAATCAAGTGGGCAACACACAAGAACCGTTGTCAACTTGATTGTTGCTGTCAGTCTGACGTGTGGCCTGACAGGTCTCGTATCTCATTGTCTAAGTCAAATGTATAAAATCCTGTATAATGCCATCATTCGTAGTCATTTTGATTATGGTTCCTTTATACTTGAACCCTGTAACAAGTTAGCCCTTGCTAGACTTGATAAAATTCAAGCAAAATGCCTGCGTATTATCACTGGTGCTATGAAATCATCGTGTACTAATGCTCTTCAGGTCGAGTGTTTGGATCCTCCTTTAGCTCTACGCAGGCAATATCTTTGCGATCGTTTTTTATGTAATGTCGTCCAAAACCCCTACCACCCCTTATACAAAAAATTGTCCTCACTGTCCCGCAAGGCTCGGGATTCTAGTTACTGGAGCCACAAAGATCTTCCTCCCCTCCTTAAAAGTTTCAACAAAATTTCCGCTATGTCGACTCCGATTTTCTGTTTGGATAAAGATCCACTATTCCACTTTCAGTTTGAGTCTTTGATTTTTAAACCTAGAGTTATTCTAGACTTCGGAATCAGCAAAAATGACCCCGGTGCCAACCAAAAATTTAATAGCATCCTCGAACGAGATTGGAGAGGTTGGTTAAATATCTTTACGGATGCTTCCAAGCAGTCAGACGTGGACCCAGTCGGTGCAGCAGTCTGGATTCCCAGGTTTAAAATAGTTTTAAATTTCAAATGCCCCCAACAATCTTCGATTTTTACTGGAGAAGCGGTTGCAGTTCTAGAAGCTGTCTCGTATGTGTTTTCACATAAACTTCACAAATCTTTAATTTTTTCTGACTCCCTTAGTTTACTTTCAGCTCTGCTTAAATCCCCTTTCCGAGATAAGGAAAGATTTTATCTTCCTTTTAAAATTAGATCCACTCTTTTCCAATGTTTTTCTTCGGGAATCGACGTGGCTTTAGCGTGGATTCCTGGGCATTGTGGGATAGACGGTAATGAATTAGCTGACAACTTTGCCAAGCAAGCAATACGTCTAGGTCTCGATACCCATCGTAAATGTTTTTCTAGGGATTTGAAATTAATGGCCAAACCCTGGATGCTAAAAACCTGGAATAGCCTTTGGGGTCAAATTAGGTTAGCCAAAGCTAAACACTATGGTAGCTTGCAGCCCGTAATACCCATTAAGCCTTGGTTTTTCAAATTTCGTAGGTCATCAAAATTAGTAACGTCCACTATCATCCGTCTTCGCCTAGGTCATGTTTGTACACCGGTTTTTTTAACTAAGATACATATCAGAGATTCCTCCATTTGTGAATGTGGAATTGAGGATGGTACGGTGGACCACATATTTTTTAATTGCCCCAAAATTTCTGTTCATTTATATGATATTCTTCCTCTAGATTTCCCTCGACCAGTTAATGTTAATACCCTGTTATCTCTCCCAGTCTTTTCCTATTACAATGTCTTATCAAAATTCCTTCTGGCTAACAATATTTGCTTGTAATTTTTGATATAGTTTAAATTTTATTTTAGTCCTTATTTAATAGAATTCTTTTAATTTATTATAAGGAAGGTGTTCAAAGGTTTTTTTTTTTTTTTTTTTTTTTTGTTAAATTTTATTTTCCGCGGTAAACACTTGTTTTCCCAACTTTGACATTGGCAAAATCGTTGTCCTCCCGACGACGGAGCCATACAAAACAAGAACTGAACTGAACTGAACTAAGTCAAATGTAAAAAACATCGACTTGACCAGATTAACCTAGAAATATTTAGGATTTGTTTATATTGATTTAGGTATTTCACCTAAAGCCATTTTTTCTCTATTATAATGAAGTTAACCCTTGTGCTTTTACGTCGTAATCGATTACCAAATGGTCATTTGTTTAGAGGGAAAGATAGGCTAGTTCCAAAAGTGGAACCCCGACATTTACGTGCTATTAAGCAAGATTTCGCTGTCGAAGAACAAAATATGTTTTATTTGAGGTTTCCATACCTCACAGAAGTAAGTTAATTTTATAGATACATTTTATTATGTTCAGATATATACTTGATATTGACATCCCAGATTATTTTTATATTGTGGTACTCTTAGGGTGCAACCGACGGCGACGGCATGTGCCCGATGTGCCGTGGCGGTAGACGGCATTACTTTGCAGTAATCAGTATCTAAATACCTACAATTAGACCTACATAGTACCTAGTGTTGTTTTTTATCAAAATCACGTACCTATACACACATAGACGATGACTGTGTAAGAAGTGTTGTATCAGACCAATTACCGCGACTGCAACTACCGCGCAGTTGAGTCGTATGTCGGGTTCGGCGAAATGGCACCTTTATAGTCATATAACACTACTAATGCAAATAAGTGGCAAAACTATTTCAGACATTTACGGTTTTATTTGATGTACAATTAGTCTAGTTGAATCTTGTTAATATAAGTGAAATGTTTTTGAAATTATTACATAAGTACGTATTGATTCCTATTTATTAATGTTTTCAGGCTGAAAGTTCTGGTCACACTAAAGCCCTTGGGAGACCAGAAGCTAGAAAAGAACAGATGTTGGATAAATCAAGAAGAATATTTAAAAAAGATGTAACTCTATATGAAAGACTTCAACATCTCAGAGTCAAGGAATCATGGGATGATTAAATTATGAATGCTTGGAATAATCAACCACACAAATAAATATTTTACCTGCCGATAAAGACCATCAATGTGGCATTTCTAAAGTCTTTCCAAGACTTTATTAATATGTTAAGATGAATGTGTAGTTAATTGTCCAAATATTCACATACTTTTAGTGAAACTAGATAATATTACTAGATTAGAACTCTCATATTTAAATAAATAAGATACAACATATTCCTTGAAATTTATCTTCATAGCCTGTATACATATAAGTCAAATAAAATAGTTTTATTCAATTATTTTTATGTGTTAAGTTCCTATGTATGCAATGTTGGTTATGCTTACACAGGGACTACAGTCCTGCAGAACAGTGTTCCTGTGTATGTGTAACCAACTATGCCTACATTGGAATCTTAGTCCATACAAGTCTTGAGGTAATAAGATCAACTTGCTATTCTGTATAGAAAGTTAACAGTGCCTTAGAAGGGATTAACATATTCTAATACAAATACCTAAAACATTAATTTAAAATAAAAATCAAAATTACTCAAAATAATTTTATTGAATAAAATACATAAAAACTGGCAACAATAATAATATCACATCAAGTTGTTTACAAAAGCATTGGGCCCAACATTATTTTAATAATTATAACTACTTTGCAATATTGCAATAAATACAAGTTTAATCATAGAATGAATTTGCAAATATATACAAACATTTATTTCTTTTGAGTCCTGTGTGCTAACTGTTACAAAATGTATATTTAAGTACTTTATCATGAGATCCATATTATCTAAATATCACTGTAACTACTAAGCACTATGTGCTAAAAAAATGTAGACAAACTTAACAAAATGAATAAAGTGCAAATTATTGTGCTTTAAATCACAGTTTACAACAATGATTCTTTTTACAGAATGATGTCTTAAAAATGGCTAGGGTTAAGTAGGTAGGTCGGGAATGCGTTTCGTACTTAAAATAATAGTAGGTACCATCAATAATATTTGTATTTTTCAGACAGAAAACTCAAAAGTTAAATTTCCTATTAAACTAAATCAAACTCCACCCAATTTGAGTCAATCATATCTGAAAGTTTTGCCTTAGTAAAACAAATATTTAAAAAATGTATATGCCTTGAGTACCTACATTTTTAGTTGAGTAACAAGAAGTTTTTAGTATTGGAAGATTAACATAATAATTTGGAATTATTGTACTATATGTTTTGTGCAGCTAGTTATAAATATATAGGTACTTTAAATAAATATTAAAAATCAAATTATCTTTATGGTAATGTAAACCACTTTGTATCTAATCATACCTATTGTGCAATCAAGAAATGATAAGATTTTATTTTCATGGTCTGTTTGACATTATAGGTCGGAGAAGTGGTTTGCAAATACATTAGGTTTAAAATGATGTCTTGTCATGAATACGATAAATATTAATAATTTATTTATATTACACATTTTTATCATCACATAAACGCAGACATTTTGCCTAACATACTTAATTCGGAATATTAAAATAACGTGATTAAAACCTTGAGCTAATCTTTGTTCAGACGAATGTTCTATAGATCAGACTCAAAAATTGTAAAGAGTTATAAATGTTTGTTCGTAAAAGGTAATCTCAAGTCACATAAGTATATAGAACTAGTGTATGTCAGGTATACATATATATTTAACATTAATTTATGACTATGGTCATGTAAATTTTGTCAAAATTTCTATTATAAATGATATCTTAAACCTCGTGAATAAGAAAATAGATATACTATTCTCAATGATACGCTACAAGAGAACAGGTTTATTAAGTAAATAAACCGAAAGAGCGAAAATCCATGGCCTCTGCCTATCTCCTTTGGGTTTCAAGCGTGTTTCAGTGTGAATATGTACTATCGCTACCTTAAAAATATTAATTTTGAACTAATATTACGATAAATATGTATATGTAATCTAATCTGATAAATATCAACACATAATGCATGCATTTTAAGGATAAGATTTAAAATCTATTCATTTACATATTTAAGATATTGGTAACATAATACTTTAAGGTTGAATGTACAACAGCAAAATTGGTGGACACGTATATAACGGATAGCAAAATAGGTATATGCGCTGGGCATATAAGAATAAATACCTATTTGTAACATGCTCGAATTATGCTACTGGAAACTAAACTTAATTATAACAATCTTTACTGCATTTTTCTTAATAAATAAATAAAACTGCTAGTCGTGCATGCAGATTGTGACAAGTACCACCCGTTTAAATAAAAGCTATTTGTGAAATGAATCAACAGTACTTATTATTTGTTTTGGTAATTGTTACCAATAGTTTTTGTCCAGGCAAAAGGATCGTCCGTAAGGTCTTTCTTATATAGCGATTTGCCTTGTGCAACATATTCCGCATATTGAGCAACAACAGGATCTCTCTGACAAGAACCTACTGCGATTACTTTATCGGCCTCATCAAAAAAGAAAATTACAAATTTCAATTCTTCTATGTTTCCTTCTATTTGTTTACTGGCCGCCTTCCCGCAACCTGCGTAACGAATCGATTTCCCAAAGAGCACAGTCCAGAAGAAAGGCACTGCCCTCACAATAGTTTCTTTGTTGACAATATTTAAAGCTGCAACACGGCCATGATATTGAGCTAATCCAATATGTCCGATCGCCATGTTTTTATTGCCAGCGGCGAAAACAGGAGCACTAGCCATGTCGCCCCCAGCATAAATATTTTTAATATTTGTTTCAAGCTTGTCGTCCACAGTGAGCGCACCTTCCTCATCAATTGCTAATCCACTGTCCTTCAAGAACTCTGTATTAAGCGTACTTCCCAGGCCTATAATCAGCATGTCAGCAGGGAGTGTGGTACCATTAGATAACTCTACAGACTTTATCACACCATTCTCGCCATTACATTTTACAATTGTAGTTTCAAACTGGAACTTCACACCTCTATCTTCGTAGAATTTTTGTAAGCTGCGGCCGATCTCATTTCCAAATAGCGTACCCAGTGGTGTTTTACCTCTGCCCACAACTGTCATTGACTTGGATTTTTCATTACAGGATGATGCACTTTCTAATCCAATATAACTTAATCCGTATACAACAACATCTTTATCTTTGTCAGATCCCAAACCATTTAATATATTAACAGAATCTTCATAATCACGGACCGTAAAGATGTTCTTCAAATTAACACCCGGCAGGTCTGGAATACGTGGATCGACGCCAGTTGCGATAAACAGGTTGTCGAAGTTAAGTTTATTGCCATTACTAAGGTGGACAAGTTTTTGTTCAGTGTCCACTTTAGTCGCGCTGACACCTTTCAGAACTTCGATATTAGCATTTTGGTAGTATTCATCAGTTCTAACTTGTAGTTTTTCAATTTCAGCAATATTGCTTATTTTTGACACCTTCACTCTATCGTACGGTAAGTAGGGCTCTCTACATACCATCACGACACGTCCCTTATATCCTTCGCTACGTAGTGTTTCAGCGCATGTGGCGCCAGAAGGGCCACCACCAATGATGACTGCCACAGATTGTTCAGCTTTCGATGGCATACTGATATCCTTGATGCGTTTTTTGGATTTCAACTCGCTGATTTTTGCACGTACCTGAAATTTGACCATGAAAATAAATTATTGGAGTATATTGGATAGGATTAGATACAATACAGTTATACTTATTAAGTTATGACTACTCTGTACACGATTTCAAAAAATGAAACGTGGTTAGGAAATATAATTATGTATATTTAATATTCGCAAAATCTATTTTTTTCGCAATAATATGTTCAAATCACACTTTCAACTGAATTAATTACTAATTTTAGTAAATTTCTTAAGCAGAAACACGAACTGTCAACTTCTTTTTCAAAGGAAACATCGAAAAGTTGGGTACCTAATAAACCTAAACAAAATGCTATACAGAGATAACTTTACCAGGTTAGATTTAGGTATGTAAGTCACATCAAAACTTAGAATTCTACGGTGGTTGCCTAGCTAACTCTAAAGAATACTGATTTAGCTTACAAAGTGAAATTTTATTAAGTAAACATCTTCTTTTTACCCGACTGCGCCAGAAGAAGGGTAATGTTTTTAAAGTGTAGGGTGTGTATGTATGTAGGTATATTTCCTTGGCACGCTCTATAGCAAGTCTTATACCCTAAACGGCTTGATGGATATTAGCTTAAGAGGTGTGTGATTCGTCTCAATAATTGTGAGTAACAATAAAAGCAACAATCAGTTGATTTAACAACAGATTAAGTTCTCTTTAGAAACCGGGGGTTACTGTTGCAAATTTGCGATTAATGAGAGAGCATTTCCTCAACGGCGCAGTTAACTTTGTTTAGAAATAACTGTTACAATCAGAACGAGCAAGTATCGCACTTGTCCGGGTTTTTTTTAAACCATTATAGCCTGCTTGTTTGTTACTTTCAAAAATTTACTAGTAAGGTATTAGAAGGTACCTATTCACATAATTTAACGACAATACGAGTAACAAAACGTTTGAAATAAAAAGTGTCTATACTTCATAAAATATAGCTTGATACCTGCGACGTTAGCGACTCTGTTTTAAAGACAGCTTTACTAAATTAATTTCTGAAAAAGTTCAAGTTTTTAAATATGAATAGGTACGACATTTGTGTATAAAAATAGAACACATTTTTAAAAACAATCATGTTATTATAAAGATACCAGTAAAAACAAGGGTAATTTAAATAATTTCTAATTTTTCTTAAATATTTTTTTGTTTGTTAGCTTATTTTATAAACGCGTTTTGAAGACAGATAGGGACGTGTAACTGACTGACAGACGAATATCGATAAAATAATAGTATGAAAATTTCACTAGTATTAAATGGATAAAATTATTAAATAAAATAATGTTTTTACTATAGATTCGTATTTTTTTAGTCTGGTAATAATGGTTTCGCGTGCAGGAAACAAGCGGGCGCCATCTTTTTTGAGTCAGTACGAGTGCCGACGCGACGAATTAACTATTAAATAATATTTTGGTTACTTTTGCTCTTTTTTTGAAATAATAATGAATGGCAAAATAATCCGATAGTGGGGAGTTTTCTAAAGAAAACATATATTTTCACCTTATTATGATTTAAACTTAGGTACATCTTTAATTTTATTCTTTCTTCATTCTTTCTTTCAATGTCGTTACAATGTCATTTTTTATAAAACTCATTACGACATAGATATCGATAAAATACGAAAGACGCTCCCATCCCTAGTAATGTCATTCTGACAAACGTCACAGGTATCAAGCTATATTTTATGAAGTATAGCAACAAGCCTAGGTAAGAAACATATTCTTTTTAAAGTTGAAATGGTTTTTTTTTACCCATAATTAATAAGAAAGTTATTATTAGTACTAATCTTCTTTCTAATATTATAAATGCGAAAGTTTAGATAGAGGGGTTTTTGTTATTCAATCACGATAAAATGGCTTAAACGGATTTTAATGAAATTTGGTACCAAGATTATTACCTGATGAAAAGTAGCCTATGCACTATGCATAGGCACAGATTACTAAATAGTTATGGCATAGGCTAGGTACTTTTCATCATTATCATTACCACAATTTTTTATCAACACATGGGTAAGACCGCGGGGCGCAGCTAGTAGTAAGTGGTGACATTGAGCCACCAATTGGCCAGTATAACGAAATGCAACGTGCCAGTGACTATGGTTTTATACGTTTCAATGAGTTGGTCAAGGCGAACCAAGGTCGCCAACTTCTTGGATACCCGTTACGGAAGTTGCAACGTAAGCGGTTATGTTTTTAAAAGTAGTTAAGGCCCCGACATAGGTTACGATGCTTATCCGCATAACTGTGGTCTCTATTAGAAGTCGTTACCTAATGTTAATCAAAATAGACTTCAGGTAATTAGGTACCTACACTACACACACGAATATTAGTTGCTAAGATAAATTGCTAAAATAAAGTTAATTGTGTTTCTTGTATTAATAAATTAGGTATTATTTATTATCGACGAATAGAGTTACAGCATTATAGAGAGACAATTCATACTAATATTATAGATACTAAAGTAACCCTGTTACGCTTTCACAGCTAAACCGTTGAACCGATTTTGATAAAACAAAACATGGTATGGTGTAAGCTTGGATCATTAAGAAAAGACATGGCTACTTTTTGCCGCGACATCCGACACCCACGCGGGCGGAGCCGCGGCCAACAGCTAGTATATTTTAATGGCAAAACGGACAATGGGTACGTATGTATATCAGCGTTCCGATCGTTAATAGCAATATTTTACTGACAAGAGTAAAGTTTTATGAAACGATATTCATTTAACTCAAATTCTATCTTCTAATGGGAATTATTGGCTTTTGGGAATATAAGCACGAAATGTTATAGAGTATAGACTAATAAAAACTATGTAGGTCAAGTTTTCCGTATCAAACATGAGGTAAGCGTAGGTACCTATTATTGACAAGTGACATGAGTCACACGCTCACTTACTTTACAATGTTAACGACGACGAACTGAAAAAGGTAGCTGGGTCGGACTGGATGCGGAAGGCGGAAGACCGGGAGTTGGGGCGCAACTTGCGACAGGCCTATGTCTAGCAGTGAACCACGAAAAGCTGAGTTGAAATTGAGACCAATTAAGAAAATTTTAAAGATATAATACCATCCTCAACGTGTATTGAAATAAATCGTAATGATTTAAATCCCTATTGTTGTAAACTTAGATAAAACCGTACGTACCTACGTATTTAATGCTCTACTTAGTACGTATATTGCACATAGGTACAAGGCGACGGCGATCAAGGCTACACCAGAAGTAGGTAATAATGATTCATTAAAAACTTTACCTTGACGGTCAACATATTTCTACCCGACCGCGCCAGAAGGGTTATATTTTTTGAGTGTATCTACGTATGTCATTTAATGTATTTAAAATATAATGTGTATTTAAATACTATTTAAAATGTATATTTCTTTGGCACGGTTTGTAGCCTAAACGGCTTGATGGATTTTAGCTTGAAGTGTGACTTTAGATTCGCTTCAATTTAGTGCGTGACACCGACTAAGTACGTATATCAAAATTAAAGAAAATAAACATGGCTCATTTTTGGCGACATTATACCTATATGTATGTACTTGTACAATAATTTTTTTTCAAAACCTATCAAGTGTAACGAAAATATAACTGTCTTTCTGGCGCAGTCGGGTAAAAAAAAGAGTTGCTCATACAGACAGACTGACAGGATAAAAAAGCGTATGTCAACGTGCAATGATGTGAATGAAAGTAACTGCTACAAATTCACTAAAAATATTATGTGCACTCAAGACCTCATTAATACCGTACGTGAACCTAAATACTTTGTATTTAATGACTAATAATCTGTAAATCGTGGCATTTCCGTTGCAAACATCTTTAATCTTAAAGCAAAAATGTATACGATAAAATGAATTAGAATTCAATTATACTGGCATGTCGTATGTCAGCCAGAAACGGGGTCGAACAAGACAATACCGACGAATAGACGATATTAAAAAGTATTAGACTGGAATAAGACAACTTTAAAATAGAACTAGAGACTTGAGACGTTTGAAATATGTTCACGTAGTGTAATGTCATTTCACATATCTTTTTTTTTTGTCCGTCTTGTAGGTAGATATATAAGTAAAATATTGGACACGTTTTTTTATTTTGTTACGTTTTATCAAAAACTTGACAATACATTGATTTCAAAATGTCACCATAACTTCCTGTCCGCTTCATTTTGTAGGTATAGTTAATTTTATCGTAGTAGTTTTTTTATTATTTCGGCATAGCAAAAACAAATTCGTGTCTCATATTTTTTATTGGATGTGTAAGTGATGGATTTTTCCTTTTCATTACTATGTCTACACCACTTTTTAGACAAAACTAACCTTTCTACTAGATGCCTAATACCGACACTATATTAACTAGATTTACAGTTTATAATTTTTATATGCTATCAAAATACGTGCAGTAGATAAAGTTTTGAGTATTTTAAAATACCTATTGATATATTTGTCAAATGATCCGACTAAATATTTATTTTTATCTATAGCCTTGCCCAACGCCCCGTCTACGTTTATGACAAGTTAAATACGATATTTATCATAAATAAATGTGATAATATCCGATTATTATCTGATAGTATAATTAATTGTTTAAAACGTCACACAATATCAAATCAATGATTATAACTAATATTAATTATAATTATTATAAACTCTGAAATTCAGGTCCGAACACGTACCTATAAGTAAAATCAGCAAAAAAGGCAGTCTGTGGTCTCACTCAATGCTGTATTCAAATAACTAATAACCGTCATTTAATAATGAAATAGGTCCTAATTACTAAACCACAAAAACCATTTTTTAAGGAATTGTGCTTCTAAAATTATTCGGGATTTTAGCTACCTAGCTGTTCTTATTTATGAAAGATATTTATAATCATGAGTTGTACATAACGAAGGTCTTTGAAAAATTTTTGTCAAACGGATTATTTGTTTTCAGTAATCAGTTATTCTCAGCACGACTGAAACTGGCTCGAGCAATGCAATGCGACCTTTATTGCGATCCGCTTGAGTAGGGGTCGAAAGCGTCAGAGCCTTCGCATTTCTTAGAACAAGATCGTACTTAGAGCTATTAATTATTCTGTGTAATAAGTGAGATATTTGTTTAACCATAACGTAGCTCCTTAATCATGAAATCAAATGCCAATACTGACACGACGTTAGGAAGTTTGAAATCATGTAATAATACTAGCTGTTGACTGTTTTTTCTATACCTTTTTGTAAAATAAGTCAGTTGCATATTGTGCTTAAGGTAGGAACCTATATATAGGCTTAACTCATAATGCTAATATTATTTATTGGTAACTCTGTGCTAGTATCGGCATTTAACACTAGCAGTTTTCTAAAGACACCAAGACCAAGGCGATTATGGATGGAAACGGTCATGTTTGCTTACATGTATGCTTGATTACATTAGAATTTTGTTCATTAGGTAGTTATAGCCTTTCCCGATAATCAATCACACAACATTTTGTGATTGATTATCGAATTCGGCTTATTACTTATTTAATCTTTGACAGAAATCTTAATAAATCTTAATATGATCGAACCGAAGTATTTACCTACCAATGAACAGATGTTTATCAAATGCGTCTGAGCGTTTGATTATATAATGTCATATAGGTACCTATATAATAAAAAGGTTTGAGCTTAGAGGTAGGTATGAATGATGTTGCAGATTTACGAAATAAGTCATTATATACCTACCTACCTCTGTTATCAATCAATACGTCCATTCATGATATCTTTATCCTAATTGATTTATTAATCTCTTAAGTACCTAGTAAGTGGCCACTAATAAAACAAATACTTTGGTACAGTAAGTACTGATGTGTGTCACGTTAACAATTTAAAAAACGATTATCCCGCAATAAACATTTGTTCATATTCCTTTTTAAAATATTGGTTTCTATAAGAGTTAGTTTAACTATCTAATTAAATGAAAGAAGATGAATACTAAGCCTGTTTTAAACTGGTTTGGTACAGAAAAATAAAACATTCTGGTGTCACATGACAGATTTTAGACACTCAAATACCACCAATTCATTTATACTTATCTAAGTCAAAGACGGGTGAAGTCGACCCCAAATTTCATTTTTAATTGGTACCTATTTAAATAAAAAGATAGAATATCTCAGAACGCGGATAATTCTAAATTATGCAGTAGTTTTGTAACTTGTACATATTTGAGAACAGCTTGACCTATGATCAATAACAGGTATTCTAATTATATTGATGATTATTACAATAGGAAAAGCAATAAAGAATATGAGAAGTTATGAGAGATAATATGGCTAATATTTCTTTTAAAATATTCTTAATTGTTACCTACATATTATATATGCTGCATATATGCTACATGTATGCTACATATATGCTAAGAGAAATTTGAAAAGTCACAGGATCATTTTCAGTATTATACAGATTTTAAAAAACTCCAGACTATTGAAAATGAGGGAGGTGGAGGAGAGACGTGTGTCGGTTGAGCTAGTTATAAAATAAAGATTAAATTATAATTACCGATAAAAGAACTTGTGATAAACGCGTGAGACGAAATATGTAGCCATGGCTTTAACTAACACTTTGTTTTTTTTTACTTCGTTTAAAAACAACCGTTAGCTAGACCACATACAGAACTTAAGTAGATAATAAAACATCATCACAGACTTGAAAAGAAGAAGAACATAAGATAAATCAAATTCTCACGAACTCAAATTAAGGGCGGACTTTTCCAACACCAGATTGTTTTATCCGAGTAATAATTTTGAATTTACTTGACAATTCTTCCATACAAATACATTCTACGAATAAGATTATCTGGCTTTGGTAAAATCGGCCATAAAAAACTATTCTACACCTGTAAATCTTAGATTTTGTCTGCATGAAACTATGTCTGTGGCCGCTCAGGTGAGCGCCGACCTACAGCTCAATAATAAACCCAAGAAATGAACTCACTTTAACTTCTCCTTTTGGTGTGATGGTAACTTGATAACAGGGTATGGCGTCAAAACCAGGGAAGTCTTCAATGTCGCCGGTCTTGATGTTGAAGCAGGCTCCATGCCAGGGGCAGCGCACCCTGCCGTCGCCTAGCGCGCCTGATACCAGTGGAGCGCCGTAGTGGGTGCAAGCCGTCCCTAGGGCATTGATTTCCCCTTTTTGTTTTACGACCAGTACTTTACCCTCATCTCCAATATCGAAAACTTTCATCTCGTTCTCATTAATATCATTTTCGTGGCAGACAACTGATTCCACATAGTCACTAGAAGACTCCATGTTGCTTACTTTGCCACCTGTAAAAATATAGCAGCTTAAGTTTATAAGTATAAGTTTACATCAAAATCTAGGTAGAGCCTTTACAACTGTATTAAACATGGTTCGTATATACTCTGTTAGGTACCTATATGGGATTTTGGAAACCATTTCACAAAGGCAAAACTATTATCTACCTATTTACACCACTGTTATTATCATAGATGAGCGCAAGTATATAAAATGTTCTGAGACCGGCAAGCGGCGTGCAATCAACGTTGAGAACTATGAGGTACCTACACGGTTATTCTTCCTGAAATTATTAATCCCAATACCTGTATAAACAACATAAGTCGTAAAGAAATCTTACCAACTGATACGTATCCGAACTTTTTAGAGAACCATTGGAATAATGTTTTGACTTCAAAACCGTAATTTTTTGTAAATTTTAATAAAGTGGAAACCCGCCGACTTCGGAACAACTTTAATGAAATTACGAGCATTATATTGTGGAATATATTTACTTCCATTACCCATCCGATAATTACGACTTGCTATTGTAGATACATCATAAACGTTTAATTGGTTCCTCTACTTAGTAAAAATACGAGAGCAATATGTTTGGAATAAAATCGTATAATTTCTGTGTAGGTGGCCAATATTTCCTAACAAATTAATGTCAAATACTTTATCATGCCGAATTGATTGTCTACATCAGCGGTTGTGGCCAACCACTAACCAATTTTATCCAAGTAGGCACCTACTAGATTCCTGGGAAGCCTCGTTTCAAGTTTTCGTAATATCTGAGAAAAATCAGTTTTATTTTAACAAACCGTAATGTATTTGCCAACTGTATGCCGTAGGTATTAATAGTACCTAAATATAACTGCTAATAATTATCACTAAGCAATTATCGCGGTCTCGACACGGTACCTACAATAACTATTTTTTTTTATGTTAAAGAGTACTAGTACCTAAGTGAAAAATAAATACGAATGTCACATATGGCAAGGAGTTTGTATAGTCTTCTTAGGCGAGAAGTTTGTATAGGCTTATAAGGCCTTTTTGCTTCGCATTTAGGAACGTTTTTGATAAATAAACGTGTTGTGTGTTGTTAAATAAAACTTTAGTTACAACAAATGAGTGATCATTTTATATAAAATTCAATCAAACAATTCATTTAATAATGATTTAGGTACTTGATTGGCCTTGATTAAATCAATTTAATTTGATTTCTTGAGATATCTTTCAAAAGAAATTACGGCGCTAGCTTATTGAGAATTGTAGGAAAAACCCTGCAGATTATGCACCGATAATAAAGATTAAATCTGTTACATAAAGCTGATCGCACATTTGACCGCACCGTACGCTTCGCACGCGCCCGATTTGCTCGCCGAACGCAATTCTTTTAGTAAGGGTGACCACGATGCTAATGGGGATTTACTCGAGCGTCGCCGTGTCGTCGTGGAGAGTTTTTGGATGATCTATGAAATATTGCTGATCTACGCCTAACATATGGAAAATTTCCTCCGTTTGAAAATTTGCATTGCAAAATTGGTGTAGTAATACTCAAATATGTTCTAACAACATACCAATAGGAGAAGAGCACCTAGGGTGGGCACGGACCGTATTTTATGACGTCATCTATCAGCATTCTTAGGGCACAAATTACTTTTGTTCATTTCCACTTTTTTTTATTTTGTCCTAGAGACGAGTTATACTACACTAAAGCGATTAGCGACGGCGTTTTAGATTTATGAAATGTTCATTAAACTTTATGACATGCACAAAAAACGAAAATTCTTATATGCATAAAATAAATATGTAAATAAATATACCCCGCGTTTAACATTTAACTAAATAGTCTCTATATTGGTATCCACATTTTAGTACAATAGTGTCTCAAGGTAGTATATTTGGACCAGTGTACTATTTATGAACTGCTAAGAAATGTCTATTACATATCCACAGATTATAAAAACTATAATACTAGCTCTATAGCATGTTGTAGCTATTATTAATTTGTACTAAGTATACCTATACATATTCAAAATGAAGGCTACAAATATAAAAAGCAAAGTAGTCAAAATCTCATCTCCAGGTATTCTTTTCCCAGCTAGTTAATATAACACAAGCTTTTGTGAGACTTCGTCCACATAGAGGTTTTTAAAATACCCATTTTAAAGAGTATTGTATTGCACCAAGGTTTTATGAGAATTCAATATTTTTTGAATAAAATCAAATGTGTCGAAATATATGTGTAGAAATAAATGTAATTTAAATCAAAAGCACTAAGGAATATTGATATCAAGTTCAATGCAAATGACCCTCAAAATAACTTTATACCCCTTTTTAACCCTGATGCCTACATCATACAAAGAACTTGCCCTCCAAGTTTCAGGTCTCTACAATCAGCTTTTAGGCTGTGCGTTGATCCATCAATTGGTCATTCAGGACAAAGCATTTTATATAATATAGAGATAAAAAAATGTAGTTGTGTTAATATTATTTATTTAAGTAATAAAAAATTATCTTTGATTTACAGTAGTAATTATGTTTATTTTTTTAATTATTGTATTTTGTTTTCCTTTATTTCTGAATCAAATTGACCCTCTCTAATATAGACACTATAAAATTACAAACTGGATCCATAATTTTTTTTATGAATATTTTAATTAAAAAAATTGCAACTTCATTAACATTGAAATAATCAAATTTAGAACATTACAAAAAGAAAATGACTAGTCAAACATTTTGTAATGTAAAACACAAGTGCCACAGGATAATAAATACAACATTTTTATTTATTTAAACAAATGAAATATTTTTATCCTCCAGACAAACTATGTACTCTTGTGTACAAGTACGTAGTCACAAAAAAGGCTGCATTCATTTCATCATATTTTTTTTTTCACTGGTTATCCTCAATATCTTGAATTTTATTATTCAATAAATCAGACCTGTAGTTTTAATTATCTAAAAGAAAATTATGCTCTTGTTTTTACATTTTATATTTTTTTAATCCTTATGCAATAGCCTACTTGTGTAACATGGTGGAAAACTAAATATAACCAGCTTTGAAAATAATAAATAGACTGTCAGAAATACTTACATACATAGTTAAAATTTAAAATTGAATATTTATTCACTCATGTTATTTTTTTAGACAAAATATTAGTAATTAACTTTATGACAGTTGAGATCCACATTAACAAATTAAATATTGTTTTTTATAATGCATTATAACATACCCTTTTCCTCTTTTCCTTTTTTAGATGATCTGCAAGGACTGTTTCCCATGATGCTGGATGTATAAGATCCTAAAAATAAAATATTTTAACTTAATTTTTATTTTTTATTCTAGTCCAAATTATTAATTGATAACACTATCATTCACAAGTTCACAACTAATAAAACTTTATTATCAATGAAGTAGGTCAGGTAGTATAATCCATCACACTTCACTGCAGCCGTGAAACGTATAAAATTTGTGTGAAAGGTTTTACCTTGAACAAAACGACTAGCAACCTCGTTCACCAAAACACAACTTCTGAACACAGAACATATATACCCTAAAGGGAAGAATAACGACTCCATACAAATTTTAGGAGGAAATTTTTCCTTACCGGCCAGCGCCATCTATATTCCACCCACGAGAACTAGAGAGTAGAAGCTAGGGCGGGAATTACAAACTGCAATGTATTTCGATACTTTGTAATGGTTTTATATGCACAAGTACACAGCGTTTCTCGATAGTTTCCTACAAAATGGTCAAGTTTTGCTCAGCAATGGTTGACATCTAAACAGAATCACTATCGAGAAACACAGTGTACTTGTGCATAATGATAAAACTTATCTTAATAGAGCAGTCTAATAAAACAAAGATTTTTAGTTGACTTTTTATTTAGCATGATAATAATTATAATTAATCAGCAATTCATTTAGGAAGCATACGTTACGACTGAGTTCACATTAATGATTTCTGGAAATGAATATATTATTTATATATTAATTTCCAGAAATATGGTACAAAAGGTTTTCACTTTCTTCGGCAAATCTGCACCACAAATTAAATTATATTCTTAAAATTTTCTGTATAATCTCATTTACAATATGTAAATGAGATTATATAGAAAATTTTAAAATACAGAAAGTTAGTCAGTTTAAGTATTGCAGACCACAAGACAAACCTGACATTTTTGTTTCATGCTACAATATGTGTATAATAAACAAGAAAAGAAAAATGAACATAATAGACTACTGGCCCATCAATTAAATGGATGGGTCATATGAACCACCAGGTGACGTATATAGGACGATATGAGAGAGCTTAAAATAATAAGATTCAGCACTATGCCGTCACTTGTAAGCAGTCCAACTGAGTGCTGGTGAGAATTCAAAAGTGCAGGTAAAGTGAGTGCATTTTGGTCATTTGTTTTTGTACGGCATTTTTACCATCGATAGATCCATGAAAAATAATAAGAAAGCGCGCAGTGCCGTATAAAAATGGTGCGCCACAAAGTCGGTTTTTTTTTCTGACTATTTCCAGGTTAAATTTGGTCATTTGATTCTGTACGGCATCAGTTTCATATTGTTTCAATCAGTGTTGGGCATTAATCAATTAATTTGTCAATTATCTTGTTAATTGACTAAAAAAGTAATTGCAATTAAATTAATTACAATTAAATTAATCGCAATTGAACTTTTAATTGCACCTTGCAATTAAATTAATTTGATTAACGTGTTTCAATTGTGACTTACAGTTAAAATAATTGCAACTAACTTTTTTAGTTGTTTTATGAAACAATTAAAACTAACAATTAACTTTATGTATCAAATAGTAAAGATTTTGGAAATTTAAGCTATAAGTATTACTTTTTAGACGAATAAAAAAGTGGTCAAAGGCTGTAAGTATAGCTTATTTTTTCTAAATCTTTTTCTTTTTTTTTGAGAAGAGAGTGGTACTGAAGTGTATTTTAAATTATTACAAGAAATTTTAAATTGTTATTGTCTGTCTAATCATGTTTAATTAACGGTATTGATTATTATTTGGATCGGTATTTTATTTGTTGCCAACATATTTATTTAACTACATGAAAAGATCAGGGGCACTATTTTACGACCCGGAACCACACGGGTATATTGTATATTTATATATACCGGCTATATATTTTACAGCAGTATTTTAATAATTGTTAGTTTTAATTAAAATTAATAAAACAATTGAAAATTAATTAATTGTTAGTTGTTAATAATACAGTTAACAATTAAATAATTGTTAATTGTAATTTTTCACAATTACAATTGATTAATTGTTAGTTGTTGTGGTTACATTTACCAATTAATTAATTGTTCTTGCAATTAAAATTTGCCCAACACTGGTTTCAATACAGCTTCTAATCCATTATTCCGCAACGCCGTACAAAAATCATGCGACAAGGGGAAAAAATCGAGGGTTGCAACCCCCTCTCTTTCCGTGGTCCGGGTGGTGATTTGAACAACATAAAATTAATATATTTTGAAAGTATTTTATGCATAGATAATGTTTTTTTAAATGCCCTACATTTTCGTTGGTCATAACGTATTTTATTCGGATGTACTCGGCTTGGACCCGAGTAAGGTGTTCCATTGCGCTCGCTCACACATAGTTCGATTAGTATGTGTGTACACACATACTAATCGAACGTTTCCTTTTGATGGTAACGCCTCCAGAAGATCCATGGATGTTGATTCAATTCAATTACCCAAAAATCTTGAGGAAAAAGGAAACGTTCGACCGGAGCGTCCGTCTCTCACAACTATAGAAATAACAGTAGACACATACTAATCGAACTATGTGTGAGCGAGCGCAAAGGAACACCTTACTCGGGTCCAAGCAGAGTACATCCGAATAAAATACGTTATGACCAACGTAAATGTACGGCATGTAAAAAAACATTATCTATGCATAAAATACTTTCAAAAAAAATTAATTTTATGTTGTTCAAATCACCCCCCGGACCACGGAAAGAGAGGGGGTTGCAACCCTCGATTTTTTTCCCTTTGTCGCATGATTTTTGTACGGCGTTGCGGAATAATGGATTAGAAGCTGTATTGAAACAGTATGAAACTGATGCCGTAGAGAATCAAATGACCAAATTTGCCCTGGAAATAGTAAAAAAATACCGACTTTGTGGCGCACCATTTTTATACGGCACTGCGCGCTTTCTTATTATTTTTCATGGATCAATCGATGGTAAAAATGCCGTACAAAAACAAATGACCAAAATGCACTCACTTTACCTGCACTTTTGAATTCTCACCAGCACTCAGTTGGACTGCTTACAAGTGACAGCATAGTGCTGAATCTTATTATTTTATGCTCTCATATCGTCCTATATACGTCACCTGGTGGTTCATATGACCCATCCATTTTATTGATGGGCCAGTGGTCTATAATCTATAATAACTTGACTGACTGACTGATTTATCAACTAAGAGCGTAACCACCTACAAAATTTATTTATGCATAATTATGTTCATTTTTCTTTTTAGTGCAGATTTACACGCCTCTTCAGAATACATTCTGTTTTTTAATATACAGTATCTCTTTATACAAATATGGAAGACACTATTTATTATGTAATTTATATTTGATTCTTTGTGCTCCGCGCAATTTTCGAGAAAGTCATAATTTATAGAGTTCTTTAACAATTCAATTAGTTTCATTTTGATGTTCTCTTTGTACGCCTCTTTTTCTAGAAATATATTTAATAAGCTTGCACTTTTTTCGACACTATGTATTAAATTCTTAGAGGCGTACGTAAGAGATTTTTTTACAGATTCATAATTTTTAAACTCTATAAAATTATGTACTTCCTCTGGCGTTTCGGAAACTAGAATATTTTTACAATTATTACAGTTGTTTTTATTTTTTTTAATAATAAAACCACAGACATATGCACATGCTTGTAGTTCGCTACTTCCTTCCTCCAAGTTTTGTTCCAGGGAGGAAGTAATATTTTCTTCAATTTCTTTTTCAAGTGAAATACCCGTGTCAGTGCACATGTCTGTGGCTGGTGTCAGGATTGTTTTAAAATTTGTTATTATGGCACTGTTGCTATCCAGCTCACAATTGCCTGAGCTGGTATGTGCCATATTACTTATTACGGCAGTTTTTAGCCCAGCAACGAATTGTCCAACTGTCGGGTTGCTATTGGACCCACAGTTGAAGCGTATGCAACCAAATAAATTTTCTAGTGGGTCCTGCTGCAGTCTTCTTGTGGACAGACTTTTAATACAGTGGTGTTTGGCACTGAGGATTCTCCAAACCATTTCAATGCCATTGAGGGTCCAAATCCACCCATCTTTTGATGGCGGATTACCCCTACATCCCAAAAATTCAAGGGTTTTAAAAAATATTTTCATTTTTCCAAACATTTGCAGATGTTCTGAAGATTTTTTTATATTTGTTGAAAATTTTTTTCCTCTTCTAAGGTCTGGTGTCGACGCGTTTACACCATCGAACAGTTCGTCCATATTCGTAATCAAATTGGCCGTTGCCAAGGCTTCAGTCGGCATGTCTCCTGAAAATCACAATAAACAAATTAAAGCAATATGAGCATATTACTGACTATCTTTTCACCTGCGCCTTTGCTGGCATAGGTATACTAATATAACATACAAGAAATTTTTTATCCTTTATTTTTTGCCCGGGACGTTAGTGGTTAATGCACATTTCTTTAAGCACCCTTAAGCAAGAAACAAACGGTTAATATTTTGTTCTAGTGAACTTTTAAATGATAAAACCCATGGGGCTAGTTACTTGCTCAACACAGGACTAAGTAATAATTAAAAATACAATATAACTACTACATGGTTTTACTCTTTAATACTGTTAATACCATTGAAACTAACGTGTAAGAAAGGATGTTTTCATTAAATGTTCATAAGTATCATGCATAATTATGATCTGAGTGAATAAATGAGATTGACTTTGACTGTAAAAGGTTTCTTACCTCCTGCTATTTTGGTATATATTCCTGCTGCAACTGAGTGGCTTAAAACTTGTGCCGCAAGTTTTACCCTCATTTTTTGTTTGGAATTAGGGTCAAGGTGGTCTTTAGTTAGGCATGGAGCAAATACAAAATTGGGATTATTATTATCCAATTCATAAAATTGCCTGATGTGGCTCCATTTAGCGATTCCTGTAAAGTAATTATTAAAAGTATTAGAATTACTTACTTTTAAAAAATAAAATATTATGTATGTACATATTACTAAACAATTATTTTTCTAAAACTAAATAACAAATGACTTACCAATTCCTTGTTTGTTGTCTGATGTTACATTGGTCCGAAACTTAACATCATATTTCATAAACAAATTCCGGAAGCACTTCAGCAGGTGTGGTGTGTCAAATAATGTGATAATTTTGTGTCTGTTCACTTCAATGTATGGATTCTCTACAGAAGCTCCTAAAAGACATAGAGCTCTTTTGTTGACTCCATCCAAGTCACAAACTGAAGCGCATATATTAATTCCAGCATCAAAGCAAGAAATTAAAACCTGAAAGTATTTTAAGGGAGATTGGTGACAAATAATCTTAAAACATATATTTAGTTAACATAATTCAGCAAAGAGTTAAATAAGCATGATCATCATTCAAAATGAAGAAGAAATGCATACCTCCTTAATCAAAGCAGATAGTCTGTCAGCTGTGACAAAACCACTTGATAAATAATAAGCCACTGGCTGTTTCACTTGCTTCCTAACTCCAACTACCATAAATACAAGGGCATATGAAGCTGCTTGAGGAGATCTACCTTGTGTAGCATGGTCTTGAAAACCTTCAATAAAATCCGCCTTAGGGTTGTACCATAAGTTTTTTCTTAAGGACATTTCATCCCATAACAATATGTACTCTCGTTCGGACGGCCCAAAGTGTTTTGTTGAGTTTTTCAACACTGTAAGAACTGTTTTGTGTGTCCCCACATTCATTTTAAATTTGCTCAAAAGGCATTTTAATGTGCTGGGTGCTGGTAAACAAATCATTCTCCTCAACAGTTTGTAGCTTGTTGGTGACCTTTTGTAGAGCCTCAATGCTATTATTTTAGCCTCCATGTTCCACCTGCGCCCAGGTTTCTTCCTCTTATAATTCTGCAGTTCTCCTTGCAGTAACAGTGCAAATGTTGAAGTCATTTTTTGATTGCATATTTGTTTGACTGTTTTATTGTTACAAATAACATTTAAAAATGCTTCATTTTTTAAATGTTTTACAGTTTTTTGTAATCTATACACTTTATTCATACTTTTTTTCAGTTTACATATCAACATTTTGCTTTTTATATCAACTTCTTGTTTTGAAGACTTGCACACAAACATTCCTGAATTGGTTGGAGTGATTATGTTTGCATTAAGTTCTCTTAAAGGATTTCTAGATGGACCGGCAACAGCTTCAAACATGGCAGGTTGATCTGACAGATTAGAAATTGTTGTTTCCTGAAAATGAAAGGTTGATTCAAATCCTTCAATTATTTTTAAAATAAGTCATAGTTGAGGTAAGCCACCTATAAGGGCTCTATCTCACTAGGACACCATGGTGGTGGCCACCAGTCTCGCCACCATGGCACAGTATATATATAAGCTAAAGCAGTCCCGTGTGGTGCAGGACATAAAGAATAGCAAACCCCTCCTTCTTGGGAGAGGCCTATGTCCAGCAGTGGACGTCTTTTGGTTGAATGATGATGATGAAAGCAGTACTTCAACTACCTACAATCGTTCGATTTGACACACTCACACAGACACGCAGTGCTACAAGACTGATAAGGTATTTTTGGGATAGTCCCATACAAAAACTACTCAGTATACAGTGTATATCTGTGCGAGTGTGTCAATTCATGCGATTATAGTAAATTGAGGTACTGCTTTAGCTTATATCCTCCGGTTTCTGATTTGAGAATTCGGGATAAGCAAATACTTAAGTAATATTTGAGTACAAGTACTTACACCAAATTCTAAAATCAGAAACCAGAGGTAAATCTACTGTGACCATGGTGTCCTAATGAGATAGGGCCCTAAGAAAATTGGTATGATTAAATTTAACTTGATGATAATAATAATAATAATAATATTCCGGGACAACTCACACACGGTCATCTGATCCCAAGCTAAGCAGAGCTTGTGTTATGGTAACCAGACAACTGATAAACATACTTATATATTTCTAAATACATACATATTATAGATAAATTACACCCAGACACAGAACAAATGATCGTGCTCATCACACAAACATTTGTCCTGGGTGGGAATCGAACCCACGACCTCCGGTATAGCAGTCAGGGTCACTAACCACTAAACCAACAGGCTAGTCAAAATGATGTGTTTTAAATACACTTTTCAAGTGTTAATTGTACTAACCTTATGGCATTGAACATCAGGTACAGCTGTTCTGAACAACTTCTTCTCAAAGAAGCATGTGCTTCTAAAATGTTTGCTGCAAAGCATGTTATGCTTAGAATGGAGTCCATCCTGGAATTTTGGTGAAGACCAGGCTTCGTTTGGGAAGCAATACTTTGACCATAATTCACACCTGGAAATTAAAAAATATCAAAATTATACCTACACCATAATAATCAACGTATACGAGCTTTTTAAATTAAAAAGAAAATACTTTCTGTATTCTCTTTGATTGAAAGACATACGGGAATGGTGTAGGCAAGAAAAAATTTCATAGTAAGTAGGTCCTTCTAATGATTTTAGGCATCAAAAATTGGGTCTTTAGAAAAGGGTGTTACGTTAGTTAGTAATAGTTAGAAGCTGGATGAATAATATTGTGGTATTCTGTTGACTAAAACGAATAGCATGGAAAATACGTAAGTAGACTAGGTACATACCGCAGAGCATTTTTAGGGCCCGGCTTTGGAAACCGATGCAAAGTGATGGTCGGATCTTTAGAAGGTGAAGATCCACACATGCAACAGATTCTAGTGTTTTCTTTCTTCGAACTCATCGCGAAATTAAACACAAAATCGAACAAGAGTCACTGTCTCAACACCGAGTCTATATCTCACAAACACACACTTAATTTCACCAAAACACAGCCACGGAGGAGCAAGCTCGACTCAACGTTATCAATGTAGGTAGAATTAAATGGAACTAGTTTATTTATCACAAATAAACACAGAAACAAGATAAAATGGTGCGCAAACGCCGGCAGACATTTTCTTGTGACGTCAACGTCAAAATCAATATGGCGTGCGGACATTAGTGTTGCCACACACTATCCCTGTTTTTTTTTGTTTTTCATTATGTGATAATCAATTAAATATGTTATATTTTTTAATTAATATATATGGTTGGCATCAGAATAATAGCAAAAATGATTTTCAAGGGCAATTTACTTTAAAAATCAAATAATAAGCTCAATAATATGGAGAATACGAAATTGTATTTACGGTGGCAACATTATATAAACGCATATATTCATCTCTTTTACTCCGATGTTGTTGTCTCTCTCTTGTCTTTCCGCCCGCCTACATAATGTTCGTCGAACAAAGTTGACAGACCCTGCTTCTGAATCTGCTGTAGAGCCAGCGACCGCGACTTATTAATATTACCATGGTACAAAAATTACAGGAAGAAGTATGGTTAATCTTGACTTCCGTTTACTTCGTCTCTACTGTTGCCAGCTCAAGTAATTTTAAAACTACTAATCACAAATGAAAATTATAATTTATGACACAGCTCACAGGTCATTTTAACAACATTAATTAAATAAAATCAAAATGGATAAAACTTCTGTCGTAAATAACAAAAATAAAGAATTAACCAATCTTCTAATCATAGTGATGTACCTACATCACTAGTTAAGTACTATACTAGCTCATAGTTGTGCTAGTACATAGTCGATTTACATTGTCTGACACTTTTCATGATTTTCTTAATTTTTTATCTGTGCACTGTACGGATACGAAGTTGATTTGATTGATAAAATTGATATGGTGGCTGGTCGACAGACGTGGCTGGTAAAGGAAATTTATTATGATTTTCTAATCTGAATTGTGATATTACGAAAAAATGTCGGATACCATCGTAGCCAAGGGTCAGACAATACCTGGAGATCCAGAAAAAAAAGGTTGGCTATTCAAGTGGACAAATTATTTAAAGGGTTATCAACGAAGATGGTTCGTGTTGTCGAATGGGTTGTTGTCGTATTACAGGTAATTTTATTCTAATCTTTGTTATGCATTACATTAAAATCTTCTTATTGGTGTCATTCGAATCCACCAGTCATATTCCTAAAGTTTTATTACGATATAGTTTTACAAGATGACGCAGTGTTGTTTTACTGTATTTTTTTAGTTATTACTTACAATACGTTATGTGATATCTAAATTAATCGACATTGTTTCTTGTTATAATACCATTTCGAAGCAGCGTAGGTATCAAAGCTGCAAAAAATAATTTCCAAAACATAATAAACTCTGATTATATTGATGACTACTGTACTGACCTGACAGTGACAGCAATAAGTTCATAAAAATCGTAAAAATTGGCTCTAATAAAAACATAATATTATTGTAGGTATATGGTATAATCATTTAAAGTTGTTAAAACATTAGTATAGTATATTTTAATATCATAAAACACCTACCATACTTAATACATATTATTTTGTTATAATAGATGTCATAAGAAATATTGTTTTTTTTTGCTACTGGCTTTTTAAGGGAATTCTTTATACATTTAAAAGTATTTCTACTTGTACAGGGTGAAATTTTTCAATGTCACCTGGAGTGAAATTGCCCTTAATATTGGAGATAACAAATTATACTTAAAGGAAACATTCATTTTATTTGATTGAAATTGAAATTTGCTTGCTACACCTAGCAATCCAACTATCTAAAATCAAAAAAATGAACATACTGAACTTTTATGGTATTAATTGATAGTCAATGAATGATAAGTATCAAATCTCTCTAAATAACGTGGTAAATCAAATGAGAAGAAAACCATGAAATCTAAGCTTACAAATTCAATGGGTGTAGGTAAAGCCCTTTTTATTTAAGAGTTCCTCAGATTACTTAAGTTAGTTATTATAATTACCCTAATGTAATTTAAATGTCTGGAATGGTACAATGGCACAACCAGGTGGCCTATGAGATCACCCAACTTCACCTGTTTATTATTATTATTATCAGCCTGTTTTGTTCCACTGCTGAGCAAAGACCTTTGCCCACCCTGTAGATTTTTTTTTTGTAAAAGATTTAATTTACTAGAAATCCTATGCAACTGTAAACAAATAAGACTGATATTAACAATAAAGTCATGAGTATCAATAAATTTATAATTAAAAGTGCTTTATCTTGACTAATGAATTGATTAATGAATTTTTTATTTAGATTACATGGTTTTTCTTTCATCTAATATACCATATTAGTTAGAGAGATTAGATACCTACGATGGATCCTATTAATTGATGCCATAAAAGTACAGGATTTGAAAAACTTGATTTTGTACTAGTTGGTAACATGAGAATAATTAAATTTAACTTCAAAATCTGATAGCTGTTGTTTTTAAGCTAATTTGTCTGCTCATACACATTACATTAAAAACTAATTTAAATAGTGGTTATATATACTAAATCTGAAATAAATTGTTTTAGAAATCAAGCTGAGATGGCTCACACCTGCCGAGGCACCATATCTCTACTGGGTGCCCTTATCCACACCGCAGACTCGTGCACATTCGTTATTAGTAACGGAGGCACTCAGACCTTTCACATCAGAGCTCATGATGAAGTGGAAAGACAAAGTTGGGTCACTGCACTCGAATTGGCTAAGGCCAAGGCTATGTAAGTTGAGTCTATTTACCTATTATAAGTTCTATTGACTACAACCATGCTAACTGCACTATGTTAACAGCCGAGCACAAGAATCAGATGACGATGAAGATCAGATATCAACTGGAGTAGTTGTGGTTGGAAGTGGGGAAGGTGAAGGTGAAGATGCAGGAGGGATAGCAAGAGAACTGGCAGCTAGGTTCCACGATCTGCGAACCTGTTCGGAACTAGTTGCCAGGCATGGAGCAGCTCTACAACGATCACTTGTAGACCTGGAGATTCCGCCTACAGACACTACCAAGCAAGTCTCAGAGAGGGCTACACTGTTTAGGATATCATGCAATGCTATGATGAATGTAAGTACCTACATAATAATGCATTATTTTGGAAAATAGAAGCACCACTTTGAATTTAAAAATTGACATTTTATGTATATGAAATACACTTTAGTGCTGTACTACTAGTGCTGTATTGATTTCTAGAGATAGATTGATTCATTAATTAATTTAGCATATTCGCCCTTTCATTAGGCATGTTCAGAGTTCATGAGCGCCGCGGCGGCGTCGAGTGCCCGTATGAGTCGCGCGCTGCAGCACGAACGCGAGCAAAAGATGCGACTTCAGGAGGTTGTCGAACAACTCGCGCGGCAGCACGACAACCTCGAGAAAACCGTCACTGCACGCAGTACTTCACAGCCCGGTAAGTGCAATGTTTATTCACATACCTACTTACTTAAAAACTAGAACTGTATATTATTCCCTTAGTTAGGCTTAGGTTGATTTTAGCTTTAATGTATTGTGGCTTTAGATATACCTAAACAAAAAAAAAACGCACCAATTTACCGTGACAACACTAAGTCCATGAAAAGAATTGTCATGACTTTTAATGACTGCTCATGAATGACAATGCGAAATCTCATGACGGTAATCACTGTTTATGTAAGGAACAAAAAGTCAACTAATGTAGGTATGTAGTATGTTGGATTAAATACAATAAAAAATCAGCATTTGGAAGTAAAAGATACTTGTTGTCTCCCGCGACTCTGCCCGCTTGCAACCGGTATCGACGCGGATGGAGCCGTAAAAATTAGTGGTAGCGGCAAAAAGTATCAAGCGAGAGCAAGTCATGTTCTGACCTTCGTCATTTTATTAAGGCTGAAACTTTATTTGTGTAGTCCCAATATAGGTAAGAACGATCCCCTAATATGAAGTTTGAATCATGGTGGCTTTGGCAGTAATGCGTCGACCCAAGGGCATAAAATTGGACCTCATTTTCGTCATAGTATTAAGGTCAGTTTTGATATATTTTATTTGAAATAATACTAGAAGTAACTAACGTCTAGATGGTAGACGTTAAGTCCGGTTCCTACGACTCTGCAGACAGGCCATTACCATAAGAAATTTAGGGTATATTATCGTCATAGTATTAAAGCTGGAATTTAAGTAGTAGCAGCCATAATAAAATGACGAAGATCAAAACGTCGCGGGCTCTTGGGCTAGTAGCATAAGTCCTTTTATTAAGTTCAAGCTTACTTCATACCTATAGTATATGAAAGTGTAACAAACAAATAAACCATTCATATTGGTATGGATTAACGACATAAAGGCTTAACAATTGTAGTACATCAAGCAATAACAAATATTTTGTTATTTGGATAATGGCCTCGAATCTTCCTCTCCGAGACTCGCACAGCTAACAACCTTGACCTCCATTATATTGGACTTTGAGAGTGAAATGAAGTTTGGTTAACTTTGGTGACCTTTGCTTTGAGAATTGATTAAGATAAATATAAGTACCTATGCAAATAGAATGCATGCTCCCAGGGTAACCAAAAATGAAATAAATTGATGGAGTCTATATTTCCTAACTGACTACCCTGAGAAGAAACGTCGAAAGAAATTCAGGGGTCACAGTCTCTTTTAAATAATAAAATGAATTAAGTACATTTTTAACATTCAGATAACCTAATAGGAAAATGAATGTTTTTTAATTGCTCTTGGCAAGAACTTGTTGGAAGTCTGCAAGCTAACAGAGTATCCAGCGTTTTCCAGCTAAAACAAA